>WOAB01000073.1:2696562-4044843 GCA_027886185.1 Rheum nobile
TTCGATCCCGGGGATCCAACGGACAATTTCACATTGGTCGTCTCTTTCTCTGCAGGCTCATCCTCCTCATCCACTCCCAGCTCCTCATCTTCCATCTTCATCTTCTGCTTCTCCTTCTTCATGTTTGCATCCACATGCTCGTCCCAACACATTTTCCTCTTCGTACCGGTCTTTCTCGCATTCATCCTAGGCCTCCCCTTCTTGGTCTCGCCACGTGGCGGGTCTTGAATATCGCACGATGTAGGGTCCTTTGACTCACGCCACTTTTCCGCCATCTTCTTCAAATCAAATCCCTCAACTGTCCCACATAAGTACTCTTCAACGAAGTCATCCACCGTGACATTGTCCGCTGTCAGTGAAACACCATCATCGACATCAAGATCCTTAGCATCCACCCCTTCCCATCGGATCTGCTTCCAGAAAATATCAACCTCTTCAGGCACTAACGGATAACCCGTCTCCACGTAGACCTTAATTGTGTGTGGACAAGGCAGCCCCAGTGTGGACCTCCACCAAAAATCAGCACATTTGTTCCCAATTTTCCCCTCCTTTGCTAACACAGCTTGGGCATACAACATCCTCAGGCATTTTTCAGAGCACTTTTCAAGGATGCGCTTGAAGAACACCTTAACCCACTCAGGGCCTTTCACTATCTCCATGGGAAAGGCAGTGCAGTTCTTGGTCATCTCATATCGGATCTTCCGATGCTGATCAACAAACATGTTGTCGATGTGCTGCACAAGTGTGTCGAACCCTCCGACGGATGTCTCAATCATGTCCTTAAGCATAGAGTGCTGACCCTCAACCCTGAAAATAATATATTCGTATACAATTAAGTAAATAAATTTTATAACCCGATTTGATTGCAAATGTTTGTATGAAAGTTACATGTTTGATGTTCTTGTGGCAAAATGGAGAACATCATCACACCATGCCGCAACCAGCTTCTTCTTATGCTCATTAAACCAAGTTTGCTCCACATATCGCACCAAGCCTTCACTCCATATCCCCTTAAAGTGAGCAAGCCGCTCTCTGTACTCCTCCTTTGTGTGAGACCTCATCACCCGACGAACACTTCCCGAGAATTTCTTCTCGTCAATCTTCATCGTCTTAGCATATGCCTTCATATTACGGTCTACATGGACCTGACACAAGTGATGACGAACCTTCGGAAACACCAGTTTGGCAGCCTTGATCAGTCCTAGCTCTCGATCAGACATGATGCATACGGGATTTTTCTCCCCGTACAACCACTTCAATCGTCTCAGCGCCCATGCATAGTGGTTTGTCGTTTCCTTTCCATGAACACAAGAGCAATGCAATATGTGTAGTTGGTGCAAGTAAACCCAACAATCTGGAACAGAGGCATACCGTACCTATAAATGCAACAACAACAAAAATTAAAACCCGTAGAAAATACCATTATCTACACATAATACAAAAAAGACTAAGGTTTACCTGTTGGTTTTGTAGGTTGAATCCATAATGACGACATTAGGAAACATGCACAACAAATGTCGAGCGTCTGGATGAGAAATAAACAAGCACGCCAAAACCCCCTTCCCATCTTCCCTCGTCTTAGTAGTAGTGTCCAACAAATAGCCTTTCTCATTCAAAAATCCCAATGACCATTGTGTCACATTCAGATTGCCCAGGGATTTCAACCTCTCCTTAGCCCTAACAGTGTACACCTGATTCATCGAACTCGTTGCACTCGAATATTCATTCCTAAGCTGTGTAGAAATAACCTTGGGTCTTGCACCCGCCGCAGTATCAATCATCACTTTCCTACGCTGCTCCTTCGTAAGTCGGGTAGCAAATGCATAGCCGGTCAAGGTGGTAGAAAGCATATGGTTATGGGATCCACTAACAACCGATAAGGTCCACCCATGATCTCTAATAATATTTCCTTCCCTAAAAGTACCATGCAGCAAAAAGGGACAACCCTTCTTTTTTGACCTAGTTTTATTCACTCGTATCGGGCTGACCTTTATACCATCGACTACCACCTTCTTCTTGCCGGACCTAGGTAACCCGGATCTCTCACAGTGAAGTATAATCTTTTTAGGATTTGATGATTTAGTAGTGATCACCATAAAAAGACTAAAACCTACCCTTTGCACCCAATCTCGCAATCCTTCCTTACTAGGAAATATCTCAGTAGTAGTAAAATGGGATGAGAAGTCGATAGCTATAAATCCATCATCACTAGAATCACCCTATTTATATACAAAAATTATCACATTAGAGACTAATTAATAATTAAATTTCTAAAAACTAATATCAATAAATTAAATATTATTTCAAAACAGTTTAACATTTCAAAGACTAAGTACATTTAAGATCTAATTATTTTATACAGTAAAAATTACAATATTACATACCTTGAAGTACTCGGGAGAAATTGGCGCCTACAAATCACCCTCATCATCTACAGATGTGTTAGCGCTCGAAGAGGACTCCGACAATCCCCTCCAACCAGAACCGCTTGACGACGACATTTATTATGAAAATGAGTTTCTAGATTTTGATACAATACAATACCACCATCCCTAATTTATATAGTCGGCTACACCTGTACTGGGCGGCCCTACGTGCAGCCCACATCGACCGTTGGGAGTGAAACGTATACTCACTGGGCGGCACCACGTACCGTCCATGAGCCCTAGGCGGCACCACGTGCCGTCCATGAACCCTGGGCGGTAGGAAGTGCCGCCTATGAACCCTGTCCCCCAAAAAACCCGGTTCACGGACCCAGTTTCGTGGGCGGCACGAAATGCCGCCCACAACCCCGGTTTCAATGAACCGGTTTTTAAAAACACATTTTTATTTATTTCAAAAAAAAATCCCTAAACTGAACCCATTATGGGCGGCTCGTAGAGCCGCCCATGGAACTCGGGTTTTCTCGACGGCATGTCGAGCCGCCCATGGGGAAGTGCGCGGCTAAAAAAAAGCGACTGCGCGGTTTTGCGCCGTATTTTTTTTCTGTACTTGGGATTTTTGATCCCTTAAGAGGGTGAAATAACAAATTTGGGATTCTAATTAAACAAATTTGTTCATTGATCTCCTAAGTCATTAAACTCTCCTAAATCCTAAAAGCACTTCCAAAATGTCTTTGGACCATATGTGTAGCCATAGGGGGTCATACTTGTAATTTAAAAAAAATAAGCCTAAATATGCTATTTATGTGAAAAAATGGTCATTCAAACCCAATTTTTTCTATTTTTTTAGAGAAAATTGGGTTTAAAGGGCCATTTTTCACATAAATAACATATTTAGGCCCATTTTTTCCAAAATTGTAAGTGTGACCCCCTATTGCTACACATATGGCCCAAAGACATTTTGGAAGTATTTTTTTAGGGTTTAAGATTTAGGGGTTAGAATTTATGGGAGTTTAATGACTTAGGGGATCAAGGAGTTAATTTATTTAATTAGAATCCCAAATTTGTTATTACACCCCTCTTAATGGGTCAAAAATACTATGCACAGTTTTTTTTACGGTGAGTTAAGTAAATGACCCTTTGACAAATCTTTTTTTAAACTAATAGACCCTTAGCAAAAATGGATCCATCTCCCTCTCCCTAAACCCTACCCCTTAAATCCTAAATCCTAAACCCTAAAAAACAATATTTTAGAGAGAGAAAAAACAAAGAAGATGAAGGAAAAAAAATTAAGCTAATAGGGGTTAAAAAAATACATAAAAATTAGTAGGAGTCTCTTTTATTAATTGAAAACTCTTAAAGGTGGGCCCAAAATAAATCCTCGTTTTTTTTACATCATGAGTTCATGGGCCTATTGGGCCTTGTTGTTGAGCTGCTTAAGCTGTTCACCAAGAAGGTATTGTAGAAAAAAGTGTCCTCTACCGAACTGCCTGGAAACAATAACCGGGCGCATTCTACAAAGTTCTGAGCCTTATTTTCTTCTCTCTGGAAAGCCAGACAAATCAATAGAAATGGAGGCGACAAAGGAGGAAATCGGATTTCTGGACAAGATCCGGCCGCCGCGGCTGGAGGAAGCCGGCCTCGAAGATTGTGCGCTACCGCCTGATTCAATCAAGGAAGCCTTTCTCAAGGCCGCCGCCGCCGTCAGCTCGCGCGTCGCCTCCGTGCTCTCCTCCGGCGACGCCGACGGAGAGTGCGTGAACGATCCGTTACCTGGAGAAACATCGCCGCATCCGGCGGACGCGCTGGTGGGAAGCGAAGATGTCGGCGAAGCTTCCGGGCCCTGCGCCGCCGAGAAAGGCGGGGCGTTGATCGAGGACGGATATCGCGGTCCTGATCTCGTCGGATCTGGAATCCCGGAGGCGAGAGAGGACGTGGTTTTTCCGCCGCCGGGGGCGGAGAAGGAAGGAGGCGACGGTAGGCCGTGTGTGGATGGAGTGAGAGGGTTGACGATCGGAGAGAAGGAGGTCGGAGGACAAGAAGACGAAGGTGAGGGTCCCACTTTGGTGGAGGGTTATCTTGTATAAACCCTAGATGAAGATTTGGCACTTGGTCTAGTGACTTGTTTATGTTGTATATTTGGAATTTGGATTTCTTTCTTGTAATCATCGATCCAAAATATATGAAATAAAAATCCAAACTTAAATTTTAAAAAATTACAAGGAATCGTATTCATGTTTTACACACTACAATGAAAAATGTAGCATCTACGAGTCTGAACAAAGGCTATCAAATCCCATGTACTCGTTATTTTCGATCTTGTAGATTGCGTTGATGATGCCATTGGCACCTGCACAAGATAAAATAAATTATATTTAAAATATAAATCCTTCAAAAAAAATTAAAAAAATTATTGTTAAAATTGATATTTTATTTCTAAAAAATAAAGTTATTATAATGTGCGGAATCAACAGCTAAAAAAACCCATAAATAATTTACTGCCATCACCCACTAAATCATTCCTCAATCAACCTAATCACTTTCTTTAGTAGGAAAAAATACTAGCCACAAGTTAAAAGGATTGTTCTAACCGTAAGGACATAATAAACATCATGTTTACAGGTTTTTAATTAGAATTTTATTAAAAAATTTAATGACGAATTTATTATTTTCAGTTTAGAATTTATAGTTTCTAATTTCGAATTTCTATAAGAACTAGGGCTTACCAAGTAAAATTGCACTGATGAAGATGGTAGAGGCAAGAACAAAGACAATGATAGAAGCTCTTCCCAACATCTCAACCAGCCTTCTAATAACCAGCTGCCCCACAAGTGTTGCCACAAATGCCACTCCAAAAAAATACACAGCTAAACACCCACACACACAAAACCAAAATCAATTATGTGAAACTCAAAATAACCAAATTAAATTTTATTTAATTTCAAAAATTATTATTTATTCAAAATAACCTGAACTTGATATTCTAAAAATCGGAGACACACTAAGAAAAATAATATTCTCGTCTCGTATTTATCTTAGTAATTACCATATGGAACTGGAAACCGTTGCAGAAGGTAATACTCCACAACGCACATAGACGATGAGAATGTGATGGCAAAAGTCGCAGTTGCACCAGACACCTGAAAAATTTAATACAGTAAGTTAAGTTGAGTTGCATAAGTACCGATTAATGAGTAAATTGTAATTACGATTTTACGAGTAATTAAATGTATGACCTGGGGAGGAATCCCGATCTCAAGGAGGAGAGGGGCCAAAATGAAGCCGCCGCCAAGACCCAAGAGGCCACCAGCGGCGCCAGCTAGCATGGCGCAGCTGCAACAGAGCACTAGCTCGTGCGCTTTCCAGTTACGGTTCCCAACTTGGTCCCCCCTCGACCCGATTGCGCGATACCCTTTGTACAACATCACCGCTTCGTATGAAGACACCCCGAGAGTCATCGGAATCTAACACATGCAACAACGAAAAGCGTTGGATGGATTACAAGAATGCTCCTTTTTTTTCCCATTATAGTACAGTACAGGGGACGTTTCATATCCATATCATGATATCAGGTATGGGTATAGATATGATCCATACACATACCTAGTGTTTGATATATCAGTATATGGCTATCAGCGGATATCTTTGATATCGTGATATTCTAAATTTCAATATCCTCATATACTAGCTTTTGCTAGGGTATAACTCATATCTCATCTTCCCTTCTCATTTGATATTTACAACATATCAAATAGAAATATCAGATATCAATCTCGTATTCATACCTGATATACTTGATATGAATACCAAATGAGCCCTTAATTACGATATAATTTGATGCAAACTCTTTAAGAGCTCGTTTGGTATCATAACAGAAATTCGGTTGGAATGAGAAATGAGATTGGTTATAAAAAACAAGGTTGAATGATATAGAAACAAACGACACCTAAAAATTATATAAAAAAACAGTTTATCAAATGTTTTTTTCAACATAAATCATTAAGCATCGCACAAAATAGATGCTAAAGCTTGTTGTACAAGCTTGGTCAATCAATAACAAAGAATCATTCTTTTTGGTATGGAGCTGATTTTGTGTTTTGAATCCAATTTGTGTTCAGGTCATGGTCATGTGATTCTTTTATGACTCTCGATTTAGCAGACATATCTGATACTTAGAATAATTTCCTTATCAAAATAATAATACTTGAGCATCCCACAAGTACATTTTCTTACTTGCAAGAGGTTTAGGAGCCAATAGGCCACTGAACAAGTTGAAGTGTTATTCTGCATCAAATTTGACAATCCCAAACATATATGTTAGGGTATAAAATCTAAAATAAAATATGATCCATGCCAAAAAAACAAGCGCGATATCCATCAAAATTAACCTTAGAGATTTGGAGTGCTAAGATAGCAAGCCACACAACGACAAGGATACCAACTTCCTTCCAACGCACGTTTGTGACTAGTCGCACCTGACGAATATGTTTGATGTATTAGCATTCATACGAGGTAATAGAGAACAAAATTCACAACACAAAGAGTGTCGAGTAACGGTTTGTTTGGTGAGTATATTTATAAAGACTTTTTTTGTCAAAAAGTGTTGTGTATCAACTAAGTTCAGTTTGTTGTGCCAAATCATCACATATTTGTAACAAACTCTCAGTTTGTTAATTAGATGAAGTCAAATTCTTGCACGGCTCTTTGTTCTCTCTGCTGCTCAATCTTGTCTATAAATAGGTTGTTGCACATTGTATGAGCTTAAGCTCTTGTAATCAGTTTTATAATATCAATAAAATTCTTCTCTTTCAGTTCATCTTTCTCTCCATTTTTCCTGAACTCAACAAAAAATACTATTTTGGCAAAATTACTTTTTAAAATTTAAAATTTGAGTGATATAGAAAAGTGTATAAGAGGAAAACAAATATTTTTTTTATAAATAAAGACATTATAAATAAATGGTCAAATAAGGCCTAATATGGTGTACGCAATCCATAATTAACCTAGATACCTCTGATTCGCTACGTGGCCTCTCTGGCAAGGGTTGGTACTCTGGTGCTTCTTCACTTGCAGCTTGATTGACATGACAAACAAGATGACCAGTCAAATATTACATATGATTATTGTCTAGCTATGAACATGATGTACCTTTTGAGTCAACTTGTTGAGAAGCTGCCTGTAATTAAGCAAGAAATTAAGTTATAAAAAAAACATTAAAAATACAACTAGATGCATAGTGAAAGATTAAAGTGATTGTTTCTTTGGGGTTTTAACTATGGATTTGTTGGGTAAAGCATTTATAAAGAGTTTTTTTATTGATAAATAGTTAAAAAAATATGGTTTTGTAAAAAAATGTGTTTGGTAAAGAAATAGCTTTTATTAGCATGTGTCATGTGTGTATTTTGTCACACGTTTATTGAAACTAATAAAAGTACAATTTTAAAATAAAGTGTTTATAAATAAAAAATAATGTGACCAAACAAGGCCTATATAAATGTGAAAGTCTGTGGTGAACTACTCTTTTTATTTTTAATTGATTTTAGAATGAAATCTCGTATTGGACTTGAAACCTTCAGACTTTAATAAAGTAACTTAAACTTAACATAACCCGCAGATTTAGAATTTCCAAACTCTATCAATCCAAATTATAAGATGATCGATCGACCTAATTAATTGTGTAATGAGTGTGAGAAATTAGGTTGTCAACAAACCCTTGTGGAGTTCTCGTTGTTCCATGCTTCCACACCCTTGAGGCATGATCTTGTCGAGGTGACTGCAATCACGTACAATAACAAGTAACAACACATCATGTTATATTTATATATATATATAGATTGCAAAGTCATGTACATGTTTTTATTATATTAGGGAATTTAAGTACACGGAGCTAGCCTCAATTACCACTTGGAAAATTAGGTTAACCTTAAGTATGTAATCTAAAGATGTACTTTTGAATCTATTAACACATAAGTTCAGTGAGGTTTGAGAACCTCACACTTTCGATATAGGACTCTCAATTGATCATCAACGTACAATCTCCCATCACTTGAGGGTCCCACACAGGGTCCTACAAACCACGCTCAGCCCCAGCCGAACCGTCAACTCTGATACCAGTTATAGTGAAAAGATATACTTTTGAGTTCAACTGTCAAACTCAACACATAAATTCATTGGAATTTCATCTTAAATCAATTGATAATATGAGGAGTAGTCTATCCACTTATATACTATATTGAGGACTCTTAATTGATCCTCAATAAAGTAATTTCAACTTTATCCCTAACTCCACTTGGGAAAGTGAGTTTTTCTTTGTAGTCTATTAGAAGAAGCTAAAGTATAACGTCCCTGGCTAAATTAAATATAAAAAAAATTACGTAGTCTAAATAACAAACATATTAATCAAGTAGTACGTACGTACGTACGTGTACGTATATAGTATAAGCTATAGTGTACAACTTAAATGGGTAAAATAATTAATAAAAGTCGATCAGGTACCGAGAAAGAGAGCGATGAGCAAGATGGTGACCATCCACTCGGCAAAAATGACGTTGAAGGTGACGCCGATGCTGATTCCGAGCACCAGCGGCGGCTGAATCAGCAGCGCCAGGTCGTAGTCGATGAGAGGCTGCTCCTGCAGCGTCGGGTGCCTCCTCTTGAGGTTGAAGAACGCCGTTGCTCCGGCCGTTGCCATCACCATGCCTGTAACGTTAATCACGTACGTATCTCGTTAGCTCAAACATTCAGTCTGTGTTCGACAAAACAATATTTTTGAGGGAGTTGAGGTTTTTTTAAAACATTTTTTTACAAGGTTTGGGTTTTATAGAAGTTTTTTTATAACCTTTTATAATCTAGTATAAAATCTATTTGAGTGTTTGGTGAGACAATTTTTTTAATATGTTTTAAATAAAAATTACTATAAGGATTGTTTTTTGTTTAAAAAAAATAAGAGTTATGTGGAATTTGATTGTTTGAAAGACAGTCTTTTAGGAATTTCCTATTTTCCAATTTTTAACATCCTCACAAACCTCTTAAAACCTTAACTTTTTAAAAACTTTATACTATCAAACACATAAAAAAATAAATTTTGAATAATACAAATCTCTAATAACCTTTTATAATTTGCGTCGAACAGGCCTCAATCACCACCATTTCACAATCAATACAAATGCATATATAGAATAAACAATGAATGTAGTCGTGTTTGATCATGTATTTATAAAGTCTTTATTTAAAAATTTCAAAGGTTATCCATGGAAACATATTTATATTGATATGTTTTGTATTTACTTTTATATTTTATGATGATTAACTATGGTCATGTTTGGTCAAATATTTATAAATCCGTTCTTAAAAAAAGACTTTTTTTTCCTCCTTTTATATTTCCTTGTATCATTCAAATTTCAAAATTTAAAGACTAAATGTTTATAAAAATATATTTATAAATGCATTTGCCAAATAAATCCTATACAAACGGTATATAAAAAATTAGAGGTAAACTTTATTTTCCTTTTATTTCGTTATAAGGTGTCGCCAAACGAAGAGTTATCAGAATTTCAAAGGTTGTTTTGTATTGTAATTTTTTTAAAAGATGATTTATAATGTCTATATATATTTTAATTTTCCTCCAAAAAGGACAATTATTGTAATACTCCTATAACTTAGACAAGCTTACGTACACTTGGACATGGCGGCGGCGGACTTGGTGTCGAAGCCGATGATGAGGGCGAGCATGGGGACAAAAATGCCACCGCCGCCAATGCCTCCGATGCTACCGGAGGCCGCTCCGAGGAATCCTATGGCGGAGCCCACAATGATTCTCCATCCGAATTCCATGTCCTATATATATATATATTATTATATTATTAGATCTTCCGTATTAAGGAAAATAATTAGGTGAGAATGACGCCGCTTAGGTGAGAGCGTGAGAATGTCAGATATGCATTGATTTATGATTATATGTGTATGACTTTCATAAGTAGAAACTCGTGCACATATAAGTAAAAATTTATACACACCTCAAGATTTACATGAATTTTTGCTTGTATGTGCATAAATTTGTGACTATATGGTGATTATGTATAAGTGAAAACTCATGCATAAGCAAAAATTCATGCACATCACAATATGTGCTAGAATTTTTGCATATATTTATACTATGTGTAAGTTAAAACTCATGCACACCTCAAGATGTGCATGTTTTTTTGCCTGTATATGCATATATTTTTTACTATATATGTGACTATGTACATATTCTCACGTTCTCACCTAAGCGTCTTTTTTCACCGAATTCACATCCCGATATTAATTGTCTCAATTACATTAACCTTACACTAGCTAGATTTCTTAGTTTAAATGACATTAATTAATTACATACTCCCTCTATATAAAAAATATTGTCTTTTTAGATATTTACACAACTATTAAGAAATTCAATAATTACTCTATATTTGCATCAATTTTCTCTAAAATTTACAATTAATTAATAAATCGTCTCATTTTTCTCTAATCAATAAATAGAATTTACATTAAAAACTATATTTTTCAATAACAAACTTTATAATTTATTAACAAATTACATTAAAAAATATAATTTTCAATAACAAACTTTATAACTTATCAATAAATTATTAGACAAATTTTTTTAAACATAATTTATATGCTAGTATGACAACTCTTTCTATACGAAGCAAGTATTTATAATTGGGATACAAACCGGCCAAACATGGGTGTAAGTAGCCAAGATTCGTTGGAGGAGAGGCTTCTTCTGCAGATGAAACGAAGAGGCCTGATCGAGTGCTGCAAAGCATATCGCGACGGATAAGATCGCCGTTAACATTCGCCCTGATTTTGCCATTTAATTTCCTCGTCTAATTTTCTTCTTCTTTTTGAGTCTGGAGAACAATTTGAATATCCCTAGCTAGCTTAATAGTCTCAAGAAAATGCCATGAGTAAAATATATATAAGGTAAGATTCCTGGCTGATTGCGGAGTATATCGATGGGACGTGCGCCTCATGAATTAACGTATTCATGTCAACGCTTTGACTTGGTTTAAATGGAGAAGATTTTTTTTTTATGAGAAAAGATTTCAAGGTATTCGACATAATCAAATTGGGTAGCTCGAGAGGCCGATAGAATCGACGTCGGTACAAATCGAACATAAAGAACTAAAGACAAGTACGGAAATTACATCGAAGTAGAAATGAACAAAACAAACTAAGGCAGGCAATGAGTCATCACAGACTCAAGGGTGCCACCGGGAAACGGTCAAACAGGAACACATGCGGAAGTGCTGAACGGGCTGCCTTGACGTTGCCAACACCTAGATGAAGGATCTTCAGAAGCCTCAACCATGACGTTGCTCTCGTTCGAGAGGGGTCTTCATTCAGCCACATACACGACCACGACCGACGGCTCAGCCAGAACCCAAGATATATTACACAAAAGCCGCAAGAATTTTGCCACCCATACTTGAACAAAACAGAAAACAAAAAAGGTCAACAAGGGTGAAATTGATGTGATAGCTATAAAGCTGTTATAAAGATTAATCATATTTTGTTCATGGATAGTCCGTTTTGAAAATAGCAGTGATGCTAATGTGGTTATGACTGTCGTTTGGTTGATGTTGGAGAAGGTGTTATAGTTCAATGTTGTGCAGTACTCCACAAGGTAAAAGAGCAAACTTATCCATTTGTGTTGAAGAAGGTGTTATAAACTTTTGAGATACTGTTGATTTTAGGCGGGGTAATCCTTCAGAGAGGATTCATTCAAGTTGACAACACTTGGTTGTTTTGAGCCAAAGAGCTCTTTGTTTTTTATTTACTCATCCTTTGAAGGAAGAGGTCTATAGGTGTTGGTAGGTGTTTTGGTAGTAATATTGTGATGAGCTACAGTGGAAGGGTTTAATTTAAAGATGAGTTTTTACCTTTATCTATGGATAGTGACTATCAAGATCGAAGAATCGACATTGCCTTTCATGAATTTGGGGGTAAAGAGCCCATAGTTCAGTTGGTTTTAGGGTTAGAAAGTGGGATTTGGGTTTTTTTTTTTCCTAGGAGCGTTTTTGTGCCTATTGGCATTTTAAATGGAGAAGATGTTTGGTGGAAAACAAGTACCAACTAATGATGATGTATATTTTACCAAAAAAATAATTAATGATGATGCATATTAAGGGTAGATACATCGATCGAGACTGAAATACAATTTCTCGAATCTCAAGTGATTTATTGAACTCTTCCTCTAGGTGGACTTATACGAGGGATATATAATACGGAGTACGTGTTTTACATGTTTGAAATCATGTATATGTGATAGCATGAATTTATATCATAATAAATATTGACGATGATGAGAATCCGCGACTCTTGTAATCTCCGGTACTCTCTGATCACCATTTTCGTAGCCTGCAAACAAAGAGAAATGTCAAAATGCGGGATTTTTTTTTCCCGGAAGACCCTCCGACGCTCAAATAAGACAAAAACTCTCAATCAATAATGGTGGTTGTTAGAGAGAAAATAAACGTAGTCGAGAGAGAGAAAGGGAGCTAGGTTAAGAATATTTGTATTTGGGCTTGAATAAGCTAGCTTCGTTATGAGCTTATTAATTGATAGACCCATTAAGTGTTTTTAATGAATAAAATGCTGCTATTATATTTATTTTTTATCCATAATTAATTATCATTTATTGGGGAAAATAGCTAATTAAAAATAAGTAAGGAAAGTGGAATTTCCCTCATCATTTTGCCCCTCGGGTCTTCGAAGGCTCCGGGTCCGAAGAACCGACAAAGTAGACCGCTCGGGTCTGATTTATAAATAGCAAATCGAGAGCACCGCACGACCGTGCAAGCAGTTATTTCTGACTGAAAAGTCGAGAGCACCGCACGGCCGTGCGGTCGGCACTTTAATTTCCTGGCTGAAAAGCCGAGAGCACCGCACGATCTGTGCGGTAAAATGCACGGGCGTGCATGCGGTGATTTGATTTCTCGGAAAAATCGAAGGGACCGCACGACCGTGCGTTCGACATTTTATTTCTGACTGAAAAGTCGAGGGCACCGCACGGCCTGTGCGGTTGCTATTTTTCCTCATTCAGGTTGTTTGTTCGACATCCGCTTGAACGTTGAGTTGAAATCCGGAGTGGTCATGGGAATGCAGCATTTTTCGACCTGCCATGGCCCACGTCGCGGCCTATTGAGTGGCTCTTGCCAGCTCAGACTTGGTTGTAATCCGGAGTGGTCATGGGGATGCGACACTTACCGACCCGCCATGGCCCACGTCACGGCCTATTTGAGCGGCACTTGCCGGCCCGAGCTTGGTTGTAATCCAGAGTGGTCATGGGGATGCGGCACTTACCGACCCGCCATGGCCCACGTCGCGGCCTATTTGAGCGGCACTTGTCAGCTCGGGCTTGGTTGTGATCCGAGACGATTACAAGAGAGCAGCAACTTACTGACTCGCTGTAGCCTGTGACTCGGCCTAGGTGAGTTGCAACTTGCGAACTCGGTTACACTCTTTAGCGGGCCCCGGACGTGCCATGTGTCTTGGTTGTTGGGAAATTAGCTGACTCTTTGCCCCTTGCATCTGCCAAACTTTGCTTCCTGTACTTAGGAGTTTCGCTTTGTGCTTTCTTAGCGTTGCAGCTAGCGTAGAAGCTAGTGCTATTTCTCATAGTGTTGCAGCTAGCGTGAAAGCTATTACATTTTTTGTTCTAAGCTGGTCTTGTGCAGCAGCTTGTGCCCTTGTAGCCCAAGGCTAATGAAATAAAGATTGATGGCGCTCGTGCCCTGCTGCCTGTAGGCTAATATAATAAGATGAAAGCTCGTGCCCCTACAGCCTGTATGCTTAATAAGATGACAGCTTGTGCCCATGCAGCCTCGTCGGCTAATAGAATAAGATGGCATCTCGTGCCCCTGCATCCCGTAGGCTAATAGAATAAGATGACAACTCGTGCCCCTGCAACCCGTAGGCTAATAAGATGGTAGCTTGTGCCCCTGTATCCCGTAGGCTAATAGAAGATATTTTTGATTCATTACATCAGATAATGTCAACCCATCAACTCTGGAAATGTGTATTTCATGAGGTATTCACATGATTTTAGAGGTACATTTTTTGGTTTTATATTGCGGTTCGTTTTGAGAGAAAGAGCTTGTATCATGTTATACATAATACGTGGACTGAAATCAGTATACAAGAAGGGAAATTACTCCTTCAAATGAAATGCAATTTGTAGGGTGAGTGAAAGATAGAGGTAAAATTTACAAACGCATAATTTGTTAGTGTAACAAATTCTTCAAGAAGCCTGCTTGGTTTCATTCCAAAGTATATATTGAAGGGTCTATTTTTATATTAAATCTCACAAAATCGATAACATGAACTAACTCTAAATAACATCCCGCGTGCGGAGCACGCGGGAGTGCCCTAATAGTTATTATATACAAAGCCGTATAGATTTGATACACAAAAATCATGAGTGAGAATTTTTAATTAGAAAATAATAAATTATTAAAATAATCACGTTTAGATGAGAAAGTAACTTTATAAATATTTAATTATCTTGTACAAATACAATTTTTTAACATAAATATATTTGAGGGACCTATATTTGATTTTTTTAAATAACATACATAATATTCTTTAAAATCAGCCCCTTCAGAAATATTAGTTTAAATTATCTATAAAAATTTGAATACTTCCTAATTTGAGAAATATATTCTCATAGAACAACTTATCACGATCTACTACAATTACTAGTGTACGTAAAGGGATACTTCGAATGACTTTGTACAATTCACATATAATTTTTTCTATCTATATTTTATGTAAAATATAAAACAAATTATTTATTAGGATATTTATCTGTACAAAATTAGAGCATAAAAATCAATTAAAATATACACTAAATGAAAGGGGTAACTAATAGAATAGGTTGTGAAGATTGATACATAAGGGAACCAACCAATATTTATAATTATATTTTATTTAAATGTTTATAGGTTGTGAAAACATATTTTTAAAAATGCTTAGCCATTTGAATTCGATTTTTCTACCAAGATTTGTTAACATACGTTAGCTATTCTGATATATATATATATATATATATATATATATATATATATATATATATATATATATATACTCCAATATCTGACATAAAAATTGAATGAGATTTATAAATGATAAAATCATGAGGTTGAGATTTATAAATGATAAAATCATTGACAACTCAACATTGTGAGTTTAGGATTGATCTGGTGGCTCGAGATGTTAGAGTTTATATATATATATAGATATAAATTAGATATTATAAAATTATGTAAGTTTGATCGCGCCATGGGAGATGAATGTAACAGTTGAGTTGAAGAGTTTGAGGGTTTGGGTATTGTTTGCAGAGAAGCCATGGAAGATGAATGTAGCAGTCAAATTGAAGTGAATAGATCAAAGCATTTCGCTTCACTTAAAGCACTTGAAAAGCTATACAACCTCACCAATATTAGCAAATTCAAACGCATGCATTTGAAAAGAAAAGGAAAATTGCACTCAACCATTCCTTAATTATACACATTTTCTATCAAGTTGAAAATAAGAGATAATTATGAAAAAAAGTTCGTAAAATAAAATATGGTTAGGTTCAATTCATAATGCTTTTTAACACATTTAGCGTCTTGGCTTTTTGCTCTTCGTGATCAAACGAGTGTTATTTTGAGATTCTAGTCATATTATTCACTGAATCAAATATAATTAGTGTAGAATCCGTACCTCGTATGGATAAATGTAATTTAAGAAAATCAAAAAAAAAATTATGATTGAATTAAATTAATGTTATATCGAAGTAGTTTTTAGAAAAATATAGTTCTCGCTGGATCATTGGAAATAATATGTTATGATATGTAGGAATTTATGTAGACTCATTTAGAGAATAGTTAATATAGATATATTATAATGATTATTAATCTAAAAATCTCGATAAAATTATTCTCGATTTACAAAATTATTTATACGTGGCATATATAATAGATGGTCTTTTAAACAATTTAAACAGATTTCAAACAAATAATTAATGTGTGGTTCATTGACAAAAACTATTAGATTAGTAATTATATCTTTTGAATAAGAAAGCCAAAAATATTCATAATATGTATAACTCATGTTTGGATTATAATAGAAATTTTTTTAGAGAAAAAATATTATTGACAAAATCGTGAACATGATCAATATTAAGTATTATAACAAATTCTGTACTTTTTATGTTTTTTATTAGTTTGATATTTGAACAATTCATAATCAAATTTTCAAATCTTAGCTATTGTTTTATACCTTCAAACTAAGTTTTAGTTAAACATGGATAAAATAAAGTAAGATGAAGATTTTAAAATTATAAAATTTAAAATTATATATGTATAATTAATGAATAAAGCCAATGTAAATTTAAAAAAAAAAATTATATTAAAATAAGATTTATGTTTTTCAAGAAAATATATATAGCTAAACAATGAAGATCCGAAATTGTTGTTACACCTTCAACGATACTTGTAAAAATCACAATATAAAACAATGATTTCTTAATATTTATGAAAATAATAATATACGTAAGGTTACGAAACCAATATTTATCATAGCAAGCTACTTTATGATATAAAATATTATGTTTTAGATATTTCATTTGCATATGGAAAAGAACTAAAGAAGTGACATCAACCTAATAAACATGATATTATCTCGTATGTATATTATTATAATTAATATTAAAAATTATTATTGAAAATAAGGTGGAACTCAATATTTGAATATATTTATTTCAATGATTATTAAAAAAATATTTTTCATTTTAATTACTCAAAAAAGATAAAATAAAAGGCAAGCTCAATTTAAAATTTCATGCATATATTCACAATGGATAATATATTTGACCCTTATATTAAGTTAAAATATTTATATAACAATTTTATCGTAGAATATAAATGTGAAAATTAATATCCAAATAAAAAGAAAATATTAGATCAAAGGTACTGTTCATACAAAAAATTTGAGTTATTTGATGAAATTTTGAAGATTTTTATAGTATAAATTTAGTTAGTTTAAGGAAAAAAGTAAACTAAAAATAGGATTAATCGTAAAATAACACGTAAGCAAAGTTGATCCATGATTGTTTTGGTTTCTCGAAGGGGATATGAGATCAAACGAAGGGATTTTTTTTTGATATTTTAACTTTTTGTTAAACTAAATATATGAAATAATTCAGCAAAATATATAAAAAAAATTACAAATCAGCCAGATAAATTACATTTTTTTTAGTTTTTTCTAATTACGTAATGGACCTATCTAAAGTTTTAAGATTTTGATTTTAATTTATATCCTTATTTATAGAAAACAATAACTGAAAAGTTATTTGAATAATTAATTAATCAGTAGTGGCTGATTTATGTAGGTGTAAAGTTATCTCAAATTCAAATACTTTAAAATTTTGTATACGTACTACATTTAATTTACTTTTGATAATGTGTATAATCATATGAAATTGAAAGTTTGATACAACAAAGATTTAGCTAGATTTTTTAGTTGAAACTTTTTATTTGATTTAACAAAATTTTCTTGGTAATTTATAATTGATATTTCACGGTTTGTTAGTGAATATTTTCTTGGTGATTAACAAACTCAATTTAATTTTTTAAAACTGAAAATTACATTTAGCAAAATGATAAGTAATAAGCCCATAGATATATTGTACAATCGGAAAATGGAGACCATGTATTTTTTATAGAAAATTATAATCAAATAAAAATTGTTAAATGGGAACGTACAATATACATTCGTTAAAAATCTGATATGATATAATTGTTGTTAAGATGAGTTATTAAAAATTGAAAGGTTTAGAAGAAAATCTCAAGATTATATAAATTAAGTTTGTTAAGATACATTAGTCTGAAATTTTACTAAATTGTTAATAAAATATGTATGTGTAATAATATAATATAGTGGGTTGAATTATAATAGCACATATACTGTGAGTTGAAAATTGTATATATTGTATGATTTTGGCCCATAAATTTATATATATCATACTATATATGCAAAGTCATAAAAATAATATTACTAATTACATAAATGAATATAAGATGTATTTTATATATAAGTTTAGTAGGAATTCTATCATATATTAGTTTGACAGATATAAGCTTATTTTTTGCAATTTGTAGAGATCAAAATTTATAAAAAAAAATGTATAAGCATTCAACAAAGTTGTATATAGTTTTTATATATTTGAAGTTAGGTGTGATTAAATATTGTGGTTTAAATTGAAATATAATGTTAAGAAAAAAAAGTGCATTAATAACAAAATGACATGTAGGATTTGTGGGGCCAAAAATATTTTGGTGGCTCGAAATTCAATAGCTTTAATATATATATAGATGGACCATAAATTTTATTCGAGTAATTTTACTCTAAAATTTGTATTTGTAATAATATAATATAGTGGACTTAATTATAAAAGTACATGACTATGAGTTGGAAATTGTATATATTGTATGATTTTGGCTCATAAATTTATATAGGTCAAATTATATATACAAACGCATGAAACTAATATTACTAATTACATAAATGAGAATAAGATGTATTTTATATATAAGTTTAGTAAGAAATCTATCATATAAGCTTATTGTATGTGTAATTTATAGAAATTAATTTTATAAAAAAGTTGTATATAATTTTTAGGGAAATTCCGTGTGGTGCCCACGAAATTTTACTTTTTTCGTGCGGTACACACATGTTTAAACTTTTCCGCAAAATAACCACAAGCTTTCAGCAAGTTCATTTTGTAACCTAAAGTAATTTTCCATCAATTTGCCGTTAACTACTTGTACGGTGTGGTGCTTTTGGCTAGGTTGAAAAGTCAAAATTTAGGTTTAATTATAATGGAATAATCCAAGTATTATAACACTTAAACACAAATATTTTTTACCATCTAATAGAAAGCCATTTTTGACAATTATTTTTTAAATAATTAATACAACTCCCAGTTCATTTTTTGTACCTAAAAATATATATACAAATATTGCTAAGTTTATGCTTGATACATACAACATTTTGACCCCTTTTTTAGTTGAGTGACGAGCTCAACACATTTTTTTCTGAAGTTAATCATTGTTTGTTTGTATATGATTAGTAACATATGCCCAAATTAAATTAAGAAAACTACATATATTACTTTCAAATAGAGATAGTATCTACCACAATCATAGCAAAATATAAATATAAACAATTCATGGGCTAATAACTACCCAGTAGCCTAAATATCCACAAAATCATGTGACTAAACACACAAAATAGCCTAGTCTTCTTCAAGCCTCCAGTTAAATCATCTAAACCAGCATACCATGTATCTGGCTAGATGATAGTTTGTGCCTGATCAAACAATCAAAAAGATACCACAAGGCCGACTGTTCTAGCCACAATGCATGTTTGAATATACCAAAAAAAGTCAAGTGTAAAATTTTAGTAATAGAGACATGGGTTGTTCTGTGTCAGATGGATGGATTGTAGGAAATCAAGATGTTGAAGCCATTTCTCCAACATTTAAAGAGGAATATTGAGATGATGTAAAATCTTGCAAGTCTTGAGCATCATGTCCAAGATTTTTTTGCCCTTTTCCTCTTCTATGTTGCTAAACATTCATCCCTCTATGCTCCCTAACCTCACGTGCAGTAGGTCCTCCCTTACAAGTCCTAGTATTATGGCCAAACGCCTGCAAATGTGATATAAAACAAGAGAATTCCATATTAGAAGATGTTATATTACTTACAGTAAGTCTAATTGCATGTTAATGGCTCATACCTTGCAATTTTTACACTGAACTGTTCTCGATCTCTTACCCTTCCTTTTTTCCCCATCTTCTCTTCTTCTATTCCTACATGGCCTCCCTATACTCCTTTTCATGGTTGGAGGTTGAATTTGAGGCAAGTCAAAGAACGGCCATTGCTCGGCATCAGGAATGGGGTTAAAATTCAAGGCATAAGCTTGCTTGTAAGTTCGGACAGAATAACATGGTGAGACATAAGCATGTGGTGACCCTCCCGAGCGAATAATAGCTTTAACTGCATGCTTGCAAGGGATCCCACTAATTTGCCATTGTCCACAAGCACATGTTCTGGCCGTCAAGCTCACAGGTAGGTACGAATATCCATCATGAACTTCAAATTCTCTAGGAGAAGCCATGTGTGCCTTGTATTGCATCAAACCCAAATAAATATATACTTTACCAAATTTATTAACACGGAAATTAATTTGACAAAAAAATACATTGCAAGTCCTAGAATCTTTTATATGAACCTTCAATAACTTTGCTACATTGGGAGTGATTCCATTTGCATCCCAACTCTCTGCTTTTTGTTGTCTAGTTGCATGCCTTACCATGCACACTCTTCTAATTCCTACAGTATCGAATTACTTATTTAGTCAATGCATTACTAATAATACAATAATAACCACTAAGTACATGAATTCCATTTGGAATATAATTATTTACCTTCAAGAAGTGTTAGAACCGGACTACACCTATTAACTCCTAAAGTAGCATTGAAACTCTCCACAAAATTACTTTTATTTTCATGAGAGCAAAGTGATGGGTTAAATTTGTGTCTTGTCCAGCATTCCTTATCACCCAAATCACTGAACCATTTTACTGCACCTAGCCCTGCATAATAACATAATAATTAATATATAAAAAAACCACCATATACATGAATATTGAATTTGTAAGCATGTAAATTGCAACCTGCTTCCTTCTGTAATCTCTCGATGGCCTTGTTGAATGTGTGCTCTGAATAAGCATTGCAAACTCGCCAAAACAGCCTATGCATTAGTGGCCCTGGGTAATACTTTTTAAAATTGCTGCACAAATGTCTACAACAAAAACGTCTTGAAACACTTGGCCATACATCTTGAAGGGCTGGCTCAACTCCCTACATTAGAATCATATATAAGCATTAATTAGATATTAAGTTGAATGATTATGTAATCCTTTATACATAACTTCTAAAGAAGAAAAAATGGAACATTCACTTACCTTTTGTCTATCAGATATAATAGTCCAATCATCCCTATGACTATCCTTCAAACAATCCTTCAAGTGCCAGAAAAAGCTGGACCAAGTCCTCTTGCTCTCATTATCATAGACACCATATGCAAGGGGAAACAATTCATTGTTCCCATCCAGCCCAATAGCAGATAAAAGCACACCACCGTGGTTTCCTTTCAGATGTGTGCCATCAACACCTATAAAACCCATACATCCATGTATGTAGCCAAGAACTTGTGGCCTGAAAGAAATGAAAATATCATTGAATTGGATAGGCTTCTCTGGAAGATCTTGAGCTACTTTCCATGAACAATGAGCTTTGGAGCCAGGGTTTGTCATTTTCACCACTTCGCAATATGTAGGTAATTTTCCATACGAAGTATCATGCCCATCTTGAATTTCTATTAAAGCATATTCTCTTGTCTTGTATAAACTGGACTTCTTCAGTGTAACTCCATACGTTTCAAACAAAATGTCATTTAAGTCCTTCCCTGGAATGTTTGGTTTAACTCTGACGTCTTCTATCATCTTCTTCGCAGCCCAACTAGCAGTAGCCATCAGATTATGTTCTTCTAATCTATTACAAGAGTGATCATTTTTAAGGATTTAATAGCCCAAGTTATACCATCTGGCAAGCGGGAAGCATGAATATGCCACTCACAATCTGCAGCAGAACAATCAGCTGAATATCTTTTTTTCTCTGAATGAATGACGATAATATAAAAACCTTCTTGGATACAATAGTCAATCAACACATCTTTGAAGTGGTTTTTATCGGTGAAGATCATCCACTCCTGAAGCTTAATGTTTCCAAACTCCTTGTCAGAATATAATTCACCATTATCATACATCCTGTCAAAATAGGCTTCCTCATCTACATCCCATGCATCACCCGTGTAAGGCTCGTAGCCATCATTAACTTCCAATAACGTAATGTTATCCTCCCCCATGTCCTCCTCCATACTAAATATATCACTATGAACATCATCTGTTGACTCACTATGAACATCATCTGTTGACCCCGAGGGCTCATAATCTTCATCCTCAATCGAAATATCATCAGCAAATTCAACTTCAAAACTTACATCCATGCTTTGGTTTATATTCCTTGTTCTACTACACCTCCCATGTGTAGGTTGGTTAGGGGTGGAATGAGATTTACTTTTTCTTGGAACATATATTCCTCTCCTCTTAGCAGTGGTGGCAGGCATTTTTCTTTGACTTGAAATTGGTTGTACAGAAGGTTGAGATCTAACAAGATCATAAAATGGTATAAGCTCTTGTACGATGGGAAGGGGATAAGGTGGAAGGATAACTACGTCTGACGTTGGCTGAGATACACTTGAATTAAGAGAGGTTTTTTTAGACTCAATCAACCCTCTTGCCAACTGGAGAGGCAAACAAGGAGTCTCAGTTGAACCAATGGCAAGGTGAATTAGTTGGTTATCCTTCAAAGAAGCAAACATTTTCATGACATCTGCATCACTCAATAATTGGTGGCTTCTCCCTTCATAGGCATAGTGTAAAGTTAGATCCTTAGGAAGTCTCATCATCTCTTTTTGAACACCCTCTAACAAGTCAACATATAAGTCTAACACAAGACATCTATCAGTATCAACAACCTCCACATCCAAATGTTCATTATATCTCCAACTCATTCTAAGTACTCGTTTGTCCCCCATACTGCAAGAAAAATGAACTTATACTATACTTCAGTACATGAAAAAAAAACATTTCCTATGAACTATAGACAATAATATTATACATGTGTTGAACACTTGAACTTACCCCATTCTACATCAGCATGTATAATTTTATATTTGAAATATTATAACTCGAATATAATATCAACTTGCATTAATCTACATAAAACAAAGACACTAATATGAGGATGCATTTCAAATATACCTTGCAGTAACCCAAATTTAAAGTTGTCTCCACCTTTGCCCTTCTTCCACTGAAGCCCAACTGACGTGCGAGAATCGAATGCAACAAATTAATCCCCAACGCATTCAACCCACTTGTAATCGACGAAGTTCATCTTCCTTTGAACGCTCAATCTCAAATTCAAGCCTCGATCTCGCAATGCCTTCCTTAATCAGGGTTATGCGGTCTGAATTTTAGGGTTATGCGGTCTCTCTGAAGATAAGTTTGCCCATTTATTTCAGTTGCTTTTTCCTATTTTATTTAGATCTTAATTTGGCAACCCAAAATTTTGACTTTTCAACTGACCAGATAATTAACTAACGGAGAATTGACGGGAGACCATATTTGGTTACGGGAACGACTTTGTTGAAAGCTCGTGGTTATCTCGCGGAAATTTTTAAATGTGTGTGTATCACTCGGAAAGTGCAAAACTTCGTGGTCACCCCACGGAATTTCCCTAGTTTTTATATATTTGAAGTTAGTTGTGATTAGATATTGTGATTTTAAATTTTAAATATTTAAAATTAGTTGTGATTAGATATTGTGATTTGAAATTTTAAATATTTAAAGTTAGTTGTGATTAGATATTGTGATTTAAATTAAATAGAATTATTAATAAAAAAATAAATTAGATTAACCACAAATTGACACATAGGATTTGTGGGGTCATAATTAATATGGTGGCTTCAAATTCCTTTGTTTTAATATATATATAGATGAAACCAACATATATGTGTCCACAAAAAAGTGAAAGAGAAGGACACGTCCAACCACGTCAAGTTTTCTCAGCTTAGTTGTCAAATATGACACCCCATGATCATGAGGTCACGAGTTCGAATCCCCCACCTCCGTTGTAATGGCCTAAATGCCTCTTATGGACCCCCCCCCAAAAAAATATCCAACCACAACGAAATAGCGGACTAAAATTCTAAAAAGTTTAAATCCTAATTATTTGACCCAGGTTCATAGGAGTGTTAAAAAATGGCCCGGATTGGACCGGTGAAATTACGGTCCGGTCTCCGGTTCATGATTTCCCCTTAATTCGGGTCCGGTCCGGTTCAAACCCGGAAAAAAACCGATCTAGACCAGTGGATCGGTTTTTTTTAAATAAATTAGGAGTTTAAATGTTTTTTATAGATATTTTTCTTAATTTAATAAGTTAGGAGTATAAATATTTTTTATAGATATTAAATAATTTAAAAAATAAAAATCGATCTCCGGTTCGACCTTTTGAAAAAATCTGATCCGGACCGGATGAATACCCCTAGCCTCATATCAATGTGAGTCAGGTTCACTACTATCGTTCAGAATTTCCCGTTCTAAATATCGAATTCACGATGGAGAGTCGGAGACAAGAGCGTGACCTAGAAGCGGTGAGGAGGCGACCATGAATGTCAAGGATAATATTAAAACGATCGTTACTAAACCGATTTAGTCCACGGTAATTGAATTGTCCAACTTGTCCGCTAAATAGTATTGAACAAACTGACCCTGTTTCGGTTTTGTTCTCTTATACAACAAACTAGTAGATAAGCCCGTGCCTTATACGGGATTTTGAGAATAAAATTTTATTATTTATAAATAATAATATTAAAATAATAATAATCAATAATTTTAAAATAAAATTAAAATTCTTAATACTAATTTTGTCATATATAATACCAGAAATATTAAATAGAGACTAATAATAAAAATATGTCTGACAATAATTTTATCAAATATGAAATCCTAGTATTCAATAACTAACCAATATGTGAATCCAAAATGTACCATAAAATAAAACCAATATGTGAAGAATATGTCTTATAAATATTGAATATAAGCTAATCAAAATGTACCATAAATAAATATAAAATCATATAGTATGCTGCCATAATTTGAGTAAGGAAATATATGTGGAAGAAGTAGATATGGAATCTTGCTAGGAAATTAGTAGAGAGCTATAACATAATTAAGAATATAACTTATGCCAAAATTTAGCTACAAAAATATATATGGAAACTATATATGTAATCTTGCTAGAAAAAGATGGAGCAATTAAGAGAAAATTAAAAGGGTGAATATGTAATTGTACAAATTAAATTGATGACTTGACATAGCTAGATGTGTGACAAATAAGAGAGAGACTTATGTCTTTAGTAATAGATATATATAGATATAGATGTACCATAAAATAAAACTAATATGTGAAGAATATGTCTTATTAATATTGAACATAAGCTAACCAAAATGTACCATAAATAAATATAAAATCATATAGTATGTTGCCATAATTTGAGTAAGGAAATATATGTGGAATAAATAGATTTAAAATCTTGCTAGAAAATTAGTAGAGAGCTATAACATAATTAAGAATATAACTTATGCCAAATTTTAGCTACAAAAATATATATGAAAACTATATATGTAATCTTGCTAGAAAAAGATGAAACAATTAGGAGAAAGTTAGAAGAGTGAATATATAATTGTACAAATTAAATTGATGACTTGACATAGTTAGATAAGTGACAAATAGATGTTCAACTTGTCCGCTAAATAGTATTGAACAAACTGACCCAGTTTCGATTTTATTCTCTTATACAACAAATAAAAACTAATTTGTCTTAAAAAAATAAGTTTGTGGGTTAACAGGTAGTGAACTGGTACATGAGAAAAAATTTCGGGTGCCAGAAAATTTCCCCAAGTAGCAACTTGGACAACTTCTCCTTTTTACTAAGGTTAATGCGTTGAATGTAAAAGTTCAAATAAACACAACGAAAAGAAGAATAGTAAGTTTATCCGATTATCTTCGATTTCATCGGATTCTCACCTTGCCAATTATCACTAAACTAATGGCTAATAGACTTAAATCTGTTCTGTCCAAGATTATTAGTCCATCTCAATGAGTCTTTATTCAAGGTCGTTCTATTCAAGATAACATTCTTCTTGTTCATGAAATTTTTCACTCATTTCATATAAAAAAAAAAGGTAAGAAAGGTTGAATGGCCTTAAAATTAGATATGAAAAAAGCTTATGACAAACTTAATTGGAATTTTATAATGGCAATACTCTTAAAATTCGGATTCTCTCATCAATGGGTTTAATTACGTATGACTTGTATAACATCTATCTCATTCTCTGTCCTTGTTAACAATGAACCTGGTCTCCTTTTTCATCCAACGTGTGGTCTCCGACAGGGTGACCTGATTGCTCCATTTATTTTTATCATTGCCATGGAATTTCTCTCAAGAACTTTTACTATACAATCTCAATCTAGTAATCCTAAGGTGGGTATTACCTTAACTCGTAACGGTACGTGTATTCCCTCCCTCACTTTTGCTGATGATACTCTCATTTTCGCCAATGCAACACACACAAATATGGTATATATTCAACAAACACTTCGAGATTTCAGTTATACATCAGGTTTGTCTATCAACTTCCACAAAAGTTCATTTCAAACTTCCTCCAATATATCTTCATCACAACAACAGTCACTTGCGGCCATTCTCAATATTCAGGTTACTACTTATATGGAGAAGTATCTTGGTATCCCTATAGTAAGAGGTCGAGTTAAAAAGGAAATTTTCGATTATTCATTGAATTCTCTTCGAAAACATTTATCAAGGTGGAAAGCCAATTCACTTTCTTAAGCAGGACGTATTATCCTCATTCAATCTAGTTTGTTATCCAAAGTTAATTATCTTATGCAAAGCTTTTTACTCCCTCAATCTATTTGTAATGACATTGACAAGATTATTGTGATACCCCGTATTTTTGTAAGGTTATTTGGGAATTTTAGGAATTTTTCCGAGTACCCGTTGTGTACGTCGGATTTAATACAGAGAGTTTGAGACATTCTGTAATGTGCTCTGTATCTGTAATATTTTTCTCAGTGAAATAATATACAGACAACATGCCTTGAATTTTAATTGTCGTTCACGTACGATAATTTTTATCCCGGTTAATGTCTTATTCGTTCAAAGCTGAACGGGCGGGAAAAAGGTGTCACAGCGACCGCCGTAAAGTCGTGGCGACCGCCGTCGTGAGACCCAAGCACGGCGACCGTCGTAAAGATACGGCGCCCGCCGTCCCAACGCTCGAGGAGGCAGCTGGTGTGTCATGCCGCGGCGACCGTCGTAAATTACGGCGACCGCCGTAAGTGTCGTCATCGTTGCCCAGCAGTCGTTGCCCGTTGGTCGCCGGCGTTATTTCTGGCGAGCGCTGAACTAGCTCTAGGCCCTCTTTTTCGAGCTCCAGATGTGTTGGCTATAAAAGGAGGTGTTGGGGGAGAGGTTTTGAGCCATCCAAGCACCAAACCTCTGCCAAATTTGCCTCTCGCCGGAGTTGTGCCTTCGCCGGAAATTTCAAAGCTTTCGTCGGTGTTGTTGGTGGTGTTTCTAGCAGCTCCTTTGAAGCCTTGTGGTTGCCTTTGAAGGTCAGAAACCAAGCCAGGCTGAAAGGGGTCGAAACGCGCTTTGTTTTGGTGAGAATTCTCTCGTCTCTGTCGACCGTGTTCTTCACGGCGACCGCCGTGTTCTTCACGGCGACCACCGTGTTCTTCATGGCGACCGCCGTGTTCTTCACGGCGACCGCCGTGATGAATGCGGCCACCGCCGCCAAGAACGGCGACCGCCGCCAGAGCCCAGAATGCCTTCGTGGCTTTGG
Source organism: Rheum nobile (assembly GCA_027886185.1). Classification (NCBI taxonomy): domain Eukaryota; kingdom Viridiplantae; phylum Streptophyta; class Magnoliopsida; order Caryophyllales; family Polygonaceae; genus Rheum; species Rheum nobile. The sequence continues at coordinate 2,724,586 of WOAB01000073.1, forward strand.
CTTGGTTGGTTGTCGTCGTGGCGTCTTTCCTTTCGTCGTTTTTAGATTCGTACTTTGGTTATGTCGAATCTAACTTAGGGTTCCTTTTATGGGTCGACTCGAAGGTCGCTGTGCTGTCAGAGCCATACCCGTGTCGAGCCCGGAATCCAGTTGTCGTCGTTAGACTATTCTACGGATTAAGGCAAGTGGCGGTTCGCTCTTGCTCATTCGTTCCATATTTACATTAATTATCAGTAGTTTATCTGAGTAATTAATTTGGAATGAATACTCTGTTTGTCTGGAAATGGTTTTGGTAAACTGTTTTGGAAAACAAAATATTGAAAATCATATAATAGGTTGTATATCTGTTAGAACAACGCTATTATCTGTGATCGCCTTTCGGGCCTTTATGTGGTTTATCCTGTAACTATTATTGTGCTTATACTGTTTAGTTAGCACTAGTGGCTAGAAACGCTATGTACCTTGAGGGGGTTTAGCTGTTTCTTTATAACTGGTACTTGGTGGTTCATCCCCAGTACTTTCTTTCTGGTCATGACCATACCCTTTCACAGGGTTGGCGCACTTCGCTAGTGCCAAATCTTCCAGGGTTCATTCCTTCTATAACTCTTGTGAGGAGATCTGATATCTCTTGTGAGGAGATCCGATATCTCTTGTGCGGAGATGTAAAAGCTTATAACGTAATGCTCGTTTTGTAATTAAATAAGATAAGTGCCCGAGTGCACATGATTAATATACCTTGGGCGAGTAGTGCAACTAAGTTATAGTGCAGCTAGGAAAACTCGTCTCGACTTTGATCATAGTACGTTCTCTTTCCAATCTGGATTCGCTGTGTGCGATGAGGTTGGTCGTGAACCGAAGCATCTCAGTCAACTTTTAAATCATTGTTGTATGATGCTGTAAACGTTCCAGATTTGTCATATTTCATTAAAGACTCAATCTCTTGGAGTCTCTTTTCGAGTTGATTTCTGTGAAGATTAAGTCTTCCAGAATCTTCTCTTGTGCATACCTCTTGTTGTTATTCCGTGAAAGTGTCGGGTTATGTATCGTCCCTTCGGTTATTATTCGAAGGACAATGATAGTAAACGGTTACGATCACTCGAACCACTCTGCTTTTTACCCTTGCTAGTCTATTCAAGTAGACTAACCCACGAACATTGTTCTCCGCATGTGGGCTGGTGTCATCCGTTCGATTCGGCACATCAAATAGAGTGAAGATATGAGGAGACTAGATTGACTATGAAGACGACGGTTGTTTTTGGATGTTTTAATAATTGCTTTTAATCAGGTTGAGATCCTTGGGCAGGTGATCATTACGATCACAACCCTGTTTGTAAAATCTTTTATAAGTCTTCCGCTGTACTTTGTTTGAACTCTGTGTTTGGCCTATTCGGGATTGGGTTGTAATCCCGTAACTCATGTTTCATTTGATTGATGTTTTGATTTGGATACTTTGATCATTATGTATCATTGTATGCCTTAAATTGTATTTAATCCGGTAAAGCCTTGGGTGATCTCGGTAAGGAACACTGGAGTCACTGACGGTAATACCTTTCCAAATGGGTTAAGATTTGGGGGTGTTACAATTATTTAAAAAAAATCTGGAATAAATATAAAGTTAACTATCACGCTCTGATTAGTTGGGATAATATATGTAAACCAAAATCGGTCGGTGGTCTTGGTTTATATAAGGCTTCTGACATGAACAAAGAATTATAACTTAAATTACTATGGAAATTACTTACTTGTCAAGACTCTTTACGGGGTCGTATTATTACCGAAAAATACCTTCGTTCCACGAACCTTTTCTCTTATAAATCGAAGCCTAAACAATCTTGGCAATTTTCTAGACTTTTACACCTCCGCGAGTTGTTTCATAGCGGCATCTGCTGGGAACTTGGAAATGGCCAAACTATCAAGTTCTGGACTGACAAGTGGCTTCATCAAGGTACTTTATTTCCCTACTACAATCGCTCAACTCCCATTAATATAACAGTTTCTTCTTTCATTACAACTTCCCATCAATGGAATGTTTCTCAACTTCATCAATTTTTACCACATTTTATAATTGACCATATTCTTAAGATCCATATTCCTTCTTTCCCCTTGGAAGATCGTATTATTTAGAACATGAATTCGGACGGTAACTTCACAGTTAAATCAACTCGTGCTCTTTTTCGAAACCATGCCCTGCAGCCTACTTCCACTTCTTTAGCCTGGCTTTGGAAGCTTCAAATTCCGCCAAATATCAAAAACTTAATTTGGAAATCTATGGTAGACGCTTTACCAACTACTGAGCGACTTAATCGACATTTTTCTAAAGTTCCTTCTTCTTGCAGCCTTTGCTCCCACCACAATGAAGATTTGAATCACTTCTTTTTTATTTGTCCATTCACTCAACAGATGATCTCTAAACTGAAAAATAAATTACAGGTCTCTTTTTCTCTTCAATTCACACAAGACTTCATTTTTAACTTTGAGTACTTCAGACATTCTAATGTCCATATCATACCTCTTTTTTTTCTCTAGTGGTCTCTCTGGAACCATCGAAATAATATTATTTTTCAGGACCACATTCATACCTTGAACACTTGTCCAGCGCAACGAGCATTTCTGCACTTACAAGACTGGAATATTTCCAATACATAAGTCAATCCAACACCTATAAAATGTAACCGTCTACGCCTCACACATCGAATTTGGAAGAGACCTCGCCTTCGAATTGGATCAAAATTAACTTTGATGGTTCTACAAAACAGGATGACTCCTCTCATTTGGGGTTCCTTCTCTGGGACCACAATGGCCATGTCCTCGACTTTCACTGTGAGCAGATTCCTTCTACTTCTGTTCTCAAAACGGAGGCCCTCGCAGCTCTTTCTGGTATTCAATATATAGCTCAACGGCAAATTAAACATTTATCTATTGAAGACGACAATCTTGTAGTTATTAACTATTTAACTCTATCAGGGCCATCTAGAAAGTCCCATGGGAAATTCACAGTGTTATTAATGATATTATTGCTTTACTTTCTTCGTTCACTTTCTTTCAGGTACATCACTGTTTTCGGGAGGCCAATCGTGCTACGGATTTTCTCGCTACTCATCCTATTCCTTTTCATGCTCTTCAAGGTTTCAGACGTCTTCTTTCTCCTTTTAGTTCTTCCACTGCTACGATTCATCTTCCTCACAATAGATATGAGTTTATCAATTTGAACTCTACTTTTGCTAATTTTGATATTCCTTTTATAAAGATCATCTATTCGGATGATTTAGAATAACCTTCTGTTTGTAAGAGTCCTAATGTTTGTCATTATCAAAAAAATAAAAAATTATCTTCGATATTTCAAGACCTTATTTTTAAATAAAAAATTCAAATTAGGCTCCAATTTTTTTCCATATCATGAGTTCGCTCAAGCCAATATACTGGGCTGGTAATTTGGGACTATTGGGCCTTATTGTTGGGCTACTTAATCTGTTCACCAATAAGGTACTGTAGATAAAAGCCACGTAAGTTCAAATGTCACCCGACAAGTGTCCTCTACCGAACCGCCTAGAAACAATAACCGGGGCCACATTCTACAAAGTTCTGAGCCTAATTCTATCAAACCAAATTCCCAATTCTCTTCTCTCTCTGAAAAGCCAGACAAATCAATAGGTGTAAATCCATTGCCACAATAGAAATGGAGGCGACAAAGGAGGAAATCGGATTTCTGCACAAGATCCGGCCGCCGCGGCTGGAGGAAGCCGGCCTCGAGGATTGCGCGCTACCGCCTGATTCAATCAAGGAAGCCTTTCTCAAGGCCGCCACCGCCGTCAGCTCGCGCGTCGCCTCCGTCCTCTCCTCCGGCGACGCCGACGGAGAGTGCGTGAACGATCCGTTACCCGGAGAAACATCGCCGCATCCGGCGGGCGCGCTGGTGGGGAGCGAAGATGTCGGCGAAGCTTCCGGGCCCTGCGTCGCCGAGAAAGGCGGGGCGTTGATCGAGGACGGATGTCACGGTGCTGATCTCGTCGGATCTGGCATCCCGGAGGCGAAAGAGGACGTGATTTTTCCGCCGCCGGGGAGGAGAAGGAAGGCGGCGACGGTAGGCCGTGTGTGGATGGAGTGAGAGGGTTGACGATCGGAGAGAAGGAGGTCGGAGGAGAAGAAGAGGATGATGAGGGTCCCACTTTGGTGGAGGGTTATCTTGTGTAAAATTGTATAAACCCTAAATTAAGATTTTTAGGTTTTTTTTTTTGGTAAAAAGATTTTTAGGTATTTGGCCTAGTGACTTGTATAATGTCAGTCTTGTTTATGCTGTATATTTGGAATTTGGTCTTTTAAGGCTTTGTTTGTCAATCTTACTTAGACTTATTTGTAATTTTGGTTGAGAAATATATTTATATAATTTTTTTTTTTATAAGGTAAGAATTTGAGTTACCGACATAAAATCTCGAATAGCTCGAGAGGCCGAAAAAACAGCAACTGGAAAAACCAGTTAAATAACAACACAGACAAGCAAATGAAAATACAACAAAGCAAAAGCGAGTTATAAGACTAGGAAGAGAAGTGAGTCCAGTACAAACGAGTAGTGTCACAAGACGACGGGTCAAACAGGAAAACAATCATGAGAAATATTGAATGGACAACCATGACGTTGTCCCCACTCATGATGAGAGATCTTCAGGAGTCTCGACCACCCTGACGTTGCTTTTTGGATCTTCAGGAGCCTCAACACAACCGCGACCACAACTAGAACAACTCGATCTCCACCCTGAATCAGCTCAACAGAGACAAAGAAGTACAACACACAAGCTTACACACACACAAAAAATGTGGATCTGGTTTCGGGCTCGGCTCTCCTCTTCACTACTGCTGATGCCGCCATCGCAACAACTTGGAAGGGAAAGGCGTCGAAGTCCGCCGACACGGCAGAGGACTCCTCCTCCCCAGCGGAGAAGTCGGCGAGAGGATCCGGGTCGATCTCTAGGTAGGGAATGGCGTCGCCGCCGAAGAGGTCGTTTGTGGGTCCGAGATCCGATTGGGTGGTCGGGGGTTCCGGGTTCTGAAATTCCGGGAAGGGGGGCTCGTCGCTGCCGTCGCCCACTCCGATCACGAAGACTATTTCGCTGGAGCGGACTATTTCAGCCAGATCCCCTTTCTCTCTCCACTGTCCAGTGAAATCGAAGCTCAACATGGCTTGCCGAACTCCGTTTCTCCTCTTCCTCTCCCTCTCTCCCCTTATCCTCCTCGCCGCTGCATCCTCTTCGCCGCCGGTGAAGGATGATTCACTGACGGTCGATGAAGACGAGGATCTCAGCTTCCTCGAAGAGCCGAAGGCCGCTTCCGACGACGGAGACCACGACTCTGTCATTGATGCCGGCGAAGAAGACGGAGGAGATTACGTGAACTTGGAGGATTTTCCGGAAGATGAGGATTGGAGTTCGGAATCCTCAACTCCCAGCGTCGATGAGAAGGTTGAGCTTGGTCGGAGCGGGCTCGGTCGGAGCAGGGGCTCGGTGCTTGGTCGGAGCGGGCTCGGTCGGAGCAGGGGCTCGGTGCGGAGCAAGGCTCGGTCGGAACGACAGCAAGGTGTGGAGCGGGCTCGATCGGAGCAAGCACATCCCAGCCCCAAAGCTAGGGCCGGCTGCTCCCAAAGGGAGCGTTTTTCTTTCGTCCTTTTTTTTGTTATATTTATATAATTTTGAAATGAAAGCGTGAAATTTTCAAAATAATTATTCATATATAGAGAAGTATTTATAAAGACTGTTTTCAAGACACCAAACACACCCTTAATTACTCCTTGTGTTGGTCTAGTGACTAGCGTGCTTGGAGTAAAAAAAAAATGAATTTCATGTTTTCCGCACTACAGATGAATTCCACTTAAATGAAGCTCACTAATTATACAATAATTACAAAAACAAATCAATAACTTTGTTTCATATGAAGCATCCTTCCTATAACTTTGTTTCATGCTTACCAAAATTGTTTCATAAGAAGCATCCTTCCTATAACTTTGTTTCATGCTTACCAAAATTGTTTCATATGAAGCATCCTTCCGACCAGGATTTGAACTCGTAATTACATGAATTCTCGTAATTTCGTAATTACGGGGTCATACTTGTTAGTTCAACTGAAAAAGTACTTTTATGTTAGTATGAACAAAGGTTATCAAAGGATTTTCGTAATTACGGAGAGTCATGCTTGTTAGTTCAACTGAAATTTTTTCGTGATTACGGAGAGTCATACTTATTAATTCAATTAAAAAGTACTTTTTATGTTCAAAGTATGAACAAAGGTGATCAAATCCCAACTGAAAAATACTTTCATGTTAGAATATGAACAAAGGTTATCAAATCCCATATACTTGTTACTTTCATTCTATTATCATAGTCTACAACTTGATTAACTTCAACGTGATCATGTATGTGGTGATCAACTACAACTAATTTGAAATTAGTGAAGAGAAAATAAAAACACAAAGGCTCTCAAATCCCATGTACTCGTTTTCAATCTTACAGACATCTTCGTGGTGGGTCCAAGTGAAGCTTGAACGAGGCCGATGGGGCGCGGGTTGAGGAGGCCAGTCGGGACCGGAAATGAGAAGGTTGAGGAGGTCGGCGCGGTCGAAGAGTTGGGCGAGGAAGACGGTGGCGTTGGCCTGAGATTCGGAGAGGATCTGGGCTCGGTGTAGGTCCATGGTTCAGAGAGGGTTCAATGGCTACGGGGTAAGGGGAGGTTGGAGAGGAGAGAGTGGCGGTGGGGGGGGGGGGGGAGGTGGTGGCGGCGGAAGGCCGGGAGCGAAACCCGGTGAGACGGTGCTGCTGGTGAGGCGTGGCCGGTGAGGCGGGTGCCGGTGAGGTGGGTGCCATGGTAGCGGCGGTGGCCAAGGGTTTTCAAGGGCCAGCTAGGACTGACTCCCCTGAAGGGGAGCGTTCTCCGACCGCTGCCCTCCGTTCCTTTTCAACGACAGTTTGAACCCAGATCCACAATCTCGACTTCGGCGGGCCCAGATTCAAAGCCCAAAACTCCCTTGCTTTGAAAATTTGGTTCCTTGTTTGCTTTGTGTTACATTCTCTGTTGTTGCAGATTTCCTTTAGGTTTGATTGGAGATTGTTGTTTCGGTTCGATATAAGATAGTGATCGTGTGATCCTTGGTGGTTTCTACTGACGAAATGCCTTCAGATTGTGTCTTGTCTCTTCTTTCCGGCTGCTTCAAACGCCTTGTTGGTGGTTTCCAACCCATGTTTGAAGACCTTCTCGTAGATTAAGCCTAGTTTGGTTTGTTTGCTCGGTTGTGTCTGTATCCTTGTTTCTTTTGTTGTGTCTGTTGTTTTTATTTTTGTTCTTTGATTTTGTGTTTGTGTTTCTTGTTGTCCTGTTGGTTGGTTGCTTTGTCGGGTGTCCCGACGCCGTTTGTTCGGCCTCTCGAGTTTTCAGGTTTGGTTGTTCTGGATTCTTGAATTCTTACTTTATCAAAAAAAAATAATCTTACAAACAGCTTCTATAATGCCACTTGTGCCTGTACAGACAGAAAATAATATGAATTCATTGATGGAAATGTATTGTCAAAATTAAAGCAGTGTAACTAGGGCTGAGCACGGACCAGAAACCGACCCAAACCCGAAACCCAAAAAAATGGGACCGAAGACCGAACCGAAGTCATGCGGTGCGGTTCGGTTCGGGTTCGGGTTCGATTCAGGCTAAAACAACACTCGTAAATAAAAAAATCAGGTCAAATTGGGCTAAAAAACCGAACCCGAACCGAAACTTTGATAAAATCGGACCGAAACCCGAATCGAATAATTTGGGTTCGGTTCGGATTTTTCGGGTCGGGTCGGTTCAGATTTTTCGGTTTTTCTGGCCCGTGCTCAGCCCTAAGTGTAACATGTCGTGAAATGATATGAGAAGATGAAGACATGCTTAACATATTCCATTTTGATGTCCATAATTGTGTTGTAAAAAATTTCACGTTAAGAAGTTAAAACTATTAATAAACACATATATTTAAGACACTAATATCTTTTGTCCTCTAAGGGCATCCGTTATGGGGGATTATTGGAGAGGCTTATTGGAGATTTTTTTGCCAATAAGTCTCTTCAATAAGCCCTACTCATTTTTTTAATTTTAGTGGAGGGCTTATTAAAGGGGCTTATTAATTATATTAAATTATAATTATGTCCTTTTATTTATATCAAATTACCAATATACCTTTATATTAAATATTTAATATATTTTTTATATTAAATATTTAATATATCTTTTATATAAATATTTAATATAAATATTACATTAAATATTTAATATTAAGAATACATTAAATATTTAATATAAATAATATACTAAATATTTAGTTAGTATATTTTTGTAGTTTAAACTATCCATAATGTCATTTTATTGTAAAGAAATTAAATGAGTGTATACTAAAACTTGTCTAAATAATCTTACTTAGTACACTTTTATACTTTTAAATATCCATAATTTCATTTTAATATAAATAAATTAAATTAGTGTATATTTATATGTTAAACAACCATAATTAATATTAATATTATTTGTTTTCAATTAATAATATATAAAATACAATAAAAAATATTAAAAACATAATCATAATGGGTGTCTATGGATAGAGAAAAATGCAATTAGAATTATAGTATTTTTTTTATGTAAGATAAAAAAGATATTTCAATTTTAAGATTAAAAAATCGGATGGCCAACGAAAATCGCTGGCCGTCCGATTACACGCCACGTGGCGCAATCAGGGCCGCTCTCGCGCGCCCAGTAATAATGTGCCACGTGGCGCTGCTTAAAGCAAGCAGTTGTTTGACTGCTTGCTTTAAGTGACGCATTTTGGCCCCTTTTTGGCCAAAACGCGTCGTTTGGAAGGCTAGATTCCAAAAAAAAATAAAGCGAACCAAACAAGGCTTTAGAATAAGCCGGTTGTTTGGGGCTTAATTTTAGCCCAAATTTTAAGACTTTCATACGGGCTTATTTCAAACCTTGATTATTTTATTCCAAAAAATCAATTAAGCCTCCCTATTAATCCCCCGTTACGGATGCTCTAACTCATAGTGGATAAATATGAAATTACTTTAATTTGTCCACTACACGGTTGTTGTCCGCTACCAGTTAGCGGCCATATTCGGTATTTTTTTCGGATTTTATTTTTCTGTAAACAGGTAGCGAAAATAATGTAAAAAGAGAACGGACGTAGAAATAACTTATTGTTAGAGGTAGTTTACATATTTGAGTTTTGTGGGTTTTTACATTGAAGAATTGACGGTGGCTTGCGTCCCATATGTATGGAAGATGACTCAGACCAATCACAATAGTGATTTTTTAATATTAAAATATAATATGTTTTTTAGCTACAGTATACTTTTGTTAAAAAATCTTCTTTATGGTTTCTTATTAAGAAACTGCTAAAAAATCCATTCAAGCTAAAAAGTTGGATTTTATAACTATTTTAGTCATTTTCAGCTCAAATTTAATTTTGTTTGTTTTAAAAAATATATCTAATACTCATAATTGATTTTTATCTATCCATAGACACCCATTTTGATATGTTTTTCATAAAATTTATAGAGTGAATAAATTTGGGTTGAAAAATTATGAGTATGAAAAAAAGAAAAAATAATCTTTTAGATGATGTGATAGAGAGAAAATTAAAAAGTTAGCTAAAATACTTTGTTAAAAAACCAACCATTCTGCATGCTCTTATATTTATAAATTGGAAAAAATAAGTGTAATCCCTATTTTATATTATATAATAATATATATATATATCTAAATGACTTGGGACTTGAACCTTTGAACATTTTGGCCCAACATTTTGATAGTTATGCAAAATTCCCACCAACCGCCATTAATTTCCTAACCGACTTTTGGATGACTCACATTCTCATATATAAAGAAGACAGTTAAGTCTGTTAACAGTGTAAATACTCACGTTTGTCTTCTTGACGGATCATAGAACATAACATTCAGATTTAATGTTTGTTGTTCTGAGTACTTTATTGTATTCTTAAAAGTAAATTTGTTGGAACCCTACAACAACTTAATCGTGTGGGGACAAATATCACTAAAAAAAAGTTATCTTCACGCCTCAAAACAATGCAGGCGACCCACTGTTCTTACACTTATTGTGGTGCACATTTAAACAATGCGGGCGACCCACTGTTCTTACACTTATTGTGGTGCACATTTTATAATCGATGTAAGAGAGAAACCTTAAATTATATTGATAAGACTGAGAGACTTCACAACCATTTTGTCCAATTACTCAATGATAGAAGTTAACCGATTTAACTGAGAAGCCAAATTAAGTAAATAGCCTGCATAAACTCTTAAAGCTAAGCCTACAAATTTAACCAACACAAGATCTGCACAAACTGGGAAAACTTCTCTGTTATGTAAATGCCATTATACAACAACATTAACTGATGCACAAACTTGTATATGACACATCTCACCAAGGCCAAACTCCACACACCAAACAACAGCATTCTAACTAGTTGAAACACATGATCCCTTCTTGAACTTGATCGGTTTTGTGGTCGTGTAATCGACCACAACGTCGCATGAGACGTGCGTCCTGTGCCTCGTCGTCACCAGCTTCCCCACCACCTCTCCCCTCGCTCGGATGTCAAACTCGAGTGTGAACGGAACCTCTTGATCAGCGTCGTTCTTGGTGTTGGCGCTCGACGCTGTTAAGCTCGACCCTGCTCCGTATAGAGGGACTTTGGTTCCTTCTAGGATCACAGCCACTGTTCTCACACTCTTCCTTGGTTGATAGTGATTCTTTAGCTGCAGTACAAAAACACATCATCTTTGGTAAGTTTTTCTTTTTGGGTCAAAAGAAAAATTAAGATAAGTGATGTTGCTCCAGTTCAAGAATAGTATTGTACATGTCTTTCATCGCATTTCAAGTTGAGTGTTCTACAAATTGCTCTCCGACGACACATCATACGCCGTGTTAGGTTTTTTCGTTCTAATCCGCGTTTGTGTCATTCTCATCCCATCTCAGGCTGTGTTAGCTCTTCATTTTAGCTTGTTTGCTTCTTTTTTACTCATTATTATGTATGGTTTGTTTCATGTTGGTTTTATCCAACTTTCAAGCCTCGCTTGAACTCTCGATTATCATTATATATGGTATTTTGATTTTTTTTCCTTATCAAAAAAAAAGAAAAATAATAGTGTTATACAAGGTTCATAAACCGGTTTCGGTTCAAGAGACCAGCTGTTTTCTGTCGTTTTTTACCCGGTTCACCCAATTTTAAAAAAAAAATAAAAAAAATTGATGAACAAATATGAAATTTTTTTCTAAAAAATCATTTATGTATTTTTAACTTAAATTTTAAAAATTTAGACTTAAAATATAACATTAACCTTACACTTTTTACTTAATTATGCATTATTTAGCCTAATAAGATAATAAGTATATTTTTACAAAATGTTTTTAAAATTTTAATTTCCAAATTGGCGATTTGAATAACCGGTACGTAATTGCCGGTTCGACGGTTCAAAGATGTGTTGAACCTGAATTTTCTAAACCCTTGAACCGCCGGTCCGATTCAAGGTTTGACTGGGTTTGGCCCGATCCGGTTTCAAGATTCAGGTTCGGGTTTGACCAACACTACCCAAGGGCCCAAAGAACACTTATAATGGTATTTATATATGTCTCACCTCAGGAAAACTAGTGGAGCTTGTGTTTGGTAAGTTACCTTACAAGCACCATTGTGACATTGTTGGCATGTTTACCAGCATGCCCCTAAGAAAACTTGGATCAAAACTTGTGCATATCTTATACTAGAGGAAGGTGTAGCATCCAAATTACCTGGCCGGTTGCGACAGAGATCTTGGAGTAGAGAAGATCGATCGGAGTCGAGCTGACGTGGACGCCGAAGAACGTAGCAGGATTGTGTATGCTGATCCTGAGTGAGGCGTTCACGGTCAGCATTTTTGTGGGCACTCCTGAGAAGTCTGTGCCTTCTTGAACAATGAAGGTGCTAACTGTCAAGCTCTGTTGAATGCAGTATAACAAATTGTCACACACTAATGTAGCAATTATATTTGAGGGAAAATGGTTGATAAACATTCACAAAATCATGCTATTCTACTTGTCTTTAGGGTATGGTTGGAATTCCGATATAATGCATTAGATTCAATTACTACGTTCATGATCTTACAAATTGATTTTGTGTGCATAATAGAGCCTAGAAACAAGACTCATCAATTACCTAACCAATTTTCATCATTGCCTTCATTACATAAAGTTTCATGATCAATGTCCTATCACTTTCATCTACCGGTGTGCAAAATTTGTCTAGGCTGGATCGGGTTGGTCCGGTCCGGTCCGCGGTCTATTTTATTTAAGATTTCGGTTTCCGATTCGATCCAAATTCGGTCAGTTTCCGCTCTGGACTAGATAGACCGGTTTTTATTATTTTCATTTTGGGCAGTGATTAGTGAGATTGATTATTGCCGTGTAAAATGATAATGATGCATATACAAGTAAAAACTTATGTTTTTTAGAACTCATGCACATATAAGGAAAAATTTATGCACTTTTCGAATGTGTATAAATCCATGCTCACACAGTAAAAAACTTATGCACATGCAAACAAAAATTTGTACACATTTTAAAGTGCATAAACTTTTGTGTGTGTTGGGTTATGGAGCCTGAAGCGTAAAGGAAGTACGCGTTTGCAGAGGAGGCAACTGAGAGTTGCCGCCGGGTCGCGGTGGAACTGGACGCCCCGCGGCAGACGCCGGTTTTGCAAGAGAGGGCAACTGAGAGTTACTGCCGGGTCGCGGTGGGATTGGCGCCCCACGGTGGAAGCCCCGCGGTGGAAGTCGTCGCCCCGCGGTGGGCGCTAGGCCGTTTCTCGCGTGTTGAGTTTTTGGGCCCATTAGGTTTAATCCGTGTTTGTTATATAACTCTAGTTGATCAATTGTAATCTTCAAGTCGTTGTAAGTCATCGTCGTCATTGTTATCACAATATTGAGAGAGAGAGAAATACCCTGGCTTGGTAGTGCCCCCAGACGTAGTCAATTCTTGACGAACTGGGTTAACATTCTTGTGTTATTTGCTTTGTTTTCTATTCGTTACCGCGTTCGAATCCTAACAACTGGTATCAGAGCTGGTTCTGGTGGTGACGATGGGAAGCGGAAAATCACCGGTGGAGAAGTTCGATGGAACGGATTTCGGCTTCTGGAAGATGCAGATCGAGGACTACCTGTACGGTAAAGATATGTATTTGCCGCTGGGTGAGAAACTGGAGGACATGAAGGACGAAGAGTGGAAGTTGCTGGACAGGAAAGCGATGAGCGTGGTCCGCCTATCGATGTCCAGGAATGTGGCGCATCACACGGTCAAGGCAGAGACGACGAAGGGTATGCTGGAAATTCTTTTCGCGATGTATGAGAAACCCTCTGCGGTGAACAAGGTTCACCTGATGCGGCGGTTGTTCAATCTGCGGATGACGGAGAGTACAACGGTCACCAATCACTTGAACGAGTTCAACATGACGATCGCAAAACTGAGTTCAGTTGAGATTGATTTCGACGATGAGGTACAAGCCCTAATTTTGTTATCCTCTTTACCAGAAAGTTGGAGCGGGACAGTTACTGTTGTTAGTGCTTCGGCGGGAAAGGCAAAGATCAAGTTTGATGAAGTCAGGGATCTGATTATCAGCGAAGAAATTCGCAGGAAGGCGTCAAGTACTGCTTCTGGATCAGCTTTGAATACGGGTAGCAGGAGGAGGTCAGACTCTAAGAAGTCGAATCGTGGCAGATCGAAGTCTAGAGGGAAGGATAAGCCCAAAGACAAGAGCAGAATCAAGTGTTGGAATTGTGATGAAAACGGTCATTACAAGAGTGAATGTAAGGCACCGTTGAAAGATAAATCAGCAAATTCAGCCAGTGAAGATATTGCAGACGCGTTGACTCTGAGCGATTCAATGATAGGAACCACTGCAGATGCATCTATTCTGAGCGCGAGCAGTCCATTAGAGTCTTGGGTGTTAGACTCTGGAGCTTCGTTTCATTCATGTAACAGTGCTGATATATTGGATCGCTACACCTCTGGAGATTTCGGAAAAGTCTATCTTGCTGATGATGAGGCTTTGAAAATCGTGGGGAAGGGTGATGTGCGAATCAAGGCATCGAATGGGTCTGTGCTGAAGTTGCATGGAGTAAGGCATATTCCTGGTCTGAAGAGAAACCTGCTTTCTATTGGACAGTTGGATGACGAGGGTTATGAAGTAACCTTCAGCTGTAACAACTGGAAGATAACCAAAGGAGCTATGGTGATAGCTCGAGGAAAGAAGGAGGGGACGCTGTACATGACGAGCAACGTCCGTGATAGCATTGCCATTGCAGGAGTAAACTGTGATGCAGACTTGTGGCACTGTCGTCTGGGCCACATGAGTCAGAAAGGGATGAAGGTGCTATGCTCGAAGGGTTTGTTGCCAGGTCTCAAGTCCGTTGAGATCGGATTGTGTGAAGACTGCGTGCTTGGGAAGCAGAAAAGGGTGAGTTTTGCGAAGGGTGGCAGAACCTTGAAGAAGCAGAAGTTGGAGTTGATCCACAATGACTTGTGGGGACCAGCACCTGTGACATCTCTAGGTGGAGCGTCATACTACATGACCTTCATTGACGATGCTACAAGAAAGGTATGGGTCTATTTTCTGAAGCAAAAGTCAGATGCATTTGACTCTTTCAGAAAGTGGAAGGCTCTAGTAGAAACTGAGACAGGTCTTAAAGTGAAGTGTTTGAGATATGATAATGGTGGGGAGTATGAGCTTCGTGAGTTCAAGGAGTTTTGTGCTGAGAATGGAATTCGCATGGAGAAAACCTTGAAAGGAACCCCTCAAGAGAACGGCGTCGCTGAACGTATGGACAAGACCCTGAATGAACGTGCTAGGAGCATGAGGCTGAAGTGTGGACTTCCGAAGATGTTCTGGACGGATGCAGTCAATACTGCTGCATTCTTGATCAACCGAGGGCCATCTACTCCCTTGGATAATGGGATTCCAGAGGAGGCTTGGAGTGGCAAAGAGGTAAATCTGTCCTTTCTTCGGATATTTGGGTGTGTTTCATATGTTCATATTGCTCCTGTTGAGAGAAGCAAGCTGGATGCAAAGTCTGTCAAGTGCATGTTTATTGGATATGGTGGTGATGATTTCAGATATCGATTCTGGGATGACCAGAACAGAAAGGTTATTCGCAGTCGAGACGTCGTGTTCAATGAGCAGGTGATGTACAAGGATAGTCTGGGTGCATCAGAAACAACTAGTTCTGGACCTGAGGTTGTGGAGTTAGATATCTCAAACTCGGGTGGGAGAAATGTGGTTCGAAATGACCAGGAGGCTGTTTTTGAGGAGGAGCCGAGTACCCCAGTAATTCCGTTGCGGAGGTCCACCAGAGAGCGTGGATCACCTGATAGATTTTCGCCTTCAAACTACTATTTGTTGTTGACTGATGGTGGTGAGCCAAAGTGTTATGCAGAGGCATCTCGTGGAGAACATGTGAGCAAGTGGAAGTTCGCCATGGATGATGAGATGGATTCGTTGATGACTAACGGAACCTGGGAACTAATTGAGCTTCCAGCAGGCAAGAAGGCATTGCATAACAAGTGGGCTTACAGATTCAAGGAGGAGGCGAATAGAAGGAAGCGTTACAAAGCAAGGCTGGTTGTGACGCGAAAGACTCGCAAGGTCTTGCAGTTGATGAAGATTCGTGGAACTGAGAATCCTGCAGACATGCTGACTAAGGTTGTGATCTTAGAGAAGTTGAAGCTTTGCATGGCTTCAACTGGCCTTGGTAACTGAGTTAAAGGCTTGACACTACTATCAGATATGGGTTGATGAGGAGGACGATTATGATTGGATCAGTCTCTAGGTGGGAGATTGTTGGGTTATGGAGCCTGAAGCGTAAAGGAAGTACGCATTTGCAGAGGAGGTAACTGAGAGTTGCCGTCGGGTCGCGGTGGAACTGGACGCCCCGCGGCAGACACCGGTTTTGCAAGAGAGGGCAACTGAGAGTTACCGCCGGGTTGCGGTGGGATTGGCGCCCCGCGGTGGAAGTCGCCGCCCCGCGGTGGGATCCGCCGCCCCGCAGTGGGCGCTGGGTCGTTTCTCGCGTGTTGAGTTTTTGGGCCCATTAGGTTTAATCTGTGTTTGTTATATAACCCTAGTTGATCAATTGTAATCTTGAAGTCGTTGTAAGTCGTCGTCGTCATTGTTATCACAATATTGAGAGAGAGAAATATCCTGGCTTGGTAGTGTCCCCAGACGTAGTCAATTCTTGACGAACTGGATTAACAATTCTTGTGTTCTTTGCTTTGTTTTCTATTCATTACCGCGTTCGAATCCTAACAGTGTATTAATGAGTTTTTACATATGTGTACATCATTATCATTTTACACAATTTTAATTATTCTCATATGATCAAACCCCTAATTATATGTATTAATATATCATAACATTATTATAAATTATTTTATATTATAAAAATAAAGTAGTAATAAAATATATTGTCCACTATTATAAACAATAGTTATAAAAATAGAAAAAATAATAAAATTTAATTGATATAAAAAATATATATTTACCTATTCATTCTAGTCCCAAAAATTGTAAAAATTCCGATTGCACATCGCTACTTTTATCACTATATGATATCTTGTATATAGATTAACAAATTGATAAAGCAAACAATTAAAAAATGACTACCTTGAGAGAAAGCTGGGGTTTGAAAGGCCTAGCAGCAGCCCAAATGATGAAGCAAAAGACAGTAAACAAGAACACAAACCCACAGAGTCCAATCAAGACTTGGAGGCGTCTAGACAAGCCCTTATCATCAAACTCATCATACCCTCCTTCCTCCATGATGACGTTGCACTCCGGCCAGCCTTTGTCATTCACAATCACCTCCCTCTTCCCCCGGCCCGACTTCCGGCCGGACGCCGACCGGAAGATCCCGGAGAATCTGCTCGCCGACGAGTTCCGGGAGTGGCGGCCGGAGGAAGGGTGGGAGGGCGACTCCATGGGGCTGTTGAACATCGGCGTCGCCTGCATTGATGACAATTTGTCTCCGTCAATTGAGTCTCTTGATGGGCTCTGCACATAGTAGATTTGTCTCTTGGGTGATCTTGATGGGGATGATGGAGCTAGGCTTGTTACATCTGATTCTGACTTTGTGTGGATCATTTTCAAATACCCTGCTTTTTGTGTGCTCAATTCAGTTGTGATTTTAACTGAAATCTGTTACAATTTACAACAACAACAACCCAGAATTGGTAGTTGTTGTGTTTGTTGAAAAGAAGCTGAATTCTGAAGGACCCAAAAATTGATCTTGTTGAAATCACTGAATTCAGATGAATTAAAACCCTAAAACAATCTTGGTTTTGTGCTTTTTGTGTGGAATTCAGTTATGATTTTAACTGAAATCTGTTACAACCCAGAAATGGTAGTTGTTGTGTTTGTTGAAACAAGCTGAATTCTGAAGGACCCAGAAATTGATCTTGTTGAAATCACTGAAATTTTAGAGGAAATAGCTTGATGAAATCAGAAATTACCCAAACCCTAAAACAATATTAGCTTTGTGCTTTTTTTTTTTTGTGGAATTCAGTTATGGCTATAACTGAAATCTGTTAGAACCCACAAATGGTATTGGTTGTGTTTGTTGAAACAAAGTGGTGGAGATGAAAAACTAACTGAATTCTGCAGTACCCAGAAAATGATATTGTTGAAATCACTGAATTCAGAGGAAATTGGGTGATTCAAACCAAAATTGAACTTGATGAAATCAGAATTTACCCAAAGCTGAAAACAATTCTCTTAGTAAAGACACCTAAAAGCTAAAGAAAAGAAAGAAAGCTCCTTTTTCTTTTCAAAACTCAGGAATAATTGAGACACAAAGAAGATAAATTATCTGGTTTTTGCTCTCAAATAGTAGCCAATCAAAACACAACAACAGAGCAAGTGGGGTTTTCCCCCTTCTCTGTTCTCTTATCAGCCGGAGAAAATTTTAGTGGCTGGGAAAATGAGTTCTCCACTCACTTAGTTGGGCTTGTGAGTAAGAGCAGTTAAAAAGCTGTTTGCAAGTGTCGGCAACAGACGATTAGCATCTAAACTCAAATTTAATCACATTGTTTTGGGTGTGATAATCATATTTGGAGTTTTGATTTTGACAGGAAAACAGAGGATTTGGTTTTGCAATTTTTTTTGAAATTGACAGGGGAACCACTTTAAAATACTTTAATTTATTCCCACTTCTTATGTACTTAATGAATTATTGTGACATTATGTTCTCCTCACTAATAAAAGGTAACTTTAACCACTTCAACGTGGCTCAGTTGGTAAAAAACCTGATAAAAACCAAAGGCTTTTTAACAGATCGTCAGTTCGAGCCTCGATAAGTGGCCATTGGAGACACCACAAAGGTCTTGGACCTGCTGTAGTTATACCCCAATCTCTTGCTTTCAGGGCCCGTGAGGGGACTAGGAAAGGGCCCCGCAGGTAGCGTCCCTTAACCCCACACGCAAATTCAAAAAAAAAAAAAAAAGGTAACTTCCAAGTTCCAAGTATATAAATTTGTTTCATTCAGTATTTTTCATGTTTAGGTTTAATCTAAAATGGGTCAATTAAATTTGTTTGATTTTTACTCCATTTATTCATCTCATGTGTTTCACATGTCAATTAAAATCTCTGAAATTTTTAATTATTTGGTTTGTATAATTATAATGAATTTTTATTTATAAGGATAATTATTAGGAAAAAGATTGATACATTTGAAAATGTACAATTAGGCATTCACAATCCTTGATAAAAATGGCATTTATAAATATTTATACCAAACACAATTATATCAAACATATATATTTATAAAAAATGTCTTATAAATACCAACACCAAACAAAACCTAACTTATAACCTATTTTTCTTAGGGCTCGTTTGGTATCGATATCAAATATATGAGATATCGGATATCGGTATCGGTATCAGTATGAATATCAAGATATGGGCATGAGTGATATCAAAGTATCGGGTATGGGTATAGATATGAGTGATATTTTTGATATACCCAATTCATGAGAGATATTAAAATAACACTTTGATATCACTCATACCCATACCTTGATAGCCAGATCTGATACCAAACAGCAGATATCAGTTTGATATCGATATCAGAATTATACCAAACACAGATATGGATATCAGTAATATTCATACCCATACCTGATATTCTGATATCAATATCAAACGGACCCTTAAGAACATACCGCCAATAATTTACAATAGTATATATAGTTCTACCAAGGTTACTCCAATGATAGGTAGGGTTGCAAGTACAATAATCAACGAACCAATTTGTTAGAAGAAGTACACAAATTATTTACACTACAATTGATAATTTAATACAAAAACGACTATTATTCTTGAGCATGTTGTTTCCCATATGTTTGACAAAGATAATGTAGGTAGGGTTGCAAGTTAGATGTAACACTAGTAATAACTCTACCTAAGTCAGATAAAATAATACATTTTCTTTATTGAACGGCTTTGCACACGTAACTCTAGCTAATGATTTTCAAAAACATAAAATAGAAAAGATTACCAATGATTATTCTTCGACCTTTTCAAACTTTAAATGACTTAGGCTAACTAGGTTACTTTCTCTAACTCCAAAACCCAAAACTTGTGTTCTTGAATCATGAAGCTTCAAAGGCACTAACCAAATTATGTCAATTAAAAATGTGTTTTGAAGAAAAGAATAAATGCGGTATTTAGTTTGCCTTTATAATTGTTGTTGGATTCTCTGATGCTTTATTAACTTGTCAACTATCAATTGTATAAAATTTGTGTGGTTGTTTTCTGCCAAAAAAATTTGTGTGTGGTTGTGAATGGCTTGTACAGTTGTACTTATCCCCAGCTGGATAATTGAATTCAAGGTGATTGTTATGCCAAAGGGACCCCATTATTGTGACAATGTGACATAAATCCCATAAGCATTGAAAGTGACAATCAACAAATAAAATTTATTCTTTGATAAATAAACTTTTGTGTCTAAGGGTTAGGTGTTATGTATTAAAAATTCATGAGATTATTAAAAAATAATATTTTTATAAAATATATTAGTAACCAAAAATATGGTCCTTTAGAAAAAAACGGAAAAAAACTTTAAAACTTATTTATAATGATTATAAAAATTAAAAAAGTATATTCGGATCCAAACCGGTCCAAGAACATAGTGGACCATGCCAGAACGACATGGACCATGTCGGCCTGTTTCAGTCTTCGGTCCAAAAACTCTAAAATTTCGCCCAACACTGGATGCACACCCTTAACCTCACTTTAAAGGTAAATATACATTAACAATAAACTATTTAGTGATTTAGTATACATAAACAATCATTTTCTCAAACAAACCTAAACGTAGAAAATGAAAACGCTCTCGAAAGCAAAACCTCCTCTGCCCCTCCAAACCCTAAATGTTAAACAACCGTCGCCGCTCAACAAAAATTCAAACCTGTTCTTCGGGATTTCCCTCTTCGATCTCAAGCTTGATTGCGACTTTCGTCATCATCATGCCAAACCCAAACCTTTTCAGATCCATCTCGTTGTTCTTCTTGGTTTCTCTGAGAAGCTAACGAAAACCTGGGCGCCTCTTGGGGGGATTCTCAGCCTTCATGGCATAAAAAAGGATGATTGGTGCCTCTCGCCCCTTCTCATCTCTTCGGGTGTCCTCAGAAGATGCTTCCTTGAGCCGGTTTGGGATCCGAGTTCGCTGGAGCTCTGGACTTCAGACGGTCTAGGTAGAGCCGTCTCTCGCGCTTCTGTACATCCTTTGCTTCTCGAAGTTTTGTTCATCCTTGACAGCGGTGTGCACCGTTACCTTGCCACTGATGCTCGAGAAGAGATCTGGTGTGACTAGCCGCTCAAACCCTCCCGTAATGAGAGATCTTGGACGATGTTGCACATGTGTAATCTCTCCTTACTCTCTGCTTTGTCTTTGTTGTGGTTTCTTTTATCTGTTGATATGTCTCTGTTGTTTTTTCTTCACCGGGTTCACTCTGTTTTTCTTAACCTGATTTTTGCTTGCTTGCTCTCGTTTCCGTCCTTTAACTTCTCTGCTTGTTTCGATCTTTATTTTTGTGTTTGTGGGGTTGTTTTTTCCTTCATCCATTTCGATGGATAAAAGGAATGAGGACTTTGTTTGAAGTTTTAGGCACCTCTGTTGATGTCTTTACTTCTTCCTTTGATAGTTTAACTTTTAACCCAGAACCCAATTTTAAGAATTCCTCTGAGGTGAACCCTCATGTTGTGGTCAAAACCAATACTGCAGATCTCCTTTGTTGGATGACCAAAAGCAGCATCTCGAAACACTTTTACTTGAACAAACGGTTCTGGAAATGGTTTTTCATGCCACATACTCACTGCTTTTTGAAGTGGCTTGAGCACATGAGCATGAATTACAAATTCCAGGACCTATTGAACAATTTATTGTTGAAATATGGAGTTGGCTCTCAAGCCAATACACCAGGAAAATGTTATCCTATGGGAACCAAACCAAGTATGACAACCTACCCCTTTAATAATTTTTATTGGTGGTTGACATCTATGCCTTACTATGCTATTACTGGAAATTTGAGCTACTTATTGCTTAATGCTGAGACTAGTGAAAAAGTTTATTCTACTGATGTGGGTTACTAGGTGTGGGCTTGGTCTTTCAAAACTCAAGCTTGCTACTGCACAAGCACAAGTGATGACTCCTATTATCTGCACAACAAAGATGACAACCTTATTCAATCTACTATATCTCGGGTGCTCACATTCACTGCTTGTGGCAATGGAGGGTGTCTACTCAGAAGGAATCTTACAGCTATATATGAGAGATAATTAAGTATCATGTGTGCTATGCATACTTTGATATTTATGTTATTTTCCCTCACAGTGAACAATTTAATAGAAATATGAACTTTGTGAACAATCATAGAATGAATTGGTATCTTTATTGGATAGACTGTGACGATAAACACACTGATTATTTGTTGAAGTACAATATGAAAATTCTCTTTAACACTGAGTGATGTAACCTTGCCCGACGGAAAGACTACAAGTTGTTTGTCGAGGATCCGATGAACGCGTAGTAGGGCGAAACAACTCTTCGGAAGTGAGATAGAGGAGACGGCGGGAACACCGGCGACGGTAGGGTGGAGGTGTGGCGGCGATGGGGGAAGACGCGACGGAAATAGGGGCGGCGGCCGTGAGGTGATGTGAGGGGCGACAGCCGTGGGGGTTGGTGTTTAGGGTTAGGGTTGCGGAGTTGTAATGGATAACCTAATTAACGCGCCATGATAGTTCGACTAGAAACGCGTTACTTATTGACGTCGGGGCCCGGGGTTTAAGGAGTTTACTCAACTTGAAACTTATGCTTAATTTGACGTAATAGAAAAGAAGACAAGAGTTCCTATTTATACTAGAGAGTTGACCTAATGGGCCGGACTCTCTAGTTACTAAATCTGGCGGTCCATTTAACATAAATAGAAACCACTCAGAACTAGCAGCTACTAAAAATAGAAATAATGTTCATAGAAAGTACTAAACAAGTAATGTCTAGAAATAGTAAGTCTCCTAAATCGAGCTCGGACTGGATGTAGCTGTAGAGGAATCAGTCACGGCTAAGCTGACGAGACACAGAAGCTCGGACGATGTAGTGATCTGGCCGTGGCTGGCTATAAGTCTGGTCACCAAGGATTGTGTCGCTGCTTGGACACTCTTTGCTTTGGCGCGGGTGATAGGACTTGTAGGCGGAAGTCTCATGGCGTCTTCCTCCTCTGTAGCTGACATGGAGGGCTGGGTCACATCACTGAGTCTGGTTGTAACTCTGATAACAATAATCTGAACATTACCTCTACTGACTATGCTCTTTGCCTCTCCCTACTAGGGCCTTTATGGTGCCTTTTACCTTCCCTCCAGGTACAAGGTAAACTTGAACAAAATCTCAACCATATCTTTGAAGGAGAACACAGGATACTGCATGAAGAACACCTTATTCTATTGAAACAAAATCTCCTACTGAACAATTTACTCGTGAACAAACATTATGCTTTGCAGAAATTGTTGAGTTATGGTGCTTTGAAATACCGAAACTTAGTGAATAAAGCCAATGGCTTCTGGAAATCACAGTGGATATATCAGGTCAAATCCAATTTTACTAGTTTGGTTTGGCCATTTGGTGTACATAGAACCTGCTGTCTAATTTTGGAGAACCAGGCAAACAATGATGAGAATGAAAACCGAAATAATGAATCAATTTGTTACCAGGTTAATTCGTATGTAAACCTGTACAAATTATACATTGGTAATTGTTATAATTTTTTTGGATTGGAAAAGTGCAGCATTTACAATGCTAATCAAAGGAAATTTAACCTCAGTCATTACTTGGCTAAACAAAAACTAAACCTAAATGAAACAACTAAAAATAAGGGAACTAAACCTCCTTTATCTATTACATCGATCAAAAACATAACTCTAATTGGAGATGATACTAAGGCCCCTAGATGTCTTATGATATGAGGCAAAATTAAAATTGGTTTTTTATGAAGATCACAACCTGGAATTGTCGTGGATTCAGGAAGAAAACTTTTTGGATGGATGTTGAATCCTTCTGCAAAGTTGAACGAATTCAGTTAATTGCACTATTTGAAACAAGAACAAACAAAAAACCAAGTGAAAAAGTGTGGAGAAAAGCAAGATTTGATCAATTCTTCTGTGTCCCGGCTACGGGTTTCTCGGGTGACATTTGTGTAATGTGGAAGACATACCAACTTACAAATAAAATCCTCGAAATTGACCAAATTGAAACAAGATTTATTAGTATCAAGTATACAAACCAGCTCACGAACATTAAACTTATGTTAATCATAACTTACACTCCACCAAATGAATCTGCTAAATATGTGTTCTGGGACGGACTCGTGTCCTTTATTAAAAATTGTTCTCTTCCGTGCATTATTATGGGAGATCTGAACGAAATACAAGACCCTTTTGAAAAATTAGGTGGCTTAATACCACCTTTGATAAAATTTGCAAGATTACCACATTTTAAGAATGAGTGTGAACTACTGGAGACTCCTATTCAAGGAAACATCTATACCTGGCGAAAGAACATTACAAAAATAGATAACATATATGAAAAACTGGATAGGGTACTCATTCATCACCAGATCCTTCAATGGTACCCTGATATCTGTACTAAACACTTTGCTTTTATCAGCTCAGACCACTGTCCCATCTCTATCGAGCTTGACTCAGCAATACCTTTTAAAAATCAGTCGTTTAAATTTGAAAAAAATTGGATGACCATAAAAGATTTTAGAAATGTTGTCAAACAAGCTTGGAGAACTAACTATCATGGATCGAGATTGTATAATCTGTTATCCAAAACAAAATTACTTAAGAAACATGCCAAGATCTGGAACAAAAGTGATGCGAACAACCCCTGAGTGTTGTCTGCAACACAGGATCTTGACTCCTCAAGCTTGAATCGATTCTTCTCTTCGTAGCCAAAGAGATGGCTTTCCTAGGGTTAAAGAGATAACCCCTTAAATTCGTCAAAGAGATGACGTGGAGATCAAAGAGATGATCTTGAATACCGAAGAGACGGTGTAGAACTTGCTCGAAGCGACGAGCTACGGGATAGGTTGATCCGAGGGATCGAAGGATTGACGTTAGAATTCAAGGGAAGGAGCGTACTCACTTTACTGCTTAAACTCAACGTAAAAGATACAAACTAGGGTTTCAAGGTTTATATAGTGCTAAAAGAAATAACATAAAAGAATAACAATAAAATGGTTCAGCAAAACGACGAAGGCTGAAAACGCTGACGCGGACCGAACTCGGGGAAATGCGGCGGTCGCCGTCATTTGCCGTAGCCAACTTTCGCTCGGAGCCAAGAACGGCGGGCGCCGGAAGACATGCGGCGGGCGCAACCCAGAAACGGCGGGCGCCGTGAAGACGCCGGCGGTCGCCGGGAATCCCGAAGACGAAGCCCGAAATCATCATTACGCCGGCGGGCGCCGGAGACCCGGTGACGGTCGCTGCTCGGCGGCGGGCGCCATAAATCATGCGGCGGTCGCCGCCCCTCAGCATCCTCCACGAGCTCGGCGTCTTCGTATTCTGGTCTCTTCGAATGCACTCCCGTTGTTCCCTCTTCGCCCTTCGCCGTCAATGAGCGGGTCATGGAGCTATCAATCTCCCCTTCTTGGCAGCGAAGCATCCCCGCTTCGTCCTTGTCGTCAGAAGCATGAGACGTTGGAGGAGAAAGAGCGGCTACATGGAAAACAGGATGCACACTAAAGTTAGTGGTTGTAGGTGGCCAACCCACGGGCAGCTCATCCGAAATGACATCCCTAGGGTCCTGCAAAAGAGAAGGCGCAGTAGTGGGTAAAACAACAAGATCTGTAACATTTAGAGAACACGCTAACGTAGTAAGTAAAAAGCAAGGACGACGTCCCTGAATGATGGGGGAGACAGCCTGAGACTTAGCCAATAGAAGCCGGTCTTCATAAGATCCTTGAATGCCGGGAGAAGCTGGTGTAGGGGGGTGTTTGGTTGCTGTCTTTTGTGGCTGCGCACATTCAGCTGCTTGTAATGGATGCCCCTTGGCTTGTTCAATTGCTTTGACGCGGTTCCTCTCAACTTGATCTTGCAAAATCTCCTTAGGGCGCATAGGAAGCAAGGTGACCTTCCTTCCATTGTGCATGAAGACATAGTTGTTGAGGAAACCATCATGAAGAGCTCTCTTATCAAATTGCCAAGGTCGCCCTAAGAGAAGATGAGTGGCATCCATGGGCACGACGTCACAAAGCACCGAATCCGCGTAATGACCAATGCTGAAATCTATGGTACATTGGTGCTTCACAACATTGGAGTCATCACCCTCGGAAATCCAGTGTAGACTATATGGCTGGGGGTGCGGAGTCGTAATGAGCTTGAAGTGCTTGATCACCTTTTCATTGATGATATTGCAACAACTCCCACCATCTATAATAACACTCAAAGAAGCACCCTGGACCGCACACTTAGTATGAAACAAATTCTCACGTTGGTCAAGTAAGGTACCTTCTTTGGTGGTAAGAGCTCGGCGTGTAACCAAGCTAAGAGGTACGGTGCCTGGCTCGTCCGTATGGCTGCATACGTATCCGACCACGTCCTCCTCCTCCTCATGGGCGTACGTGTCAAAGACTGGCCCGGTGTCGGTTGTGTCCTCATCAAAGGACTCATATCCGGAGAGGTGCGAGAAGAGGACACGTTTGTTGTTGGGGCAGTCCCGTTGTTTGTGGCCATGCCCTTGGCACTTATAACAGACCTTGTCACGCGCCCTTTCTTCAGAAGGAGGTGCTCGACGATGTGGTGGCTCGTTGACGCGCGCCGGGGTGGTGCTCAGCCGAGTGGTCGACGCCGGCGTTGTAATCGCGGGAGCGGGCTGCAACGAGGAACGCACATCAGCAGAAGGGGAACTTGACATAGGGTTAGAGCCATACCTGGTGTGAGGCTGAGACCAAGACGCTCGCTTAACCGCTTGAGCTTGCGACCATATCTCTTGTGCCGTATGTGCGCACTTTTGGACGTCTCGTATGTTAAGCACCCGGAGTTGGTTTCGAATAGGCTCATGCAGGCCACGAAGGAACATACTCCGAAAGTCCTCGTCAGTGTGATGAATACTTGCCTTATGGGATAACTCTTCAAGTTCAGCATAAAGTCAAGGGGAGAACGAGTACCTTGAGAGGCGAGTTGTATCTTAAGGCGCATTTCAGAAGTAAAGTCCTCGGGGACATACTTCTTCCTCATGATCCACATAAGATGGTGCCAAGAAGTGATTGGACGCTCACGGTGATATGCACGGTCGGAGCAAAAGCGGTGCCACCAAGCCTTGGCGGCGTCGTCGAAATGTAATGCGGCGGTAGCAACCCGTTCCTCTTCCGGGTATTGGTAGTGGTTCAAAACATACTCCATAGACTACTGCCAATCAAGAAATTTAAGAGGATCAAATTCACCCGAAAAGTTAGGGAGTTTTACCGTAATGTCGGGGCGACGTGGTCCATGGCGCCCGGGGCTCGGGCGACGCCATTCCCGCGAGTGTCGGCGGTAGCCGCGTTGCGTAGGGTGCAACTCCTTGCGGTGTTCCCTCTCATACGCCTCCTCATCATCAAATCCCTCCCGGGAATGGCCTGAGCTACGGTCATCAACATCATCATCATCACGCTCGGACTCGGAGTCGGTATACCGCGCGTGTTGTCGACCTCGAACCCGACGGTCCTTGGTGTTGACATATGGTAGGGGATCCTTGGAGACGCGCACACTACGATGTGAGCGATCCAAAGTGTAATCCTCATCTCTTGGAGCAAAGGTGGGGTTGTACCGGACGCGAGAATCGTCACGCTTGGGCGGGTAGCCTTCAATTTGCGAACGAAGGCGATCCTGTGGCGTGGACAAGACACCCTTCCCCTTGCGATCCATTGGTTGGTTGGCTGGGGCCGTAGGGTTCAAGCAGAGGATCGTTCATGGGCAACTTCACGTTACTCATGGCCCGACGAAGGTACGCAAGTTCAGCAGCTTGCTCGGCAATAATGCGGTTTTTCTCTTCATTCGCGGACTAAAGTGTGTCGCTCTGATACCAGTTGATGCGAACAACCCCTGAGTGTTGCTGCAACGCAGGATCTTGACTCCTCAAGCTTGAATCGATTCTTCTCTTCGTAGCCAAAGAGATGGCTTTCCTAGGGTTAAAGAGATAACCCTTAAATTCGTCAAAGAGATGACGTGGAGATCAAAGAGATGATCTTGAATACCGAAGAGACGGTGTAGAACTTGCTCGAAGCGACGAGCTACGGGATAGGTTGATCTGAGGGATCGAAGGATTGACGTTAGAATTCAAGGGAAGGAGCGTACTCAACTTTACTGCTTAAACTCAACGTAAAAGATACAAACTAGGGTTTCAAGGTTTATATAGTGCTAAAAGAAATAACATAAAAGAATAACAATAAAATGGTTCAGCAAAACGACAAAGGCTGAAAACACTGACGCGGACCGAACTCGGGGAAATGCGGCGGTCGCTGCCATTTTCCATAGCCAACTTTCGCGCGGAGCCAACAACGGCGGGCGCCGTGAAGACGTCGGCGGGTGCCGCCCAGAAACGGCGGGCGTCGTGAAAACGCCGGCGGGCGCCGTGAAGACGCCGGCGGTCGCCGGAAATCCCGAAGCCAACGCCCGAAATCACCATCACACCGGCGGGCGCCGGAGACTCGGCGGCGGGCGCCGTAAGCCCTGCGGCGGTCGCCGCCCTCAGCATCCTCCGCGAGCTCGGCGTCTTCGTCTTCGAGTCAGGTTGGATGCGACGGGACTTCGCCTAAGCCTTCATAGGTCATAAGGAGAACCCATTTAGGACTAGGGGAAGTCGCGTCACTTGCGTTAGCCCGCGAAACTAAGGATTGTGTGGCTCGTTCCATTGCTCTGGCGCGGGCTCTTGTCATTGGACCATCCGAGCGCAGCTTCATTGTGTCCCCTTCGTCATGCACCATCATCAAGGGTGTCATGGAGCTATCAATCTCCCATTCTTGGCTGCGAAGCATCCTCGCTTCGTCCTCTTTGTCATGCGCCATCATCGAGGGGGTCATGGCGCTATCAATCTCCCCTTCTTGGCTTCAAAGTGTCCTCGCTTCGTCCTCGTTGTCAAAAGCATGAGGCGTATAAGGAGAGGAAGCAGCGACGGTGAACCTAGGATGCGCACCATAATCATCAGGTAAAATCAAGCGGTAGGCGTCGGCACCAAGGCATTGTAGCACCTGAAATGGACTAATACCGCTAGCATCCCACTTGCGGCGTCACTTTAAGGGAAAGAGATCGCGACGCAAGTGCAGCCATACCAAGTCTCTTGGCTCAAACTCCACGGCACACCGGTCTGCATTGCGTTCCTGCAAAAGAGTAGACACCGTAGGGGGTAAATCAACCAAAGCCTTAACAATTAAAAGACACGCAAAAGGTTCAAGTACAAAGCAAGGAAGACGTCCCTGAAGTATTGGAGAGACATCCCGGGACCGGGCTAAGGGCAGTCGGTTCTCGCATACGCCGTGAATGTCGGGTTTTGGAGGCGTCTCAAACGTGAAGCACTGGATCACCTTTGTATTGATGATGTTGCGGCATCGCCCACCATCTATGATCACGCTAAAAGAAGCACCCTGGGCCGCACACTTAGTATGAAACAAATTGTCACGTTGGCCAAGGAAGGTACCTTCCTTGGCGTTAAGAATGCGGCATGAGACCAAGCTAAGGGGCATGTTGCTTTGCTCATCCATAGAGCTGCATATGTAGTTGTCCAACTCCTCCTCTTCCTCCTCCTCCTCCTCCTCCTCATCGCCGTAGGTGTCAAAAACCGGGCCGGCTTCGTAGGTGTCCTCGTCAAAAGACTCATAGCCGGAGGTGTTCGAGAAGAGGACATTGAGAAGAGGACCCTTGCGGTCCATTGGCCGGCTGGTTGTGGCCGAGGGGTTCAATATTGGGTCAGCCGTGGGCAACCCGGAGTCACTCAAGGCCCGAAGAAGGAGGGCAAGCTCGGCATCCTGTGCGGCGAGTCGGCGGTCTAGTTCTTCACTCCGTGCACGAAGTGCGACATTTCGCTCAAAGACGGAGTCCATGTGTCCGGGGCTGTGGTGGCCCGTAGAAGGAGAGACGCTCGAGGTAGGAATCTCTATAGTACCTATACGAAGCATATAACACAAGGAGTAAGGCGCACCAAGCAAAAAGAACAAGTCCAAGCCAAGTCCTTGTCTCAAAAGTGACCCAAGAAATTTTCCGATGGGCGTACTAATTTGGGTTGCTCGTGAGGAGGGAGAGGCTTGAACGTAAGGCCGAAAGCAAGAACTAGCAAGTCAAGTCCCAAACAACACACAAATTTCCAAGTGCAAGCCAATCAAATCAAGTGTCTCAGAATTAATCACAAGAGAGTTGAAATTTTTTATTTGCCCTTTTTAATGAGAGTTGCATAGAGACATGAAAGAAGAGAAGATGGAGTATGACCGTATGGTGCGTTCTCTGCCCTTGTTTTCGTTTTGATTTTCTGGGCTTCCGTCTTCCCAAACCTTGTTTTTGTTTGATGGAAGGTGAGAATAGTATTATTATTATTTTGTACGGTCACACCTTTTTTTTTGTATTGTTGATATGATTGCGAATCAAGCAAGAAAGAACCACACAAGCAAGTGCAGGAAAAGAAAGAAGAGACAAGCAACTATGAGGGGTGAAAATCAAACAACTAATCTAGCAATTAATCCAAAGATGAAGCAAAACTTGATCAACAAGGAACAAGGAAATCAACATGCAAGGAAGGAAACAAGAATTGCTAGAAGGTAGATTGTAGGAACAAGTAACCAAAACCTAATGGGAATAGGGTTCAGTCGTGAGGGGGGGGAAGAGAGGCGGCGGACGGTGGTGGTGGTGGCGGACGGTAGTGGTGGCGAACGGTGGTGGTGGGTGATTCCGACGAGTGGAGAGAGAAAAAAATTTCTAGGGTTTGCAAGCGGAAAATTGCAAGAATCACAATAAGAGAGAAGAACAAACTTAGCTTGGAAATGGCTCTGATACCAGTTGATGCGAACAACCCCTGAGTGTTGTCTGCAACGCAGGATCTTGACTCCTCAAGCTTGAATCGATTCTTCTCTTTGTAGCCAAAGAGATGGCTTTCCTAGGGTTAAAGAGATAACCCCTTAAATTCGTCAAAGAGATGGCGTGGAGATCAAAGAGATGATCTTGAATACCAAAGAGACGGTGTAGAACTTGCTCGAAGCGACGAGCTACGGGATAGGTTGATCCGAGGGATCGAAGGATTGACGTTAGAATTCAAGGAAAAGAGCGTACTCAACTTTATTGCTTAAACTCAACGTAAAAGATACAAACTAGGGTTTGAAGTCTTAAATAGGCTAACAGAAAATAACATAAAAGAATAATAATAAAATGGTTCATTAAAACGACGAGTGTTGAAATCCTTGACGTGGAACCGAACTCGCAAACGGCGGCGGTCGCCGTCATTAAACGGCGGTCGCCGTCATTTGCCGCAAGCAACATCCTCTCGGAGCCAAGAACGGCGGGCGCCGGAAGACATGCGGCGGGCGCCGCCCAGAAACGGCGGGCGCTGTGAAGACGCCGGCGGTCGTCGGGAATCCCGAAGACGAAGCCCAAAATCATCATTACGCCGGCGGGCGCCGGAGACCTGGCGGCGGTCGCTGCCCGGCGGCGGGCGCCGTAAGTCATGCGGCGGTCACCGCCCCTCAGCATCCTCCACGAGCTCGGCGTCTTCGTCTTCTGGTCTCTTCGAATGCACTCCCGTTGTTCCCTCTTCGCCCTTCGCCGTCAATGAGCGGGTCATGGAGCTATCAAAAAGTACTTCTGGCAACGTATTTACTCAATTACAAACTATAGAAAAATAGCTCTCTGAAATCCAAACTGAGATCTATACTTACCCTACAAATGATCTCATTGAAAAACAAATTAGAATCATAGGAAAAAAAAAGAAAAACTTATGTGTTTTCAGAAAATTTACTGAAACCAAAGAGCTAAAGTTAAACACATTAAATTAAATAATACGAATACTAGCTATTTTCACAAAATAGCAAGTGGAAGAAGAAATAGAAAAATCATAAAAAAGATTAAAATACAAGAAGGAACAAGTATTATTGGAGAAGAAAACATTAGAAATGAAATCAGAAATGATTTCATTAAAATATTCAAAAGTGAGAATATGAACCATAGACTATTTCAGGAAAATCTTGAATTAATTCAGTCTGAAATCTCTACAGAGGACAACTTATAATTAATAAGAAACGTATCCAATGAAGAAATTAATAAGGTTGTCTTTAACATTGGCTTGGACAAATCACCAAGACCTGATGGTATGGCAACAAAATTCTACCAAAAATATTGGGACATTGTAGGTCCTTCTGTTATTCAAGCAGTTAAAAGTTTATTTCTTTCCGGGAAATTGCTCAAACAAATAAATCACACATTCATCTCCTTGATCCCAAAATGTGACAATCCGAACTCTACTAATCACTATAGACCCATAAGTCTATGCTCTACAATTTATAAAATTATCTCGAAGATCATAACAACAAGACTTAAAGGAACCATGGAAAAATTAATCCATCCCCTACAGGGTGCCTTTGTTGCTAACAGAGCCATTCAAGATAATATCTTGATTGCTCATGAAATCTTTCACTCATTTAAATCGAAAAAATGAACTGAAGGTTTCATTGCCCTAAAATTAGATATGAGAAAAGCTTATGATAGAATTGAATGAAACTTCATCATTAAAACTTTAAAAAAATTTGGATTCCATGAAAAATTTATCAAATGGATAAAAGAATGCATTACAACGGTATCTTTCTCGGTGCTTGTAAACAACGGACCCACAAAAATATTTAAACATTCAAGAGGACTTCGACAAGGTGACCCCCTTTCCCCTTTTTGTTTATTTAGGATCTGAAATCCTTGTTAGAAAACTCCAAAAAGCTTCAGAAAGATCTCGTAATCCTCTAGGATTTCAAATCACTCAACAAGGATCACAAATTCCGTTTTTGGCGTTTGCGGATGACATTGTGATTTTCTCAAAAGCTAAACAGAAACACTGCAAGAAAATCAAGGATATTATTGATGACTATTGCAAAATCTCAAGACAAAAAGTAAATTTCCATAAATCGGCTTTTCAAGTAAAAAAAAAGGTTACCAACCAAAAGAAATTAGCAATACAAGGTATTCTCACAATCACAAATATGATATTTCTCGAAAAATACATTGATTGCCCTATCATTAGTGGTAGAGTCAACTCGAATACCTTTGCTGATCTATTAATTAGCACCCAACAACAACTGTCTAAATGGAAAACAAACTCTCTTTCCCAAGCAGGAAGAACAACACTAATAAAAACCAATCTGACAGCAAGACCAAACTATCTTATGTGTTTTATGTTACCTACACACACAATAAACTTGACAAGTTAAATAGATCATTCTTTTGGAACAAAGACAACTCCTATAAACATCTTATAGACTGCGAAGAAATATATAAACCGATACAACAAGGAGGTCTTGGATTGAGAAAATCAAAGGATATGAATAAAGCCTTATAATTCAAATTACTATGGAAAATCTTAGCAGAACCGAATAACTACTGGATTAAAGTTGTTACTGAAAAATACTTGAAAATAATCCATATATTTCATTACGAGGAAAAATGAAATTGCTCTTGACAATGGTCCAAAGACAACTCCTATAAACATCTTATAGACTGCGAAAAAATATATAAACCGATACAACAAGGAGGTCTTGGATTGAGAAAATCAAAGGATATGAATAAAGCCTTATAATTCAAATTACTATGGAAAATCTTAGCAGAATCGAATAACTACTGGATTAAAGTTGTTACTGAAAAATACTTAAAAGTAATCCATATATTTCATTACGAGAAAAAATGAAATTGCTTTTAATAATGGTCCAAAATAACTAAACTCATTGATGAATTCAAGTCTAAAATGACGTCCAAAATCTGGAATAATCATTAACTTTAACTAGTCTTATTACAACTTACAAGCTACTAACATAACATACTACACTTTCATTAAATATATAACAATTTATCAAGCTATATATAATCTAAGTAATTAATCTTATCATAAAGCAATAGTCCAAAATTTTCAAAAACCTCTCGAAACAGTCAAGAAACCTTCGAAAACGCGGCAGTGCATTTTTCATCTTTTATTTCACAAATCACAACCCTAAAATGGCAGAACTTGCCATCTGATGTGAAGCGCAGCCGCACCACCTCATCTGAGTCTTCAGCCCACTGCCGCCCGTCCGGCCGCCGTCCATCTTCCTCCAGCCGGCCGCCGTCATTCGCCCCACTGCCCAATCGCTCAGGTATGTCGTCGGCTCACTGCTTGACTTAGTTCTCCGCCCAGTTCTTCTTACTTCTCCGCTTTTGCTTCACCACTCAGCTGAGCCCACTGCTTGATTTGAGTTTGCACTTTGCACTTTCTGATTTTATTAAATATTTGAATCATGAATGTGAAATGTATATAATTACATTTATATGTATGACTATGTAAATCAGTAAGAGTTGGTTTGGCTCTAACATCGTTGTTGGCTGGCATGGTATTCAATATATATTATATGATTTTGTCAATTTGTGTCATATGAGTATGTAATTACTGAATTTCATATATATGAGTATATAATTGCTAGCTCTTGCTTATTTTTCTAATGTTTTGGCATTAACCATCTCCATGCCATTGGATTAGTGTCTCTTAATAATGTCAATGTATTCTACTATTCTTCTTTACAAGAGATTTAGAATGATGTATAATTTATATCGCTGTTTTCGTCTTCTCTATTTTTTGGGTTTGGCGCTTCCGTGCTACGTAGGTTTTGGTTATATGATTTTTCTTTCCCGATGTTATAATGGAGTTTGCTTGGTGTGTTGCTGGAATTAAGGTTACATTTTCTTGAAATTAGGGTATGGGTTTGGAATTATGAATTACGGTTGGAGATGGAGTAGGTTGAAACCTTGATAAATTCTTCCTTGTATCACCAAACCGTGTAAAAGACCGGGTTGCTCGAGGGTTTTGGGAAATCTGGCTCAAAAACTAAAAAACATGAAAGAAACACCACCTAAAGAGTTTTTTTATGTAAAGAGATTTGAGGGTGTTAAGATGAAGACCAAAGGGATTACTAATATATTTGTTCCCTCAGAAATTGTCTGTTTTATTTCTAGGTAGTTTTTCATGTAAAGTATAACTTGTCCTATAGTGTGACAAATGTTTTCACGTTCTATTTGATTTTGCAGCATTGCCATTGAACCAAGGTAGTGAATGCCCAAGCATTGATAGTCTTATACACAAGCAGAAATGCTGTATATTGTAGGACTCGGACTTGGAGACGAGAAAGACATAACCTTAAGAGGGTTGGAAGCAGTAAAGAGATGTGAAAAGGTGTACATTGAAGCATACACCTCTCTACTCTCCTTTGGTCTTGCTGCAGATGGACTATCTACTCTGGTAATGCAATTTTTCATGGAGTAATCCTAGTGTTTGCTTCCTGAAATTCGATGTTAGTGGCTGACTCTTTTGCTCATTGTAGGAAGATCTGTATGGAAAGAAATTAACAGTTGCAGACAGAGAAATGGTGGAAGAGAAGGCTGATGCCATGTTGGATGAAGCTCGTCAATCTGATGTGGCTTTCCTCGTTGTTGGAGACCCTTTTGGGTATGTCACTTTTTCCGTAGAAGTTGTTTGTAATCCATTTGTGGATTACTTTTTTTATCCTTTACTAAAGATATGAGGATCACACCATACAAACTTCTTTATTGTCATGCTTATCAGAATCTGCTTTATTTATTCAATAGATCACTTTCACGTGTGTTAATGAAGTAGCGCAACAGTAACTGTCATTTATTAATTTCATTGTAACATCTGGACTGCTTCTGTAGTCAATTGTTTCTTGGATTGTCTTGTGCTATCATCATCTGTACCGTTTTGTGAAGTAATTTAGTTAATCATATGAACTATATGCTGTAAGACTTTGGTTGCTTAACTATCATGGAATATAAAGAGTTTCTGTTGTTTTCGACTGTGAGAATTACAGACTTACAGCTGTAGATGTTAAAGTACTGTCATCGAACTAGTTCTTTCTGCAGGAAGTGTAAACAAGAAAAAGATAATGGTGACATGCAATTCCATATCCTCATCAATGTAGAGTTTGCTTTTCCATTAGATTACCTCCTCTTATTCTTGGACAAATTGTTACAGTGCTTATTCTTTGTGAATGCTCGGGTTTATGTATGTTCTATATTTGAACATTCTTAACATTACTCCATCATCTCTTTATTTATCCATGTAGCTAAATTTTATAGTTTTGTTTATGTTATTTTTTGGCCATCAATTGCTATTTGTAGAGTATGTGTATCATTCCTTCATTTCCATGTGCTGGATAGCCTCTCTAGTTGGATAGTATGGTTTGTGAAGCTTATGCTTTTACTGAATTTATAATTGGAATATTCCAAGTTTTTGGTCTAATCTGTGAGACTATCAGGATGATCAGACTTATCCTTTTCTATCAGTGCATTCTCTTTATATGAATCTACATTGTGCTAGTGTCTCCAAATGGCATACTTGGGCTAATTTCAATTCCAATATAAATTTCAGAGCAACTACACATAGTGATCTCGTTGTTCGGGCAAAGCAAATGGGAGTCGAGGTCAAGGTGGTGCATAATGCATCAGTAATGAATGCAATAGGGGTTTGTGGCTTGCAATTGTACCGTTATGGGGAGACCGTATCCATCCCTTTCTTCACTGCAACATGGAGACCGGATAGCTTCTATGAAAAGATTAAAAGAAACCGCTCTCTTGGACTACATACTCTCTGTTTACTAGGTTGGCTTCCTTCTACAGTTCATCTACTGAAATAAGAAAACCAACTGCTTCAAACCAACCTTTTTACTCTATTTTATTTTATGGAAATTGCTTTATTTTAGGTTGAAAATATGATGGTGTAATGCACAGCTGGTTTTATATCCTTGTTATATATTTGAGATTGATAGTTGCTTCTCTTTGGTTGCAGATATACGGGTGAAGGAACCCACAATAGAATCCTTGTGCAGGTTAAAAGTTGACTGATATCATCTATTCAATCAAATTTCGTTTTATTTGTTAACAAATAATCTTATTCTGGATATGATCACAGGGGAAAGAAACAATATGAACCGCCCAGGTTTATGACAATAAATACTGCCATCGAACAGCTTCTCGAGGTTGAGCAAATCCGACAAGAAAATGGTATGTTGATTTGAAAAGAAACCTAAATTTCACAGAATGTAAAAACCATTTGGCTTTGCACAGATAGTTGACATGAACTTATTTTCATGGCAGTTTACAGTGAAGAAACGAGTTGTGTGGGGTTTGCTCGAATTGGAAGCGAGGATCAGATGATAGTTGCAGGGTCGATGAAACTATTGTCGACCGTTGATTTCGGTAAGCCTCTACATTGCCTGGTCATTGTTGGTGAGACTCATCCTTTAGAGGAAGAAATGCTGGCGTTTTTTAATGTTAAAGGCATCTGAGGAATCTGCAAATTCTGGTTCAAGTGCAGAGTGACTACTTCACAATTGCTCTTTTACTTGTATTGTTCTGGTACTTGTTGTTTTTGTTATTACAATGATGTAAAAGTTTTGTGCTCCAGAGGTGCAAATTCTTGTGATATTGGAATCTTCACTATCAATTTTTCGGTTGGCAGTATACTTAATCAAGTCTTGGCATATGAATGAACTGACTTGCACAAGTATGAATGAATCAGACAAATTTGTTGTTGCTAGCACAAAATTTGATAAAAAAGAAGTTTCAAGCAACAAATCATCTAGCATCCTATTAACCTAGTGTAAGTTAATGAATTTTTGAAAGAAACCACAAAGATCTACAAGAGGTTGCAGTTTTGATCATCCTTAATAATTGAACTCATATAGTAAAAATCATAGGTGTGTCAAGAATTTTATAAACCCAAAAGGATTTTTTACAAATTAGTCGATCATAAGTTTCCTCTTCTTTCTTTTGTCTCTTGATTGCCCGATTTGATCGGCCAAAGTCGTTTTATATCCAGATTAGGTTCTTGAAAGCCCATGATAAATAGACCCCTTTCAACGCTAACGTTTCCATACACGCCTTCAGCTGAATCCAAAATCTCTTGATAAAACGTAAAAGGAAGTTTAGTACCAAACCAATAGCCAATTGAACTTCTCCCTTACTAGAGTTACCATAATCTTTAGTAGCTTGGTGAACCTGAAATTTACATTTTTTCAGTTGTGACATGTAGACAACAATTGCATCTCAGAATTTTGCAATTGCATGTTCCGATACTTGCAAACACCTAGAATGTATTAAACAAGTACAAAAATTTAGAGCATTTTCAAACCGTTTTTAATCCTTGTAGGTAGTGGAACATGCCCCAAATATATGTCCAGCTCTTTGTAGTGATTAACGTAATTTAAGGGTTTTGTTTTGTGTAGTGATTAAACATAATTTGATGGGTAGCTAGCTGCTTCTAGCTCGGAGTGGTGTTTTGCAATTGAAATTTCCAGGTGATTTGTTGGGAAAGAAAGAATAAATGGGTAGTTTTGAGAAAATAACCTATAAAATAGGGTAGTTTAGCGTAAATATTCCAAAAGTTGGCTAGGTATTTCTTGGGGGAGAGGAAACAAGGTGAAAGCTTGAAAAGAGTTCATTCACATACCATAAAAGCATTTGGAGGAGGGAAGATCCACATAGCAATTCTACGTGAGCGATCAGCATGAATCAACAAGGGAGCGAAGTTTTCAGCCACATCGAAAGAACTCAGTAATCTCCCTATCTCTCACATTTTTAGTTTTACATTTAATCAATTTATCAGCGCAAATGGGTTTGTGATTTCGTAAAACCTTCGAAGATAACCTAATTCGTGTGAATCCGAAGGCGGCATTTGAATCCCTAAGGTTTGATCACTCAGTGAGCGACGGCTCAAAACCTAGGGTTGTTCCAAATTTGGATCCAAAGAAGAAAAAAAATCCCCTCTAGGTCCGATTGATTTAGAGAGTTTTAGGGATGGTTGCTTGTGAGTATTCGGTGCCTTTGATTAGTAAGTACTCACAGTGAATTATATATGCTAGATAGACTGATAGTCATAGAGTCTAGAGGGTATGCTTTGGTGGAGGAAGCTAGTGCTAAATTTCTCAGATGAGCTCAAATGTGGATTTCATTGTAGTGTAATTTGGTACTTTGCTATCGAATCTGAAATACAAATAACTCGAATGTAGTAGCCAAACACATACAAGAGAATTGGGGATTTTTTGCGGTGCTTTGTACTCTTTTCCCCTCATTTTTGAATGGAACGGTGACGTGGGATGTTGATTTCAGGTATCCTTATGTGACTGGGACATCTGTAATTGGCATCAAATACAAGGATGGGATTCTCATGACTGCTGATATGGGAGGTTAGATTGTTAAAAATATATTTTTGCTCTAGATTCTGTGTGGCTGCATCTAAAACAAGTGTTTTCTTGCTCACTGCTGATGTCTAGCAACCTGATTCTGACCATCTATTCTATATATAGTGCTCAAGTGTGAGGAATTTTGAAAGAGAAACCTTCATGTCATGTTTGAGTGCTTGTGCAAAGTCTCTCTATATAAACTTGAAAAGACATTGAAAAGCTTGCATAAAACCATATTTTCATTTCAAGAAATTGAAGATGGTGAATTTCAAGGTTATTTTTAAAAGATAAATTAAACTTGAATATAAATTGAATGTGATGCTAATTATAACCATTTTCAAACTTCTGCTGAGCATTATGTGAGCTTTTTAGCTTTTAGGGCATGGCTATGTACATACTAGTTGCCTGAACTGGTTGAGCTCATGCCTCATGCATGATGTTTACAGGCTTGTCATTTTTGTGATACAAGCTCTTGGAAACTGTAATTTCGAGGCTTTTGCATTATTCATAAATAAATTTCACACTTTCACAGTAGTTTAATGAGTCATACAAGTTAGAGCATTGATTGTTGTATATATTTTGGATGAACTATTGTGTTTTACCCACTGGTATTGGATAGTTATTAGCAGAATATGTTAATTACAGAGAGTAGTGCCTTAAATCTTTACTCAAGTCATACAAGTTAGAGACTTAGAGCATTGATTGTTGTATATATTTTGGAATGAACTATTGTGTTTTACCCACTGGTATTGGATTGTTATTAGTAGAATATGTTAATTACAGAGAGCAGTGCCTTAAATCTTTACTTAAGTATCAAATTCACAGTGGTTCATGTATACTGTTTGTGCACGTTGATAGGTTATCCCCCTAGTAAGGGAAGAGCTATTTTCTGGCTCTATTCCCCCTTTTGATTATGGGGTTATGGACCTGTATTAATCTTATTCCTCAATTATATTGCAAATATGCAATAAACTTGCATACTTGAAAACTGGCTTCTGTTTTCCAACATCTCTTACATCATTCATTCTCATCTTATACAGATGCTCAAATTATGAACTTCCTCTTAGCTGAGTTCACTATACTAGAAGATGTAAACCTTCATTTGTTCATTCACCTGTTTACCTTGTGCAGCATTCTTTCTTTTCATCATGTAAAACTATATGTGCTGATTTTGATCATAATGAATTACTATTGTCAAAAAGATTAAGCTTTGGTACAAATACTCATGCTGATATACTTATTTGTTCAGGCTCTTATGGTTCCACTCTGCGCTACAAGAGTGTTGAGCGACTGAAGCCTATTGGCAAGCACTCCCTTCTTGGTGCTAGTGGAGAAATCAGTGACTTTCAGGAGATTCTAAAATACTTGGACGAGCTCATGTAAGAATTTTACTGGTTGAAAATTATTTTATGCATTTACATCAGATGTGGTAAAACTTAAAATATGAAATGTGTTGTCTCTTTTCTCGCAGCTTTTATAAACCCTTCCCTGAACTTACTGGCCTGTCCCCTATATTTCTTATTACGTAATTTCTTTCCTTCTCATAGACCACATTTGATGCTGTATGTTTCAGCCTCTATGACAACATGTGGGATGATGGAAATTCCTTGGGGCCTAAGGAGGTGCATACTTATCTGACTCGTGTGATGTACAATAGACGGAACAAATTCAACCCTCTATGGAATTCTCTTGTTTTGGGTGGGATAAAGAATGGACAGAAGTATCTTGGAACGGTAGGTGTTGACCCTACTTTTTAACCTTTACTCCTTTAGTTTTTCCTTAACTGCATCTGGGTTTTCTAATTTTTTTTCCTGTGCATGACATGTATGTGATTTAGGTCAGCATGATTGGAGTGCACTATGAAGATGATCATATTTGCACTGGATTTGGAAATCACCTGGCAAAGCCTATTCTCCGTGATGAATGGAGTGAGAACTTGAGTTTTGAAGAGGGTGTTAGGCTACTTGAGAAATGCATGCGTGTGCTGCTATATCGTGATAGGTCCGCAGTCAACAAGCTTCAGGTGCGGTTCTTTATCTTCATTGCTGTTTGACTGTAGTGTTTTTGTTGTTGCTACTCCTAGAGGCATCACAAAAGTGTTTATTGACCTCCAATCCTCCATACATGAACTTATATGCTTTTCTGTTTAACATATGTTGCTAAGAACTTCTACATGAACCCGGTTGACAGTCATTGTGCAAATATAATGGCTTGAAACTCCCTTTATCTGATTTGTGAACATGTCTGAAATGTCAAATTGTTGAATGCTTCTGTTATATGAAAACATTCTTTTAAAAAGTTTCCTTTTTTGTCACAATGGCATTAATTGTTCTTCATGTTATGAAATTATGTAATTTCAGATTGCTAAGATCACTGAAGAAGGGGTAACTATCTCCCCTCCTTACTCCTTGAAAACTTCCTGGGAGTTCTCAGCATTCAAGAATCCAACTGCCGGTGCTGAAGGTTCATGGTGAGCTGTTTGTAATTGGGTTTAATGGATTTGTAGGGACCATAATGTCAAGACTGGTGAGCAGTGAAATTTCTTGGACTGCTCAGTGCTTTGTTCCTCAGAAAACCTTGTGGTTTGAATTTATCAAGTGTTTACCTGAACTATGGCTTTGATGCATGCCTTTGTTATCCCCCTACGGAGTTTCTGTTCTTCATCTGTTGTGGACCTTGTGTGTGATTCTTTCTAGTCGATCTTGTAGATTTAACTGAAAACTAGCACTGTCTTAAACTATCTGGGGTAAATGTAAGTGAAATGACCCAAAAAATCACCTTTCAATAAGAAGTAGCCCTTCTCACTATCACACGACCACAAACATCATTTGTTGTCTAAACAAACTACATTGAAGTGACCTTTGCAGGTGCGAGTTGAAGAGTATTTAGATATCAACAATAAAATAAAATAAAATAGAACTTGATTAAGGGTTTGTTTAGAGATGGTATTTATAAAGACTTTTTTTATTGATAAGTAGATAAAAAGTAGGTTTGTATAAAAAAAGTGTGTTTGGTAAAAAAAGTATATTTTATAGATGTGTATTTTTGTTGAAAAATGTGAGTAGTAAAATAATTTTATTATACGTTTATTATAAAAGTAGTTTTTTAAGAAAATGTCTTTATAAGTAAAAAATACCTTTGGCCAAACAAGGCATAAATTCTACCGGATATAGTCTCTACCATTATATCAACCACGATCAAAAATAGAACTTCTTGACTAAATACTACCGCCGGATATAGTTTATACCATTATACCAACCATGATCCCCATCAATCGAATTTTGGATTGGATGTAATTGGAATCTAGCAAGTACAATTGGTTTTTGACAAAATTTACGATGAAATTGACTATCAAGAACAAACGTACATTGCTTATGATTTCTTCTGATTTGGAAATTGAATACTTATCTAAAAGTAAAAAAAAAAAACTACAAAATTGTCAAAAATGGAATATCGACTAAATCAAGATTACATGAGAAAGATATTGCAGTCCCTCCAGGTTACATTGCGTGTAATCACCAAATGAAAGATATAACCCACTTATTATTACATTGTAGTCATAGAGCACATACAATTTTAAACATAAACATTGACACTAGAAGATACTTAAGTAGTCCAAGGATTGAAGACATCTTGGATGAAATTTAGAATAGAACAACGTTGAACCAATTTATATGGTGGAGCATTTGGTACCAAAGAAACCAGAAAACATTCTCAATGAACAACCGAGATATGAAGATCATTAAAGACTTGACAAACTATATTAAAAAAATAATACTCAATTGAAAAAAAAAATTGGAACCCAAACTATTTGACAAATAACAATAACATATCCAAAGTAAAATAAAAGAACACAAAACAAAAAAAATAAAATGGAAAAAACGCTGGACAAATTCATTATAATTAATCTAGACGGATCAACAAAATCAAGCCGGGATTCAACCTATGATTTCGTTTTCAGAAATGACAAGGGTGAACTCATTCGTGATCTACGTGGACAAATGTGGCAAATCCACGACACTTAAGACATAAGCACATGTGTTACATAATGCCCTTATAAAGGCAAATTAACACATCTAGAAATTGAAAGTGTAATCTAATAATTATTAATGTGCTGAAGCAAATGTGGCACTCTTTATGGGATACTAGAAATCATGTCCGTGCTACGCACGAGAAAAGAATAAATTTATTTATCTAAAAAAATATAAACATTAATATTATAATTTAATTGATTAAAAAATATCCTGATGTAAACTTGATCTAGTAGGGATTTCATCACCAAAAAATAAAGTTATGTTGGTAGAGATGTAAACTTGATCAAGAGTATATATGAAATTGTTTAATATTAGTTGTTATGAATATTATAAAAAAATTTGATAAAAGAATTTTAAAAAAAAAATTGACAATGAAATTGTCAAGGTAAATTAAATAATAATTATGTACATTGTACATAATTTTTAACAAATTCATGTCAATATCTAGAATTATTTAACTTTATA
This sequence comes from Rheum nobile, assembly GCA_027886185.1. Taxonomy (NCBI): domain Eukaryota; kingdom Viridiplantae; phylum Streptophyta; class Magnoliopsida; order Caryophyllales; family Polygonaceae; genus Rheum; species Rheum nobile. The sequence continues at coordinate 2,768,125 of WOAB01000073.1, forward strand.
GGGGACTTGACTCCAATACATAAAAATTTCTCAATAAATGTCTACTTATATAACGGAAATGTTATATAAATTATATAAGATTATCATTGGCTTTTTTAAAGGGGTTGTCCGAGGTTATATGAATATCTGAATATGAACAGATTGCAAGAATGCTATGACTTCATGAATATACTAAATAACATACCTTATATTATTACCACTCAGAATCTTCTAAGAAAATGATCACTCAACATTTGTTAAATTATTAACATTGCAAAATAATATATGATATATGTCAGGTAATATCAAATGATTTCGACTTGTTACTTAAAAAAAAATAGACTTCTTTCGTATGATAGAAATATAACTCAAGATTTTTCCGGTAATAATTATCAAAGGTAATATTTTTATGTCAATATTTCTAATTTTTCTATTAACTCTAATTTTCTATATATCTTTATATCTAAATTTAATTACATTTTTTAAGGACATGAGAGAATCAATCTATTTTATTTGTAAGGAGGTAATAGATCCCTACAAACAATGATTAAAAGATAGGTTGTATATCTTTGACAAAAACAAAGATAGGTTATATATTCCTTCATGTAGTTTTTTTTTCTAGGATCACTAAATTATCAAACAGAGTTAAGGAAAAGTAATTGAGAATCATTTGATGTCTAAGAGCATCCACAAAAGAAGATATAGGATTTCTCACTTGTTACATTAGAAAAAAAGAAAATAATTTAAAGCCTTTAATTATCTGAATGAGTTTCTTATTTGACACTCGAAGTTTCTACTGTAACTCTGCAAGAGACTTTCATAGGACAACAAGAAACTACTTTCTGAAAATTTCTAACACATTATTTTATTTTTTTGTTTGAGAAATCCGTGAAACCTCCTTTGTGGACGTTTTTCCTCTCTCGCTTTATTCTGATCCATTTTGAAGCCGTATGTAGCCAGTAGTGATCTATTTTGAGCAAAACACTTCACAATATATATCATCGTCCTTTTTAATACAAATCTTAACATTCTTCAAAAAAATAGTATTTGAGAGTGACTGTATTTTTTTAATATCAAATATCAATAAGTATATATAAATAGAATAATTACATTGAATTAATAAAAAAAATTGCATAGTAAGATATTGTTGTTGCATTTATAGATTTTGCTCTTAATAAATTGGAATCAACCTTTATTTGACACTTGCTTTATTTTTCTTTACATATATGCATCATCCTTCAGATCTATGTGAGACTTGTAAATTGTGTAAAATTTGACACAAACATAGTACCTTGTGCTATGAAACTAATCATTTTTTTCATAAACCAAAATTTAATTATAAACTGAAAGATATTGTTAAAAAATAATATAATGATATGCATGGATATTTAATGTACGTGTTTGCTTCAGTATCATCCTTCAAGTAATAGATGTTTTGAAAAATATTACAATATATAGTAGAAGATCATTAGATGTGAAAAATAAAAAAATGTACATTTGAAATTTGAATGCGTATGAATAATGAATTTCATCATGGGAAGCCTACCATGCATGTACATTGAAGATTTTGCTTCAATAATAGCAACGATCTAACATATGTATTTTTTATATAATGGTTGTCCTAGCATGTGTTAATATTTGTTTTATGCATATAGTGGTGTTTTATTTCCCAAATGAGTTTAATTGATAGTTTTTCATATTCTTTATATAATGAGTGTTTTTTTTCCTTCTTGCAACCATTTCCAAATAAATAATGTGATTTTTAAATTTAAATTCTTATTAATTTAATATGATCATATTGTAACTTTTCAAAATATATGTTTTTTAAGTAAATCATTTTATAATACAATAATATAGATATGGAAAAAAGTACTAATGTAATAAAATAATATTTGATATTGTGACAAATTTATTATTTTTTATAAGGAATATGCGTTACAAAATACTTCATGTGTATGTTGTACAAGAGAATGAGGTAAGCCTAGCTATAATAGGAGCCTTTTGTGAGGGTCCAAACTGAGTAGCCCAACCCAAACTAAAAGGAGGCTATTTTATTAATAAAGCCTAAATACTAAAGGCCATCCCATTAAATCGTGTACTCAAACCATACCAACCTCATTAAATGCTAGCATTTCATCACCTGCATCATTGAGCAGAAATCATAGAAGTATGGCCATGCACTACATCAGCAGCATTACAAGAGGAGGAAAATGAGGAATGAATTTTCAGAAAGTGAATTGTTCGAGTATGATTCATTTTCCTCGGGTAGTGTAGTGATGCCCTCATTTCTGAAGATGTGTTTGGTGATGAAGACAATGATGATATGCCATATTTTTTTATGAAAATATTGATATTAGTGTTGAGGAGGGCTTACATGATGATATATCATCATTTGATTTTTGACTAATTTGGATAAGATAAAGCAACACCTGCCATCAATCTCCATTCAAGCCTGGAATTGAACGAGCTTCAGCCTTTAGATTTCCTACGTTGGATCCTCGCGCAGCATTGGCACAAATGCCGCCACCAGCACCACGCCCTCTGCCAGTCGAGTCTGCACTCCCCGCCAGTTTTCATCTCTTCTCTAGGGCGATCGCCCCACCATTCGGGATACCCAATGAGTCGAAAACAACTCGAACTCTCATCGACTGTTCGCTGTCAGTGTGTGCAAGTCATGTTGCTGCGGTCTCGGGATTATCATCTCCCTCTCGACCTAGATGAGTTTTGAACCGAGAGAGCCATCCGAACGGCTTGGGGTTTATTTCTTCTCTTTCTTGAATTGGAAACATTTATTTTAGGCCTTAAAACCATCCCAACAGTTGACGGTACGTACTCGCTCCTCTTGCACCAGGATAGAGTACACATTGTTCACTGAGGGTAGCGGGTCCATGGCTAGAATGGTAGATCGCACTATTCCATATATTGCATCATCTAGCCCCATCAACAACTGATGCACTCTTTCAGATTCTCACCTCTTTTCAATCTGGTTTCCCAAGTCACACTTGCATTCTCCACAAGTGCAGGTTGGGGTCGGATCATAGTTGCTTAGTTCCTCCCATATCTTCCTCAGTTTCCCATAGCAAGCAACCATAGGAGTCCCGCGTTATTTGCAATCTACGAGCTCACATTTCAATTCAAGACGGAAAATCCTTCCTTGATGTCCTCCCACAGGTCTTGAGCATTCTTCATGTACGATATGGTGGATTAGAGGTCGAGTTCGATGGTGTTAAGGATCCATGACACAAGCATAGAATTAACCGTCCACCAATCCTCCAATTGTGCAGCCCCATCGGTTGGTTTTTTGACGGATCCGTCCAGGAATCCCCACTTTCCTCTTACCCGTAAAGAAGTTCGAATAGCTCTAGCCCATTCATCATAGTTCTCACCCTTAGAGTTGCACTTGGGTGATTACATTGTCTGTATTATCATTATTGTTCAAGTCATGGGGTGAAGGTGTGGTTCAGTTGATTTGGTTTTGGGTGTTGGCGTCATCGCCGACCATGATTGAAGGGATCAAAGTTACAGGTTCAAGGGTCAAAACTTTCTTCGTGGCTCTGATACCATAAAATGTGAAGAAGAAGTTTTTGAATTAGGGTATGTCGTCTCATTCCATTCAATATAGCATATATATACAAAGAGATATCCTTGATGTACAAGATAAGGGCCAAACTAAATATTTACAATATAATTAATTCCCTATTAAGGTGAAATAGAATTTGGGGAAGTTGTCTTTCAAACTGAGATCTTATGGTTATTTGAGCTACACTGGGTCTGAAGGTGAATGCCATGTGAGGTATTCAGAGTTCAACCCTTTTGTTAATTTTTCAGAATCCAATTTCTTTTAAGGTTGGTATGAGATTTGAATCTAATTACATTTTTAGGAAGGCTTTATGGCATTTTGCTTTAAAGAATGGGTTTGACTACTATTATTTGCATAATGATGAGCTGAAAGTATGAGCTTATTATAAGAACAAGTGTGATTGTTCTATGAAACATGCAATGAAAGTTCGTGTTTGTAAGAAATCATTGTGTGGGTTTCAAGTTTGTACTAGAAGAACGAGTTTTTATGAGAGTTTTCATCTTAAGTAATTTGTTCTTGACCATGATTGTGAGTAGACCCATGATTGTGAGTAGACCGGTACAAGTTCGGGCTAGCCCGACCGGCTCGCCCGGTTAAAAAACCGGGCCTGGACAACAATATTGGCTCGGTCGGGCCGGGCCAGCCCAGTACAGTAACGGGCCAGACATGGACAGGCCTCTAGGCCCGACCGGGCCTAGAAATCCGGCCTGGTACCCGTTACTGTTTATATAATTAATATTTATTTATATATATATATATTGGAGAAGCTTCATATAAGAACAATAAAATAAGAGAGAACTGAGAAATAACCTAGACCGTTGATCATAAATGGATCGGACGAAGATCTCCTCCCACAGCGGCCCCTTGGACCCCGTCTTCTGATACTTCTGATCGAGAATCGGCCCCTTGGAGATCCTCCTGTTTCACGATCACTCTCTTCATCAACCTCTTGAAGAAATCCTTCCACTTCCTCTTCATCCTCATCCCGAGGATCTCCTCGTCTGACGAGGTCGAAGAAGTCGACGACGACGGAGTCCCCGACGACGAGCTGTGGAACATCATGGCGTTCGCGTTCTGCATATTCGCCTGTTGCGGCGGGATCATATGCTGGATCGGCGCCGGGATTGGAGTCTGAACTGAGTGTTGACTTTGTTGACCGACGACTGTGGAATGTGAAATCGCGACCGGATTTGTTGATGTAACAGTGACGTGTGCAGCGGCGATTGGCGGTTATTGTGGCGGCGACATTGCCATGGAGATGGGGACGGCGGCTTGCGGCGGTGGCGGGGGAAGAGGCGGCGACGGCGGAAGCATCGAGTGGTGGCTTTCGAGGGCTTGTAATTGGTCGAAGAAACGGTAAGTTTTGCCGTCGGATTTTGCGGTACGACCTTCTTTTGTGCGCTTGTGGTATTTATAGACGTTCTCGAACTTCTCCTTGCACTTCTTCGCGTTCCGGTGATAACCGAGCTCTGCCATTTTCCTGGTAAATACAGAATTTTTCTAACATAAATGTAAGTTTTGTCGTCGGAGATCGAGGTTGTGGTTGGAAAGTGATAAGATTAGAGGAGAGAGGAGTTCGTCGAATGGAGAAGATGAAGCAGATCTGCGAAAGGGAGCGGATCGGAGCGCCGCCGCCGCCGACCACAGGGGCAGAGAATCGGACGGATCTACGGCCATTTGAGAGAAAAAGTCCATGAACTGTCATTTAAGTATCCTTGAACGTTTGTATTGATGTCCTTGAACATGGATGTAAAAGGCTGAAAACAGTTGAGAGAAAAAGTCCATGAACTGTCATTTAAGTATCCTTGAACGTTTGTACTAATGTCCTTGAACATGGATGTAAAAGGCTGTAAACAGTTGAGAGAAAAAGTCCATGAACAATAATTTAAGAATCAATGTTTGTACTGATGTCCTTGAACATGGATATAAAATGTTGGAAACAGTTGAAAGAAAAAGTCCATGAACTGTCATCTAAGTATCCTTGAACGTTTTTACTGATGTCCTTGAACATGAATGTAAAATGCTGAAAACAGTTGAGAGAAAAAGTCCATGAATAGTCATTTAAGTATCCTTGAACGTTTGTACTGATGTTCTTGAACATGGATGTAAAAGGCTGAAAACAGTTGAGAGAAAAAATCCATGAACTGTCATTTAAGTATCCTTGAACGTTTGTATTGATGTCCTTGAACATGAATGTAAAGGGCTGGAAACAGTTGAGAGAAAAAATCCATGAACTGTCATTTAAATATCCTTGAACGTTTGTACTGATGTCCTCCGTACAAACACGCGTTTTTTTCCCTTCACTTTACGCGCGCGTTAGTAGCTGCTAGCAGCTTGCTACGTGGATGGTTTTTAGTGGTTCTTAGTTCTCTCTTAGGGAGTGATTCTTACCAGAACCGCGCCCTATATATATATATAAATGTTAAAAAGCCGCGGGCGCGGAATGGAAGCCGCCTTGGAAGCCGCGATCGCGGTGAAAAGGGGCCGCGGGCGCGGTTGACCGGACGGGCCAGCCCGTCGGGTAACCCGACCCGGTTGACCGGACGGGCCTGGAAAAAAAACCCAGCCGCAAAAAAATGCAAAAAACTCGGCCCGAGCCCGGCCTGGGCCCGGATTTGTACAGGTCTAAGTGAGACATCACATGTAAACAATGCGATATTGACCAATGCCACATATAGGGGCTCGGGCATTAGGACTCAACGATATGTGGCGCGTAGGTAAATTACTACTTTGGGTACTTCACATGGTGATTGAACAATTCATCATGTCAATACAATCCGACTTGTCGATATTCTAGGGTGTCTATAATTTACACGATCTATACATGCAATCTATAATTGCGCAATGTCGTGACCATGCTGCAAAGTGGGCAACTGCAGTATGATAGCGCAATTTCAACTACCGTCGCACAAAGGCATGGTGCAATACTATTATTTCACCCAGTCGTTTCTCATGTACACTACATCATGAACTACGAACAATTAGTCGGTGGCGTGTGAAGGTGCACGGTACTTTTGTTGTTGTCCAACAACAATCACGTTAGATCGTTACACTATTTAATATAAATTATCCATTTGTAAAATAATTGTATTCGTAAAAATAGTACGCGCTTCTATTGCAGAATAATAGGATCCACGTATCAACTGATCAAGGAATTTTTTTTTGCTTTATAGAGATACAAACGTTAGACCCACCTTATCCATGTGCGAAACACGAGGCCTCCAACTAGTATATATATGTGACTAATGCAACTTTCAAAAAAATTCCGGAGTTATATTGATTCTAGATAGGTACATAAATTCTATAGAGTTTGGTTCACATGCATATTAAGTTTAGATCCTTGGATGCATCTTTTAGACAACCGATTGTACTATCAATGAAGCCAAGTTTCATCTTTGCTCCCAATGCTCTGCGCAACTGTCTACTCCAGGCGACAAAATTGGTGTAATCGAATAACATCTGCGTCAATTGAGCATTTAAATTATCCGAATTGGATATCGACAATGGATCACTTGAATTCATCACTCCTAGCTGCAAGATATGTTCATTCGTCGCCATTGATCACGACCTTGATGTTTGTATCAAAATCTGAGCAACAAAGCTGATTCTCTCATTGAAGGAACTTATGAAGACTAAGAAAACAGAAAAGATAATTGATCAATCTTACTTTCACTCGAGCAAACCTCACTCACTCTGATACCATATATAATTTAATTAGGATCTGATTAAATCAAAATCATTCATTGGAAGACTTAGAAACCAAATACAATTGGGAATTTTCTCTCTCTGTATTGATGTATAAAAACTAAACTGATTACAAGAGCTAAACGAGACTTATGTACATAACATAATTCGTGAACCACAATATGACAGTTAACTACTATCAACCATGGCTCTAACAACCTAACTACCACTTGTCACAACAACGGCTAAATAACAAACTAATCCTAAGACCACCCACAACGGTGATTTTTTAACAATTTATTATCATATTTTTTTTTAGCAAAGTGCATAAAATCTAAAAACGTGTGCCTGAAGTTGCTACGTAAACAACTAGCTAAAAATTGCACAGTGCAAAGGCGTGTTTGTTTGTGATTTCTTTTGCCGTTTATATCATGCACAAACAACATCATTTTATAACAAAATACACGCAAAGCCAAACGTAGCCCAAAGCCACGTGTCAGCTACTGCAGCCATCTGGGGAGTGTGCTCTAGGTCCTTGGATCATAAAAAGATCAAGGGTACACACAATTACTAAAAAAGAATGCCTTTCCACTATTTTAAATCGATTTTTTGCCTGAATATAAATAAATTGATGGAAAAAATATTTTTTTTATTTTTATCTATGTATAGACATCTATTTTGTATATATTTTTCATTAAAAAATATTTTTATTGAAAATAAGCAATATAAGTAATCTAAGTATTAAAAATGATTTTAGCATTTACTATAAGTAATTTAATTTATGTAATATATGAATATTGTAGTTAATATATTATATGAAATAAAACATAAAAATTAATGCATTTATACATAAAATAAATATATCACAAGATATTAGGCATTAAAATTTATATATTACAAGACGTAAAACATAAATTTTAATATATTCCGAAAACATTGCACATAAAATTATATATTACATCAACATTAAACTATAAAATTTTAGACAAACTCTTCGGCGACCCCCTACTCCAACCTCAACCTCGACGCCGCTTTCACTGACGCCGACAAGCCCGCCCATTGCACCAACACTTCATCAAAGCCCTCAAATGTCGCCGCCATCAACAAACTATTTGGCGAGGAGGATTACTAGATGGAAGACATCGACCCGAGGAGGTCGCGGTAGCTTCATGGCTACTCCCTTACCCCAACCCCTTGGAAGGACCAAAATCTGAACAAGCTGGTGAGCCGATGAAACCATAGTCGACTGGGGAAACATACATAAATAGACAATTTTTATTAAGGAATTCCAAAAATATACCCTAACATAATAATAGGGAATTAGTAACACATCCATAATACAATTAGACCAAAATGCCCCTCTCTACATAACTACACGAATATTACACGAACTTATGTACAAGCATACATGAAATTATGTAGTAGCCTATACATATATTATTTAGAGGCGTACACAAATTTTATTTAGAGACGTACACGAACTTATGTAGTTGCTTACACAAAAACTTACATAATAGCATGCACGAATATTATGTAGAAGCCTACACAAACTTAAATAATAGATTACACGAAACTTATTTAGTAGCATACACAAATATTATATAATAACCTACACGAACTTATATAGCAGCTTACACAAAACTTGTATAATGCCATATGCCATATGCGAATATTATGTAGAAGCACACACACAATATATATTCTACATGAAGCATATACGAATATTATGTCATAAGGAGATTACTTTATCAATCGTACAATAGTTATAATTTCTAAAATCGTGCACCCTTAGTTACTTTACACTAAAATGTACTTTACACTAAAAACTTATCTACTTACATAAATTTTGTTCACACTAATTTAGTTTTCATCAATCAATGTCACATAGAATCCCAGAAAATCATGTAATCTATCTTACCTACATGAAAAAAAGTCATATACTTCTTTACAATAAAATCGTGTATCCTTAGTTATTTTACACGAAAATCTACTTTACACAAAAAACTTATCTACTTACATAAATTTTGTTACATTAATTTAGTTTACATCAACCAATGTTACATAGAATCCCAAAAATTCGTGTAATCTATCTTACCTACATAAAAAAAGCTCATCTAAAATCATATACCCTTAATTACTTTACACTAACATAATCATATTAGCCTGCACGATATTATTTTATGTGATATTCTTACACGAACTACATGGAAGTATATAGGTGACACGAAATTAGTAAGTTTACACAAAATAGTTACATGAAATTAGATAGCTTACGTATGATCACACCGTATGATCCACGAATTAGTGTACCATTCAACTCATCCAACTAGTAGTTATATAATCAAGCAATATATGTAGCAATCAACTCATACTCATCCAATACGCACTACAGGTATAATTAGAGCTTAAGGAGTGCACTGTGCACGCCTAGATGAACTCATACTCATCCGATACGCACTACAAGTATAATCAACCAATACATGTAGCAATCAACTCAACTCCAGTTTTATTGAGAACGAGCAGGATCGGAATACAAGAAGTGATAGCGAGGATTACATATAAGAAGAGAGAGAGAGACACCAACGAGGGCGGAACAATGGACCACGATCATCAGCGGAGCAATAGAGCAGGATCTCGTCTGGTGAGACTAGTTGGCCGGCGGTGGAGGCGTGGAGACGGTCTCGGTGGAGAGGGGAGACGAGTACAAACGAAGGAGACTTACAATAGTTGTGTAATCCAATGGAAAGAGAAGTTTGCAATTAGGGTAGTTAAATTAAGGGTATTTTAGTCATTAAAAAATATGAAAATTAAAAATAAAGAAAAGATAAAGAAGGGGTCTATTTTTGGAAGATGATTATGAAAAATGGTCTATTAGGGTATTCTTTTCTAGTCGAGTGAGTGCTTGTTTGAGTATTGAGTTTGGTTTTCGTGTATCTGTTTGCAAGCTTGTGTGTTAGTACTTCTTTGTTTTTGTTAAGCTAATTTAGGGTGAAGATCGAGTTGTTTCAGTTGTGATCGTGAATGTGTTTGAGACTCCTGAAAATCCATCATTTAGGTGGGGGCAATGTCATGGTAGTCCATTCAACACTTGTCCAGAATTGTTCCTGTTTGACCCGTCATCTGGTGGCATTGTTCGTTGATTGTGCTTGACTCACTACTCTCCCTAGTTCATATAACTCGCTTTTGCTTTGTTGTATTTTCATTTGCTTGACTTTGTTTTTTTTACTGGTTTATCCGGTTGCCGATTTATCGGCCTCTCGAGTTGTCCGACATTGTTATGTCGGTAACATTCGAATTCTTACCTTATCAAAAAAATAAAAATATAGATTTTATATTCAAAACATTTTAGGTTTTATAGTTGTCTAGTTATAGTTAAAAAACCGAGGATGTGAAAAAATAGATGACGTGGATGAGCGAAATCTGATAAAGTTACTAAAAATCTGTTAAAAAACCTATCAATATGGATGCCGGATGGTGTAATGCAAAATATCAATAGATTTCAGTTTAATATTATTCGTTTGAAAGAGTACATACTATGCTCTCTACGACTCTACTCTTCCATTATTTGCTTTGTTGCTATTGTTTACTTCATTATTATTTGATTTTAGTTTATTATTATTATTTGTTTAAAATAGTGCATGCTCTGCCCTTTCCTCTTTCAAAATTTGTTTTTAGGAGGAAATAATTATACAAACCTATGTTAAGACGTTAGGTTTGCTTAGAGCATCCTGTTGGATGAGAACGCGAAGTTCTGTATTGAGATCAAGGTCAGATATATGAGATGAAAAACTGAGTTTAGTAATTCTGTCAGCGGTACGATTTACCTTCCGAAAAATATGTCTGATATGAACTTCTTAAAAATAACGGATGTCAAAAAAATATCAGCAATAACCATTTCAATATCCCAATGACAAACTCAAATTCCTTTAATTGAGTTAATAAAGCAAATATTGTCTCCTTTAATTTTAAGTTTAGGGATTTTGAGTTGTTTAGCTTCGTCAATACCTTTCCTCTTTCAATATTATTTGCGTTGTTGCTATTGTGTACTTCATTATTACTTGATTTCAGTTTAATATGATTCGTTTAAAAAAGTAGTGCATGCTCGGCCGTCCTGACTCCTTACATTCATTATTTGCTTGTTGCTATTGTTAATTACTTCGTTATTAGTTGATTCCAGTTTAATACTATTCGTTTATAAATAGGAATTTAGTACTATTGCAAGTGGAAGAAGTTTGTAGTTATTGGGCTATGGAACATGTAATGTAAATTACTACTTTCTCGTGAGGCTAATTATGTTGTTGACTTTCTTGTTATCCATCTTATTTTGCTTATTGATTTTCATACGTTTTAGTGTCTTCTGTTACTAGTTAATTTTGCTATTACTGTTGATCGCCTTGTTCATAATAGATATGAGTTCATCAGTTTGAACTATTTTTGATAGTTTTGATACTCAGTTTGTAAAGATCATTCATTCAGATGATTTATGATATTCTATCTGTTTGAAAGGTCCTTATGTTTGCCGTTATCAAAAAAAAATAAAAAAATAAAGAAAAGGTAATGTATATCCTTAAAATTTGATGTCGTGTGCAGCCAGGTGTTTACCTCGGTCTGGTTTCGACACCCAATTTCACCCTAGAAGCTCAAGACCTAGAATTCGTAGCCCTCTATTGTCGAGACGATTGCCGCCACACCCGAGCTTCGTTGTCGCAATTACCACCACCACTATGACAACATGTAGGTGCTATTCAAAAGCCCCAAATCCCCGCCACCGGACATCCACCGCCGGCCGCCGATTTCACCGATTTCCGCCAATAGCCACCCACGTGATTTTTGGGTATTTCGGCATGTCCGATTTTATCATTTTTTATATTTTTCTTTGTTATTATTTGGCTTAATTAAGGTTAATTAAATTAATCTTGATTACTGAATAATAAGAGGAAATTAATTTAATTTTATAAAAATTATAATTAAATTAATTGGAATTATTTGGGGTATTATCTTAGATTATGAATGGTTAAATTATAACTCTTCATTTAGATAATATTTTTGAGTTGGAATTTTTGGACTTATAAATAAATTATAGGATTATTTTATTTATGACATGAATATTTAGAATATACGACTAATGGATTTTTAATCGTATAAATAATTGTTTTACCGTTAAGCCTTGAGAAATTGAATTATTTAGAGATAAATTAATTCAATTTAAAACTGAGACATATACCCTTCAAAAGTTCAATATTGAATAAATTATCTAATTATAACTTATTTATGTTGTGTGATTTGGGTACGTCTCGGAATTGCGTTTGGAACGGAAATAAAGTATGGAGCCAATTTGCTTTTCGAAAGCAACCATCTCCGATACGCCGTTCAATATTCTTTGTGATCTAAGACAAGTGGTGGTTCGCTCTTGTGATCTCAGTTATTATTTTGACCGACAATTAATATTAAAACTAATTATTAATTAATTAGATCATTTCTAAAACCTAATTAATGTTTGGGAACACTTGTGTGCTTTAAATAATTTTGTATCTAGGTTGTTAGTTATTATTAATATATATAGTTATATATTATATATATTATTAATGTTGTTATCTTCGTAATGACGGTATTGTGTGTGGACTTTGTGTGTTATGTGTGGACTTTATAGTCATTAAATGTGGACTTCAATAATCGTGTGTGTCAGAGATATTATGGCCTTGCGAGACGAAATGATCTCTTTATAACTAGGTATTAGTCAGAATAATTCCCTAATACTTTTAAGGTCATGACCATTGCTTCTTATCCACCCGTTAAGGATAAGAGGTGTTTAAGCTCCTTGCTAGTGCAATTGGGTTGGATGTAATGTCGCACTGTGTCGTTCTCGTTTTATTCGAGATTGTGTTAAAAACTTTAAATATAATTGTGGTGTGTTGGAATTTAAATAAGATAAGTGTTGCGAACACATAATCAATAAACTTCGAGCGAGAAGTACAACTTGGAAACCGCTCGTGCTCCAGCTTAAGCAGGTCGTCTTTCCAATCTGAATTCGCATTATGCGGTGAGGTTGGTCGGATCCAGTTATTCAATGGGGTTATATATATGTTGTGTGTAATTTAAAACGCTCTGAAACAAATCACACCTTCTTCCCATAATACCCACATTCATTTCGGGTATTCTTTTGATGCATGTCTCTTTTGTCCATCCTTCATTTCAATAGAAGTATTTTAGTTATATATCGTCTATCGGCTTTTAATCGAGAGACAATGATAGTAACTGGATACAACCACAAGAACCATTCTGTTTGTACCCTTGCGTAGTCTTTCATTAGACTAACCAACCATTATTTTTCCTTGCATGGTTGGCTGATGTCATCCGTCCTATACAGCACATCAGTCGACTTGTCTCAGGTTGTTTAGGAGTAACGAGACAAGAAGAAGGCTTGCGGTTGAAGTTTAGTTTTTGAAGAACTTTCGAGTTTGTTTTTAAATATAAGATTTACTTTTCTAATTAATGTAATAGGTATAAGTGTTAGGTGACCTAGTCATGTAATTGGTTTTTATATAAAGTCTTCCGCTGTAAATTTCAATATCATTTGTAAAACTTATCTCCTCAATTTACGAGGAAAATATTAATAAAGATTTGATATTTATTTCTCAAGTCTTCCGCTACTCTATTATTATTGAATGTTTATTTTACGCATAATTGTACCGATTAAAGTCTTGGGTGGCTTTGGACTTTACAGTCTGAGGTCACTGGCGTGTGGCACTACCGACGTAAGTCGGGGGTGTTACAATCATTTTCGTTATGTAATATCCCGCTTTAATTAGAAGGGTAAAATGGTAATTTTAGTTTGGTAAAAATAAAAGTTATAAAATTTACTTTATTTCTTTTAGAGGAATAATTTAAATTTCATAAACTTAGGTTCTAAGGTTGAGTTATAATAATTTTCGGTAGAAATTATCATATGGGCTATAATAGTATGGTGTGGAAATAAAAAATAAGTATATCTATGAATATAAATTTTAGAATTTTAAATAATAATATAGGTCATAAGAATTATTATGTTATCCAAGAAGGGATAAAATAATAAATGTCCTAAGTGTGTTATTTATTTAAGCTATGCATGGTCTAAATTATGATTAAACTTATGTTAATTATAATTTATATAAAACTTATAAATTTTGACTTAGAATATTTAAATCAAGTTTAACAATTTTTTTTAAGGATTTAAGTATTGTCAAATTCATAAGAAAAATAACTTAAGCTTATTTTAACCTAAGTTAAATTTTTCTATACTTTAATTTTGGATTAAAATAATATTAAAAACTTAGAATATTAAAATAAATAAGTTTGGGTAAATATTGTAATTTTTAAAAGTTAAAATAATGGCATTTTTACCACAACTTAAGAAATTTGGGAAAACATATGCAAATAGGCCAAATATATGGGGGCCGTGTGCAAATACCCCAAAATAGCTGCTCCTCCATGGCGGAAATTGGATCCGTTCGGAGCTCAAATCACTCAATTAACCTCTGGTCATTGAAGACCAAGATCATACCATTCAATTTACCGATCAATTCGGATTAAATAAGGCTAATTCGCCGGGATTTTGCCTTGAATTCCAACGTGCCATTTGAATACCCGAATTGATTTTATTCGAAGTTGGATTAATTTAGATTAAATTGGGGGGTGAAGATCATGGTATCCTGTCAAGGGGATTAAGTGCATCAAAAACCCTATAAATAGTCCATCGATTTCGATCCCAATCCATCCAATTTCAACCCACAAATCCAAGAACCCTAATGTCCGAATATTTGGTTATTCTTCAATAAAATTCCACCACCTCTGGGATCCCTCGCCACAATTAAGGCCACCATTGGAACCACCGTGTCGACCTCTTCGAAAGCCCCCTAGCCCCGCACCCTGAGTCGCGCTGCTGAGCCACCACCGAGCCAATTTGTGTCCGTGTGAACAGTACCGGTCCCAAGGTTGATGACGATGGCAATTTCGTAATATTTTCCATTTGTATTAATTTTGGGTATTTTTGTTGATTTTAATTTTATTTGGGCCTAATCTTGAATAAATTAATTAATATAGATTAGTGAAAAATATGTTAGGATTAATTTGATTTTATGAACATTAAAATTAAATTAATTATACTTTTTATAATATTATCTTATATTATGAATGGGTAAATTATGACTATTCATTTAGATAATATTTTGATTTAGAAAATTTTAGGTTTATAATTAAATTATTTTATTAATTTATTTATGATATGAGTATCTAGAATACGACTAATTAATTTTTAATCGTATAAATAATCATTTTATCGAAAAGCCTTGAAATTGATTTATTTATGAGTTAAATAAAATCAATTAGAAATTGAAATATTGTATCCTTCAAATTGTAATATTGAATAAATTATCTAATATAATTTATTCATTGTGTATGATTTGGGTACGTCTCGGAATTGCGTTTGGAACGGGATTAAAGCAGGGAGCCGATTTGTTTTTCGAAAGCAACCATCTCCGAAACACCGTTTGATCTTCTCCGTGATTCAAGACAAGTGGCGGTTCACTCTTGCTATGTTATTCCATATTTTTCTTAATTGATAATTAATCTATTGTCTTAATTAAGTTGGGATAATAATCTATAATTTGTCAAAGAGGAACTTGTGTGATTAAAATGGTGTGAATAAAGAACCTTTTTATTAGGTTTTATATATGTTACCTATAACCCTGATATTATTATTATTATTTTTTTTTTTATTATTATTTATTTATTTATTATTATTACTATATTTATTATTATTATTATTATGAAATAGTTACAAAAAGTTAGTGGGGAGCCGAGATACTATCTGAGCCCCCACTCCTTTAGCAATGGAAAAACTGATCCTAGTGAAAATATGTGCAGCAGCCCGTGCCCCAATGTCTTGAGTTTGAGAAAATTTATGTATCCTCCTGAGCAAGGCAATAGCATCCGGCTCAAGTTCCCCCAACGAAGAAAAAGAAAAAGGTAAGAAACCATAACCAATAGCCTTGCACTTAGCCTGATACTTGACCCGCTTACGATGCGCCGCCTCAATCACAGCACGCCCAAGCACGAAGTCAGACATCCCGGATTGCGTCAGAGGTGATGACCCAGTCAAGTCAACACACACATCAAGCTCACCATCCCAGGAGTAAAGTAACATGTCTGCAGGCCGGAGAGGTTTCCCGTCTCCCCCACACAGTCCAATATCAACCTCTTTACCAGCCGAGATCCCGGAACGGTAACAGACATTCACCAGAGTATCACGAACAGCATTATGTCGATGTTTAATTCCAACAATACCTGCACACGACACATCATGATCTCCAAAAATATCTCCCTCAAAGACCCTGGAGTAAGCAGAGCAAGGCTTCGAAATGGAAAACAGAGGGATGCCCAATCGATAGCACAACACACAACGATACGTCTTACCATTCATAGTTTGACCCAAACCTGAAATCGGGACAGCCCGAAGCCAATCAGTGGCACGGTCTCCCTGTTGTGATCTCCACAGAGCCATCTGTCGCGGTGACAAGGAAAAAGTAGTTTCTGCATCTTTCGTAATCTTCGTGAAATATATATCTGCCAATGTCTTCATGAGTTGGGGGGCAGCGATCTCACTAGGATTACTCAAAATGTCAGTCCCCACAGTCGTGTTAAACCTACACACGAGTATTCGTATGAACTCTATTATTATTATTATTATTATTATAGGGTCCTAGATAATAATTGGTGTGGATTGTTGTGCATTGGTGTGGATTGAATTGCTAGTTAGCACGAGTATTCGTATGAACGCTATTTACCTTACGAGGTTTAGTTGTTTATGTATAACTTGGTATTAGGAGGATAATTGTCCTAATACTTTTGGTCATGACCTACCCTTATTTTATATAAGTGGTGGTGCACTTAGCTAGTGATGAAATTCAGGATTCGTCCCATTCTAAATCTAATTGCGAGATCGGTTGTGGATAATAAAAGCTTTAACGTTAATGCACGTTTTGAAATTAAATCAGATAAGTGCCGCGTGACACATAATTAATATACCATCGGACGAGAAATACAACGTGGAACCCACCCGGTCTCTTGTATAAAGTAAGTCCTCTTTCCAATCTGGATTCACATTACGCGATGAGGTTGATCGAGGACCCAAATATTCAATGAGATATTTTTAAAACTGTATTTGATAATATAATGTTCACAAACAAATTCATGAAAATTTCCATAAGACTCAATTCATTGGAGTATTCTCTTTAAGCATTCTCAATCTTTCTTTTCAATAGAAGTCTATAGTCATATACCGTTTACCGAGTTTTATTCGGGAAACAAGGGCAGTGTTTATTTACGACTACAAGAACCAATCAGTTTTTCACCCTTGCGTAGCCTTTCATTAGACTAACCAACCGTTTCTATTCCTTGCATGGTTGGCTGGTGTCATCCGTCCTATACGGCACATCAGAGGTTGGTCCTTGACGATTTGAAGTAACTAATCGAAGACGAAGGCTTGCAGTTGAAGGTTGTGTACTAAAGTAATATTTCGGAGTATGTTTTTAAATAAATGTAATACGTATATGGACTAGTCATGTAATTAGGGTTTTTTTTAAAAGTCTTCCGCTGTAATTCCACTTTTCTTCTCAATTTACGAGAGTAAATTTTAATAAAAGTATTGAGTGTTAACTACAAAGTCTTCCGCTACTCTTGTCTTTATTTAATACTTATTTATTTATTTCAGTATTGAAGATGATTTGGTTCCTGTTGATCCATACACCCCACCAAATAGTGACAAGACATATGAACTCTTTTTTGGATAAAAGGGATTTAATTTATGTGAGAAGTTCTCTTGGTTTCTTATTGTTGATGTTGAGGTTTAGTATTATTGTTTCTAATGAGGTGTTCTGTTTTTTTTTGTAAGAGTGGAGGGGTATTGGAATAGAAAGTGGATTAAGTATTCTTGTGGGTTATTGCATGAATCACAAGCAAGGGTGATGCGTTCCAGGGGGGGGGGGGGAGGGGGGGTGGAACACGATTGTTGCCCGATCTAGGCAGGGAGCAGCCTGATGTCCCTTCTCGTGGTAACCGGGATAAGTACGAACCACCGGATGAGTGATTCGCGGGTCTCTTGTGCTCGCTTTGGGCGAGGGTGGGGCGAGACGGTGAATGAGATGCGAAGCAGAGGTGAAGGAGATGCGAAGCATATATGTGTTTGACGCCCAAAGATTCAAGAAGGAGGATAAGGGGGGGGGGGGGGGGGGTGGAACACGATTGTTGCCCGATCTAGGCAGGGAGCGGCCTGATGTCCCTTCTCGTGGTAACCGGGATAAGTATGAACCACCGGATGAGTGATTCGCGGGTCTCTTGTGCTCGCTTTGGGCGAGGGTGGGGCGAGACGGTGAATGAGATGCGAAGCAGAGGTGAAGGAGATGCGAAGCAGATATGTGTTTGGCGCCCAAAGATTCAAGAAGGAGGATAAACACTCGACTTTACTACTGAATCTTTAAAACTGAACGTGGGGAAACAAGAACAACAACGAAGGCTATTTAAAGCCAAGGAGCTCGGCCAAGACCTAATGGGCTTGGGCCGAGAACATACTAATGGGCTAGCCCACTCGACAAGAGTGAAGCACACGCCCGAAATAGAAATTGCTATAAATAGAAAATGCTAAAAATAGTAAGGCCTAAAAATGGAAAGTGCCAAAGATGGAAACTTTCTAAACATAGAAAGTTCCAAAAATAGCAATGCAAAAAAGGGAAACTTGCTAAAACGGGAAGTATGAAGCTAAAATAGACTAAGTCTTGAACCAAGGGGGTCGCCACGGTCTCGGTTGCATGGGGCTCGCCGTGGCCCGGCTTGGGTCGATGGCGGATCGCATCATTCTCCTCCCCTTAGAATCAAAGCGTCCTCGCTTTGAGCTGGGTGGGACCAAGGAGAGTAGACGCTCGGCGGTCAGCAGAAAAACGGCGTCGATCTTGGGTTCGGCTCGTGGAACCTCAATGATGATCAAGTAAGGCTCGGGTCCAGGAGCGGGCACGACGTCGGGTGCGGGTGCGCTGAGACATAGACTTGCAACCATGGGCACGACTGCGGGTTTGCTGGGGCACATACATGCAGCCATGGGCACGGGTGTGGGTGCAGTCGGGGTCGGACTTGTTGGCGCGGAAATGGGCGCGTCGTCGGCCGATGCGATGGAGCACGAGATCGCAACGATGGGCACGAGTGTGGGCACACTGAAGGCCGGCTCGCTGTAGCGTGGAGGCGCGGTAGTGGGCACGACGGTGGGTGCGCTGTACGTCGGTGCGGCTGGGTGCTAATCACGGTCGGCGGGGTGACTCGGCGCACGGGTAGGTGCGCGTCAGGGACCAGTCAGGGTGCGGACCTACGCGGTGCAACCAGTCGTTGGGTCATGGGCGTGTTCTGCATCGGCACGAGTGCACGAGTGCGCTATGGCGGCGGCACGGGAGCATAGTCGAAGTTGTCGTAGTCGCGGAAGTGGGCGCAGTACCGGGTCCGGTTGTGGGTGCGGTACCGGGTCCGGTCATATCCGCTGGCGTGGTTGTGGACGCGGAGCCAAGGTGGTGGAATCGAGTCCAGGTCATGGTCGTCGTAGTAGGTGCGTGGGCGTGGTGGCGAGGGTCCATGGAGGCGAGGCAGCGAGATTCAATTCGGGTCCGCTTCGTATGGGCTCACGCCACCGAACCAACGGTCGTCGTTGTCCCACTCGTCGGGCTCGAAGTATGGATACAAGCGGGCCATGGAGTGGGTTCGGTGATGGCTAGGGGTGGGTTATGGTGTGGGTGCAGCCACAGCTAGGGTTGGGCTAGGGTATGGGTGCAGCCACGGTTAAGGAAAGGATATCAGAAGGATATGCGGTTAAGGAAAGATAGTATTTGGAAAAGATTTGGATAAGATCTTTTGGTTAAGGAAAAAAAAATCTTGTTGGAAAACATAAGGAAAGGATAATATGGTTATGGGAAAAGATAAGGAAAGGTCCGAATTTTTGGGGATTTGTTGGATTTCGGTTAAGAAAAGGCAGCGGTAAAAAAAAATTGTGGGTTAGGGTTTGGGTGAGGCGGCGGCAGAGGGTAGTGGGCACGTCGGTGGGTGCGGTCGCGGCCGATGCGATGGGCACGACGGTGGGTGCGGTCGCGGCCGGAAGCAGGTGTTGGTGCGGGTTCATTGACGCGCCGCGAGCGAGGGTGAGAGGGTGCCCGCTGGGTTTCTCGCGGGTGCATTTTCTGGTGGCGTTGGCTGCGCATGAGCGAGGGCAAGTGGGTGCCCGCTGAGTCGCTCGCGGGTGCGCGTCTGGAGTCAATGGAGAAGGAACGCACACTGCGTGTCGGCTGGCTGCTGTGATACCAATTGATGCGTTCCAAGGGGGGGTGAAACACGATTGTTGCCCGATCTAGGCAGGGAGCGGCCTGATGTCCCTTCTCGTGGTAACCGGGATAAGTACGAACCACCGGATGGGTGATTCGCGGGTCTCTTGTGCTCGCTTTGGGAGAGGGTGAGGCTAGACGGTGAAGGAGATGCGAAGCAAAGGTGAAGGAGATGCGAAGCAGATATGTGTTTGACGCCCAAAGATTCAAGAAGGAGGATAAACACTCGACTTTACTATTGAATATTTAAAACTGAACGTGGGGAAACAAGAACAACAACGAAGGCTATTTAAAGCCAAGGAGCTCGGCCAAGACCTAATGGGCTTGGGCAGAGAACATACTAATGGGCTAGCCCACTCGACAAGAGTGGAGCACACACCCGAAATAGAAAATGCTAAACATAGTAAGTCCTAAAAATGGAAAGTGCCAAAGATGGAAACTTTCTAAACATAGAAAGTTCCAAAAATTGCAATGCTAAAAAGGGAAACTTGATAAAACGGGAAATATGCTAAAACATGAAATATGAAGCTAAAATAGACTAAGTCTTGAACCAAGGGGGTCGCCATGGTCTTGGTCGCATGGGGCTCGCCGTGGCCCGGCTTGGGTCGATGTCGGATCGCATCAAAGGGGAACAACTACATGTTTTTGGAATAATCTTGCTTTGGTTGGTAGGCCATCATGATATATTTTCCATAAGAAGTTTTTAACATTAGGGTATGTATCGAGTTTCCAAAGCCAGGAGAAATCATTAGTTGATATGTTTGATTGTTTTTAGATTAGCTCGAAGGTAGATTTTGTAGAGAACCATCCATTTTTGTCTGGTGTCCAATATAGTCTATAAGTTATATTATTTTTTGGGATTGGTATATTAATAATAATATCAACAATATCCTTTTTGAGAGTTAAGTCCAGTTTGGGTTTGTTCCAATTTTTGTTAGTAATGAATTCACTAACTTTGGTTGATGGATTTATAATAATATTGGGAAGTTGTTCCAAGTTGTGTAATACCCCTCATTTTTTAGTAAGGGTATTTGTGTAATTTCCCCAACCCTCGTTCTGTAATCGTGTCGCTTTCGGAGAAATTCGGATTTTTCTGTAACGTGTATGATCTCTGTAATAATTCCCTGAGTGGTATAAAATACATTCGATGTATTTTCGTGGCTTAGAATATTTGTTTGGGTACAAATATATGATTTCCGAGACTCAAACCCGTGCTAAATCCTTCCCTAAGCAAGCAGATGCGGAAAAGGGCATTTCCGCGACCGCGGAAGCATTTTCGCGACCGCGAATAAATGGCACTCAGAGACGTTGGGCAATGGAATTTTCCGCGACCGCAGAAGATTTCCGCGACCGCGGAATAATGCATGCGTGCGACGCCTCGTCTTCCTCCGCGCCTCGTCGAACGTGTCGCCGTCGATCCTCTGAGCTGCCGTCGATCTGGTCGGGGGGCTACTCCTCCTTTGGCTATAAATGGGGGGCGAGTTGGAGGGTTTTGGGCATCCGAAAATCAGATCTCCCCTCTCTTTCTCTCGTGTTCTTCGTCGCCGGAAATTTGTGGTGTCGCCGGAGCTCTCGCCGGAAGTTGTGGTGGCCGTGGGGTGGTGCATTGGAAGCGCGGTGAGTATAGGAGTCGAAGCCCTCTCGCCTCGATCCCCGTCGTGTCGTTGCCGATGAGAATTTAGCCGATTTGGGGTCGCCGAGTTCACGGCCGCGACCGCGGACATGAACTGCCGCGACCGCGGACGATGTCCAGTCGGCCGCGACCACGGACATGAACTGCCGCGACCGCGGACGATGTCCAGACGTCCGCGACCGCGGAATCCAAGCCGCGACTGCAGTTTGCCTTAGCAAATGCGATCGTGGCCTTGGACAAACCGGTCTCAGACGGGACCCTCGTTCTTTTGGTTCCGTTCGTTTTTCCTTAGATTCATATTATTAATTGTCGAATCTAACCTAGGGTTTCGTCGTGGGTCATTGTCGTAGGAATCTGTAATCCGATTTCCGTTCCCGTTCCGGACCCAGAAACCCGTCGTCGCTCAATCGTTCGTCTAGACTAAGGCAAGTGGCAGTTCACTCTTGCTTATCATTTCATGTTTCCATTAATTATCAATTGTTTTTAATTATTAATTAAATTGGGATGAATGTTGTTTTCGTTTGGGAACAGTTTTGATAACCGTATGTGATATAAAAAGTGATATTATAATAGGTTGTATATACTGCTAGAAACAACGCTATTATATATGTTATTGCCATAATGGTATTGATGTGGACTATTGTGTGGTTTTAACTGTTTAGTTAGAACGAGTATTCGTAGGAACGGTATGTACCTTGCGAGGTCTAGTCGTTTCTTTATAACTGGTATTAGGAGGATTTTTCCCTAGTACTTTCTCTGGTCATGACTGTATCCTTACTCAGGGTAGGTGCACACAGCTGGTGCCGACACTCGGGATTTATCCCCTCCGATATCTCTCGTGTTGAGATGGTATATCTTAAAAGCTTATAACGTAATTGTGCGTTTTGGAATTAAATAAGATAAGTGCGATTATGCACATAATTAATATACCCTCGGGCGAGGAGTACAACATGGAAACCGCCCGGACTTTGATTAAAGTAAGTCCTCCTTCCAAATCTGAATTCGCATTGCGCGGTGAGGTTGGTCGTGGACCCAAATGGTCAAGTCTTTTTAAAAATGCTTGTGCGAAATTATAACATTCCCGAACACTTGTCATACTTTCCGATAAGACTCAATCCTTTGGAGTCTTCTCTTCACACGTTTCCCATAAGACTCAATCTTCCAGAGTCTTCTCGTGATCTTTCTATTTCATATATTCCTGTAGAAGTATCAAGGTTTACTATCGTCATCGGCTTTCATTCGAGAAGCGATGGGTCTAACCTAATACGACTACTTAGAACCTTTCTGTTTTACCCTTGCATAGTCTTTCATTAGACTAACCAACCAGTTATTTTCCCTTGCATGGTTGGCTGGTGTCATCCGTCTCATACGACACATCAGGTAAACTCCCGTTCCGTGAAGGCTAGAATCTGACAATGAAGGCAGATGAAGTTTTTTAAGAGTTTTATCAAGGTTGAAGATCCTAGGCGTGCGATCGCGTGATCAAGACCCTTATGTTATTTATTTAAGACTTCCGCTGTATTAAACATATTCTGTATTTCTGTTGTATTTGGAATTTACGGATGTAATCCCGAGACTTTGGTTTCAATAAAGATTATGATATTTCATATTATCAATGTATTTTATGTTTTGTATAAAGTAGTTAAGCCTTGGGTGGCTTCGGATGTGAAATCTGAGGTCACTGGCGGTAATACTTTCAAGATGATATTTGGGGGTGTTATAGTATATTAATAATAATATCAACAATATCCTTTTTGAGAGTTAAGTCCAGTTTGGGTTTGTTCCAATTTTTTTTAGTAATGAATTCACTAACTTTGGTTGATGGATTTATAATAATATTTGGTAGTTTTTCCTCTGTAAGTTTAACGTTTGTGGCCCACGTATCTTCCCAGAAGTTGATAAATTTTTCATCACCAAAAAGCTATTGGAGCCCTGATTGGAATTTTGTTCAAAGTTTGAGTAGTTAAGCCCGTTGCCATGAGTGGTTTGTTTTTTTCAATATTGAAGGATATTAGTGTTTTTTAGATATTTTCATTTATTATTTTGACCCAGATGTTATCGGGTTCAACGAAGATTTTCCATATTAATTTCATTTATAAGGCTTTATTCATGTCTTGGGTTTTCCTGATGCCAATACCTCCATTGTTTTTATTTTTGCAAATTTTGTCCCAACCTATTAACGGTTTGTAAGTGAAATCTTTGTTCCATAAACAAATTTGATTTGTTTTATCTAATTCTTTGTGTATTCATGTTGGTAACATGAAGCATTGCATAAGGAAGTTTGGATTTGCCGCTAGGTTTGATTTAATAAGGGTTATTATGCCTTCGAGAGAAAGAGAGTTTGCTTTCCTTTTAGATAGTTATTTATTAGTTGAGGAAATTGTGTCAGAAAATGTGTTCTGATTTAGTTTACCATTTATGATAGGACATCCTATGATTGTTTGTTCCCACTCGGCTAATTTTGAAGCCAATTTGTTTGTTATTAAGGATTCCTTCTTGTTGTAATTTTTTTTTCCAGAACCTTTGAACCAAGGATGAAAAGGAAAGGAGACAAGAAATCACCTTGTCTTAAACCTCTTTCTGGATAAAAGAGTTATGTTGGACCATTGTTAACTAAAATTGAGAAGGAGACAATTTCAATGCACTCTTTGATCCATTTGATAAATTGTGGTGTGAAGCCAAATTGATCCAGTACAGATAGAATAAACTCCTACTCTATTTTATCGTAGGCTTTTTCCATATCTAATTTGATGGCGATCCATCCTTCTTTTCCTTTCTTGGCGTAGAAGGAATGGAAGATTTCATGTGCGATAAGGATATTGTCTTGGATGGCCATCAAAGACAATATCCGTTCAGTCAGAATTTTAGATATGATTTTATATATTGTTGAACATAGACTTATTGGTCGGTAGTGATTAGTTGAATTTGGGTTATCACATTTAGGTATAAGAGTTATAAAGACATGGTTAATTTGTTTTAGGATTTTACCTTAGTAGAATAAACTTTTGACGGCTTTGATGATCGTTGGACCGATAATATGCCAATATTTTTGGTAGAATAAGGCGGACATCCCATCGAATCCTGGAGATTTATTGCTATCGATGTTGAAGACTACTTTCTTGATCTCGTTGTTAGTAACATTTTTTGTAAGGTTAATATTAGAAAAAATGTTAGCAGATATACCATTTTGGTTTTAAAATTGCAAAAGAGGTATTCTTTTAAGGGATATTAATGCAATACCCATTTTTGTACCCAAATAAGGGCAAAATGGTAAAATTACCAATTTTCAAAATTTTGGAGAAAAGGTAAAATCAAATTTGCATTTATCTTTTCTTTTCACTCTCTTATACTTTAAAATATATTAAAACTCTCTTAGGTCGGAGGCGGGGAAATCTGGCCGAGATCGAGGGATCTGGCCGAGAGGGATCTGGCCGAGATCGAGGCGGAGACAGAGAAATCGAGAAGTCGTCTTCAATGGCGTCTTCAACAGAGGTCGAGAAATCGTCTTCAATGGAGGTTTAGAGTTTAATGGAGGTTTGTGAGACAGAGAAGGCCGAGATCGAGGCGGGAAGAGGCGGAGACAGAGAAATCGAGAAGTCGTCTTCAATGGCGTCTTCAACAGAGGTCGAGAAATTGAGAAATCGTCTTCAATGGAGGTTTGGGAGACAGAGAAGGCCGAGATCGAGGCGGGAAGAGGCGGAGACAGAGAGATCTGGGAGAGATCGAGGATCTGGATCTGGGAGAGCCGGAGAGCGATCGAGGTTTCGATTTAGGTTTGGATCTGGATCTGGCCGGAGAAGGCATTGGACTCGAGGCGGAGGGTGGGGAGGTGGGGGAGGCGGGGGGCTGGAAAGAGGATGGAGATGGAGATGGAACCAGATCTGGATTTGGAAAGAGGATGGAGATGGTAAACGGAGCGAGGTCGGAGAAGACGACCGAGAGGGAGTCGAGAGGGAAGATGACCGGAGAGCGAGGTCGGAGAGGACGACCGAGAGCGAGGTCGGAGAAGATGAACAGGAAGATGAATCTGGAATTTGGGGGTGTGCAAAATGTTAGGGTTTGTAGGTTAATGATAAATTAGTTTAAAATTATCAAATTTTAAACTATCAAATTTTAGTGATGAAATGATTAGTAGATTAATGATAAATTAGTTTAAAATTTTATTGATTATTATAATATTTTTAATTTTATTTTATCTTTTTATTTATAGAAAATAAATTTAATTTCAGATTTTTTGATTAAAAAAAAGATTAAAGAAAATCCAAAAAAATTACTTTAGGATATTGTTGTAATATCTTTTAAAAGAAATACTACTTTGCAAATTTCAACACCAAAGTGGTATAGGTTTGCAAATGAGCCTTAATATTATGTGTCAGAAACTTCTTTATTTAAGTTATTCAGGAAGTCATGAAGATTTTTTTTGGTCTGATAAAGTATTTATAAAAACTCTTTCAAGGATACCAACTTTTTCAATCTAGTATAAATCTACTAAATTAAAATCCCTCTATGTCATATGGCATCCTCTATTAAACTCACTCCCTTCTTATGCCACATGACATTCTCCTATTCTTTCTGCTACATGGCATTTTCTTAATATTTTTTTAAAATTTTAACATAATAAACATATATCAGATTCTTTTATTTCATAAACTAAACATGTTAATCACAAGAATAATATGCAAAGATCCTTTTTTTCCAAACTTTAATATCTATATATATATATATTAAAGCAAATGAATTTAGAGCCACCATATTGATTTCGGCCTACAAATCCTATGTGTTATTTTGTTATAATTTTGCTTTTTTTTAATCTTTTATGTTTCTATAATTTAGCTAACTTAATTAATTTATAACCAAATATCTTAACAAATTATCTTAACAACCTCTAACAAACATATCGTAAAATAATAACAATTTAGGAAATAATTTAAAATTCTTTACAACTTCTTTACACATCTTAGTTATTCAAATTCAAATTCGAATTTTCTATTAAAAATTATCTTATCTAATTTATAACCATCTATCTTTACAACCTCTAACAAACATATAGTAAAATAATAACAATTTAGGAAATAACTTAAAAATCTTTACAACATAACTTAAAAATAATAGCAATTTAGGAAATAACTTAAATCTATCCAATTAATAGAACGATTCTTCTATAAAAAAATTATTCAAATTTGAGATAAAAAAAAAATTATTCAAATTATTAATTAACAATAACTTCCTTACGCATTTTAGTTTCTTCCAATAAGAAGTAGAGGGTCAAGTGAACATTCTTAAACTTTTACAATTAAAAAGACACTAAGTAACTTTTTATTAGATATTTCTTAAAAACCTTATTAGTTATACACCAATATCATTTTTTTTTGCAATTCTAAAATATTTAAATTAACCTTTACGAGATTAACATAAACAAGATGACGACACACATTAAATAAAATATCCATGTTTAAGAGGTTGTTAACTTTGTATAGTTTTCAAATAAATAATAATATAATATAAAACATACAATTAACGTTCATATATATGTATATTAATCACAGTTTGGAATTAATGCAAATTATATGTATGTTTAAAATTGGTGCCAAGTCAATATCCTGATAGGCTGATATAAATAAATTATAAGTCGTTTTTCTAAATGAGACATATTTAATATTTACCTCAATATTTAATGTTATCATGAATTCATGACCGATTTCTTTGTTGAGTAATTATAATCATATATGTTCTTAATAAATGAAAAAACAAATTAGTTTGAAAGTAATTATATTAACTAAGTTACTCAAACCCAAATGTATAACGAAGATTCTAAATTCTTTGAACCTTGAATGTTATATTTAGGATAATTAAGTTTTAAATTTTAATTAAATTGGTTAAGAACTTAAGATAGTATCTAATGGAATGACTAAACATCTATAACCAAAATAACTCAATCTTGGATAATTAAGTTTTAGGTTGATTAGTCAGTTTTTACCCAAATCTTGGATTCGATAAGATCTCGATTGATTTTATATTTATTTTATTTTATGAATTAATTTGTATTTATTTGGTGAAGATAAGTTTTTCAAAATTTCAACCAAATTTATGAAGTTTATAAATTCAGCTGCTATTAGTCCAAAATAATCAAATTTCACATATCTCTTTTGATTTATTTCACTACGAAAGCACATATTGGACTTATCTTCCACACATAGGTATGAATTACTCTATCTAATCTTATCATTCTTATGTATCTTTTCACAATGCATTGTTTTACAATTTACCTACATTTCATACTAATCATCTTATTAGATTTTCATCTCCGTTACTAAACTCATCTCCATAAAAGCTAGAATAATAAACTATAAATTAAATTGATCCATATGTAATTCGTTTATACTATGTGGCATTTCTAATGAGTGAAAAAGTATGGAATAATCATTTTGTATAACAAATGCTCTAAGCAATTTATATGTTTCATTTAATCCACTCAAAGTTTAAATACCAATATATATAAATCATGTTTTGCATTTTGTAGGGTTTTTCAGGTTTTCTTCAAGGCAATATCCACCCAACAACAAGATAATGGTGGCATTAAGAATATTGAAGTCCATTGGCTATATTTCGATAAAAGGAGTAATATTGTCATTTGTCAAGCTTAACTTTGATCGTTAATGACCCTATATTCATTTCCTTGATTAATTTTTGCTCTGTGTATGTTGTTCGATTTTTAAACATACTTTAATTTTATTGGTTTATTGCACAATTATTATTGTATTACTTAATTATTTTCTTCATTCATAGTCATGTTTGTGATTTCTTTTCAAAAATAAATCACATATGTGATTTATTTTAGTATTTATTTTTTAATGATTTGTAAATTATTATTTAATAAATAAATACAATGATGGAAAATCTATTGAAGCTTTAACCAATCAAGTTAACTTAATTACTCTTCAATTTTCATTTGATCATTTTCATTTATTTAATTAGTTATTACATCTAAGCATAGTTTTATATAAGATACTGATCTATGTTTAATATGAATAAGTTTCAAACGACCTCTTTGAAATCATGGACTTTTGTTCACGAAATTTGAGTTAGTTAAGATATAAACTTTACACATTTAAATGGTAAATTTTATGATTAAAAAATGTATGTAAATGTAAGGTGATGAAAAAACAGAAAAAAACATTTATTAAAATAAAGTCATATTCTGAAAAATAAACCAGTCATTTATTTACCATACAATTATATATAGATACATTTATATAACCTTTGACAAACTTTGGCATGTTAATTGTAGTTCAATTCATGACTTTAAAGTATGTACTAGTATATTGATAAGGAATTGTTTTTATAAATAAATTCAACATGAGTACGATTAAGGGACCATGATAAACCTACAACAATGTCAGTTGGGGTCTCTATTATAAGTCAGTGTACCTTATAAAAGGTCTTAGTAAGATTGCAGAACTAGGTAAACAAAACCGACATATGTATTTTCACAAACTTGGAAGAAACTGAGTTACATGACCTATTATGCCCAAATTATAAATATAACAATATTTGAGGAAAATATTAACTACTATTTCTTAACACAATGTTTTTCTGGTAGAAGAAATACTATAAGTTATTACATTATTCCTTTCTAAAAGAATTCCATTTTTGAATTAATAAAATTGATATTTTAAAATCTCAAATGTTATTTATTAATGTGATATATCTTAAAGAGTTTGGATCATATAGGGAGTTGATTTAGGGTATAAAATAGGGAGCATTTATAACCGTTCGATCTACTTCATCTAAGGGACGAAAATCTCTCTGGCACTTAATTGAAACGGTGGCATAATTGTAATATATACCAGTTTTTATTTTTCATTCCACTTCTACCCTCCCTTCTCCCTCGCTCATCTGCACACAGCCTCCTCCGCCATTGTCGACCTTGTTTCGCTTGCTTCGTGAATTCGCAAGAGAGCGTGATGGAGGACGGTACTACTTCGTTCTTTTGTTCGTCTGTTTTTATTTGTGTATGAAATTCGTGAAATATTCTATGTTCCGGTGCAATTGTTTAGGGCTGAATTCGCAAGAGGACTGAATTACTCAATTTGAGATTGCCTCTTGTTCCGGTGCAATTGTTTTGCTGAGTGCGGTTAAACTCTTATTTTGATTACTCTTGTTTTGCTTTCGTTTTGCAATTTTATGAAAAAGTGGTGTCGTTGACAGATTTGCTTTCGTTTTGATTTGCGTCCATCTGTTTATGAGGTGTCGTATGAGATTTTGTTGTTTTGCTTTCGTTTTGGTATGATTTTAACAATTAGTCCTTATTTGTGCACTTTCAATTTGTGTACGTATTTTTTGTTCGTTGGAGCTTTGTTTTCCTCTGTTATATTTGTGCATTCCTTGAACATTTGTTATTTATGCACCAATTCATCTTATTCATGCATTTTCATACATTCTATATATTTTCAGTGGGTGTTTCGGATGTTATAGGCGGTGGTGTTGATTCTTCTTCATTTGTTGACCAGGATACTAGTGAGAGCTATGTGATAAGATGAATGTGAGCTCAAATGTGGGCGGTGATGGTGTTGATTCTTCTTCATTTGTTGACCATGGATCGGTCTCTACTTCGTAAATCTTACACTGGACACTGTTAATTCCTCTTGAGAAAAACCGAAAATGTGAGCTCAAATGCTCAATTAAATCTAGACAAAGATCAGAGCAATATATTGTATTAGCCTTGCTGTTTGTATCATAATTGTAATCTTTTTCGCTTTTCCTGCACTTTTCTTCCCTGATTCTCTTTGCCTATGTGTTGTGCTTGAAGCGAAATGATCGTGGACAATTGGAATAGAGGTAAATGAGAGATGAAGAGTCTGGTGAGAGATGAGAATCAGAGGAGGTTATTGTCCCCTTTTTCTTTTTCTTTTAAACAGGTAGTAAGAATTAGGATGGGCTCAAGTGAGATCCAACCCAAGAAATGAGACGAACCCTAAAACTCTAGTTTTTTTTTTTCAATCTACTGATATTTATTTTCCCTAGTTATTTCTAGAGTCCCGTAGTTTCAAATCCCAATTGTCATTATTAGGTTTTAAAAGCACTTTAAATAGCTCAACTTATAGTAGGTTAATAGAAGTAGTTGACCTAGTTAATGATTTGTTTAGTTTCTTTCTGAATGCTTGAGATTCCAACAAAAATTTGACCACGGATTGAACCATCATGGGCAAAACAAAACACACTCATTTTAAGTGCTCACACTCATGTTCTCTGATAGATCTGACAATTTAATTCATACACATGAACATTCAGCATATACACTTATATGCCTAAGTTTCCATGCAAAAAATATGGCCCATGATCAACACATTGACTACTACACTGTTATCAACACTCTAACCTTTCAAAGTTAATTTGTATCAGACAACATTTATATGCAATGGTGAAGAGTGACAGAGGCAAATGGAAAGGAATACCAAGAGGGTTAAAAACAAAACTGTCAATGCAAAACAAAAGATGTTGTAACTCTGGGATTGTGGAGTCATGAAAAATTGTCAAGTAAGAACATAAAATAACCATGATAGAAAGGGTACCCTAAGCACAACAAAAACTCAAGAGAACAATTCTTGGAGAAATTAATATTTGACTGCAGACAGAACATCTAACTGGGAGCCAAGCTTCTCTACTGCAGCCTTCTCAACCTTAACCCTCAACTTAGTCAATTGATTCTTCCTCTCGTAAACAACTTGATCTCTCTCCTTCCTCTTAGCCTCAAGCTCCTATAATCAGAAAAGGATGGTTAGATTCGGGACAAAACAACTCACATCATAGAAGGAACCCTGTACAATCACTTAATCTAGCTGGCTTCACAAAGAGGAAGCTTATATATGATTGCAATGTATCTAAAGTTTAGCCAACAAACATACATCTTAATTTGGTGAATTTACATTACAATGCCCAGTTTTATCTCATTTCTAATCCCACTAAACAAATCAAGAAAATGTAGAAGTTGCTTCAAAATAAGAATAAATATGGAAGCATCAGCTCACCTTGATGGTCTCATAATGGTTCCATCCAACTTCACTAGACAACCTGCCAAGCAAGCAGTACTTGTGGCCCTTTTGCAGCCTCAATACCCTATAATGAAAACGAGTGAGCATGATTAACACAGTTTAAGAACTCTTATACATAATTATGCACATACTTATCTTATTTAAGAACTCTTATACATAATTCCAGCACTTTAGAAATCAATGAAAGTGCAAAATATAGAGTAGGAGGCAGATAAGATAGAGCTAAGAACAATCATGAAAATCAAATCATAGTCAAGATCATAACCGAAAATCCCTTAGTTAATTTTCTAGTATAAAAAAGTTGGGTATAATTCAATTTACAGAGTATAGTCTTGGTTAATAGATCAGTTGTTCAAAAATTCATGTGTTATAATGTACTTGGTTGGTACATTTGTTATTCAAACATGCTATTATTCAAGCACAAAATGCTCTTATTCATGCACAAAAATCTCTTATTCATGCACATAAAGCTCTTTATAAGTATGAAGCTACAACTCACGAGTTTCTTTTACAAGAATTCTGTACATGTAATATGTTTTGCAAAGCAGAAAATAAATTGGTTGTACATGAGAATTGGCTTGAAGCCATTTTCACTCTATGAACATAAAAACTTAAATACTTAGACCAAATGATATATTTAGAAAGAATAAAACTATAAGCAAGACAATAAGGCATGTAATGAATCTAACAGAAGTACTAGCAACAAGAAAACACCAGCATACCGCTATTTATAGCTTAGCAACAAGAAAAACATTGATTTGGAGAATGAGATTGCAAAGCCGGACAACTTCTCCATGGAATACAGATAAATAAATAAACAAATAACAAATATCTCTTTCTCCATGGACAGCTTCTCCATCACACTATCTCTTGCTCTCCACTTCTATCAACCAACGCTTTCAATGTCAACATTTTCATCATAACAAAATCTCTAACCCTATCAATAGACCATACCCAATTGTCTCGAACATGCTATTATTCAAGCACAAAATGCTCTTATTCATGCACAAAAAACTCTTACTCATGTACATAAAGCTATATTTTCTAATTTGTTTACCAGTCATCAAAATGGCAGCAGAATACTTCATCACACCATCTCTTGCTCCCCACTTCTATCAACCAAAAGATTCAGCTGAACTTCTCCATGAAAGCTCTAATTTGACATCAAAAGAAAAACTATACCCAAAATAAGTATACAACATGGAGCTACACAAGTTGAATCATGTACAAGTGCTCTTATTCATGCACACAAAAATCTTATTCATGCACAGAAAGTTATACATCATAATCAATCTTATTGCTCAGCTGTGTGACATACCATTGAGATAAGAAGAACAAAGGTTTAAATCACAACATTTGGAAAAAAAAGAAAGAAAAAAAGAATGCAATTAGAACAAATTCTGCACTACAATTGCAGTATGATTATGGAGTGCTTCTTTGGCACAAAGTAGCAGAAAAATCATTGATGACAGATCTTTATGTCTTCCACTGATTCTCAATAAAAGTTTCTATTCTTCACCTCTGCTATCCAACTTTGCAAAATTATGGGAGCATATGAATTTTGTAAAGCAAGGCCAATAAATTTGTAAGCTTGGTGAACAGTCGACAACACTGAGTGCAGAATATGCAGAAAAGCAATAGGCACACTTGTGGCAGAATATCATCTGAGCAACATCAGGACAAGAGGACTTCAATTTTAGGAATGAAGGAGGAAGCACATCATAGCCTAGCAATATCATCTGAGTCACACAAATCCTTTATATTTTATAATGCTTCCTAAAATCATTTTGATTATGCACACAGCATATGATGTGAAATGACGTTTACAAAAGATTTGCTTATGCACAAATAAAGTATTTTTTTGTGGAAGATTTTTTTTATGCACAAATATATCTTAATTATGCACATACAACTCTTCTTAAAGCACTACAATTGAAATAATAATCACTGAGGTAAAATTTAAGCAATGAATGCAGAAAAGCAATAAAATTGATTGATAACTCAATACTTCACTACTGATATTACAATATGCACCTGTAAAAGGGGACCGTAAATGCACATAGCTACTGTAGTAAAAACTAAGATCCTAAATTAAAGGACTTAAAATCTACTAAGATTTCTTGTTGTGTATCAGTCTCTATCTACTTAACTTACCTGTATAATATGTAATAGCTTGTAACTTCAAACATGCTTTCAAACACATAATGCTATTATTCATGCATAGAAAGCTCTTATTCATGCACATACTTAAACTCTAGATAGACAGTTTCATGGATGATCTTTTGGGGTATGTATCTATAGTACCCCTTCTTGTTCTTCTACACTAGGTGAACACCACCAAAAGAGGAAACCCGGAAAGATCCCCTTTGCAAGATCAGTAGCAGAAGGGAATAAGAAAGCAAACACTAGGAAAATATTTTTTCAAAGCCAAATTCAAGTCTGCATGTTTCACTTGTAAAGTCACTACTCGCAGGGAAAAAAGGTCACAAGCCTTGTACATGAGCAGAAGCTAACCACAAGAAGGAAACTGATCGTAGCAACAATACTTTATGAGCCGTGCTGATGCCCTAAGAATCCTTCACAATCGTGAACGAGCGACCAGTTTCAAGTCCAATTTAATTGAATTCATTGCCTTATAATCAAGACAGAATCTTCCAGGCACTCAACTACATTCAACCTAACCCTAAATTCGATAACAAAATCAATAACAACATAAACACGGAGAATCAACTTGCGATTGGATGGAAACTCAGAGGAAGAGAAAGAGAAGAAGACGCTGGGATATTGCGGTACCTCGAGAGCATGCTTATAGCGGCGAAGCTTTCGGAGCTCGCGAACGATGCGATTGATCTCATATTTGCGAACGTTGGGATATTGCGGTCAGGATTTCACAAATTCCAGTCAAATAGTTCAAAACTAAATCTGAAACCCTAACCTAAATGACAAATCTGAGCAAAAACGGTAGACAATGCACAAAAGGCTACAATCGAGAACAAAATCCTAACCTAAATGGCAAATCCGAAAAAAAACCCTAAATCTGAATGTTGTGATGATCGTCACAAAACGCTACACAAGATGCACAAAACGCTAACCTTTGTATGCTTTTCCTTTTCCTTTCGAATCATTCCTCCCTTTCGCCATGTTCTTCGAAATTTAGGGCTATGGAGCGATATGGCTAACGTTAGGAGGATCGTTGTCGAAGAAGCCTTTTTGGGAGTGTTTCAGGTGGAGTCCAGGAGAAGACTCTGGGAAGGGTATAATCCGTGTAGGAGAAGTGCATAATTTTGGTATAATTACACCCACTGCCACTCTAAATGAAATGCTTGTTTTATTTCCTTCTTGCTTCAGCTGGATGATGTGGCTCTATCCACGCCTTCCATTCTCCACATCCAACGGTCAGTAAAATTTTGCACTTTATACAGGAGGGAGCCTCCGTACAGGAACCGCACTCATATTTTAAATATAACATCTCAATATATAAATATTTTGGTACACTTTTATTTATAGTACGCTTTTTTATGTTTTACTAAGATCATGACAAATAATTTTTAAAATTAAAATATACATAATTAATATATTTGTTAATAATATTAAATATTAAATATACACAATAATTGATATTAGATCATATAATATGAAATATTCCGTGCATGGCACAGGTATCACACTAGTAATAATTATATATAAGAATATTCTATTTTCAAAACTAAACATGTCAATCAAAAACATCTAACTTATATTGTATCTTATTTCCATAATTAAACACGAATAAAGGCAGAAGTCAAATACAATTAGCACTCCCTATCTTTGGTTAATTGGTGAAACACGTAATAACTATATGTTTTTGCTGCAATTTATTAAAAATAAGCTAACAACTCGACAATCTTTTTTTTTAATAACTGAATTAACAAATATACTTATTAAATTTTCATCGCCTTTAAATAAAGAATACGATATATATAATAAGGAAAACCTATATACTATATTAAAGCCATAATTATCTCTTTTACGTGTCAACCCATGAGCTATGCCACATAGACAAATCTCAATACACAATTACACTTTTACCCCTCTCTAATTTTGATATCTACTTTTTCTATATCTTAAATATTTATTTATTTACTAAAAATAACTTACCTTAATTATACACATACTATCATCTCAAATATTATTGATATCTTTCTACCTTATTAGTTTCTTTTTATTTGTGAATTAAATTATTCATAAGATATACTTTACCTATTTCGCTATGTTACTTCTTATTTGTAATTAAAACTTTATATAATATATATTGTGTAAAATAAAATTTTAAAATACGTTAAGATTAGTTATAAATTAATATATAGAGCCAAATGAAAATATACATTTTAACCATATAAAAGTTACGTTTTTCAAAATTACATACCTAAAAATGTAACGTACTTATAGTTTTAATGCTTAAATATATATAATTGATAACATGCAAATGAAAATATAATTGAAATAAGTATGTGATATGATTTAACTATTTTTTTCTTTTGATTAGTTATACATAGTCAATTGTTCTTATTACTTAAATCTAATTTATATATTTTCTTATTCATTTATTTGTATGAAATTCCTTATCATCATATGTTGAAGAGATTAAGCTTATAATTACCAGTTTAGTTCATAAATATCTAATAATATTTTAATTCCAAAATTTATTTACCAAACCCGTGCAAGGCACGAGTACATGTGCTAGTTTGATTAAAAAATAGACAGAACTTATAATGAATTTTTTTATGGAAATTTCGCATGATAACCCTCGGTTTTTGTCTTTTTCGCGAAATCCCCTCAGGTTTTGACATTTTCATTTGGTAACCCTCAAGTTTTTGACACATTTCGCCAAATACCCTTCCGTTTTATTCCCTTACAAATCCGTTAAATTTAAATTAAAAAAAAACAAAAGGTAAAAAGAAAAGACGTAAAAACAAAAATGGTAAAAACTCCTTATCGTCTTCCAGCCAAACTCGAGACTGCTTCTTCCTCTCCCATTTTCCTTTGAAGGGACGACCACCGCGGGGCTGGACGATGGCGACGCCGGCAACCACCGCCTTGGCGGTGACCAGGAACCGGCGACCAGGAAGGCAATTGGACGATGTCGCGACCATGAACATATCTATTTGGCTGGACGACGAGTATTGAAGACGACCACCGACGGTTTGAAGCTTCGAGGTACGTCTCCACTTCTGAAATTTCGTTTAGATTTGGGATTTTAAGGTTTTAGGTTTAGGAATTTGACTCAAAATTAGGGTTAATGGGATTTGGATTTGGGTGGTAGAAATTGGGAACTCTTGAACTGTAAATTGAGATAGCACTCTTGAACTGTAAATTGAGAGCTATGGCTTATAGATATAAACAACTAGGGTTAATTGGGGCTATGGTATGTTACTGATGCTAACTGATTTATAGTTCAATATGTGAAAGATCACAATGGGCCAAGACGAGCGGGCCTAGCAACAAGCCCAAGTGGGGTTCCACTCTAAAACCAATTGGCAATAGGGGGAGTAGACCACTTGCTTATATACTAGGAGAAGAAGCCCCAAACTATCCATGTGGGACTCTCCAACACCCCCCCGCAAGTGTGACGGGCCATACACGGCAACAAGTCACACTTGGCCCAACAACCAGGCTCTGATACCATGTGAAAGATCACAATGGGCCAAGCAACAAGCCCAAGTGGGGTTCCATCCTAAAACCAATTGGCAATAGGGGGAGTAGACCACTTGCTTATATACTAGTAGAAGAAGCCCCAAACTATCGATGTGGGACTCTCCAACACAATAGTGCAATTGAACTGTAAATTGAGAACAATATATAGCTATTTAAAGAAGACAATTATATTTTCTCTCTGTAAATTGAGAACAATTGAACTGTAAATTGAGAACAATATATAGCTGATTTACAGTTCAAAGAAGTCATTTTTGTAAATGAAGAGAGGATGTATATTTTCTCTCTATAAATTTATGGTCTTAACAGTCAAGGCTTCAAGCTAAGCAGGATATTGGTGGTACTTCTTCTTCAAGATACTCAGGTTTGTATTTTGCATTAATCTTGACATGCTCAAGTTTTTGTCATGCTAATGATATGAACTCGTCATATTATATCTACGAGCTAAATGGCCTTATCCATATCTGATAGCATGCAATAATACCCAACAAGTAGATGGAAAGACACATTGTTCTTTGGCCTTTACAACTTATACTAACTGGCTAAACATTGAGAGAATGAGAGTTTGACCTCCGTTATGATTGTACTTGTTAGACCTGTACAAGTCCAGGCTAGCCCGACCGGCCCGGGCCGCCCGCCTGGTTAAAAAACTGGGCCTGTACATCAATATTAGCCCGGTCGGGTCGGGCCAGCCCGGTACAGTAACGGGTCATGCATGGACCCGACCGGGCCTAGAAGCTCGGCCCGATACCCGTTAATGTTTATATAATTAATATTTGTTTATAATTATATATATAAGTGATAAGGGACAGCGGGCGAGAGCGGTGACAAGGGGCAGCGGGCGCGGTTGACCGGGCGGGCCAGCCTACCGGGTAACCCGGCCCGGTTGACCGGATGGGCCTGGACAAAAAACCCAGCCCGGTTAGACCGGATGGGCTTAACCCGGCCCGGTCAACCGGGCAAAAAATACAAAAAACCAGGCCCGGACCCGGATTTGTACAGGTCTAGTACTTGCGAACTTGAATACCCTTGTTTATTAATATGCTCTGTTTTTATATTAGATCGTGATATGTTTTAGTATATGATATTGGTGTGATTGCATTAACAAGTATTTTAAGTTTTGTTTGTAGAATGAGTGGCCAATCATCAAAAAGTTCCGTAATTTAGGGAAAGAAAAGTACAAGGGTGCTTTGCATTGTGATCTTGAAGGTTTCGAAGCCAAATGAAAATTTTGGGAAACAATTTTATAGGTGCTCTAAGTGGCAGGTACTCATGCGTCTTTTGTTAAATGTTGAGCGGGTTTCATTTGTTAATATTGAACATCAGACTTAGGTGATTTTATTTTATTTTAGGGGATTGATGATTGTAGATTTTTTAAATGGTATGGGAATGAGGATATATCTTCAACTAGTGTACCGATTGTGGATAATGAGTATGAAGACTTGAAAACAGAAGTGAAGGCACTAAAGGAGAAGGTTGCTAAAATAAAGGAGAAGAAAAAGACCTTACATATGGAGGTGAAGACACTAGCTGCTGAAAATGCTACATTAAAGGCTGAAAACATTATAGTTGTTGCAAGAGAAAAAATTGTCTCAAGACTTCTTCTTTCTTGGGTTTTTGTTGTTGTTTTAGCATTTCTTTATGTTGTAATTGCTAAGCTTAACTAGCTTATCAAAGTGTTTTATTAGTTGTAATGGCTTACCTCTTGTATCTATGATGAATGAAGAACTCGTAGCAAGTAATATGTAACAACTCGTTTTCACAAGGGAAGAAAAACACCATTGAGGCCTTGTATATGTTCATAAAAGTGTTTCATTTTCTTGTACATTTGGTGTCAATGTTTATGGCCTTAGGCCTTGTATAGGAGAGTATCTTGTTTTCGCAAGATTTATGTATGTTATAGCATCTGGAGCTTAGGCCTTGTATAGTATCTTGTTTAAACCATACTCATACATACTGAAAGAGCATTCTATAAACAATACAATGGTAACACTTAAGCTAAGAAAAGCAAGAAAGTATTGCGGCATAAGTAAGAAATAATTACTAAAGCGCAGTGAAGTTTATGGCTTTCAAGTAGTTTTCAAAGGGAATGCATTTGACAGCAACATGAGTGACAAGCACCTCTGTAGGACCAGTGATGTTGGAATGGAACTTTTCGAACCTCAGTTCCCATGAAGTTCCCTTCCTCTGTTTCTCTTGTTTTGACGATGACAAACACTTGAGATTAACTGGCTTCTCTAGTGACTTATGAACAGGTGAAAAGATAAGGGAAATCAAGTCCAAGTGAGCGCAGATCAAGATCAAGGGAACTGGATGGGAACCGCGTCGGTGGTTTCCCAGAATCATCAACAGAATCTTTGAAGAAGATTTTCTCACCAAATCCGGATGCTATCAAATGAAGATCTTGGCCGGTTTACATATAGAATATTCTTATAGGATTATGTAAATTAGGATTTGGGTGAGAGAATATTTTGTGTCTTATTTTGTTAAGATATAAAATATTCCATCATGTATTTACGGGATTTGTTTGTTCAAGGGATTCTCTTTCGAGATCTTTCCTTGACAAATAAGTCTTATATATACATGATGTTGCTGGTGCAATTAGGTTATGCATTTACGAGCTCTCAAAGTGCATCAGAACTAAAGAAGAAGAAAGAAGAAAAGCTGAGTCGAAGTAAGTCTTTGTGTGTTAATTTGTGATTGACTAGGGAACTGGGGTTAGCCTGAGAGATAGGTTTGAACTGCTGAGTTCGGAAGTTGTAATCAAAGTTAATATACAAGTAGACTTTTCAATCCTCGCAAGAGGGGTGGTTTTTATCCTAGATAACTAGTTGGTTATCAAAGGTTTCCACCTTAAGTAATTTGTCTTGATAACTTGCTTATTTGTTATTCCGCTGCCCATAGGAACCGAACACCTTTGTGTCTCAGTTTCCTTGATTCTAACGCACAGATCCTACAATTGGTATCAGAGCTAGCACTCTAGATTGTGTGTTTACATAAGCAGGTTTCCAATGATGACTCGTAACAACGAACCTGAACTCGGAGTGTCCATCAACAAGCCATACATTCTCAAGAATGGACAAATCAACTGGTGGACTCAACAACTCATTGGCTTCATGCAAACCAATGACATGCAGTGCTGGCTAGTCTTGGAAAATGGTAATTATCCTAAGCCAAAAGATCCAAAGGATGCTACCAAGGACTTGCCTCCCGCTGAATGGACTCAAGAGCAATTTGTTCAACAAGAGAAAAATGCAAAGGCTCGCCAATACATTCTCAATGCTCTGTCCAAGACCGATCAAGATAAGGTCATTGGCATTGACAATGCTAAAGATATGCTGAAAGCTCTCAGGGAATTCAACTTGGGAAGTACAGATCTTCAAAACAGTAGGAAGTTTGACTTACAAGGAGAATATCACAGATTTAAGATGCTTGAAACCGAAAATGTATCCTCTTATCATTCTCGTTTCAAGATTCTATGCAATGAACTCACAGCCTGTGATGCTCCTCCAGAAGAGTGGTCCAAATCCATGGTGATTATCAACGGACTTAACTCAAAGTTCGAAATGACTCAGAGCATCATGCTGCAAACTCCTTCAATCAGAGTCCTCCCTGTCCAGGAAATCATTGGTCAACTCCAACGACAGGAAGACAAGGCTAAGGGAACTGAACAAGTGAAAACTGGTCAAAGCATCGCCCTTATGCTGACCAAAGTCATGGAAAGACTAAAGACCGATGAACATTCTGATGAAGAAAATGATGATGAGATCACGGCTCTTCTAACTCGTACTGTTAGGAATTTTCAGAAAGGCAAGTTCCCTAGGAAGGAGTTCAAGAGGGAACACAAGGAATTCAGGTGCTACCAATGCAATCAGATTGGTCATCTTGCTAAGAACTGCTCAAACAAGAAGGATGATGTAGAACCACAACAGAAAAAGGCGTTGGTTGCTACATCCACATGGGGCAACTTTGATGAAGAATCTGATGGGGAACCAGACGATCTATCTTCTGGACAGTGTTTAATTGCTGAAGCTTCCTCTGCTAGGGAACTCCTCTTCAGTTCCCCTGACCTTTGCCTCATGGCGTCTGACAACTCAAGCACTGACTCTGTCCCCTCCAAACCTGAGGTACTAGAACTCACTGAAACTCTTACTAAGTTTGATAAAAAGCACTTGATTAAATTAATTATCAAACTCAGTGAAGAAAACAACACCTTGCAAGAAAAGATTACTGAAAATGAAGAAGAAATTTCTTGCTTAACTGAAGAAAACGCTGTTTGGTGTAAGAAAGTTGAGGATGCCTCTAAATCCAGTATATCTTCGCATGCTGTTTGCCCTACTTGTGACTTGCATGATAAATTGAATCTTGGTGAAAATTCCCATGCTAGTTCCTCTTCTGATAATGGTCTCTTACAGTCTATCATACGAAAACTTGATTCTCTGACTGAATGCATTCATGAAAAGACTATTAATCAAACTGTGTTTGTGAAAGCTAGAGCTGGTATAGGATACTCTCCTCGTGATCCTTCTGATACTCTATGTGATGCTCATTGTGATTCTGAGTTGGTAGCAAATGAAGTCCAGGCTAGAAATGAAAAACTTGATCTAGCTCTACAAACTGCTAAATGCAAGAATGAATACCTGGAAGAGAGAATTAAAGTTCTTGAAAATGTGTCAAATAAAAATCTTCCTTGTGCTCCTAATGATTCTAAGATACATGAGATGTATAAGGAAATTGGTCGCTCAGCTCCTAACCATCCCAGGAAGAAGACTGATCTAAGGGAAAGAAAGAAAGCCAACTCAGTTCCCTTCAGAAAGAAGGGTAAGTATCTCTGGATTCCCAACAACCGTGTTTGCTGGTACTGTGGGAACCAGGGTCACAACATTGATGAATGCAACAAGAAATACAGGGACGAGGAACAAGCTTCTGAGAAAAGGAATTTCAAGAAAAAGGACAATAGGAAGAGAACTGAAATTTTTGATTTGAATGACCCCTATTATTATTCGTCACAGGGAACTCATCCTACTAATCTGCCTAGGACCTCCTCTCCTAACAAACCCGGGAACGGTAAACCGACCTGGGTTCGTAAGAAATGATGTTTAATGTCGCAGGTTGAAGTGAGCAAAGAAGAAAAATGGTACATAGACAGTGGAGCGTCTTGTCACATGACTGGGAACAAGAAGAAATTACACTCACTTCAGCAATACAACGGAGGAAAGATTTCCTTCGGCGACAAAAGGAA
The DNA here is from genome assembly GCA_027886185.1 of Rheum nobile. Taxonomy (NCBI): domain Eukaryota; kingdom Viridiplantae; phylum Streptophyta; class Magnoliopsida; order Caryophyllales; family Polygonaceae; genus Rheum; species Rheum nobile. The sequence goes on from WOAB01000073.1 coordinate 2,811,374, forward strand.
AGGAGCCATCTGCGGCGTTGGATGTGTGGATCTCACTGAAAAGATCCAGGTAAGTGATGTTCACCTTGTTGATAATTTAGGCTTTGATCTAATGAGTGTGTCTCAGCTGTGTGATCAAGGGGAGAACCATGTCCTATTCACTCCCAAGGAATGCTTTGTGCTGAATCCTGAGACTCACAAAACCCTTTTGAAAGGGAAACGGTACAACAATGTCTATGTTGTTGACACAAGCTTCATCCCTGAAGAAAATCTTTGCTTGTCTACCATTGCTGATAGAACTTCCATATGGCACCAAAGACTTGGCCATGCTAGCCCTCTGCTTATTCACAAGCTCCACAAAAGGGAACTGGTGCGAGGACTTCCCTCTGTTCAAGTTGACAAGGACCACGTCTGCTCAGACTGTGTTAGAGGGAAACAGGTAAGAAGCTCCTTTAAATCTAAATCTGTGATCAGTTCCTCTCTTCCTCTGGAACTGGTTCACATGGATTTATGTGGTCCCATGCGTACCCAAAGCTTTGGGGGAAACAGGTACATTCTGGTACTTGTTGATGATTTTTCACGCTTCACCTGGACTATATTTCTTAAATCAAAAGATGAAGTGTTTGATAGATTCTCTGCTGTGGTTCCTACTCTTGAAAACTCCCTTGGCCACACTATTCGGGCCATACGTTCCGATCATGGAACGGAGTTCAAAAATGCAAAGTTTCTAACCTTTTGCAGGGACAAGGGAATCTCTCACAACTTCTCTGCTCCTCGCACTCCTCAACAAAATGGAGTCGTTGAACGGAAAAATCGCACTCTAGAGGACATGTCTCGCACTATGCTCCTCTCTGCTGGTCTTCCTCATCGTTTCTGGGCTGAAGTTGTCAACACCGCCTGCTACATTCTGAATCGTGCTATACTTCGCCCTATAACTGAGAAGACCCCCTATGAGCTCATCAAAGGGCGAGTTCCCAACATTTCCCATCTTCGGGTCTTCGGATGCAAGTGCTTTGTGCACAATAATGGCAAAGATCCTATTGGGAAATTTGATCCCAGAAGTGATGAAGGGATTTTCCTTGGCTACATCAGCAACAACAAAGCATACAAAGTGTACAACCTTCGTACACAAAAGATGGAGGAAAGTGTTCATGTTGTTTTCAATGAGTCTGCTGTTTCTAACATGCAACAGGTACCCTCTATTCCTCACAGCGCTGATGATGATTCTGATGAAGCTGGACCTGCTGTCCCTGAGTTCACTCTCAACATGTCTGGGGATGACTCAGCTGAGCCACCTTCTCCAGCCACTCCTACTGGCAACTCTAACTCTCCCTCTGGTGATGATTCCCCAGACTCAAATTCTCCTACTTCTGAGTCAGAGAATGCTGGGAACTCAGAGGCTACTACTGATGGGAACTCCGCTGATCAAACTGATGGGAACTCAGGCACTGCTTCTGCAGAGAACTCTGGTGATTCTTCTATCTCTGCAACCGAAGGCTCTCTGCCAACCCCTGCCGATGATTCCATTCCTGTTCCCAACTACAAGTACAAAGGCTCACATCCAGTGGATCTCATCTTTACTCCCTATCACAAGCCAACCACTACCACTCGTTCCTATCTGAAGAATTTCTGTGCCTTCAATGCCTTCCTATCCATGGTCGAGCCCAAGAACTACAAAGAAGCTCTCACTGACCCGGATTGGATCAATGCTATGCAAGAGGAACTTCATCAATTTGATAGGAATAAAGTTTGGCGTTTGGTTCCCTGTCCTCCCAACAGGACTATCATAGGAACCAAGTGGATTCTTCGCAACAAGCTTGATGATTCAGGGATTGTCACAAGAAACAAAGCTCGTCTTGTTGCTCAAGGGTACAATCAGCAAGAGGGCATTGACTACGACAAAACTTTTGCTCCTGTTGCTCGAATGGAGGCCATCCGCCTAATGATTGCTTATGCTGCTCACAAAGGCTTCAAGCTCTTCCAAATGGATGTCAAAACTGCCTTTCTCAATGGCGTTCTTCAAGAAGAAGTGTACGTCAAGCAGCCACCTGGGTTTGAGGACAGAGACCATCCTGACTATGTCTACTTCCTCGACAAAGCTCTCTATGGGCTAAAGCAGGCCCCTCGAGCATGGTATGACCGCCTTGCTCAGTTCCTGTTATCCAATGGATACAGAAGAGGTTTGATTGACAAAACTTTATTCTTGTTGGAAGTCAAAGATGATATCTTGGTTGTTCAAGTATATGTCGATGATATTATTTTTGGATCCACTAACCTCTCTATTGTAGAAAAATTCAAGAATCTTATGAGCAGTGAGTTCGAGATGAGCATGATTGGGGAACTGACCTTCTTCCTAGGTCTTCAAGTTAATCAACTTTCAGAGGGAACTCAGGTCCATCAACAGAAGTATGTGAAGGAACTTCTGAAGAAATTCAAGATGGACACAAGCAAGCCTTTTGCCACTCCTATTTCCCCAGCAACCAAGCTCACGCTGGAAGATTCTGATCCAAAGGCTGATCAATCTCTGTATCGGCAAATCATAGGTTCCCTTCTCTATCTCTCTGCCAGTCGGCCAGATATTATGTATTCTGTGTGTCTTTGTGCTCGCTTTCAGGCTGATCCTCGCACTAAGCACATGGCGGCTGTGAAAAGGATTCTTCGCTATCTGAAGGGAACTGACAATCTCTGTCTATGGTATCCCAAACACTGCGACTTTGAGCTCATCTCCTACACTGACGCTGACTATGCTGGATTTCTTTAAAATCGGAAAAGCACTTCTGGAATGGCTCAATTCCTTGGCCCTTGTCTGGTCTCCTGGGGTTCTAAGAAGCAAACGTCCATTTCCCTCTCAACAACTGAGTCAGAATACATTGCTGTTGCTGCGTGCTGTGCTCAAGTCCTATGGCTCAAACAACAACTCGCGGACTTTGGTAAATCCTATGGCCCTCTCAAAATTCTTTGTGATAACACTAGTGCCATTAGCATCTCTAAAAATCCTGTCTTTCATTCCAAGTCTAAGCATATTGACATAAGGCACCATTTTTTGAGAGATAATGTGGAAAAAGGGATCATTGTTATGGAACATTGTCGTACTGAGGAACAAATTGCTGATATATTCACTAAAGCCCTTAATCGAGAACCTTATGAGTATTTTAGACTCCTTCTTGGCATGATTTCCATTGATTAGAGGTTCTGGGTTTCCTTGGCTATTTCCCTGGTCTTGACTAGATTGTTGATTTATTAGTTTACCTGATAACTCGTTGGGAACTGTGTTTATTGCATTTCTTGTCCCTCTCTGCATTCTTGTGCTCATTGTTATGTCTTCAGAGGTGCTATATTCATGCTTTCATATGTTATGTGGACTTCATTTGTGCTCTTATTTCAACAATATATAATCAATCTGATCTCTGAACCCTCATAATAAGCCGAAATGATGATTGATTATAAGCTAACCCTGGCCTGGCTTTCCTAGTAGTTCCCTATGATCCATGCTTTATTTGTCCACAACTGGGAATTTACTAGCTTAGCGTCAAAAATGCCTTCCTGATATTTTTCATGCTCTTGGATGTGTTCTCTTCATGTTTTACATTCCCCACATATATGCTTCCAAGAATTTCCCTAGCCAGGAACTGATAAGGAACTAAGGGGGAACTGGTTGTGCTTCTTGCCGTTTGATCTCTGACGCTGCCTCGATTCCCGGTTTTTTCTGCTCAGAGTATTTATGGCAACTTGAAAGCAGTAGCCGTTGGAGATTATTTCTGATGGGACTTCTTTCCATCCGTTGGAGATTTGGATAGAATTTGGGAAATTCTTATCTTCGTCATTAAGGAAATTCTGGAAGATCCGATCTTGTAGCCGTTGGAGATTTTTGGAAGATCTGCTGCTCTATTTAAGGGGAACTATGCACTATTCCCAGGTCACCGCTGATCTTCTCTATGCTCTCTCCTTCTCTCAAATCTCAAAACCCTAAATTTGTCGTTCTCTCCCCACAAAGCTCCCATGGCAGACAAGACTATTCAGGTCTCTCTCTCTCAAGCCGATCTTGAGTTCTTGGCGGCTCACGGACGATCTTCAACGCCCGTGGCCTCCGATGCTCAGCCGTCTGCCGCTGCCGTCCCCACCTCTACCTCCGATGTTGCCACCCCATCACCGGCGACATCGCTCCCCACTCCCACGGCCACCCCACAAAAATCGGCCCCCACTGAATTCACCCCGTCCTCTCCACAAAAAGCCCAAACACTCTCTGTGGTACCCTCCTCATCCACCCACAAAGAACCCTCGCCTGATGCTACTCTATCAAAGCCGGCACCCTCCTCCTCAAAAGGCCTATCCCACAATGCCAGCCCTGCAAGTTCCCAACAGCACTCGTCTCCCCTCGAGGCTCATGATCAGGGAGAAGATACCTCCCCCTTGGAGTCCCTGCCTCCCAAAATATCAAAGAATTCCGTCGGCACCTCTGCTGTAAAGCGCCTGCGCGCTGACTTCGACGACGATGAGGTCACTCTCCTCTCTGAAGTAAAGGCGCCTCGCTCCAAGAAGGCAAAGCCCTCTTCTGTGGCCCTTCGCACCAGGTCTGCTAAAGCTCCCAGTGCAAAATCGAAATCAGCTGCCCTGCCTTCGACTTCACACAAGGAGTCGTTCGCCTCGCGCAACATTCTGGGACCCCTCTTTATGGGAACTCAACTCTGGTCCTGCGGTCTCCCTGAGGTTGAGCAGTTCAAAGCTATGCTTGAGATCCAGCAGTGGGAAAACCTCTTCGCTGAGCCCACCGGAGTTGATGATGCTGTCGTCCGGAGCTTCTACTCGTCTATGTCTTTCGTTGGGACACCTGAGGGAGATGAGCCGTCTGATATTGTGGTTGTGATTGGTGGTCGCCTTATCTGCATCACCGCTGAGATGATTGGGGCTGTGCTACACGTGCCCACTGGTGATGGCTTCTTCCAAATCACCAAGAAGAACTGGCCCTCCAAGAAAGAAAACTTTGTCCAGTTCCTCTTCGGCCCCAATCCCCCAAAAGATCTCCACACAAAATATCTCTCCCTCCCCATGAAGCTGCTACACTCCTTCCTCATCTCCAATGTCATTCCTCGCCAGGAAAAGAGGAATCAAACTCAGATTGCTGAAGTGGTGTTTATGGAGAAGATGCTCTCTGGCGAGCGCCTGGATCTCCCCCGGATTATTATGCTGCATATGCAAGCCTGCCGCTCCCACACATCTCACTCCCTACCCTATCCGACGGTGATCAAGGCCATCCTGTCCTCTCTCAACTCCTACCCGGCTGATCCCACTGAGTCCCAGTTTTCGCACCTCATGGACGTGGCTTACATCAATAGCCTCAGTGTGGATGTGGTGCCGGAGGTCAAGCCCAAGAAAACTCGAGCTGCTGAGTCTGAGAGTGCGGAACCCGCTTTGCTGTCCTCCAACGCTGATGTTTGTGCCGCTCTTAGGGAAATCACCTCTGCCATCAGGGAGCTCGCTGCTAGGATGCCTCCCCGTTCCCCCTGATGCTCTTTTGTCAGTTTCTGGCTTAGATTCCCTAGGATTTCCCCTGCTTATTAGCTGCTCTGCGTTGTTGGTTACTTTCTTTCAGCATTGTTGTTTGTTTCCCTTGCCTGTGTCTGCTATATATTGTGCCTCTTTTGCTTAATTAATGAAATCATTTTGCTAAGTTGTGCCTTGTTCTTGCGATTGACATGTTTCCCTCTGAGTTATTCTCTGTTTTATACTGCATCTAATCTATCTTTTCGATGATGTCAAAAGGGGGAATAGATTCTGGAATCCTGGAACCAATAGGACTGGTATCGTGTTAAGGGGGAACTAAGTATCATTGTCAAAATTAAGGGGGAACTATGAAGCAATCTCCTCAGTATCTTTGCTTCCATAATCTAACTCCTTTACTGCCTATTGGTTATATGCTTATATGTTGGTATTTGTTTGTCATCATCAAAAAGGAGGAAATTGTTGGAATTGAACTTTTCGAACCTCAGTTCCCATGAAGTTCCCTTCCTCTGTTTCTCTTGTTTTGACGATGACAAACACTTGAGATTAACTGGCTTCTCTAGTGACTTATGAACAGGTGAAAAGATAAGGGAAATCAAGTCCAAGTGAGCGCAGATCAAGATCAAGGGAACTGGATGGGAACCGCGTCGGTGGTTTCCCAGAATCATTAACAGAATCTTTGAAGAAGATTTTCTCACCAAATCCGGATGCTATCAAATGAAGATCTTGGCCGGTTTACATATAGAATATTCTTATAGGATTATGTAAATTAGGATTTGGGTGAGAGAATATTTTGTGTCTTATTTTGTTAAGATATAAAATATTCCATCATGTATTTACGGGATTTGTTTGTTCAAGGGATTCTCTTCCGAGATCTTTCCTTGACAAATAAGTCTTATATATACATGATGTTGCTGGTGCAATTAGGTTATGCATTTACGAGCTCTCAAAGTGCATCAGAACTAAAGAAGAAGAAAGAAGAAAAGCTGAGTCGAAGTAAGTCTTTGTGTGTTAATTTGTGATTGACTAGGGAACTGGGGTTAGCCTGAGAGATAGGTTTGAACTGCTGAGTTCGGAAGTTGTAATCAAAGTTAATATACAAGTAGACTTTTCAATCCTCGCAAGAGGGGTGATTTTTATCCTAGATAACTAGTTGGTTATCAAAGGTTTCCACCTTAAGTAATTTGTCTTGATAACTTGCTTATTTGTTATTCCGCTGCCCATAGGAACCGAACACCTTTGTGTCTCAGTTCCCTTGATTCTAACGCACAGATCCTACAAGTGCGCTTCACTCTGAACTTGAAGAACTCAAGATCCGTGTATTGTAACTTAGCTTCCTTATAAACGGGGCAGGAGTGGGCCAAGCACAACACGTCATCGCCCCAATGAAGCATATTTTCGAACTCAAAAGTGCAAACTCGGTCAGGAAAGCCATATGAATGCACAACCTCTAACCATGATTTGTTCATCACATCATAGGCAACAAGCCAATAAGGTGTCCCCCTCACATGGAAATAAAGAACACCATCAACCAAGGCGGTGACAGGATTTCACTACCACAAGTTACGAGCAAGGCAATCCCATTTTCCATTAGCAAGGTAATAAGCTTAAAGAACAACAACCTTTCTGAAATGCACAAAAAGCCGCGCTAATATCACCGAGGTCCCTGAAGAAATTAGTTAACTGAGGCAAACGAGATGCTTGTCACTCCTGTTGACTTTAAACTAATGAAGCAAACGGTATAATAGAATCTTATAAGGAGGTTCTCGTAACTGAGGTCCCCGAAGAAATTAGTTAACTATAAATTTCCTGCAAAATCAGCTGCTACAAGTGCTGGCTGAGCAGCCAACATTCATATGAATGTTGCAGATCAGCATTCATATGCTGGTAACCCCCTAAGGTTTTGACTCCTGCTGCAACGAAAACTTCATCAAATCACTAAATGAAATATCAAAAGGCTAGAGCAATCATATGAATGTTGATCTGTTGTTCCCTTGCACTTTCCAAATCCTGTTGCAGATCACATGTAAATTGAAACCAACAGCAACACAAAAACTTCATCAAATCCTGTTGCGACCAAAACCAAAACCAGCAGCTAACAATGTGCTTAAACATGTAAATTGAAACCAGTAGCAACATAGAAAGTCTGAAATTATCCATGTAAATTGAAACTAGCAGCAGCACAGAAATCATGATATAGCATGATAAGGGACTTGAACTAATATATTATCCAGAAGTGTTACCACATTAGCAAAGTTCAAAATGCTAACATTAAGCTATATTAGCCGGAAGTGCTACCACATTAGCAAAGTTCAAAAATGATAACATTAAGCCATATTAGCCAAGCTACCACATTAGCAAAGTTCAAAAGTGCTAACATTAAGCTATAATACTACACCATACCAAAGTTTCTAAAATAGCCCAATAGACATACAAAAGGACTAACTACTGACTTCCAGGAATCCAAGGAGCTGAACTCATCACTTCATCCACATAATGTGGTTGGTCTTCATTGATCTTTGCCTTTCTTATCCTCTTATGCGTTGTTACAAATATGTCTTGTTGTTTCTTCTCCTTGGCTGTCAATCCACCTTTACATATTTTTGCATTATGCCCGAATGCCTTTTATTACCAAAAAACATCCATCATTAGTGATTTATTGATATAGTTAAAGTGGTAATGTCTAAAAAAATGAGATTTTACCTTGCACTTTCCACACCATACAGTACGAGATCTCTTTCCCTTTTGTTTTTCACCCTCTGTTCTTCCCCTATTTTGGGTGGCCTTCCAACTCCTCTTTTCATAGTCGAGGGGATGAGTTTTGGTAGGTCACCTTCATGCCATTGTTCTTCATCAGGAACAACCCTATAGTTCACTGAATATGTTCTCCTAAACACTTTTGTGGAAAACCAGTGAGAAACGTAATCTTCTGGATGCGCCCTCTTTTCAATAATTGCCCTCATAGCTTGTCGGCATGGGATCCCAAAAATCTGTCATTCCCCATATGAACAAGATCGGTTTGCGATGTTCACATGAAAGGATGAACAACCCTCTTTTATCTCATATTCATCGGAATATGCCCTAAATACCTAAAGAAATAGCAAAGCTCCCCATTACACATTGCAAAAAATTGCCCAACAATGATGCGATCCTACCAAGTGCCCAAGAAGAAGACGAAGCCTTGCGCGCGCCACAAGAAGGACCAATCACAAGGGCACGCGCAAAAGCCATCGCGAACGCGGTAACATCTATCATTCAACGCGTTCATGAAAGCGAAGGCAACAGAGAGCCAAGTCAAGAGAACGCGTTCTCACTCTCACGGCTTCAACAAAACCAAGAGATCGCGTTCAGAGTGCGTCTCCTTTCCACCATTGGATGAACGCGATCATTCAAATCCAGTTCACGGATCTTCAGAATTTAATGAGCATTGATTACGAAGATTCGGCATTAAATGGCCGAATCCATTTTGAATTCAAATTAGATCTGGTGTAATTACTGTAATTTATCCTTAATCTTTGCATTTACTTCTTAGATTTGGGTCTTAATGACCCTTCTTAGAGTAGTATAAATAGAGGCCTTTGGCAAATGTACAAGGTTTACGTTTTAACATAATTCAGAGCTTGAGTTTTAAGCAATTGTCTCCTCTCCCTTTGAATCCGAAACGTCACAATCTGCTTCTCATCTCCTTCACCGTCTGCTCCTCGTCCTTTCACCGTCGTTGCTCACGCGCCGACACCACTCGACTCCGTCGAGTCTATCTTCCCACCACCGCTCCACTTTCAACACTTCACCACTACGCACCCCCTTCGCTACTACCAAAACACCGCCCCATTTAAACACTTCCGCTATCACTCAGATACTCCGTTCCCCACCACCATACACCGCGTTCCATCATTCCAAAACAACGCGTTCTTCGCCCAGAACGTGCCCACTTGTGCAGCGACTAACATTACAAGATCGCGGTCCTTTCATCGCGCGTAGGAACACATCAACTGGTATCAGAGTCTGATCTTGTAAGTCGCTACTAAGCTCATTTGTTCACAAATTTTCTTTTTTCATCCATCATACTTGCTTCCGCCACCCCCATTTTCAATTTTTTTTTCTTTCTCACCCACCTATCGGTCCTACAAGAGAAACCTTGGCCGATTTGCGATACCCTTGCAAACTGGTGTGTTTTTGCTTGTTTGAAAATTCTCTTAATTAATTGCGTGTTTTCTAAAGTGATTGCAAAAACAACGCGGTGAATACTTGACATATTCAACGCGTTGACCAAAAAAAAAAAAAAACTACATCAACTACTTTTCCCCCATCACGACATCAAAAACGTGATTTCTTTCTCTAGTTACTTAGCCGTTCTTTTTATTTTGCTTTTAGTCTGATCCTCTCGTCAATCAATACGAGCTCTTGGATCTGACATACAAAAAAAAAAAAAAAGTCACAATTTCAAAAACAGCGCGACAATTTACACACACAAAAAAAACAAGAGGTAAAGCCAAAATAAGGCAACCCTCTTTCACCACCAACGGCTAGGCTCATCTTCTCAATCTCTCCGCCGTCTAGTGTCTCGCGTGGTTTTTGTCTTGTTTTAACGCGTTCTTTATGCAAGATCTTTAGACAATATTCGTTTGGTTAAGTGGTTTTCACGCTTGCATTGCACACTTGTTTCGCTAGCCTTGTAGCCGCCCTCACGGCCAAACGCTATCTATAACCACCGTGAACACTTGTTCTTGTCGTACTTGCTTGTCTGTGCTTTGTTGCTTGTTGTGCTTCTCTATTTGCAATGACAGATCAAGATATTGTAGGTAACGCCGTGACACAGGCCGGTGCCAATGGGCTAGAGCACAACCCCTTGCCTCAAACACAAGACATTACCCAACAACAAGCCCTTCCTCAAGAGCAAATTCCACCTCTCTTGCAACTGTCTCAGGAGCAACGAGAAATCCAAGAGTTGAGACGCCAACTCGCTGAAGAAAGACAAGAGAAGGAGGTGTTCCGACGCACTGCGTTGCAACAAACAGATCAAATCATGCAGATCGCGATGAACCCCATCTTCGTACCCAATCCAACTGAAGCGGGCACAAGCAAGCAACGCGTCGATAAGGGGAAAGGCATGATGCCTTCAACCTCACATCCTCAACCACGCCTACAAAGGATCCAGTCGGTAATTGAGAGCAAACAAGGACATGTCTCTCATCGAGATAGATATGTCCCACAGGCTACACCGGTTCCCGATGAAGAATACCAAGAAGAAGAGGATGATTACCAAGGTGAGTACAATGATGAGTTCGCTTTGGATGATAGGTACCAAGAGGAATATGAACGCGAGGTTGCTACAACCCCGCGTACTGGACGAAAACAGAAGGACACACGTGATCCCAAGCTGGCGCGACAATCAAACCGCAACAAACAGTTGGCGGCGCGCAAGGGTCAACCGAACAAAACTCCAGTGCCCTTCAATGTCAACGAGTACTTGGGCCACCAAAGTGCGCGCACTCCGTGCTATGGTTCAGATGGATATTACTCATCCACTCCTATACACCAAGAAGACCCTGAGGACTTCGATGATGAGGAGATAGAGGACTCTGGAATGCCACAGAACAACCGCCAAGATTGGTTTCCTCCAGCACAACTTCCCCAAAATCAGGAGCTGGAACGACGCGTTCTTTGGCGAAACAACAACCTCTACACAGAGAATCGACGCGCTAACCAAGACGCGCGAAAAAACCACAGAGTGCAACGCCAATTCCAACAGGAGGCTGGGAGTCAATATGGTGCAGATGACTTCCCACCTGCTCAGTTGCAAAGACCACGTGCAAACAATGCACTGCGTCTCAACCGCCATGACATCAAGGTAAAACTTGAACACTTATATGGCATATATGACCCTGCTTTGTTTCTTGAATGGTTGCAGGCCACAGAGTATACATTACTCTTCACCCAAATACCACTTCAAGATTTCGTGGCGGCTGCAACAGTCCACTTCAGAGGTGCCGCGCGAGTGTGGTGGCATCGATTCGTGGATGACAGGACGCTGAGAAACAAGGTGCCTCTCACTGAATGGCACCAACTCAAGTATGTGATGACAAAGAAGTACGTTCCCCAGGATTACAAGAACCAAATGCGACTCAACATCGCGATGGCCAAACAGGGGAGCAAGACACCTCTCGAGTTCTTTTCCCAACTAGAAGATATGTACTACAAGGCAGGAATCAGTGTCTCAACATCCACCTTGAGGACCAAATTTTTGAGCGGCCTCAACCTCAACATCAGAGACCAACTAGAAGTGCTGCACATCAACAACATCAACGACTTGACGCATGCCGCGATGAAGATCCACAATCAACTCGTTCGCAAGCGCCAAGTACCATACCAACAATATGGGCAACGAAGGTATGATTCTAACTCCAATCAATTGCCTTCCACTAATGTTCGCGGTCCTTCTACAGGGAACTATCCAGGTTCTGAGAACAAACCAGGAAAGACCACGACAACTTCAGGCACCATGGCACGCGTTCCACCAGGAAAAGGCAATCAAGGCACCCAGGCAAGAGCAAGTGACATGGAGTGCTACAAATGTGAAGGCAGAGGGCACATGATGAGGAATTGCCCTAACAACAAGAAAGTCTTGTTCTCCACAGTCTCAAACGGCTACGAGTCCTTCGACGACGATGAAGCCAACGAGACCATACTTGAAGTTGAAGACGACGACGAGGAGGCTTATACTTGTGAAGCCACCGCGCTGCATGAAGGCACCGCGTTGAGTCTCGTCACCAGGAGAGTGCTCACTGTTAAGGAAGCTACCCTTGTGCTTCGCGAGTTCTTTATGAATGGCTTGTCATGTCATTTGGATTGACCAACGCGCCGAGCACGTTTATGAGACTGATGAACCATGTGCTTCGCGAGTTCTTGGGCAAATTCGTCGTCGTGTACTTCGATGACATTCTGGTATACTCTTTCTCTCTTGCTGATCATGTTAATCATTTGAAACTTGTTTGCAGTGCTTGAGACAGCAAGAGTTATATGCCAACTTGGCAAAGTGTCGTTTTGCATCCGACACAATGAACTTTCTGGGCTATGTGGTCTCTAAGGATGGTTTGCGCGTCGATGAGGAAAAGATCGCGGCAATCAGAGACTGGCCCACTCCGACAACTCCAACCATGGTGCGAAGCTTCCTAGGCTTAGCAGGATTTTATCGGAGGTTCATGAGGAATTTCAGCACCATCGCGGCGCCTTTACATGAGCTGACAAAAAAGGGTGCCGTGGTGCTTTGGAAGAAAAGCCATAAAAATGCATTCAACGCGTTAAAAGAGGCACTATGCAACGCGCCACTACTTCAACTCCCAGACTTCAACAAACATTTCAAAGTGGAGTGTGACGCGTCAAACATTGGCATTGGTGGAGTGCTCCACCAAGAGAGAAGGCCCATCGCGTTCTTTAGCGAAAAACTAACAGGGGCCGCGCTGAACTACCCTACGTACGACAAAGAGTTGTACGCGTTGATTAGGGTTCTGAAGACTTGGCAACATTATATGTGGCCGTGCGAATTCGTCATCCATTCAGACCACGCGGCCATCAGCTACTTGAAGAGCCAAGCGCACCTCAGCAGACGCCACACACGCTGGGTTGAATTCATGGAAACATTTCCATACGTGGTGGTGCACAAGAAGGGTAAAGAGAATGTGGTCGCTGCCGCGCTCTCACGAAGGTATGTACTCATTTCTCAACTTCAATCCAAACTGCTTGGTTTTTCGTTGATTAAAGAGTTGTATGCGTCTGACTCCTTCTTCAGGCCTATTCTGGAACAATGCCTTAGGAACCGCGAGGTAGAAACATTCTTTTTGCAGGACGGGTTCCTATACAAGGCAGGGCGTCTGTGTACTCCAAACTCTCCCATTCGGAAGCTGTTAACACAAGAAGCCCATGAAGGACACAGTCATTTTGGGGTGACAAAGACGCTTGCGGCTCTTTGCGAGCACTTCTATTGGCCCAAGATGACAGCACAGGTGACGCGCTATTGCAAGAGTTGTATCACCTGCCAACGCTCCAAGTCCACTTCGCATCCTTATGGCGTTTACACACCTCTGCCAATTCCTCTAGCGCCATGGGGAGATTTGTCGATGGACTTCATCACTGGCTTACCTGTCTCCAAACGAGGTAAGGACTCTATCTTTGTGGTTGTAGATAGATTTAGTAAAATTGCACACTTTATCGCGTGCAAAACCACACAAAGCGCTTCTGAGATTGCCGCGTTGTTTTACGACAATGTGGTAAGGATACACGGAATACCGCGTTCTGTGGTCAGTGACCGCGATACCAAGTTTGTGTCAATTTTCTGGCGAACTCTTTGGGGAAAACTGGGTACAAAATTGCTATATTCCACAAGTTATCACCCACAAACAGATGGTCAAACTGAAGTGACCAACAGGACACTTGGCACCTTACTTAGGGCGATGCTGAAGACCAACCCAAAAGGTTGGGAGGACTTACTTTCTACTGTCGAGTTCTCTTATAACAGGTCAAGACACTCGGCGACGAAGCTCGCGCCCTTTGAAGTTGTTTATGGCAAGAACCCGCTCACTCCTTTGGACCTGCTGCCGCGTCCTTTGAAGGACAACGAACATCCAAGTGCGGCAAATCGTGCGCGTTGGATTCAAGAGTTGCATCAAAGAACACGTGAACAATTGGCGCAACGCGCTGATGACTATACAAGGCAACACAGGAAAGGACGCAAGCGCGTCATTTTTGCTCCAGGTGACATGGTCTGGGTGCATCTTCTCAAGGGACGATTCCCCGCTAAAAGGAAGTCCAAGCTTGCACCATGCGGAGATGGGCCATTTCAAGTGCTAAAGACAATTGGCGACAACGCCTATGAGATCGATCTGCCCCCGGATTATGGCGTCCATAACACTTTCAACGTTGCAGACTTGGAGGCATACGTGGAGCCAGAAAGCGATGATGGTGAAGCGGGGACGCTTCACAGCCAAGTGGGGGAGGGTGATGCGATCCTACCAAGTGCCCAAGAAGAAGACGAAGCCTTGCGCGCGCCACAAGAAGGACCAATCACAAGGGCACGCGCAAAAGCCATCGCGAACGCGGTAACATCTATCATTCAACGCGTTCATGAAAGCGAAGGCAACAGAGAGCCAAGTCAAGAGAACGCGTTCAACAAAACCAAGAGATCGCGTTCAGAGTGCGTCTCCTTTCCACCATTGGATGAACGCGATCATTCAAATCCAGTTCACGGATCTTCAGAATTTAATGAGCATTGATTGCGAAGATTCGGCATTAAATGGCCGAATCCATTTTGAATTCAAATTAGATCTGGTGTAATTACTGTAATCTTATCCTTAATCTTTGCATTTACTTCTTAGATTTGGGTCTTAATGACCCTTCTTAGAGTAGTATAAATAGAGGCCTTTGGCCAATGCACAAGGTTTACGTTTTAACATAATTCAGAGCTTGAGTTTTGAGCAATTGTCTCCTCTCCCTTTGAATCTGAAACGTCACAATCTGCTTCTCATCTCCTTCATCGTCTGCTCCTCGTACTTTCACCGTCGTTGCTCATGCACCGACACCACTCGACTCCGTCGAGTCTATCTTCCCACCACCGCTCCACTTTCAACACTTCACCACTACGCACCCCCTTCGCTACTACCAAAACACCGCCCCATTTAAACACTTCCGCTATCACTCAGATACTCCGTTCCCCACCACCATACACCGCGTTCCATCATTCCAAAACAACGCGTTCTTCGCCCAGAACGTGCCCACTTGTGCAGCGACTAACATTACAAGATCGCGGTCCTTTCATCGCGCGTAGGAACACATCAACTGGTTTCAGAGACTGATCTTGTAAGTCGCTACTAAGCTCATTTGTTCACAAATTTTCTTTTTTCATCCATCATACTTGCTTCCGCCACCCCCATTTTCAATTTTTTTTTCTTTCTCACCCACCTATCGGTCCTACAAGAGAAATCTTGGCCGATTTGCGATACCCTTGCAAACTGGTGTGTTTTTGCTTGTTTAAAAATTCTCTTAATTAATTGCGTGTTTTCTAAAGTGATTGCAAAAACAACGCGGTGAATACTTGACATATTCAACGCATTGACCCAAAAAAAAAAAATCTACATCAACTACTTTTCCCCCATCACGACATCAAAAACGTGATTTCTTTCTCTAGTTACTTAGCCGTTCTTTTTATTTTGCTTTTAGTCTGATCCTCTCGTCAACCAATACGAGCTCTTGGATCTGACATACAAAAAAAAAAAGTCGCAATTTCAAAAACAGCACGACAATTTACAAAAAAAAAAAACAAGAGGTAAAGCCAAAATAAGGCAACCCTCTTTCACCACCAACGGCTAGGCTCATCTTCTCAATCTCTCCGCCGTCTAGTGTCTCGCGTGGTTTTTGTCTTGTTTTAACGCGTTCTTTATGCAAGATCTTTAGACAACATTCGTTTGGTTAAGTGGTTTTCACGCTTGCATTGCACACTTGTTTCGCTAGCCTTGTAGCCGCCCTCACGGCCAAACGCTATCTATAACCACCGTGAACACTTGTTCTTGTCGTACTTGCTTGTCTGTGCTTTGTTGCTTGTTGTGCTTCTCTATTTGCAATGGCAGATCAAGATATTGTAGGTAACGTCGCGACACAGGCTGGTGCCAATGGGCTAGAGCACAACCCCTTGGCTCAAACACAAGACATGACCCAACAACAAGCCCTTCATCAAGAGCAAATTCCACCTCTCTTGCAACTGTCTCAGGAGCAACGAGAAATCCAAGAGTTGAGACGCCAACTCGCTGAAGAAAGACAAGAGAAGGAGGTGTTCCGACGCGCTGCGTTGCAACAAACAGATCAAACCATGCAGATCGCGATGAACCCTATCTTCGTACCCAATCCAACTGAAGCGGGCACAAGCAAGCAATGCGTCGATAAGGGGAAAGGCATGATGCCCTCAACCTCACATCCTCAACCACGCCTACAAAGGATCCAGTCGGTAATTGAGAGCAAACAAGGACATGTCTCTCATCGAGATAGATATGTCCCACAGGCTACACCGGTTCCCGATGAAGAATACCAAGAAGAAGAGGATGATTACCAAGGTGAGTACAATGATGAGTTCGCTTTGGATGACAGGTACCAAGAGGAATATGAACGCGAGGTTGCTACAACCCCGCGTACTGGATGAAAACAGAAGGACACACGTGATCCCAAGCTGGCACGACAATCAAACCGCAACAAACAGTTGGCGGCGCGCAAGGGTCAACCGAACAAAACTCCAGTGCCCTTCAATGTCAACGAGTACTTGGGCCACCAAAGTGCGCGCACTCCGCGCTATGGTTCAGATGGATATTACTCATCCACTCCTATACACCAAGAAGACCCTGAGGACTTCGATGATGAGGAGATAGAGGACTCTGGAATGCCACAGAACAACCGCTAAGATTGGTTTCCTCTAGCACAACTTCCCCAAAATCAGGAGCTGGAACGACGCGTTCTTTGGCGAAACAACAACCTCTACACAGAGAATCGACACGCTAACCAAGACGTGCGAAGAAACCACAGAGTGCAACGCCAATTCCAACAGGAGGCTGGGAGTCAATATGGTGCAGATGACTTCCCACCTGCTCAGTTGCAAAGACCGCGTGCAAACAATGCACTGCGTCTCAACCGCCATGACATCAAGGTAAAACTTGAACACTTCTATGGCACATATGACCCTGCTGTGTTTCTTGAATGGTTGTAGGCCACATAGTATACATTACTCTTCACCCAAATACCACTTCAAGATTTCGTGGGGGCTGCAACAGTCCACTTCAGAGGTGCCGCGCGAGTGTGATGGCATCGATTCGTGGATGACAGGACGCTGAGAAACAAGGTGCCTCTCACTGAATGGCACCAACTCAAGTATGTGATGACAAAGAAGTACGTTCCCCAGGATTACAAGAACCAAATGCGACTCAACATCGCGATGGCCAAACAGGGGAGCAAGACACCTCTCGAGTTCTTTTCCCAACTAGAAGATATGTACTACAAGGCAGGAATTAGTGTCTCAACATCCACCTTGAGGACCAAATTTTTGAGCGGCCTCAACCTCAACATCAGAGACCAGCTAGAAGTGCTGCCCATCAACAACATCAACGACTTGACGCATGCCGCGATGAAGATCCACAATCAACTCGTTCGCAAGCGCCAAGTACCATACCAACAATATAGGCAACGAAGGTATGATTCTAACTCCAATCAATTGCCTTCCACTAATGTTCGCGGTCCTTCTACAGGGAACTATCCAGGTTCTGAGAACAAACCAAGAAAGACCGCGACAACTTCAGGCACCATGGCACACGTTCCACCAGGAAAAGGCAATCAAGGCACCCAGGCAAGAGCAAGTGACATGGAGTGCTACAAATGTGGAGGCAGAGGGCACATGATGAGGAATTGCCCTAACAACAAGAAAGTCTTGTTCTCCACAGTCTCAAACGGCTACGAGTCCTTCGACGACGACGAAGCCAACGAGACCATACCTGAAGTTGAAGAAGACGACGAGGAGGCTTACACTTGTGAAGCCACCGCGCTGCATGAAGGCACTGCGTTGAGTATCGTCACCAGGAGAGTGCTCACTGTTAAGGAAGCTACCCTTGCCGATCAACGCGAGAACTTGTTTCACACGCGTTGTTTGGTCAAGACTGCGACCTTAAGCGTCATAATCGATGGAGGAAGTTGCTGCAACATCATCAATGAGAAGGTGGTCAAACACTTCAACTTGCCAACTACTCCACATCCACAACCATATGGACTTCAATGGATCTCGTCGAGTTCAGGTAACACTATAACTCGTCAATGTCTAATTCCATTTTCAATTGGCCAATACACGGATACTGTTCTGTGTGATGTGATCACCATAGACGCGACACACTTGTTGCTGGGGCGTCCATGGCAGTTTGATCGACGTGTTCTTCACGATGGGTATTTAAACACTTATGTGTTTACTTACCACGGGAAGCGCGTCACGCTCTTACCTATGTCGCCACATGAGATTTTACAGGACCAGGTAGAGCGCGAGAGGCAAAAGGCTATTGAGGCTTCAAAGAGCCAAGGAAGCCAAAGTACGCGTTCTTCTGGGGAAGCCAAGAAAAAGAAGGATGTGGCTTCTCTAGAAAGAACGCGATCCAAAGAGATGCCTCCAACACATAAGGCAGACACTCAGCTGCAAGGAGGCTGTGAGCACAGACTCCTTTTGGCACGACCAAGTGACTTGACGCCTACTCTCCAAGGAAAGGCGCCTTGTTTCTTACTAGTGCCACAACCAAGTCAAGAAGACGCGCTTATTCTGCAAGGCGTGCCCAGCGAGATTTCTAAGCTGCTCGAGGAGTTCAAGGACGTTTTTCCAGAAGAGCTCCCACAGGGACTACCACCACTACGAGGCATTGAGCACCAAATTGATTTGATGTCTGGTGCGTCACTACCCAATAGAGCAGCTTATCGCGCTGGACCAGAGGAGACCAAGGAACTTCAACGGCAAGTCCAAGAGCTAATTGATCGTGGCTACGTAAGGGAGTCCTTAAGCCCCTACGCGGTCCCGGTAATCCTGGTCCCCAAGAAAGATGGTTCATGGCGAATGTGTGTCGACTGCCGCGCGATCAATCAGATCACGGTGAAGTACAGACACCCAATTCCTCGCCTGGATGACATGCTTGACGAGTTCCATGGCGCGATGATCTTCTCAAAAATCGACCTCAAGAGCGGATATCACCAGATTCGCATGCAAGAGGGCGACGAGTGGAAGACCACGTTCAAGACGAAGTATGGTCTTTACGAATGGCTTGTCATGTCATTTGGATTGACCAACGCGCCGAGCACGTTTATGAGACTGATGAACCATGTGCTTCGCGAGTTCTTGGGCAAATTCGTCGTCGTGTACTTCGATGACATTCTGGTATACTCTTTCTCTCTTGCTGATCATGTTAATCATTTGAAACTTGTTTTGCAGTGCTTGAGACAGCAAGAGTTATATGCCAACTTGGCAAAGTGTCGTTTTGCATCCGACACAATGAACTTTCTGGGCTATGTGGTCTCTAAGGATGGTTTGTGCGTCGATGAGGAAAAGATCGCGGCAATCAGAGACTGGCCCACTCCGACAACTCCAACCATGGTGCGAAGCTTCCTAGGCTTAGCAGGATTTTATCGGAGGTTCATGAGGAATTCCAGCACCATTGCGGCGCCTTTACATGAGCTGACAAAAAAGGGTGCCGTGGTGCTTTGGAAGGAAAGCCATAAAAATGCATTCAACACGTTAAAAGAGGCACTATGCAACGCGCCACTACTTCAACTCCCAGACTTCAACAAACATTTCGAAGTGGAGTGTGACGCGTCAAACATTGGCATTGATGGAGTGCTCCACCAAGAGAGAAGGCCCATCACGTTCTTTAGCGAAAAACTAACAGGGGCCGCGCTGAACTACCCTACATACGACAAAGAGTTGTACGCATTGATTAGGGTTCTGAAGACTTGGCAACATTATCTATGGCCGCGCGAATTCGTCATCCATTCAGACCACGCGGCCATCAGCTACTTGAAGAGCCAAGCACACCTCAGCAGACGCCACGCACGCTGGGTTGAATTCATGGAAACATTTCCATACGTGGTGGTGCACAAGAAGGGTAAAGAGAATGTGGTCGCTGTCGCGCTCTCACGAAGGTATGTACTCATTTCTCAACTTTAATCCAAACTGCTTGGTTTTTCGTTGATTAAAGAGTTGTATGCGTCTGACTCCTTCTTCAAGCCTATTCTGGAACAATGCCTTAGGAACCGCGAGGTAGAAACATTCTTTTTGCAGGACGGGTTCCTATACAAGGCAGGGCGTCTGTGTATTCCAAACTCTCCCATTCGGAAGCTGTTGACACAAGAAGCCCATGAAGGACGCAGTCATTTTGGGGTGACAAAGACGCTTGCGGCTCTTTGCGAGCACTTCTATTGGCCCAAGATGACAGCACAGGTGACGCGCTATTGCAAGAGTTGTATCACCTGCCAACGCTCCAAGTCCACTTCGCATCCTTATGGCGTTTACACACCTCTGCCAATTCCTCTAGCGCCATGGGAAGACTTGTCGATGGACTTCATCACTGGCTTACCTGTCTCCAAACGAGGTAAGGACTCTATCTTTGTGGTTGTAGATAGATTTAGTAAAATGGCACACTTTATCACGTGCATAACCACACAAAGCGCTTCTGAGATTGTCGCGTTGTTTTACGACAACGTGGTAAGGCTACACGGAATACCGCGTTCTGTGGTCAGTGACCGCGATACCAAGTTTGTGTCAATTTTCTGGCGAACTCTTTGGGGAAAACTGGGTACAAAATTGCTATATTCCACAAGTTATCACCCACAAACAGATGGTCAAACTGAAGTGACCAACAGGACACTTGGCACCTTACTTAGGGCGATGCTGAAGACCAACCCAAAAGGTTGGGAGGACTTACTTTCTACTGTCGAGTTCTCTTATAACAGGTCAAGACACTCGGCGACGAAGCTCGCGCCCTTTGAAGTTGTTTATGGCAGGAACCCGCTCACTCCTTTGGACCTGCTGCCGCGTCCTTTGAAGGACAACGAACATCCAAGTGCGGCAAATCATGCGCGTTGGATTCAAGAGTTGCATCAAAGAACGCGTGAACAATTGGCGCAACGCGCTGATAACTATACAAGAAAGGACGCAAGCGCGTCATTTTTGCTCCAGGTGACATGGTCTGGGTGCATCTTCGCAAGGGACGATTCCCCGCTAAAAGGAAGTCCAAGCTTGCACCACGCGGAGATGGGCCATTTCAAGTGCTAAAGACAATTGGCGACAACGCCTATGAGATCGATCTGCCCCCGGATTATGGCATCCACAACACTTTCAACGTTGCAGACTTGGAGGCATACGTGGAGCCAGAAAGCGATGATGGTGAAGCGGGGACGCTTCACAGCCAAGTGGGGGAGGGTGATGCGATCCTACCAAGTGCCCAAGAAGAAGACGAAGCCTTACGCACCCCACAAGAAGGACCAATCACAAGGGCATGCGCAAAAGCCACCGCGAACGCGATAACATCTATCATTCAACGCGTTCATGAAAGCGAAGGCAACAGAGAGCCAAGTCAAGAGAACGCGTTCTCACTCTCACGGCTTCAACAAAACCAAGAGATCGCGTTCAGAGTGCGTCTCCTTTCCACCATTGGATGAACGCGATCATTCAAATCCAGTTCACGGATCTTCAGAATTTAATGAGCATTGATTGCGAAGATTCAGCATTAAATGGCCGAATCCATTTTGAATTCAAATTAGATCTGGTGTAATTACTGTAATCTTATCCTTAATCTTTGCATTTACTTCTTAGATTTGGGTCTTAATGACCCTTCTTAGAGTAGTATAAATAGAGGCCTTTGGCCAATGTACAAGGTTTACGTTTTAACATAATTCAGAGCTTGAGTTTTGAGCAACTGTCTCCTCTCCCTTTGAATCTGAAACGTCACAATCTGCTTCTCATCTCTTTCACTGTCTGCTCCTCGTCCTTTCACCATCGTTGATCACACGCCGACACCACTCGACTCCGTCGAGTCTATCTTCCCACCACTGCTCCACTTTCAACACTTCACCACTATGCACCCCCTTCGCTACTACCAAAACACCGCCCCATTTAAACACTTCCGCTATCACTCAGATACTCCGTTCCCCACCACCATACACCGCGTTCCATCATTCCAAAACAACGCGTTCTTCGCCCAGAACGTGCCCACTTGTGCAGCGACTAACATTACAAGATCGCGGTCCTTTCATCGCGCGTAGGAACGCATCAAGCAATCATTTAACTTCCACATTTTAGAAATCAACTAGCTTACCTTGCACCAATGAGATCCGCGCAATGCGATCTTCAAAGTATATTTGGCATATGTAGTTAAGCCATTATTAGGGAGATTTTGAGCAACTTCTTGATTAAGAGAATGTCTAACCATAATTGTGCGTCTAATCCCTACAAGCAAACAAGAATAATTTAGTAATTGAAAAAAAAAATCATAGAAGTATACAATATATTTACCTTCAAGAAATGTGAGCACCGGAAGACCCCTTTCTGTTCCTAAAGTAGAATTGAAAGACTCCGCCCAATTGCTTGTTGTTTCAGGAGAATGCAACTCTGGGTCATACTTGAATCTTGCCCAACATTTCATTTCCCCAACCCCTTGAAGCCATCTGACAGGGCCCACTCCACCAACCTTTTCCAACTTCTCCATTGCCTTTCTGAAAGCGGACTCAAAGTATGCTTTGCAACATTCCAAAAACAAGTCATGCATAATCTTTCCTGGATATTGTTTCTTGAAATTGGCATACATGTGGTTGCAACAAAATCTTCTTGAAACTGTGGGTCAAACATCCGCAAGAGCTGGTTCAACACCCTACATTAAGTAGAAACAAAATATGTTATTTAAAGAAAAAGCAGAAAATATACAAAGTTTGCCAAATACGTTATTAGTTACATATACATACCTTTTGTTTGTCCGAAACAATAACTCATTTGTCCCTTTCAACATCTTTTAAAATCTCTCTCATGTGATAGAAGAAAGAAGACCAAGTGGCCTTACTTTCATTCTCGTAAACACCATATGCTATAGGAAATATCTCATTTTCTCTTGTAATAGCAATTGTAGCCAACATTACTCCGCCATATTTGGCTCTTAGATGAGCTCTATCTACAACAATAAGCCCTTTACAACCCTGAATGAAACCCTCCATCATTGCTTTAGAGAAATGAAAATGGTCTTGAACTGAATCGGCTTTTCGGGGTTATCTTTAATAATTTTCCATACACAATGTGCCTTGGACCCAGGGTTAGTAATCTTCAATACCTCACAGTAAATAGGCAGATTTGTATACGACGTGTCCTTATCTCCTCTAATCTTTGCCAAAGCAAGTGTCCTTGCCTTGTATAACGATGTTGACTTCAGTTTAATGCCAAAATCCTTCCACAACTTTGCATTAATATCTTTCCCACTGATATTTTCATTATCTCTGACATCTTCTAGAATCTTAGTTGCGGCCCATTCTGGAGTTACCATGGGATTATACAAATTCAGTCTCAAGCAAGTGTGGGTGCCTTTCAAAGTTTTTATGGCTCATGTAACACCATCTGCCAATATAGATGAATGAATTCTCCATTCACATTTTGAATCCCCACACTTAGCGGTATATCTTTGTTGCTCACTTTTTATCACAACAACGGAGAATCCTTCTTGTATACAATAGTCTCTCAGAACATCCATCATGTGCTCTTTGTTCATAAAGATCATCCATTCTTTAACTTTGGTTTTTCGACTGTCACTTTCTTCATAAAACTCCCCATTATCGTAGAGATCATCAAAGTATAATTCCCCTCTTTCATCTTCAGAAGCATCAGAAGGCACTTGGGCATCACAAGGCACCTCGTCATTAGAAGGCACTAAGGCATTAGCTACACTGACATTGCCATAATTGGGTTCAGTATCTGGGTTCATCCCTCCCAAAACTACATTGAGGTTGCCAGAAGTGGGTTGAGTACCTGATGTTCCAGAAGTACTTCTATCTTTAGGAACATATAACCCTTTTCTTCGTGCAGTTGTTGTTGGGACTTTCCTGTCCGAAGGATGTGATTGCAAGCTAATAGATGCATGACTTGATCTTAGTGGTATTGGATTATGAGCATCATGAGCTGCAACACTTGTGGAATGATCACGTTTCTTTGATTCAATCAGTAATCGTGCTAGTTCAAGATCCTTGCACGGTGCCTCATCAGAACCAATTGACAAATGAATGAGCTTCTTGTCATGTAATAAACTGAACATCTTCATAAGATCCACATCATTCTCCACTTTCATATTTTGAGAATTATGAACATACCAAAATGTCGGTTCTTCAGGAAGCAACATCCCCTTTTTTTCAGCGCCCTCAAGTAGATCGATATATATATGTCCAGAATATTACACCTATCCGGATCATCCACTTGTATGTCCACATACTCACGATGAATGTAACGAAGTCTCAATATTATTTTCTCTTCCATCTGCAAACTAAAAATTAAAACAACAACATTTACAACAACACAAGAGTCATTCACCAAAAGAAAAAAGTATATCTTGTTTGTGTAAATTATGTAAAGGTACTGTAAAGAACAAGTAATGGCATATAAACTGGTACATTGAAGTAATGCATGACATTAGCATTTTTAGTAAAACACATTTACAAGTGATTACATACCATAAGCCCCAATTATATGCATGACATCGATTAGTATTTTTGTCTCTAATGATATGAACAGAAACATAAGCTCATACAAACATGAACTATATTGAACGAAAACATAAGCTAGCTCTGGTGTGTTTGACTATATGGCCTCTTGTTTGTATAAGATGCATTAGTGTGTGTCCATACTAGTTTCACATGCTTGAGAAAATCTACAAGCATCAATAATATGTTTCAGTTTACTGCTCTATAGCATTGTGTAATACTTGCTCAGATGACTATAAAATCGCTCCTGACTATAAGCATCGGTATTTTTTTCTCGTTTATTCATTTTCTGGATGACTATAAAATCGCTCATAAACTATGTAAGGTAACATAAGCTCATATAAACAGGAACTATATTGAAACGAAAGTGAATATGTTTAAATACATTTTCGTTCGCTTCTGTAAGCATATTTAGTTTGCTAAAGAAGACTTTCTACAACCCAAATCCCATTAACCTAATTTTGAGTTAAATCCCTAAACCTAAATTTATCTCATATTCACAAATCCAAATCCCTAAATCAGTCAGCACAAATCCAAACAGAAAGGGAATTTCAGAAGTGGAGAGATTTGTACCTCAAACCGCCGGTGGTCGTGCCTTCGCACCGTCGTCCAGCCTCGTCGCGCCATTGTCCAGCCCCGACGGTGGTGTCGGCGTCGTCCGTGCTCGCAATGCCGCCGTGCCAAGCTTGAAGGGGAGAACAAGGAAGAAGGGGAAGAATAGGGAAGAAGGTGATGTCGTCCAAGATGTCCAAGCTTGAAGGAAGAACAACGTCGGGTTGGTGTGGCTGGGAACAACAGGGAAGAAAGGTAAAATTTACTTCTTTTTACTTTTTTTTTTTATTTAAATTTAACGGATTTGTAACAGAATAAAACGGAAGGGTATTTGGCAAAATGTGTCAAAACTTGAGGGTTACCAAGCGAAAATGTCAAAATCTGAGGGATTTCGCGAAAAAGACGAAAACTGAGGGTTATCATACGAAATTTCCATTTTTTAAATAAAATTTTTACCAAACAAAGCTGATGTGAATATGGATCCCATCAATGGCTCGGTTCGTGCATAAGACGAGAAGGCTGAAGTTGAAGTTGCTTTAAGTATTTCTAGTTATTTATTTAATTTAGAAATCAATTAAATTAGCTAAGTTAGTGGGTAAAGTAGTGCTAGATTAATAGCATTTTCTTTATTAATTAAATTAGCTAAGTTAGTGGGTTAGTTAGTGGGTAGAGTTAGTGCTAGAATATTAGCATTTTTTAGCATTTTTTTAATTCACTTTTGTAGCCTATTTAAGGCATGTTTCCCATCATTTGTAAGGTAAGCTTGAATTGAGAGAAAACAGATTTGTTTGAATTCCAAGCTTCACGTGAATGATGGCTTCTTGGTGTGTCATATCCTAGAATGCTTAAGTTCTTGTTTTGGTGTGTCATATCCAAGACGCCCTTTGGTGCGTCATATCCAAAGAAGGTTGTTTGATCTTGGTGCGTTACATCCATAGTCAATCAATATCTTCTCATATTTCTTGGTGAGTTGTATCCGAGGATTGTGAGTTGCCTATCCCAAACTCTTCAAGATCATACTTGAAGAGTTATATCCCAAACTCGTCTAGAACCGTCTAGAAGAGTTATATCTTTCTCTTTCCAAAAAGAAACACAAAACATATCAACTCTGAGCATTTTGTCAGGACATTGCTAAATAAAGTCTCATCGCCCTTCATCTTATACTGATTTGGATCCTGGCATGTGCTCACGCACAACAAAAGCTCTGACTAATTCGAGCATATGCTCCTATTTAACTAGCTAGTGTTCCATAAAAAAAAAAAACTAGCTAGTGTTCCCCTCAGTAATCACAACAACCTTCAGTTGACAAACTGAATTTTTAGGACTTTGCACTATTAAATTATTAATGTAGAATTGATCAACGAGTTCATACACGTTAGGTAATTGTTTAAATCAAGTGAAAGGTAATGATGAAGGAGACGCGGAATTATCAAAACCTTTTTTTTAATCCAAACGAAAATGACGACCATGCACGTACCAGCTTTAGCTAGTATGACATAGATATATATACACGACATAGGAACATCGCGTTGATGACAAGTTGACAACTAATTCAATAACTAATTAGGATTTGTCTGTCAATTCATATATATTATTACTATATTTAAAAGTAATGAGTATTTGTTTTAAATAATCGTGTTTGTGTAATAATAATTTTTCAAAAGTAATGTATGTTTTGGTCAAATTATACTTCTTAAAATATATAAAGTTACTAAGTTATATTTTCTAAGTGCTATTTTATTGAACACAAAATTCAATATCTCAAAAAAGTTTTTTTCTTCAAATAATAGCATTATAAATAAAAACATCATTATAATTACATAGTCAAATAAAGACTTGATCGCACGTACCACTCTGCGTATCCTTGTTTTTTTTAAGGGAAGAATTCGATTTATCCCACATAATCGGATAAATTGATAGGCCGAACAATCGGCATTTAAACAAATCGGTAGATGAGAACAAACAACAAAACAAGTAAAGAAGTACAACAAAGTGGCCTTACTTTCATGGATAAATTGATAGGCCGAACAATCGGCATTTAAACAATAACTCAGTTGTCCCTTTCAACATCTTTTAAAAGCTCTCTCATGTGATAGAAGAAAGAAGACCAAGTGGCCTTACTTTCATTCTCGTAAACACCATATGCTATAGGAAATATCACATTTTCTCTTGTAATAGCAATTGTAGCCAACATTACTCCGCCATATTTGGCTCTTAGATGAGCTCCGTCTACAGCAATAAGCCCTCTACAACCCTGAATGAAACCCTCCATCATTGGCTTTAGAGAAATGAAAATGGTCTTGAACTGAATCGGCTTTTCGGGGTTATCTTTAACAATTTTCCATACACAATGTGCCTTGGACTCAGGGTTAGTAATCTTCAATACCTCACAGTAAATAGGCAGATTTGTATACGACGTGTCCTTATCTCCTCTAATCTTTGCCAAAGCAAGTGTCCTTGCCTTGTATAACGATGTTGACTTCGGTTTAATGCCAAAATCCTTCCATAACTTTGCATTAATATCTTTCCCACTGATATTTTCATTATCTCTGACATCTTCTAGAATCTTAGTTGCGGCCCATTCTGGAGTTGCCATGGGATTATACAAATTCAGTCTCAAGCAAGTGTGGGTGCCTTTCAAAGTTTTTATGGCTCATGTAACACCATCTGTCAATGTAGATGAATGAATTCTCCATTCACATTTTGAATCCCCACACTTAGCGGTATATCTTTGTTGCTCACTTTTTATCACAACAACGGAGAATCCTTCTTGTATACAATAGTCTCTCAGAACATCCATCATGTGCTCTTTGTTCATAAAGATCATCCATTCTTTAACTTTGGTTTTTCGACTGTCACTTTCTTCATAAAACTCCCCATTATCGTAGAGATCATCAAAGTATAATTCCCCTCTTTCATCTTCAGAAGCATCAGAAGGCACTTGGGCATCACAAGGCACCTCGTCATTAGAAGGCACTAAGGCATTAGCTACACTGACATTGCCATAATTGGGTTCAGTATCTGGGTTCATCCCTCCCAAAACTACATTGAGGTTGCCAGAAGTGGGTTGAGTACCTGATGTTCCAGAAGTACATCTATCTTTAGGAACATATAACCCTTTTCTTCGTGCAGTTGTTGTTGGGACTTTCCTGTCCGAAGGATGTGATTGCAAGCTAATAGATGCATGACTTAATCTTAGTGGTATTGGATTATGAGCATCATGAGCTGCAACACTTGTGGAATGATCACGTTTCTTTGATTCAATCAGTAATCGTGCTAGTTCAAGATCCTTGCATGGTGCCTCATCAGAACCAATTGAAAAATGAATGAGCTTCTTGTCGTGTAATAAACTGAACATCTTCATAAGATCCACATCATTCTCCACTTTGATATTTTGAGAATTATGAACATACCAAAATGTCGGTTCTTCAGGAAGCAACATCCCCTTTTTTTCAGCGCCCTCAAGTAGATCGATATATATATGTCCAGAATATTACACCTATCTGGATCATCCACTTGTATGTCCACATACTCACGATGAATGTAACGAAGTCTCAATATTATTTTCTCTTCCATCTGCAAACTAAAAATTAAAACAACAACATTTACAACAACACAAGAGTCATTCACCAAAAGAAAAAAATATATCTTGTTTGTGTAAATTATGTAAAGGTACTGTAAAGAACAAGTAATGGCATATAAACTGGTACATTGAAGTAATGCATGACATTAGCATTTTTAGTAAAACACATTTACAAGTGATTACATACCATAAGCCCCAATTATATGCATGACATCGATCAATATTTTTGTCTCTAATGATATGAACAGAAACATAAGCTCATATAAACATGAACTATATTGAACGAAAACATAAGCTAGCTCTGGTGTGTTTGACTATATGGCCTCTTGTTTGTATAAGATGCATTAGTATGTGTCCATACTAGTTTCACATGCTTGAGAAAATCTACAAGCATCAATAATATGTTTCAGTTTACTGCTCTATAGCATTGTGTAATACTTGCTCAGATGACTATAAAATCGCTCTTGACTATAAGCATCAGTATTTTTTTCTCGTTTATTCATTTTCTGGATGACTATAAAATCGCTCATAAACTATGTAAGGTAACATAAGCTCATATAAACAGGAACTATATTGAAACGAAAGTGAATATGTTTAAATACATTTTCGTTCGCTTCTGTAAGCATATTTAGTTTGCTAAAGAAGACTTTCTACAACCCAAATCCCAATAACCTAATTTTGAGTTAAATCCCTAAACCTAAATTTATCTCATATTCACAAATCCAAATCCCTAAATCAGTCAGCACAAATCCAAACAGAAAGGGAATTTCAGAAGTGGAGAGATTCGTACCTCAAACCGCCGATGGTCGTGCCTTCGCGCCGTCGTCCAGCCTCGTCGCGCCATTGTCCAGCCCCGACGGTGGTGTCGGCGTCGTCCGTGCTCGCGATGCCGCCGTGCCAAGCTTGAAGGGGAGAACAAGGAAGAAGGGGAAGAATAGGGAAGAAGGTGATGTCGTCCAAGCTGTCCAAGCTTGAAGGAAGAACAACGTCGGGTTGGTGTGGCTGTGAACAACAGGGAAGAAAGGTAAATTTTACTTCTTTTTACTTTTTTTTTTATTTAAATTTAACGGATTTGTAACAGAATAAAACGGAAGGGTATTTGGCGAAATGTGTCAAAACTTGAGGGTTACCAAGCGAAAATGTCAAAATCTGAGGAATTTCGCGAAAAAGACGAAAACTGAGGGTTATCATACGAAATTTCCATTTTTTTAATAAAATTTTTACCAAACAAAGCTCTGACTAATTCGAGCATATGCTCCTATTTAACTAGCTAGTGTTCCATAAAAAAAAAAAAAAACTAGCTAGTGTTCCCCTCAGTAATCACAACAACCTTCAGTTGACAAACTGAATTTTTAGGACTTTGCACTATTAAATTATTAATGTAGAATTGATCAACGAGTTCATACACGTTAGGTAATTGTTTAAATCAAGTGAAAGGTAATGATGAAGGAGACGCGGAATTATCAAAACCTTTTTTTTAATCCAAACGAAAATGACGACCATGCACGTACCAGCTTTAGCTAGTATGACATAGATATATATACACGACATAGGAACATCGCGTTGATGACAAGTTGACAACTAATTCAATAACTAATTAGGATTTGTCTGTCAATTCATATATATTATTACTATATTTAAAAGTAATGAGTATTTGTTTTAAATAATCGTGTTTGTGTAATAATAATTTTTCAAAAGTAATGTATGTTTTGGTCAAATTATACTTCTTAAAATATATAAAGTTACTAAGTTATATTTTCTAAGTGCTATTTTATTGTCAAATAAAGACTTGATCGCATGTACCACTCTGCGTATCCTTGTTTTTTTTAAGGGAAGAATTCGATTTATCTCACATAATTGGATAAATTGATAGGCCGAACAATCGGCATTTAAACAAATCGGTAGATGAGAACAAATAACAAAACAAGTAAAAAAGTACAACAAAATAATTAAATGATTTTTCTAGTGTGTGTCCATGGGCACATGCTAACAAGTTTAAATATGAAATTTATCTTTAAAATATTTCCTAATAAAGAATTGATAAACCCTTAGCAAACAAAATTAAACTAATGACTAATCAAATAATTGTAAAAAAAAAAAAGTTTTTAGAGTATGTCTATAGACATACAATAAAAAAAACCATAAATAAATAACTTAAACACCTGAAAAAAGAAGAGAGTAAAACACTGGAAAAACGCCGCTAAAAACGGGTAAAATAAATCAGTGCCAAATAAACCACATGACGTTGCCCTTGAATGAGGGATCTTCGGAAGTCGTTGCCCCATTCCGCGCATCCTTGTTAATTAACTTCATCAGTCGTCGGTATTGTAGGGTGTTTTTTTATTCCTCAAAAGTAGCTAGAAAAAGAGTTTACTTTTAGTCATAAAAAAGTGTTTGTTTTAAAAACAAATAATAATAATAATTAATTACTACAACAAATAATAATACACTTGATCTAGCCTGTTTGTACGTACGCTTATGGTTGAGGAGCATTTAACCTTTTAGACTAATTATTTTAATGAGGAATTTGCAGAAAACCACCCGTTAAATAAGTCACTTTGTCTATAACCATCCGTTATACAAGTAATTACTTGTGACCACCCCTTAAATCCATTCTGTTAGCAAAGAGCCACCCATTAACCAATTTCGTCCATTTCCACCGTTAATCCCTATAAAATTACCCATATGCCACTCATTTTTTCCGGTTTGCCCGGTTCTTTTAATTTTTCACTGGTTTGGTTTTTAAAATATTAAATCCGGTTTGGTCCGGTTTAGAGCTGTCAATTTTTAACCTGACCCGCAAACCCGACTCGACCCGCATTTTCTGGTTCGAGACCCGACCCGAAAAATATTGGATCAAAAGTGACCCAACCCGTCCGACCCGAAAATTTCTGAATTGGGTCATTACAAATGTGTTTTTATTTTATATATTAAATATTATAATATATTTTGTTATTAAAATATTATATAAAATATTATATAATAATTGTTTTTGATTTATTATTTTTTTGTTTTAATTAAAATATTATTTTAATAATTATTTTATAAAATTTTGAAATGACGCTCTCGACCCGCTGGGTCGACCCGAACCCGTACCTGACCATTCAAAATATTAAAACCGGTTTGGTCCAATTTAGAGCTGCCAATTTTTACCTGACCTGCAAACCCGACCCGATTCGCGTTTTCTAGGTCGAGATCCGACCCAAAAAATATTGGGTCAAAAGTGACCGGACACGTTCGACCCAAAAATTTCTGGGTTGGGTCATTGACCCTTTGGGTCATTACAAATGTGTTTTTATTTTATATATTAAATATTATAATATATTTTTTTATTAAAATATTATATAATAAATTTGGTTATTTATTATTTTTTGTTTTAATTAAAATATTATTTTATAAAATTTTGAAATAGCGCTCTCGACCCGCTGGGTCGACCCGAACCCGTACCTGACCATTCAAAATATTAAAACCGGTTTGGTCCGATTTAGAGCTGTTTAATTTTACCTGACCTGCAAACCCGACCCGTGTTTTCTGGGTCGAGACCCGACCCGAAAAATATTGGATCAAAAGTGACCCGACCCGTTCGACCCGAAAATTTCTAGGTTGGGTCATTGACCCGTTGGGTCATTATAAATGTGTTTTTATTTTATATATTAAATATTATAATAAATTTTGTTATCAAAATAATATAAAAACAAATTATTATTATTTTTTTGTTTTAATTAAAATAAAATTTTAATTATTATTTTATAAAATTTTGAAATGGCGCTCTCGACCCACTAGGTCGACCCGAACCCGTACCTGACCATTCAAAATAAAAAAACAATTAGAGAAAAATTAAAATAAGGGGTATATTTGTAATTTCACAAGAGTTAACGGTGAAAATGGACGAAATGAATTGATGGATGGCTCTTTGCTAACGGAATGAATTTAAGAGGTGGTCACAAATAATTACTTGTATAACAGATGGTTATAGGCAAATTGAATTATTTAATAGAGATGATTTTCTGCAAATTCCTCTATTTTAATTTTATCCTACATTCTACTATATCCAATCTCGGTCAACGGTTCACCATGTTGTGGTTTACATGGAAGACTAGAAACAAGTTGGTGTTTGAGGGTGTCGACTCGTCTGCCTCCCTTTCGCATACGGTGGTCTCCCAACATCTGTTGTACAAGGCGGCTTCAAGTCGGTGCAGGGCTGTTACTTCTGTTGAGCCGATTAACAAGTCGCCTCCCTCGACTCATTGGCAGCGCCCGCCTCCGGGATCGGTTAAGTTGAATTCGGACGGTGCATCGAAGGGGAACCCGGGTCCATTGGGTGGTGGCGGCATCTTGAGAACGGACGACGGTTTATTTTTGAGATTCCTGTAGCTTTTATTAATTATGCTGAACTTCCTGCTTGTGTTTCTAACTTATTTGTGGTAGACTTGGTGTCCTCTCTGTAAAGGGCGTTCCTGTTTCGGTTTAATAAAATTATCACCTAGGGCTCGGCCCGTCGTTCAGACCAAAAAATAAATAAATATCGGTTAACGGTTAGCGTCGATTAGTTTTTTATTTGTCTGTCGATTTTTTTTATTTTTGTTTTCTTACAAGTTTTCATTATATATTTTTTAAAGTTGAATAATTATATTTTTATTTTTATCTCTGACAATTATTTCACTATAAATTAAAGTTTAATAATTATATTTTAATGTCGAACAATTTCAATTGAATTGTTAGGGGGCGATATTTTTTTCGGTTTTACTATTTTTGTTTTCCTAATTTTTTTTTAAAGTTGAACAATTATATTTTGAACAAGTAGACAATTATTTTTGCTACGTAAACAAAAATTGAATAAATGTATCTTAATATTGAAAAATTGGATGTTGACTGGTCAAGTCATAATCACTAGGGGTAATTGGGTGTAGATGTGGTAGCATGATCTTTATCATAGTCTATCATTATTCCAAAATGCATGGTTGTTTATCAAGTTTTATCGTAAGGTTTCGTGTGTTTCTATATATAATCTATCTTCCATTGGACTTCCTTGAATTGAGAGTTGTGATCAAGCTAGGTACGTAGTACAACTTATCGACCTCTTCCTTACGTACGGTATACGGTGTCTATGAATTCAATCATGGGTATGCTAATTTAATTAATACTCTTTTGCAGGTACCGCGCCGCGCGCACGTATAATTTCCAGTTTCAAGAGCAAAGAAGTAATGGAAAGCTTGCACTCATCTCCTTCTCCTTCTCCCTCGCACTCTGATATTCGCTACTTCTTCAAACTGTTAATCTCGAAATCACCGAAGGGCTATTTTTGTTCCCACTGCCACACTAGCTTTACAGCTCGTGTGGACTGCTACATTTATTGTGTTCTTCGTTCTGGCATCATGGAACACATGCAATGGAGACGCTAAGGGCTTTCTACATAGCAAGCACGTCAAAGGGTTTGCCGCGTTTAGTAGGGCCAATAGTACAGTACATGCGTGAGGCGAGAGACGTGCCCAGTGAAGCGGACGCCCATCCCGTGTCAATGATCGAGAGGATATATATAGGTACGTGGTTTGGGGCGGCGCACGGGGATAACGAAACGTCGACCGAGATCGATATATGGGGATCGGTGGGTACCAACTTTCTGGCTGGTTGTGTGGGAGCAGAGCGTTTGAGGGACATGTGCCTTTCTTATGCCTTGTTCAAACTCGATCATCTTGAGAAGGTTTGCGTATTGCCCCCTACACGAGAGCTCTAAGCGAAAGACAAGACGGTTTATTCGGGAAGGGTTGCTTTCCAATTTTGGGGATCAGCAACTGCAAACAACAGAAAGGGTGTTCCGATCCATATAATTGAGGTAGAGCTTGCCTTCCTCTTTGATTTCTTCTACACCAAGTCTTACGTTTGTACTTAATTCTTACACATTTGTTCAGATGTACGTGCCTAAGAACTATAGTGCATGCTGGTTTTCTTCTTGTTTTTGGTACTGTCGGAATTTCCTTCCTAGTGTCCTCGACCACGGTTAGCTATATTGTGGCAAAGAATTAACTTCAACGTCAGGTTTCATGGGCATAGTTTGGAGGTCGGAGTCACAAGGATAGTGACACTGATATTTTCTTCTTTGCAACTTCCGTCTTTATAGATAGAGAGGTTTCTGCAGCGGAGAAGATGATAGTCGGTATTTGGACCATCAAAGATTGCCTTTGTAGGAGATTGGCTTTCCTTTTGAAACCATGGCAGAGGAAGCTTGGTCAGTACTCTTTCCTTGATAGCTATATATGGCCAAGTACCACTATTGGCCAGAAAATTAACCCTTCTCTCCATTGGCTACATTTGCGAAGCTTCCAAGAGTCGGTCAATGTGGAGAACTCAGTGTCGCACTCTCTACACAAGTGAAGCAAGCAATTGTCGCATCACTGCTCCCGCACGTGCAACATGAAGCCCTACAATTGTCTCGGTGGAAATTATTTCAGATGCCTGTCAGTTGGAGACTGATGCTCATGTA
The DNA here is from genome assembly GCA_027886185.1 of Rheum nobile. Taxonomy (NCBI): domain Eukaryota; kingdom Viridiplantae; phylum Streptophyta; class Magnoliopsida; order Caryophyllales; family Polygonaceae; genus Rheum; species Rheum nobile. Next base: position 2,846,752 of record WOAB01000073.1, read on the forward strand.
CGTGATTTTAGTGTGGCATATAGCTACTTGCATTTGTGAGTTATTCCATGCTCCACAAAACATTAATGATCACTTCCTCGTTGCCACCCAACTTTCTAAATATTGTGCCTACTTGGTGAGTTTAATTTGCTCCTGAATTGCTTCCCGACCAACCTTATACCACAGAAAGTGTTTTTGATATGGCAGTAAAACAGGCACAACGGGACATAGGAGGTTCCGATATGCGTCAACAGTATCAGAATTTGACCAACAACAATGATTTTGAATTAAATGGTGATGACAATCTTGTTGTTAAGGGAGTATCTAGCTAGAGGAGGTGAGTTCATCACCCACATTTGGGCTTTGCTCACCCATGCTGGCATTGTTGCTACAAGTACAAACTGATCAATCTTCCGCGCACAACAACGAACTATATATATATATATGGTTTTTGTTGATGTTTAAGTTAATTAGAGTTCATTGTAATTTAATTCTTAACCCTTGGTTTGGTTAGGATTATGTATTTTGGGCTTGGTTTGTACCTTGTTTAAGTCTTTCAAGAAAATCTTCCCCGCTTCGCAATATATTACATTATTATGATAATTTGTAAGGGGTGCTCGGTCAGAATTGTGATGGTGCGGTTAATGGTAATGGTGTGGCTGCTGCATGCAGGTGATATTTTGCGTAATTCTGATGGGTGGGCTTTGTCCACCATATTGGGATGTGCACGGCAGCACGGTTCCTATGGCAGAGTTTTGGGGCATCCTCCATGGCCTAAGGGTGGCTTGGGATTATGGATTTAGGAAGGTTCTTCTTGAGATGGACTCTCAACTTGCTATTAATCTCCTCCAGAGATCTATCAACAGTTGTCATCCTCTTTCTAACTTGGTTGCTAAGTGTTAAGGTTTTCTTTGTAGAGACTGGTTCATCCAGGCTCGTCATATTTATCGGGAGGCAAATGTCGTTGCCGACCATTTAGCTAGTTTTGTTTTTTCTTTTCCGTTACGTGGTTTTCATATTTTGGACCACCCGCCTATAGGTGCTTCTTTGTTATTGCTTCATGATATTAGGGGTAGGACTACTCCCCGGATGATTTCTAATTAGCCTTTTTCATTTAATAAATTTTGAAGAACGCTACCTCTTCTTCGACCAAAAAAAAAAAATGCATCTCATGTGTTTAAGTACACGTGTAACATTGTTAATTTATGTGTTTGTATTGAAAATTTCAGTATTTCTTAAATTGTTGTGTCAAAAGTTAAAATGACAAGTATTATTAAACTAATTATTAAACGAATGGAGTACAATACACTAAAGGCACTTCTAAAATAAAGGTGAAGCCATTATGTGCTTGTATCACTTTTGTTTACAAAATATATCAAAATTACTTGTACAAAACAATTAATCACCGCCGACGACGTTTAAATTCACCGCCGACGCTTGCGGCCTTAGCAGTCTCTTATACTCTCAAGCGCGCTCTTGACAATGGCGATTTCACTATTCTGGCATCGATCCTATCCATGGTAACTCAGTGCGCTGATCAGAATTGTTGGTCTATTTGCTGCTTTGATTCGGAAATCAAATGTGGGTTCGTCCTTTAAAAAACCTAAAGAGGAGAAGCCATACTCTGGTCTTTGCTTTATCCGGCTTTGCAGATGGAACCCATTTCTACAGCTCACTCGCTGCTCAGTATAACGAACTCAGAAGCCATGGAGCTCCGAATCAAAATTGGGTTGACCCCAGCAAGCTTTCTCCTTCTGATTACGCTCCTCTGCTACAATCTTGCGTGTCAAGGAAAGCGTTCGAGCCTGGTAGGCAGATCCACGCGCAGCTTTGCTTGTCCGGGGAAGGATCAAATGGGATTTTGGGGACCAAGCTTGTGAATCTCTACTCTAACTGCAATGCCTTGGCATATGCACACCACCTGTTCGACAGATTGCCTAAGAGAAATCTGTTCCTTTGGAATGTCTTGATACGTGGGTACGCCTGGGATGGTCCGTACGAGGCTGCAATATCTCTGTACTATGATTTACTCAATCATGGAGGTCCGGACCCGGATAACTTCACGTTCCCGTTTGTTCTCAAGGCTTGCTCTGCTCTCTCTGCTATAAAACAGGGGAAGGAGATTCATGAGCATGTGATTAGAACTGGCTGGGAAAAGGATGTGTTTGTGGGTGCTGCCCTTATCGATATGTACGCGAAATGCGGGTGCGTGGATAGCTCTAGAGATGTCTTTGACAAGATTCTGACTAGAGATGTTGTGTTGTGGAATTCAATGCTCGCTGCTTATGCACAAAACGGGCATCCGGATGACGCCCTCACCTTGTGTAAGGAGATGGTGTTTTCCGGTGTGAGGCCCAGCACCGCCACTCTTGTCACCGTCATCTCCGCTTCAGCTGACGTGGCAGCTCTCCCTCACGGGAGGGAGATCCACGCGTTCAGCTGCAGACAAGGGTTCGGGTCTCATGACAAGGTGAAAACCGCGCTGGTTGACATGTACGCCAAGAGTGGTTCCGTTCGAGTAGCAAGGATCTTGTTCGACACGTTGCACGAGAAGCGAGTCGTTTCTTGGAACGCGATGATCACCGGCTATGCGATGCACGGCCATGCACTCGACGCGCTCGAGCTTTTCGAGGAGATGAGGATACGAGCCCGGCCCGATCACATCACGTTCGTTGGCGTCCTATCGGCTTGTCGCCATGGTCGACTATTAGACGACGGGTGGAGGTACTTTGATGAAATGGTGGATGAGTATCATATAGAACCCACAATCCAACACTACACTTGTATGGTTGATTTACTCGGCCATTCGGGCAAGCTCAACGAGGCTTACGATCTCGTTATGCAGATGAAACCGACCCCTGATTCAGGCGTCTGGGGCTCGTTGCTCAACGCCTGCAAGATCCATGGAATCGTCGAGTTAGGGGAGTTGGCCTTGGAAAGACTCGTTGAGCTTGAACCGGGTGATTCGGGCAACTACGTGATCTTATCCAACATCTATGCACAAGCCGGGAAATGGGAAGGAGTTGCAAAAATTAGGCAGATGATGATTGATAGAGGTGTGAAGAAGAGCATTGCATCAAGCTGGATTGAAGTGAAGAGTCAAGTTCATGCCTTTCTGTCTGGAGACACTACACATCCTAGGTTTGATGAGATTTGTGCAGAGCTCGATCGAGTGACGGGATTGATAGTTGAAGCGGGTTATGTACCCAACACTGCAACCGTTTTTCATGATGTTGAAGATGATGAGAAGGCGAGAATGGTGACTCATCATAGCGAGAGGCTGGCTATTGCTTTCGGGCTCATTAGTACCGCGCCTGGGACGAGGCTTATGATCACGAAGAATCTTCGGGTTTGTGAGGATTGCCATGTTGCTATTAAGTTGATTTCGGAAGTTACCCAAAGAGAGATTGTTGTGAGGGATGTGAACCGTTATCATCAGTTCAAAGAGGGTAGATGTTCTTGTGGCGATCATTGGTAAAAAAACTGATAATCTGAACAACAAGAGCTCAAGAAGATGCTTCACATTTTCCAGCAAATCACTAGATCATCAGTAGCAGAAGATGAAGTTTTAAATGGTCAATGTTTTGAGTATACCCTTGATATCAGATTGTGGGTATCTCCTGTCTCATTTCATGTACTGTATTCTCTCCTAACTTAAATCAATTTGATGGTTTAGGTGGAGATGTTATTTGATGATGAGCTGTAAAAAATGTAGAGTGTATTCATCTGCTCTAATGTTGCTGTTCAAGCAAATCAATGTAATGGAATTTTTGCAAGAGAATTATATAATGATATGAATTTGACAGTATGGGTAAATGCTAAATGAATGAAAAAGAAACAAATTGCAAATGACAAAACTCATACTCTAATGGGCAATGGGAAGGGAAAAAGGTAAAACGACGTCGTTTCGTCAAGCGTTCTTGGTTTTCTTTGCGGTAAAAGGAGATGACGGTCGAAAAAACCCAGATCTCTCTATTTCTCTCTGCAATTCGCAAACGCAGAGAGTTCGAGTTCACAAACTCAGCTCCTCTGAATCCCTAACTCAGCACAGTGTCGGTTTCCCTTGTTACTCTTCTCTCGATCTCATGTGATCCCTCTTTGTATCAATGTGGATGTTCCGGTGCTAATAAGAGCTTCTCTTCCTCGTACGGTACGTCAATTGCTCCATCAATCGCATCTAAAAAACCGTTCGACGGATCTTTGCGATTGATCCTGTGTATGTTTTACAAATTAACTTTTCTTTTGTTTGTAGCCTAATCCATGGATGATACTATAGAGTTCAATTACTTCCAATTCTGGAGGAATTTTCTTACTTTTTTTTTTTTCCTGTTTTGATTTGGTTCCGATTTTTCAGGTTCTTGCCGGTTTGATCTGGAAGGGATTTTTTCAGATCCAACTACTTTGGTGAATTGGAAGGTGTGTATAAGATGGATTGGTTCGGGGGGAGAGTTTCGTTGAGCAATTTGGATTTGGCGGGGGCAGTGAATAAGTTCAGCGAGAGTGTGAAGAATATTGAACGCAATTTTGATACCGCTCTTTTCGATGGAGAGAAGGCCGAGTCCAGCAGCGAAGGTCCTTCCTTTTACCTATCCCTTCAGTTTTATTTTTTTCCTGTAAATATGAAGTATCTGATCAAGGGAGCTGTATGACTTTTATATTCCCTGTGTTACGTGGTTGAGTCAGCTGAAAAGTAGATTTGGAGCATGATTTCTGTAAGTGACATAATCTAGTTCAATTTGGAAAGAGGATAATATAAAAATAGTAGTGCATCTGCAGAAGCCTCAGTTGTGTGTTCATTAATTTGTAATTATTTTGGTTCAACTGCATATAGAAGATCTAATGCTCATTATATTCCCCAAAGTATCTACATTACTCTGTAATCGTTTACCTCACGAACCCTTGGAATTTCATTTCTTCCGGTGCTTCTTCTGTGTATCTGGGAGACTGGGACAAGGATGCTTATGGCTCATAATTATTATGAATAATTGAACTGTCATTTGATGAGTTCTGCTGGAATAGTGGAATGTGATATGCCTAAAATTATTTTACCCAAATCCAGTCTGCCTGCAAAGGCAGGCAGCTGGAAATCCTGCTCGTTATCGTGGCATTTATTCCATTGCCTAAAGGCTTTACCGGGATTGCAAACTATGAATGGTTACAACTGTCATTTTCAATAGGATGGAAAGCAGATGCAACTTATAAATATACACAGAGTACCAACATCTATGAAGATATTGAGGTAGAAAGCTTAGAAGGTTAAGTAGTCGTTTAACAGTTTCAAGATAATTACTGGTTTGGTTGTTACATTCAACTTTTTTGAGCTATTTTTTGGAGTGCTTCCTTTGCATTTGCATGCTTGTGTTAAATATGATAAAAGGGATTGCTTTGAGCTGATTCTTCTTCTGTTTGTTTCAGCTTCTGGGCCATGGTCTTCCAGTAATAACAGGAAAGCTTTGTTTGATCCTGTCATGGCCTTTATGGGTCAAAAGGAAGCTGAAACACCTGCAGAGTCGGAAGCTGGAGGAACCATGAGCCAGACGAAGGATGAAGAAAGTAAAGCTGAGACGAAGGATGAAGAGAGTAAAGTCGAAACAAGGGATGAAGACAGTAAAGTTGAAACAGGGGATGAGGACAGTACAGTCGAAACAGGGGATGAAGAAAGTAAAGCCGAAATAGGGGATGTTAAAAGTAAAGCCGAGACGAGGGATGAAGAAAGTAAAGCCGAGATGAGGGATGAAGAAAGTAATGCCGAGATGGGGGATGAAGAAAGTGAAGCCGAGACTAGGAATGAAGAAAGTGAAGCTGAGACGAGGGGTGAAGAAAGTAAAGTTGAGACGAGGGATGAAGAAAGTAAAGCTGAAATTGCAGAGCAGTCAGGAACTAAAGAACATTTATCCCCTTCATTTGTAGGCAAAAATGAAGACAATATTGATACTCCAGAGAGTTCTTCCATTGAGGTGGAACATCCTCATCAGCAAGGCTCTGATATGCCTGTAGAGCCCCAGGATTTTGCAAATATTCATTCTTCTGATGCAAACACCACAATAACAGAGAACTCTGAGGAGATGGAATCTGAATCCATCTTGCTGCAAACAAGACAGTTGAACTCAAATTCAGGGGATGGTGAAATGATTGATTCTGCCAAACAGGTAGATCAAGATGAGAATGTTGATGGGGGGTCTTCGGTACAGTCAGAACCCGTTGAAGTTAAGGTAGAAGCTGATCAAGAACATCTACTTCAGAATGATAAGTTAGTTTTGGATGAGCCCCATAATATCATAAATACTACTGACCAGACAGAAGAGAAGAAGACAGAGGCACTTTCTCTTGTAGAAGGCCCTAAGATGCTCACAGTAACACATGTCGATATATGTGAAGGGACTGAAAATGAAGCGTCACAAACAAGCTCTACTGTTAGCAGCGAATTTGAAAATCATGGTGAAACACTGACTTATCAACTGCCCACTGAGCTCCCCACTGATAGGACTTTGGTGGTTGCTGTGTCAGGGAATGAGACTGATGAAGTACATCAAGCAGAAAATAATTTAATTGATAGTGGACAGCATAAACTGAGCTCATCATCCAGTTTGCCTGACTCTGTTGATGCTGTGGTTGAGCTCGAGAAATTGAAGAGAGAGATGAAAATGATGGAAACTGCACTGCAAGGAGCCGCAAAGCAAGCTCAGGTAGATGACAGATATCTCATGATAATTGAACATTATATCTTGTTTATGGCATCTTTATTCATGAAAAAGGCATATTAAAACCCCTTTGCTGGCTTTTCAGTCTAAAGCAGATGAGATTGCAAAGATGATGAATGAAAATGAACATCTGAAATCTGTAGTTGAGGATTTGCGGGTAAGTAAATTCCTGCTTTGGATCTTTGTCTTTCATTTGCTGATATCTTATATAATAATTTGAGTCTTATATCCTTCTCTCTTTTTTTCTCTTCTCTTCCTTCAATTAAAGCCACTTTTATTCACGCACCCCATTTAAGAAATGGGAATGGCAAGAACTAACATATAATGTTCTTTAGCAGATATCACTGATGAACACTTATCTTCTAGGGTACTTCTTTTTATAAGCTTTCTTTTTTAGTTATCTATCAGTTATTTCTTTCTTGATAACCCAGTTTACTATCTACGGTTATTTTTGGCTTGATTCTTTTGGGCCTCTAACTGCATCTGTGTTCCCATGAACCCATGGTCTCATTTTGAACACTTTTATTATGGTTGAGGTTCAAATGAAGATGTTCTTTGCTGCTACTAGTATTATTCTTTCTCTCTGACATTGATTTTTACTAAGTGCATAACAAATTTTCGTTAATTTCTTTTCCCTTAAATATTCTGAATAAAACACGTTCTAGTTATAAATAAAGTATTACAAATAAAATATGCTAGGAATTAGATGAGCGTAAAGAGACGGAAAATGTGCTTTATATCCACTTGCAACAGTAGAACTGTCAACAAAATGATGATAGCTGTACAAGATGAGTTTTTATAAGGACACAAAAATGAGGCCCTTTATTTCTACATACACAGGCATGTTCCTCGACACTATGTGAAGGGGGGTGAAACTAAAAACAAAGAGTGTATTACAGTATGTTGTCTATAAATAAATAAAAAAGGAAAACTAGCTTTTATATACTTCTCTTCACTTTGGTAAGAAGTAATCGGTAATCATCCCATAGATATATTTACTAAGATAACGCTTGGTATCAATACTTTTCTTAGTCTATGATTTTTTTCTTAGGTTAAAAACTACATTTGAAATGAAAGACTCTAAAATGGGTGTAGCTGATGAACAAGAATGCTATAGTTTATTCCTCGGATACAATCTTATCTTTCCACCAGACCAGAAAAGGAGCATGTTAAAGATCGACCAGTATTCATGCATCAGCTGTACGATTGTAGAGCACATTTTTGGGAATGTGTTGCACTGTTTTGTTCAAGTCAGGCTGACTGTGCTTATTTTCCTTGACACTGTCCTTTAGTTTCCTCGGTATTTTTTTGTTGCAACATTTGGTTATGTATTTGAATTTATAAAGTAATCATGTTTGAATTCTTATCTTAATAGTTGTCAGTTCTGAAGATAAATTTCAATTTTGGAATTGTTTTTTCCTATCATTTTGCTATTAAGGATGGGCTTTAAATTGGTTTTGATGATAGAGAAAGTCTAGCGAAGCAGCAGAAATTGAGTCCCTGCGAGAGGAATACCATCAAAGGGTTGCAACTCTTGAAAGAAAGGTAAACTTCTTTCAGTTAGACATTCTTAAAAGCAGCAGAAATTGGTTTTTGTTATAGCTTGAACGGATTGGTGGCTTCTTGCCTCATATCATATGGATGTCATTTTCCTTGGATATCTACTTATGCTCCCTCTTGTGTGACTCGACTGGAAACTGAACTCCAGTTAGACATTCTTAACAGTGACAAAATGAATAACAAGTGGCCTAGATTTTTCAGTTCTTAGTTGTTTCATGTTTGTCAAGGAACAAGTACTATTGAGAAATTTGTAGAAACCCTGAATGGTTTTTCTAACATGATGCATTCTCTTCAAACACTTCAATTTGGGTTTCCTAACATTACAAATTCATTTTTCATGCACTGTAATTTGGCTGAATTCTGGCTTGAGGATAATCCCTTCGTTGGATTGTGGGGTATATTACAGTCAACTTAAATCTGCTGATCACTTCTGATAATATGTCAAGGAACACCTGCATGCTCAAAAATAGTTTATGCTATTATGAGATGGTCACTCAATATTTTATGGTGCATTTGCCAAAATAAACCAAGTTAAAATGTCATTTGCACAAATAGACAATTACGTGTGTCACAGTGAGTAAAAACACCCTATCTTACTTGTAAGTTGTAACTAATGACCTGATTTTGCAAATTTTGTTTTAAGTTGGCCTATCTCACTTTTTATTTCCAAATTTAATATCTAAATATAGTGCAGCTTGGTTAGAAGCCCAAGAATAAGAAAACTTGCTTTACAATATCCTTTCTCTTTAAAAAATTATGGTAATTTTGCTCCTTCAGTTGGAGAATGAGTTCCCAAATTGTTGTTTCATATGTTCAGTTTCATTTTTGTGGAGAAAAAGACCTTGCCTTAAAATTAGTGTGCGTGAAATAAAACTGGTGCTTCTATTTTATTAGATACTAAAAATTTATTGACTAAGTTGTTCAGTAGCTGGTAACTGGATACTTTATGTTACATCTATTGGATGTTCAGTGAACTGCATAACTACTACTTTTTTGTGTGTTGATTTAGTTGTCCGTAAGCCTGCTTCATATATCTATTTCTGCAAATTATTTCAGGTGTATTCTCTTACTAGGGAAAGGGATACATTACGCAGAGAGCAGAATAAAAAAAGTGATGCAGCTGCCTTATTAAAGGAAAAGGATGAAATTATTAATCAAATTATGGCCGAGGGTGAGCTATAATGCATTATATATATATTTTTTATTTTTATTTTGAAAACTTTGTTCCTTCTTGTGCATGTTTAAATTATTTAATATATTCATAACCTAATGGAAGAAGTAATTCATTGCTAAATGATCTTTTGTATTAGGGAAAGTTGGGCTCTGTAGGAGGTTTTTGACAAAAAATCACTTGATTCTTTTCTATATCTAGCTATTCTCTCTCTCAACTTTCCCCAGTTACATTCCCCTCCATTTTACCTTATTGCTGGTTGGTTCTCTTTTCTCCCCCCTTGTCGTCCAACATCTATGAAAGATATATTCTTTCAAAATTACCTATATACCTACAGAGATGTTATCCTTGGGAGTTTCAGTGGAGGATGCCTGAGATTGGGTAAAGGAGATGGAGAATTGGAGGATGGTGGTGGGGAAAAGGAGAAATATCAAGATCAGTTTTGCGAACGAGTTAGTTGGGAGTTTAACGAAGTTTCCTTGACGTACTTCAAATGAGGATTTGAGTATCATTTCTTGTATTATGAAAAATATTTTCGGCATTTATTAGTTTGTATTTTTGGCTTTTATATATTCTCTGTAAGTGATGAAAATTCTTTTACGAAAAAGGCAATCTCCAGATTTGCTGTGGTTGTTTCAAGCCTAGTATGATCTTGGAACATCAAAAGGAATCATTGGGTGACTTCACTAAGTTACTAAAAAAGATATAATAAATCCTTTGAGGAGAGATATCTGTTTCTTCTTGGGATGATTTATTGTTTGAGGACAGATTACAAAGTCACATTTCATGGCTTAGTTACTCAAAAAGTGAAGAGTTGAACCTTCTTTATTAGTTTTACTGTTTTATGTCTGTTGTCTACTTTGCAATGATGAGTAATGTTTATATTCTGTATGACATGTTCAATTATGTATCACAGTGTATGTGTTCACATTGTAGGTGAAGAGCTTTCCAAAAAGCAAGCTGCTCAAGAAGCTACAATTAGGAAGTTGCGAGCACAGGTTTCATTCTGGTCCTTACGATTATTTCTATGTATGCAAGGTTAATGTATTTAGTCTCTTTCTAATATTCGTTGTTTTCACATGCACTTTGTGAAAGCTAGGTTAGAGAGCTTGAAGAAGAAAAGAAGGGGTTGCTTACCAAGCTACAGGTATTTGAGTTGAATTCTTTTAAAAAATATGTTTTCCGACATGCACTCTTATAAGTATTTTCATTCAACCATTTGTTGGTGTTACCTATTCGGGAAAAACTCCGATAATTGATTAAGTATGCAGTTTACCATCTCTTGTCAGCAGAATCAAACTGGGTAAGGAAAGCCATTGAACATCAGTTGTAAAAAGTAAACATTTTTTATGTATTGATAGTTTGACTGAAAGTTACAAAATGGTTGACATTTATGAATCCAGCAAGCGATTTTCATTTTGTTCAACCATGAACCATCTCACTCATGCATATCTAAGTTCCTATTGACAGCTGATCGCTTACGAGTTCTTCATGTTAATGTTCTTAATAAGAAATCTACACACGTTAGGGGGTTCAGCTCTACTGATTCTGATTGAAAAAAGAGATGCGATCTATAAGTTTAATGGGTGTAGCCAAAAAATACTTCTTGATCTTCTGTTTGTTAATTACAAACAGAAGCTGTGGCTGGCCTACTTCTGCTCTTATGGGCAATTTTATGATTTATTTTCAGGTGGAAGAAAACAAAGTAGAGAGTATAAAGAAAGACAAGTCAGCAACAGAAAGGTTGCTCCAGGAAACAATTGAAAAACATCAAGCTGAGCTCACCACTCAGAAGGATTACTACATTAATGCACTCAATGCAGCTAAGGAGGCTGAAGCATTGGCTGAAGCACGCGCCAATAATGAAGCCCGTACTGAACTGGAGAGTCGTTTGAGGATAGCTAGTGAGCGTGAAGAAATGTTAGTCAAAGCACTTGAAGAACTAAGACAAACCTTAAGTAGACAGGAGCAGCAGGTGCATTTGAGTATCATTCAACACTTAACTGTCCTAGTTATGCAGATTTAAAATGTGCCTTTAATTGTCTTTATGCATTGCAGGCTGTTTTTAAAGAAGATATGTTGCGTAGGGACATGGAGGATCTCCAAAGACGATATCAAGTGAGTGTTGCTTTCAGAAGATCACTGCTGATATTTTCTTTGGTTATGATTTCTTATGTTGTGGTTCCCTGGCAACTAGGCAAGTGAGCGTAGATGCGAGGAGCTGATTACACAAGTTCCTGAATCCACTAGACCTCTCTTGAGGCAAATAGAAGCTATGAAGGTTCACTTTTACATGTTGAGATTCATGGTGTAGTGGATGCGTTATGATTCATAGGTGCATTTTACTCATTCTCTGGCTTTTCAATATCAGGAGACATCTGACAGAAGGGCCGAAGTTTGGATGTCTGTGGAGAGAACTTTGAATTTCCGGCTTCAGGTTATATACAATAATGCTCAATATGTTAGTTCAATTTTAAACCTTGGTTCTAAGGCCTCTTCGTGCAGGAAGCTGAAACCAAAGCTGCAGCTGCTGAAGAGAGGGAGAGATCTGTAAATGAGCGGTTATCTCAAACATTATCTCGAATCAATGTCCTCGAAGCTCAGGTTAGTTATCTGATAGATATTTCAATAGGTCATTGTAATTGAGTTTTACTTGAAGAAGTTTGTAACTTTTGTTGATGGTGTATGATAGATATCGTGCCTAAGAGCAGAGCAGACACAGCTGACTAGGTCACTCGAAAAGGAGAGACAAAGAGCAGCTGAGAATAGGCAAGACTACCTTGCGGCAAAGGAGGAATCTGATACTAATGAAGGACATGTAAACCAGCTGGAAGAAGAGCTCAGGGAACTTAAAAAGAAACACAAACAGGAATTGCAAGAATCATTGGCACATAGGGAACTTCTTGAGCAGGTAGGGCTTTGTTTGGGACTTGTTTTTAATTAATAGCATAGGCAAATGGGACTTTTTTTTTTTGTGTGTGTGTGGGGGTGGGGTGGGGGGGGGGGGGGACTGCTATCTGGTAGAATATAGTAAAGTCAGAAAAGAGATTGACTTCTGTCTGGGCTGCTGCTCAACGGTCTCAACCTGTTCAAGCTGGTAAAAATGGGTACTGACCACATGTCTGTGTGGTTCAGGTCATCTAACATATCAAATGTGTACAAGCCTTAAGATGGCAGTGTGACTGCTCATGTTGGTTACTCACTTGCTATTTTGATTCTGCTTTAACTTTTTCTGTGAATCAGGTAGAACCAAAATTAATGACTGTTTTTAAGTAGTAGAAAGTTCATATAATTGAGATGCTTGGTTATATTTGCATATTCACTGCAATATTCTCCCAATTTTTCCTTGTGTGATGACATGTTTGGTCGGGTGGGACGGTTGGTAGCAGTCATTATTACCACTTGCATCAATGGTGGTAATGAGTCTGTTGATTAAGGGGGAATTATGAGTTTTGTGACTCACGCTGCTGAACTGTACTTCTTTCTTCAGTGTTTTTGTTTCTGTTGTGGAAGATGAAACTCGTCTCTTTTTCATAGCTGAAAAAATATTTTTTTAATGTTAATGAACATGGATAATTTATATACTTCTATAGGTTTATATTATAACCGTTCTAATCTACCACTTAACAAATTCTGCATCCATCTTTTTTGCGTTGAAGAAAGAGGGGAAGAGAATTGGGTTTGCTTATATATGTGATTTGGGCAGGAGAAAAATTGTAGTTTTTCTGCAGAAAACTGATGAGGACCATAAATATCTTCTTATAGCACCAGTCCTTTGATCCTTTATGGGGCTTTATAGGTTGGCCTAGCTTTGGACTTGTACCGCTGATGGGAACTCTGAGAGGAGTTCTGCTTTTCAATCTAATATTTCATTTCAGCCATTTTGCAAAATATTTTTAGGGTTGACTTTCTATTAATGGGATAGTTATCCTCTTTCTCTGTACATATTGTTTGTTTTATTAATTTATGCTTCTTTGATCTGAAAATACGCAGGAACTAGACCATGAAAAAACTGTTAGGTTAGAGTTGGAGAGAAAAGTTCGTGCTCCACATTCAGATCAAGGTCCAATTACAAAGCAGAATACTATCACTGAAAATGGTATATTGAATTGATCTTACTGTCAGTTTCTGTGCATACGAGGACTCTCTTATCACTACCAGTCTAATAATATTGTAGTTGTTGCAGGAAAATTGATGCATAGACTTTCAACTGCTAGCAGCATTAGCAACACCGAAGAAAGTTTCTTCCTGCAAGCGTCACTAGATTCTCCTGACAATTTGTTGGAGAGGAGAAATTCTGGAGAGACAAACATGAGTTCATATTATTTAAAAACCACGAACCCAGGTGCCTTTGAAGCTGCTCTGAGGCAAAAGGATGGTGAACTCTCTTCTTACATGTCACGTCTGGTAATTATTTTATACATGATTATTTCAGTTTGCCAGTTCATTTATCCAATTTAGTTTTTTACCGAAGTATGGGCTAATGCTTACATGATTCTTTTGATATTGGTGCTCTGGGGATATCATACATAATGTAATTGTCTCTAAAGCCTTCATTGATGTTTTTCTTTCTACAGGTAACAATGGAATCAATAAGAGACTCTCTTGCTGAGGAATTGGTTAAAATGACTGAACAAGTAAGTGCTTTACTTATTTGTTTGCTCTGATCTTCTTTAATCCATCATTTCTCTGAGAATCATTGAATTGGCTGTAGTGTGAGAAGTTGCGGACAGAGGCAGCCACGCTACCTGGCATGCGGGCAGAATTAGAAGCTTTAAGGCGAAGGCATGCTGCTGCATTGGAGCTAATGGGTGAACGTGATGAAGAGGTATTGTACAATTTGGGTCCTTTTAATGCAAAACGTCTATGATCTGAGGCTTTATTGACATTGTTGTGGTAGTCTGCAATCTTTTTTTTGGATGTTGGTAAACAGGTAGTTGGAATCTTGTTCAGGTTAACCTTTGCATTATTGCACCTGTGTGTTAGCTTACAAATATTAATGATTCATGTGAAAGATTAAAAAAAAAAGAAATCAGTTGGGTAAATTTCATTCTTCATCCCCAACCTTTGACCAATGTCCTATTTAGGTCCTAGCCTCCATTTTGTCATCGCAAGATGTCTAATTAGCTGTGAAGTTGCACTTAAAAAACTAAAGTTGTATTGACATGGCACATCAGTGGATACTGGTGGTTGACAATGGAGAGCCTGAGAAACTTACAGTATGGGAAACGAACGCTTTGTCCACAAACAACTCAGCTTCTGCTCCCAACCATAAACACAATTTGATGAAATTCATTCACAGATACCCACAATTTGTCAGTAATGTGTCATTGACTTCCGAAACTCATAGTGTGGTCACACTATTATTGTGTGAATCTGTTTTATTTGTTTTTCTCATTCTGTGAAGTCCACTTGGCCTTACCATCCTAGGGCTTGACATCCTTATGTATATGAAGTCTTTGTACTCTTCTATGGCTGTTATGATAAAACCATTGAAGTAGTTAAAGTATTCTGACACTTAGCATTGCTCTTTATAGCTGGAAGAACTCCGTGCTGACATCATAGACTTAAAGGAGATGTACAGAGAGCAGATCAACTTACTTGTTAACAAGGTAAGTAAATCTTGTTTCATGTGCTGTGTTCTTCGGTTCTTCCAAATCCATCTTATTCAGTTTAATATAATTTCCTTGTCATGTGCCTCTATTCTTAACAGATCCAGGTGTTAAGCTCGCAAATGGGTGTTGCTTAATGCTTTTGCGGGTTTACTCCTTTCGTACAATATACAACGATTGTTTTGCATCATCGATTCCAGACGTTTCGCTTGATTAAGGTGATGCAGTTTCCTAGTAAGATGTTGCTAAGGAACTTATTTTCTACATTTATAGAAGCTGGTGTTTTTGCTATCAATATGTACGCTAACAAGAATTGAACTTGAGGAGGGGGTTTCTTGCTGTTTTGTACAGGTGGGTTTTTGGTGTTTGTTTTATTCCCAAATGTCAAATTTACGAAGCTTAATTACTTTTGTGTAATTACAATTACACCAATGTGTGAAGTGGGTTTTTTTCCAATTTTGTTTTTGCCAGGCCCAGGATAATTAATAATGCAAAACTTCCAACGCTGATATTATTGTATAAACTATCTCGTCCTTTCATCCTCCTTTGCAAAATCTGAAGTGATATTATTGTATGCACTTTATAGGATTACAAAGTTCTTAAAGAGTTGTGACAATTGTCGGACTAAAATCTGTTATTTAGAGTTTACAAAATTTCCCCTCCAATTAAAATAGGAAAATGCTATACAAATATCAGACAAAGAAAAATGTGCTACAAATATCATGTTCTCCCTCTCCCCATCCCGTGGCATTACCAGTTACCATTGCTTATTAAACTCACACCATAAACAAAAAACAAGAACATCCAAGCTCTGAATTTATCAATAATATAGAATTTGAAAGAAATTAGAATATATAACATAACAACTACAACAATTTTAAAATTTTGCGTATAAACTAATTATTCTATTGTGTATTGACCAAAAAAATATTTCGATACGTGATAGGGTTTGTTTGCTATTTTTTTATAAAGATTTTTTTTAAATATTTATTTTCACCTTTCAGCATCTTCATATCACACAAATTTAAAATTTTTAACAATAATTAAAAAAAAAAACATTATAAAAAGAATTTTATATGGATTTTGGCCAAAATCCATGGTTATTCGTTAAGTCCGTTGGTAATCCCAAACAAAAAGAGACTTTTTTTACTTTAAGATCTTTCTATCACTTGGAAAAATCATTTGAAATAGTAGCACGCATTGGAATGAGTGGAAATTCAAGTCTGCTACTTATAAGATTGAAATACTCTCCTGCTCGAACTCTAAAACAGCTGATCTTTTCCACCAGCCAGACATCGCCAAATAGTCTAGAGGTACTAGTAAATACTTCGGCATTCCTATTCCGTTTTTCGTTGTAACTTTGCATATGTCCAAAGAATCGACTTTAACTTTGGGGTTTTCATAGAAATTAACTGGGAGTTGCTTAGAATTTCGAAATTCCTTGTTGTTTACGCGTGATTAAGAAGCTAATAAATGTTATACTGGGGTTTTCGTTTTCGAATGCCAACTGTTCGATGAAATGCCCCACTGAACTTTTGTGCTTGTTTTTTAATGTGTTCGTGAAAAGGCAAACGGGGTTAATTGAGTGGGTGACGATAGGAAATGGGGAGCGAGGATGATGCCTTGAAGAATTCCCAGATTGTGGATGCGCGGGCCAGGAACATCAGTCACAATGTCCGCTGCACAGAATGTGGGAGTCAGTCCATTGAAGATTCACAAGCTGACATTGCTATCCTCCTTAGAAAGGTATGAATCCATTATTTGATTGTTGTTATACTCTCATCTAAAAGTCAACTGTTGTCTGTGATTACGAGGGACCAAGAAGTGCATTCAATGTTAAGGATTGGTTTTGGGGAAATTTGAGGTGGGAAGATATAAGGTTGCTTCTCTAAATAATGCACCTTTATTTTGTTTCAATTATGGAAAAGATGTAATTTTTTGGCATGCAAAGTTATATGATGATTGATTCTTTCGTAGTGAATTTTATGCGTTCAACTGCAGAAGAATGATGAACTGGAAGCAGTAGAATTTTTTAATGTATTGAGTTCTTGATGGAACTTAAAATTCTTAACTGCTCATTATGTCATTCCTTGAGTACGATACACTGATGATTTTTGATAATCTGCAGCTTATTCGTGATGAGATCCATTCTGGAAAATCTGATAAAGAGATCTATAAGAAGCTTGAAGATGAATTTGGGGAGACTGTGCTTTACGCCCCAAAGTTTGACATGCAAACTGCAGCCTTGTGGCTGTCTCCTGTTAGTTTTCAGACCCTTAATCAAGATGTTCTTATTTTTCTGAGATGTAATGTTGTTTCACATCTCTCATGTAATGTTGGGGACCAGCTTCTTGTTGCAGGTGTGGCCGCTGGAGGATGGGCTTACAAGAAGCATAGGCAAAGGACTAATGTTCACGTCATGGCATTGAATCTTGTTCGAGGTGTCCCATTGACTCCAAAAGAGAAAGAAACCATGCTTGAGCTGCTCACCCCTCCTCCTAGTGCTACTATGTCTCCATGGTGGACAAGGCTGCGTGGTAGATGATCCATCTTTTCTATATTTTCAAGCATGTTTCGAGTTGATCGGTTTCGCTGAAGAAGTGGAGTCCATGGTTTCACACTTTATTCCTAAGTTTACTTGCGACCGAAGATCAGTTTGGTGAAGCTTAGCCCATAATCTCACATGTCACTTATAATTGAACTCTTATCTTGTCGTAAAATTAGTTTGCTGCCGCCCATGATTAATGAGAGACAGTTGATGTATGTGAACTTATCCTATAAGATGGTATAATGCAATTCAATGGTTCCAGTTTTACTGGTTAAAAAAAAGAATTATGATATGCTAATTGATTAGTGAGTAGTAGTGTATCAGTACTTTACATTTATCCCCATTGGCTATGACAGACATCTTATATCATCTGCTTATACTTTCAGTGATTATCAGTACAAGTGTGAAATGTAAGATAATTAGATGAAATGGATTTTCTAGACTATTGGATCTGTACCAGAAGTTACAACTGTAGAGTACTTTCTGGAGTTCCATGTAATTTTGTCTTTAGGAAACCTTCAGTTGATGTCTACATGTAAGCCACAGAGTCAGGCTGGCCATCATTCTCACGTCAAAGAAGATTGTCTGAGGATTTTGTGGAAACTTGATGTGTGTTGCATTGGTAAGAGTACTATCTAAAGCCTCAAGCATGTAATCTGCACGTCTAGCATTAATAAAATACTCAGCACTCATCAGCTGTGTTGTTTTTTTCTTATGTTTGTGCACGTGTGACAGTCAGGAAATGCCAGTACTCTATGAAGGGGAATTGAGTAATGACATTGCTTCCAATCTGCAGGTGCCTGTTTTTCTTGGTATGGTATGTACATACATTAAATCTGTTATTTGACAAGGAAGTTTCCTCATTCATTCATCTCATAACTTGCAGGTAAACAAGAAATGACTCATGAAATTAGTTGCAGCTTTTTGGTTAGTTGCTCTCTCTTTTTCTCCCCCCTTATGTTTGTAAGCCCATATGACAAGATATTCTTCTTGCTCATTCCTACTTAATTCTGCATTTGAATCCTCACCATGACCACAAAGAGCACTCCATTGCAACTCCTATTTAGCACCCAATCCCACACATTAGACAGTAGCTTACAAATAAAGATCAGTATAACTCCTGCATGGAAGTTTACTAGGATAGTCATAAAATAAAAATTCTTCTTTGGAACAAACCAACTCAAATCTTTTTCATATTCCATTCCATATAGACATTATATTATACAATTACCAAACATATCTTCTTACTAAAAAAACAACAGGAAGCCCCAACACCCTTCATAATACCCACTCCAGCACAAACACAAGAACTCCCAAAAAAAAGGAAAAAAAGGAAAGAAAAGAAGAAGCCCAAGCCATCTATGTTAAAATTCAAAAGCATTTCCAAAGACCAAATCACCAAAATCACCTACCAACACCATTGCTAACCACACAACACACTATACATATCATCTTTAAACACCCTTAATTCTTTTCATCTGCAGAAGTACCCTTCTCATCTGTGACCTTGCTCCTCTGCTCCCCCTCGCACGGTCCATAAGCCCAGCTACACACAACGTAGTAAAGCAAGCTCACAAAGCTCATCACTGCCAAAAGCCAGTAGTAATAATCAATATGCCCCTTGTTAATATCTGTTGCAACCCAGCTATCCCTCCCTCCAGTCTTGGTAATGTCATCAACCATGCTGAGTATGGCGCTTGCTAGGAGACTAGCAACTGCCATCCCGAGCCCAAACAGGGCTGTTGCTATGCTTGACATGCTCTTGGGGAACTCAGAGTAGTAGAACTCTGTTTGTCCAATTGCATTGAATGCCTCAGCTAAACCGTGTAGACCATATTGTGGGATGAGCCAAAAGGCAGACATCATCTTAGGATTCCCGTGAACTGCCCTGCTCCTTCGAGTGCTCTCAACAATGGCTGATACCACCATTGCCATGAAGCTACAGAAGAGCCCGATCCCCATTCTTATTTTGACACTAATCCTCACCTGCTTTCCTCTAAGCTTTGATGCCAAAGGGAGGATGAGACGGTCATAGATTGGGATCCATAGAACTATGACTATGATTGCAAACATACCAAATGAGCCAGCTGGGACTTCAAACTTGGGATTCAGGTGTCGGTCCATGGAGTTTGCTTGGACTAGCTGGAACGTGTTTTGGCTCGTGTTGACTGATAGCATGAGTCCAGAGGACCATATAGGGAGGACCCTTATCAGAGATTTCAGCTCTTCAACTTCCTCTACTGTGGTCAGCCTCCATGGATCCTTTGCTGACCCATCTAAGCAGATGTCCTTCTCAGGGTCTCTAATCAAACAAGCTCGGTTCAGGAACCTAAAATAAAAACAGAAACATAAGCTTACACAACATCATTTCTTATATTATATCAAGTAGTTAAAATTCGTAACGCAACAATATCAACCAATTATTACCTTAACTTGTTGCTTGGGGCGCTTAACACTGAATCCTTCTTGTGATAGTAATGAGCATTGGAGTTCAAATGTGGCAGACGAACATTCCTATTCCTGTATGTGGCCACTATGACCTGCCCAAAGCTGGTGAACAAGCTCTTCCTCGGGTCAATCTTAACGTACAACGGGTAAGCAATAAAGAAAATTAGTATTGAAAGAAGCATGAGGGCTGCTGGAACTCCAAACCCTATCCTCCAACCCGCGTGATCTTGGATGTAGACGATCACCGTCAAGGCAATCACAACAGCAAAACACGAGCACGCGTAGTACCAATTGAAGAACGTCTCTAGGACCCGTTCGTTTTTAGGGTTATCTCTTCTGTCAACTTGGTCTGCTCCAAATGCTTGGGAGCACGGCCTCACGCCCCCAGCACCAATAGACATGAGGGTGTAGGCTAGGACTAGGATGGAGTACTGTGGACCCGTGGGTGATTTGCAGTTCCCGCTTGCCGGGTTGCAGGGAGGTGGCTTGGCTTGTGGGATCATTGTGGTTAGCCATAGAACAACCACACCCTGCAAACAAGCATTCAAATGCCTAAGATTGAGTTGAGGTTAAGAAATCAGTTGCATTAACTAAATCAATTGAAAGTAGTCTACTCTGAACTTGATTTGCCTAACTCAAGAGCAAAGGTCTGCCTACTATAAGCCACACACAACAAGCTCATTTAGGGAAAAAATATATGGTTTTTGCATATGGTGGGTTTGTACTGTTGGATTGAAAGGTTTCACCACAAAAGTGAAAAGTAAAAAACCTAATAACAGGCCTAATAGGGTAAAAAACACACACAACCTTACAATGTGAAAAGAACTCTCCCATAAGAACAAGAACAGGCTGCCAAACACATGAGATCAAGTTTTCCCAGCTGGCTTTATTATTCTTAGCTCAGATTCCCTAATTATTGCCCCTCGTGTTCCTTAGAAAGAGATTGGACATGTCATGATAAAAGAGTTTGCCCTTTTTCTGAATACCCTTTTTTTCTGAATTGGATGAATGTGTGAACTTTCAAAGCTCAATTTCTCTATCTTACACTAATTTCATATTGTGCAAGAGGGTTTTTGAAGTGAGGAGAACAAAACCCTAATTTGGGCTCCCCCTCAAAATTTTAAAAACAATTAAACACTTGATTTTGTTTACCTGCTCTCAGATCTACTAGTGATAAGTCATCAGCCGGTTTTTTTGGGGTTCTGCAGATGTCTTGTAGTGACCAAACCGTGTGAAGACAGAGCAGAGTTGTGTGTGTATTCCTTCTTTTGCAGCCTTTTGTTTCCCATGTGATCAGCCCCACTCAATCTCTCTCTCTCCATCTCTCTCTCCTCAATTACTTAATTCACTAAGCAATTCACACACTCTTTCTCTTCTGAATTCTGATGATTCTTTTATCTTATAAACCAACAACAATTCTGATGTATAAAGCATTCACAATATAATATTAAGGAGTATGTTGGAATGTGACTGTTTTTAATTAGAAGACCTAATTAGATACTACCTCCCCCTTTGAAAAAAGAATGTCATATTAATACACAATCCATTATCAAAAGTGCTAATTTAGAGTAGTTTTGGCACAACCAAACAGACCCTTAAATAGTAGTAACATCTGTGGATAAAAAATTACTGTTTGGAAATGGTACTGTTTTTACTTTTACACTTTACCCTCTATATAAAGTAAAAGATCTGCTCTTCTCTGCTAAGCTGAGGAGTTGCAGAATTTGAAGCTACTTGTGTGGTTCTTTTTTGTCACATCTGACTGTGAAAGCCTTTCAGAATACTGCAAAAGTCCTCACTTCCATGCAATGAATGTGAAAGCCTTTGCACTCTTACCCAAAAATCTTTAAATGATGTGGGGAAAGAAGAAACCACTCAAAAAGTATAATCTTGTTTAACAAAACAAATCTTTTTGACCCCCTTACAACACACTATTAATTTATTCATTTCCTCTCGAAACTATACCAATAACCCATGTTACCCCATAAGGCCACAACCCATCCTTGATGGCTGCAACAATTTTTTTTATTGAAAAAGAAAAATATTAGTCAAAGATTGCATTTCAAGCATCCAACTTCACTACCCGTTTTCTCTAGGTGGCGTTTGGTTGACAGGTTCGGATAATGTATCAAGCTCATCTTGAACCCACACCTCAAATTCTTGTTTCAGACAATGCCTTGACTAGGGTTTGGCCAATTCCCAATTTCTAAAGCATTATTCCAATCCCTAAATTACCCAGCTAAGAAAAAGTTGGATATGAAAATTTTGTTTCCAACCCGATTCTGATTCCATACCGAAACCCGAATTCAAACAAAAAATGACCTTAGTATGAATCAAGATTGGGAGAGAATTGTTACCAGGAAGCTGGAGATTGAACCAAACCCAATGGTGAGGAATCTTCCAAGAAAGGAATCAGCCACAAAAGCACCCACAATTGGCATGAAATTTGTTGCAGCTGACCAGAAGAAGAGGAGATTGGTTCCTCTTGCTAAGCTCATCTTGTAATCCGTCATTAGGTACATTATCATGTTTGGTAAGAGCCCATAACTTGCAACCTTCTCCAGTGACTCATTCACTTCAAATTAAATTTTTTATTGACCCACATCAAAAATCAGCTAAAAGTTTCCATCTTTTGGCATTGAATCAAGCAAAAGCAACTCAAATCAAGGGAGATTTGAAGTTTACCTATGATGAATGGCATTGTAATTAGACCACCTTTTTTCTTCTGTGTCCTGTCATGGTGGAAATCTCCTTCTTCTTGTTCTAGTTGTTGGTGGTGGTGAGTGATTTTCCTCTGATTTTCTGAAGGATCCTCCATTTTTAGGTTTTGGTGAAGGTATTGAGAGTTCAGAAATTGGGGAGGAGGGCAGAGTGAGAGACAGAGAGGGAGAAAGCCAGAGGCGGTGATGTGTATATAAATATATTTTGAAATGGGCGCTTTTTTAAGTTTTCCAAGAAAAAAATAAAAGATATTATTATATGGCTATATGGAAAATAAAATAAAATTTGGTTTTTAGTAGAAATGCAGGAATGAGGATAATGATAACGGCTTTGTAAATAAGGTATTCAAAAGTATTTTTAATATTACAATTCTACCAAAACATGACTGAATATAGTACAAAATTTATATATGTAATGTTTACTTTTTGAAACCATAGGTTACTAAATGCATATCGACTTGTCCTTGAGAAATTGAAATAATTATTGTTGATATTCTCGTGGACCTTTAATTTTTCTGCGATTTCTGTCTAATTTTGCATCATTGAACCTTTCACCTTTTGATTCGGACATGAGAAATGATCAATAATGTAATGTTTTTCATTCGTAAGGATGTTCTAAGTTGATATTTTAATGGGATTCGAGGCTAATCTAATCCTTTCAAAGAAAAAAGCATTTGGGTTTGGATGATGAAATTTCTGTATTTTGGAATATTAGATATATACTTCACCCCTAATGTTTGGCTTTATTTCTGTAATTGGTCCCCATGCCAATGAATGAGTCCTTCCTTTTAGACATGACAAGGCTTGCTAGGGTGGCTTAATACATTAGCCTCAAATGCTCTACAGCCTCAACACATGATAAGGTTCCTTTTATGAAAATTCTGCATCCTTCTTTAGCCCTCTTCACAGATTTATCATACCCAAAAAAAAAAAAAAAACATTTCTACAATGTGTAGCATATTTATTCTAAATATTAGAATTAGTAAAATTCTCCCTTGGGAAATATGCCAATGAAAGTAAACAAAACTCCATTGAAAGACTTGTTTTTTATTTATTTTGATAAGGTAAAAATTAGACTCGAAACCACAAAAGAGACAGTTTCTCAATCTATAGCATCCTTTCGGATGAGAATTACAAGTTTTAGATTCGCTAAAATGACTCCCGCTGGCTCAGCTTTGCAATGAAATCAACCACTACGTTTGTTTCTCGAAAAACATGATAAATCTGCACTGTAGAAAACAATTATAAAATATAAAGGATGTCAGAAATAAGAATTTCAATAACTTATGAATAGTGTCAGATTTTATTAAGGACGTTCACAATGAACCGACTGAACATTGTCAGATTTCATTGACAGGCTTGTTTGAATTCACACACAAAAGTATAGAATATATCTATGTTGTTCTTTATTAATATCATTATTATTTGGATTATTTGGTCGGTGTATCAATCATGTGTGAAGTTATGTAATGAAATTAAACAAGATACAATAAAAAAAATGAAGACTTTAGGGGTGGAAAACAGTTTGAAATAGTGACATTTTCACACTGTCAGTCTACTTGTGATGCTAATGGTAAAACAATTTTAATATTTACCCTTTTGCGTGTACTTCACCTATTTGCGTTCAATATACGTAAAACAAAAGGCCCTCATGTTTACACAAAATTATTACTGTCACTACTACTCACTATGTTCTGTTCATTAATTTATATGTTCTGTTCATTAATTTATATGTTTTGTCAGACCCCAAAAATAATGTTCAATGGAGTAATTTTGGCCACCTTGGGTATATTAGGTAATTGTCTACATTTTGGTCTTTTGCAAGTTTAAACAATTCTGAATTAATAAGTCAATAAGATTAGTCAACTATCATAAGATTTTATCTAACTTCATATTTTAGGATGAAAATCTTGGAGTTCCTCACACATAATACAACAACTATGAACTATCTAACCTGAGCTTGTACGTACAATAGTTAAACCAAATTTCAACTCATAATTAATGTCGTTGGTCCCCAAACTTGACAAGTTTTTCTTTGTTGGTTCCCAATTTTAAGTCGTTCTGTTCTTATAGGCAATTTCTTTGTACACTACAATTTTTGTCTTGATACACTACAGTTTGAAACGCAGAAATGTTGCTTAAGCAATATACCCGCGTTTGAGGGTAAATTGTACCCAGAAATTGTGTTTTGGTACGATAAAACGCATGTATTTTGCTTACCTGTGTTTCAATTTTTTTTTGTTTTTATATTGAAACGCAGGATCCCTGCGTTTCATTTTTTGTTTTTGTTTTTAAAGCGAAACGCAAGATCTTTACTTAAGCAAAGATCTTGCGTTTCAAAGAACTGAAAATTTGACTCTTCTGAAACGCATGATTCCTGCGTTTCAAAGAACTGAATATTTTGAAAATAATACTGTTGTGAAACGCAAGAATCTTGCTTAAGCAAGATTCTTGCGTTTCACAACGGTAATATTTTTGAATTTCAGCCTTCTATAAATACTCCCCCATCACTTGTAGGTTGGATACACCACCACAACCGAACATAAAATCATTACGAAAATGTCTAGTAGTGAAGAAGAAGCGGATTATAGCACTGAAGAAGAGTTCGAATTTGAGAGCGACCACGAAGAAGAAAATTTGTCGGATGGCGAAGACGATCCAAATTTCGATATTTTAAACTTTTCGATTAGTATTGCGTTTTATTATAGAAATGCATTTATAGTTGGAGTATATAGATTTCGATATGAATATTAGAATAGGAAATAAGTTTACATAGTAGTTGTACATATGAATGTTTACTTTTTTAGATATGAATTCGTATTTGTAGTAGATATGATCTTGTATTTGTAGATTTAGATATAAATATTAAAGTTTTTAGATATTTCGATTTAATAGGTAAATTTTTTTATGTATGTTTAAGCATTAATTAAATGTTGGAAATGGATAAAATAACAGGGGGAATTTTATGGAAAGGAATTTGCCACTAATCAGAAGTGGAACAGTCGAGATGAGTTGGTTGACTGGGCTAAGAATTTGGGAAAAGACTTGATGATGTGTTTAGTTATTAGGCGAAGTAATGTGAGGCATGTTAGTTTGACTTGTGAACATTTTGGGAAGCAAAGATTTAGAAAGGAGAAATGTGATGCAGAAGATGAGGAGGCTCGGGATATTGATGTTGATAGGTGTCTAGGAACAAATTCGAAGAAGGCAGGATGCACATTTGAACTTATAGGTGTCCCGGAGAAGAAGAAGAAGTATGAGACAGAGAATCGTAAATGGATATTGTGTGTATTGAGTGGTGTACACAACCATAAGTTGCCGCTTAGCTTCGATGGTCATGCAATCATTGGTCGATTAGCCGAGGAAGAGAAGACTTTGGTGCGGAGTTTAGATGAGTCATTTGTCCCCCCCCCCCCCCCTCCCCTCTGCTATTTGTAAAGCGTTGAAAATCTCCTTCCCGGGAAATGTGACATCGGCAAAACAAGTTTCCAACTACCTACAAAAGTTGCAATTCGAGGATCGTGGGGATTTGACGGTCACCCAATGGACACTCAATTTTATGAAACAACACAAATATGAAGTGTTTCCATTGAGGGAGAAGCTGACTAATGAGGTGAATGTCTTATTTTTTGCCCACCCTGACTCACTGAAGCTTCTTAAGAGGTTTCCGTATGTTATCATCATCGACGCCACATACAAGACGAACAAGTATGTAACTTATTGAATCAATAATTTTAATTATGAATATGCTAGGAAATTTGGATATGCTCTTATATTTTGTTGCCTTTGTCGTTAGGTATAACATGCCTTTGGTGGAGATTGTCGGTTTTACGTGTACTCACAAGACCTTCAACATCGCGTATGCATTTACGAAGAAAGAAGAGATTGTGCATTACACTTTCATCATGAAGAAGCTGCGTTATTTGTGTGAGGAGGTCGGAGTCATGCCAACGGCGATAATGACCGATCGAGAGAAGTCCCTCATCAATGCAATCCATTTGATCTTCCCGGAGGTTAAACACCTTTTGTGTTGGGTGCATATAAAGCACAACATCGAGGCTTATAGTTCCCCTCTTTTGAAGAGTAAAGTAAAGGTAAAAGCTTTTTGCGGGCAATGTTGGGGACTCTTTTGCTCAACCACGGAGGAAAGCTACCAAGAGAGGCTTGAAGCATTGAAGAAGTCATGGAAGAGAGGGTTGGTTAGATATGTTGAGAAGCAGTGGCTTACACCTTACAAGGAAAACATAGTTAGAGCGTGGACGGACCACAATCTCCACTTTTTCACAAGGACATCCAAAAGGTATCCCAATTTCAAATCTTATATATATTTGCATAAGTGATCTATAACATATTAACCTCATTGTTATATGATTTGAAAGGGTTGAGGGTATGCACAAGGTGTTGAAGAAAATTGTGGATTCAAGTATAGGCGGATTTAACCGAATGTCAGTGAGGATCCACTCAGCGATTGAGAGCCAAGTTTGCAAGGTTAGGGCAAGCATGGATATGTCACGGATCAAGATGCCCACATGTTACAACCGGATGGATCCAAAAAACCGGATTGTGTTTTCTAGGCTATTCTACAGAGTGTCGGATCGGGCCTTGAGGAAGTTGTATGTCATTTATGAGCTGCTACTGGACGGTGATTTCAAAGAGGAGTGCGATGATTTATGGATGAGAGAGTGCCTTGGCCTACCGTGCCTCCACACAATTGCTTTTGCTATCATTAATAAGAAGCCAATCATGCATTCTGAGATACACCGCTTTTGGAAGCAGATTGAATGGGATAGGATAGTCCGTTCCGACGCAGACGATGTTGCTGGTGACAACGTCAGTATGACAGTTTCAGAGATGAGGTGCAACGACTTTTCCCAGAAGTTGCAAAGGGGTGAGCTGAAGAAATCAACAATAGATCAGATGGCGGAGGTTTACACTGACTTGGAGTATCCGCATAAGTCAACCCTGCTGCAACCCACAATGATCAAGGCAAAAGGAAGACCGTCGGGGTCGTGCAAGTATTCCACCGAGAGAGATCCGATTAGGGTTGAGTACGCAAGGGCGGATCTTGATAACCTAGAGAAGGAGAAAGAGCAGGAGAAGGGCAATCAGAAGGGAAGCCAAGGAAGAAGTCGGTCTAGAAAGGGCCAAAAAGAACCTGTTTTTGTTGATGTAGAAGAACATGTTCATGTTGATCAAGAACCGTGTGGATCACAGTTTCCCGGGGAACCCATCAATCATATGGGAATGGACTTTGGAGTCAACAACATTGACTACTTTTGGTATCCGTTCATTAGGGAGGTGAGGGATGTAGTTGGAGACGGACATTGTGGCTACCGCTCACTATGTGTACTGTTGGGCGAAGGCTCAAGGATGGAAGTCCTCTGCCTCCAACTCCATATGCTTGGCGCGAATTCAAACATATAAGTGTCGAAGGTTGGGATGCACCATTTGCCTCAAGGATTTCAATGTTTCGGGAGTTTCGCATAGCATATGGTCATTCACCCCATACTATGGTTTAGGGATATGTCATGTGATATGAGTTGTGATTGTAATTTTTTACTACTCTAATTAATGCAAGTGTGACATCGTAGGGTGGATCAATCCAATCTCTCTTAACAACTTCTCAAACTCGATACAAACATTACATCAACTTCAAACCATTACATTACATTAAATGTCAATACATAAAACATATTACAAGAGCGATACAAACATTACATCAACTTAATTACGCCCTTGTATCTCTCTTAATAACTTCTCATACTTAGATTTGCACATCGCTAACTTCCCTTGTTCCTTAAGGCGCATAAACCTTGTGTGAATGAGAATCAACTTAACAAGTTCTTCATTTTTTTTACCAAGTTCTTCATTTCGGTTAGCAAGTTGTTGTTTTTCGTTCCATACTTGTGCTATAACCCTCTGTGTCGTCTCATCGTAGCATGGATCAATCCACTTCATGAAGCGACACCCCCCTTCCATAGTCGGACATCCCCAATACCTCCTTCTATAGTTGAACTGCATATGCCATTCACGGATAATCGCAGATCTCTTACAATTGCATAGCCAACCAGCGTTTGTTGACGATGAAGATGAAGATGCCATTATGCGATGTAGTGCTTGATTTTCCTATCAATATCACAAATCCATTAATAAATGTTTCATAAACATAAAACTCAAACAAGATCTAAGCTGAGAGGATAACCTTACCGAATAATGGTGATGAACAACAAAGCTTGAGTTGGAATTGTGAGAACTCAGTAATCCTAGGGGTAACACTATTTATACAAGTGAAGAGTTGTGCATAACAGCTAGCACACAGCTGTAAAACACTGAAGTTGTGCAGAAATGCGAATAATAGCTGTAAAACACTCAGATTGTGCATAACAGCTACGACACAGCTATAAAACACTAAAGTTGTAAATGGAAGCTGTATTATTGAAGAAACGGGTAAAAACTAAAAAAACGAGAAATTGGATCCAAATAGGCCCAATAAGAAGGATTATAGAATAAATGGGTGAAAACTGAAAAAACGAGAAATTGGGTCCAAATAGGCCCAATAAGAAGGATTATAGAAAAAAATGGTGAAAAACTGAAAAAACGAGAAACTGGGCCCAAATAGGCCCAATAGGAAGGATTATAGAAGAAACGGGTGAAAAACTAAAAAAAACGAGAAATTGGGCCCAAATAGGCCCCAATAAGAAGGATTATAGAAAAAATTGATGAAAAAATGAGAAATTGGGCCCAAATAGGCCCAATAAGAAGGATTATAGAATAAATGGGTGAAAAACTGAAAAAACGAGAAATTGGGCCCAAATAGGCCCAATAGGAAGGATTATAGAAGAAATGGATAAAAAACTGAAAAAAATGAGAAATTAGGCCCAATAAGAAGGATTATAGAAAAAAATGAAAAAAAAACTGAAAAAACGAGAAACTGGGCCCAAATAGGCCCAATAGGAAGGATTATAGACAAATGATGAAAAACTGAAAAAACGAGAAATTGGGCCCAAATAGGCTCAATAAGAAGGATTATAGAATAAATGGGTGAAAAACTGAAAAAATGAGAAATTGGGCCCAAATAGACCCAATAGGAAGGATTATAGAAGAAATTGGTGAAAAACTGAAAAAACGAAAAATTGGGACCAAATAGACCCAATAAGAAGAATTATAGAAAAAATGGTGAAAAACTGAAAAAACGAGAAATTGGGCTCAAATAGGCCCAATAAAAAGGATTATAAAACCTTATATACTATAGTTTCCTTTATATTTCATATGACATATGCTTATATACTATATTTTCCTTTATATTTCATGTGATATAACTTTATATACTATACGAATTAATTACATTACAAAACTGCGAATTAATTACATTACAAAAAATATGAATTAATTACATTACAAAAAAGACATCCAAAATACATACAATCCACGTGTCCTGCGTAAATGCTAATCTACCTGAGGGCCGTTATCTCTAGGTTGCTCCTGCGCCGTACTACCAGATCCCTCCTCATATACAGAATCCTGGAAAACAGGCTCAGGAGGAGGAGGAGGAGGAGGCGCACCACGTGGAATGGGAGGAGAACGAAGCGGCCTTGCACCCACCATACGCAACGCAAAATCCATTAGCTCCTTTCGTACGTCCTCAGGAAGGCCAACTCTCTCTCTAGAGCATACACCCTCAACTCAGCTGATACCACCTGGTTACACTATTTTCAAATAAAAAATGTTATTAGATACACATATGTACTGACATAAGGAAATTAATGCAAAATAACATACCGTGATCAGGTCACTAGGAAGCGGTGGCGGAAGAGGCACGTCATCGTCTACTGGTGCTGGTGCTGAAGGATCCTGCCTCGGTGATCGATAATCTAGATATGGATGAGACATCTGCTCCCACCAATCCAGATACTCTGGCTGACAATCCCAAGGGAAACCGGCGTCAGTCATGTCACTGAGCTCTATCATCGACCTCGGATCAGCTCCCTACTGACATGCATCATCCGGGAAAACAACAGTGTAATTCCCACGTAGATTCGAGGAACGTACAACTTCGGTAGGAGTAGGGGGCGCTTCTGGTATGCCCTGCGTACAACCAAACTGACGCATAACTCTATCAGGCAGGTAGGGCTCGCGGATATCAAAGCACTCAATCAATCCCCGAAACCTCGATGGAGCGAGACTCGGGGAGTCAAAGTCCAACTGCCCCCAGGGCATCCAGCGAACCTGTAAGATATTGAGAACGTCAGACAAATGTATCATGTCGAAGGAAATACTTAATTACGAATAATGTAACATACATCTGCAAATCTGTACTGATCAAGGACCCGTCGTAGGTTGATCAGACGCTGCCGATCCGCGCCCTGCGGTGCCTCTACACCATCACGTGCAGCCGCGCGACTGTCACGTAGAGCCTCGGGATCGAAAAACGCGTGACCTCAAAACGCGTGAAAGTAGGCCCAGACCCAAGACTGAAATAAATCAATGTTATATTTTCTCGGTGTAAACGTAAGACAAATGGAGTTGAATGAGATAGGTTACCTTCAGCAGAAGCATACAACCGGCAATAGAAGCTGTTTGACCTCGCGACGCCTTACCTAACTGGTGGTATAGGTACGCTAGGGTAGCGACTCCCCATGCATACCCTCCAGTCTCGTCGTGATCAAGGAGGACCGCTAAAATACCAGGCTTGCATTTCATCCCCGACTTGTCGACGAAGAGAGTACAACTCACTAGTATCGCAAGATACATCGTAGCTATGTGATGCTCGATCCTGTAAAGAACGATTATTATTTAACATTATATTTAAAAAAAACTATTGTAATTTTCTTAATTTAATATTATTTAAAAAATAACAGAATGTCACCTCTCATCGGCTTTGCATAACTCTGTAGCCTGATCCTTGAACATCTTGTTAGCTCCATAACCGCCAGCTGTTTAGAAAATCCATATATTGTTTTTCATGCATAATTCAGTTATTTTTTCATTAATATTAATAAATTATTTGTTATAATTTTAATTTTTTTTACCTATCTCATTCACCTCAGCAATACGCGGCTCCACCCCCAAAATCGGAGTCAAGGCCTCCCACATCGCAGCATCAGGCATAGAAGAAACCACGACAGCACCGTCAATCGGAATCTGCAGAATTTGCACAACATCGTGCAGTGTGATGGTAATCTCGCCCCAGGGGAAATGGAATGAGTTGGTCTCCGGATGCCACCTCTCGACGAATGCTGATATGAGAACCGCGTCCATCCGTCGAAACTCCAACGTCCCCAATACAGTCAGCCCGCTACGCTGCGCCAAAGTCCATCATGACCCATCCTCGTCCGTCCTATATGCATGTATATCATCAAAGTGCTGAGGACGAACGAAGGTCCTGAGGATCCTCCTCATCTAAACAAGAAAAAAATTGTATTTAAGATTAATGCATATATTTTTATTATTTTTTTGGTTTTTTTAATATTTAAAAGGAAATTTGTATACATACCGGATCCCGATGCGGGGGGAAGTGTACTGGGAGAGTCAATATGTCTACGGCTACCCCTGCTTCCTCCTGCGTCGCCATCCATAAAAGGGGGTGCAATGTGGGTAAAATAGGATGGGATCAGGTCTCTCCAACGAGGACCTCTTGGCATCCAGTTCCCCTCCTGCCCTAGAGGTATAGGGGCAGCATGGGGGGCAATAGGGGGGGCAGTAGGGGGGCAACATGCTCGATAATGGGTGGCCCCTCTGCCTCAGGTGGGGGAGAAGGTGGCTCAGAAGTCTGCGTCGCACGAGGAGGGGGCATGTCGTCAAGTCTATCAGCGTCTGTGGAGGGCTCAAATGTCTTGTTCCAGCCTTGCTTTGTCGCCTCAAAAACTGGGGAACGAGTGTACTCCTCCTGGCCAATATCAACCTCATCGTCCGAAGATGATGACTCAGACTCGGTCGAATGATCCTCGGGCTCAGCAGACTCGGTCGGATGATCCTCGGGCTGCCCGACATCTCTCTGTAATGCAACGTCTAGCTGTCTACTCAGCTGAGATGGAGAACCGCGTTGTGCAGAAGCTGTGATCCCTCGTTCTTTGGGCTTACGAGGACCACGGCGCTTCGGCCTAACAGATCCGCCACACGCCTCCAATATGCCCTTCATTTTAATTATTTGTTAATTCTTAATAATTATTAATAATGTTTTAATTTCTATTTCTATTTGTTTTTATATAGACAATAATCTTCATATTCTATTCTAAATAAATTATTTTTAAAATTAATTGTCAAATTTCCTAAATCATATCGTTATCTTCGGACGACAAGGTTTTAATTTCTATTTTTTTTTATGTTTTATTTCGATTGGATCACTCCTTATTATTTCATATTTTTTATGTTTTAATTGTTATTTTGGTAATTGTTATTTAATTTCTATTTCCTAAATCAAAATATTATTTAATTTATATCCTTCTAAACACATTTTAAAAAAAAATCAAATTTAAAATTTACGCTATCATGCATTTGATATAATTCATGCTATCAAAATCATGCATTCGATATAACTTATGCATGCATTACATTTAATTTACGCAATCATAAATCATGCATTCGATATTTATATCCTTTTAAACACATTTTAATATTTAAAATTTACCTGTCGAATACCAGGTACGGTAGAAGAAGAGACTACCGGCGCATCTGGTACGGTAGACGAAGAGTCTACCTTGCGCTGCTTCCGAGACTTTACTGCATCGCCGCCTTACCCGCGTTTTTGGGTCACCGGTGCTACAGTTTTTCTGGCGGCGCCTTTTTTCCCGGCGACCGAAGCTTCTCCGGCACCTCCAGTAGACACGCCGAAAAAAGCTTCCCACGTCAGCCCCACCGCCTGAGTCACTGCCTCATCGAGCGAGTCCGTCAGCCCCACCACCGTCTCCTCCACAACGTCGGCTCCTACACCCGCGAGTCCGTCAGCCCCAGCCAAGCTCGCGTCTGCTGCCGGCGTATCTTCGGTCGACGCTAGAGGAGCGGAAGCCGGGTCTGTTTCCGTCGGAGAAGACGATGAAGGCGCCGCTAGCTGTCTTCGTCTCTGGCCACCGTCTTCGTCTCCGGAACCGGATTTTTGCCCCAAATCCATTGTTTTTTCCAGATCCAAATAGAGGAGGGGGGATAAATCGAAATAGGAAGAAGAAGGAGGAAGAAGAAGAAGAAGAAGAAGAAGAGGGGGATGATCGGAATCTGGGTTTAGGGGGGCGCGGCAATAATAATTTGAAACGCAAGTATTTTACTTAAGCAAAATACTTGCGTTTCATCCTAGTACCAAAACGCAATATCTGGGTACAATTTACCATCAAACGCGGGTATATTGCTTAAGCAATATTTCTGCGTTTCAAACTGTAGTATACCAAGAAAAAAATTATAGTGTACAAAGAGCCTTCGTTCTAATATGTTAGATTTTTAACATTTAACATATTGATTTCTAAATATTAATTGTTCTAATTGGGGTGCTAAGGTGTGGACAGGGTTGCATATGTAGTTATTCTAGTCGACAAAAACTGCAAGTCGTTTTCATTTTTTTACTTGGTTCTCTTTCACCATGTGCTCGATCTTCTTCTCTTATTCTCATTGTTCAATTATTCTCATTATATGCTTTTTGCAAAGGGAAAAATTAAAGTTTAGCGACTTAATTGGAGCGACTTAGAAATCAGTGTGGTGTGGAGATGTGTCTCACGTCTGAAATTGAGAAGATAACAAGACTATTTTATAAGTTCGTGAATTATTTCATCTATTGTCAATTGGTTTTTGGTTGGAACCTCATGAGTTTATGTGTTGAGCTTTATGCATGGACTGATACGTCTCCAATGATTGACCCATCAGACTTTAACATGGTATTAAAGCAGGTTTCAGTCTGGGTTGGACTCTTAATAGATTGGGCTTGTGTCGGCCTCAATACACTGATTGGTCTTAAGACATAATGTCAAGTGACAGCTGAATCATATAGTTGTCACTTGAGAGAGCGTGTGAAGATGTATCACATAGCTGAAATTGAGAAGATAACATGGCCACTATATAAGCTCATGAATTATTCCACTTATTGTCAATTAATTTAGGTTAAAACCTCATACACTTGTGTATTGGACTTTATGCGAGTGTTCGCACTGAGTGACACATCTTCATTGATTGGCCCACTGGACTTAACAACTAGAGATAATAAGGAAAAGAGTTCTAAACTTTAGAAACTGTTGGAATATAAACGTCTCACATCTAAAGTTAGAATATAACTTGTCTAGTATATAAGCTTGATGAACTATTCTTCTTATTGCCAATTAGTTTTAGGATGGAATCACATTGGATTTATGTACTGGACTTATCTGTACTTATGCGTTCGTATCCGCTCATCCCCAGTCATTGGCCCACGGACTTTCACATAAACATAAATAGATTACTTAAAAATCAAAGACTAACTAAGAAAATATACAAATTTACCCAATCCCAATTCCAACAGAAAGGTGATCAGTGTAGTCTGGCTAGTAGCTAGAGGGACATTAATGTATTGGCATGAAATCCAACAAAATCAGCAAAGTTGTGAACATATAATAGTCGATCTGTATCCTATCCCTAGCTACTACATCTTTATTTATATATATATACCTACACTTAGGAGTACAACGATGAAATTTTTCGGCCTACTGAAAACTCAAAATTATTTATGTGTCTTATATCTATAAAAAATTCTGATTAAATGGCATTAAAAATTGAATTTGAAATGAATAGTATGAAAGGTGTTGTCCAGCGATGTACTCACTCCATGGGCTTACTCTAGACTGCTGTTTGCAAGATTTGGTGGTGCACCAAATTCTTGGCCAATACATATATGGAGTTGCATCATGCATATTCAACTGAGGGTTTGTTTGATAAGTGTGTTTATAAAGAATTTTTATTTATAAAGAGTTTTTTTTTTTTTAAAGTTGTATTTAAAATTTAAATATTGGATGTTATAGAAAAATGTGAAAAAAAAAAAAAGTGAATTTTGTTTATAAATGATTTATAGACCATTTGTAAAACAGGCTCTAAAAGCAATTTTATTATTATCTGAAAATTTTAATTTGTTATATGGCTCGTCCCATGATCTCCTGCTAAAAAAATCGTCCATTTTTCGTGTAAACATAGTAGAGTCTTATACCATTGTGTCAACTCGTGAGTTTGTATAACACATCGTTATAATTTTTGTAATTTCTCTCTACCAATAGGGAAATTAAAGTGGCCTAGCTAGATTTTTTGATAGTTTCTCTCTGTCACTTTTAGTATTAAAAGGATTAAACTTTTACAAGTCGAGTTAAGTGCATGTCAAGATAATTTATATCTCTTGTGAATTGTGATGTTGTTCGTTCTTTTTTCAGAGCTTTGATTATAGTACATATGTTCTCCTTTGGTTTCTAATGATAAAGCCAATTACTACTTACATTGACACTAGCTTTTTTGGGCCACGTACTGAATTTAATCTGTGAAATATACTATATGAGTGCTATTGGTACTTTTTTTTTTTTGGGAAATTCTTGTTGGTGCCCCTGTATTTAGGGTTATTCCTGTTGGTGTCTCACGATTAAGTTTTTTCCTGTTGGTGCCCCTAAGGTTTGGGTTTGTTTGTTTCGTAACCAAACTTTTTCATGTTTGTACTATTCTAGTTCAAATTGATTATATCCAAATCTATCATTGTGTTCCTCGCCCTCAAATTAGTAAGATTTGACTCATAAAATACCCAAATCCATGTCCGAACCATGTCGATTTGAATTCCGAAGCAACAACCCGTTTCGACCTTAAGAATTCAAATCAGAATGGTTCGAGTATGGATTTGAGTGTTTTAATAGTCGAATCCTACTAAGTTGATGTCAATAAACATAGTGATGAGCTTCTATTTGATCAATTTGAACCGAAATGATACGGATATGAAAAATTTCGGTTACAAAGCGAACAAACCAAAACCTTAGGGGTACCAACAGGAAAAAACTTAATCGTGGAACACCAACAGGAATAACCCTAAACTCAGGGGCACCAACAGGAATTTCCCTTTTTTTTTTAGCAGACTACTAGTATAATGTATGTGCCATGTATGGGTAATGGTTATAAATTTTGTAAAATAATTTTTATTAGGTAAATTTAACTCTAATAATGTTTATTAGAGTTAAAAATTATAAATTATCTTCTTTTTACCAAAAATTAGGAGATATACAAAATTAACAAAAGTATTATTATTAGATATTATCTTCTTAGTTAATATAATAATAATTATTATTAGAGATAGAAATAGATTATCTTTTTTTATCAAAAAAGATTATCTTCCTTTTACCAAAAAATAAGATATACAATATTATCGAAATTATTATTATTAGATATTATCTTCTTATTTAATATATAATAATTAAGGATTTATTATTATAATAGGCTTTTGGTGGGCTTGATGATATGGCGGATAAGGTGACATAACTCAGAGGCCGACACATAAGTGAATTGTACGTAGTGATAACATATATGCAAAAGCCTTAAACACGTATGCAAAATTCAATTATAAGTATAATTCTCGTAGATATTGTACATTGAAAATATCTCAATCGTAGAATTTTATACGTTAGTTACGGTTAGGATAATGAATACTAAATAAAAGACATGTTTTGAAGTTATAAATTTGGATATTAACCTAGAAAATTATCTTAGCTACTATTTAAATTTGATATTATGGGGAATTAATATATCACAATCAATCTATTTAGTGCACATAAATTATGATTTGTTTTAAATTAATAACAAAATTAACAAATAATTTAAAATTTTAACTTTTTAAAAGGAGATTGATATATAATGAAATTAGATCATTATATTCTTACGTAGATATTGTACATAAGATATATCTCAACTATAGAACATGATAAGCTAGTTATGGCTAAAGTTTTTATATATTAAAAGTATGAGGAAAGTTATACAAAACTACCAATATATATGAAATTAATTATTAAATCATAAATAATATATATTTCGAAAATTCGGATTTTATTATTTTTAATATGAAATTATAAGATAAAGTTTTATATTGTCAAAACTAAATTAGTTTTGAATATTTATGGTAAAAATTCAAAAATAAGATAAAGTTTCTATAAAGAGATAGAAAGAAATAAACAATAAGATAAGAAATAAAATAATTATTATTTGTCTTTATATACTTTTGGTAAATATAGATTATTCACATATACATTGTGTTTATATCTTACAGTTAAAGATATATTAAAAGTATGAGGAAACAAATACAAAAATACCAAATATTTTGGAATTATTAGTTTTTAAATCACAAGTTTTTATTTTAAAAATATGATTTAATATTTTTTAAATCCAAATGATAAGATAAAGTTTTATTTTGTCAAAATTAAATTAGTTTCAAATAGTTATGGTAAAAATTAAAATAATAAGACAAAGTTATTGTAAAGAAATAGGAAGAAATAAACAATAAGATAAGAAATGATATAACTATTATTTAGTTTTAAAAAATTATGGTAAATATATATTGCTCACAAATATATTCAATGCATATTTTATAATTAAAGATATATTAAATGTATGAGGAAAGTTATACAAAACTACCAAAATTTTGAATTTATTAGTTTTTATAATACAAATTATTTTTATTTAAAAAATCAAATTCATTATTTATAAACCAAAATTAAATTAGTTTTAAATGGCTGTGGTAAATTTTCAAATAAATAAGATAAAGTTTTTATAAAGAAATAGGAACAAAGAAACAATAAGATAAGAAAGGATATTATGATTATTTAGTTTTAAAAAGTTATGGTAAATATAGATTGTTCACAAAGATATTGTGTTTATATCTTATACTTAGAGATATATTAAAAGTATGAGTAAAGTTATGCAAAAATACCAATTTTTTGGATTTTTTAATTAGTTTTTAAATTACAAATAATTTATATTATAAAAAAATCGAATTTATATTTTTCAAACTAAAAAATTAGATAAAGTTTTTGTATTGTCGATATTATTTAGTTTTAAATAGTTATGGTAAAAATTTGGAAATAAATAAGAAATGATATAATTATTATTTAGTTTAAATAGTTATGGAAATAAACAATAAGATAAGATAAATAGTTATGATAAAAATTCAAAAAATAGATAAGAAAGGATATTTTTATTATTATTTAGTTTTAAATAGTTATGAAAATAAAAAATAAGAAAAGATATGATGAGCTCGCAGATAAGGTGGCATATCTAAGAGGCTGACATGTAGACGAATTGAACGTGATGACGACACGTAAGCGAATTAAACGTGAGTTTGACACGTAGGCGAATTAAATATATAGAGAATATATATAGATATAGATTAGAGTATAGATTGATATGATATAAGGGCAATTTTATCGGAGTCCCATACAAGGGTCTTATACAATTTTTTGAATATAATAAATTAATTGGGCTATAAGACCTGAGGAAAGTCCCAACATTTGCCCATTTTTAGGGACCGTCCCATACACACAAAGCATAAGCCGTGTTTGGCACGTCAATTTTTTTTGCCTCTGATTGAGGCAAAACGACGCCGTTTCGGGGACCCCATCAAACGCGCCCTTATCAATAGCTGGGGGGAGACAGTGCCACGCGGTGCCATTTCATTGGCGCGCTAGCGCGCGCCCGATGGGCGCCGCGTGTCACGTTATGGACGGCCAGGATTTGTTCCTGACCGTCCTTTATTTTTATTTTAAAATTAATTTATTTAAAAATTGGTGTGTTAAAAAATAAAAATACCATAATTCTAATTACATTTTTCTATATCCATAGACATCCATTTTGGATATATTTGGTAGAATTTAATATTTTTTTGTATTATAGGTTTAAGGAAGTGAAAATAAATCATTTTATTATTATTATTTGGGGTTTAAATAAAATAAATATCAATTTAATTTATTTAATATAAAAATTACATTGTAAATAAATTTTATAAATTTAATGTATTTTTATAAATTTTAATATAAAAAAGTCCAAATAGATCATATTTTATGCAATCAACCTACTTTTATAAATTTTAATATAATTTATTTATTTAATATAACACTATTTTAGGGTATACTAACTACTTTTTTAATATTATGGTGTACTAACTATTGTTTTAAATAATATAACAAAATAGGGGGGGAAATATAAATGATTTTTTATTTGCCTATAAATAAGATGACATCCCAATTGCACAACTCACACAATCCTCTATAATTTATCTCTTGTAACCTCCCATTCCTTTCTTTCATTCTTTCATCATGAATCAAAACCAAGATGACATCCCAAATAACTTTGGGGATTTATCATTAGATGTGTATGATCCTTATAATATGAACTACACACAACTCCTCTCACAAAGTCAATACACTTACGGAGGTGCATCTCAGTCAATGGAGATGCCAAGCTATAGCACACAACCTCAACATGTTGTTGAGTCACCGGATCAAACTCAAAGCAGTGGCCGTGGTCGTGGTCGTGGTCGTGGTGGTGGTGGTGGTGGTGGTGGTGGTGGTGATGCCGATGATGCCCAAAAATACACCAAATGCGCCTGGAGTAAGGCTGATGATGTGCTCCTCATCAGTGGGTACTTAAACACCACTAAATATCCCGTAACCAACACCAATC
Source organism: Rheum nobile (assembly GCA_027886185.1). Lineage (NCBI taxonomy): Eukaryota > Viridiplantae > Streptophyta > Magnoliopsida > Caryophyllales > Polygonaceae > Rheum > Rheum nobile. Next base: position 2,887,134 of record WOAB01000073.1, read on the forward strand.
AGACATCTGAGGCATTCTGGAAGCGAATTCAAGGCTACTGGAACACTTACAAGAAACCAGATCAAGGTGAGCGAACTTTGAAAAGTGTTAAGAATAGATGGCATACAGTTACTCCTTTAGTGAATAAGTTTGTTGGTACGTATCAACATGCATGTGCTAATAAAAGAAGTGGGGAGTCGGAGGATGATGTTATGAACAATGCACATGAGTCATTTTTAAGGGAAACGGGAAAAAGGTTTATATATGAGCATGTATGAGAGGCTCTTCGATACGAGCCAAAATGGAGCTTTTCTTATTTGTATCAGGCCAGCGGGACAAACCAAAGCTCGGGAAGTGCCCCAAGCTCAAAAAGATCGTCTACTGATATGGAAGGCTCTAATCAAGATACTCAAACGAGTGGTTTCACTGGGATTTTTTAGCGTCCTGAGGGCATCAAGAAGGCTAAACGAAAGGGGAAAAAATTTGCATCCACAAGTTGTGCTGAAGATGATGGTGAAAGTATGCTCGAAAGAGAAAAAATTCGCATCCAGAGGGAGAAGCATGAATTGGAGATGGCAAAGGTGGCACGAAAGAGGGAGAAGCAAGCGCAATATCTTAAGATCAAGACCATGGAGATTGAACAAAAGACCAAGGAGATGGAACAAAATAATATCGATAGGAGCAGGAAGTGGGACATGCTCCAGTGGTTGATAGGGAAGCATGATTGCACACCGGAGCAGGAAGTTGTCAAGATGCAATTGATGAAAGAATTCGCCTCTTAAGTTTTATCCATGTAGTTGTGAAGATGTCTTTGTAGTTTTTCGCTTTGCATGTTTTTTTTTTCCGAATGCATGTTTCAATCTTGTTATGTATCTTTCAATCTTGTAATGCATATTTCAATATTGTAATGCATCTTTAGATCTTGTAATGAAAGTTTTTTTAATGTAATGCAAGTTCATTTATGTGATACCATGCTTCTTTGTTTTTTTTACTAAGCATAGAGATGCTTTAACTAGTTGGCATTTTCTATGATTTCATGTGGTGTAGAATCATGCAGAGAAAGCATTGATTGCTTTTGCAAAGCAAAACATGTGATACCATGCTTCTTTGTTTTTTTACTAAGTATAGAGATGCTTTAATTTTTTTGGCATTTTCTATGATTTTATGTGGTGTAGAATCATGCAAAGAAAGCATTGATTGCTTCTGCAAATCAAAGCATGTGATACCATGCTTCTTTGTTTTGTTTACTAAGCATAGAAATGCTTTAATGATATGTGTCATTTCATGCACCTTAACTAGAAATTATTAGCATTATTTAGAGGAGTTTAGGATGAGATTTGTGGCTAAGTCTGTAATCCAGAAGTTGTGGAGAGAAGTGAAGAAATCATGGGATTTATAGAGGTTTGAAGTGTATTGAAGAGTAGAAGAACAATGTGCTGAATTCAAATGGTTTGTTCTCTCTACTTAGATGTCCAAATGAAGTGATTCCAATTTGAGGAGTTAGATCTTGAAGTCTACTGCAAGTCCTCAAAATATGAGCGCAATCCGAGTTGGGAATCAAAAGTTATGGTGTTTCTACTAAAGTGTCGCAGAAGTTGAAAAAGGCACCGCCGCCCCGCGGTGGAACTCACCGCCCCGCGGTGTAACTTGACGCCCCGCGGCGATCCTCACCGCGACCCGACAGTGACTCCCAGAGAAGCCTGACACCCCGCGGTGGCCATGCTTCTTTGTTTTTTTACTAAGCATAGGCTTTAACTAGTTGGCATTTTCTATGATTTCATGTGGTGTAGAATCATGCAGAGAAAGCATTGATTGCTTCTGCAAAGCAAAGCATGTGATACTATGCTTCTTTGTTTTTTTACTAAGCATAGAGATGCTTTAATTTTTTTTGGCATTTTCTATGATTTTATGTGGTGTAGAATCATGCAAAGAAAGCATTGATTGCTTCTGCAAAGCAAAGCATGTGATACCATGCTTCTTTGTTTAACTACTTGGCATTTCCTAGAATTACAGAGATCTATATAAGTGAGGATTTACAATGGTTTAGGGTCTCCTCATTTCTTGAAATCTCTAAAAATGTCTAGTTCATCCTCAAACTCAAACCCTTTACTTTCTAGCAATAGCTCTGAATATGGTGAATACGAAAGAATTACACAAGAAGCGCTTGATGCGTGTTCATGTTGTTTTCGCGTGTTGTTTTATTTTCTTAAAATTATGCATCACTTTTGTTGATTTGCCTATCAATGTATGTTTGTTTGTCTTAATTTTTTTTTATAAAAATAATTAAATAATTAAAATAAAATAACATTAATAAATTTATTATAAACAAAAAAAAATTAATTTTTTTTTACATTAATATATAATAAGGGGTATATATGTATAATAATATAATAAAAGGGTATATTGGTAATTTAATATAAACAAAAGGATATAATTATAATTTAAACTAAATCTAAAAGACCCATCTAAAAGACCCCAATAAAAACCTCCAATACACCATGGGTCTTATAGCAAATAATTCTCTCCAAAAATCCCTATAAGACCCATCCTATGGGACTCCATTAAAGATGCCCTAAGTGTATATCTAGGAGGGTTAAGCAAATAAGTTTTAATGGATTTAAAAAAATTCAACTTAATCGGCCACAAAAATTTAAATCTATAGACATAAAATATGCTTCCTAAAGTTAATCTCATGAATTGGTATGGTCATCAAATTTAATCTTATCATATAAACTACATAATTTATCTAATGGGTTTGGATAATAAAGACTAATAGACTTTACTTAATCTTTTCAATTAAATACTTATAATGCTTAATAATAATTAGATAATATTAAGATAATAAGGATATAATTATTATTTAGTTTTAAATAGTTATGAAAATAAACAATAATTAAGATATTAGTTATGACAATAAACAATAAGATAAGATATCGGATGAGGTGGCGGATGATTTGGCATAGCTCAGAGGTCGACACATAGACAAATTAAATATGGTGACGACACATATGCGAATTAAAAGTGAGGCCGACACGTAGGATTTATGTTTCTGCTTTAGTATATATAATATATATATAGAAGATTGGTACTTGTTAGATACTCCGTAATAAGGAATAATATATCGTAGAAATAATATATCTCAATTTATTATGTTAATATCTTGTACCTTATAACAGTAATACACAAAGCAACCCAAGTGAGATTCTATCTAAAAAATCACTTTTATCACCGGGTTTTTCTTTTCTTTTCTTTTCTTTGTTGGTTGTGTTGCTTTCTTTTATTAGCGCATATTTTTGTGTGTACAAATATTACTATTTGACTTATGTTGGTTTGCTCCAATCTTAGTTTAGACAAACCTCTCAATGTTCTTACATGTCTGAAAACTATATGATTTCTTTAATGCAATATGTTACAGGAAATAGAAGGAGGATTCGTTATATTGTGTAGTTGTCAAATAGGAGTAAAAGACATAAGTCGTAACATTTATTTGAAAAGAGTCAAAAGACATAACTTGCAATCATCCTTAATTAATGTTTAACCTGCTAATCAGAAGCAATTAAGAGTGGTGCTTTTAGTCGTGGAGCACCCAAACATTCCTCACCCATATATTCATGTTCTTTGGTTTTGTATAATTGAAATGGGAAACATATTATGTTTATAAAAAGATCTCTCTCATGTACCATATATATATTGAGCACATTAATTTTGGTCTCCGCATCAGAATTATAAATTATTATTATTTTTGCAGTTTTTAGTTTTCTTTTCTAATTGTAAATACCATTACTATAAAGTACATTTTACATATGTTTTATATAGATGAACATATATAATGGTGATACAAAGGAATGAGATTTATAAGACCGATTAGTAAAAAATAAAATATGTTTTTTTTTGGTGAGAAAAAAAATAAAATATGTTGTATATAGTTCAAGTGGTTCAAAAAGAAAGTACAATTTGTAAGTGGAATGTGTGTACAAGGTCCACCCTAGCACATTAGAGATCCTATGCCCAAAACTAGACCTATTATTGTCATAGACACATCAAATGAATTGAACCATCCAATAAAGTTGAAAAAATAAAAGTTAATTGGATAAAAAGAGAGTTATATATAATGTAACGGTGGGGATGAGGGAATTACATGTGGGTTCAGCAAGAAAAAGGATATGAATTCCAAAGTTTTAATAGTTTTGTATAAACAAGCAATAATTCTCTTACATTTAGAGTAAGACTAGTGTAGTGATTTGTTTATTTTTTCTTACAATTAAAAAAATAATATATCAAATATATATATTTAATCGATATAGAACTGTTATAGAAGTAGATGAATGCTAATATAAAAAATGACTAATTGAATACAAAATATTAAAGAGATTGACAAAATATTATCGAAAGAGAGGCGAAACTATCCTTAACTTTATATATGTTAAAAATTGGCTAATTAATTTTGAAGCGGGGATATAGTAAAGAGATTGACAAATATTTTCATAATATTCTTATTATTTAAATTGGAAAGAAAGAAGATATGGAATTGATTTAAAAATCTTTGTGATTGATTTGTATGTAAATTATGAAGAAATTAAGTAGGTTTAGGAACAAATCTTGATAAGCTATATGCTTTTGATTGACATGTTTAGTTTAAAAAATAAAATAATCTTATATATAATTATTGTGATTGATATGTTTAATTTAGGAAATAAGAGAATCTGATAAATATTTATTATATTGAATTTGAAGAAAAACAAAAAAATGATAAAATGTCATATGACAGAAAGAATAAGAGGATGTCATGTGGCATAAGAAGGGGATGAGCTTAATAGGTAGATGTCATTTGGCTTAGAGAGGTTGTGATTTAGTAGATATATAGTAGATTTTGAGGTTTAAAAATGTAAAATTATATCTTAAAAGTATTTATGGAAGAAAGTAGATTATGAAAATAATTGTGTGATTCTTTTCTATTTAAATTAGGAAATGTGCGATTGATTTGTATAATATATTAGGAAATGATCAGATATTTGGTATATATTTTAAGGTTTAAAAATGAAAAATTATATCTTCAACGCATTTATGTAAGAAAGTATATTACAAAAATAATTGTGTGATTCTTTTCTGTTTAAATTAGGAAATGTGCGATTGGTTTGTATAGTATGCTAGGAAATGATCAAATATTTGGTATATATTTTGATGTGTAAGAATTCAAATTTATATCTTCAAAATATTTATGAAAGAAAGTAGATACGAAAATAATTGTGTTATTTTTCTTTTTCCAGATTCCTAATCAAGGTCAATATTTTGTATAAATTAGGAAATGTGTGATTTGTTTCTATCTTATTTAGAAAATGTGTGGTTTGTGATTGATTTATATGGTATAATAGGAAATAATCAAATATATGATATATATTTTGATATTTAAAAATGTGAAATTGTAAAAAAAAAAAATACATGTGGCGAAATTAACGTGGAAGTGCCATGAGACGTAGTTTTATTCTGTTTTAGTAGATATATAGTACATTAGAAAATTTTGGATTTGTAATCTTTGTGATCAATTTGTATTTAAATTAGGAAAAAATGAGTGATAGGTTTAGGATAATAATATTTGATTTATAATTAGATTTATTTTAAAAAATTAAAAAAGCAGAAAATAACATGTTGCAGTTTTAATGAGGGTGTGCCATGTGGCAGTTTTAATGAGGGAGTGTCATGTGACGCAATTAGGTTCTAGCTTAGTACATATATAGTAGATTAGGAAATTTTGGACATTTATATAATTAGGAAATTTTGAATTTGTAATCTTTGTGATTAACTTGCAATCTTTGCGCTTGATTTGTATTTAAATTAGAAAAAAATGATAGGTTTAGGATAATAATCTTTGATTTGTAATTAGATTTATTTTAAAAAATTGAAAAAGTAGAAAATGACATGTGATGGTTTTAATGAGGGAGTGTCATGTAGCATAATTAAGTTCTAGTTTAGTAGATATATAGTAGATTATAACGCGACTTTCTTACTTTGTAGCAAAATAAAAAGATTATGCTTCATGTGTATGAACTATAGGTTAGATGCATATCTTCATATGGGTATTGAAAAATATTTACAATTTTCTTATAAAATATAAATAAAGTTGATCATGTATGATCTCTTCATATTAGTTTAAGGAAGGTTTAATAAAGAACAATGAAAATTATAAAAAAGAAGAAATGCTGTGTAAAAAGGTTTATTTGATATAAAATCATTATTAAGGATCTTGCAAGTATTTATAAAAGGACTTGGGTATTATATAAGTAATAATGATCGTGTGACAAACACTGGGCAAAACTTTCCATGACTTAGTTGACCAATATCACAATTAATAATGAAATTAATAATAATGATTTCCCATAATTATAATAACATTAATTTACTCAAATTAGCACTAAAAAGCTCGATAACTACTATTGAAAAAAACCATTGTCAAAATATTTAACCTTTTAGCAAGTGAAAAGTGAGCTAGGGTAGCAAATCATAACAACGTACAATTATTTCCTAGTGCTTAATACTTCAAAACCACTTTGAAATCAAAAACTTTTGATCCATTTATCATGATATTGCCATATTGGTGCAAATTTATTAGGTTAATAATAAATAAATAAAGTGATTTGGTGGATCTCAAGTAATATAGTTTGAAGATATGCTTATCGTATTGATATATTAGTTGAAATAAAGAGTTACAAATGGAAGTTTAGGATGGAAAGATATTATTCCAATTTGGAAGTAGTAGGATATCTGATAGATGAATATCGTTTTCAAAATTTTCATTTACAATATAAAATGAGATCTATTAAGAAAATGAGATCGTTAGTAATAGTATATAGGTATAGATTACGTATAAAAAATATATGGCTGAGAATATTATTTGCTACATTTTTGGAAAGATTAGAGTATAAAAAATATTCATATTGTATACATATCCGGCTAATATGGATAGAGATTTTATTTTCTTTGATTTTATTAGATTTTTGAAAAAAACAACCGAAAAAATGAGAGCTTGACACGTGGCAAATTCAATGTCGTGATACCACGTGTCAGCATAAGGATTTGGTTCATTTTCAGAGTGTCATGTGGCACAGTTGATAAAATGTTTTAGTAGTTATATAGTAGATTGAACAGATTAATTATGATACTATTAATTATTAATTAAAGTAAATAAAGCTTACAAAATTGGAATTCAATACGTACTAATATTTTCTAGAACGATTTAGTTTATATAAATAGAGTAGCCTACTCAACTTCGATGTCAATCTACGCAAAGATGAATCATCATGATTTCACAACAAAACTACACCAGCTCAAATAAAGAAGGAAAATGAAAGAGAAAATTCAACCGGCCATAAGAAAACCGTTTTGTTTGTGACGCCGACTGCATCCGCACTTTCCACACACCTTAGTAGCTCAATTGCCCAATCCTCGTACTTCTCAACCTTGCCTTCTCATGCTCTCCTAATTTCTCTTTTCCTCCCCTTTTTAATCTACCCTAATTTCTGCTCCCATGGCAGATCCATTCGCCGGCGCCTACGACGATGCTGATGACTTGCTCTCTTCCCTCCCTTCCGGTAATAATAGGCTCTCCAACAGCAACGGTACCAGCGCATATCCGTAAAAAAAAAAATTTACAGATTTATGATTAAATATTTATTTATGTACAAAAAATATAAAGTATTACTAAATGTCACCTAAAAAAGTTTCACCGTTATTGATTTGTCAAGAATGTCCCTTAGAGTTTTTTCAATTTTCATTGTTCTGCCACTATCTCTATTCTTTATTGAATCTCATCTTTCCTCTGCATACCTGATAGAAAAAGTTTAGGTTTGAATAGAATTTGGAACCCATCCTCATGTAACCAATCCACCGAACACCACCATCTATTTCATGACCATCTTGGCCACGAGCAAACGCCTCATCACTTTCACACCTAACCTCTTTCGATGTCTTTCAGATCGCGTTGCCAACTCTAATATCAATTTTGAAACGAAATTTGCAATCTTTGGAGATGAATTGATTTGAGTTTTCCGATCTAGTTTGCTAAAAATTCGATGTGGATCAAGCCAATTATAGTTTTTCCAGTGTACAATCATGAATTTTTTCCAGTGTACTATCATGGTTTTTAATGTCAACTCATGGTGTTTATTCAATTACCATTAATGTATGAAGTTTTTAATTAATTTGAAGACAATTCAGTAACAAATTCTCATCCAATTTAATGGTATAATACCAAGTGTTCAGGAATTGGGAGAATGAAGAGGTTCTCGTGGAGCTTCAAAATAAGTAATGCTTAATAACATTAAGAGAGGTAAATTAGCAATTGGTAATTTTAATTTAAATTGAGCAGATTAGGAGATATAGAAAGGATCACTGATTTAGGTTTAAAATATGAGAATAGAATGATGGTCTCATGGTAGTTTGAACATAAAAGAAGGGAGATTGAGGAGAAAGGGGATTTGAAATTTGGGTTTGATCGGATAGAGGAGATTTGAATCTTAAAAGTAAATTATAATGATAAAATAAATTAGGGTTAATTTAGGTAATTAAATAATGGTGATGGATTTTTATGGTGATATTTAGCAAATATGAAAATATATGGTTGAGAATATTATTTGCTACGTTTTTGGAAAGATTAGAATATACAAAATATTCATATTGTATGTATATCCTGCTAATATGGACAAATATTTTATTTTCTTTGATTTTATTAGATTTTTGAAAAACCAACTGAAAAAATGAGAGCTTGACACGTGACAGATTCAATGTTGTAATGTCACGTGGCAACAAAGGGGTTTGGTTTATTTTCGGAGCGCCATGTGACACAGTTGACATTTTATATAGTAGATTTTAGGAGATTTTTATTTGATCAATATAAGCTAATTAAGTAGTACTCCATAAACGTTTTTTGTACGGACATAGGATATTTTTAAAAAAAAAATTAAAGTTAAACTCTTTTAAAAAAGATAAAAACCTCAAAATATATTATATCTAATAAATTCTTTTTCAAAACAAAATTCTTAACCTATGCTCTTGTTAGAAAAACTATTTAATAAAATCTACATAAGCTAGGTGACCACGTGAATTATTTTATTAACGATTTTTCTAAGGTATATCCTAAGGGCGTCATAGGTTATGATATCATATATAGGAATGATTAAGTGTTATTTTTTTAGAATGTTCTATTTTTTAAAAGGGTTCAACACTTTTTCTTAGGATTTCTTTTTCTTAATAGGAAGCCCTAAAGACATAGATTAGGAAAATCGATTTACTAAATAATGTCTTCATACTTGCTAATAATAGGATCATTGTACAATAATGTACGTATATGCGTGGAATGGTTATGAACTTATGATTCTAGATTTTTTTTGAGATATCTAGATAAAACGCTTTAGGGAGTCTAGTGTCAAACCACTAGACCGACTGAATGTTAGTAACTTATGATTCTAGATTTACTAAGAGTATCTAATTGATATCTTCTATACATAAGTTAATAAGTATCTGTTAATTTCAGGAAATTTAGCAGATTAATTTAGTCGACGTTGTTAAAAACATGTACTATGAATCACATGACATATACAGTGAACTTTTTTACTATGGTTTTTCTAATCTATATCCTAAGGGTCATAATTTAAGACTTCTCATTTTAGAAATTGTTCTCTAAAAGGGAATATTTAAATCATTTAAAAAAAATTAAATTCCAAAAATAAAATAAAAAATAAAATATTTTCATAATAAAGTACTTAACTTATATTCTTAGGGCCTGAATTAGAAAAATTGAATTATAACAATGGTTTAGTGACTTCTATTATTGTATTAAGCAATAGATTTCTTATGTTCAAATTAGAGTAACAGATTGTGTTCATCACAAAGAACCCAAACCAAAGGTAACACATTGTTCATAGAATGTCAATTACACGTTCCATTACAAAGTGTTATTAACTTTATGAAATAGTTTCCAAAAATGACAGCATACAAAACTATAATTATGCTTAATTATTATCATATTGCACGTAGCATTGAAAAATGAACTCTGAAAAACGTTCTCCGTACCAAGAGTCTTCGAAAACCCTAAACTCCCCCAACCATGACTCCGCCGCCGCCTCTATCAATTTATGCCCTCGAAACCTGCTTCTTGATCCCTCAGACCAGAAGAACAATCTACCCAACTTCGCCGGCGAAGACAGTGGTGGTGTCGAAGCTGCGTCTTCGGCTGAAAACCAGAGATCCGAGAGGCCGTCGCCGTGCGTTCTCTCCGAAACCCTTCCTCTGAAGAGAAATCCGATGATGCTCGGTGGGCCTTCTCCGACTGGCCGGCGATCTGAGCCTTCTCTCAGAAGAGCTCCCCGTTAATGGTGTGGGATCTGGGGGCTCCATGTGCTCGCCTCCGTCCTCGGAGTTTTGGGCCGCTGTGGCGAGGTGCTGATTCCAGCGTCGGTTTCTCGAGCGCGCTCGACAAAGCTTCTGTTGGACGAGAGCAGATCTGCGGTGGCCCTCCGCTTACCCCTCTCCGGTCTAGGAGATTTTGGATTCTCCATCTCAGAGGGAAGAGATACACGACCGACCCCAGCTTCTCCAGGTTGATTTGTTCTGACCCTTCTCCTTTGTTGCTGATTTTTGTTTATTTCCTTTCGTTTCCTGTCTTACATTTGCATCTTTCTTTCTTGTTTGGTACTGGTTTCGTTTCGTTTGTTGCTTCTTTCGTCCTTTTATGTGAGACCAATTACCCTTTGAATCCCGCCTCGTATGCTTTGTTGATGCTTTGTTGTCCCAGAGTCTCTACCACACTTTGCTGGTGTTTCCTGAGGTTGCTCCTATTTGTGTCTGTGGAATTTCTGACTCTTAGTATTGCTAGCACTTGTACGTTTAATATAAAATCTTCTTCTGAACAAAATATCTTGAACAAATCTGAGGTGAACCCTCCTATCTTGAACAACTCCTCTTTGGTTTCAAGCCTTGAGACTTACAGTCTCCATCTCCTGACTTTTAACAGTAAGAACTCCTCTGAGGTGAACCTTCATGTTCAGGTAAAAACCAATTCTGCAGATTTTCTGTGTTGGAGGACTAAAAGCAACAACCTGAAAATCTTATACTTGAACAAACGACTCTGGAAATGGTTTTTCTTGCAATATATTCAATGCTTTTCTAAATGGCTTGAGCACATGAATATGAATGACAAACCCCAAGACATTTTAAACAATCAATTGTTGAACACTTACTCGACTTGGATTCATTACTGCTTTAGGCTTTTGAAACACAAGATCTTAACTTGGTTTTTTGGAACTTGGCAGTTTGTTCTCTTTACTGACTGCTGGATTATTGTCTCCGGCAATTCTAAACTCCTCACAGAAAATGTCTGGATGCTTATGCACCATATCCAACTCTTTATGATGTTTCTTCATACTCAAAAGCTTTTGTTGAACCACCTTTGGATGGCCTATTTCAGTGATATAGAAGCTGTAAATGAGGAACAAGTTAAGCTTGAACAAAGTCTCAACCAAATATTTGACGGGGATTACAGGACACTACATGAAGAAAATGTTGATCCTCTGAAACAAAATATTCCTCTGAACAATTATCTTCTGAACAAACTTTCTGTTTTGCAGATTTCCTTGAGAAACGATACCTTGAAACATCAAAACAAAGTGAATAAAGCCTCTGGCTTTTGGAAATCACAGTGGATAGACCAGTGCAAGTCCATTTGTAATCTTGTGGATTGCCCATTTTGTGTGTATACAAACTATTACCCAGATTTTGAGAAAAATGATAAGTGTAGCAATAAGAACAACCGAACTATGTGTGTTGTATACAATTCTATGTCTATGTATGATGTTCTTTGGAACAATTTTTGCCATATACTGGCCCCTTACAACTGGAGTCCTTTTAGGATAAACCAGCAATTCATGGGTGACCCCCACAAACTCACAGAACAATCCCGCTTGAGAAAAGCAAACAACAAAACAAAGTATTACTCCAAGAACAATACAATTATGACCACGGAACAAAATAGAGGAAACAAACGTAAACTTTGTAGATCGCTCAAGATCATTGCTCGGATAAACTGCCATGAACAACAATGCCCGTCATTCGGGGAACGACTCCAAAACCAACGACACCAAAACCATGATGAGATATCCCCTGATTGCATGAATTATTGGAATTTACAGACTACTGAACACTACAACAGTATTACCAAAATCCTTTCGAAGTCCCCTAAATGTCTTATGATATGGGGCAAATTCATTATGAGGTTTTTATGAAGATTACGACCTGGAATTGCCGTGGTATCGGAAAGAAAACCTTTTGGATGGATGTTGAATCCCTCTGCAAAATTGAACGTATCCAATTATTTGCACTCTTTGAAACTAGAACAAATAAAGAACCAAGTGAAAAAGATTGGAGAAAAGCAGGCTTTGATCAATTTTATTATATCTCGGCTATGGGATTTTCGGGTGGTATCTGTGTTATGTGGAAGACCTACCAACTTACAAATGAAATCCTTGAAATTGATCAAATTGATACGAGGTTTATCTCGGTCAAATATACTAATCAAATCTCGAACAAGAAACTTATGTTAATCCTTACTTATGCTCCTCCGAATGAGGCTGGAAAAAATGTATTCTAGAATGATCTCACCTCCTTTATTAAAAATTGTTCCCTTCCGTGTATTGTCATGGGAGATCTGAACGAAATTCAAGACCCCTCTAAGAAATTAGGCGGTTTATTACCACCATTGACCAAATTTGCAAGATTACGTCATTTTAAAAATGAATGTGAACTAATAGATACCCCTATTCAAGAAAATGGCTACACCTGGCGAAAAAACATTACAGAAATTGACAACATATATGAAAAACTGGATAGGGTACTCATCCATCACCAGATCCTTCAATGGTACCCGAATATTTGTACCAAACATTTTGCTTTTACAAGCTTAGACCACTGTCCCATCTCTATTGACTTGGACTCAGAAACACCCTTTAAAAATCAGCCTTTCAAATTTGAGAATGTCTGGATGACCAGAAAGGATTTCAAAAATGTTATAAAACAAGCCTGGAGAACTAACTATCACGGATCTAGATTATATAATCTGGTTTCCAAAACAAAATTATTGAAGAAACATGCAAAGGTCTGAAACAAAAGCACCTTCGGCAATGTTTTTACTCAATTACAAAACATAGAAAAACAACTCTCTGAAATCCAAACCGAGATCTGTAATTCCCCTACAAGTGACCTTATTAAGAAAGAAATTAGAATCATGGAAAAAAAGGAAAAGCTCCTCTGCTTCCCAAAAATCTACTGGAACCAAAGAGCAAAAGTTAAACACATTAAATTTAATGACACAAACACAAGCTATTTCCACAAAATAGCAAGTGGAAGAAGAAACAGGAAAATCATTAAAGAAATCAAAACACAAGAAGGAACTAGCATTACTGGTGAAGAAAACATTAGATCAGAAATCAGAAATGATTTCATCAAAAGATTTAGAAGCGAAAATATGAACCAAAGACTTTTTCAAGACAATCTGGAACTAATTCAATCTGAAATCTCTGACGTAGACAATCTAGAACTAATCAAGAATGTAACGAATGAAGAAATCAAAAAGGATGTCTTTAACATTGGCTCGAACAAATCTCCGGGCCCAGATGGTATGATAGCAGAATTCTACCAAAAATATTGGGATCTTGTAGGCCCCTCTGTTATTCAAGCTGTTAAAAGCTTTTTCCTCTCCGGGAAACTGCTCAAACAGGTTAACCACACATTCATCTTCTTAATACCAAAATGTGACAATCCGAACTCCACCAATCACTATAGACCTATTAGTCTATGCCCCACAATTTACAAAATAATCTCAAAGATCTTAACAACAAGACTTAAAGGAACCATGGAAAAATTAATTCACCCCCTACAAGGTGCGTTTGTTGCAAACAGGGCAATTCAAGATAATATCCTAATTGCCCATGAGATCTTTCACTCCTTCAAATCGAAAAAAGGATCTGAAGGCTTCATTGCGCTTAAATTAGATATGGAAAAAGCGTATGACAGAATTGAATGGAATTTCATTCTCAAAACTATGGAGAAATTTGGATTCCATGAAAAATTTATCAACTGGATAAGAGAATGTATAACCACAGTCTCCTTTTCGGTGCTTGTAAACAACGGACCGACATAAATTTTCAAACCGACAAGAGGACTCCGGCAGGGTGACCCCCTCTCCCATTTCCTATTTATTTTGGGATCGGAAATCCTTGCTAGAAAACTATAAAAAGCCTTTGAAAGACCTCGTAATCCTTTGGGATTCCAAATCACTCATCAAGGATCAAGAATCCCTTTCCTAGCTTTTGCTGATGATATTATGATCTTCTCAAAAGCTAAACAAGAGCACTGTAAAGAAATAAAGGACATTATTGACGAATACTGTAAAATCTCAAGACAAAAAGTGAATTTTCACAAATCAGCGTTTCAAGTCACTAAAAAAGTTACCAATCAAAAGAAAATAGCGATACAAGGTATCCTCACCATTACAAATATGATATCCCTTGATAAATACCTTGGGTGTCCTATCATTAATGGCAGAGTAACCTCGAATACGTTCTCGGATCTTCTACTCAGTACACAACAACAACTCGCAAAATGGAAAGCAAACTCTCTGTCCCAAGCAGGCAGAACAACTCTGATCAAAACCAACCTGGCTTCTAGACCAAACTTTCTTATGCAAAGCTTTATGCTACCTTCACACACACACAATGAGCTTGACAAGCTAAACAGGTCCTTTTTTTGGAACAAAGATAGCTCCTATAAGCCTTTGATAGGCTGGGGAAAAAATTGTAAACCAACAAAACAATGAGGCCTTGGCCTGAGAAAATCTAAGGATATGAACAAAGCCCTACAATTCAAACTACTATGGAAAATCTTAGCAGAACCAAATAACTTCTGGGTTAGAGTTGTTACTGAAAAATACCTGAAAACAGTCCATATCTTTCACTACGAGAAAAAAAGAAACTGCTCTTGGCAATGGTCCAAAATGATTGAACTCATTGATGAATTCAAGTCTGGACTAATCTGGCAAGTTGGTAATGGCAAAACAATCAAATTTTGGCTTGATAATTGGGTTTTCAGATCCCCGTTGAGTGAATCCATAAACACACAAGTTACCTTGAACAAATATGCTACGGTAGCCGATTTTATGCTACCAAATAAAACCTGGAATAAGAACCTAATAGAACAATATTTACCCCATGACTTAGTAACAACGATTACATCAATCCCAATCCCGCTGAATGATATTCATGATAGAATGTATTGGGAAGCCAGCAAGAATGGTTGGTTTTCTACAAACTCTGTCATGGAACTAATTAATAGAAACAAACGATATACTGCGTATGACTCCGCTTGGATCTGGAAAATGGACACTTACCCTAAAGTTAAAAACTTTGTTTGGAAAATACTGAAAAACGGATTACCAACAAAATCAAGACTAACAGAAAAAGGGGTAGCCATCCCCCAGGCCCCAAGGATGCATCAGATGCAATGCGCAATTGGAGGATTTGAATCATCTCCTATTCCATTGTAACCATACCAAGAAAACAATAGAGAAAATGAACCGATCCATATACGGTATTATTACTTCCATAAACATAGCAAATAGAAAAATCAATGAAATCATTGATGAAATTCGACAAAAAACCGATCGCTTGCCATTTATAGAATTACTGGTTTCTTTGTGGGGAATCTGGTTCTATAGAAACCAACAAAGCTTTGGAAACCCAAATAATGATGCCAACCACATCAAGGATGTTCCGAATTATATCAAACAACAAATTGAGAACTGGAATAAGACGAAAACCTGGAATCCTGACTGCCTAGCAGACGACCGAAACCTCATAGAACAAATAGCTTCAAACGACCAATAAAAAATGAAAAAAACCTCCAGATAAAATTATCAAAATCAATACTGATGGATCAACAAAAACAAATGGTGAATCTAGCTTTGGCTACATTTTCCGGAACAACAAAGGTGAACCTATTTTTATCTTCGGGGATAAATGTGGTACCTCAACCCCATTAAAAACGAAAACGCTTGCGGTAAGAAATGTCCTGATAAAGGCCTATGAATTAGGCATTACCGACATACAGCTTGAATGCGATAACCTGACCGTTGTGAATGTCCTAAACCAAATCTGGCACTGTCCATGGGATATTGAAATGATTATTTCTGATATCTTGTGTGTTTTACAACTTTTTTCTTCAGTACATATTTCTCATGTCTTCCGGGAAACAAATGTGGTGGCCGACTTCATCGCTAAGGAGGTCCAACTTAGTTCCTTGGAAGATATTCGAACTAGTTCAGAATTTATAATTCTCATCCGAAAGGATACTATAGACTGAGAAACCGACTCTTCTGTGATTTCCAGTCTAATTCTTACTTAATAAAAAAAATTGCACGTAGCATTAATAAGATTGATGTAGATTTCTCATAGCTTTATTCATAAAGATGATGTGAAATTGACAAAGCATATATAACCGACATATGAGAAAATTCAAAATTGAGAATAATAGTAGAGTTTGGGAAGCTTTGAACACTTGTTGCATGATTAGTTTCCTTGGCTTGTCACTTCGCATGTGTACGTGAAGGGGATACTTACAATAAATAACAAGTGTTATAGGACACTTCACAATTGTATGCATGCACAAGATTGATTTTTGTATTCAGTGGCTTTTGGTTTTTATTTGATCACCATCAAATACATATGTTAGGTGGTCTTTCAGTATCATATTTCAAATGGCTACTTTTTTTTTTATAAAGGAAATATTTCAATATATCCGAAATAACAAAGGCCGATAAATCAGCGTTCGGACAAACCGAAACGAAAAGACAACAAACAATTAAGGAAAATACAACAGCAAAGCTACGAGTTAGTTTATAAATATACCCGAGATAACAATGTCGAGTATTGGTAATAGGGGGGAGAGTCTCTGTCTTATATATTAGGCAAGTCAGCCACATCCTTTCGATGTGAGACTCCAATAAAGGTGAATAGGCGATACTCTCACATGTATATGATGTGTCAATTAGGACAATCTTCGTAAATGGATAAAATGTTTTTTAGAACTGGATTTAGTTTATAAATATAATTGACTTAACTCTAGATAAGGTCAAGTTGCACAACAAATAAGTTCCACAAGTATATTTACACAAAGTTTAGAAGATATATAATAATTTGTGACAGCTGACAACAGTATACAAAGGCAACCGTTTTGTGCAAAACTATAATTTTATTAATATATAGTATTACGTATGTACGTAATTGTATAATATAATCATAATATGAATTTCAAAAAGGTCTTGTTCGCTTTTCGAAATATTAGAAAAATAAACATAATATTTAGCATAATGATAGAAACATTTCACATGGTAGGCACATGGCTAATAATGGGTTATTTGGAAAATGGGTTCAAAGACATCGGAACATTCCACTTTGCAAAAGATTTTAGAAAATCAAAAAAGAGATTTTTGATTATTACAATAGCTATGAGAGTGGATCCCATGCTCTTTTTTTCCTGATAATTAATTTCAGGAGCCACTTCAAATAATATCGAAACTACTACTAAAAAGAGTAGTTCAAAATTTGAGAAAACGATGAAATGAAAAATCTCTTTATATATTTTAATTGGAAAGAACTCAAAAAGTCATTGTAACGACAAAGCTTAGACTGAACTAGAAGATCGTCAAACTTGGTTTATAGAGCCGCTTTTAGTTAACCAAATGTCTACATTTCAAACGTATACAGTTGAAAGTAACAAATGTCTGTATTTAAATTTGGTTATTTTGGTGGAAAACTCTATAGATAAGTTTAAAACTTATAAATTCTAGGGTTTTCTAAATATTATACATGTGTTTTATCATCTCAACTATTTTAATTTAGTCCCCTCTTGTAAGTTTTTAAGTTCATTTTTATTTTAAAATTAAGATAATCATATCAAATTCCGGTCTTACAATAATAATTTTATTTTATATTCTGAGATATATTTGTTAATATTTTCAAAAACAGATATCCAACATATTTTCACGATTCGTAACTGTGTGATTGATAGATTATATATAATTATTAGCACATTAGACTGTGCGGTTCTGTCACTCATTTATCCAATGATCATGTTTTGCTTCGAATCATCCGTAAAAAATGCTCGAAGATGGGCTAGTATTCAGGTAACGAGTATTTAGTCATTCTAATTACTTTTAAAAAAAAACTTTTAAATCCCTTGCACATAGTTTTAAATTTTCATTGAAAATTAATACTTACCCTAGTAAATATAACTTATTATGTAATCTAATCCTACGTTGTTCTAATTAGAACATATATTGATTTGTTGCAAGCATTACAGATGAATAGACTAGGAACACAATGTAGAGTCAAAGGGGTTAACAGGCTGGCTTAGCCATGGAGGCACATGTGGGCTCGAGTGACTTGACCAATGTTGGCTCTAGCCCCTTTGCAGCTTCACATGAAGCTCTGGCTAAGTCTTGAGCCTGTTTACCTCTTAGTCTCGGCTTTCACTTGTTATGGGTCTGTTTATCCTAAGTGGGCCTCCTCTGCTATCTGGGCTTGGCCGATATTGGGAGACACTGACCTACACTGGTGAAACGACGCGTTTGGGTTAAATGAGTTAAGGTATATAACCTCTACTGTAGCTCTCAGCGCCGCGTGACTTAAAGCTGCTTTTCTTCCTTGCTCCGATGGAAACCCTAGAGCTCTCTTCACTGAGAGCAGAACTCTGGCTCCTCCATTGTTGCTCGAAGCTGTAGCCTCAAAAGGTTAAGAGAGAAGTCATAGAAAGAGAGAAAGAGAGATTGAAGAGCCGCTTGTGTGCAAGCTCTGTGGTTGTCCTTCCAAGGGACACTTCTTATCTCGTCTTCTTCTTTTGGCATGTGTGCCACTTCTTCTCTTGTGTTGTTTTCTTAGTTTGCTCTCTGTATGCTTGCTTGTAACCAGACTTGTTCTTGGCCTTGAGTTGCCTAGTGGAAGGGTGAGCCTCCCCTCCTGAGGACTCCGCAGACGTAGGACTTAGTCCGAACTGCGTAAACAACTCCTGGTGTTTGAACTCGCTTTTCGTTTGTCCTTATTGTCCAAGCTTTAAGTTTTTGAACGATTGAGGTAGATATGAGCGGATTTGTTAATACAAATTGGTATCAGAGCCCTGTGCTCGATATGTGCTTCCGCTTGTGTTTTTAGGGTTTTAGAAAAGGGATTTCTGTGTTGAGTTGTCTCTTGTTGCTTCTTTCTCTGGAAAATCTACTACTTTTGCTACTGTGAGTCTGCGATTGTTTGAGAAGTGACAATCTGTGGTGGCTCATTTGAAAGGCTGCTAAGGTGTATTTTTCAGATTGCGAAAAACTTGGAGAGGCTTGACCACTTGCTATCTCTTTTTACCAATTTTAAACTTATATGCTCATCTGCTCTCGTTCTACAAGACTATCTTGCTTATTGACTATTAAGACTCTTGTCCTCTGTGACAGTGAACCTCTAGTGGACGAAGCCCTGACTGTGTGTCAGGTGTAAGCTTTATCCCTAGGTTCTTGAGTTGTGTTTTTTTTGCTGTTTACTCCTTGCAAAAGGAGCTGCATGTATCTTTGCTCTTGACCTTGCTTGTCAAGTGTGAATTTGGACTGTGTGTCTAATTCTGTGTGTTGCTATCTTAGTCTGTTTCTGGTATCTGACTTGTGTGTTGGCTATGGCAAAAAATAGTGTTAGGGTTAAGCCCTTTGATGGCACCACTGACTTTGCCATGTGACAAAAGTCAAGATGAAAGCTATTCTCATAAAGGAAAAATGTTGGAAGGCTGTGACTGGGGTCTTGCCTGCTGACATTTCTGCTGAGGATAAGGCTGAGCTTGATGAGCAGGCTCATTCTGAGATCATGATTAGGCTTGCTGATGACGTGGCTCGTCAAGTTGTAAGTATTACTGACTCTAAATCTCTTTGGAAGGCTTTAGAGGATTTATACTTGACTAAATCACTGCCTAGTAGAATCTCTTTGCTGTGTCGATTGTTCACTTTTAAGATGGATATTAACTTGTCTCTGAATGAAAACTTGGATAAATTCTTGAGAATGAACTAAGAACTTGAAAGATGTGATGACAAGATAAAAGATTCTCATCAGGCTGTTCTTCTTTTGAGCTCTTTGCCTTCTCAGTTTGACACCTTTAAAGATGTTATGCAGTATAGTTCTGAGAAATTGACTAAAGAAAAAATTGTTGAGGCTATACAGGAGAAAAATGAACTTATGAATGTGTTTAAGTCTAAAGGTGAAAAGAAAACTGAGGCTAAGTCTGAAGTACTTATGGCTAAGACTAAGACTAAAAACAAGAGATTTCAGAAGAAAGACAAGGCTAAAAGTGAAAAGCATGACAAAACTGAGAATGATAAGAAAGATGCTAAGAGTTGTTTTTACTGTGGTAAAAAAGGGTCATTTTATTAAAGACTGCCACAAGAAGCAAAAAGATGATAAAGATAAGAAATCCAGTGAATCTGCTGCTTTGTGTGAAACTCATGGTGATTATTCTTATGAACTCCTGATGTGTGCTTCTCTGTCTACTGTGACTCATGACTGGATTCCGGGTGTACATTGCATGCTACCTTTGATAGATCTTTGTTTGAGTCTTTGCATGAGTGTGATGGAGGTGAAGTGTTGTTGGGTGACCACACTTCACTACCTATTAAGGGAATAGGTAATGTGCCTCTTAGGATGTTTGATGGGAAAGTTAGGCTCCTTCAAAAGGTTAGGTGGGTACCTGACCTGAGAAGGAACCTAATGTCAGAATCTGTCTTTGATGATTTAGGATGCAATATTAATACTCATAATGGCATAAGAGTGGTCATGAGAAATGGCTACACTCTTATCAAGAGTGTTAAGAAGGGAGGACTATACCATGTTATAGCTTCTCCTGAACTTAATATCTCAAAAATGAGTATTAGTATGAGTTCTGAACAATCAAAACTTTGGCATGAAAGGCTAGGTCATATTGGAATGAAAGACCTTAATTATCTGTTTAAAACTGGCTTGCTTGATAAGAAACATGTTGATCTTAACTTCTGTGAAAACTGTGTGTTTGGAAAAAAGACTCAACATAGTTTCAATAAATCCACCTATATTGCTAAGAAGCCTCTAGAGTATGTTCACTCTGATTTGTGGGGACCTGCTCAGGTTGACACAATAGGAGGCAGAAGATACTTTATATCCTTCATTGATCATTAATCTAGAAAGTTATGGGTGTATTTGTTGAAATCTAAAGATGAGGCTTTTCATACCTTCAAGATATGGAAGGCTTCAGCAGAGAGTGAGTCCAATGAGAAATTGAAATGTTTAAAGACAGATAATGGCCTTGAATTTTGTAACCATGCCTTTAATGATTTATGTGCTCAATCTGGGGTCAAAAGACACCTCACAGTCCCTGGCACACCTCAGCAGAATGGTACTGCTGAGAGGATGAACAAGGCCTTGCTTGAAAAAGCAAGGTGCATGCTCATCAGTGCTGGGATGAAACCCTCTCTATGGGGAGAGGCAGTTGTCACTGCTTGCTACCTCATCAACAGATCTCCATCTTCTGTGGTGAATTTCAAAACACCACAAGAGATGTGGACTGGCAAGGCTCCAAATTTATCTCACCTTAAACCTTTTGGCTGCACTACATATGATCAAGTGTCACAAGGAAAGTTGCAGCCAATGGCTTTGAAAGGTGTGATGTTGGGATACCCTGAGGGTGTTAAAGGTTATAAGCTTCTACTTGTTCAACCTCGTAGCTATAAGGTATTGACATCTAGGAGTGTAAACTTTAATGAGGTAGATTTCCATTTTAAAAATGTTACTAACACCTCTTCTGTGAGCACATGTACTGGTGAACAAGAAGGAATGAGGTTCTTCTTACCTCATGAAGCTGCAAGTGATGGAGAAGATGAGTTTGACAGTGGCCAAAACTCAAGTGCTTCATCATCTGGAGAGTCACTGGAATCAAATGCACAAGGTCAATCTGCTGAAAGTGACCATGTGAGTGGAGATCAGAACTCTCACCAATCAAGTGGGGAGGTAAGTGACAACAATTCTCCTAGTGTTGTGTCTATTCATGATTCTGAGCATGAAAATGATAACCTTGAAATTCTTGTTGAGAATGACTTAAATGATTATCAATTAACTAGAGATAGACAACGTAGAATCAGAATACCTAATAGGAGATTTATGTCATCTTTGCTTGCTGAGCATTCTGATCTGAACCTTGTTGAGTTTGCCTTTATAGCTGCTGAGCATGTTGTTAATTCCTTTACTCCTGAAACTTATGAAATTGCTATTAAATGTCTGCATGTTAAGGATTGGTTGAAAGCCATACATGAGGAGTATAAGTCTATGCTTGTGAACAATACCTGGGAACTTGTTCCAAAACCTAAAAATGCTAGGTTAATAGACTGTAAATGGATTTACAAATTGAAAGAAAGAACTCACAAGGGTGACCCCCCTATATATAAAGCTAGACTTGTAGCTAAGGGGTTCACTCAGAAAGAGGGTCTAGATTATAATGACATCTTTGCCCCTGTTGTGAAATACAAAACTTTGAGATTGCTCATTGCCATGACTGATGTGTTTGATTGGGAATTAGAACAAATAGATGTTAAAACTGCTTTCCTGCATGGTGATTTGCTTGAGACTATTTACATGAGACAGCCTAAGGGGTTTGTAGTTGAGTATAAATCTGAGCATGTCTGTTTATTAAAGAAATCTATATATGGTCTTAAACAATCCCCTAGGCAGTGGAACATTAAATTTGACTCTTGCATTTGGGATTCACTAAGAGCAGTTATGATACTTGTCTTTACGTTAAGGGCATTAAATCCAAAACTCCTTTGTTTGTGCTTCTGTATGTTGATGATATCTTAATCATGTGTAGTTCTAAAGTGCTTGTTTCTGGTGTGAAAAGAGACTTAAAACTGCATTTTGACATGAAAGATTTGGGCCCTGCCCAGAGAATTCTTGGCATTAATATCACTAGAGATAGAAAGAAAAAGAAAATATGGCTTTCTCAATGTGATTATGTGCATAAGATTCTTGAAAAATTTAGCATGTTAAACTCTAAACCCACCTCAATACCCTTAGGAGGGCACTTAGATTTGACCAAGGAGCACTGCCCTAAAACACCAGCTGAAATGGCCAAGATGTCTCATGTCCCTTATGATATTGTTGTTGGGTCTGTTATGTATGCCATGCTATGTACTAGACCTGATATTTCATTTGCTATTAGTGTGCTTGGTAGATTTATGTCAAATCCTGCTGAGTGTCATTGGAATGCCATGAAATTTCTGTTGAGATACTTGTGTGGTACTGAGAACTTGTGTCTTGTTTATTGTGAGCATACATCTAGAAATGAACTTCATGGATATGTTGATTCTGACTATGCCAATAATAAAGATACTCGGAAATCTACTACTGCATATTACTACACTTGGGCTGGTAACTGTATCTATTGGAAATCACAGCAACAGTCAGTGGTGGCTTTATCCTCCACTGAAGCAGAGTATATTGTTGCCACTGAGGCAGCAAAAGAGGCAATATGGTTAACTGGGATTCTTGGTGAAATATTGACTACTCCATTGATGCATGTGCTGCACATGGACAGTCAAAGTGCTTTGTACTTGTGTAAGGATCTCATGTACCATGAGAGGTCTAAGCATATTGATGTTAGACACCACTTTATTCGAGATAAGGTGGAAGAAAAGGTTCTGGTGGTAAGAAAGGTTAAAGGGGATGAAAATCCTGCAGATTTTGGCACTAAGATTGTAACAGCTGATAAATTTTCATTCTGCATGAATTTCCTGCACATTTGGAATGTTGCCTGAGACCACCTTAACCTAGAGGACGACGACGGACGGTTGGCTCTGAACCCAAACCACTACTGGCGGCACTTGGCACTACATCAACATTTGGATTAGGAGGGCATTTGTTATGTAATCTAATCCTAAGTTGTTGTAATTAGAACATATATTGCTTTGTTGCAAGCATTACAGATGAGTAGACTAGGAACACAATGGAGAGTCAAATGGGTTAACAGGCTGGCTTAGCCATGGAGGCACATGTGGGCTCGAGTGACTTGACCAATGTTGGCTCTAGTCCCTTTGCAGCTTCACATGAAGCTCTGGCTAAGTCTTGGGCATGTTTACCTCTTGGTCTCGGCTTTCACTTGGTATGGGCATGTTTATCCTAAGTGGGCCTCCTCTGCTATCTGGGCTTGGCCGATATTGGGAGACACTGACCTACACTGGTGAAACGACGCGTTTGGGTTAAATGAGTTGAGGTATATAACCTCTATTGTAGCTCTCAGCGCCGGGTGACTTGAAGCTGCTTTTCTTCCTTGCTCCGATGGAAACCCTAGAGAGCTCTCTTCACTGAGAGCAGAACTCTGGCTCCTCCATTATTGCTCGAAGCTGTAGCCTCAAAAGGTTAAGAGAGAAGTCACAGAAAGAGAGAAAGAGAGATTGAAGAGCCGCTTGTGTGCAAGCTCTGTGGTTGTCCTTCCAAGGGACACTTCTTATCTCGTCTTCTTCTTTTGGCATGTGTGTCGCTTCTTCTCTTGTGTTGTTTCCTTAGTTTGCTCTCTATATGCTTGCTTGTAACCAGACTTGTTCTTGGCCTTGAGTTGCCTAGTGGAAGGGTGAGCCTCCTCTCCTGAGGACTCCGCAGACATAGGACTTAGTCCGAACTGCGTAAACAACTCCTGGTGTTTGAACTCGCTTTTCGTTTGTCTTTATTGTCCAAGCTTTAAGTTTTTGAACGATTGAGGTAGATTTGAGCGGATTTGTTAATACATAACTCATTCTAACAATCCATATATGGTTGACATGAGACAATTAATACTCCCTCCGTACGTATTACAATACTTTTTAGTCTTAATTTTTTATCTCAGTATACTTGTTCTTTTAATATTTTTTACATCTATTTTACATATATGTCCTTATAGTTTTTAGCACTTCTTAATAAATGAAAAAAGAATTGTTAGTAATTATATTACAAAAGTAACAAAATAAAGTAATAATTAGGGACATATTTGTATATTTTATATTCTTTTTAATATATGGGCAATTGTACAAAAAAAAACAAGTATTGTGATACGGATGGAGTGAGTAAATTACACATGATATATATATATATATATATAGGGGGACGCTCCGGTAAAACGGTTGTTATGGTAGAACGAAAGTACTAATCTGGAGCGTCAGATTGATGTTGATGGATGGTTAGATTAATGGGTTATAGGAGAGATATGGTAGAGCCCTAACCACCAAATCTAACCTAATAAGGATATTATTAATAAAAAAATAATTAATTTTGGTTGTTACAGGAGAGATAAATTAAGATAATATTCTCTTTCCTAATCGATTTTGCTCTCATTCAAATATTTAAAATTTAAATGGGAAGAACATTTTAATACGTTCGTGAATATCGTTAATGTGTTCACGAATATCAATCATTTGTTAATGAATATCGTTCATGTTTGTTTGAATATCGATTTCTATTTAATAAGTGAATATTTAATATCTTAAAAATGTGAATATCATCACTTAAATCATGAATTTCATCACTTGATAATATGAATATCACACTAAGTTACATGAATATCTCAATTAATCACGTGAATATCAAATTCACTTACATGAATGTCACCACTCAATTAGTGAATATCACTACCCATTTTGTGAATATCGCCCACCGCCCACCACCCACCACCCAATTACATTAATATAGTCACCCAAGTACATGAATATCATCACCTAACTACACGAATATCACCACCCAATATCTTCGAAGCTTTGATTCATGGCGGTAAGGTTTAACAATGACATTGTCGCATCGATTTTGGGTCGCACAATCGCACGATCAACCTGAATATCAACATTATTATAATGAATATCAACAACATTATATTGAATATCACATCATAAATTTTGAATATCGACTATTCAACGCATGAAACCTCATGAATATGAAACTCCCTAGTGTTCGCTCCTCTACTGTGCCTTGCCCCGGCCACCTCTGTTGTCGGCGATCCCCCTCGCCACCACCCGCGACCACACCAGACCCGCGTCGGTGAACCCTGCCCCGAGCCTATACTAGCGAACGACTATCGAGCCGCGCACAGACCTTCACCATCACCCGCGCCGCCCAGATCCACCGGCGACCACTTCACCGCACCGCTCCGAGCCATCCCCAGCCTCTCACGCCCAGTACCTGACGCTGCTCAGCCCCGCGAGCCACACCGGCGACCTCGCGCTCTTCCTCCACCGTCCGATCCACATCCTGCGACCGATCTCATAGATCCGGGCCGACGAGACCGATCTCTCCTTCTTCGAAATTAGAGATCTAGATCGCCGGATTCGAATCGAATTGGAGGAAATTGGATACCTGGATCACCGGCGACTTCCACGAGGATTGCTGATCCAGCGCAAGAACTTGAAGGGGACGACGATGGCTTCAAATTAGGGCTCCAATGAAGATTGTGGGCAATTGGAGGAAGAGCACTACATATGGAAGCGTAAATGTATGAACGGTTTTGAAAAGAATTTTCTAATTTTTGAAAGAAATAAAATAAAATCAGTAATATCCCTAAATTTTCGGTATTAAACCAAATCAGATGAGTGTCAAATATTTTCTTATTGTGCACCATACCCTCATCAGATCACAGCCGTCCATCATCTTGTAAATCAATGGCTATAATTTATTCTTCCGTTTTATCATAACAACATGTTTTACTTAAACTTAAATCTATATATATATATGACTAGCTCATTTTATGTAATCCATGGCTGACATGAAAAACTAAATTCGAATTATTTTTCAAATTAACAGGTTATTTGTAGCTGGCTTGATTCTTTTCTCTCTCTTGTTTTTACCATTTTGCGCAAAACTATATTACTGTGCTTGATATGTATAATGGGTACACAAGACACAAAGCTAAACAAGCCTAGCCAAATCCCAATTATTATTATATTAGCTTTACTTGCATCATCGTAAGGATTAGACATTTAGATGGAATTTATAACCATATGTATGAATATAATGCATAATTAGTTACATCACACATTACCTAACATGTAAATACAAAATACAAAGCTTAGAAATTCAGGTACTCAATTTCAGTCTTGATCTAGCTAGCCATCGTATCCAAGAGGCGTTTGGTTCATATATAACGAGTAAAATATAGTATGAAACGAAATATTACATAGGTTTGTCAATATTATAAGAGAGTCCATTTGTATCCTACTCAAATGGAACAATATAACGAGTTGGATTTATTCTCGTTGCTCTAACGAAAAATATTCTAATATTCTTTGGGTTAATTCTATCGTTATCGTTCAATTACCATCAAAAGTCAAAAGTACTCATCTAAAAGAAACTACCTAACTCGATATTCGATAACGGTGTCTTTGAAGTATACATTAAAATGTGCAGTCCGATTCTTGTGCGGATCGGGTTTAACATGTAAAATGCGGATCGGCTTCCCACCGTTGAATGAAACCTTCCAACGGCCAGGATTATAGCCGTCCACCAACTCTACTGTAGAAGCGCGCGCGTTGGATGAAAAAAACGGTGCATAAGCATAAATTTGAGACAACAGACGAGAAAAGGACGTGCGTGTCCTTCAACGGTTTAAACACAAAACCTTTTAACTGCTCTCCATTCAAAAACTCCAGTGCTTCGATTCAAAAACCCTAGCGAAAGACTCTGCTTTTCGAAATCCAACAAGCAATAGAAGTTGAAGATATAGGAAAATCAAAGTTGAATCAACACGCAGTCGAAGTTCATGGTGTTGTTAGGTGTGGTTTATCTGTTTGATGAATTGTACACGAAATTTAGGATTTACTAAATTTTTGAAACTTGTGTTATGAGATTCATGTGGTTTTGTGTGAAGTTCATGGTGTTGTTAGGTGTGGTTCATCTATTTAGTGGTTCATGTGATTTTGTTTGTTGGCTACTATGGTAGGTTCATATGCTTTAAGTTGCTGGTTCATGGTGATTGACATTCAGTTTCATGTTCTTACAAATGTTGGTTCATGAAAATAAAAGGTTCATATGCTAGAATATCAAGTACACTTAATTCACATTGGTTCATGGTTATTGACATTCAAGTTCATGTTCTTACAATTGTTGGTTCGTGAAAATAAAAAGTTCATATGCTATATATCAAGTTCACTTAATTCACACATGTTCATGGTTATTGACATTCAGGTTCATGTTCTTACAATTGTTGGTTCATGAAAATAAAAAGTTCATATGCTATATATCAAGTTCACTTAATCCATACAGGTTCATGGTTATTGACATTCAAGTTCATGTTCTTACAACAGTTGGTTCATGAAATTAAAAGGTTCATATTTGACAACGAGTTTGTGAGTGTGACGTTCTTCGAAAACAACTACTTTGTACCCCAGGCTGCCAGCCAAACGAAGGGTGAACTTCGCTTTGCAACCGACCTTATTCGACACCCTTGTATGACGACGTTTGTTGTTTTGTGCTTGCTTGAAACCTTCCCTGCTGCATAATAGATACTTCAACGTAACAACTCCGTCTTGTTGTGCGAACATCAAATCCACACTCGAAAGTGCATTGCTTGTAAAACTCAACGCCTTCCTCTACCGTACGAAAATTCATTCCTTCAACTGGTTTGATAGAGGCAAAGCAAACTGGAATGCAGTATATCGAACCGCCTTGAGATAAATGAGACTCATAGTGTGGTTGTGAATCACCCTTATCTAATGGAATTTCTTCAAGGCTAGGGCAGCTAGATCCATAAGATGTTTCACAGCCAGGTTCAACAGAAACTGATGTAGACACTGAAAACAGAGAGACAACATGTTAATATTAGGTTCATAATGTGTTAATTGTAGGTTCATAGCTAATCAACACTAGGTTCATGAGTTGAGAACACTGATAATGAATTGATTGTGTGAATCTAACAACAATGAAAATCAAGTAGCACAACCAAAACAAGACACTAACAATGAACGTAATAGGGGCATAAGAAGTTGAATGCAGGTTCATCAGTAATGAGCACTAGGTTCATAATGTGTTAACTGCACGTTTATAGCGAATCAACACTAGGTTCATGCGTTGACAACACTGATAATGATGATGAATTGATTGCGTGAATTTAACAACAATGAAAATCAAGTAGCACAACCAAACAGGACACTAACAATGAATGTAATAGGTGCATAAGAAGTTGAATGTAGGTTCATCACTAATAAGAATTAGGTTCATGGGATGACAACAATGATCTTGAATGTTTCATGTGAATCTAAAAACAATGAAAGACACGAAAAATTAGCACAAACACATTAAACCAACACAAAGAAGAGGATCGAACCAATAACAATGCAGAGATCAATCACAACAGAACGAACACGGTCAAAGGAAGAAGAAACCCTAAGTTTTTCAACACATTCAAACATCGGCGGTTTATACTGGGAGAAATCAAAGCAAAAATCATTCACAAACAGAGGAAAATAAGATTAAGAAGAAGGAAGAATGATTAAACGCAAGGATGAATCAGAAGTTGAAGAACAACCAAATCTAGGTCAAAACGACTTACTCGAATCCAAGCTGTTTGACATAATCAACGAGCGAAATTCAAAGCAAACACTAATTAACAGGTTTTTAGACGAATCCAATACGAAGAGCAACGTAATGCAACAAGAAATCGAGCACCCCAACAATGGCGACTTGCGGGGAGAGAAATCACTGAAATCGCCAGGAAGAGAGTGCTGCCGCGAGTGAGGGAAATGACAAAAGTGCCCCTCCATTTGGTTCCTATAGCAAATAACGCGCGCGCCTCTATACCACACGATGAAGCGAATCTTACAACCCAGATGTGGTCCGTAAGTTACACGAAATAAATGCTCCGCATATGATCCCATTCTTAAAATGTGTTGCAAAATATTATCTTGAATAAGATCAGTTTTATTAATCGATAATAATCGTATTGAAAACTATACCTAAAATAGAATATATAAACCCATTTATAAAAAAGATTCTTAAATAAAATATGATGTGGATCCGGTGAGAAAGGGAGCTTAGGTGAGAAATAAGAATGAATATGGGTCATTTGATCCAAGGAAACTAAAGGCCTAGATTAAAAAAGCAAAAAAAAACGCAATAATTTGGCACGACCGAATTTTATTTGAAAAAAACGCGTATTTTTGGGGGGGAATACGGCGGGTGCATGCGCATGCGTTTTTTTTTTTTCGCTAGCACATACAACACAAAAATCATGCACATAGAGACTTATTTTCATGCATATACAAACAAAAATCTGTGTATTTTTTAACTCGTCCACATAAAGTCAAATGAAATACAAACTTGTGCACATTTCAGGAATAAGTTTTTTGCATGTATGTGCATGAGTTTTCACTAAACAAAGACAAACAAATATTCAAGCACATATAAGCATAAACTCGTGCACATTCTAGAAAAGTGCATTAGTTTTTGCCTGTATGTGCGTGTGTTTCCACTTATACAAAGTCACACATACAGCCGAAATGTGTGCACATACATGCATAAACTTGTGCACATTTCAAGAAGTGCATAAGTTTTTACATATATGTGCATGAGTTTCCACTTAAACAAAGTCACACATATAATCAAAACTTAGGCACATACAAGCACAAATTTGTACACATTCTGGGAAGTGTATAAGTTTGTATCTGTATGTGCATGAATTTTTACTTACACAAAGTCAAGTACATTTTTATTTCCAGAAAATATGTAAGTGAAACTCATGCACACCTAGTACAAATTACATGCACATACAAGTATAAAGGCATGCATTTCAAAAGGAATGCACATACAGTTCAAAATTCATGTACATTTTAACCCGGAAAAATGATGTACACAAGTAGAATTTAGATGCACATACAAGTCCAAATCCATGCACACACAACCCAAAATCTATGCACATCCCATATTTTGTGCGCGCGTCCTTTTGAAGTTTTTTCAAAAATACGCATTTTTTTATATATAATTCTCATTCTCACTCTAATAATCTTTCTCGCTTGAACATTTCCCACTAAAATATACTTCCACATTATTCTGTTTGACCTATATTCTAAGAAAAACCATTAATAAATAACCCATCTTAACTAACTAGTTATCCACTAAAGGTGAGTTGGTAATGGAAATTTATTGCTGAGATTCATAGTTTGGATCGTGACAATGGAATGTCTTAAAATAAGGAGACTCTTTATTGAGTTATTTTTATGGTTTTTTTCTAATGTGAACATACAATAGATTTTTTTATATTTAGCAATAATAATAGTTTTAGCTATTTATTTAATTTTAAAGGGTTTATCCATTCCAATTTAAAAATTAATTTTTAAATTTAACTTCTTAACATGTGTTCATGGTCAGACACACACTAAAACAATCCTTTTTTCATAACGAAAAACCTATCTTGTGGAGGTTGATCCCAGATCAATGGCTTGATGGCCCAACGCTATGAACCATGTAAATTGGTTTGCCCACCAATTCGACTTAATAAAAAGAAGAGTTGGTTTTTTACCGAAGTATTAGACTGAAACTGAATTGAAATAGATGACTGAATTCAATAAAACTGAACTTGGAGTTAGATATTTTTTTTGTTAAGTTCAGTCACCTCAAATCAAAAAAGTCAGGATTCCTAGCTTAAATTTTTTGAGTAAGTTCAGTCGTTTTAAGTCATTTTAAGTCAACTTAATTTTTTGGCGAACCGAACGGACTTTGTAAGTAAGTTCAGTCATTCTGACTTAAATTTTTAATTAAGTTCAATTAAATCACTTTAAGTCGACTTAACTAACCAACTGAACGGACCCTAGGTCACCCCAAACGGGACTTATTGAGTGATGCAAAGTGAACCTCCGTTCATTCTAACCACAAAAAAAGAAAGAGAAAATTGAACTAGTTTGATAAGGTCGAAAATTTGATGAATAACACCCAAATTAGCTTAAACTTAATTGATTGAACGAGACTTGAAATCGACCCAAGCGAAATGATGATAATCTATCCAAGATTGACTTCATCAATTTGATTGTCCCTCTTGGCAATTGAAAGATCATTGAAAATTTGGGGACTTGAGGTGACCAGCATAAAAAGCAAAGGACAAAACAGTTGTTAAATTTCACCTCACAAAAATCAATTCTCATGGATATATGATATAGCATCTATTATTATTATTATTATTATTATTATTATTATTATTATTATTATTATTATTATTATTATTATTATTATTATTATTATTATTATTCCTCATAAAATAAAACATCTTTTTACAAGGCCCAATCAAGTCAATTATTGTGTTTTGGCACCAACCTTTTCCTCCCAAAAAAGAGTGCAACTATATGGCTGTCATCACTGAATTATTCTCATATACAGACTTCATGAACCCCTCAATTATTTCATGTTAGTTCGCAAATCTCTTACAAATTGTATACTTAGTTGGAATAAATTACCTACTTTGTCTACAAGTGTATCAACTCAAAGTTATATGTATGTATACTACATATAGTTCATTTATGTTATACTCCGTATATATGCAAATCACAATGATGACAGAAAGTTATTAAAAAAAGTACTATTATTAGTAAATGTGTCAGATGCTTATATGTTATATTCCGACAATTGCATTTATGAGTAAAAGTTGGGTCAAACAATCTTTAGAATTCTAAAAAGTGTTAATTAATTAGTCTAAGCTTCCTTTTGAAGAAAATTCAACCATTAAGCTAAAAATGATAAACTTTTCATAAAATCTACCGAGTAATAATAATTCACTTCATTTTTAACCAATAAGTAAACAATTTTCAATAACATACATCATAACACACCAATAAATTATTATCTAAAATTCTAAAATGATAAATTTTAAACAAATATAAATGTCTAAATTGACACTTATTATCGAACGGAGTGAGTATTATCTCTTTGCTTCCGAAAAACTAGTATGAGTAATACCTGATCAAAATTGGGTTCGGGTCGGGCTTGACATGTATTTTGAATCCCATGAACACAAGCCAATAGCGGGTTCTGGATGGACTAATGAAATCAAGCTCCATTTTGTATTAAGAAAACAATTAGGATAGCTATCCAAAGAATGAGTACTATAATGTTTTCGACAGGGATAACGCCGTCTAAAATCACAATTATATCAGTCACACGGTTAATTTCTTTGAAAATATGTTGGATACGAGTCTCCATGAAACAAGCTTTCTTGTACTTAGATGAAACTATTGTGTGTGGAATAATATTCTTCTTATTATTGTTACGCCTTAGTCAATTTCCAACTCCATTTTAAGGTTAGCTACAACTCCTACAAGGAGTACAAGCCTACAAGTCAAAACTTTGATAGTGTAGCAGTCGGTATTGGGCCCTTAAACACATGTGTCTAATATTTTTAGGCCCAAGCCCACATTGGTTTAGCCCATTTTATACTCTTAAATGGCCCTTTCCGGGCCGGTTACCTTTTTGGGATAATAAAAGAGCACTAATTTGAAAAAAAAAAAAAAAAAGGGTTGCAATTTAGCTCAAGATATTGACAATTTAATTATTTTTTAAAAATAGAGTTTTTTCCGAATCAAAAGAGAGAGTTTATGAAGCAAAGCAAGTCAACAATTCTGACGTGAAAGCAGGTGTAGTTAGTTGAATAAAGCTTTCCGACAGAAAATCTAATCTACACTACAAGTCTACAACCATTTTTTTTGTGACAACAAAATTTGTCTTGCTCAAAATACGGGAAAATATGATCATAGTGGCAACAAAATGTGTCTTATGATACCTGACATTCTTACTCAAAATATGGAACATTTACAAAAATTCACTTTAAAATACTACAAACTTTTTAGGGCATTTAGTTAACAAAAAAGTATATAATGGGTGATTTTCTTATAGCTTTTAGGGTGTTTTTCTTATTCCCCTTATCATTTTATATGAAAATTATAAAAAAAAGTTTGGTCAAAGTGTCTTAATCACTCTACGGATACATACCTTAATCAAATTGAACTCGTACCTAACTCAAAATAAAATAAAATAAAAAACTAAAAAGAGTGTGTTTTTCCCTTCACGGATTCAATATTAATATCGGTAGTTTATCAGTGATAGTTGAAACACGGCTATGAAATTTCTTCAATAGACCACATACTAAATTACCATACATGATGATGTCATGATGCTGTTGGGTTTATGGAGCGGTTTATGGAGCCTGACGAGTAAAGGTTTGCACGGCAAGCAGAGAAGGCAACTGAGGGCTGTCGCCGGGTCGCGGTGAAGTGGACGCCCCGCGTCAGACGCCGATTCTCCTGAGAGGATTAACTGAGAGTTACCGCCGGGTCGCGGTAGGATTGGCGCCCCACGGTGGAAGCCCCGCGGTGGGGGTCACCGCCCCGCGGTGGGGGTCACCGCCCCGCGGTGGGGGCTGCTGCCCCGCGGCGGGCGTTGGGCCAGTTATCACGTGTTGTGTTTTAAGGCCCATTAGGTTAATCCGTGTCTTGCTATTTAAACCCTAATTGATCAATTGTAATTATGTGGTCGTTATCACATTCTAAAGAGAGAAAAGTATCCTGGCTTGGTAGTGCCCCCAGACGTAGTCAATTCTTGACGAACTGGGTTAACAATTCTTGTGTTATTTTATATGTTTTCTTGTCGTTACTACGTTCGAATCCTAACAGATGCATCATATAAACATGCCCTGAAATTAAGTTCACATGTATTTGGAGAAGAAATATTCAAAGTTATTGAAAAAAAACTATTCACTTTGTAAGAGCAATTTTATCAGGGTCCAATGAAAGGGTCTTATAGAATTTTTTGAATATAATAAGCCAATTAGGCTATAAGACCCAACAAAAGTCTCGTATTTGAGCTGCTGCTTGGGACCGTCCCATACATATAATACATAAGGCGTGTTTGGCGAGCTGAATTTTTTTTGCCTTCGTCCAAACCAAAACGACGCCGTTTCGGACATATGGGCAAACGCGCCCTTATAGTAGCTGGGGGGAGACAGTGCCACGCGGCGCCATTTCATTGGCGCGCTAGCGCGTGCCCGATGGGCGCCGCGTGTCACGTTATGGACGGCCAAGATTTGTTCATGGCCGTCCTTTATTTATTTTTAAAAAATGATTTATTTAAAAATTGGTGCGTTAAAAAAAATAAAAAAAATATCATAATTCTAATTACATTTTTATCTATCCATAGACATCCATTTTGGATATATTTGGTATAATTTAATATATTTTTTGTATTATAGGTTTAAGGAAGTGAAAATAAATCATTTTATTATTATTATTGGGGGTTTAAATAAAATAAATAGAAATTTAATTTATTTAATATGAAAATTACATTGTAAATAAAATTTAGAAATTTAATGTATACTTAACTACTTTTTTAATATTATGGTGTACTAACTATTGTTTTAAATAATATAACAAAATAGGAAAAAAATGTAAATGATTTTTTATTTGCCTATAAATAAGATGACATTCCAATTGCACAACTCACACAATCCTCTATCATTTATCTCTTATAACCTCTCATTCCTCTCTTCTATTCTTTCATCATGAATCAAAACCAAGATGACATCCCAAATAACTTTAGGGATTTGTCATTAGATGTGTATGATCCTTATAATATAAACTACACACAACTCCTCTCACAAAATCAATACACTTACGGAGGTGCATCTCAGTCAATGGATATGCCAAGCTTTAGCACACAACCTCAACATGTTGTTGAGTCACCGGATCAAACTCAAAGTCGTGGTCGTGGTCATGCTGCTTGTGGTGGTGATGCCGATGACGCCCAAAAATACACGAAATGCGCCTGGAGTAAGGCTGATGATGTGCTCCTCATCAGTGGGTACTTAAACACCACTAAAGATCCCGTAACCAACACCAATCAGACATCTGAGGCATTCTGGAAGCGGAATCAAGGCTACTGGAACACTTATAAGAAACCAGATCAAGGTGAGCGAACTTTGAAAAGTGTTAAGAATAGATGGCATACAGTTACTCCTTTAGTGAATAAGTTTGTTGGTACGTATCAACATGCATGTGCTAATCAAAGAAGTGGGGAGTCGGAGGATGATGTTATGAAGACTGTACATGAGTCATTTTTAACGGAAATGGGAAAAAGGTTTATATATGAGCATGTATGGGAGGCTCTTCGATACGAGCCAAAATGGAGCTTTTCTTATTTGTACCAGGCCAGCGGGACAAACCAAAGCTCGGGAAGTGCCCCCGGCTCGAAAAGATCGTCTACTGATATGGAAGGCTCTAATCAAGATACTCCAACGAGTGGTTTCACTGGGATTTTTGAGCGTCCTAAGGGCATCAAGAAGGCTAAACGAAAGGGGAAAAAATTTGCATCCACAAGTTGTGCTGAAGATGATGGAGAAAGTATGCTCGAAAGAGAAAAAATCCGCATCCAGAGTAACGTTTATGAATTGGAGATGGCAAAGGTGGCACGAAAGAGGGAGAAGCAAGCGCAATATCTTAAGATCAAGACCATGGAGATTGAACAAAAGACCAAGGAGATGGAACAGAATAATATCGATAGGAGCAGGAAATGGGACATGCTCCAGTGGTTGATGGGCAAGCATGATTGCACACCGGAGGAGGAAGTTGTCAAGATGCAATTGATGAAAGAATTCGCCTCTTAAGTGTTATCCATGTAGTTGTGAAGATGTCTTTGTAGTTTTTCGCTTTGCATGTTTTTTTTCCGAATGCATGTTTCAATCTTGTTATGTATCTTTCAATCTTGTAATGCATATTTCAATATTGTAATGCATCTTTAGATCTTGTAATGAAAGCTTTTTTAATGTAATGCAAGTTCAATTATGTGATACCATGCTTCTTTTGTTTTTTTACTAAGCATAGAGATGCTTTAACTAGTTGGAATTTTCTATAATTTCATGTGGTGTAGAATCATGCAGAGAAAGCAATTGATTGCTTTTGCAAAGCATAGCATGTGATATCATGCTTCTTTTGTTTTTTTACTAAGCATAGAGATGTTTTAACTGGTTGGAATTTTCTATAATTTCATGTGGTGTAGAATCATGCAGAGAAAATAATTGATTGCTTATACAAAGCATATCATGTGATACCATGCTTCTTTTGTTTTTTTAGGGTAAGCATAGAGATGTTTTAACTAGTTGACATTTTCTATAATTTCATGTGGTGTAGAATCATGCAGAGAAAGCAATTGATTGCTTCTGCAAAGCATAGCATGTGATACCATGCTTCTTTTTGTTTTTTTACTAAGCATAGAGATGCTTTAACTAGTTGGCATTCTCTATAATTTCATGTGGTGTAGAATCATACAGAGAAAGCAATTGATTGTTTTTGCAAAGCATAGCATGTGATACCATGCTTCTTTTTGTTTTTTTACTAAGCATAGAGATGCTTTAACTAGTTGGCATTTTCTATAATTTTATGTGGTGTAGAATCATGCAGAGAAAGCAATTGATTGCTTCTACAAAGCATAGCATGTGATACCATGCTTCTTTTTGTTTTTTTACTAAGCATAGAGATGCTTTAACTAGTTGGCATTTTCTATAATTTCATGTGGTGTAGAATCATGTAGAGAAAGCAATTGATTGCTTCTGCAAAGCATAGCATGTGATACCATGCTTCTTTTTGTTTTTTTACTAAGCATAGAGATGCTTTAACTAGTTGACATTTTCTATAATTTCATGTGGTGTAGAACCATGCAGAGAAAGCAATTGATTGCTTCTGCAAAGCATAGCATGTGATATCATGCTTCTTTGTTTAACTAGTTGGCATTTCCTAGAATTACAGAGATCTATATAAGTGAGGATTTACAATGGTTTAGTCACTCCTCATTTTTTGAAATCTCTAAAAATGTCTAGTTCATCCTCAAACTCAAACCCTTTACTTTCTAGCGATAGCTCTGAAGATGGTGAATTCGAAAGAATTACACAAGAAGCGCTTGATGCGTGTGATGCACTTCAAGAGCGTGCTCGACAACAAAGAAACAATGCAGAGGCAGGGCGTGCTCGACGTCGTCGAAAGTATATTGAAAGAAATCGGGAAGAAGGCTATGAGCGGCTTTATAGAGATTATTTCTCTGATCAACCAACTTATCCAGATGATTTCTTCCGACGTAGGTTCAGAATGAGCAAGGAAGTTTTCAAGCGCATTGTGGAAACATTAGGGAATGGAATGGAGTACTTTCAACAAAGGCCAGATGCAAGAGGTAGGCCTAGTATATCTGCATTACAAAAATGTACCAGTGCCATACGTATGT
Source organism: Rheum nobile (assembly GCA_027886185.1). NCBI lineage: Eukaryota > Viridiplantae > Streptophyta > Magnoliopsida > Caryophyllales > Polygonaceae > Rheum > Rheum nobile. Next base: position 2,925,449 of record WOAB01000073.1, read on the forward strand.
TGGCATATGGAACTGCTGCTGATGCTTGTGATGGGTATATTCGTATTTCCGGAGGAACCGCAAGGCATTGCTTAGAGCATTTTGTTGATGGAATAATTACCTTTTTTGGCGATGAGTATCTCAGGCGGCCAACCGCAGCAGACATACAACGCCTATTAAGTGTGGGCGAGTCTCGTGGATTTCCTGGGATGCTAGGTAGCATCGATTGTATGCATTGGGGGTGGAAAAATTATCCAACTGCATGGAAATGACAATATGCCCGTGGAGATCATGGTCATCCAACAATCATTTTGGAGGCTGTTGCATCATATGACCTGTGGTTTTGGAATGCATTTTTCGGTGTACCAGGTACAGCTAATGATATTAATGTTCTTGAGCGATCTCCTGTTTTCGATGAAGTTTTGAATGGTAGAGCTCCAAATGTGAATTTCACGGTTAATGGGAGTCAGTATAAGATGGGATATTATCTCACTGATGGCATCTACCCGCCTTGGGCGACATTTGTTCAATCAATTCGCCTCCCCCAAGGCGATGAAGCCAAGTTGTTTGCCCAACACCAAGAGTCCGTTCGTAAAGATGTGGAGAGAGCATTTGGAGTGCTGCAATCTCGTTTTGCAATAGTTCGTCAACCAGCACTCTCTTGGGATTTTGGAAAGCTTGGAAGGATAATGAGGGCTTGCATCATTCTACATAATATGATCGTAGAAGATGAACGAGATTCTTACACCCATCATGGATACGAAATCCCACAATTCGGTGAAGGAGTAAGTGGAGAGAATACATCAGTGGATAACCAGGATTGGAGCAATGATAGACCAGAGATTATGAACAATCCAGTTATTACAAGGAGGGCTCAAATTCGGGATAGAACAATACATCACAGGCTTAAGGAAGATTTGAAGAAACACATTTGGGACCGTTATGGCAACAATTAGATTGTTTTGCTATTTATATGTTGTTTTTAATTATTAAGTCGTGTATCATTTGATGTTTGTCGTTAAATTTCGTCATTTGGTTCTAGTTCATGTTGTTTTCGCATGTTGTTTTATTTTCTTAAATTTATGCATCACTTTTGTTGATTTGCCTATCAATGTATGTTTATATGTCTTAATTTTAAATAAATAATATAATTAAATAATTAAAATAAAATAGCATTAATAAATTTAATGTATGATTTTTTTTTTAAAAAATTACATTAATATATAATAAGAGATATAATAATATAATAAATGATATATTGATAATTTAATATAAACAAAAGGATATAATTATAATTTAAACTAAATCTAAAAGACCTATCTAAAAGACTCCAATAAAAGCCCCAAATACACCATGGATCTTATAGCAAATAATTCTTTCAAAAATTCTCTATAAGACCCATTCTATGAGACTCCAATAAAAATGCCCTAATCCCCCAAAACATAGTATTCCTACCTTGTAATAGTGTTCAAACCCTTGCGTGTTTTGTGGGGAGGGAAGAATGGAAGAAAAGAATATTAAACGGCACCAATAAAAAATAAAATTAAAAAGGGGGAAAATGACTCAACTACAAAAGTCAAACTTAATCAAATCCTTTTAGTAGTAAAACAGAAGAAGAGCACACCAAAAACTCTGTTTTGTTTCCCCATTTCTCATGAATGCAAGTGACTTCAAAGTTCAAAGGTGAAGATTTGGGATTTGAAAATGGAAATGGCGACATTGCATTTGCTGGACTCCCAACTCATTCTTCCATTGGAGAAGAAGGAAAGTGTGGGGAAAGATCAATGCAGGTAAAACCCAATAAATTTCTTAAAAAAAAAGTTGTTGTTGCATTAATTCATGTTGTTGAAAGTCAATTTCTGTGTAGACAAGATATGAAAAGGAAATAACAAGCACATTGGTTGTAATATATTTTAATTGAAATTCCCCTTTTGAAAAACGCGTAGTGTGAAGATTTCATGACTGTGGAAATTCAAAGTCTTTGAAATCCCACTATTTCAAAGTCTTCTTCTTCCTCCTATTTTATGTGTTATTTTTTTGTTCCTCTTCCTTCTGGTTTTGTTCATTAAAGGGACAAAAACTTCAGTTTGTGAAATTCTCCCAAAAGTCTGATTTGATTATTGAGCTTCTGGGTTTAGGGTTTCTACTATAACCCATCTCTTTAAAGCTTCTTTTTTTTCTCTTCCTGATTTTGGGGTTGTCTTTTTGAGGAAGCTGCTTTTCTGGGTTTTTTTCAAACCCTTTTCAGATTTCTGGGTTGCTGTTTGATTGGATCATTAGGGTGAGTTTTCGCCTTACTTTTCTCTTAAATGTGTTGTTGTTGTATGATTTGAATGCTTAAAGTTTGCTCCTTTATGCCTAATTGATGAAATTGGTGTTGTGTTGCAGGGGGATTTGGTTTCAAATCAAGCAAAAAGAGACCATCCTTATGGTTTCCAAGGCCTTGTTCACTGTGGTATTACTTGTATTCTCACTGTGGATTGTTGCTTTGTGTGCAACAACTCATAGTACTCACAACATCCATTTCAATCCAAATGGATCTTACCTTGATATGCCTGGCCAAAACAACTTCAATGGCATCTCTTCTTCACCTTCATCAGGCTGTGGCCTCCAAAATCAACCTCAACTCATGAATTTGCAAGAGCAAAATCATGGCAAATCTGTCAAATTCAATCTAAGGCATAGGTTGGATGGGAAGCAGATTGAAACAAAAGATTCGGTTGTCGAATCCACTTTACGTGACCTCAACCGAATCCACACTTTCCATAGAAGGATCTTGGAGGACAAGAATCAAGATTCTGTGTCTAGAATGAAGTACAACAACAAGAGGCATCTGTTAGAGCAGAAACCGAGTAATGCTTTCCATGGAAAGCTTATGGGGAGCTTGAAATCTGGTGTGAGCTTAGGCTCAGGAGAGTATTTCATGGATGTGTTAGTGGGGACTCCTCCAAAGCAATACTCCTTGATTGTTGATACAGGAAGTGATCTTAACTGGCTACAATGCCTGCCTTGCTATGACTGTTTTGAGCAAGCAGGGGAAATTTATGATCCCAAGGAGTCAACTTCCTTCAAGAACATAACCTGCAACGACTCTCGTTGCCACCACGTGTCGTCTCCTGATCCTCCAACGCCTTGCAAGGCGGCCAATCAGAGCTGCCCGTACTTCTATTGGTATGGCGACAGCTCCAACACAACCGGTGACTTTGCACTTGAGACATTCACTATCAACATAACAACAACTCCAAATGGAGGGGACTCAGAGTTCAAGAAGTTGGAGAATGTGATGTTTGGGTGTGGCCATTGGAACCGCGGCCTCTTCCATGGGGCCGCTGGGCTCCTTGGGCTCGGTAGGGGCCCACTCTCGTTTGCTTCCCAAATCCAATCCCAGTATGGTCACTCGTTCTCGTATTGCCTTGTGGATAGGTATAGTGGCCCCAATGTGAGTAGCAAGCTCATCTTTGGGGAGGATAAGGATGTTTTGACAAACCCGGGTTTGAACTTCACTTCACTAGCCGTTGGGAAGGAGAACCCGGTTGACACGTTCTATTACCTTGAGGTGAGCTCGGTTCTTGTAGGAGGACAAGCCTTGGAGATACCGGAGGAGACATGGCGTCTTTCGGATGATGGTGGAGGGACCATTGTGGATTCAGGGACAACACTAAGTTACTTTGTTGAGCCGGCTTATAAGGTGATCAAGGAGGCGTTTGAGAAGGCGGTTAAAGGGCATTATCCATTGGTTAAGGATTTCCCTGTTTTGGATCCTTGTTATAATGTGTCTGGGTTGATTGAGCACAAGGAGGAGTTGGAGCTACCCGGGTTTGGGATCCGGTTCAAGGATGGATCCCAATGGAACTTCCCTATTGAGAACTACTTCATATGGGTTGATCAGCATGTGATTTGCTTGGCTTTCTTGAGTGTACCGCGCGAGTCTTTCTCCATCATTGGGAACTACCAGCAGCAGAATTTTCATGTTATGTATGATTCCAAGAGGTCTAGACTCGGGTTCGCCCCAGCAAGGTGTGCTGAGATGTGAAGAGTACAGATGATGATGATGACACCATTGAAGATGAATTGACAAAGTGTAGGAGTTTAGTTCTTGTTTTGGGTTGGACTCAACTCTCAAGAGAGGAGGATACCAATCTAACACCCTCCGTTTTTTAACCCTTGAAGTATAGATGAAGATAGATTCATTTTTTTTCTTTTTTTTTTCCTACATTTTTTGGTCAGATTTATGTATACTGTACAACACAGGAAGTAAAGATACAAACATTTGCAATGAAATAAACCAAGTAGACTTTTCCATAAGAGGGTTTTTCACTTTTTTGTTGTTATCTGGAAAGCTGAAGATCATATATACATATAGCAATTTGAAAGTACAAATGGTTATGGATCATAAAATGCAAAACCCTAGATTAAACATTTAGATTGATTGAACACCTAGGTTACAGACATTTCTTGAGATCTCTAAACTCAAATGTTCAGATACTGAAAACCCAAATGAAATCAACCTTAATTCATGGCTTTCATGTTTCCTGCTGAATTTTTGATGCAATAAAATCAGCAGTTGCTCTAAACATCATTTATGCACCTTTTAGAAAACTCTTGGGGAAAAAAATAAACAAGTACTTCTCAAGTCTTTGGTTGCTGATTTTTTGATGGGCTGGTTAAGATTCAGGCCCATTATTTTATAAGGAAGAAGCATTACCAATACTGAGGTTGTTTTAGTGGAAAATGACGCTAAACTTCTAAGGTGTTGTTTTCCTAGTATTGTCTAGAAGATTCGAGTTCGAGTCCTAACATCTTACTTGTATCGATGATAACACAAGGAAGTGGAAAAAACTTGAAGAAGTGCTCATAAATCATATACAGTAAGGCCATTATTTTTTAACGTTTCTCAAATCAGTTGATTAGAGTATTCAGAGCACCCACAACGAGTGTTCTAAAGATGGTTCTTCAATATTAAACAGATCATTTTGTTAGGATTCAAACGCGGTAACAAATAGAAAACGAAGCAAAGAACACAAGAATTGTTTAACCCAGTTCGTTAAGAATTGACTACATTAAGAATTGATTACGTCTGGGAGCACTACCAAGCCAGGATACTTTTCTTTTTTTAGAATATGATAAACGACGACTTGAGATTACAATTGATCAACTAGGGTTTAAATAGCAAGACACGGATTAATCTAATGGGCCCAAAAAACACAACACGTGAGAATTGGCCCAGCGTCCACCGCGGGGCGGCAGCTCCTACCGCGGGGCGGCGGCCCCTACTGCGGGGCGGTGACTCCCACCGCGGGCTTTCACCGCGGGACGCCAATCCCACCGCGACCCGGCGATAACTCTCAGTTAACCTCTCTTGCAAAACCGGCGTCTATCGCGGGGCGTCCAATTCCACCGCGATCCGACGGCAACTCTCAGTTGCCTTCTCTGCAATCCCTGGCATCAGGCTCCACAAACCCAACACATTTTTATACTTTTGTTTTGGGAATTTAGTCCATTTTGTTCTTGTGTAAGAACAGATCTTTACGAATTGCGAGAGGAAAGAAACAAAAGTTTACAAAAGAAAAGGGGAAAAAAAGAGGAAAATGAGATAAAGACAGATCAAGATAGTACCATTTTCTGCACCATGTCTTGAATCACCACTTTTAATCAACTTAAACATGTGCAACAACAACAACAAAAATCAACTCAAGCATAAATATTGAGTATAAATTGTTTGATACTACAGTGAATCAAGACTTTTGGGGGAGATTGTATATACTAATATACTATACTAGAGGCTACAATCACATGGAATAAAAATATATTGTGGTTGGGCATTGGTAATGGCCCAAATCCCACTACCGACTTTTATCAAGGAAACTTTTTTTTGTTTTTTATTTTTTTGATAAGGTAAGAATTAGACTAGTTGTTAAGTAAATTTGACACTTAGCCTATAGCATCCTTGCAGATGAGAGCCTTAAGCTCGGAGTTGATCAAGATATCGTTCGGAGACAAATTGTGGCCAAGTTTGGCGATAAGGTCAACCACCGCATTCGTTCGGAGACAAATTTTATCAAGGAAACTTTGACACCTACTGCAACTATATTGTATTTTCCTTGAAAGAATAAACTCAAAACGCATTAAATATTACCTTCTTTGATTTAAAATAAGTCTCTTTTTAACTTTACTATAATATTTTAACAAAATTATATACACCTAAAATAATTATAACCCTTTTGAATCAATAAATGAAAATTGTAAAAGAAATGATGTCAACGAAATCTAATTTCAACAACAATTTTTATAACTCACTCTTAATTAATTTTCTAAAAATATTAAAACAACATATAAAGTTGATCAAAATTCAAATACTAAAACGACATGTAATTTAGATCGGATGTAGTATAACAGAAGATTTTAATAGTTTGACAATTTAATATGTGGCTATTAGGGTATAAGTTAAGAATTTTTTGTTAATGTATTATTACCTTACAATAGATATTTAAATCCTTTAAAAAAAATTAAATATCCAATAAAATCTTGTAAAATAAGGTCTCTAAACTATACAAAAGAACATAAGTTAACAAAATTATTTATAATTTGATAAGATGCCATAATTTTTTACTTAGTGCTCGTTTGGTTGAATACATGAATTGTAATTCTTAAAAAATTATTTCATGTGAAATTATATCATGAAAATTGATAAATCATGTTTGATTAAAATCTAAATTATGATAAATATGGGGGGGGGGGGGAATCTTACATACCCCTTTCCATGTGATTGAAATTTCTGACTTTTGCAGGATTTGAAAATTACATGAATTAAAATATCTAAGTTTTTCAAAACAAAAAAAAAATAATCAAATACATATATTTAATATCACTTTATGGAGTATTTAAATTCATTGGAATTTACTTGTCAACCAAACGAGAACTTAATTAAAATTAGTGGCTCGGCCTAATGGCTTTATAGCGTCATACATGACATCACTATTACAAAAATGTCACTACTAGTTGAAATGGGCACTGGTGAGGTGAGTAGCCATGCCGACTTTATTTATGATTGTGATCTACTAATAAACCCACTTACCCACCTACCTATGAACTAGTTAATTCTAATATAATTGTTAAATTTTAGGTTAATCAATCAATATGTTATCTTTACAGTATACTATTCGTTGTACGGGTCTCTATATTTTTATATAGTTCCCTTGTGGTCGGTAATTATTAATTAAGCATAGTATTGCTACAAGGTAATCATAGAAAATATTATTTCTTTATTTAAACACTAAAAGAAATATTTAATTGGAGAGCCTATGGTTGGGGCTCTCCAAAGGTGGAAATGAAGAGCCTTTTTCATGGGATTCTCCTTGAATTTTCACTTTAAAATTGAATTTGTGCAATTTTAGAATATTAAGATAAAGAAATTATCATAATTTTGGTTTCATTTTATTTATTTATATTAATGTAAAATCAAATTCACTCGAATCTCTCCTCAATCGTTCAAAACAAAGCTTGGACAGTAAAGACAAACGAAAAACCAACTTGAACACAAAGAGTTGTTTACACAGTTCGGACTAAGTCCTACGTCTGCGTAGTCCTCAGGAGGGGAGGCTCACCCTTCCACTAGGCAACTCAAGGCCAAGAACAAGTTTGATTACAAGCAAGCATGCAGAGAGCAAACCAAAGAAACAATGCAAGAGAAGAAGCGGCACACATGCCAAAAAAAGAAGACGAGATAAGAAGTGTCCCCTAGAAGGACAATCACAGAGCTAGCACACAAGCAACTCTTCGATCTCTCTTTCTCTCTTTGTATGACTTTTCTCTAAACCTTCAAGCTACAACTTCGAGCAACAATGGGGGAGCCAGAGTTCTGCTCTCAGTGAAGAGAGCTCTCTAGGGTTTCCATCAGAGCAAAGAAGAGAAGCAGCATCGAAAAGTCTCTCAGTGCTGGAGGCTACAGTAGAGGTTATATACCTCTACTCATTTAGCCCAAACGCGTCGTTTCACCAGTGAAAGTCAGCGTCTCACACATCGGCCAAGCCCAGAAAGCAGAAGAGGCCCATAAGGAGATCAAGCCCATTACAAGTGAAACCGAGACCAAGAGGCAAAGCAGGCCTAAAGACTTAGCCAGAGCTTCATGTGCAGCTGTCAATAGACTAGAGCCAATATTGGTCAAGTCTCTCGAGCCCACATGTTCCTCTATGGCTGAGTCGAGCCCCTTTGTCTCTACATTGAATCCTAGTCTACTCAATCTGTAATGCTTGCAATAATCCAATCTATATTCTAATTACAATAACTTAGGATTAGATCACATAACAATTAACCCATTTAAGGAAACATATTTTTATTTGGAAAGTCTCAACCTATTCCCTAAGGGTATAAGTTAGAAGAACTGTTATATAAATGATATAGTCAGTTCGAGAGCCCATTGAAAAGCTCCGATAAAATGGAAAAAAATGAATTTGTGCAATTTACTTTATGTTTGGTTGGTTTTTATGTGATGCCCTCAATCTTAGGGGTATGTATTATGTACATTATATTCGAGTATCAAAACTCATTTTTGTTGTCTGAAAAATCATTCTAATGTGAAATTGGTGGAAAACTGGCATGCATGTAATACGGAGTATTAACTAAGATATACTTCCTCCATTAACTTTTTTCTTGTCTTTTTTAGAAGAATTTGTCATTCCGGGAACGATGAATAAGATGTTAAATATAGGAATTTATCTAATTAAAAATTGTAAACTTTATTATTTTTCTTTTTTTTAGTTACTACAAGTATATCTTTCCTTAACAAACAACTCACTAAATCTAAATATTGGTAAATTTTATTAGAAACTAAATACCTAGAATGAAAATTATAAACCCGTCACAAAAATGTTTCTATTTTTTACATCTTATTCGTCACCCCGGGAGTAGCAAAATCCTTTTTAGAATTCTATACAAATATTAAAAGATTTATTAAATATACTTAAATTCAAGCTACAAGCTACAATATTAAAAGATTTATTAAATATTGCTCTTCGATCTCTCTTTCTCTCTTTGTATGACTTCTCTCTAAACCTTCAAGCTACAACTTCGAGCAATAATGGGGGAGCCAGAGTTCTGCTCTCAGTGAAGAGAGCTCTCTAGGGTTTCCATCAGAGCAAAGAAGAGAAGCAGCATTGAAAAGTCTCTCAGTGCTGGAGGCTACAGTAGAGGTTATATACCTCTACTCATTTAGCCCAAACGCGTCGTTTCACCAGTGAAAGCCAGCGTCTCACACATCGGCCAAGCCCAGAAAGCAGAAGAGGCCCATAAGGAGATCAAGCCCATTACAAGTGAAACCGAGACCAAGAGGCAAAGCAGGCCTAAAGACTTAGCCAGAGCTTCATGTGCAGCTGTCAATAGACTAGAGCCAACATTGGTCAAGTCTCTCGAGCCCACATGTTCCTCTATGGCTGAGTCAGCCTGTCGAGCCCATTTGTCTCTACATTGAATCCTAGTCTACTCAATCTGTAATGCTTGCAATAATCCAATCTATATTCTAATTACAATAACTTAGGATTAGATTACATAACAATTAACCCATTTAAGGAAATATATTTTTATTTGGAAAGTCTCAACCTATTCCCTAAGGGTATAAGTTAGAAGAACTGTTATATAAATGATATAGTCAGTTCGAGAGCCCATTGAAAAGCTCCGATAAAATGGAAAAAAATGAATTTGTGCAATTTACTTTATGTTTGGTTGGTTTTTATGTGATGCCCTCAATCTTAGGGGTATGTATTATGTACATTATATTCGAGTATCAAAACTCATTTTTGTTGTCTGAAAAATCATTCTAATGTGAAATTGGTGGAAAACTGGCATGCATGTAATACGGAGTATTAACTAAGATATACTTCCTCCATTAACTTTTTTCTTGTCTTTTTTAGAAGAATTTGTCATCCCGGGAACGATGAATAAGATGTTAAATATAGGAATTTATCTAATTAAAAATTGTAAACTTTATTATTTTTCTTTTTTTTAGTTACTACAAGTATATCTTTCCTTAACAAACAACTCACTAAATCTAAATATTGGTAATTTTTATTAGAAACTAAATACCTAGAATGAAAATTATAAACCCGTCAAAAAAATGTTTCTATTTTTTATATCTTATTCGTCGCCCCGGGAGTAGCAAAATCCTTTTTAGAATTCTATACAAATATTAAAAGATTTATTAAATATATTTAAATCCCCCCCCCCCCCCCCTAATTTTTATCATTCACAGCCTTTTACAATCAATAAAAGGCAATTCTAAGACAATGTATATAATTTTCATGTGATAAAATGTATGAAAACCTATAAAAACAAATATAAATGAACAAAATTTAAGATCTAACAAGATAAGTAAAACTTACTAGGGAGTAGGGAGTATAAATTAGCGCGCCGTTTTCTGTCGGATAATAATTACTACTCCCTCCGTTAAGTTTTAATTGACGTTCTAGGTTTAAGTCCTTGTTAAGTTTTAATTGTCATTTTAGACTTTTTTATCTATTTTTTTCAGATTTACCCTCATATTTAGTAATTCTTTTATTTTTATTTTTTGGGTTTTCAATTTTTTATTCATTGTTTTTCCATTTTCTAGGATCTACTGATCAACCGTTCATCCTCCCATATCTTTTTATTTATTTTTTGGGGTTTTTGAAACTTATTGATTGTAGCTAGTGATTGAAGCATTTTGTCTTCCATAACAAATCCTTCGGTGTTTGGTCTCCATAGCCAAGAAATAGTTACACAGTAGATGAAAATGTAGAGGGAAAAGTAAGAAACGTAACCAGATGAGATTTCCTTTTATTTTTTGTGAGATTTCATGAGCAGTAATAAAAAAATAATTAGTTACTAATCATAAGGGTAATCTGAGAAAATAATTGGTTTCTTATTTTGTCTGAAATTTGCTAGAACGTCAATTAAAACTTAACGGAGGGAGTATTTTACAAAGGTTCTCTTATATTTAGTTTATTATGTTTTTTTATGATTTTTATAAAATAAAAATTTATAATCTAGAATAATAGATTTTAAAAAAGATTCTTAATTATTTTCTACATCCTAATAGAATAGAAAAACAAACAAACTAGATTACAAAAAGTGCATCAAATAAGATCAAGTGGGCCAAACTATAGTAATGTTACATTGGCCAAGTGAAAATGATCCCTTCTTAATCCATCCATCTAGAATTTAATCAATGTATAGCATCAAGAGCAATCAGCCTTAAATCTTAACCCTTTTTTGGGCAATTAGAGAGTGACTGCTCATGATGTTATATCATTCCACACACTAATTACATAGAAAAGGAAGAAAAAAAAAAAAAACTAAAAACACACAAACAATTGTATTAAAATTATTTATACTAATAATTATTAATTGCTTCAAAATCCACCGGCAATAGAAGGTGCCCAGTATTCTGCTGCAGTGTTGTTGTCAGTTCCAACAAGGTGGGTTGGGACTAAGCACAGCCCTTTGCTTCTCAATTCTGTTAGGGTTTCATCCTTGGCAACATAATTCTACATTTAAATAGAGGAAGATAAAGTATGAGATTTGATTCATATATGTATAAGAAAAGAGTAATAGTGATACTAAATTAAATTAAGGATATTGACATGACACAAAAGAGATCACAGAGATTAGATATTGTCGTCTCAAATTTACTATTATTAAGATTTAGAATGAGTTTAAGTTAATAGAATTCTTTCATAGATCGTATTCCAGGAGAATGACTTTACAATTCTAATGGGAATTAAGGACTTACATTCATTTATATATTTGACATTTTCGAATTTAAGTCTTGGGATCGAAATAAAGTGAAAAATAAATTAACGGTTTTTCAAATATGTACCCATGGATACACATTAGAAAAATTCATTAATTAATTTTGAAAGATTTTTGGTAATTATGTCATTCGCGTGCAAAATCATTTGAAGGTAGTAAGGGGAAAGTGACTAATTTTATACTCCTAATGAAGACTTAACTAGTGTAACACCCATACTACGTACAGATTAACATAAACAAAGAAAAGTATAGCAATGCGAAATTTAAAATATAATTTATAAGCAAATACAACACTAAATAAGAAAATAGAATTGATAAAAGTAGATTATAAATAATCAGATAACATTTATATATATCATATAATTAATAGTGATTGAACATGAATTCTACCCGAATTAACTTGGTCAAAAGCTAACATATGTATCTATTCTATTTTTTTTAAATATAAGGAGAAAAAGAAGTTGGACTGCGCAAAAAAAAAAGAATGAAAATATTGATATTCGATATATTAAATGCAATCAACAATTTTACTTCTTCTATTTTTAATTAGTAATTTATCATACCTAACAATGACTAATAATAAAATAAGTTGACTTAGATGACATCTATATTTATTAATTTTTTTGGAGCAAATTTTAATATTTTTAATCAATAAAAATATTTAATTTTAGGAAAATAGGAGAACATGAAAATTGGATAGTGGATTGGTGGGAAGTTTTGTAGTTATAATTTTAGGAACATGTGTTAACACCTAATGTAGCCACATATCAGACATACAAGAGATCAAGTGACAAATTATTTTCTAAAGAAGTTCCTTCGGCTTTAATTTATTAGGGTAAATTAGCCACTATGATCGATTATGTTTAGGAAGAGAATGACAACTTTGATCAACGAGTACCACATTTTAATGATGATGGCAACGACCCATAATCATCTTATCAATCATTGTGAATCTCTCGCAGTTATATTTAATCCATATATACTCAAATCGTATTATAATAGTTTTCCTTTTAGCTATTTGTATACGTATTTAAATAATTATTTATTTTATTTTTTTACATCTAATTTAAATATATATATTCCTATTATTTTTAGCACTTTTTAATAAACAAAGAAAAAATTATTAGTCATGATATTGAAAAAGTGACAAAATAGAATAGTAATTAAGGATATATTTGTACATTTGATATATTTTTTAAATTTATGTAATTGTTGTTATATCCGGATACAAGAGTAGCTCAATCCTCCATAACAATGGAAGATCAAGAAGATATAGATGAAGAAAGGAATAAGAGGAATGGATAGAGAAGGAAAGGGATAGAGAGAAGATAGGGAAGAAGATATAATTCTTGTATTGATTTTTTATGCCCTCTCTGAATCTGTTACAAACCCTTATAAGCCTCTACAACGGCCTAACAACCATACTCACACTTTATCACTAATTATAAAAAGTGGCCCAAATTTACAAACAAGTATGATCGTGACAATATACTCCCCTTAAAACCTTGTCCTCAAGGTTACAACTGAAAAGAAGGAGACTGATGAAGAAGATGGGCAGCAGGTTTCTAAGTGGTTTCTTCAACATGTAGATGCTTACACTTCACTAACCATTCAGTCATCGGGTCACCATTAGCCAAATGATGGACCCTGGAGTCTAGAATGGATTCAGGAGCAACCTCCAACTCACTTGCAGGATTGGCAACTGGAAGCATGTGAGAAACAGAAAGTTGAGTGCCAATGTGCTTCTTCAACTGATACACGTGAAAAATAGGATGAATGCGAGAATGAGCAGGCAAGTCCAACTTATAAGCTACAGACCCAATCTTGCCAATGATCTCAAAAGAACCATAATACTTAGCACTCAATTTCAAATTCTTCCTCAAAGCAACTGAAGTTTGGCGATAAGGTTGCAATTTGAGATAAACCAAACCTCCAATGTCAAAAACTCTCTCAGTGCGGTGTTGATCAGGAAAAAAATTCATTATGTCTTGAGCCAACTGAAGGTGTTCCTTACACTGTTGAAGCATATGCTCACGCTCTTGTAACCACTCATCAACTGTAGCAGTAGTAATGCCAGAGAATTGAACCCTTAGTTGTGGAGGAGAATAGCCATATATACAAGGCTTGGAAGGGAGTCATACCAAGAGCGGTGTGAAAACTGGTGTTATACCACCACTTGGCCAGAGCAAGCCACTTCATCCACTTAGAAGGATACCCAGAAGTCATACATCAAAGGTAAGTCAAAATTGGTTCACTCGCTCAGTCTGACCATCTGACTGCGGATGATAAGCAGTGGAGAGGTGCAAGGATGTACCTAAAGCCTTAAAAAGCTCCTGCCAAAAGTGACTGAGAAAAATCTTGTCTCTATCAGAGACAATGCACATGGGAAGACCATGTAATCTGTACACCTTAGTCATGAACTCTTAAGCAACCTTACTAGCAGAAAAAGGACGAGTTAATGGAATAAAATGTGCATATTTTGGCAACCTGTCAACCACCACTAAAATGGTGTCCTTCCCTTGTGACTTAGGTAGGCCTTCCACGAAGTCCATACCAATTTGTCTCCATGACTGTGCAAGAATTGGCAATGGTTGTAAAAGACCATGATAGGAAACATTTTCAGACTTGTGTCTTTGGCACACATCACACTCCTTGATCAGTTCCTGAATTGACTGTCTCATATTTGGCCAGTAGAATAAAGACTTGAGTCTCTTGTAGGTAGCATGAATGCCAGAATGTCCACCTACTGGATCACAATGCAAGGCCTCAATAAGTTGTCGCCTAAGAGACAACTGATCTCCTATATACAAGCGACCCTTATACCTCAATATTCATCTCTGCATAGTATAAACTGAAGTACCATCTAACAAACCCTGAGTAAGCAACTCAGTAGCCACTGCATCTCCTTCATAACTGGTTGACACTTGCTTTATCCAAGTAGACTCCACAACAGTGATGACAACACAGTCACCCTGAACACCCTCAAACCTCTTAGATAAAGCATCAACCACTATGTTTTCCTTTCCTCTTTTGTAAGCAATAGAATAGGATAAATCCAACAATTTCCTGACTGCCTTTCTCTGTAAATGAGTAGTTAACTGCTGCTCTAAGAGATGCTTCAATGATTGGTGGTCAGTCTGAATGAAGAAGTGAGAAGGCTCTAAATAATGCCCCCACTTCTCAACTGCCATAAGGATAGCAAGCAACTCCTTCTCATAAGTAGAGAGCAATAAATGTTGACCATGTAAGGCTTTACTAATATAAGCTAAGGGACGACCTTGCTGCATAAGGATAGCTCCAATGCATGTGTCACATGCATCAGTCTCTAGCTCAAAAGGTAAGAAAACATCCGATAGTCCCAAAACAGGAATAGAAGACAACAAAGCTTTCAATTGATGAAAGGCTTGCTCAACTAAAGAATTCTAATGAAAAGAATTCTTCTTGAGAAAATCAGTTAAAGGCTTGCAAATGGATCCATAGCCTTGAATAAATCTCTTGTAGTAACCTGTGAGACCTAGGAATCCTCTGAGTTCCTTTACTGACTTAGGAGGTGGCCAGGACAACATTACTTCCACCTTTTTCGGATCAGTTGCTACACCTTCACCTGAGATAATGTGACCCAAATAAGCTACCCTAGACTGAGCAAATTCACATTTAGAACGTTTAGCAAACAGTTGATGTTTCCTCAACACTTCTAAGACCAACTGTAGATGCTCCAAATGAAGTTCCAAACTGCTACTGTATATCAGAATGTCATAAAAAAACACCAGTACAAACTTCCTCAAATATGCACCAAAAACATCATTCATCAAGCTTTGAAATGTTGTTGGAGCATTAGTAAGGCCAAAAGGCATAACCTTGAACTCAAAATGACCATGATGAGTTCTAAATGCAGTTTTGGACACATCCTCTTCAACCATCCTCACTTGGTGATATCCAGCCCGCAGGTCCAATTTAGAAAAAATACAAGCTCCTTGCAATTCATCTAGCAGCTCCTCAATGTGAGGAATGGGAAATTTGTCTTTGACAGTAATGTCATTGAGTTGCCTATAATCAATACAAAATCTCCAACTACTATCCTTTTTCTTGACAAGGAGTGTAGGAGATGCAAAAGGTCTATGACTAGGCCTTATAGTAGAATGCAGCAACATTTCAGTAACTTGTTTCTCAATCTCATTTTTTTTGCAAAAATGGATAGCTGTATGGCTTAGAGCAAACTGGCAAAGCTCCAAGTTTGAGTTGAATATGGTGTTCATGACCCCTTGTAGGAGGAAGGTCCTTAGGCTCCTCAAAAACATCACCATAACTGAGCAACAATTCTTGCACTACTACTGGAAGTATTGTCTCCTGATTATCCATAGCAAAACAGTGAGCAATTTGAGTGATGAACATAGGCACTTTCTTTCTCAAAAGTTTATGCAGACGACTACCACTCATCAATTTCAGAGAAGCTTGCTCACTGAACCCTACCAAATCAATTATATGGCCTTCTTTAACAAAAGAGAGCTTAAGTTCTTTGAAATCAAAAGTCAAAGGACTAAATTCTCTCAACCAATCCACTCCTAAAACCATGTCACAACCACCTAACTTCAGGATTCTAATATCAAAACTGAATTGGTTGCCCTGCATAGACCATTGAAATTCTTTGCACCTTTAATGACTGGACATCTTGCTTCCATTAGCTACAGCAACAACCGTCACCATTGATTCTTGAAGATCTAGACCTGCTTCTTTAGCAATCCTGGAATCCAGGAAACTATGAGTACTGCCACTATCTACCAAGATAGTAATTGCTTTCCCCTCCACTAAACCTCTTATCTTGATAGTATTCAAGGAATTACTCCCCGTCAATGTATGAACATAAACTTCAGGTTCTTCCTCCATTATTTGCTCCTCCTTAAACTCAAGATCACCACTGATCTCTCCAAACTCTGCTGACTACACTCCTTCCACTTCAGCTGCTACCAAAATGTGAAGAGTTTGAGTCTTACATTTATGACCCACAAAGTACTTATCACCACATCTATAACACTGCCCTGGTGTTCTTCTCGTTTCAGTTAACTGAGTGGGAGTACTGGTAATTGGTTGCTTTACAGTTGATGATGCTGAAGGTGTACTAATATTGGCCACAAAAGGTTTGTAAGGAGTCTTACTGGGAGTAAAGCTTGGTCTAGGAGAATTTGGATTGTAATACAAAGACCTTCAAGGTGGTTTGCTGAGTTTAACAATAGCATGCACTGCTCCTTGATGCAACTTAGCTCGCTCATAAACCATAGGAAGTCTGGTAGGACGGCCAAGTTTGGCAAGAGATTTAATTTCTTCCTTAAGGCCACTAATGTAACTTGAAACAAAATACAACTCTGGCAAGAATGAATTATAAGAATTCAAACAAGCTTTGAGTTCCTCAAACTTCTTAGCATAATCCTCAACATCCTTCTGTTGAGTCAATTTGTTGAACTCTTCCACTACTTCAGCTCCATGTTTCTCACCAAACCTCAAACACACAGCCTCACACAATTCTACCCAATTTTCTGCCCAATTAACTGCAGGTTTCTGTGACAAAAATCCTTGATCCCACACATCAGCTCTTTCATTCATATACAAAAATCCCAAAATACTTGTCACACTTCCTAATCCAACTTCTTGGCTTACGACCATCAAAAGTGGGAAATTCAAGCTTAGGGAAACGATGATTACCTCTGCGATTGTCTGTACCCATCTGTGTACTCCTTTCATCTGATTCTCTACTGGACGCCAAAGAAGAACTGCTTGCTTTTGCTGGATCAACTCGATTCGAATTCCCTCCGAAATTCATTTCTTGATGAACATAATGAATTCCAGGACTCGCATTGGGTGCAGGACTGGAGTTACATTCGCTTTCTTTGGAATTTGCAAGATTCCTCAAAATGGAGGTTAACTACTCCAGCCGGCTCTCCGTGTTCTTCTGCAAATTCTCTACTCGTTGTTGGTGTTCCGTGAATTGTCGACGTTGCTCATCAAAGTGTTGTATCGAATCTGCCATAAACCTCTCAGTCGTGTCCATGAAAACTTCATTCATGTCTACAAACTGCTACATTCGCAATATATGTGCCTTCGTCTTTTTGAGCGTTTCTTCCATGGTCTTCAACCTGGTGCCCTATGCCATCGCCGAGAATCAAGCAATCTCTTATACCAATTTGTTGTATCCGGATACAACAGTAGCTCAATCTTCCATAACAATGGAAGATCATGAAGATAGAGATAAAGAAAGGAATAAGAGGAAGAGATACAGAAGGAAAGGGATAGGGAAGAAGATAGAATTCTTGTATTGATTTTTGATGCCCTCTCCGAATCCGTTACAAACCCTTATAAGCCTCTGCAACGGCTTAACAACCATACTCACACTTTATCACTAATTACAGAAAATGGCCCAAGTTTACAAACAAGTATGATCATGACAATTGTCTAAAAAGACAACTATTGTGATAAATACGGATTATAAATTAAGTAAAAAGAAGAAAAAAAGATAGAATATAAATAATAGTACTACTGTAGAGCATTTATATACTGTATTAGTATTAGAAAACTCCATATGTTAATTAAACAATTGGATTATGGAAATTAATATATATGCTCAAGTATATTGTGCCTGCTGGTTGTCGACTCTTCTTTTCAAGCAGGAATCATTCAAAAGCGAGAAATTAATGAGAGTAACCCAAAAAAATGAGTTAAAAAAAGATTATTAATTGATTAAGTATATATGCTGTTTCTCATCATCATTTTATTAAGATTCCAAAACAAGGATATATAAAAGCTGATACCTATATAGTATATATGCATTATGTTTTTGTACATTTAAGTTCCATCAAACCAGTGTGCTGAAAAAACATATTTGTATAAGTTCCATAAAACTAATATAAACTTGTAATTTACACGGTACTTGAAACAGACTAGCTTGGAACATTATATTTATTCTAATATCAGTATCATTAATAATCAAATGTCATTATAATCCTTTTATTGTTAACCACAGCTCTTAGGCTAGAGATGACTTTGAAAAAGCATATCTTTTCGCACCATAATGTCCAAACTGTTTATAATTATGTTTTTTTTAAGAATTTACATTTTAAAAACCAACCCTTAAAAATAAATTAATAAATCCTATAAAAAATCTTAAATAATCCTAAATCTAATACTATGTATAATAGTATTAAGGAATGATGAGGATATAAATTAGAAAAATAGTATAATTTTCTTAAAAATACATAGTTTAATGAAGGAATGGTTGCATATTTGTAGATATACCCGGTCAGTGTAATTACACAGCAACATCATGATCAAAATTTTCAAAAAAAAAAGGTCAGTTAATAATTAAGATTAAAACTCAATGAAAAAAAATCAAAGAACTGTTTTAAGATTTGAAATGAAAAATTGATGTGAAAGACGTTAATGGGTCCCTATGATTATAATTATAGAATGAACTAAAATGAGAGATGAAGAGTTACTCACAAAATGGCAATGGTGATTCTTGGATGGTGGAATGCCCAAGTATGGAGAGCTAAGTGCCTATAATTAATAACAAAACATTGTCAAAACAATCCAAATTAAATTAGGATCATAAAAAAACAAGTTTGAAAAATATCATTAGCATCCAAGGTATATATAACATGTTATATAGCAAATTGTCACTTATTTTATATATGTGGAACCAAAAATTATGTATTCTGAGGGCCCATCAGTACTGCACGTTTTACATATAAAGTTACACCCTTTATCAATTAATGGATTTTGATTTCTGATCATCAAAATGTGCTGACAAATTACTGTACTATATATAAGTATACGTACCAAAAAAATCAGGAAATTGGAATATTGTAAAGGGAAGAAATAAAGAAGAAAAAGACCTGAATTTGACCTTGAAGGAATCTGATACACCCTATAGTTTCCAACAACACTGATGCTGTGTCAGTCTGCACAATATATATGAACACTCAGTTAGACATTCTCCTTCTGAAAAAAAGAATTAATTTTATCCAATATTTACTCCACTATATAATTGTGACAGAAACTTAATTACAACAACAATCGACCCAGTCTAGTCCCACCAACGACAGAGTCTGGAAGTCCAGATGTAAACACCCATATCCCGAAGCAATTTGAGAGGATGTTTTCCGATAGATTCAAAAAATACTGACACACAAATAGAAAATAACTGAAACAAAGCAAAAAATAACCAGACAAGCGAGAACCAGACTACAAGAAAAACGACAAACTGCCCACCCTCCTCTCAAAATCAATCATCTACCCTAATTTTCTGTCAGAAAATAACCATAAAATTAATTACAAAAATGCATAATAAACAACTGATTTATATAATTACCGCTGTATACTGTACCTTTCCAAATGGGGAAACTAGCTGGTGAAGAGCTGTTATTCTGTCTCCAAGCTTCTCCTTTCTCACCTACATATATTTGTACATCATACATCTATGATTATAGCTGGAAAAATTTAACATCAAATTATTGTAACATATAAACAATATTGTATTTCTTAAATATATTACTGTATACTCTCTCTCTATATATATATATACCTTGAGAGGTGGAACTGAAGATGATTGAACCCTAGGCTTCTTTGGCACACCCCCAGTAGTGTCACTGCTGTTACACTGCTTCACATATCAATTGGAAACAACACTCAAAAACCCTTGAAAGATGGATAATTTTGCTAACCTATATCTATATTTGTATATTTTTCATGATATATATATATAATATGCAAATTTAATTACCTTTGCAAAGATGGAAAAAGAAGAAGAAAAGTTTACCTGATCAGATGAATGCTGTGCATGTTGCCTGTCCTTGCAACTATTAGAAGAGAAGTCCATGAAATTATTATTATTACTATTGTTGTTGTTGTTATTGCTACTCAAAGTGGTAACACAAGACTTGGGAGATGAGACTGGAAAGACCATGTGGGACCAAGTAGAAGGCCTCATGTTATGCATTTGATGATGAATGGCTTCATGATGGTAATTCATGTCATGACCATGACCACTACCATGACCAAAAACCTCTTGCTTTATCAATTGATGTTGATGATGATCATCATCATCATGGCCAAATAACATATTTTCATTGCTAGGAGTAACCTTCGGATGATCTAGAAATGATGATGGATTCATTCCTTGAAGATGATTGTTTAGCCCTAGCCCTTCTTCTTCTGTACCACTCGCCAATCCGCTCCTGAAAATTTCACAAAATGTATAATTAAAGGATAAATACATGTATTTACTTAACCTAAAATGTAGAGATATAGTCTGTAGACCGATAGATAGAGGTCACAATATGTTGCCAAACGCGTCTTAAAGGGTACGAAAACGAAGCACTTACAAGAGGAGTTGGTTCCATGACTGAGGGAAGTCTTGTGGGGCAGATTGCTCATCTAACAAAGGGTTAAAAGGGAGTGAAGAAGAAGACGATGAAGATGTGGAAGAAGAAGACGAAGAAGACGAAGAATTATTATTTGGAGATCCACCATGCAAGCTCAATTGATGATGAAGAAGAGAGAAGAGAGGAGAATTGGAGTGGCTATGGCCTTGTTGCATGTTGTGCCAATTAGGGTTTCCAGCTGCCATCATTGGGTGTCAAATGGAGACCAAATTACAAGCAAACAAAATTAACACAACCCACAAAAAAATGGTATTTGTAGGATGTATACAAGAATTTAAACACACAAAATTAAAATTTAAAGAGGCTTAGTTGCAAAACTGCTTTTGGAAAAACCATCTCTCTTTTTTTCACTCTAGATCTCTTCTTTTGCTTTTAGGAGTTTAAAGTGTGTAATATTTTGTGTTTGTGTTTGTGTTTGCTTCACTTTGTCATCTTTCCTTGTTGAAGCATCAGAACAAACCCATTTGTTTTTTAGGCTTTTTTTCCCAAGAGATTAATAGAAATGAATAGCTCTTATAATTAGCTAGCTAGCTAACTAGAGAGATGTATTAATTGGCCTTTGGGGGTGTGAGAGAGTGTTGCTTTCCACTAAGATGTGCAGTATATATTTGGAGGAATCCATGTGTATTTTTAAAAAGAAATTTTGATTAATTTTACTGTCACGTAAATTATATAGGATTTTTTAGCCTATGTCCAAGGACAACCTTGCTATAAAAAGATATATTCTATAAAACAAAAATGTGTTGAATATTATTTTTTTAATTTTTTTAATTTTTTGACTGATTTAAGCATTTTTATTTAGATTGAGCATAAATTAGAAAGACCGAAATTTTAAATAAAATCTTTTAATGCTAGAAAATAATAAACAAGTCCCTGCATTTTTTCTGTCTATTTAATACGTATAAAACTTTATTTGGATCCATTAAAGTTCTTAAGCTTGATTTTTTTTTTATAAATGGATCCCTCAACTATGCAGTATAATATATATCAATTAATATAGTACCTCCATCAAAGTAAATTATATAAAAAGTTTTAATACTTTAATAGACCAATAGAACTTCAAGATTTTATCATTCAAGATTTATTTGTAACTACATGGGTATTAATGAACTGAAAAATAATTTTTGTTTTATGAAGTTTAGGGTGTTATAATTCATATGATTTTTTCTTCATCATGTGTCTTTCTGGGGCTGAGGAGCCTTTAATTGCATTCTCTTTCAATCCTCTCTTTGCTATAGCTAACCTTTGATTAATAAATTTTTTCTCTCCTTTTTATTCTTGCTTTTGCTTTATAGAAAAGTTGAGGAGAAAGGGAAAGCTGGTGGGTAGTGCTCTGCTTTTACACAGAAAATTCAACTAAAAACAAAAATAAAGAGAAGATTTTTGGGTGTGATTTTATATTTTATGCACAAATTCTAATACAGGATGGACCTGGGCACTATTTGAGATCAAATGCTATTCCTCTAGAGTTAGAATAGGCATCTCAAAAAAACATAATAAGATCATTTTTTTTTTTTGGTCGAATAATAAGATCATATATTAGAAAAACTGAAATGGAATCTCAAATCGCATGCATTATAAGGCAATTTGTTTTTGTTTTTTTAGATTGACAAGCTAACTCAAATTTAAAACATTCTCAGTTATAATCAAATTTCAAGTTTGGTATATATATATATTAAGATGAAGTAGTTATTGATGGTTCCCGTACGTTTGAGCAGTTAAAATATAAATTCGTCGTGACATAGACTATTTCTCAACAAGAACGTGATCTCCATAATACTAGACAAAACACTTGAAAAGAAGACATTTTATTCATAATCGGTGTGATATCTCCCTTGGCCTGACGATTACATTTCAACAAATCGATCTTTACACGAGAACCATACACAGACCTCTCGTTTTCTTCCCAAAAATGGGCGATCCAACCAAAAATCCATTTTAATATGCGATCTCAAGCCTATTTATAGTGTTCGAGTCCTGCTTGTGATTGCTGGCAAAGAGGAAAGACGTGTCAATCAACGAAGCCTTGCATGGAGCAACGTATCGCGTCGATGATTTGCATGGGACGACATGTCGTGCGAGAGTAAGGCGGTATTCAATGACGGTTGGGTCGTGGCTTCATTTTATTGGGTGAGTGAAATCGTGTCTAACGAATAATCATCGTGATCCTCCCATGCATGGCTTGGCACGACCAATCGAGGGCTTCATCCGTTGGTTTGAGATTGACAGAGCAATGAACACGGTCAGTCTACGCGTTCAGAGCTATTCTAGAATAGCGCGATCCATCGATTATAAAAAATGTGTGTCCTCAATTCTTATTAATTTTAGTTCTCTAGCTTCTTTCTTTCCCTTTCGGTCTAGCAAACCATACAAACTTGTCTGTATATGAATTATTTGAATTATGGGTTTGTATATGAAGATGACATATTGTGTGAATAGTATTAAACCTAGTTATAGTGACACATGCCAAACAATAATTTTGGTTTGAAAATGCTAGCTGCATTAATAAATAATTCCGTGTACGTACATGACATTGATGTTACACCTTACTACGTTCCAAATATCCACAATTATCGCTTCCACACCCCATAAGTAAGTACCAATTATCTCGTCAATCCTCTATTCTCCTTAATTCTTGAATCTTTGACTTCTCCAAATCTTACCATCAATTCAAAGTTATTTTCTTCTTTTTTTCCTTCTTTTTTGTTTTGGAATGAGCTCGATCATGTGAGAGGTTGTGGGTGATATCCCACGTCGAATAAAATGATAAACGAAAATCAATGTAAAAGTACGGTGAAGTTCTATAAATTAGTTTAAGTTTTTATATTAGATCATGATCTTATATGAAAAATCAAGATAAATGTTGATTAATTTTACTCCTCTCCGATTAACTACCACCGTCTATCGCAAATTTAATATAGTATCACTGATACAGTAGATTCGGTCTCGATGTCATTTTTTGGTGAATTGGATAAGTTAGCCTTAAGGTTTGATTAAACGTGGGCAAAGATCCCGTAAGATTTGGGCTAGTCGCCCTTCAAAACTTATTAAGTGTCAACAAAATCAGGATGGTTATGTGAGAAATAATATCTCATATTGAAAATTTGGAAATAAAAGACATAATATATAAACTTAGTGGACTACTCATCTTATTGTCAATTGATTTTAGGATAGAACTCCACTGGGTTTATGTGTTGGGCTTTAACACGCATATGCGCACGGAATGACACGTCCCTCGTCTATCGGCCTACCGGGCTTTATCATGGTATCAGAGCGGGTTTCGGGTCTGAGTTTGTTATCTGGTTTATCTGAGCTTAGTCCGTCATGATGGCGTGATATTGGCTAGCTCGTTTGGCTTGTCGGCCTTAAGACATTGTTTGAGCTTAGCTCGTCATGAGGGCGTGATATGGGCTAACCCGTTTGGCTTGCCAGCCTTAAGCCATGTTGTCAAGTGTCAACTGGGTCAGACCAGATGCACTTGAAGGGACGTGTGAGAAATAACATCACACATTGAAAACTTAGGAATAAAATGCATAGTATATAAGTTTAGTGAACTTCTCTTCATATTGTCAATTGATTTTAGGATGGAATGTCATTGAGTTTATGTGTTGGACTTTAACGCGCATGTGCGTACAGAGTGACACGTCTCCCGTCTATCGGTCCACCAGACTTTATCAGGCTAGTCGCACACGCACTTGAGGGATGCATATTGAGAGGTTGTGGGTACGTACTATCCCACATTGACCATGATGATAAACTAATTCCTATATATAAGTATATAATGAAGCCTTACTAACTACGGCCCGTCAAAAAGAAGATAAATTTCTATCTGTAAAAACGGAGTATTGATTAACTACTGCTTTCCAACCAACTAACTACGGCCCGTCAAAAATTAAAAAATTTAAGATCTCACCGACGCATATGTAATTACTTTACATATTGAATTTTGTTACAGTTGTGGGGCTTATTCACTTTATGTGCAATGGCAGACGTACAGTCCCCACTGGGATTTTATAAAAATAAAAATTATTTTTTTGTTTTTTTTTTAAGTTTTTTTTATATTTTGTTTTTCAAAATTTTTTGAAGAAAAATTTTAAACTATTTTTTGTAGTTTTCAATTCTTAAAATATTTTTTATATAAGATTTGTTATGCATAATTTTCAAAAATATTAAAATTTATTCAAATTTGTGCACAATTTTTCAATAAAAAATATAACATTTTCTCTATATTTATCCATATTTGTGTTAAAATTTTCAAAATTTAGGGTTTATGAATTTGCAAATTTTGTATATTAATTTTTATACAAATATGTTGAGATTACACACTAAAAGTAGTCTGTAATGATGAAATTTATTTAATTTATGTAATTCTTGGTCAATTTTGAGTAAAATTTTATTTCAAGTTCGAATATAGAGTTTGTTATTTGAAATTGAGGTTGTTTGTATAAAATAGATAATAGACTTAAAAATTATGGTTTAGGGTTTTGTGTAAGGTAGACGATAATATTTTACTCTTCAAGATTTTAGTCCAGTTCACTGGACTAAAATCCTACGTCCGCCCCTGTTTATATGTATAGATCGAGTTCTATGTTAATACATACGTCCTATATATATAGCCACCATAGAAATGGTCTTAACTTATATTGAAGATTAGGTAATTACTAGCATGTGTCTCCGTGCCTTGCACGGGTATGACCATATATTTTAATAATGAACTTAAATTTGTTTATTGTATGTAAAATATAAAAGAAAATTATATAAAAAAATTAACATGATGTATTGGAAAGATAATTTCTTGATTGAAATAATTTATAAGGTGTATTGTATGATGAAAATTGAAGGTAGATGTGTGAATTTATATTAATAGAAGAAAAGATAAATTAGAAATTTATATAATTAATAAAAATAAAACTACACTAAAATAGAATTGCATATTGTATTCTTTATAATGGAGTTTACGGACAATCTATTCACCCTTATTAAAAACATGAACACTAATTAAGTATGATAATAATGTTTTTGATAAGTGCATAATTATATGTATGTTGGTGGATGAATCGTATAACGTTAACTATTTACGGACCATCTATCTATATACATATCTTTATAATGGAGTTTACGGACCATTAAATATCATATTATATTATAGACACTAATTAAGTATGATAATAATATTTTTGATAAGTGCATAATTATCATGTACAATGAAAAATATTTTAGGGTGGTAATTTAGGAAATTTGTATAAATAAAGATAAAATAAATTATAGATAGAATAAGAGTGAATATGTAAATGTATACAATTTTTTAATAACATGACATACTTAGATGAATGACACGTAGAAGAGATAATTACTTAATAGTAGGTGTATAGATAAATAGATATATAGATAGATATAGATGTGAACGAAATTTTCAACATAGCGTCAATAGAGTCAACTTAAAATTATTTTATTGAACTACTCCAATCATAGCCAAAGGATCGATTATGGTAACAACATTTTTTTTGATCGAATCGATTATGGTAAAAACTCGGTACGCATGTACGATGGCAATTGTCTCCTATATTTTGCGTGTAAGGAATGAGTTGATCCACAACGTTATAAGGATATATTGAGGCGACCAAATGTTCTACCTGAATCGAAAAATAAATATGCTTTTTACTAATTTTTATTTGTCTTTTTAAAATTGGACACATTTTAAAAAAAATTAATATGTATTAAAATACTTATAATTGGATGTTTAATTTATTGCATTGATAATAATATTATAAATTTAGTTTATTTACTCGTTAAACATAAGGGATAATGTTGATGGTCAATTGAGAGTCCCACATCGAAAGTGTGGGCTATCCAAGACTAGTATATAAGTAGATAGACTACTCCTCCTATTGCCAATTGGTTTTATGATGGAATCTCATTGGGCTTATGTGCTGGGCTTGACAGTTGGGCCCAAAAGTACATATCCCCGCTACAATTGGTATCAGAGCCGAAGGTTCGGCTGAGCCAAACGTGGTTTGGAGGACCCTGTGTGGGACCCTCAAGTGAGGGAGAGATTGTTGAGGGTCAATTGAGAGTCCCACATCGAAAGTGTGGACTATCCAAGACTAGTATATAAGTAGATGGACTATTTCTCATATTGTCAATTGATTTTAGGATGAAATATCATTGGATTTATGTGCTGGACTTGGCAGTTAGGCCCAAAAGTACATCTCCCATAAACTTACAAGATTTTGACCAAAATATGTAAAAATTATAGAAAAGTGTTTATGAACACGATTAAAAAACAGATAGTTTATTTTTAAAAGTACTTTTTGATAAATAATATGAGGGACCCATATAACCAAGAGGTAGTTAATTCTTTTTTTGTAAAAAGTAATTAGCTAATCAAAGTGCTTGAATTCCAAATATATATACTCGTATTCAAATGCCAATTGCCAAGTTGCCCATTTTTTCTTGTTTGTTTGAACGGGTCTAATCGAATTGGAATTGGGTGCTTGATACACATTTTTTAGTGATCGATTATGGACTAAGAAATAGTTCTAACTCCACTAATCAGATAATTAATGGTAAATGTACTCATATTTTATAAAGATATTATCAGATTTCATGATCCTATCTACCCATAAATAGGCCGTTTTGAAATTAAGAGGTATACCGACGCAGTATCTTAACATATAAATTAGGTTACCCTACGACACTTATGTAACTTACCATATATCAACCGTCTTCTGTTTTCTATCAAGGCCTCGTTTGGCTTGATGTAATAAATACCTTAAGTTATGGAAAAACAAATATATATATGAAAACACCTAACTCCACTGCCATGGGATTGGGATAACATAAGTGGATATATACACATCAGGCATATAATGTAAACTTATGGGAGAATATATAGATAAGTGTTGTTTATTTTCTACTAAATATAATACGATTTTTATACTTTGGTACCGACTTCGTTGTTCTAATGGATATTAATATTGGATTTGTTAAGCGCTCTAACTGAAAAGGTTTATGAAGTTCAAACGTTAGGAAAGATTAAAGTGGTAATGGCCGAAGAAAATCGATTGATAAAAGACCAAAAACAAATAAAAAATACCTTTGGTAAAAATATGACCGGCCAGAATTTTTCAAAAATCATATTAATGTGTATAGTTTCCCCAAAACAATAACAAAGTTCGATGTTTAGGGGGAAGATCCCCAAAAGTGTTTCAGTATAACCGGCAAGTTCCCTTAAACAAAGGGAAATGGGTTACTTACTTACTTATATAACCAATGCAAAGGGCCCTTAATAATGCCACACCTAGGGATGACCAAGAGAAATAAAAATACAAACCCTCAAAAGAATTAAATTATGTATGTTACAATTAGTGACTTCTTGGTATTTGTTGATTTAGAGTAGTCTTCCCTTGATTGAATTTGTTTGGGTGCGTTTGGATCACATTATCTCATGTAACAATGTATTAAAATATAACATTATATTATTTTGTATTTTTTCTGATAAAAAATAAGTATCATTTCAGTTTTTTTTTTAATTTACGAGATATGAGATATGAAATTGCACATACTAACACTTTTTATACAAATTCTCTTAATTTATTGGTTAAAAATTAGATTAATAATTATTAAAGTGTAGATTTTATAAAAAAAGTAGTAGTATTTTAACTTAATTATTTTATTCTTTAATAAAATAATAGTACATAACAACTTGCTTATATAACCAATGCAAAGGCCCTTAATAATGCCACACCTAGGGATGACCAAGAGAAATAAAAATACAAACCCTCAAAAGAATTAAATTATATATGTTACAATTAGTGACTTCTTGGTATTTGTTGATTGAGAGTAGTCTTTCCTTGATTGATTTTATTTGGGTGCGTTTGGATTACATTATCGCATATAATAATGTATTAAAACATGTATTTACGTACACGATTCAAACATATCCTTAGTCTTTGAGTGACCTAATATTGTCTCCCAATATTGTATAATCGGGATAAAGTAGGAATTTTGTAAATTTTTTTACCTCTTAAAAATATAATAAGTTTTGATTATATATTAAGTTTTTAGAAATTTCTAATTTTGTAAATTCTGAACTTATACCCTAATAGGTTAGACAAACGTTAATTTTGATTAACAGGCTCGTACATGAAAATCCAAGTGAAACCACCTTTTCAATTGCGTAATCGATGGTCATAAAGTTGAAAGGATGGTCTTGTTGTCCATATCTGATCTTGGATTCAATAAATCTATAGTCAAGTGGGACCCACAAAAGTTCTATTCAAAGAGATAGATCTTCGTTTCTCAACATGTTGCGTAT
This sequence comes from Rheum nobile, assembly GCA_027886185.1. NCBI lineage: Eukaryota > Viridiplantae > Streptophyta > Magnoliopsida > Caryophyllales > Polygonaceae > Rheum > Rheum nobile. The sequence goes on from WOAB01000073.1 coordinate 2,954,957, forward strand.
GCACCTTGTATATAGATTATGATCTAAAATATGCTTCCGATATGATTGCGGTGATTTAATTAAATAATGTCTTGATAACTTTTTTTTAAATTAATGAATCTTTAGTAAAAATAGACCCCTTTTTTCTCTCCCTAAATCCTACTCCCTATCCTCTAAACTTTATCTCTTAAACCCTTAAAAACTAATAGGAGTCTATTTTATTAATTGAAAACTCTTAAAGGATCAATGAGTCCAAAACCCTCGAAATTAGATAATTTGGATTTTTGTGTAATTAGGTAAATTTTGTATACATTCTAATAGAATTGTTCATCGGTCCAAAACCGAATCGAGCCGAACCGAACCGAATTTTGAAATTTTGTGGACCGAAAACTGAACCGAACATACTCGGTTCGGTTTTGGACCGAAATAACATAACATTTTGAAATTAGGTTATTGAAGCGGATTTTAGTGCACAAAACCGAATTAGACCGAACCGAACTAGATCGAACTTGGACCGAACTAGACCGAACCGAATAAGGTTGTATTAGTTTATCTACAAATCTAGGACTTTATTTTTATTTTTAAAAATAATCGTTTTGACCGAACCGAACAAAAAACCGAATATTATTTTTATGCGAACCGAAGACCGAACCAATACTTCGATCTGGTCGGTTCAGTTCAAAACCGAATAAAAACCGAACCCTAAGAACAATAAGGGGATGTTTGTTTACAAGGTATGGGCGCTGAGGAATCGGGTTTGGAATCCCCAACCCATTAATTGTTGTTTGATATCTGATTTTTTGGGTTTCATACCAGGTCTTCAACCCAACAGGTATGGGGTTTGGAATCCTCGCATTTTTGAAGGGTTTGGGTTTCATACCGGTCCTCTAATCCAACCCAACCCCATTAATCCAATCTAACCTAGCTTAATTATGTATGCTTGCTTAATCTTTTTAATTAATCTTGTTTAACTTGAAATTAAATGCTTTCTTATGAATATAGGTCTCATATGAATACATTTCTTAAATTACGTTGAATTTTTTGTATAACTTTTTTCAATATAATATATAAAGTGATAGTTTGACACTCATATTATATCATATATAATTAATTATATTATTTAAATATTATTTTTAAAATAATATAATATGAGATTAATTTAGTTTTTGTTATTTGATTCCAGATTTCAAATATAGAATTTATCAAACACGGATATAGGGTTGGATTTCATTCCAGAAAAGTAACCAAACACATCTTTTTAGGAATAGAGTTTCAAACTCATACCTATTTAATCCGATTTCTTATTCCAACCCGATACCTGATTTATACCAAACGCCGCCTAAATGTACTTAAGAATGGTGACGCATTTGATCTCAGAAAAGGAAGACACGCAGAAATCACCAGACAAATTAAAACATAAATTAACTCTTGAACGATTATGGTGGATCCCAATGAAATCCCCACCCTTATCAGTAACAGATTTACTCTAGCTACTGAAGCATTATATATAATTGACGCAAATTAAGCAAATAGTTTGATGATAAGAACATAAAGAAGTCACTATCATTCTATAAAAAAAAGTCCCTAATTGTAACATAATCACATGATACTGGAGTCCAATGTGAGAATAAAATAAACATTCATACTTAATAACTTAGTTGTTTATAGTTAGAAGAAATTAAAGTGGGTCTCATTGCACAAAATGAATATATGCGAATTTCACAAGTAAACTTCTTTTATATATAACTGAATTATATTCTTAAAAAAATATTCGTACTTAATAACTTAGTTATTCATAGTTACGAAGAAATTGAATATGAATATTTAGTAGATTTAATATGCATATTTCTGTATTAAATATGAATATATATCTGGTTTTTTAAGGAGAAAAGATCATGTGTGGATAACTGTTCAAGTACAGATGTGAAAACGTTTTGTTCATATGAACACATAGGTATAAATTATATCCACACATAGAAAGAAACATATAAACACATTCATATGTTCACACATTCTTAGTACGTATGTGAATACATATGTTTACTGAAAATATGTGTTGATATATTTTTTAGTATGTGCTTATAAGCTTTTTAGTATGTATTCATATTCTCTTGAGTAGTTCATGAGTGTGCATATGTTATTTTCGTGTGTACATACGCTCTTTATGTGTGCTTACGTTTTCGTAGTGAATGTACATATATTCACTTTTTATGCATACGCTTCCTTACTATTTTGTGCATACGATTTGTACATATATGTTCATGTAAACTCGACCCTTTTTTAAGGAAAAAAAAAACTGAATACAGTTGATCATGTGCGTCAAAAATATTAAATCCTATTATTAAAAATTGTCCTCACACATTCTTGTAAAATGGCAGCTTGTGATGACATTGAAAATACAGGTTACTAACTCTCACTTGGAACAAGCCCCACTTTGAAGACCACTCCAATTTTGCCCAAAAAGAGAAGGCTTGATTTGCCTCCACAAGAGGAAAGCCATGGGTTCCTCAAATGGCCCAATCAGCGTTTGGCCTTAACTGTAGTTAAAGGTTTCAAATTAAGTAAAAGAGGCTTCACAGAATTTGGCCTTAACTATAATATGTTGATTCAATTAACTACCAATATAATCTTCATGACAGAATCATATCTTGCGTATTAATAAAAACTTTCCAGTAATCTATAGAAGACTTCATGCATTTGAACAATATTTCACCTAAAATCCAAAGATGACATTATGATTGTTGTTTTCAAATCAACAACTCAACAAATGAACCAAGACTTTGGTATGATACTCTCCCATTACCAAGAGGTAAATCAGCAGAGAAGGAAACAATAAGAGATATAAATTGCAAGAATGGCTTTTAGTCCAAATCTTCTTTTTTGAATTAAGAAAATCAGAAGATCAGTGATAACATTGGTGACTCAAGCATACAACATTTCCCTACAGACTATAACCATGGTGTGGTACGAACAAGAATAGAATGTGCAAAAGGAGTATAAACACTACAGGAACATAAAACCCAGAAAAGAAAATGCTGCCCCTGGGTCAAGAAAGAATGACTGTCACTTTAATACTAGGGCGCAGATATTTGAACATACACCATCTGGGTGTACCCATTAAATACAGAAGTATCCAGTTTGCTAAGGCCAAGCCTTTGGAACAGCCTATAACGGCCGTCTTCTACAATAGGACTTGTAGAACGTGCAGGATCGTACCTCGTTTGGTGGGTCAGGGAAGGCCCCGCCACTGGTGGGAGCTCCCAGTAAACGTCCAGGATGGACTCCAGAAATCTGCTGTTCTGGAAATGCTCTGCCTGGGAGATTGCCTTGTTGCTGTGGTTGAAGTCATCCCGCGTCTCCCCTCTCACGCCCCACCAGGCCTCACTGGGCCCACAGAGCTCATCGATGTCCACGGCTTTCTCCCAGAACTTTCTCCTGTTCGCCCTCACTCTTGCTTCATCACTGTCTTTGAAGCAGCTATGGCCACCGCCTGCAACAAGGAATAACCATAAACTTCATGAGTGCTATGTCACAAGTTATTTTGTCAACCGTTTGAGTAAACTTTGATTGTATAGCTTAAAGTTGCAGATCAAGAACCAAGAAGTATATGTCGTCGATCAAATCCAAATAACAGGTCAAGTTGAGTGGAAAAGAGAAGCAGACAGAGGAGATGTTGACCCAGATGACAACAAAAATTGGCCAACCAAACATTTTTGCAGAGAGCCTCACCGCTTATATAAAACTGATCACATATCTGTCTCAAGGAGTAATGATCTCCACTTCCAGTATCATAGTTATCTTCGAAAACAATGTGCTTGAAACCAGCCTTCAGTGCCTGTTTTAGTCTACCCATACGACAAAAATGCACCTTAAATTAGTATCGTAGTCTGTAGCAACGTGTATATAGGTTTTTCCATATAAATCTAATGACGAGATAACTAACAGTATGTCTCATATATGACAGATAATCTTCATCCATCAGGAAAGGAGGTAGAGAGTCTAGAGACCAACCTTTTCAATTCATTCTGATGGTCATCAAAGAATACAAGAACTCGATTCAGATCAGTTACCCCATGCTTCGTCATCACAGCTCTCCAATCAACACTTCCAAAATCCACAAAGTCTTTACCAGCAAAGTATGTGCAGTTCTCATCAACATACGCAGGCCCCTTCTTCAGGTACTTTTCGGGGTGACGAGGAGTAACTGATATGATCCGACTTTGTGGCATTGCTTGCCGCAGTACCCAGGTGGAATGCCCCTTGAAAGCACCACTCTCGATCATTAGATCTGGCTTTAGCCACCGGGCAATGAACCAAAGTCCAAAGCTGTGGTCAAATCCCATACCATACATGTTGTTCTTGATTGGCCTTGTTTCATATATGGGTACAAATTCTTCTAAGCCTCGAAGTAGATCCTTTGATGTCCACTCCACAGTTTTTCCATGTTTCGATCTGCCTTTTTGCCAACATTAACAACAAACTGGTGTGAAGTTTAAGCATTAGAAAGTATAAATCAATTTTACTTCTGATTGTCACATTCCTGTGCGGTGCCAGCCTAGAGAAGTTAAGTTTGGGAGTCTCCAGTTTTACATCCCTGAGAGAAAAAATGATTCTTAAACCTTTTGCTACCTATTTTTTAAAGACTTGCACTAATCGGCATAGAACAGAACAACGTGCTTTCTCTACACATCACTTTGAATAAATGGAAAAAAGACATGGAACTATGGAAGGCTTCATTTACAAAAATTGGATTTGGAAATAACTAAACTTTTGGACTTTGGAGTATCTCCAAAGCCACAAGACACCAAATTATGCTAATGTTCAGAGGTTTAAAAGGAGCCACCAGCCAGGAGGACTCCCTCACAATTAACATCTTAATCACACGCTCTTAACTTTAGCCACTAGGACCACTAAACAAGGACTTATCTTGATTCAGCATTCGGCAACGCCTAGTAATCATTTCAAAGCTTTCAATAACCTCTGAACATTTTTCAATTCTCTGGTAATACTCAAGAAGGATGAGATCATGAGATAGGAGGAACTGAAACACTAATCCTAAGATCTTTTTTACTTAAAGCCTAATAAATCTTCCACCATTTTTAACTCAACAGCAGTAAAATGCTTGCTATAGTTTAAATCAGGCTCATCGGAAGTACATTCCAAATTTCAATAGATCAATCCGAGACCAAATGCTCCAAAGGCTAGACACAGATTAGATCCAAGAGCCAATACCAAGCGAAATCCCTAGATTCACAAATTGCAAGAATAAAAAGAAACTCAAATAACCGATCGACCTAGATCTGATTTCATCTCCGAGCACTCGAACACAAATTAAGAAGAATTGCACACTTTCAGTAAGCAAACGATTGAAGGAAGAAAGAAAGCTTGAAAATAATCTTACACCAAGGAACACCAAGGGCTCCGAAGTCGGAGTCCAGGCCGTCGAAGCCGAAGAAGCTGAATCTTGAGCGAGTCGCTGGCGAGGACGAGAGGCAGACGAAGCTGCGCGTGTAGAACACGGCGGTGGAGGTGATGAGGGCGAGGATGAGGGAGAGGGTGAGACAGGGCCAGATGAGGCCGTTCCGGGAGATGTAGTTGGAGGCTCTGGTGGCTAAGGGGATCGTCTTCTTCGTCTTGGACTCGTCGTCATCGTCGGCGCCGGCGTCGGATACGTCCGCCGCAGGGCGGCGCATCGAGTGCATTCGTTCCAGCATCATCTCCCTGTCCATCGGTGATTTTCTACTCTCTGTGCGTGTCTCGATTTCTCCGACGACGATGAAGAGTGAGCTAGTGAAATGTGCGAAGTGGTTAAACGAGAAGGTTCATATAAATATTCATACTCCGTCTCAAATAGCATTTTTACAGATAAATAAATAAATCTTTTTTTGTAAAAGAAATAAATACACTTATAAGACATATAATGTAGCCTAGGTCTTATAAATAAATTAACCTATTATGAAGCAATAATATAGACAACATAAAACACAAATACAAACATTTTTATGAAGCCATTTTTATAATTTATGACATAAAATCATAATGTTCAAATAATTTTTATACAAGATATCTTAAAATGTATTATTGTCTCTATTCACATATGATTGTCATTTTAAATTTCAATATAATAATTAAAAAAATAATTATTACTACAATTTTAATTTATTAATAGATCATCTTATTTTTATCCAATTAATAAAAAAATATTTATATAAAATATAATATATATAGTTTTTTTATCATAAACGAACATCTAAAATACAAACACTTTTATAAAGCGATTTTTATAAAAATCATAATTTTAAAGTAATTTTTATACAAGATATTTGAGAACGTATTATTGTCTCTATTCACAATTAATTATCATTTTTAAAATATTAATACGATTACTAAGAAACATTTATTGTTATAATTTTAAAATTCTAATACTTCATCTTATTTATAACCATCAATACAAAATATTTACATAAAAAATATAACATGCGTAATTTTTAATATAAAATTATATACTTTACTAATAAATTATTTTCTAAAATAATAAATACTTTCTAAATTCTAACTAATACAGTGTAAAGCAAATTCTTTTTCCTTTGAAAGCATTATGAAGCAATATATGACATAAAGTATATAATTTTATATTAAAAATTATATTTTTTTATAATATATGACATAAATTCATTTTTTAATGGGAAATAAAATCATATTTTTGAAGATAGAACAAAAATTTAAGCCTCACCACAGCAGTCACCATTCACCAAATGGGGGAAGAGGAGTTTCAAGATAATCACTTTCTAAAAACTCAAATTTCCCTCTGAATTCAGAGCATTTGGTTTTCCGAAGCTAAGACGAATCGAATTGGATTTAGGATTTACTGAATTTTTGCGTTTCACAGCTCGCGCATGGCGTCTCGGCGCAACTCTGGATACTCCCGCCTTCCCGCCGACGAGTCAGATGCCTACGACGACGATGGTGGCTTAAAAGGAAGACGAAACGATCCCCGTTTCGACTACACGCCTAAAGCTCTCAAGAAAGTTCCATGGAAGTCGATCGCCCTCGCGCTGTTTCTCCTCTTCTTAGGTTTGATGCTTCTGTTCCTCTCCGTTTTCATCCTCACCGGTCATATGGGCGGCGAACCCTCGCAAGCTTATGGCCTCCTTGCCCTCGGATTTCTTACTTTTCTTCCTGGTATGTCATTTGCGAAAACGCGTTTTTCTTCTTCTTTGCCAGTTTTTAGGGTTTACTTGAGGATTTGATTGCTTAGGTTTGTTAAGATGAGATTTTTTCTATTTATGTTGATTGCAATTCCGGCTGATATTTCCATTCAAAAATCAAAACACCCCTAAATTAATGGACTTAACAGAGAATCGTATGCTCAAGGAATTCTTAGGTCACAAGATCATGGTTGATTCATGATTTGATGGAGTCAGTGGAGCAACTTAATTTTACCAAATTTATTTTCATTAGGAATAATATACTGTAATATTCCTATGCACTCTTGTCTGTAAAACTTTGGATTTGAATTGTTGACATTGATGAGAAGCTTTTGAGAAATCATCATTTTGTCTCTTATCTTTCACCAAGAATCCAGTATCACTTTCACTGTGTTTTTCCCTGTCTTTTACAAGCTATATCCATTTCATTTTCTTTTTCCAATTTTTTTTCAACACTCATCAGTGATATTTTCTTGTCAATTTGTCAAGAATGTATCCTTCTTGCACAAAACCCACCAAAATGGATACCTTATCTGCAATGGAAGATTTTACCTCCTCTGAGAAAATGTAGAGCATTTGTTTTTGCTTTTGATTGACTGTTCATGATTTGATTTGAATCAGTGGAGCAACTTAATTTTACCAAATTTCTTTTCACTAGGAACAATATGCTGTAATATTCCTATGCACTCTTGTCTGTAAAACTTTTGATTTGACCGCTTCTGCATCTATCGAATGTGACATTGATGAGAAGCTTTTGAGAAATCATCATTGTGAGTTTCACCAAGAATCCAAGATCACTTTCACTGTGTTTTTCCCTGTCTTTTACAAGCTATATCAATTTCATTTTCTTTTTCCAATTTGTTTTCAAACACTCATCAGCAATATTTTCTTGTTAATTTGTCAAGAATGCATCCTTCTTGCACAAAACCCACCAAGAAATGGATACCTTATCTGCAATGGAAGATTTTTACCTTCTCTGAGAAAATGTAGAGCATTTGTCCTTGCTTATGATTGCACTTCTGCAATTGTGTAGTTCTTTTGATTATATTCATGCTTCTTGATTGTGATGAAATTAGGTCTGCATTGAACTTGGATGTGTTTATTGATTTGTCCACATTTACTTGACACATTATGGGCATCTCAATTCCAGGCTTGGAATCAAATTACTTTATTCAATGGGAATTGAACAAAAAACTAATGACTTATCTTGCTACTTGGACCTCGACGTCTCCATTATGGTCAATCTGTGTATTGGCACTGAATACCTGTCTTTCATCCATGAATACAACCACGCTTTCACCCTAATTCTCGAGGCCTTCAAAACCAAAGTCTCATATAAATTGCTTAGTCTAGGATTAATTTAGTATCTAGAATGAGTATGAGCTGCTTGATAAATAATGTTTGAAATGTTGTTCAACTAAAACCTACCTCTAAGATTGACTGTTCTTAGTGTACTACACTTGTGATTTTTGATAATGTCTGAACTTGTGAGTGCAGGTTTTTATGAAACAAGGATAGCTTACTACTCATGGAGAGGCGCCAGTGGTTATCGCTTCTCTTCCATCCCTGATTACTGAAGGCAAAACCGTCCCGTTTATCTTCTGTATTTCCTATCAGTTTGTGACAGTTGTTGGGTTTGTTGTAACAAAGAAGGGTACTCCTTTTGGAGGCGAATTCGATGTGAATGATGTAGAGTTTGGCGAATAGGATCCTTGGACGTTCGTTGGTACATCAAAGTTATGACTTATGAGTATAAATATAGCACTTTTTAAGGCCTTTTGATGCCTCCATTTCTTGTTTTTTGTGGGTCATATGTTGTTGCTATAATGCTATTGAGTTGTGGCATCGTTTGTAATCATGGTATTAGGCCTATTTGGTTTTTAGTTGAAGTTGTTTAATAGGATGAAATTGGACTATAGTTTATGTTAATGATATCATATATGTTTACCTAAAAAGAGTTAAAAGAGTTCATTGAGTGTACTTAAGCATACTCTTAAAAAACTCCTTGGTTATTAATAAAGATAATGATGAATTTTATAGACCAATTTTTTTGATATTTTTTCTTCTATATTTACACAAACTATTCTATTTAGAACTTGCTCCCCAAGTATGCCAAGAAAGACTTTTCATCATTTTCTTTGCCATTGCATCAATTAATTGGACAATAGTTGATGAAATCTTTCCAACATAAAAGTTTAGTATGGAAAATCAATATCGTTGATTCGTTATCCCATTTCCCACCTTGAATGCAATTTAACGAGTCTTTTTGCCGCCTCCCAACACTTCAACTACCCTTTGCAGTTTGCACTCGCTTTCTCTGTTAAGAAATAAGAGCAAGAGCTCGTTCGCTTAGGGGAAGAAAGCTTCGATGGCGAATCCAGAAGAGCCCGTTTCTGGGTTTAACATAAAGAGGGCCAAGGGCAACGATAGGAGTCGTAACCCCAAAACCCTCCAGAAGAAAATCCGACACCTCAACAATGTCACCACCGCTTCCTATGTGCAGGTTACAAGTTACACCACTGATTCCTATCTCCTTTTTTGCTGCTTTTGATGGGTTTAGGGTTTTTGTTTGACTTGTGGATTGTCATCCCCTCATTGGGGTTTTTTTTCGATCGAATTGGGGGTTAGGGTTTTAATCTTTCTTGGGTATTATGGGGAATTGGGGATGCCATATCTTCAATATTATAATTCTGCTATAATTGAATTTGAAACTTTCTGAAATTATGTGTTTGTGAAATGTGAAATTGATTTTATTGATTGTTACTTATTGGTGACATTCAGATCATGGGAACTGGACTGGATACTCAAGATACATCTCCATCCGTCCTGCTTTTCTTTGACAATCAAAGGATTGTATTCAATGCAGGAGAGGTAAGCTTCATCACTTGAGTTGCAACAATGAATGTTCATCACATATGGACATCATTTGTTTCTATGATTTCCTTTTTTTAATCTTTTCTTTAGTGAATACATGGAACTTAATTAGCTTGGTTAGTGTCATCACTTAATTAGCTTGCTTATGTGTTTAAGGCTGCTCCCACAGATTATATTGCTATGTATACTTTGGCTTTCAAGCATTGTGAATCTTTTGCACCTTAATTTAGCATAATAATTGTTGCAGGGGTTGCAACGATTTTGTGTCGAACACAAGGTTAAATTGTCCAAGGTATTTTTGTTTCACATCTTCTTTTGAGAATGACTGATAATATTGCAGTGGCTTTTGTTTGTAGAAGACAGTAATGGTGGTATAATTTTTTCAGATAGATCACATATTTCTTTCTCGTGTGTGCTCCGAAACTGCAGGTGGCCTTCCAGGTTTGTACTTTGTACATACTACGAATAAATGTCATTTTTAGAGAATATTTTGAACTCTATTTTTGCAATTTAAGTTTGCTATACTTTCAGGCCTGCTACTGACATTGGCTGCTATTGGGGAAGTGGGGATGTGTGTAAGTTCTTCTCCATATATCCACTCAAAATTCCTTCCATATTGTCATTTAAAACTATTGTCATCATTCTTGTATGAAGGTGAATGTTTGGGGCCCTTCAGATCTCAACATTCTCGTTGAAGCAATGAAGCTATTCGTTCCTAATGCCGCCATGGTTCATACTAAAAGCTTTGGACCTTCTCCAAACGCTGACGGGGCTGCTGTTTGGGATAAGCACCAATTTTCAGGAGCTATTGAGCTTATCAATGATGAAGTAGTTAAGATATCAGCAATTCTGTTGCTGCCAATTTACTTGATGGGTTTGGAAGAAGGAAGAGATAAATTGCCAGTTTTAAACCCTGGTGAGCTGTCTGTGGTTTATGTTTGTGAGTTGCCAGAAGTTCAGGGGAAGTTTTACCCCGAGAAGGCTAAGGCTCTTGGACTGAAGCCTGGGCCAAAGTACCGAGCATTGCAGCTTAATAAGTCAGTTAAATCAGACGAACTCGATATCATGGTAAGTTTAAGGTTTGGTTGGTTATGGTAGGGATAAAGACTTTTTTGTTTATAAATTGTTGAAAAGTATAGTTATGTAATAAAGTGCGTTTGGTGGTAAAAAAATATTTTATAAATCAAGAAAAGATTTTGGCCAAACAAGGCCTTACTGATCATAACTTTGGGTTCTCTTCCACCTTTTCATAAGTCTCTTGGTTATTGCTCTTTCAGGTTCACCCGAGTGATGTGATGGACGCTCCTATTCCTGGTCCAATCATACTTCTTGTTGACTGCCCAACAGAATCTCATTTTCAATACTTACTGTCTTCTAACTCCCTTGATGCTTACTACACAATTGGCTCTGGTAATCAGTTCAAAGGTGCCAAGAAGGTGAACTGTGTAATTCATTTGAGCCCCTCCACTGTCGTACGAACTTCTGAGTACGAGAAATGGATGAGTAGATTTGGAGATGCACAGCATATAATTGCAGTCCATGAAAGGTAAGTTTTTTAATCTCCTTCACAGTTCATACCCTCTTCTGGTATTCAATTTGATTACTTTTTTTGCAGAAAGAATGTTGAGATTCCTGTTCTGAAATCTAGTGCTAGACTCGCTGCACGGCTTAATTTCTTGTGTCCACAGTTCTTTCCTTCTTCTGGATTTTGGTCTCTTGATCGCTCTAATTCATCAGATGAGGTTTGTTGTTAGTTACTACATCCACATTGGTCAGTTTTTGGTTTAAATGTGTTTTTTAATTCACTTTCTGTGATCATAGGAGTTCCAAGGAATTTCTGCTGAAAACCTCATGAAGGTATGAAAAAGTACTATAACCATGACTATTTTCTGCACCTTATTCAAGAAATTAAAAACCTTTGCATTAAACTGGTGCAGTTCAATCTACGACCATATGCGCAACTTGGTTTAGATCGGTCTTGTATACCAAGTTTTACGCCCCAAGAAGAAATGATCCACAAATTACTTGAAGAAATCCCGGAAATCAACCACGCTGCAGAACAAGTTAGGAGCTTTTGGATTGACAAAACAAAAGCTGAGGATGTTATATCTGTGAAAAGTGACAAGGTCTTGATAGAAGAGCCATGGTTGAATGACAAAGATCTTCCCAATTGCCTAAAGAACATCAAGAGAGAAGACATGGAGATCACTCTTCTAGGAACAGGCTCAATGCAGCCTTCTAAGTACCGGAACGTAAGTGCCATCTACATCAACCTTTTCTCAAAAGGAAGCTTGCTTTTGGATTGTGGTGAAGGAACTCTGGGTCAACTGAAACGACGGTAACCTATTTTTCAAGCATGTCTAATTTCAATCACCTGAACACAGAAAATTTACACTGAAATCATCATAGATTAGTTGGCTATGACCTAATACAATGGAACTTGTGTTCTGTTTTTTTCTTCAAGATTTGGGATAAAGGGTGCTGATGATGCAGTGAGAAGTTTGAGGTGCATCTGGATTTCACACATTCACGCTGATCACCACGCGGGTCTGACTCGAATGCTTGCCCTGAGGCATGATCTATTGAAGGGAACTCCTCATGAACCGGTATTTGTGGTGGGCCCGCGTCGCCTGAAGATATACCTGGATGCATACAGGAGACTTGAGGATCTAGATATGCAGTTCCTTGACTGCAATCACACAACAGAAGCTTCTTTGGACGCGTTTGAGAGGTTAGAGTCAAATATTGACCAATCTTCCATGGAAAATTCAAAAGATCCTGAAATTATGAAGAAATTTGCAAAGTCTCTACGAGAGGCCGGATTAAAGGATTTGATTAGCGTTCCTGTGGTGCACTGCCCACAGGCGTTTGGTGTAGTCCTCAAGGCATCTGAAAGAATCAACCGAGCTGGCGAAGTAATACCCGGGTGGAAGATTGTTTACTCCGGGGATACGAGGCCTTGTGGGGAGTTGGTCGAAGCATCTCGTGACGCAACAGTTCTTATACATGAGGTAAGTTAACCCAAATAACAACTAGAGTTGGCAATTGGGCGAGTCAGGTTGGGTCATTCGAGTTCGGGTTTATCATATATTGACATTGTGGATTTATGACGGTTCAGGCGACGTTTGAGGACAGCATGTTGGAGGAGGCTGTGGCCAAGAACCACAGCACAACGGGCGAAGCCATACAAGTGGGAGAATCAGCTGGCGTGTACCGAATCATCCTCACGCACTTCAGCCAGAGATACCCGAAAATCCCTGTGTTCAGCGACGCCTACACACACAAAACGAGCATTGGATTCGACTTGATGAGCATTAACATGGCCGACCTCGCTGTTCTACCCAAGGTTCTTCCTTACCTTAAACTTCTCTTCAGAGAGGAAATTTCAGTTGATGAAGAATCTGATTGTGTCATGGAGGATGCTGTTGCTGCAGGTTTGTAGTCGTTATAACTTGAGCTTAACCATATGTATTCATTGCAAAATGTGCAGAACACAGGAATTGTATTTGGACTGTACAATTTTATTCATTTATGGACAGCAAATCAGTACCACTTACAGGAATCAATGGGCTGTTGATTGTTACTGATGTACCAAGAACTGGCATATTTTCCATGATCTGCAAACCCTTACATGTGTGCAGGATATATGATCTGAACAAAACTTAGCAGGAAAAACAAGTCCTGGAAAGATGCATTATGCCTATGATTGCCGATAATAGAGGGACGTCGATCAAACTATCACTAAACGCTAACGTTGAAGAATCTGGTTGATAGGTTGATGCTGAAGCTCTGCAACTGAGATTACCTTCTCAAGGAACAACACTAGGTGAGGTTTGACAGTAGGCCGTTGAGCTCGGGTGCTGAACTATGACTAGAATGGAGTCATTCGATCTTTCGTCTTGGGAAACAGAAGACGGCTGCAGGAGAATCAAGGGAATGTAGAGGAGAGTTAGGAGCAAAGCAGGTACTAGATATGATATGATTTGCAACTTCTGAATTGGTTGCTGTATCACTTACCACTCCTATGTGCCATTCTTGACTGCAAAAATCTTTGAAGGATGCTGCATCCATTGCCTGACAAATAAAGACAGCAACACCGCCTTGTTAGATCTTCAGATTTGAAAGTAGTAAGATAAGGAGATTAGATTGGAAGCCATGGAAAAAGCTTACAATGCTGTAGATGGGAGGAACTATTGCACCACCCTTGGACTTCACATTAGGCATAACCGAAAACCGGGGTGCCAAATCCCGAGCTCGGAAAGTCCACCTGCAATGAGCAAGGCAGGTTGAAATTCACTGCCAAAGGAACAAAAACCATGAAAACAGGGGGAGTTTAATACGTACCCTATGTACAAGAATATACAAAAGTGCGCCCATTCTCGAACGAGTAGGCGAAACCAGTAAGTTTCCACTGAGTCATCCATGTTGATATATATCTGTAAAGAGTAAAGCAACACTGATTAGCTCGAAGGTGACTGTAAAAAGACCTCCATCAGCTCATTATCAGAGCATGTTCATACCGCAGTTTCTGCTAAGGCCATAAGCTGCATTGCAACCTGAAATTTCCTACAGATCAATCAAAGTCAGAATTGAGTAATCTTTAGTTCTCAATTGAGATAAACCCCAATTAAGGAAAACATACTTGAACATGATATATTTCAGATGCACCGCGTCGTACAAGACGTGGATATCCTCGTGTTCTATGACACTCAACTGCTCTTGCAAAGCCAACAAGTTTTGAGATATGTGGCGAAAGATCAGCGAGAATGAGACGGTGTAGTTGAGCAGCAGCAGAAACTGAAAAAGGAAAACATCATCCTCTTACTTCCATTGTTGTGTTCAGAGGATTGTATTCAGAAGGATGTACAAACTTACAGTGAAATATGGTACGGAAGCCTTGTAACCAATTAGAGTTAAATAGAAGAGAGATCCGAGCAGAGCAGTTATGCGTCGTTCATGAGAGGAGAGGTGCTCGCACATGATGCAGTAGCCATGAGATATTAGAAGGAAGGACACAAATGAGGCTGTCTGAAAGAGGATTCCGGTTATGTACACTCCAAATGACATCCATAAAGAGCATGTCTGTGAGTAAAAGCATGAATACCTGAATGCAATTCAACCATGTCAAAGTTAGAATCTGCGTTGGAAGACGAAGAGATCGTAATTAGATCAAGGCATGAAACGATGGCCTTTTGATCAGAAACACAAAATTATAGAATTGCTGCATAAAGTATGAACAAGAAGCTCAGAAAATGAAGATAAAGAGTAAGATCTGGAGGCTGAGAAGAACATACCAAAAGAGGAATGATAATGATAACTGCAGAGTTTTGATCAGAGGAACAGTTGCAAGCATCCACTGTAGCCTATTTGTCTGCTTCCAGTAAACAACAAATTAAAACCACAGTTTCTACCAAATTAAAACCACAGAATAAAGCTACAATCAGAAGGAAAAAAAAATCACGTTAAATCAAGCACGGATCAACACTATTTGCTTTACACTTTCTCCTCGGATTCCAGTGAAAAAGAGGTTGATCACAAAATCAGAGCTACACAAATCGAAATCGTTCAAATCACACCAGTAAATTTTAGTCTCAGTCAACGACAGTAGTAAATTTAAAATCAAAATTCGGCTCCATCAAAAAGAACAAACACCTTTCCGCCGCAGCGGAACAGCAAAACCCTAGAATTCTCACAATCGACTACGATCAGTACTGAGAGAGAAACATCGAGAGAGAAACCGACCTCAAAATTGCGGTTTCGCCAGGTAACGATCATCCAACAGAACGCAGAGAAACACCAGATCGACAACAGCGCCAAGTACACCGCCGGCAACGGCCGATACGCCTCCGCCAGGTCTCCGGCACCGCCGCCGCTGATCTTCATCCTCTCCGTCCCGTGAATTTGAATTGCTCGTCCACCTCCCCCAAAATTAACAATGAAAATCACAAATACAATATGAAATCTAAGAAGATTGATGAGAATTGCAACGGAAAGTGAGAGAAAGAGGAGGCGTGGCTATGGAGGAGGGAAAAACAGGAGGATCTCTGAATGCGAAAATGGCGAAGAACACGTCCACAACGTGTATTTTTTGGAGTGAGGTTTTTTTTTGTGCATTTATAAACGGAATTTGGTTACTACTTTACCAGTTTACCACCATAATAACTAATCTACTAAAACTGTGCAATTAATTAGTTTAACCACTTCTTAATACAAAGTCAAATTATAAATTACACTGACAAATTTAGATGATGGATAATAATTTAAATAAGGTTAGATGAACTAAATGGTGAAAGAAATTCCTTTATTAATAATTAGTGTAGTGGAAATTGTGTTGAAGGTGAACTCCTCCAACCAAACCACCAAACAGACCAACCACAATTAGTTAGTGTTTTCCCGCTATTTTTGGTTGCTCTCATGGTGATGCACGAAAATATGGATTATTTCAATCATGTAACTAAAAAAAGGAAATTAAAAGCATGTCATTTTCATAATATTGGAGTTTTTTGTTTCTTCTTCGAAAAGTAAGGCTGAAGAGTCAAACGTCTCAATTTATGTGACATGTTTTTTGTTGCTATGTTATTGATTTGAAATTTTCAATGAATTTTAAAGGTTGAAAAATTAGAATAGCTAAAAAGTGATGCATTTTTTCAAGCCTAAAAAGTGAAGTGATACGTTTTTCTATGCCCATAAGAACCCAGAAGTCAATTATTTATTTTCAAGCAGTGAAAAGAATCTGGTTTTCAGTTTTATCTTCTAGGAGCCACTGAAATAAGAAGTTCAACACAACATAATTCATATTGAGAAGTATAACGAGATGAAAAGATACACGGTTTGATGTGTTTAATTAGTTAACTTTTGACTAAATATGTAGGTTTTTATTAGTAGATAGCATGCAAATTAGATGTTTAACTCAGTATGGAAATAAGCTGTTTTTTTTATGTATGGATTCATGGATGTTTAACTCAATTTAATTATCACTCACCACATTCTAGCTACAACCAATTGATAGAGAAAAAAAATTAGTATAATAAAATTCCAATACAAAATCTATAAATTATATATTACAAGTTGTCTTAAAATCCTATAAGAACAAATATGTGTAAACAAAAATTAAAAATTAAAAGGACAACTAAAAGTGAACAATTTTTTTCTTCCTTTTGGAATACAGATTTTAATTAAGCCGAAGGAATACATATTTTCACCCATTGAGATGGTTTGTAAGGCTCTATTTCGTTCATATATGAGGTGGACATCTGGTTCGATTCGGTTTTTAAATGGATCGGGCCGCCATGCAATTTATTTAAAATATATTGTTATTTTAAATAAAAATTAATGTTTTTTTTTTATATATTTGTTACATAAGTTTTTGTAACATTGGACTAATTTATTATTATAAAAAATATTAAGTACAGTCTAATGAGTTATTTATACGGAAAAAAAAATCGGTTTATTTCGGACAAAAAAATATCGGATTTTGCCAAAATTCATAAAATGTATGAACTGTGGACTAAATTGGGTTATAACGGGTCTGGTCCGATCTGAACATTTCCGGTCCAGGTGAATTATGCACACCCTTATTTACATGTGAAAGGAGCGATTTATTTACCGGGAAATCTATATCTAATCTTTCATATGAAATTTTCTTAGATTAGCTACGGTCATATACCCAATACAAGTAAAAGTTAGTCTTAAATTCATAAGAATTGGGGATACCCTGTAATCTCTGACTTCGCACCAAAAAAAAAAAAACACCTAGTTAACCACAAAGGATGGTATTTAAAACAAAAAACTAATTTTTTTTTGGTCGGAGAAAAAAAAATCATTGAAATTTTACCTGATAACTCTGAGTTTTTGACTTTTTCACAAAATTTTCTAAGATTTTGACAATTTTACCTAGTAACCCTGAGTTTTTGACATATTTCACCTGAAAATCTTGAGTTTTTGATTTTTTTTTGCGAAATCCCTTCAAATTTTGACAATTTCGTGTGGTAACCCTGAGTTTTTAATTTTTTTTGCCAGATACCCTTCCATCCATTTCACTTAAAAAACGTTAACTTTAATTTTATTTGCGAAATACCCAAATCGTTAAATACAAACGGTTTTATTTTTATAAAAAAAATAAACCCTAAAAAAGTCTTTAGGGTTTAAGTGTAGGGTTTATGTTTAGGGCTTAGGAGTTTAAGGTTTGGGTTTAGGGCTTAGGTTTAGACTTTTGGGGTTTAGGATTAGGGTTTTTGCAAAATATCCAAATCATTAAATACAAACGGTTTGATTTATTTTAAAAAAATAAACCATAAACCCTAAAAACATTTTAAGGGTTAAGGGCTTAGAGATTTAGGATTTAAGTGTAGGATTTATATTTAGGGTTTGGGGTTTAGGGTTTAGAGTTTATATTTATACACTTAAAATAAATATAAACCCCATAACCCTAAACATAAATCCTAAACCCTAAATACCTAAGCCCTTAATTCGAAAAATGTTTTTAGAGTTTATGGTTTTTAAAAAAAAAATTAAAACCGTTTGTATTTAATGATTTGGATATTTCGCGAAAATCCTAACCCAAACCCCAAAAGCCTAAACATAAACCTTAAACCCAAAACCTAAATCCCTAAGCCCTAAAAAAATTAAAGTTAACGTTTTTTTAAGTGAAATGGATGGAGGGGTATTCGGAAAAAAATTAAAAACTAAGGGTTAACACACAAAATTGTCAAAACTTGAGAAAGTTTCGCGAAAAAGTCAAAAACTCAGGGTTATCAGGTCAAATATGTCAAAAACTCAAAGTTAACAGGCGAAATTGTCAAAACCTTAGGGGATTTCGCGAAAAAGTCAAAAACTCAAGGTTACCACGCGAAATTTTCGGAAAAAAACGTTAGAGGGCACTTTTTATTTATGAACATCTTATTATATTTCTAGATTATTTTTTTATTATGAATATTATTGATCTTTCTATGCCTAAGTATAAGATCCCATGGGAAATATATTTAAAAAAAATTATATTTACATCTTTGTTTTCTCATCTATATTTATATATATATATATATATATAAGAAGATGCCTAAATCTTACGTGTCGGCCTCGCGTTCAATTTACCTACGTGTCATCATCCATCCAATCATCGATTTTTTTTCCAAACTGTGCACTTTTTTAAAACTTATACCGAATATACGCTCGGATTCAAACTTATTACGAGAATAGGCTGGCTCATGGAGGTTTGGGGTAAGTCGCTGTACGGACAAGCGAATTACCTAAATAAAGTCGTTGTACGGACAAGCGATTCTATCTGAACCACAACTTTTTTTTTTTTTTTACTTTTCGATATTAGAGAGTAAAAAAAAAAAACTTTAATTTTTTTTTCTTTTATACTTTTCAATATCAAAGAGTAAAAAAAAATTTATAAAATTGCAAAGTCGCTGGCCTAGCCAGCGACTTTGCTTTATTTTATTTTTTTTACTTTTCAATATCAGAGTAAAAAAAAAAAAAAAATTGCAAAGTCGCTGGCCTAGCCAGCGACTTTTTTATAATTTTTTTTATATACTTTTCAATATCAGAGAGTAAAAAAAGAAAAAAGAAATTCAAAGTCGTTGGCCTGGCCAGCGACTCTCCCTTTTTTTTTAAAAAAAAAAAAAAGTTGTGGTTCAAATATAATTGTTTGTCCATACAACGACTTTATTTTGGTAAGTCGCTTGTCCGTACAGCGACTTACCCCAAACCTCCATGACCAGCCTATTTTCGTAATAAGTTTGAATCCGAGCGTATATTCGGTATAAGTTTTAAAAAAGTGCACAGTTTGAAAAAAAATTCTCCAATCATCATCCGTCATATCATCCATCCATTTTAAAACGAAAGTGAATCCAGTTTAATCATATCTAGAGATAATTTAATTAAAAAGGTAAAAAAGCAAAATTTTCCTAAATCAACAACCTTAACTTTAAAAAAAAAATCATCATATCTAAAAGATTATTTAATATTTAAAAAAAATACAAAAAAGTAATTTTTTTTTGAAATTTACAACCTTAACTTTTTTGAAATTCATCAATTAAGTTTTCTATAATTAAATAACTTTAACTAAAAATTAAATAGTTGTCTTCCATACAATTATCAATTACAATCTGTAGTCGGTACTCGATAGGCATAGGTATTAGTTGTTAAGTTATTCTTTTAAAGTTTCAATCATAATCACTAAATTTAAGCTTTAGATATTAAACGGTCAAATTATATCATTTGTCGATCAAGATATCGTAAATCAATAGATATTAAGCGGTAAATTAATATAATATACGATTTTTCTAGTGTGTGTCTATGGGCACATGCTAACAAATTTAAATAGGAAATTTATCTTTAAAATATTTTCTAATAGAGAATTGATAAACCCTTAGCAAACAAGATTAAACTAATGACTAATCAAATAATTGTCAAAAAAGAGTTCTTAGTGTGTGTCCATGGACACACTAGAAAAAACCATATAATAATAAAAACAAGTTTGGGAAAACATTTTGGACATATTTGGAACATATCTATCTAAGATAAATTATTTTTATAGATATTATTAGTTAGTAAAAGCAACTCTATTTAACATACTTATGAGCACTAAAGTAAAATATTAACCATTTTTGTAATATAATGTATTTAACTTTTTGAATTTTTATATTATTAAAAATATTTAATAAATATCCACAAATTATAAAAAAATATCTAATAAATCTAATCCCATGATTGACAGGTCACTATGCTACTATTAAGGAAAGCTATAGAATAGATCGATGTGTACGATTCTCCTTATTTGTACTTCATAGTTTCAAGCTATTTTACTTTTTCCAAGCTATTTTACTACTAGTAAATTACTATATACTATAAAATATTGAATTATTTTAAATGATATACTCTACTAAGCTAAAACGGTTGAAGTCGTCTTCCTATATGTTGTTTTACTATTTCAAGGTCGACTAAGAGTCTGAGACTCATACTAAAGTCATTTAAGACCAAATCTCACCAATTTAAAACTTGATATAAAGTAAAAATATGTCATTATTACCTAGAACATGATTTCCCCATTATAACCAGAAAACAAATGTGTAATGAATAGTTTAATTTAAAAGCTGTAATTTTTTTTTTTTGCTGTTTCTGTAGTTGTTATTCCTATTTTCATTTTATCAATATTATTTTGGATTAGGAACACAAAGATGATGGGGCAGGGTTTTTAGGAGAAGTTGCCACAAATCCTCCAGTCCCCTTAAAAATCATGGAAAGGGTATTTACTATTTAGTCAACATTATCCACATTATAGTCTTTTTTCTACGATTTTATGTTGCAATAAATAAAAACTTAGATTTGTAAGAAATACACACCCATTAAATATTGATACTGTTAGCTAGTATATATTAATATATATCACTCAAAATTTTATCCTTTTAATGCTTTGATTTTTTATCTTAGCCAAATTATTTGGCTAAGATATACACACCCATTAAAATTTTATCCTTTTAATGCTTTGATTTTTTTATGTTGCAATAAATAAAAACTTATATATTAATATATATTTGGCCCAAATATATTTTTGAATTTTAGTTTTCAAGGTATAAACCAAAAAATTATGTGTATGTGACTATAGTGCAACTAATAAAAATGTATAAAGAGATTCAAAAATATCACAGCTTGTGGTTGTAAGCTCGAACTGGTAAAACATATATATAGCAAAGTTAACCCATCCGTTTAGATCTGTCAACTGGGTCGGGTGAGGTTGGGTTCGAGTTTGGATCAAGCCAAGTTTCGGCCATGTCGTTACAATTTCCGGTTTAATCGGGTCTTAATGAGTTAGTCTCGGATTCGGGTTGATCCAACGGGTTGAAATAGTCATTTTTTATGATTATGATAATATTTTTAAATTTTAATAAATTAATCTATATTATTTAATAAAATATATATTACAATCTTTAATTTAAACGAGATAATATATATGAATTAATGGATATGTCCGGTTCATATCTTTCTTGATCCAATATTTTCGGGTCGAATCTCGAGCTTAAAAATTTCGAGTCGAATCGGATTTTCATATTGGGTCGGTGGTTTTTTAACATGTCTACATATGTTTGTATTCATATGTTGTTTACTATTGTGACCTTTGTCTATCGCCTTTTTCGCTGTTAGAGTGTTATTGAAACTTAAACAAAATATTGGTTCAGGATCAGAATTGACATATTTTTAGGTCATGCATATTAATTATATTTACTTACTAATTGTTATAATCGTATACAAGCATATTTTAGGTGAGCTAGATTTGTTGGATATAAGTCAAATGAAACCTATGGATGTAGCCAGCAATATGTCACCTAGAAAACTGATCCACGTACTTCGGACTAAATTTATAAATACGTGACTGTTAAACTAATTAATAATATTATTGCCGGTCTAATCAACCCTAGTTTTTTTGGATAAAAATCAACCCCTAGTTAAGCTTGTATATATGTCACACATTCTAAAGTACTCATAATTTGAGTGATAATGTTACGTCTCTCAAATAGATTGATAAGTATATATAATATTTTATAATTTTGCACCTGATCACGAGTTTAAATTATTATTTTTTATTTTAATAATAACTTAGTATTACTTATAGGTTAAAAATTAATTGAAATTAGAAAGTGTTACGTACATGTCCTAAAGTACTCAGAATTTGATGATAATCTTCTCGTCTTCAATTAAATTGACAAATATATAATATTATAATTATGTATTTGGTCACGAGTTTGAATATCTTTTAGTTTTCTTCTAATAATAGCCTAGTATTACCTATATATTAAAAAAGTAAATGAAATTAGAAAGTGTTTTAAAATTTACTTATGCAAGTAATTACTCACTTTTTTTGAATAACATATCTCCAAGTAAATCTATTTATAACTATGCATTAAACCTCACCATTTTTAAGCTACCATAGCGTTTTTATGGTTCAAGTTGTTGAGATTTTATTTTTTCATTTATTATTATCCTTTTCAATAATTTTATTTTAAAAAAATTGATCAAATTTATACTCTAAAATTCTACCAAATTTTAACCAATTCTCATCAAATTAACTTTATTCTTTTAAATAAATTAGCTTTTTCTTTTAACAATACGTATGAACTAATCTAAACCTTATATTTGATTGTATATTAAATTTCACATTCATTTTCTACCATGAAGATTGTTATATGATTATTTTAACTTGATATAAGGGTTTTATATAGTATTCATAGTCAATATAAAAATTGACGTATTGAAGTGAATCAAATGACATCGGGTCGGAAAACATTCATCCATAATCTCATATATATAAATACACTCACAAATTTAGCTATATTATACTTCCCTTTCGTAACACATTCAAATTATTCATTTCTCAATTCATCTTAATCATATTAATCTTTTTTGACATGGAAAATTGTAGTTTTTTCTTCATTCTTTATACATTGGTCATTTTTAGCAAGTTCTTAACAAATAAATTTTAACAAGATTTTTATAGTGTTTCAAGTATTATTTTTATTACAGACATCAAACCAAAGTTTTTAATTTAAGTATTATTTACTTGATGTGAGAGATATGTTTATATATTGTTCATGATATCAATTGATTTGTTCATGTTCCTAAGTTGCTTACAATTCCTTGAACAACAATAATTTTTAAGCATTGAGCAAATTCAACCAACTTCAACATTCAGAAAGCTCATTGCTCAGAAAAGGTTAATCAGAGCTAATATAAATGTACATTATAATAAATTTATGGATTTGATAAGTTCTAAAACTATTTACGTTAATTAAAATCTTAGTTATTAATTTTTATATAATTATTTATATTGAATTGATGAAATATGATTTTTATTAAACGGATCACTCTTACAATAAAAAACTTACCCATATTTCATTAGATATTTTTTTGTATGTTCAATTATATATCTTCTAATATTAGATATTGATGTGATAATATATCACTTCAGCATATCATTTATCTTTTAGTTTCTACAAATTTATTGTGAGACATGTGATTAATATTGTTCAAATTTTCTTCTTTTTTACTAATATTATACAATTTTTTATGATTTATGTTAATATAATATAATTTTATTAGGTATACACGTAAAAGTGATATTAAAGTTATACTAAAGCAATATCTTAATAAAAATATCGTGTGTGGCACGAGTTCTGAACTAGTAAATCACTTAAAATCTACTTATGATTTAAAATATCCCTAAACCCTTTTGGTTCTTACAAATATATTATTGCACTCTATACTATAATTGTTCTATGAAAAAATTATAATTTTAGTATTGAGTCTCTTGACCCACCCCTTCTCAATTAATCCTTTAGTTTAGAAATTTTATGTGAGTAAGTGAAAATTATAATCTTATATGATAGGGAATGACATCATATTAATAAGTAATAAAATTCAAAACACCAAATAGTTTTTCATGGTCGACTAAATATTACAGTTCAAACAATCCATTAATTAATTAAATTAACAATGAGATTGATTTTAATTTGTATAGATATTTTGTCACGTTCTAAACTATCGTATATACGTTGTGGTGAAGATAATGTATTGTAAAAAAGTATATTATATTTTAGTGGTTATTTTCGATAAGATTGAATGCTTATTAACTAATGAAATAAAGTGATAAGTATATATAAAAAAAAAGTGGGAGAATAAATAAATTTATATAAAAAAAAATTATGAGACATGTCCATTATAGAAGATGACAAATATTAAATGTTAGATTCGTCACAAGACGCAATTTTTAACAAAGACTTATCTTCTTTTTTAATGGTTAGGAAAATTCTGGATTTTCCAGTTGAGCACTAAAAATGGAAAATCACAAAGAAGCGTGTACATTTTGGGACAGTTAACAAGTAGTTTGAACTTCTGCATTTGGAGAACAGTTGTAGGTAGCATGAACGTTAATGACGATGCAACATGAAAATTAATGATACAAAAACTCGTTGATGTCATTGCTTATAGCTGTTGTACGATCACCCTATAGTCAGGCTATTTGCCATAACTTTTAAATAGTTCATGCTATTTTATGAAATTAATTAATTCTCATTAATGCTGTTGGGAGCCCGATAGAACTGGGCTTAAAGCCCATCAAAAGAGAGAGAAGGCCTAAGGCCCATTTGTAAAGTATAAAAAAGGGGACTCTAATTGGGCTTTCTTGAAGGGGGCAGGACGATTTCATTTGTTGAGTTAGTCCCATCTTGGTATAATGGCAAGTAGTAGTCATAGAAAGTCCAATTTTAGATGTTACGTGGGAGAAAGGAAGTGAGCAATTTGATCATTTACTGCATAATATGTTTAGGTTATGTTTTATTGAGGTTTTCTGAATTATTGACATGAAATGTCGGCTTAGGACTATTT
This sequence comes from Rheum nobile, assembly GCA_027886185.1. Taxonomy (NCBI): domain Eukaryota; kingdom Viridiplantae; phylum Streptophyta; class Magnoliopsida; order Caryophyllales; family Polygonaceae; genus Rheum; species Rheum nobile. The sequence goes on from WOAB01000073.1 coordinate 2,980,399, forward strand.
TATGTGCAAGTAAATAATGCTTTGTCTACAAGTTTGTTGAAATGGATCAAATCGTCCTTCACTGATGCATCTTTAAGAGTTTAAAGAGGGAATTGGTTGGTCGATGAACGTGATAATTGTAAGCTTTATAGATGTGTCTTTGGTGGAAGGCTTAATGCTAGAATTCTTGACTAATGAAATAAAGTGATAAGTATACTCGTTCAAAGTAATTTGATGGATAAGTAAATCTCTCAATCTTAGTTTTTTTCTCTCTTTCTCTATATATATATATATATATATATATATATGTTTTTCGTGTGGAAAACTGACTTGATCGTCGGAGTTGCAAGTCCAGGAAAGCCTTTGGGTCTTTTTCAGGTTTAAAGCAAGTTAGAGGGGAGACATTCCGATAACAGCGAGAGCCAATTGACATGGGAGTGGACTTTTATGAAATCAAAAAAGAAGAACACCGGGATTAGTGACATGTTGGACACTAATTAATTCACCCCGTTGAAACCGAAATTCAACATATGCATCAAGCATGGTTTATTGTGAAAGAAAAAATCGAAATTTGGTTCAAGTATCTAGACAATGAACAGAATAGGAATTTCCAATTTTATTTATAAATGTACTCTTGTGAATACTTGTGAGTTCAGATAACGAGTACAGTCACTACAGTGTTATATCCTACATTGTACTGTCACACGAGCTACCTAAATTACAGATAAAATGAACGGGCTTTGAAGCTCTAATGTACAAGCCCAAATGTAACCACGATACATATCCGAGGCCCATATTTATGCAATGGGCCGTAAAAGGCCCAATATATGTATGGGCCGTACTGACAATTATGTATGGGCCGTAAAAAAGGCCCAATATAAGTTAGCGTTGTAGCGTGTATAATTGTAGAGGATTTTGGGCCCATTGACCATTTAAGAGTTTTTAATTAACAAAACTATCCTCTACTAGTTTTTATGTATTTTTTCTACCCTCTATTAGTTTATTTTATTATTATTTTCCCTCCCTCTTTTTTGTTTTTTCTCTCTCTAAAATATTGTTTTTTGGGATTTAGGATTTAGAGTTTAAGGTGTAGGGTTTAAGATTTAGGGGAAGGGGGTTAGTTTTCTAGGGGGTAGTTTCTTAAAAGTTCGCCGTATTTACGGTCATGTCATCGCATCACTATTCACTTTTTTCACTCCTTTTAATCTCAGCCCTCCATCTCCTTGATTCAATGGCCATAATATTTCGCATATTGTACAATAAGGGCCAAATGTATGTGAAACTCACTCTATTAGTAATTACTTTATTCAAAATTTTAATGGATAATATGAGGGTTAATCTGCTTTAGAAATTTTTGTATTTTCTTTTTTTAGGATAGAACCAACTAGTATCTGATCAATTAGTCGTCCATTTTAACACATCTTTACGAATGAGAATAGTAAACTAGAGTTTGGAATAAATCAAAGTGGTAGATTAATGTGTATAAAATAACAAGTGATCGAATCGTTTTCATTTTTCAACAATGTCTCTCAATTGAGTCCTATAATGCTAAACTCACTCGCATGTCCAGTTGAATCATTCTAGCATTACTAAGTCACTTCCTTCTCAATTCAATGGTTACCATTTTGCTTGTAATGTTAGCATCCTGCCTAATGGCTCAACTGGTTTGGGGTTTGTTTTGACTCGTTTAAATGGATCATTGGTTGTTTGTGGAAGTAAAGCTTCAATACCAAGTCAACTCCAGATTGATTTGGATTATGGCATCTCAATTTTGGAGGTTGGATCTGATTGTTTGTTTGTTGTTATTTTGCTTCTTCTTCTCGGACGTCAACTGGACTCTTTGTTTCTTTGATTAGGAAGCAGTTACCTCAATTTCAATGTTGTAATATAGTTTTTATTCCCAGGAAACTTGATCATTTTGCTCACTCTGCTGCTAGTTATGGCTTGTTCTTGCCGCCTGAGGCAATGATTTTGAGTTAGGTGGTAGACATAATTTCATTTGCGTTAGTTCTGAATTCAAATCAAGATAATTCGGATATAATTTTGGGTGTTTTAGAAGTTAAATTTTACTAATATGAGAATGAGGAACACTATAATAGATTTAGATTTGATCAATTCAAACAAAAAAATATGAAATAATCCTAAACTCATGACGCTAACAAAAATTTCACTTAATTTAATATCACGTAGATATATTGTAACAATTCACAAGTGTCAAATGACATTGCACGGACCGAAAATAGCAACTCAAGATGAATTATTTAGCTTTGGGGTAATGTCACGGGTTCAACTTTTAAGTACGTCACGTTTATATTCTAGAGTGAGAGTTTGGATCATATGCGGAGCACTCTTCCCGTGCGAACGTGTGGAACATGCACTTTAGGGTCTTATTTGTGCACTTTAACGTCTTATTTGTACACTTTTTTTAAAAAAATAAATAAAATAATTTTTTTTTTCAATTTGTTTTCCAAGCATTTTTCAATTTTTTTTTATAAAAGTGTACAAATAAGGTCCTAAAGTGCACAAATAAGGCCCTATAGTGTATGTCCGCACGTTCGCACGGAAAGAGTGCTCTGCACCGGAACCGCACTCTCTAGAGTGATATGAATTATGAAATCTCCATCTTCCCAAAATATTGTGCAAGTTTTTTAGAATTAATTTACTACTTATAATTAAGATGCAATAAAACTTAGGGGACCCATATAAGATATGGATTTCTAGGTAGCTTGTTTTCACCATTTTTCTGCAAAATTATTGGCATAGGCGTTACACGTAAAGTCATCTCCTTTTAGTACAGTTATAAGGTCTAGCTTTCTCTTGTGCATTTTGGGGGATTATTTGTGTTACCCATTTCGTGTAGTTTTTATCACATCCTTTAATTTTGACAACCTTTGGATTGTTCCATTCACATTTATTATTAAGTACTAGAACTAATATTCGCGCGCCGTCTTAATTTGCATCAAAAGAAAGAAAATCTATATTTACATATATACAAAAAAATTCGACCGCGACTTAGAATTCATTTGGACTTCAATTAAAATGCATTATTTGAAAAGATTCAAATTGACCCTTACATACAAATTCTATCTTACGGATTAAAAAGGATAATTTTATTAGAAAGATGATTTTGAGTACTAAAATGTAATGAAGTGTAATGGTAAGTGTGCTCTTCAATTTAGTATTTCTCTAATACTTGGGGGGATTGGGAATAATAACCAAATGTTTATTATGTATACTAATATATATATATATATATATATATATATATATATTAAAATAAATGAATTTGAAGCCACCATATTGATTATGACCCTATAAATTCTAGGTTTCAATTTATGATTAATCCAATTTATTTTTATATTAATAATTCTATTTAATTTAAATCACAATATCTAATCACAACTAACTTCAAATATTTAAAATTTTAAATCACAACATCTAATCACAACTAACTTCAAATATATAAAATTATATATAACTTTTTTATAAAATTTAATTTCTACAAATTACACATACAATAAGCTTATAATATATGATAGATTTATTACTAAACTTATATATAAAATACATCTTATATTCATTTATGTAATTAGTAATATTAATTTCATGCGTTTGCATATATAATTTGACCTATATAAATTTATGGGCCAAAATCATACAATATATACAATTTCCAACTCATAGTACATGTGCTTTTATAATCAAGCCCACTATATTATATTATTACACATATAAATTTATGGCACATTTAGAGTAAAATGACCCGAATAAATTTTATGGTCCATCTATATATATATTAAAACTATTGAATTTCGAGCCACCAAAATGTTTTTGGCTCCACAAATCCTACATGTCATTTTGTTATTAATGCACTTTTTTTTTCTTAACATCTATATATATATATATATATATATATATATATATATATATATATATATATATATATATATATATATTAAAGCAAAGGAATTTGAAGCCACCATATTGATTATGGCCCCACAAATCCTAAGTGTCAATTTATGGTTAATCCAATTTATTTTTATATTAATAACTCTATTTAATTTAAATCACAATATCTAATCACAACTAACTTTAAATATTTAAAATTTTAAATCACAATATCTAATCACAACTAACTTCAAATATATAAAAACTATATATAACTTTTTTATAAAATCTAATTTCTACAAATTACACATACAATAAGCTTATAATATATGATAGATTTCTTACTAAACTTATATATAAAATATATCTTATATTCATTTATGTAATTAGTAATATTAGTTTCATGCGTTTGCATATATAATTTGACCTATAAAAATTTATGGGCCAAAATCATACAATATATACAATTTCCAACTCATAGTACATGTGCTTTTATAATTAAGCCCACTATATTATATTATTACACATACAAATTTATGGCCCATTTAGAGTAAAATGACCCGAATAAATTTTATGGTCCATCTATATATATTAAAGCTATTGAATTTCGAGCCACCAAAATGCTTTTGGCACCACAAATCCTACATGTCATTTTGTTATTAATGCACTTTTTTTTTCCTTAACATTATATTTCAATTTAAACCACAATATCTAATCACACCTAACTTCAAATATATAAAAACTATATACAACTTTGTTGAATGCTTATACATTTTTTTTAATAAATTTTGATCTCTACAAATTGCAAAAAATAAGCTTATATCTGTCAAACTAATATATAATAGAATTCCTACTAAACTTATATATAAAGTACATCTTATATTCATTTATGTAATTAGTAATATTATTTTTATGACTTTGCATATATAGTATGATATATATATAAATTTATGGGCCAAAATCATACAATATATACAATTTTCAACTCACAGTACATGTGCTTTTATAATTCAACCCACTATATTATATTATTACACATATATATTTTATTAACAATTTAGTAAAATTTCAGACTAATGTATCTTAACAAACTTAATTTATATAATCTTGAGATTTTCTTCTAAACCTTTCAATTTTAACAACAATGATATCCTATCAGATTTTTAACGAATGTATATTGTACGTTCCCATTTAACAATTTTTATTTGATTATAATTTTCTATAAAAAATACATGGTCTCCATTTTCCGATTTTACAATGTTTTTATGGGCTTATTATTTATCATTTTACAAAATGTAATTTTTAGTTTTTAAAAATTAAATTGAGTTTGTTAATCACCAAGAAAATATTCACTAACAAACCGTGAAATATCAATTATAAATTACCAAGAACATTTTGTTAAATCAAACAAAAAGTTTCAACTAAAAAATCTAGCTAAATCTTTGTTGTATCAAACTTTCAATTTCATATGATTATACATATTATCAAAAGTAAATTAAATGTAGTACGTATACAAATTTTAAAAGTATTTGAATTTGAGATAACTTTACACCTACATAAATCAGCCACTACTGATTAATTAATTATTCAAATAACTTTTCAGTTATCGTTTTCTATAAGTAAGGATATAAATTAAAATCAAAATCTTAAAACTTTAGACGGGTCCATTACGTAATTAGAAAAACTAAAAAAATGTGATTTATCTAGCTGATTTATAATATTTTTTATATATATTTTGCTGAATTATTTCACATATTTATTTTAACAAAAAGTTAAAATATCAAAATTATTTTTTCCCTTCGTTTGATCTCATATCCCCCTTCGAGACACCAACACAATCATGGATCAACTTTGCTTACGTGTTATTTTGCGATTAATCCTATTTTTAGTTTACTTTTTTTCCTTAAACTAACTAAATTTATAATATAAAAATCTTCAAAATTTCATCAAATAACTCTATTTTTTTGTATGAACAATACCTTTGATCTAATATAAATATTTTCTTTTATTTGGATATTAATTTTCACATTTATATTCTACGATAAAATTATTATATAAATATTTTAACTTATAATAAGGGTCAAATATATTATCCATTGTGAATATATGCATGGAATTTTAAATTGAGCTTGCCTTTTTTTTTTTTTGAGTAATTAAAATGAAAAATACTTTTTTAATAATCATTGAAATAAATATATTCAAATATTGAGTTCCACCTTATTTTTCAATAATTATTTTTAATATTCATTATAATAAATACATACGAGATAATATCATGCTTATTAGGTTGATGTCACTTCTTTAGTTCTTTTCCATATGCAAATGAAATATCTACAACATAATATTTTATATCATAAAGTAGCTTGCTATGATAAATATTGGTTTCGTAACCTTACGTATATTATTATTTTTGTAAATATTAAGAAATCATTGTTTTATATTGTGATTTTTACAAGTATCGTTGAAGGTGTAACAACAATTTCAGATCTTCATTGTTTAGCTACATATATTTTCTTGAAAAACATAAATCTTATTTTAATATAAATTTTTAAAAAAAAATTACATTGGCCTTATTCATTAATTATACATATATAATTTTATTTTTTATAATTTTAAAATCTTCAGCTTACTTTATTTTATCCATGTTTAACCAAAACTTAGTTTGAAGGTATAATACAGTAGCTAATATTACTAATTACATTGAGTTCCACCTTATTTTTCAATAATTATTTTTAATATTCTTTATTTTATCCATATTTATCACCATATTGATTCCGGCCCCGCAAATTCTACGTGTCATTTTGAAGTTAATTCACGTTTTTAAAATATTAACAATTCTATTTAATTTAAATCACAATATTAATCATAACTACCTTTAAATCTATAAATCATATATATATACAACTTTATTGAATGTTTGTATACATGAAGGTGATGAATTTTTTATAAAAAATACAAACAATAAGCTTATATTTATATAACTAATATATCAAAGCTTATATATTTGAACTTTGACCACCGTATAAGCTTATATAACTAATAAGCTTATATAATCATAACTAACTTTGAATCTATAAATCATATATATATATACAACTTTGTTGAATGTTTATATATATGAATGTGATAAGTTTTTTATAAAAAAATACAAACAATAAGATTATATTTATATAACTAATATATCAAAGCTTATATTTATATAACAATAAGCTCATATTTTTTATTAAAAAACAAACAATAGGATATGGTTGATTAATGAAATCTCACAACAACCTTTAAAAAAAAAAAATCTCACAATAATCTTTCATAAAAAAAAAAAGGTGAAATCTCACAACAACGTAACAAATCGGTTCTGTGATTTGAGTACAAAACCAAAACCGATTATTTGTGTAGCTTATGATTATAATAACAAAATTTAATGCCTCCGATTATTTACTAGCATTAATCAATTTTTGAATTTGAAATTTTATCCTACGTAGCTGAAGTTTTTTTTAATTTTCATGTAAAGCCTAATTAGATATTGTTGTTTAATGAAATCTCACAACAATAACTGAATGCAGCCCATCTATAAAATCTCACCACATTCTAATTTTTTTAAGAAGAACTAATCATTTAACTGTCTAACAAATCTTTGAATTAAAACCTACGTTGATGAACTTTTATCCTAACAAATCTTTGAACTTGAAATTTTATCCTACATTGCTGAACTTTTTTTTATTTTCAATTAAAACCCATGTGATTTACATATCTGTCCACAATTATTAAAACCAAATCTGATATAATTATAAAACTGAATTATGCCTAAAAAATCGATCCTGTTATTTGAGTTCAAAACAAAATTGAATTCTTCCAAAAAACTCTGTTCTTTGATTTGATTTACATATCTGTCCACAATTAGTAAATCATATCTTCCCTTTTTATATAAGGGAAAAAAAGAGTTCAAATTCTTATATATAGATTATTCCGGTCTATGTAATGCATTACGTATTGGAGCAGAAGTTTGATATTTGAGAATCAGTGTATGCATCTCTATTACTTTTTTAAGCTTACAATATGACATTTATATGTATTGCATCCTACTCACATTCATCTAAAAATGCATGTTTATATTATTTAGGTATTCCAATGGCCAATTATATTGAAGAAATTACTGAAGTGAAAGGTGTTTGGACACTCAAAGTTCGTATTGTTGACATGTGGAAGAAACAAATTTATAAAGGAAGAGATGAAATTCACATGGTTATGATAGATGAAAAGGTTAATATATTTCAAAGACACTATTCTATTTTCATTTTCAGCAATTAATTTTTATTATATACATTACTAATGAACTATTATTTTTTTCATGCAGAATTCGTGGATTGAATCTACCATCCCAAGATATTTTGTCAACAAATTTTCACAAATGATCAAGGAGTATTCCATATACAAAATATCAAATTTTTTTGTTGAGGAAAATACTGATAAATGAAAAATTACTCAACATTCATATAAAATAACATTTACTTTTATCATTGCAATAGGAACAATATCGTTGAGTCAATAAATTCAATATATATAAAATTTTATATATATTGAATTGATAAAACACGATTTTTATTAAAGAGATCATTCTTACCACAAAAAGCTACCATATTTTTCATCAAATATTTATTTTTTTGGTATGCTCAATTAAATATCTTCTAATATTATATATTAATGTGATAATATATCCTTTATCATATTATTTTCCGTTTAGTTTTTACAAATTTATCATGATACATGTGAATAATATTATTCAAATTTTCTTCTTTTTTTTACTAATATTGTGAGTTTATGATTAATATTTCTTCATAAACTATATACAAACACATCACTTTAATATAAAATTTTATTAAATATACACATAAAAGTGATGTTAAAGCTATACTAAAACATCACCCTAATAAAAATATCTGTGCATGGCACGGGTTTTGAACTAGTTATATTTTTTTTGCTTGATGTATATTATTAACTAAGATACTTCAATTTGGTTGAACAATTGCTCCGGATCTATAAGTAATACAAAAGCAAGATGAGAAATCAAGAAGAAAGAAACACAAGGGGAAAAGAGGGCGAAGAAGCATAATTACAGATATACCATGTGCTACACATCAATCAGCACATGTAATCCTTTTTTTCTTCCTCTTTTTCTTTTCTATTTTCAGATAGTAATATATTTTAGGAAAAGAAAAAGTAAAAGACATAAAACAAAAGAAGAAACCCGCGATACGGGAAAAATAAATTAATTAATTGAAGAACAAAATAATATATCGGCTCCTGCAGGGTCCATCTCCTTCTCCAAATATTAATATCAAAGCTTATTCAAACTTAAAGGCTTGTTTATTTCGTAATTATATGTCTTAGAATTGCTAATTTAAGCTGAATTATGGACAATATGATGGCAATTTGGAATCAAATCGTTTTTGTATTTTTGGGTGCTTTTTCATACTTATGGAATTCGCCGTGGAAATCAAAGCAATTAACACTTTTACTTTCCACTTTACAATCATATAAGGTTACTTCATAGGCTAGCTAGCTTGTTTCCTTTTGTATACTATAATTAAAAAGAAAGGAGGAAATAATTAATCTAATAACAAATCAATGTTGTTAGATGTACGCATCGTCTTATAATATGATTCATATAATAACATGTGTTGCTTGACTTCAATATATATTTATTTTATCAAATCCGGTAGAGGTGTGATTTAATTCTACCGGTCGGAGTGAAAAATAGTCCTCGAAAGTTGGGATAACTATGTGATGGGTAAAATAAGATCGTCGTCAATAAATATTTACTATGATATAGATTTATGCTACTATATTATGTTAGTATAGAAGGTTGGTGAATACGTTTTTTTATTATCAATTGATTTTAAGATAAAACTGTATCAGACTTATATATTAGGTTTATATTCGCATGCATGCTCCTACGTACACACCCTTCAGTCTACATATCTATCTATCATGCCACAGACTTTAACGTAGTATCATGTGAGATCCCATAGTGAAAGTTATGAGAAAATAAGTCTAGTATATAAGTTTATGAGTTATTTTACTAATTGTCAATTGGTTTTGGATTGAAATTTATTGACCTGTATGATGGACTTGATGCGCATATTGAGCTCGTGAGTGCATAACCTTTCGTTTATCGATCCACCAGACTTTAACATTTAAGATAATCTCAATTATTACAGTATAATATGGTGATTTGCATTTTTTTAATTTTTATTAGATTTTATTTTATTTAGAAAAAATCTATTTATTTCATTAAATAATAATAACTCTATCAATAGATTAACTCCATGCCAGCATATCCTCAACAATTCTAGCAATATACAACAAAAGAGTAAGGCTCTGTTCGGGAAGCCTTAAATGAAACTTATTTAAAGTTTATATAAAAATTAAGCTTTACTTGTAACTAAACACCTTTTTTCAAGCTCAAGCTGGAATTTATTTGAGTTGATTTTAAGCTAGAAAAATAATGTTGGGAGGGTAAACTTATAGACATTATCAGCTAGCTTAATAAATATTCTCCAAAAAATACCCCTAAATAAGCTTCAATTTATCGAACACATAACAAATTTATTTAAAACTATCCGTTACTAAATCATCTTCGATTTTAACTACACGTTTCAGCTTCAAATCATCTTCAGTTATCAAATCATCTCAACTTCAGTTTCAACTTGAATAAACTCATGTTTGCCAAACGAAACCTGAGTAGTTTTTGGTCTACAAACAGTGAGCGAAACCCTATGAAATGTGGTGTAATTTTTCAGATGTAAAGAAGTGATTTTGCTACGAGTACAACTGTACAAGTACTGCTTTGTCATACGATACAGATTATTAGATTTTTAAGAGTAAAAATTGGGAAGGTAAACAATTGGGATAATGAGAGGATGCAGGCCAGGTAGAATTTGTACAGAAATTGCAGATGACCATATCGTATCCGAAGACTATACAAAGTAGAAAAGGCCAAAACTAGGAAAAGGTTAAAAAAAGATTTATACCGAGAGACCTCTACATAAACTAGGAAAAGGTTAAAAAAACATTTGTTCATAATTACATAGATCACAAATCCTTTTTTAACCTCTACATAAATTGCTCACTACTCACAAGGGTTTTGACAATAACAAAAAACATTTAAAGATCGCCTTATTTGTGATCTATGTAATTATCTTTGTGAAGATTTTGAACATTTGTTTATCCTTCGAGAAAATATGGATTCATCATTAGAGTTTCTCATGCCTCAACCATTATCATGAATATACAATTATGTGTATCAAGCTCGATATTTGTTGTAGAAATTGAACTATTTATTTCGGACTCCAAGATCGGTTTGATAGGATTTGAGAAGACTCAAATCTATCATAATTTCAAGGAAATCAACTACGTGACTAATAAAGTTGGGAAATTAGGTCATGCATTTCATGTTGCTACTTGCTAGTATCTCCGAAGATCAATTATTATTTTGACTTATTCATCATAATGCTCTAGGATGATTTAGGACCCGCACATCGGCTACATAGCGATCCTAATTGCTTTCTTTTATAAAAAAAAGAGTGTTATGATTTTAGATTAAATGTTTAATGAGTGGTTAAACTTCATGTTTAAGTGCTCGTTTGGTTGATAAGTAAATTTTCATAAATTTAAATACCTTAATAAGTGATATCAAATATATGTGTTTGGTTGACCTCTTGTTTCTGAAAAATCCAGATATTCTAATTCATGAGATTTTCAATTCCTACAAAATACATGAAGTGTAATTACCTAGGAAAGGATGAGTAAAATTTTCTTTCATGTATTGTTATTTGTTAATAGGAGTTGGGCCGTTAGGCTAGCTGGGCCAGTGGGCCACTTGAGAGGAAAGTTGTTGTAACAACCTTATAAGGTTGAGTGGAAGCTTGTTGACGGATATCAAAAATACGAATGCAGTTCTTTCCCATCTGTAATACCCACACCACATTGGGTCGGCCCATCACAGGGCTGCAGCCCATACACCCCAACCCATCCCATGATGGCCCATACCCTTAAGGCGGGAAACCACACCATAGAGGTTGTTCGTGAGTCTCGAACTCGAGACCTCCCGCTTTAACAAGAAGTCCAACGCCCTCTTGTTAAAGCGAGAGGTCTCGAGTTCGAGACTCATGAACAACCTCCATGGTGTGGTTTCCTGCCTTAAGGGTATGGGCCAGCATGAGATGAGTTGGGGTGTATGGGCTACAGCCCTGTGATGGGCCGGCCCAATGTGGTGTGTGTATTACAAAAAAGTACACTTTTATGGAGAGTGGCTCCGACCCTTACCGGCCAGCCATTGCTCTATCCATGGGCCGCAACCCATGTACCCCAACCAAATCCCCATGGCTAAGAGGTTGTTGGTGAGAGTCGAACACGCGACCTCTCCACCCTTTATCAAGCCTCCGAAGAGCGCCTTGATACCAATTGCGCTGCAGCGCAATTGGTAACAAGTGGGCGTTAGGCCGCTTGTTAAAGCGTGAGGTCTCGGGTTCGAGCCTTGCGAACAACCTCCCAGCCATGGGGATTTGGTTGGGGTACATGGGCTGCGGCCCATGGATAGAGAAATGGCTGGCCCGATAAGGTCGGAGCCCCTCTCATTCAAAGTGTATTTTTTTGTAACATCCCCCATCTCTGGGCCGACCCTTTACAGAGCTGCAACCCATACACCCCAACCCTTCCTTGGTGGCTCCACCTAATTAATAGGCAGCCATCTCCAAGAGGTTGTTCACGAGTCTCGAACTCAAGACCTCACGCTTTAACAAGAAGCTTGTATGGGCTGCAACCCTGTAAAGGGTCGGCCTAGAGATGGGGGATGTTACACCATCTTCATCCCTTCTCTTATCCCTTTTCTTCTCTATCCATTCACGTGCGTGACAATTTGGTATCAGAGCTTGCGATTCTCGGCGATGGCAGACGGAACACGATTGAAGACAATGGAGGAGAGTCCCCGGCGTAACAAGGCTCAGTTCTTGGAGATTCACAAGTTCATGAATTCGACTCGTGAATTCATAGAGGAAACACGACAACAGTAGGAGGATATCCGCAAGAAGCAGGACGACAACAAGGTGCATGCGTATGATCACAAGAAAATGATTGAGAATCTCACAGAAATGGTTCGGCTTCTTTTGGTGAAAGATCAAGGAAAATCGCCGCCCGAAGGGAGTCAGGCAGAAGCGGCGCCGACGTCGCGAAGCTTGTTGGGAGTTCCAAATGCGGCCGATCGTCTATCAGGAGCTCCAACTGTCGGCGGAATTCAAGACAATTGGGGAACGGGAAATCGCCGATCGGAAAATTTCACAAAAGGTGGTGACAAAATTTTTTCCCGGGGAAATGACTATAGGGTTGGCTTCAATCACCTTCCTAAAGTCGATTTTCCAAGTTTCGAAGGAGTTAATCCGTGATCTTGGATAAGACGCTCTGAATGCTATTTCTCAATCTTTTCGACTCAAGATTCTCACAAGATGGAATTGGCCACCATGTTTGTCAATGGAAATGCAGAGGTCTGGTTGCAAGGGGCAATGATGCAGAATCAGTTGCAATCTTGGAAAGATTTGAAGGAGGCGGTATTAGTGCGTTTTGGCGAGACATAAGGATTGTAAGCAGTGTTCTAAAAATCCCCGCCTAGGCCCCGTCTAGGCGCTAGGCGGTCATCCATCGCCTGGGACCCCGCCTAGGCGAGATGAAGTCTCAAATGTTGTGAAGCAGCAACATCTTAGGAGATGACGAATGCATAGAACATAGTTTTGGGTGAGACTTTGTAAAATAAGATATATTATTATAAATCAAACCTCATCCCAACATAGTTTTATAAACATTAATGGATTTGGAAGAACATAGTGAAATAATCACATGGATCACACATTAATTTTTAATCCGCCTAGGCCCCGCCTAGCCGCCTAGGCGCTAGGCCCCCCTCACCGAAGCTTCCGCCTAACGACTTTTAGAACATTGATTGTAAGTGATCGAGGAATTTAACAAACTTCACCAGAAAGATGACTTGGAGGCTTACAATGAACAATTCGAGGAGCTTCGCGCGAGTATGTTGTTATAAAATCCTCAGTTGCCCGAATCGTATTTTATGGCAAGCTACATCAGCGGGTTGTGCGACGAGATCAAGCCATTGGTCAAGATTGGTAAGCCCTCAACCTTGGCTATGGTCTTCGATCTTGCGAGGTTGCATAATAAGGCCGTGCAAGCGATTGTCCAACTCAGTCGACCTTCTTGGAGGAACAATTCAATTTCAGGGGTAGTCGTTTCACAGGTTCGGAAACAAAATCGCAGATTCGTTCAACCTTGCCAGCAACGACTACTGTTTCATCAGGGTATGTGAGTAAACCTGGAAATACAAGTTCAGTGGGATCATTTGCGGAGTCTAGAGAACATAGACGGGCTTCTGGCTTATGCTATCGATGCGGTGAGAAGTACTATGTGGGACATCGATGTAAAACACAGACATTGCATAGTTTATTGGTAGAACCCATTGATGGCGACGAAGAAGCAGATTTGGAAGTCGCTTTACCAGAAGCAGAGAAAGAGGATCAAGAAGATGACGGCGAGCCTGAAGTATATGTTCATACTCTAACCGGGAGCAGTCCACTAACGACGATAAAGATTCAAGGGTCAGTGAAGGGCAAATCTATTATGATCTTGGTGGATAGCGGGGCTACTCACAATTTCATAGATCCCAGAGTCATCAAGGAAGCGGGATTGGAATTACAACAAGCTTCAGTAATGGAGGTTGCAGTTGCAAATGGCCATAAACTGTATAGTCATCAAGTTTGCAAAAAGTTTCACTGGGAGATGCAAGGAACTCGATTTACATTCGATCCACGAGTGCTTAAACTAGGAGGATGTGATATTGTTTTGGGCGGCGATTGGCTACGAGATTTTAGTCCTGTTCTATTCGATTTCAAAGCTTTAAAAATTTATTTTCTCAAAGATGGCAGACGTGTTGAAGTGTGTGGTGTCAATGAAGAAGGCAGATTGAGGGCAATGTCTGGGTTAAAGTTTCATAAGTTGCTGCGTAAGAGGGTGCCATTGCTGATTACCCAGGTCACTCAACTATTTATTGTGGAGGGTAACACACAGCCTTTATCACCTTCTATTCAACATCTGTTAGTAGAGTTTGCAGATGTTTTTGAAGAGCCAGTTGGGTTACCTCCAAAGAGGGGACATGAACATTCAATTCCACTAAAGCCCGACATGACACCCATTTGTACAAGGCCATACCGATATCACCATTTGTAGAAAAATGAGATCGAGAAGCAGGTTGAGCAGATGCTTAGTACAACCATTATTAGACCGAGCCAGAGCCCAATCACATTACCGACCTTATTGGTTATGAAGAAGGACAACACATGGCGCTTTTGTGTTGATTACCGACAATTGAATGAAGCTACTATCAAAGATAAGTTTTCGATCCCTAACATCGAGAAGTTGTTGGATGAATTACGGGGTGCCTCTTACTTCTCTAAGCCGGACTTATGCGTTGGGTACCATAAGGTCAGAGTCGCCGATTGTGATATTCCGAAGACAATGTTTCGTACACACCATGGCCACTACGAGTTTAAAGTGATGCCATTCGGATTAACGAATGCACCGACAACCTTCCAGGCCTTGATGAACTTAGTGTTTGCACCTCACTTCCAACACTTTGTTCTCGTTTTCTTTGACGACATTCTCGTCTACAACTCCTCCTTACCGCAGCATGTGAAGCATCTTCGGCAGGTATTGGAATTGTTGCGCAAGCATAAGTTGTATGCAAAGAAGTCAAAGTGCAGCTTCGCTCAATTGACAATAGAGTATTTGGGTCACATCATCTCTCAAGAAGGTGTTGCGACCGACCCAACAAAGATTGCAGCTATGGTGGAATGGCCAGTCCCTTCTTCAATCAAAAGTTTAAGGTTTTTTTTAGGGTTAATTGGATATTATCGGAGGTTTGTTCGCAACTATGGTGCCGTAGCTCGTCCGCTCACTGATTTATTAAAATCAGAGAAACTGTTTTGGTCTCCCTTAGCAGAGTCATCATTTCAGGAGTTGAAGAAACTCATGACTACAACGCCGGTACTTCGTTTACCTGATTTTTCCTTACCGTTTGTACTCGAGACTGATGCTTGTGAATCGGGAATTGGGGCTGTGTTGATGCAAGAAGGACACCCCATTGCTTACATCAGTCAAGCTTAAAAGGATCTACAATGCATTTATCCACGTACGAAAAGGAACTGTTGGTTGTCTTGCTCGCTGTGGATAAGTGGCGCCATTATCTGGAGATTGCCCACTTCTTCATCAAGACCGACCATCAGCCTTTGCATCATCTCCTTGACCAGAAACTCACCAGTCACCTCTAGAGAAAAGCTACTCGAAAATTGCTTGGGCTTTCCTACACCATATCCTATAAGCAAGGCGTTGAGAACAAAGTAGTTGATGCCTTGTCTCGACGTGATTCACTTGAATGGGGATCCGTTTGTGCCTTGACATCAGTGGCACCGCGTTGGTTACATGAGGTAGTCAACAACTATGAAGGTGATACCGCAGCCCAACAATTGCTCACTACTGTGTTGGTGAGTTCTTCAGGTGACTACAAAGTTTATCAGGGGCTACTTCGTTATAAGGGACGTATATATGTGGGTACACAATCAGCATTACAGGAGCAGTTAATTCATGCTTTACATGATTCGCCAATTGGGGGTCACTCAGGCGTACATGGTACTTATTAACGCTTGAAGTCTATGTTTTACTGGCCTAAGATGAAGCAGTCGGTGGAGGAATTTGTGAAATGCTGTGACAATTGTCAGAGGAACAAGTCTGAGCACAACCGCAGTCCGGGTCTTTTGCAACCTCTTCCATTACCTTCACGAGCATGGAATTCGATTAGTATGGATTTCATCGAGTCACTACCTAAATCCGAAAGATTTGACACCATCTTCGTGATGGTGGACCACTTCAGTAAGTACGCGCACTTCATTCCTCTCCGCCATCCCTTTACAGCTGCCAAAGTCGCCGAGGTATTCATGAATTCAGTCTTTAAACTTCATGGATTACCTACCACTATCATCTCAGATTGCGACAGGATATTCACAAGTCATTTCTGGCGTGAGTTATTCGCAGCACTGGGCACACGTCTGAATCTCTCGACGGCGTATCATCTTCAATCCGACGGTCAAACGGAGCAGGTCAATCAATGTTTAGAGAATTACTTACGAGCGATGTGCAGTGATAAGCCTCGCCAGTGGGTTCGTTGGTTGGCTCTTGCGGAATTGTGGTACAATACAAATTTCCATTCCTCTCTGAAATTCACACCGTTTCAGGTTTTGTATGGCTATCCACCACCACAATTGGGCATGGATTCATCGGACATTACCATAGCATCTTTGGGTGATTGGTTGCGTGACAAAGAACTGGCTATTTCTCAATTGAGGGAGAATCTTGTTCGCGCGCAGTCTCGCATGAAGCAGTTCGCGGACTTAAAACGAACAGAGCGTGAGTTCAACGTCGGTGAACAAGTGTACTTGAAACTTCAACCATACCAGCAAACTTCCTTGGCGATTCGCCGGTGTTTGAAGTTGAGCTCCAGGTACTATGGGCCTTATATCATAGTGGATCGCGTCAGTGCAGTGGCTTACCGTTTGGCATTACCAGCAGATGCGAAGATCCACAATGTTTTCCACGTCTCTCAATTGAAGCGTTGTCTTGGCGTCAAAACTACAGCGAAGTCTTCCCCACTGTTATTGACGGATAGCGACGATTGCCTTGTGGAACCAGTAGCGATTCTTGATACCCGCGTTACTTACTCTGCATCTGGGGATCCCATCATGGAATGGCTTATACATTGGGCGAATCTGGATGTCACCGAAGCCACCTGGGAGCACGCCGGTCACATTGTTCGCCAGTTCCCTGCTTTCACCTTCAAGTCTTGAGGACAAGCCTTTTTGGGCCGGGAGGATTTGTCATGTATGTTAATAGGAGCTGGGCCGTTAGGCCAGCTGGGCCAGTGGGCCACTTGAGGGGAAAGTTGTTGTAACAACCTTATAAGGTTGAGTGGGAGCTTGTTGACGGATATCAAAAATACGAATGCAGTTCTTTCCCATCTTCATCCCTTCTCGTATCCCTTCTCTTCTCTATCCCTATTCTATCTATTCACGTGCGTGACATTTTCTTTCTCCATATTTCCCATGATTTAGATTTTAATCAAACAGGATTTACCAATTCCCATGAATTCAAATTTCTAGGTTTTGATTTCATATGAAGTAATTTACTAGAAATTACCCTTCATGTATTCAACCAAACAAGCACTAAGTGCTCATTTCGTTAGAGTAGAAATTGTAATTCTAAGAAGTCACCTCTAAGGAATTAGGTTTCGATGAATATGAATTTCAAGAAAATATGTTTGATTAAATTTAAATATATATATATATATTAGAATGAAAAAACTGAAATTTTATGTGTAAAAAGGTGAAAGTTGAACTCAACTTACAGAAGTCGGTAAGTGAGTCTACTTCATGTATTTTGCAGAAATTTTAAATATCAAGAAAATATATTCCTATAACCGTATGTCAGAATTTTTCCAACTAAATACATATATTTCCTTATAGTTTTCAAAATCTTCTAATTTATTTAATATTTAGTTTGTGTTCGATATAACAAAGTTTTTGAAGAGGTTTAGGTTTTTTGAAAGGTTTTTTACAAAGTGAAGGTTTTTAGAGATTTTTTTGTAACCTTTTAAAACCTAGTAGGATACCTATTTGAGTATTTAGTGAAACAAAGTTTTTTAATATGTTTCAAATAAAAATTATCATAAGGGTTGTTTTTATTTAAAAAAAAAACACTAATATGAGATTTTGAATGTTTTGGGAATAAAATTATGATAACCTTGTTAAACCTTCAATAACCTTTCTCTTAGGAAGTTCATATGTTTCAATTTTTTAACCTATTCAAAAACCTATCAAAATCTTAACCTTCTAAAAAATCTTATACTATCAAAAATATATAAAAAAATAAGTTTTGAATAATACAAATCTTTAATAACCTTCTATAACACAAACACATCATACATTATAATGGGGTTTCAAGAGTTCAGCTCAATTAGTATCGTAGAGATATATAGAAAAATTAACCACATTTCAAAAAAAGTATACAAATAGACCACTCACACCAACCATGACATAAATTTTGTCTATTCATCTAAAACTCTAAGCTTTCATCTTATTAAAAAAATGTTATATAATTGTCTTATCATAATATAAATGTTGTTTGTTTATTTTTTTTAAAATTGCTTAAATCATTAAAATAAAGGTTTAACTGGTGTTGATATAACGGTTCATGCCAACCTAAATAAATAAAATTCAAAATTTCTGAATTCAAATTGTTTCTTTGGGGAGTTTGATCGAATTTTTAGTTAGGTGACATTTCGACAGAGGTATTCTCAATAATTCCAAAAAAATCAAAGAATATTTTGTAGTCTATTTTAATATTCATCAAGAAAGAGTTTATTTGTGCCTCAATTTGGAACAAGGTACAAAATTATAAAAATAGTTACAGGTAAAGGCTAAAAAGGATGTGGCATCCATTTTCCAATTGGTTGAAAAAACAAGATAACGGGCAAATTTTTAGAACGAACGACTTTTTTTAATCTTGTTGGGAAAAAATCACCTCCACTATAACTCTATCCGCTCCAACGTTCTAATGGATGGAGACGTCAAAGACAATGTCAAAAAATATATACTATCAAATTTCATGGAAATTATACCCCTCTAATCTTCCTTTTCAAGCTGCAATCATCAACTAATTCCATGAAATTATACCCCTCTAATCTTCCTTTCAAGCTGCAATAATCAACTAATTCCTCAAATAATTATGAGTCTAATGTGATACTCCATTCATTTAGAAATATTTATCGTTTTAACTTTTGACAAAACTTTAAAAAAATAAAATCATTATGTTAAAATATTATATTTGTTTTTAGAAAATTTACTATTTGATAACTACTCATTTTATTTTTAACCAATAAATAATCATAATTAGCATAAAAAGTGTTATTATGGTGTGATTTTTTCAATAACATAACTCATAACTTATTAATAAATCATTACTTAAAACACTTAATTGACAAATATTTCTCAACAAAAAACAAAAACTAAAATGACCGTCATTACTGAACAGAGAAAGTATTAGACCTTTCGACCCATTTTCATTAGTGATATTTGCCTGGAGTATTATTACTAATCAACAAAATAAAAAGTAAAATAAGTGTCAAATTTGTGAAGTAAATAAAAAAAAAAAGTATCCATTTTTTGTTTTGATTCTAATAAAAAGTCTAATATTTTAATTTTTTAAAATTTTTATGGTACTCTCATTTTCACCATTAAAGATGATGTTAATAAGTAACTAAAACAGTAAAAAAATGTTTAGTTTATAAAAAAAATTGTCTATTTCATCATACTGCAATCTGCATATCTATCCAAAAAGGGTTTGAGAGAGTGCAAAGAAAAGTAATAAAAAAAGTAAAAATTACTAGTTGTTTATAGAAATTGTAAACTGTACCCGAGTATAAATCTGGTTAGGAAGTAGCTATCGTTACAGCTGGTGAGTCTAGTCTCAGAACAATTAGCTGAAGCGCAGTGTGTTAAATTATAACCAACAAGTTATTAGTGTGCATTTATTTAGTGTGCATTTATCCCCTTGTCTTATACCTACTACTTCTACTTAATTAATTATTTACTTAACCCTCTTTAACTAAATTACCCTCTTTAACTAAATTACCCTCTAATTAATTGTCATTTCTTGTTTTGCTAACTGCTTATTTTATACTTCTCTCTTGTCTCCTACTCCTTCCTTCTTCCCTTATATATTTCCGTCATTAGCCAAACACACTCAATTGAAACTCCTCTTCTCTTCTCTTCTCTTCTACCACTTTTGTGTTGTCATTGCTCTAATTGATCATCAATTGGTCTTCATTATTACTTCTTCACTTAATCATTTATGTAAAATCAAACTTTGTTGTCACAATTGGAGCAAATTGTCACTCTTCTTTGAGAATTTCACAAAAAGAAACCGGGTCACTGAGTCAACTCGCTGCCATGGCGGAGCCACGTAGCCCGGAACACCACCTCAGCGGCAATGGAAACGCTTTCTGCCAATCTGGGTCGTCCGCCTCACCGCTTTCCCCAAGTGGGTCCACCTCCTCTCCTCCTAACTCGGCCTCTCCGTCGTCGTCATCGACTTCTGACTCGGCGCCAGCTCGGAGTGCCGACTCGCCGGCGAAGAATGACGAGAGCAAGGGAGCCCACCGCCGCCGGGATTGCAGCCGGCACCCGGTGTACAGAGGGGTCCGGAAGAGGGCGTGGGGGAAATGGGTGTCGGAAATCCGCGAGCCCAGGAAAAAGTCGCGAATTTGGCTCGGGACGTTCTCGACGCCGGAGATGGCGGCGCGTGCGCACGACGCGGCGGCGCTCTGCATCAAGGGCTCCGGCGCCATCCTCAACTTCCCGGAGCTCGCGGCTTCGCTGCCTCGCCCGGCGTCGAGCGCCCCCCGCGACGTCCAGGCGGCGGCGGCCAAGGCGGCGGCGATGGAGGAGGCTGCGGCGGAGGTATCGCCGGCGGGAACTGAGGCGGTGGAGGAAGAGGACGGTCCGGAGGAGCTGAGTCAGATCGTTGAGTTGCCGAATCTGGACGAGGACGGGAGCTGCTGTGACTCGGCCGAGTCTAGGAACGAGTTGAAATGGGTTGACTCGGCGTGGCTGTACCCTCCGATTGGTGTTGAGGAGGAGGTTTTGGGTCTCTTTTGTGGGCATTTCTCCGACCACTTTGCTACCTTTGAATAAATTCTCTCTTCACTTTCTTTTTATTTTATTTTTAGGGGTAATATATGTGTGTTTATTTAATATAAGTATCATGAGAAAGAGCAAAGTTTGGATTGTAAATTATATAATATAGCATCTTTCCAAGAGAAAAAGCTTGTAACATACTATTGCCTAATTGCCTATCTTGCTGGTTTATTATGTAGAATTGTAAATATACACAATATTATTAGGAAAAAAAGAACCTAAAGATCGATAAATTAATTTGTTGATAGAGGGCTAGGTTAGGTTATGCCATTTGTCTTATGCAAGATCTTGTGATTTTGGTATAAAGATTACAATTTTTTTTTTCCGTAATGGAGTGCATCAATCAAATCAAATGTTATATTTTTGCAGGGTAACGCATGTCATTAGGGATTCTTTGGTCCATTGAAGTAAAATATAATTGGTCCACATGATAAATATGTAGAGTCTAATTATACCAAATATAAAATAAATGATGAAAATGTGGTTTTCTCCGACCTCTCTTCTTTCTCAGTTGCTCCTCCAAACTCCATAGCCACCGCCATTCGACCTCTGCTTTGGGTGTGAAGCTCGCTCAGGGGTGGAGACAGGGGGCGGGAGGGGGGGGGGGGGGGGGGGTCCTGTGCCCCTCCTTTCCTACTAGCTTATTCTATATTTTAATTAATTCGTATAAAAAACACAAAAATAATTTTATGGTTGTACTAATTCTCTTAGTAGTTTCGTGCTCGAGCGGTAGAAATCCTTTAAAAGTAATTATAATTATTACACATATTTACTATCATTTTATTAATCATGCTAATTTGTTGAATGATACGCTGGTTATAATTGTTTAAAGATTTTATAAAAAGAAATATTTTAATATTTTTGAATTATATATCTGCATATAAAAATAATTTAAGGACGTGGCACAATCTCAAAGCTTTGTGCGTGTAGTACAGATTGCGCCACGCATTCCACACGAAGTGATTTGTGTTCCAACACGAACCTTTTTTGTTCTTCTTCCACATAAGTAATATATATGGGCCCACTCAATTTGTTGAAGAACTACATGAAAAACGCTCATTGTGAGTGCTCTACAAAAATATTAACTTATATACCGTCTATTGTCTATTAATCAAATTCTACAACTTCACTAATGTATTGTTTTCTAAACAAAGTTAGGCAAAAATTAAGACTCCTTGTAGAGTTCTAATGATGAAGTTTATAAAATATGAACCCTTATAGTTATGAATTGAGTTGCTATATTTTTTAGTTTTGCTAATAAGAAATATAATTCACGTGCAATATAAATATTCACACTAAAGTTAAGTGTTTTGTTATGAAGAAAGAGAAATATGTAATTGCAGTAAGCATTTATGATGATAAATTGTTTAGGCTAATTAAGCTTTTGGGAGACAGCCAAGCATGAAGGAGGCTGGAGAGGTATGACAAGTGACAACTGAAAATGACATACTAATCTAATCTAATCTAGGTAATTAATTAATTGGACTCATATCAGTGTTGATTATGATCCTAGCTTAATTCTTGGCCCTCTTCCTAGCAAAACACTGAATTTACAGTTTTTTGTTTTACATCTAGGCTAGCACAACTTTTATCACGCGTTAATATAAGATAACTTATAACTTTTGTTGGATCGTTAGTGTTACGTATGAGGGAATACAGAAGATACAACGGAATAATATAGCAAGAAAGAAAGTATTTAAAACTCACGATGTATAATTGAAACCCCAATCAGTCAAATAATTAACTAGGGAAAAACCACTACCTTCAAACTTCTCGCTTGAGAGAATTTTGAAGAGTCAAATTGTCTTATTGATTTTTTGATCGGTTACACTTGTAGCCTGAACTTCAAATCATAGACTTTCCACCTAAACTTGAATCTCTTCTACAACAATGAACACGAACTCACTCCTCTAAGACTTACAAACGCTTCACTTTTCTTTTCTCTCAATGAAATGCTTGGAGTTCGTACTCAAGAAATGAATCGCTCACTTTTTTTTATACAATCCGAAAATCCCACTAACAAATAAAATCTCACTCGCTATTTTCAGTAACAAGAAGATATTATTTTGACCTAATAAGATAATATCTCAACCGAATATATTATCTAAGGAAATAATCTCCTAAAATAATATAATTAAGATATGATAAAATCTTCTCTCTCCAAATCTTCTAGTTGGCGTGATCAGCCCGACTTTCTTCTTTCAACTGCATGATCTTCAAAGACAATCTTCATAATCTTCATGCTTGATCTCCTCAAGACATTCGCAGCTTGATGTTTGTTACGGCACTGATGTTCCTTGAGAGGTAACAAAGCGTATGGTAGACTCTTTGTTCCCTCTGCACTACTGCGCTGCTAATGGTTTCCTGTGACAACTTTGTTTGTTCCTGAAACATTTAATCACTAAATTAGTTGAATGTTTGTTACCATCAAAACCTAAGGAATTCAACAAAATTCCCTTTTTTGATGGTGACAAACATCCTTGACAAAATAACACACATATAACGACAGTAGTATAAAAAAAGTTTTCCCTTTTAAGACATAATAGTTCCCCCAAAGAGACAGAAAAGATAAAAGCATGATTAGTTCCCCCTCAGCTAGACTACCCGTCATATTCCCCATTTTGGCATCATCAAAAACTTAAGAGAACTATAGAAGGAAAATAAACACATCTCGATAAGCAACCAACCCCGTTTTCATTAATAAAAAAGAAACAAGCAGAGACAACTGCAAGGATGACTACAAAATAAGCAAAATCAGCAAACACGATCAACATGCCTAGCAAGGCAAACACATGGAACGGAAACAAAGAACAACAAAGCAACTAAGGATAAGATGAGTTGGGAACAAAAGAGGGATTGATTAGCCGGAGAAAGACGAATCAAGCACCATTGGTGCCTGCAGAGGGAGCCAAAGGATGAATAGTAATTAAAGCACGCACTTTCTCCATAAGACGTCTTTGTTTTCCCCCCAACAGAGTTATTGTGCGAGACATTCACCTCATGACCGCTCGCAGATCAGGTTCATCCTTTTGTTCCTCCTTAGAGTCTGCACCTTCAGACTCATCCTCATCAACCTCGACCACTGTTGGGCCCAACATCTCCCTTGGAAGTCAGATCGGGCGAGATAAGCCCAAGCCCAAGACGAGTCGGAAGAACAAGGGAAAAACGTAGAGGAGTCGTCGAAGCCTCCCCAGTCGAACGCTGCCCGACAAATCGCGAAGATCTCGCAGAGCATTAATATGCTAGGATGGAGCAACGGCCACAACATTCAAGCACCACAATAGTGGCAGAAATTAAGTACAGAATCCCAGCAATCACTCCCGGCATTGAAGACAAGATCTGGCAAGATCACAAGGAAACGGTCAGAAGAAAAGGCACTTACCGAATTTGGATTCAGAAGAGATAAGAGGGGGATGAGAGTTGGAAAGAGGGGGATATGGCATACTCTCACGCATAATTAACTCAAAAAAGACGCACGCATAAGAAGGGGATCTTCATCACCCACCCCGTTGAGAAACACCGCTCTACGCCCATCGATCAAACATCGTTATCTCCGGTCGAATCCAGTCTGACCTACTCCCCTCTAAGGATAAGTTGTAATCCGACTTAATTCGAGTGTCAACACGTTAATAAAATTATCTCGCTACTTCATATTTGCTTTTTATTTGTTGATTGTCTACTTGGTTTGGATTGATTTTTGTTACTCGATCGACTTATTATCCCGTCTAAGGCGATTTAGGTCGTCCGATCTTTTCGCCCCAAAACAACCACTGGCTCGAATTCTTCCTTAATCCACCCAACTCCTTCTTTCAGGACAAACTGCATTTTGTGAAGATTACCATACATACCATTGGCACACATCATGACACCAGCCGTCCCAAGAACATCCGCCGAACCGACTATACCACTAGAAGAGCTGGTCGCCATGGAGATAGGCGACCGACCAGAGGAAGACATCGTCAACACCAACGATGATTGGATGCTACCATACATCAAGTGGTTAAAAGATGGCATCCTTTCCGATGACAAAACAGAAGCAAAAAGGCTTAAGGTACAAGCACTCTCTTTCGATATCCTAGATAACATCTTGTACAAAAGGTCTGTCACAGGGATACTCCTACGATGCCTCAAGACTCCAGAAGTCGGACGCATCTTGCAATCGCTACACGAGGGAGAATGTGGAAACCATACCGACAGACGAAGCCTCTCGGGGAAAGCCCTGCGAAACGGGTACTACTGGCCCACGATGAACAAGGACGCTATGGAGTACACCAAGAGATGCGACGCCTGTCAGCGGCACGCGCCCATCCATCATCAACCTTCAGAGCTCCTCCATCCGACTCTGGCTCCATGGCCCTTTATGAGGTGGGGAATGAACATTGTCGGGAGGGTCAAAGAGTCTTCTTCCTTGCCATGACGGATTAC
Source organism: Rheum nobile (assembly GCA_027886185.1). Lineage (NCBI taxonomy): Eukaryota > Viridiplantae > Streptophyta > Magnoliopsida > Caryophyllales > Polygonaceae > Rheum > Rheum nobile. The sequence continues at coordinate 3,006,549 of WOAB01000073.1, forward strand.
TTTTCTAAGTGGATCGAAGCCGAAGCCTACAAAGAGGTAAAAGATCAACATGTCATTTCATTCATAAAACGCAATATCTTGTGAAGATTTGGCGTCCCATTAGAAATCGTGTGCGACAATGGTTCCCAATTCATTAGTCATAAGACTCGAGCCTTCTGCGATCAATGGAACATCAAGTTGGTCATGTCCACACCTCGGTATCCGCAATCCAACGGACAAGCTGAATCCAGCAACAAAATCATCATCAACAACCTCAAGAAACGCCTCACTGGGGCTAAGGGAAAATGGGCAGACGAACTCCCATTCATTCTCTGGTCCGACATGACTACTCCAAAAAATGCGACCGGACAGTCGCCTTTCTCCCTCGTCTACGGGAGCGAGGCGGTCATCCCGGCCGAGCTACTGGTTCCGACCGCCCGTTGCAACCTTCAGACAAACGAGCAAAATGACGTCGAGCTGGCACACAACCTAGACACAGTGGACGAGATCAGAGAAAGAGCCCGAATCAGGATGGTCAAGTTCCAACAACAGGTCACAAGGAGTTACAACAAGAACGTCCGGATCAAGGCATTTAAAGTCGGAGATTGGGTCCTCCGGAAAGCGTTCCAGAATACCAAGAATCCATCCGACGAAAAGCTCGCACCACAATGGGAATGACCCTACTTAATCACCGAAGTAGTCGGACATGGATCATATCAATTAGAAGATAAAGACGGACGACCAATCCCGAGAAGTTGGAACGCGACACATCTGAAGCTATACCATTTCTGAACCAACGAGGTAAGACATTACATAACTTCATACATCGCTTATTATCGCATACACATCTCTACTCTTTAAAAACTAGCATTCGATACTAAGTGAGAACCTCCTCCTTGTAACACCCCCAAATTTCCATCCATTTGAAAGTATTACTGCCGATGACTCCGGACGTAAACCCCGAAGTCACCCTAGGCTTTTCCAATGACATAACTGTCTTAAACATAGTTACAATACTAAAATCATAACTTTTATTAATCCACATGGTCGCGGAATTACACAATTCCAAAAATGACCCAATTAATCAGAAATACAACAACGGAAGACTTTTAAACAAAATGACAAAACAACTTGTCAAAACACCGTTCATCTTCATAGTCGTTCTAGCCTTCACGGAACAACAACATACCTGATGTGCCGAATCGAACGGATGACACCAGCCAACCATGCAAGGAAAATTACGGTTGGTTAGTCTAAATGAATAGACTAGCAAGGGTACAAAGCAGAGTGGTTCGAAGCAGTCATATTAGGTTAGACTTATCGCTTCTCGAATCAAAACCGATGGCGATAGTCAACCACCATACTCCTACTAGAATAACAAAAGGTATGCACAAGAGAAGATTCTGGAGATCGAGTCTCACAGCAATCAATCCCAAAAGAAGACTCCAAAGAAATGAGCCTTATAGGAAACATGGCGACAAATGTTGGGAAACATAAACAAACACACACAAACACATCATCACAATATCGCATACGAGCGATCTACAACTAAGACGAGCTTTTCCTAGCTGCACTACTCGCCAATCATTTTAAATAAGTGCTTACTCATACGGCACTTTATTATTATGGTCAAGGCATTTTAATTATGTGCATACTCATGGCACATATCTTATTAAATGTCAACACACACACACATCACGTTATAAGCTTTTAACATACATGTCCCGCCACTCGCGAAACACATATCGAACCGGGTTGTGACACCTGCAGAGTGCACCACTTCTTACTCCACTCGAGTATAGAAGTTAGTCAATGACTTACAAATTTATTATAAAGAGATGACAAGACCTCTCATCCATTGTCCCTAAGAATACTCGTTCTGACTAAACAGATAAACACACAACCACATCTCACAGAACCATCACGGCTCTTCCTGCACAACTATCTATTTATGCCCACATGGCAAACACCCTAGATTTAATAATCTAAACACACACACAATAAAACACATCAAAGTCCCTTAAGGTCTTCACCTGCACAAAATCTATAATATACTAGCGTCGGTTCTAGCAAAATATACAACCTAGTATAATATCAGTTTTTAATCACATAACGTTATCAAACAGTTTCCAACATACTTAACAATCATCCCAAATTATTTAACAACAAAACGATTGATAAATAATTGAAATATGGAATGATGAGCAAGAGCGAACCGCCACTTGCCTTAGATCCGACAAGTTCGAACCAAGCTGAGCAACGTCTAGTTCCTGGATCTGAAACTGGAGCAAATCTTGGATATTAAATCCCTAAGAAATGGCCTATAACAAGACCCTAAGTTAGATTCAATACACTTATATATGAATCTAAAAGAATACAAGAAAAAATCAAAGGAATCGAGCCAAGCCCCAAGCCAAAACTCCAAGAACACACCTTCGGACAAGCCTCGCCGCGGGTGCGGTGGGCCTTGCCGCTGGGTGCGGTGGACAGACAGTGGCGAAGGGGAAGCTCGACAGCCATGGAGAATTTCTTACCCCAAAACCGATTTGTTTGCTTCGATTTGTCTATGGTTCGATCTCCCAACAACTTAAAGCTTCACACAACACTCACGAGCTCCTTCTAACACTCAAAGGGATCTCGTATCTCACACAAACGAAGCTCACAAGCTGCTCAACAATGGTGAAAAACCAGAAAAACAGAGGAGGAAGAAGAAGAAGAAGAAGAAGAAGAAGAAGAAGAAGAAGAAGAAGAAGAAGAAGAAGAAGAAGAAGAAGAAGAAGAAGAAGAAGAAGAAGAAGCTTGGCTTCGGATTTGATCTCCTTTTATAGCTCAACTCGAGCTTCCTCTAAGGGGACAAGCAAGGGGACAAGGGAACAACAAGTGGATCAAGTGGAACAAGTGGGCAAATGGATAGAACTTCGGAAATCTTATCGCGAAGACAAAGCTGTCAGCGCTCGCCGCGGGTGCGGTCATGCTCTCACCGCGGGTGCGGTCGTGACCATCAGGAAATCGTCCTGACTTAGACGGGGCCGTTCTCTCAGCTCCGAACTCCAAATGAGGTGATTCCAAATCGATGAGTTAGATCTAGAAGTCTATTTTAATCCTTACAAATTTCATATTGTATGGATTATTGAATCAAAAGTTAAGACGATTTTGCTAAAAGGTCGCCTTGTATGGGCGAGGAAAGTATGAGTACGAGTTCTTTTAACCCCGGGTTAAATATATTCGTACACTAACGACAAATTAACCCCGAAAACACTTCAACTGTATTATATAATGCTCGGAAAATTTTACAGAGCTCAGAACATATTACAGAGTATCCGATCTTCTCTGAATTAAATCCGTCTAGCAATCCGGGCATAAGAAAAATAAAATTTCAAAATACCCTTAAAAATTACGGGGTATTACACTCCTTACAAAAAACATGAGTGCAGAACAACATCGACATACACATTGGATCCAGTCATCCGCAAAAAGTGCTTACATTACATCTACACGATCGATTGGAACACGGGAAGATGAACAACACAGGCACGTCGGCATACCGCCTGCCTTATACAAAACATAAGGTAAGACACCTTATTACATTCACGCAATAGTGACATATTGCTTACCTCCCCGGCATAAAGTCATGACTAACACATACACAAACATTTACAGGCCTTCTTTAAACACATACATACGGCGGGCCCCACTCGATGGAGCACACGGGCGAAACCGACATACAAAACACAAAGCGTCATCGACAATTTCCTTGAAAGTCTGACGACATGTACGAAATGAACGAACATACAATCTCATGTATACGAACAGATTGCATCAAATAAAAGTACGAACATTTTTATACAAACACGCGACTCGCGATGGTAGACGGGTCGCCAAAACACATTGTTTGCCTACACACACGTAGGACTTCATAAATATCTGTCAAAAACACTCTGCGACCCGCGATAGTAGACGGGTCGCCAAAACACACAAATCCAAACCCACACACAGGTGGGGAAACGAATCAGACTACATAAGAAAAAATAGATCAGGCGTCGAGGGCAGCAACATTGCCTTCGACAGGGGCTGTCTCCAGAGAAGGCTGGGGCTCGAGTGGCTCAGCATCGCCGGAGTGGGCCTCATCCTCACCGACATCTCCGTCCAAAGTCTCCTCTTCGACGCCAGCCAGTTGGAAGAGCTCTAAGCCAAGATTCCCCTTTGGAAACAGGGAATCCATGGTCTCCTTCTCTTCCTTCATATCCCAAAGCTCGTGCTTGCCTTCATCAAACTCCTCCATCATCTTGACACGCGACTTCAATGCATAAAAGGCGCCTACGTCGCCTGCGATCCGGCCATCTTCGATCTGAGCCTGCTTCACCTCCTCCTCGACACCCGATCGACTCTCGTCAAGTTCTTTTCGGCATATGACTAACTCCTCCTGACAACTCTTCAGCTCCCTAGCAAAGTGACGCTCAGCCTCTCGACATCGACTCTCTGCCCCTTCTAGCTTGCTCCTTAAAGACGCAAGGGCGGACTCCGACCTAGCAGCCCTTTCCTCGGCCTTGACAACCATCGTCTTGACACCAGAGTATGCCCCCAAGAGGTACTGAAAGGTCTAAGGAAGAAAATATAACAACAGTCAAAAAACTCAATCGACAAAAGGGAAGGAAAAACAAAAAAACACAAACAAAAACAACTTACCCTCCACGCGGAACACCCCGCCTCACCAATGCAATCCAGTGGAGAGATGTCGTCGACTTCCGACTTCAGAGTCGGATCCTGGGCATGAAAGAGGTCGGCGATCGATTGACCGACCGCGCCAATCTTGTCGATCCCTTCAGCGGTCACCTCTCTCTTCCTAGGAACCTCCTCTGTCTTAACATCACCAGAGGGAACGCCCGCTTTCCTCTTGGAGCCAACTCTGACTTGAGGCGCCGAGTCCGTCGGAACTAACTTGCTCGATGCGACTTTGGATGCCGCCTTCCTCTGCTCGATCAAACCCTTTCCAGACACTCCTCTCAAGCGAGCACTTGTTCGACCACCAGGAGAAGCTGACGCGACATACAACATGAAAATATCATAAAGCATGCGACAAGGCAAGAAAGGAACAGAGAAAACTCCAGAGATCGAAAACTTACTCTTGACACGAGACGACGATACGGTCGACATATCGTCCTGAGCGGCAGGGGAAGCCGATAACAGATTGACGTTGACAAACTTTCTTTCCGACGTAGGAACACTAAGGACAATCCTTGACAAGCCTTCCGACTGAGCATTCACCTCCAGATCTTCCGCCTCAGGAACTACAAAAAAGAAAAGTTAAAGCAAAAAGTTTAGACACACAAACAAGCAAAAGAGAAGATAAATACATACTCTCTACTCGCCACTCCGTCAACAAGAACGAGCACTCTCCCCCCTTCTCCAGAGATGAACGCTCGACAAAAAAGAACTTCGACCCCCATCCGCGGTCATTTACGTCAAGATTAAGCACTAAAGGCTTCCGACCCTGTCGAATGCGCAACTGAACACGGGAAGAACTCTTCGACCCAAGGAAATAATTGTACCACAGGGCGTCGAAATCAAAACCAGCCCCAGATTGAACGTTTACAAGATCCAGAACCCTAAGAACCCTCCATGCATGTGGCATCACCTGACATGGCGCTAGCACCAAAGTGGCCAGGAAGTCCCTGACAATGGGAGAAAAAGGAAACATGTGACCAATTCGGAACGGGTATGCATAAAAACAAACCTGTTTTGGGGAGAAAAGATCGGACGACCTAAATCGCCTTAGACGGGATAACTAGTCGATCAGACGATGGGAAATAATCCAAACCAAGCAAATAATAGGTAAACAAGAAATAAACATATAATAGCAAGATGATTTTATTAGATATCGTGTGAATCGGATTAGATCGCAATACAACTTATCGTAATAAAATCAGAGATCGAGTGGGACTCGACCGGTGACTTGTGAGTGGCGACCGGCAGGGGTCAGGCGTAGGCAGCCGTTTGGAGAGCTAGATGGAGAGCGAGAGTGCTATTCTGGTGAGTTTGCTAAGTGAGAATGTGTGTGTTCTGTGTGTAATTGTGTAGTCTTCTTCTTATATTCCTCGTCGTCCTGATATGGTAAGTCTTTTACTCTTGTGACCGTTTATGCTTCGGCCAAATATTCCATCTTCAATGCTCGGAGTGATGGTGAAGATTGTGCCATTAAATCTCTGCGTTTATGGTGGTTTGAAGGCAGTGGCCGTTGCGTGATCTAGCATTTAATGCTTGGCGAGATCCTCGCGATCCTGTCAGAAGGCATTCGACTAGAGACGTCTCGTCGGATCCTCTGGGCTTTCTTCTTCGATCTTCCGATTGGCAATGGGCTTGGGCTCGACCGATTTGACCCATCTTCTCTGGAGAATCCAGGCCCAACAATAGCCCCAAGTTTCTATGGGCTTACGGTTTAGGCAAGTTGACCGGAATCCGTGGCAACTTCTCTAGACGCGATCTCCACCTTCCAATTTGGCGCGTTTGCTCAGGGCTACGTGGCGCGTGATCGAGGCATGATGCGACGCCTCTGCAGGCCTTCACTTCCCTCCATAAATTCGTAGCAAAAGGAATCGATTACTCTTCATCATCTTCCTTTGCAAGTTTCTGGTAAGCCTCTTGGTTTCTCTTGCCATAGCTTTCTGATTTTTCTTAGTCGTAGCTCTTCGATTCTCCTCTTTTCTCATTCTCGAAATGGTTTCTCTCGAGGCTTCTGAGTCGTCGAAGACTCTCTCCGATTCTCGTGAAGGCGAAGCTCCTCCTCGTTTTATTTTGAAGGAGTCGGATGCGTTGGTTAGCACTATGTCCCAGGCGGAACTGGATCAGGTGCTCCAAGTCGGAGGTTTTCCGCCGGAGACGGTTGCCAGGCTGTCTCACCCAGACGAGAGGGCCGATGCTCGCTATGAGGGATGGGTTTGCTTCTACTCTTACCCGTTTAGAATAGGGCATAGGTTTCCTTTTTCCCCCCCTTGTCAGGGACTTCTTAGCTATGTTGGCGCTGGCGCCATGTCAAGTAATGCCTCAGGCGTGGAGAGTACTTAGGGTTTTAGACCTTGTGAATGTTCAAACTAGGGCTGATTTTGACTTCGACACCCTGTGGTACAACTACTTCATAGGATCAAAGAGTTCCTGTCGCGTTCAGTTGCGTGTCCGACCTGATCGGAAGCCCTTGGTGCAGAGCCCTGATGTTAACGACCGCGGATGGGGGTCGAAGTTCTTTTTCGTCGAACGCTCTTATCTAGAGAAGGAGGGAGAATGTCCATTTTTGTCGACGGAGTGGCGAGTCGATAGTATGTACTTGTCTTTTCTTTCGTGTATTTGTGTGTCTTAACTCTTGCTTTAACTTTTCTTTTTTGTAGTCCCTGAACCAGAGGATCTAGAAGTGAGTAGCCGATCAGAGGGCTTGTCAAAGATTGTGCTTGAGATTCCCGCGTCTCAAAGGAAATTTGTGAACGTCAACTTGCTGGCGACGACTCCTGCCTCACAAGAAGATATGTCGAATGTTTCTTCATCTCGTGCGAAAGGTAGACTTTCGGCTTTAGGAGTCTTTTTATTGTTTTTCACTTTGTCGTGTACTTTAGGATTTCTCCTTTTTTGTTGTCGTGTCAGGTTCCCCTGGTGGTCGGTCGAGTGCTCGCCTGAGGGTGGCATCGGGAAAAAGCTTGATTGAGCAAAGGAAAGCAGCAACCAAGGCGGCGTCGAGCAAACCGACTCTGATTGACCTGACGACTACGGTTAAAGCTGGCTCTAAGAGGAAAGCGAGCGCTCATCCTGATGATGTCAAGGCGGAGGACGTCCCTAAGAAGAAAGGCGCGACCGCCGAAGGGGTCGGCAAGATCGGTGTCGCAGGGCCGTCGATCGTTGATCTTTTTCGCGCTCAAGACCCGACTTTGAAGTCGGAAGTTAAGGACGTCTCCCCTTTGGACTGCATTGGTGAAGCGGGCAGTTCCGCGTGGAGGGTGTGTTGCCCTTTGTTTTGTGCGTTTTTGTATTTCTTTTGTTCGACTGTGTTTTCTGATTCGCGTATTTGTATTGTCGTATGCCTTTTTGTCAGGCTTTTCAATACTTCTTGGGAGCTTAATCCGGTGTCCAGGCGATGCTTTTCAAGGCTGAGGACAGGGCTGCTAGGTCAGAGTCCGACCTTGCCTCTTTAAGGACCAAGCTGGAGGGAGCGGAGAGTCGCTGTCGTGAGACTGAGCGTCGTCTCACCAGGGAGCTGAAAAGCTGTCAAGGGGAGCTGGTCGCATGTCAGAGGGAGTTTGAAGAGTGCAGGGCAGGCATTGAGGAGGAAGTGAAGCGGGCTCGGATTGCCGACGGTCAGATTGCTGGCGACGTTAGGGCCTTCTACGCGGTGAAGTCGCGCATTGAGATGATTGAAGAATTCAATGAGGGCAAGCATGAGCTCTGGGACCTGAAGGCGGAGAGGGAGACTTTGGACTCCATGTTCCCAAAAGGCGACCCTGGTCAAGAGCTGTTCTGCTTAGCTGGCGTCGGAGAGGAGGCGGTGGATGAAGGTGTCGATGAGGACGAAGCTCATTCTGACGATGCCAGGCCGGCCGACAAGACAGCCCCATTGGAGCCAGCCCCCGTCGAAGATAATGTTGGTGTGTCTGATGCTTGACTTATTTGTCCCCTTTGTGTTGGGTTTTTAAACATTTGGTGTCTGTATGTTTTGGCGACCCGTCCACCATCGCGGGTCGCAAGATGTTTCTGTTTGATGAAGTCCTACAGATGTGTAGGCAGACAATTATGGTTTGGCGACCCATCCACCATCGCGGGTCGCGTATTTATAGAAAATGCTTCTTATTTCGATGCAAAAATGTGTTTTTACACGTAGAATTGTATACTAGCGTGTTTCGTACATGTTTGCGATAGATAGCAAGTTGTCAACGACGTTTAGTATGTCGTGTATGTCGGTTTTGCCCGTGTGCTCCGTCGAGTGGGGTTTCACCGTGTGTATGTATGTAGAGCAGGCCTGCGATGTGTTTGTCTATGTGTTAGTCATGACGTTATGCCGGGGAGGTAAACAATATATAATAAGGTGTTTGTTCCTTATGTTTAATTGCGTGAATGTAATAAGGTGTTGTACCTTATGTTTTGTATCAGGCAGGCGGTGTGCCGACGTGCCTGTGTTGTCATCTCCCCGTAATCCGATCGATCGTGTAATGTAAGCGCTATATGCGGATGACAAGATCCATTTGCGGACGACTGGGTCCATTTGCGGACGACGGGGTCCAATGTAAATGTTGTTCTGCATTTGTATTTTTGTAAGGAGGAAGTCCTCGCTTGGTGTCAAGGCGATGATATATAAAGGAAAGTGGCGATGTATATGCGATAGCATGCGATACATATGCGATAGATGGCAAAGTACATGCGATAACATGCGATATGTATGCGACATATGGCAATGTACATGCGATAACATGCGATATGTATGCGACATGTGGCAATGTACATGCGATAACATGCGATATGTATGCGATGCATAGAGTTTTGTGTGATGTTTTTACCTTATTGGTTCAGAAATGGTAGAGCTTAAGATGTGCTGCGTTCCAACTCCTCGGGATTGGTTGTCCGTCTTTGTCTTCTAGTTGATATGCTCCTTGTCCGACCACTTCGGTGATCAAGTAAGGTCCTTCCCATTGTGGTGCTAGCTTTCCGTCGGATGGGTTCTTGGTGTTCTGGAATGTCTTCCTTAGGACCCAGTCTCCGACCTTGAATGCCTTGATCCGGACGTTCTTGTTGTAGCTCCTCGCGACTTGTTGTTGGAACTTGACCATTCTGATTCGAGCTTTCTCCCTGATTTCGTCCACAGTGTCGAGATTATGTGCTAGTTCGATGTCGTTTTGTTCATTTGTTTGGAGGTTGCAGCGAGCGGTCGGAACCAGTAGCTCAACCGGGATGACTGCTTCGCTCCCATAGATGAGAGAGAAAGGCGATTGCCCAGTCACATTCTTTGGAGTGGTCCTGTCGGACCAGAGAATGAGTGGGAGCTCGTCTGCCCATTTGCCTTTAGCCCCTGTGAGGCGTTTCTTGAGGTTGTTGATAATGATATTGTTGCTGGATTCGGCCTGTCCGTTGGATTGCGGATACCGAGGTGTAGATGTAACCAATTTGATGTTCCATTGGTCGCAATAGGTTCGAGTCTTATGACTGATGAATTGGGAGCCGTTGTCGCACACGATTTCGGATGGGATGCCAAATCTGCACAAGATGTTGCGTTTTATGAATGAAATGACGTGTTGATCTTTTACCTCTCTATAGGCTTCGGCTTCGATCCATTTAGAGAAGTAGTATGTCATAGCGAGGAAGAAGACTCTTTGACCCGACGCGGGAGGGAGCTTTCCGACGATGTCCATTCCCCATCTCATAAAGGGCCATGGAGCTAGGGTCGGATGGAGGAGCTCCGATGGTTGATGACGTATGGGTGCGTGCCGCTGACAGGCGTCGCACCTCTTGGTGTATTCCATGGCGTCTTTGTTCATCGTTGGCCAATAGTACCCGTTTCGTAGGGCCTTTCCCGAGAGGCTTCGTCCGCCGGTGTGGTTGCCACACTCTCCTTCGTGTAATGATTGTAAGATACGTCCGACTTCTGGAGTCTTAAGGCATCATAGGAGTAGCCCTGTAACATATCTTTTGTACAAGATGTTGTCAATAATATCGTAAGAGAGTGCTTGTACCTTAAGCTTTTTTGCTTCTGTCTTGTCGTCAGGTAAAATACCATCTTTTAGCCACTTGATGTAAGGTAGCATCCAGTCGTCATTGGTGTCGACGATGTCTTCTTCTGGTCGATCGCCTATCTCCATGGCGACGAGTTCTTCAAGTGGTGTTGTCAACTCGACGGATGTCTTTGGGATGGCCGGCGTCATATCGTGAGCCAATGGTATGTGTGGAAATTCTTTTGGGTCTAGGACGGATCCTAGATTGGCGAGCGCATCGGCTTGGGAGTTAAGATCCCTGGGCACCTGTCGGATGTTGAATGTTTAGAATTGTCCGATCAGTTTCTTGGCTACCTCCAGGCAGGCTATCATTCTGGTGTCTTTGGCATTGTACGATCCCTGTATTTGGTTTACGACCAGTAAGGAGTCGCAAACGACTTCGATCTCTTGGACTCCCAGATCGCGAGCCAAGATGAGTCCGAATATGAGTGCTTCGTACTCAGCCTCGTTGTTAGTCGCATCCCACTCACATCTGACAGCCTGGGCTATCTTGTCCCCCTGTGGCGATTTCAGTACGACCCCAAGCCCCGATCCTCTGGCGTTCGATGCCCCATCTGTGTGGAGCTCCCATGTACCTGTCTCATCTGTCGCGAGTACTTGATTTGCTTCTTTTGCGGCTTCTTGCTCTAGGGTCGGACTGAAATCGGCCACAAAGTCGGCTAATGCTTGTGACTTGATCGCTGTCCTCGGCTCGTACTCGATGTCGTAACCACTGAGGTGTATGGCCCATTTTGTCATTCTTCCTGTGAACTCGGGTTTCCTCATGATAGCCTCGTTTCGGCTGATAATAGTGTCCGACTGACATAGTATATTGGCGACTGTTTGCCATCTTCTTCTCTGACCAGTACACCGCTTACGGCCGATTCCGACACTGCAAGATAAAGAAATAAGGGCTCGTCGCCTTTAGGTTTGGTTAGTAACATAGGACTGGCTAGATAGTCCTTGAGGTTCTAAAATGCTGCTTCATGTTCCTCCGTCCATTGAAAGGACTTTTTTTTCTTGAGCGCGTCGTGGAATGGTTTGCACTTGTCGGATGATTTGGAGATGAACCTGTTCAGAGCTGTTATCCGACCAGTGAGCTTCTGTACGTCTTTGATGCATCGGGGGGATCAGAGGTTGATGAGAGCCTTGATCTGTTCCGGGCTGGCCTCTATTCCTCTTTGTGTCACCATATATCCTAAGAACTTCCCTGACGACACTCCGAAGGAGCACTTAGTAGGGTTTAGTTTCATATTGTACCTTTTGAGTACCTCGAAGCTGTCGCGTAGGTGGTCGATGTGATCTTCTTTCTTTTTGGACTTGACCAACATGTCGTCGATATAGACTTCCATTGTTTCTCCGATTTGGTCTTTGAACATTTTGTTGACCAATCGTTGGTATGTAGCCCCTGCATTTTTCAGACCAAAGGGCATTACTTTGTAGCAATAGATATCTTGACTGGTGATGAACGCTGTTTTTTCTTGATCGTCGGGATCCATAAGGATTTGATTGTAGCCACTGAAGGCGTCCATGAAGGTGAGCATTTCGTGCCCTGCTGTGGCGTCGACCATAGCGTCGATGTGAGGTAGAGGAAATGAATCTTTGGGACAAGCCTTGTTGAGGTCTGTGAAGTCGATGCAGACTCTCCATTTTCCGTTCTTCTTCTGGACCACGACCACGTTGGCCAGCCATTCAGGGTAGTGGACTTCCCTGATTTTTCCGGTTTCCAATAAGCTCTTGACTTCGTTGTCGATTATTTTGTTCCGCTCGGGGGAGAATTTCTTGCGTTTTTGCTTGACAGGGGGATGAGATGGATCCACATTTAATTTATGAGTAATAACGTTGGGAGATATCCCGACCATATCCTCATGTGACCATGCGAAACAGTCGGCATTGGTCCTGAGAAAGTCGAGAAGCTGTTGTCTGGTCGAGTCGTCCAGGTCCGACCCGACCCTTACCGTTTGGTTTGGCTTTGAAGGGTCTAGTGCGATGTCGTCGAGTTTCTCCATTTCTGGTTCAACGTATCGACTAGGTCCTTCGCCAATCTGTGGTTGCTATGCGATCTTGTGTTCGACCGCGTTCTTCATGGAAGCGACATAGCATTCCTTTGCGGTCCTTTGATCTCCTTTGATTTCTTGGACTCCCCACTCGGTGGGGAATTTGATGACTTGATGATATGTTGAAGGTACTGCCTTCATAGCGTGTATCCACGGCCTGCCAAGAATACAATTGTAGGGAGACGGACAGTCTAGGACTAAGAATTTAACATGTCGGTTGATTCCTCCAGCGTATGTGGTCAGAATGATTTCGCCAGTCGTGTGCTTAACCTCACCGCTGAACCCGACCAGTGGGGTCGATTTCTTGATTAGATCGTTCTCAGTCAGACCCATTTCTTTGAGAGCGTCGAGGGTCAAGAGGTTTGTCGAACTTCCTGTATCGATTAGTACTCTCCGGATTAAGCAATTACCAATGGACAAAGAGATTACCAGACCGTCATGGTGACTATCCGACCCGTCGGAGTCGGATTCGTCGAATGTGACCGTCGGAAGGTTAGATGCCCTCCTTGGTCTGAATTCCGATGCTTCAGGCTTGTCGCCTTTGCTTTCCTTGGCGTGTCGCTTAGCCACGGAGTACGTGTTCTCGCATATGTCGGATCCACCTGAAATGGTATTGACAACTTTCGTATGGATAGGAGATGGGGGTTTGTTCTGTTTTACCTGATCTCGGCGTTCCATGGTGGCTTTTGCCCGTTCCGAGATGACGTCGCGTAACAGCCCCTGTGATAGCAGCCTAGCGACCTCCTTTCGTAGGGCGATGCACTCGTCGGTCGAATGACCATGGTCGCCGTGGAATTCACACCATCGACTCATGTCCTTCTTGACGTCCGGTCGGTCGCTCTTTCGGGGCCATCTTACGTCTTTTCCATACTTGTCGAAACTCTTGACGAGCTCCGACACGGAAACGTTGAAGTTATAAGACTGGACCCTAGGAGGCAACACAGAACCGTCTCTCCATTCTTGTGACCTGTCTTGGAAAGAATTTACCTGTTTTGCTTCGTTTCGATTACGAGAATAGGGATGTGGACGTCTGTCCCGACGATTGTCGGAGGAATGTTTGCGATCGGATGGATCGGGTCCACGCGAGGCTTTACGCGACTCACGGTCCTCTTCCAGCCTTACCTCCGCCATAGTTTTGGCCTGAACATCTTCGAAACTTTTGCAGGGATACTTTGAATCTCGTCGTAGAGATTGCTGTCTTTGACCAGGCCTTGTCGGAATGCTTCGATAGACGTTGTGACGTCACAGTGGGGGACTCCCACTTTCTCTTTGTTGTACATGTTAAGATAATTTCGGAGAGGTTCATTGTACATTTGTGTGACTCGGTAGAGGTCACTCGATTGTTTCTCATGCTTCCGACTGCTGGCGAACTGGCTCTTAAAAGAGTTGACCAGATCCCCAAATGATGTGATCGTTCCCTGAGGCAAACGCATAAACCAAGTTAGTGCGGGGCCCGCGAGGGTCGTGCCAAAGCTTTTGCACATGACAGCCTCGCGACTCTCCCTTGAAACATATGCAGCCATTAGTTTTTGTTTATAAGGAGAGATATGGTCATCTGGATCGGTGGTGTCGTCGAATGTCGCCATGTTGGGGAGATGGAACTTCTTGGGGATCTCGACCCTTGCGATTTCTTCGACGAACGGGGATTCTTCGAATCCGCCGGACGCTTCTCTCTCGATCGGTTGCGGGACTCCTGGGAGCCTATTGAAACGATCGTCGATTGCCTTCATGTGTCGGTCGAGCGTTTGCTGAAAAAGGGCCATGACATCTGGCGGATTGGCAACCTGTGTTTCGTCGATTCGGGCCCCAACAGACCCGATCGGTGTAGGAAAGGTGACATGGTTAGTCGAGAATGGACTAGCGAAAGGAGTTTGAGACGTACCCTCAGTGTGTCTGAGACGTCGTATGCTGGGAGGCGTTGGCTTGATATTGTCCATGTCGAGGCGCGTTCGGGCGCCGCCGCAGACGGGCGCATTCCGAGATCCTGAGGCCACTGATTGTACCTGCGACTTAAGAGACTCGTTCTCACGGGTTAGTTGCGCGATCTCGGCTTCGGATTGGGTTGACAAAGCGGCTAGGGCTTCGGTTTTCTGACGTTGCTGGGCTAGTTCCTCTTGAAGGGCGGCCATTTTTTGAGAGAGTTCTTGAAACTGGGTTGGAGTAGGATTTTCGAATGGGTTTTCTGTGGTTTGGGTTTCGTCTTCGAGACGTGGTTCTTGGTTATCAGTAGGGGGATCAATAGCCATGGTTGGAAGATTCCGGAAAGGTGATCGACAAGTTGCCCCACGGTGGGCGCCAAATTGTTTTGGGGCGAAAAGATCGGACGACCTAAATCGCCTTAGACGGGGTAACTAGTCGATCGGACGATGGGAAATAATCCAAACCAAGCAAATAATAGGTAAACAAGAAATAAACATATAATAGCAAGATGATTTTATTAGATATCGTGTGAATCAGATTAGATCGCAATACAACTTATCGTAATAAAATCAGAGATCGAGTGGGACTCGACCGATGACTTGTGAGTGGCGACCAGCAGGGGTCAGGCGTAGGCAGCCGTTTGGAGAGCTAGATGGAGAGCGAGAGTGCTATTCTGGTGAGTTTACTAAGTGAGAATGCGTGTGTTCTGTGTGTAATTGTGTAGTCTTCTTCTTATCTTCCTCGTCGTCCTGATATGGTAAGTCTTTTACTCTTGTGACCGTTTATGCTTCGGCCGAATATTCCATCTTCAATGCTCGGAGTGATGGTGAAGATTGTGCCATTAAATCTCTGCGTTTATGGTGGTTTGAAGGCAGTGGCCGTTGCGTGATCTAGCATTTAATGCTTGGCGAGATCCTCGCGATCCTGTCGGAAGGCATTCGACCAGAGACATCTCGTCGGATCCTCTGGGCTTTCTTCTTCGATCTTCCGATTGGCAATGGGCTTGGGCTCGACCGATTTGACCCATCTTCTCTGGAGAATCCAGGCCCAACAAAACCCAGCCCTTATATCGGGCGTCAGCCCTCTCGTCCGGGTGAGGCAGCCTTGCAACCGTCTCCGGAGGAAAACCCCCAACCTGAAGGATCTGCTCTAGCTCCGCCTGGGACAAGGTGCTTGTCAGAGCGTCGGACTCCTTCAGAATGAAGAGGGGAGGAGCTTCATCCTTGCGCGAGTCCGAGTGAGTCGCCGATGACTCCGAAAATTCGCTAGACACCATGTCTAAGACAGAAAGAAGAGGAAATCGAAAAGCTATAGTGGAAGAACGGAAGAAACCTACCAGAGAAACTTGCAAGAGAGGAATAGTGAAGTCGAATCGCTAAAGGTCTGCTCTGAATTTATGGAGGGAGATGATGAACCTGCAGAAACGTCGCATCACGCTCCAAACTCCCGCCACGTAGCCCTGGGCAGCCGCGCCAAAAATGGATGGTGGAGATCATGGATTGGGAAGTTGCCTTGGATTCCGCCCACTCGCCTTGCCGAAGCCCAAAGCAACTTGGGGCTATTGTTGGGCCCAGCATCTCCCTTGGAAGTCAGATCGGGCGAGATAAGCCCAAGCCCAAGATGAGTCGGAAGAACAAGGGAAAAACGTAGAGGAGTCGTCGAAGCCTCCCCAGTCGAACGCTGCCCGACAAATCGCGAAGATCTCGCGGAGCATTAATATGCTAGGATGGAGCAACGGCCACAACATTCAAGCACCACAATAATGGCAGAAATTAAGTACAGAATCCCAACAATCACTCCCAGCATTGAAGACAAGATCTGGCAAGATCACAAGGAAACGATCAGAAGAAAAGACACTTACCATATTTGGATTCGGAAGATATAAGAGGGGGAGGAGAGCTGGAAAGAGGGGGATATAGCATACTCTCACGCATAATTAACTCAAAAAAGACACACGCATAAGCAGGGGATCTTCACCACTCACCCCGTTGAGAAACACCGCTCTACGCCCACCGATCAAACATCGTTATCTCCGGTCGAATCCAGTCTGACCTACTCCCCTCTAAGGATAAGTTGTAATCCGACTTAATTCGATTGTCAACACGTTAATAAAACTATCTCGCTACTTCATATTTGCTTTTTATTTGTTGATTGTCTACTTGGTTTGGATTGATTTTTGTTACCCGATCGACTTGTTACCCCGTCTAAGGCGATTTAGGTCGTCCGATCTTTTCGCCCCAAAACAACCACTGGCTCGAATTCTTCCTTAATCCACCCAACTCCTTCTTTCAGGACAAACTGCATTTTGTGAAGATTACTCGCATCTAGATTGCGAGAAAAGAAAGAGCTATCCGTTTATTGTATACCTTGTGGTACTGCAAAACTTTCTTGACAACGCGGGGGTACGAAAGAGCATGGCGATCAGTATTCCTCGCATGAGCCATATGTTGCATCATTAGATTGACAGGCTCCTTATCAAGCAGTTTGGCGAGAAGGACAATATCCAAAATCAACAACTTGTTCTTCTTTTGTTCCCTTGGAGTGATGTTGCAAATGAGGGAATGAAACAATACATTGTTCACAACAGACATGGCAGAGGTGTCGAAAGCTTCAGATTCAGGTGGAGAGGAGATCTCAACAACACAATGGACTGCTTCCTAGTAAGGGAAATCCTTTGGCCAACGCCCCTTTGGATACTCATCATAGCCAGCGTGATGAACCCCTAGAATAAGGCTTAGTTCCATGCTAGAGAGCACATGGGTGGTGTCCTCCAGCGTGTAACTGCCCAGATTTGCGTGGGGCCGAACCTCAATGACAAACGTTGAGTAGAAGGCCCTGAGTTGATCTTCATCAACTGACTCTGCCTCAATAAACAGGTGATCCCACTTCTAAGTCTGCAGAATCGAGACAATTTCCCCTAAGGCATTCTGCTTCAGGAACTCAAGATCCAGTAACAGTTCCCTCACAATACCTTTGTGACTCACATCCTTCACATCGTCCACCTTAGCCTTCGCCTTCAATTTTGCCCCTTGGCGACGTTGGCTCATGCGAACACCTTGGCGCACTTGGGGTTGCGCTCGGAGACTTGCTCAGACTCATCATTCGAGCTCACTGGAATCGCCTTGGCGGTCTGGGCTTGGGCCATTGTCTTGCGTTTGGGAGGGCAACCCATTTTGACCCTGCCAGAGAAATTGAGTCCCCCCCGGCGGCGAAGCCTCAACATCATCCTCAACCATCTCCTTCTCCAGATTTCGCACTACCCCTTTAATCTGGGATGTGACAACAGCGTGAACCTCTAGCGCGGTCGGCATTGTTGTTGTGGCATCGTCGAGACATTCCTTTGTCTCCGTCTCGGGTTGGGTAGGGTGGGTTGGTGATGAATGTACCTCCTCCTTTTCGTTGGAGGAGACGTTAGTTAGGGCGGGAGGGTTAGAGTTAGGGTTAGCGGCGGCAAGAGGTGAGGAGGGTGAATTGGGGGCCACATAGGGGACCATTATGAGGTTGGCGGGTGAGAGCGAGATGGGTGGTGAGACGGTGTTGGTGGAGGTGGTTGATTGTGGAGGGTTTGAAGAGGTGGAGGGGGTGGCTTGGGCGATGGCGGCGAGGATGGCGGGATCAGTTCCCATCGCAGAGAGTTTGCTAAGAGACTTTGAAGATCCTCAACACCTTCAATGGGGATGTTGGATGGAGAGGCCATTTGTGGAGGTTTGGGAGGGGGACGAGAAAGAGACGACAAGAGAGTTGGAGACAGAAGAAACAGTAAAGAGAGGTGGAGAAAAGTTACCTTGGAGAGCCGGATTTATAGGATGCAATCAAATCTTTTCGGTTGCCACACAATATCTTCTCCTTCTATCTTTTCCAAAGATCACAACCGAATTTTTTCACCTTCCATAATTAATCCTTGAAAGATTTTTTTCCAAATAGATCAAAGCCCATAAATGTAACACCCCCGATTTATACATCGATAGTGCCACAAGCCAGTGACCTCAGACGTTCTGTCCGATGTCACCCCAAGCTTTGGTCGGAACATTTAACTTAAATAAACATATTAAATAATGAAAGATTAAACAGCGGAAGACATTTGTATATGAAACTCAACCCTTTTATTAAAAGATCTCTCTTCAAACGAGGAGATGATTTTACAACAGAGTGTTAATACAGCGGAAGACTTTAAATTTCACAGCGGAAGACTTTTTAAGAATCTTAACAATTTAAAACACTTAACAACTTAAAACACTGATACTTAAATCTTCGTCTGTAAGCCTCTTATCCTTCAACAGGTTACTTTGACTTCAGTACCAACCACTGATGTGCCGAATCGAACGGATGACACCAGCCAACCATGCAGAGAATAATTACGGTTGGTTAGTCTAATGAAAGACTATGCAAGGGTACAAGCAGAGTGATCCGAAGTAGTCGTATTAGGTTAGACTCATTGCTTCTCGAATTAAAACCGATGACGATAGTCAACCACCATACTTCTACTAGAATACATGAAAATACATGATCAAGAGAAGATTCTGGAGACCGAGTCTCACAACAATCAATCCCAAAAGAAGACTCCAACTAGTTGAGTCTTATAGGAAACTTATGATGAATGTTTGGGAACATTAATACACACAAACGTTTAAAATAATTTGGGGTTTCGGTTCACAACCAACCTCACCGCTTAACGCGAATTCAGATTAGAAAGAGAACTTTACTCTGACTAAAGTCAAGATGAGTTCTCCTAGCTGCACTACTCTTAGCTGCACTACTCGCTCCAGAGTATATTAAAATATGTGCATCACCGCACTATCTTATTTAATTACAAAACACACATCACTAATAAGACTTTTAATATTATTAAGAGCAGCTACAAAGCTTTAAACCTCAGGGTGACAATTATGCCCACCCAATTTAGTACAACGCTCAAGGTTCATTAATTATGTGCTTAACTGCACTTATCTTTATTAATTTACAACACACACACTACTGTTAAGGCTTTTAATATTATTCTGAGTAACAACGGAAGTTTAAGACACAGGGTGACCTTACGTCCACCCAGATTGCACTTACAATGTGCTTACACTTTAACTCACAGGGTGACTATTATGTCCACCCAGATGGCACTAGCTAGGTGCTTAATACACAGGGTGACAATTATGCCCACCCAATTGCGCTAGCAAGACGCTTAAAACACCTCCTACCTTAACAGTGGTAGGAAGCAGAGGTCATGACCCTTAAATTATTCGGAAATTATCCCGATGAGTACCAAGTTATAAAGAAACGACTAATCCTTAACTGGATTAGCGTTCCTACGAATATTAAGTTATAAGGAAATGACAAATCCTTACCTGGACTTAGCGTTCCTACGAATACTCGTGCTAACTAAACAGTTCAACACGGTAATTATTCACATCAAAGCCATCCTGGCAATCAACTTAAACATAGATATAATAGAAACGGCTAATCCTTACTTGGACTTAGCTTTCCTACTAACCCACGTGCTATTCTAGCATTAAGTTCACATTAAATTCACAACAATACCATCACGGTAATTAACACATATAATAACGTTGTTCTAACAGATATACAACTTATTATAACATCACCTTTTTAATCACGTTATTTATGAAATTAGTTCCCAAACAATAGTTCACTCCAATTTAATTAACAATTAAACAATTGATAATTAATGAAACATGGAATGATTAAGCAAGAGCGAACCGCCACTTGCCTTAGATTCGACGAAAGCTTGAACAAGCTTAGAGATGACAAGTTCCTGGGTCAGAAGCAGGGACAGATCTCGAGTAACAGATCCCTAAGAATCGACCCATAACGAGACCCTAAGTTAGATTCAATATCCACATATATGAATCTAAAAGAATACGAAATGAATCGAAGGAACCAAGCCTCGCCCAAGACCACAACACCCAAGAACACACCACGTCCCAGCTCACCGCGGGTGCGGTGGGACGCTTTCCGCGGGTGCGGTGGCTGCACAGGGGCAGAGGACGAAGACAGCGTCCATGGAGAAAACTCACCCAATCCGATTCGTTGGGCCTTGATTCGATTGGGGTTTGATCTCCAAACACCTTAGGCCTTTGAATACCACTCAAGAGCACCTTTACCACTCAAAGGGAGCTCCGATCACACTCCGGCGAAGCTCCAAAACTCAGACAACAATGGAGTTTTTGGAAGAAAAACAGAGGAGGAAGAAGGAGATCAGATGTGCACTCTCACCTTCTGATTTCTCTCCCTTTTATAGGCTCAAGCAAGGAGGGGACAAGCCCTCGACCAGATGGGATCAAGTGGGCAAGACGTGACAACCGGCGCTGCTGACAGGAGCATAGGGAAGAAGATAACGTTCAGAAAAGATCTCACCGCGGGGTGCGGCAGGGTGCGGTGGCCGACTCAGAAATTGGCCTTCACCGCGGGTGCGGCAAATGTGCGGTCAAGGCCATTTTTGCCTTCTTTTGACCGGTTTACTTTTGGGTTAATTATTTTAACCCCGGGTTAAATATATTCGTATACGAACGACTATTTAACCCTGAAAATACATCAACTGTATTTCATATTACTCAGAAAAATTATTACAGAGATCGAACATATTACCGAATGTCCGAGCTTCTCTGAATTTAATCTGACTTGAAGTACGGGAGTTGGGAAGATTTCCAAAATATCCTTACTAAAATTAAGGGGTATTACGATAAAATCTCGAGCTCATCAAGCATCATTCATCCATCACTTCAACCCTAAATGCACACAACACTTCCCAAGCATTTGTAGGCCATAATTGCACATCATACCTGTCAAATCCCAGCCACAGACTACAGAGACAACGATTCATATTCTTGGCTTTTCAAAAAAGTAGAAGAGTGTGATGCGGGGGTAACGTTATCAGAGAGGGTACAAAGAACATCACACAGAAAAATGTGATTTTTTTAATAATGTTTAATCATACCAGAGGGGATCCCAGTTGTGGATGATTTGAGGGGCTCATAGGGAGCATCAAGCATGATGGCTAAGGTAAGCTATAAAGTCAACAATCATCTGGGCTTATAATGAGGGATCACTGCATCAAGTTGACTCTTTTAGGCCGAAAGAAAGTTGTTCCAAGTATTATTATGAAAGAATAGATGATCATGTAAGAATTTTGCAAATAAGAGAAGTACATGCAAGAGTCTAAGCATGTCATTCATATAATGATCAAGAGAAAGATTGCAAATCAAGACATGACACTTACGCAACAACAATTTACCAAGTATTTTAGCCAATTATCGAGGGAACAGAGCGAGTAGACACTTAGTTGAGAAAAATCATACCAAGCTCCATGCGAAACTGTTCAAAGGGTTTCCTATTGAGTGCCTTGGTGAAAATGTCGGCGATTTGATCCTTGGTTCCACAGAAATCCATGGAAACCAACCCTTTCTCCACACAATCACGTAAGAAGTGATGTCGTATCTCAATATGCTTGGTATATGAGTGTTGTACAAGATCCTTGGAAATATTTATAGCACTAGTATTGTCACATAAAATGGGAATAGAGTCAAGAAGAATACCATAGTCACTGAGTTGTTGCTTGAGCCATAGGAGTTGAGTACCATAAGCTGCGGCGGCTATGTATTCGGCTTCTGTGGTTGACAAAGCAACTGAATTTTGCTTTTTCGACCCCCATGAAACTAAAAATCGCCCAAGGAATTGAGCCATTCCTGATGTAGACTTCCTATCCACTTAGTTCCCTGCGAATTCAGCATCTGTGTATCCAACCAGATCGAAATTTCCTCCCCTGGGATACCACAGACAAAGATCATTTGTCCCCTTCAAGTATCTTAGAATTATTTCCACTGCCTTGAGGTGTGTCTCCTTGGGATCAACCTACAATCGAGCACATAGACACACACTATACATAATATCAGGTCTACTAGCAGTGAGATAAATGAGCGAACCTATGATTCCCCGATAGAGAGTTGGATCAACTCCCTTTTCATGTTCGTCCTTTCCCATGGGATTGTTTGGAGATATGGGAGTGGTGAAGGGCTTTACATCAGTCATTCCAAACTTCTTGATACACTCCCTGAGATACTTCTGTTGATGAACTCTTATTCCATCTTCTCCTTGTGATACTTGAAGACCCAAAAAGAACTTCAGTTCCCCAACCATGCTCATCTCAAATTCATTGGCCATCATACCAATTGTTGGATCGTTAGTGTTATGTCTTAGAGAACAAATGATTTGTTCCCACAGAAGGTGCAACAGAATAATATAGCAAGAAAGAAAGTATTTTGAACTTACGATGTATAGTGGAAACCTCAATCAGTCAAATAACTAACCAGGGAAAAACCACTACCTTCAAGCTTCTCGCTTGAGAGGATTTTGAAGAGTCTACTTGTCTTATTGATTTCTTGATCGGTTACACTTGTAGCCCGGACTTCAAACCCTAGACTTGAATCTCTTCTACAACGATGAATACGAACTCACTCCTCTAAGACTTACAGACACTTCACTTTTCTTTTCTCTTAATGAAATGCTCGGAGTTCGTACTCAAGAAATGAATCGCTCACTTCTATTTATACAATCCGAAAATCCCACTAACAAATAAAATCTCACTCACTATCTTCAGTAACAAGAATATATTATTTTGACCTAATAAGATAATATCTCAACCGAATATATTATCTAAGGAAATAATCTCCTAAAATAATATAATCGAGATAAGATAAAATCTTCTCTCTCCAATTCTTCTAGTTGGCGTGATCAACCCAACTTTCTTCTTCCAAACACATGATCTTCAAAGATAATCTTCATAATCTTCATGATTGATCTCCTCAAGACATTCGCAACTTGATATTTGTTACGACATTGATGTTCCTTGAGAGGTAACAAAAAAAATTAATTATTAATAAATTATATAATTAAAATATAAAAAATGATAAATCTGTAATTAACATGAGACTCACTACTTAATTTTTATAAGAATTTGATTATGTGACATCTTATAGAGGCCAGCGGATGACAAGCGGAAGATTTTTCTCTTTAGTATATATAGACTCGTATGCTACTGTATGCTTTGATAATACAAACTTTGGGAATTGCCACTAATATATTTTTCAAGCTATTAAAATTAAGTTTGATCAGGTTTGGAATGAAACGTAACATATATGTTATCGAATTAGTTGGTGATGATAAAGTTTAATTGCAATATTTATATAATTAATAAGAATAATCAAACTTAGCTAATGTTTGTAGAGTTAAATGTTTGTAATTTCAAATTTGATTTATGTTGAAAAAGGCTGACCGAGAGGCTAATGTTATAATCTTTAGACTCAATTAATTGGCCCAAATTGGAAGGCAATATTAGCCTATCAGGCTGGCCCATTTCTCAGTCATTTTGGACTCTTCCACAACTGGCCACAGCTGTTACTTTGCCCCAGAAATCAGCATCTATAAAGCTGCTCCCTAGCTGGCCGTGAGCCAAGAGTTTTCTTTTGCTGAAGTTTTGGAACGCAGACAGCAAAGACATTTACAAGGGTTGTCTTCCCTTTGTTTGGCTCTTGCTCTAGTGTTCTTCAAAGAGTTCCATTCAATCCAAGCTAGGAAGGAGAAAGACTAAAGAGTTGGTGCTAGTAGCGGGTGATGAGATCCGGATTTTGGATTCTCTTCATGTCACCCATTCCACTCTCATGTCCTCTTCTCTTTACATTTGTTTAGCTCTTTTATATTTGTCTCTTGATTTCTTATCTAGTGTTCTTGTGTGTTCTAGTTGAGGCCTTAAACATTTTATATTAAATCTTGGTTTATATATATAAGAGTTTGCTTCCTTCTAGTTTTTCCGCTTTTTGATTTCGTTTCTATTTGTATTCGATTTCTACAAATTGGTATCAGAGCAAAAGGTTTATTCAAGCTACGTTTCTAATTTTTTGGGGTCGTGTGGCCTTCAAAATCAGATTCTAAAGTCTTGAATTTCGTTCTCTTTTGTTTTAAAGGGTCGTTTTTCTTCTTGCTACGTCCTGTTTTTTGAAGTTCTTTACCTTCAAAAGTCAGATCTAAAGTCAAGTAAAGGTCTTCGTCTTTTTAATTTTTTTTTCTCAAGCTACGTTATGCTTTTTTCGAGCTTATAGCTCTTGGAAATCAGATCTAAAGTCTTAAGTTGTTCTTTTTTTTCGATCTTCTATTTTTGTCTCGCTTGGATCTGTTTTTTAGAGCATTTTTGCTCTCAAAAACCGAATCTGTCTTTTGGCGAAATAGGGCTACTTCAAACAACGATCGAGGTTCTCAAAGCATCGTTGCTTTCGAGGCTCAGATCTAAAGTTTTGAAGTCTCGTCTCTGCTTTACGGAATACAAGTCAAGGATTTCAAGTTAAGAATCTCTTGAAAAACCTAGCTTTAATTTCCTAAAGGTTTCTGAACTTCAATCTAAGAGTGTAGCTTGAGTAGCTCACAACCTTAGATTTGTTTTTTCTAGTCTTGTTTGTTGTCTTGTTCTTCCCTAAGAACGAACTCGAGATCCCGAAAGGCCTTAGTACCTTGGATTCAAATTTGTAAAGGGTGTGGACATCTTCTTGAGATTGCGAAATTCTTTTTTCGTGTTCTTTTTCAGCTCGCTGAAGCGAAGTAGGAGTCCAAAATAAATTTGGATCTCCTCTTTGTCTCTCCACTCTCGAATTAGTGCCTCAAAATTAATTTGAAGCTTGCTAGTTCGTATTCCTGCACTTCTTATCTCATTCTGTTTTTTCCCTTCACTAATTCCTCATGTCTGAATCCTCTGTTCGTATCAAGCCATTTGATGGCAACTCCGACTTTGCAATGTGGCAAGTCAAGATGAAAGCTATTTTGATTAAGGAGAAATGCTGGCGTGCTATTGAAGAAGGTTATCCCACTGACTTTGATGCTGCTGCTAAAAAGGAAATGGATCAGATAGCTCATTCTGAAATTATGATCCGCTTATCTGATGAAGTAGCTCGTCAAGTGGTCACTATTGACTCTTCCAAGAATCTTTAGAATGCGTTAAAAGACCTCTTTCTGGTGAAATCTCTCCCTTCTCGTATTAGCTTGTTGTGTCGCATATTTAATTTCAAAATGGATGTTTCTGTGTCTCTGAATGATAACTTAGATAGATTTCTTCGTATGACTCAGGAACTAGAAAGGTGTGATGATAAAATTGTGGATACTCACCAAGCTGTGATTTTACTCAATTCACTGCCTTCCCAATTTGATAATTGTAAAGATGTGATACAATTTGGTACTGAGGATTTGACTAAAAAGAGGATTGTTGAATCTATTGTTCAGAAAAATGAGATTATGAAAGTCTTTAAAGGAAAACATGATAAAGATGCTAAATCTGAGGTTCTGTTTTCTAAAGGAAAATCCAAATACCAGAATAAGAATAAGAAGAAGAAAGATAAGGCTTCTGACTCTTCTAATTCTAACTCTGGCCCTGTTAATTCTAATTCTAAAACTGATAAGAAAAATGTTAAGTGTCATTACTGTGGTAATCTTGGTCATTATATTTCTGAATGTTTCAAAAGGAAGAAAGATGAATCAAGTAAATCACAGAATGGTACAACTGTTGTTTTAGAATCACACCATTTCTATTCTGATGAACTTCTTATGTGTGCATCTGTGGATGATTCTGATTCTTGGATATTGGATTCTGGTTGCACTATGCATGTTACTCCTCATAAGCATCATTTTGATTTTCTGCATGAATGTAATGAGGGAGAGGTAAGGTTGGGCGATCATTCCTCTTTAAAAATCAAAGGCATAGGTAACATTCCTTTTTTGATGCATGATGGGAAGGTTAGGGTGCTCCAACAGGTCAGGTGGGTACCTGATCTTAGGAGGAATTTATTATCTGAAAGCATATTTGATGATCTTGACTGTCATATTCACACTCATAATGGTGTTAGAAATGTTTTCAGAAATGGAAAAATCTTAATTAAAAGTGTAAAAAAGAATGGCTTATATCATGTTGTTGGTAATCCTGTTTTGTCTAGTTCTTTTGCTGAATTGAATGTTTGCATGAGTATGCATCATATTAAAATGTGGCATGCTAGGCTAGGACATATAGGAAACAAAGGACTACATTATCTGTTCAAACATGGTCACTTTGATCAAAAGCCCTCAGATTTAAGAAATTGTGAAAATTGCATTTTTGGAAAATAAGTTAAATCCAGCTTTAGTAAGTCATCTTTTGTTGCTCAAAAGCCTTTAGAATATGTACATGCAGACCTTTGGGGTCCGGCCCAAGTGGATACTATAGGTGGAAGAAAATATTTTCTTTCAATTATAGACCACTATTCAAGAAAGGTTTGGGTGTACTTATTAAAGGCCAAAAATGACACATTTGACAACTTTAAGTTCTGGAAAACTAAGGTTGAGGGTGAAACTGATTTCAAAGTGAACTGTCTTCGAACAGATAATGGTCTAGAATTCTGCAATCATGATTTTGATCATTTCTGTCATGTTAATGGTATTAAGAGACACTTAACTATGTCAGGCACACCTCAGCAGAATGGCATTGCTGAGAGAATGAACAAAACCTTGCTTGAAAAGGAAATGTGTATGCTCATTAGTGCAGGGATGAAACACTCCCTTTGGGGTGAGGCAGTCATCACTGCTTCATACCTAATAAACAGATCCCCTTGCTCTGTCATTGGTTTTAAAACTCCACAAGAGTTATGGAGTGGAACCAAGCCAAGTCTAGCTCACTTAAGACCTTTTGGGTGCATAGCTTATGCCCAGCAATCTGTTGGAAAGTTAAACCCAAGGGCCCAAAAGTGTGTTATGCTTGGTTATCCAGAAGGGGTAAAAGGCTACAAATTATTACTCATACAACCAGGTGGGTATAGAGTAATAATTAGTAGAGATGTCACTTTCAATGAAAGTGAGTTTTATTTTAAAAATCGTCTAACTGCTTCTTCTGAGAATTTAGACAGGCCCAACAATGATGAAACTCACTTCTATATTCCAAATGCTCCTACTGTGCCTCTTGAGGAAGAGTTTGATATTGGTTATTCTCCTGAACCATTATCTTCTGAAAACTCTCTGCATTCTGGAAGTTCTAGCAATTCTGGATTTTCTAATGAGCAAGAAAATATTCAATCAAGTACTGAAGCGCAATCGGATGTGCAGCCTCACCAATCAGATGGGCAGGTAAGTAACCATCCTCCTCATTGTTCATCTTCTTCTATCCCCTCTGAAATCCCCTCTTCTTCTGTCCCTTCTTCTTCTGAAAATCTTGAAGTTGGGCCTTTTGTTGAAGTGCCAAATCTGTCTAATTATCAATTGACTAGAGACAGGGTTCCCCGTGAAAGGATCCCTAATAGGAGATATTATGACAATGAGGTTCAGTTTGCTGTTGTGATTGCTGAGGTTTTGAATGCTTATACTCCTGATTTGTTTGAACATGCTGTTAAATGTGCTCATGCTAAATTCTAGAATATTTCTATGAATGAGGAAATAGATTCCATGTTGACCAATAAGACTTGGCAATTAGTTCCTAAACCTGAAAATGCTAGGACTATTGACTGTAAATGGATCTATAAACTCAAAGATGGTGTGAACCCTGGGGACCAACCTAGATACAAAGCCAGGTTGGTTGCTAAGGGATTCACCCAAAAGGAAGGTGAAGATTACAATGAAATTTTTGCTTGCTATGGTTGCAGTTTATGACTATGAAATTGAGCAAATGGATGTTAAAACTGTTTTTCTGCATGGTGACCTAAATGAAACTATTTATATGAAACAACCTAAGGGATTTGTGGATAAATCAAAGCCTAATCATGTATGCTTGTTAAAGAAATCCATATATGGCTTGAAGCAGTCCCCTAGGCAGTGGAATATTAAATTTGACAAATGCATGAAAAACCTAGGTTTTACCATGAGTAGTTATGACCCTTGTCTTTATTTCAAATCTGTCAATTCTGATTGTCCCTTGTATGTTGATGATATTCTGCTTGTTTGCAAGTCAAAGGAAAAAATTTCTGATGTTAAAGTATCTTTAAAACTTTTCTTTGACATGAAGGATTTGGGCCCTGCCCAAAGAATTCTTGGTATAAGAATTGTTAGAAATAGATCTAAACATCAGATTTTTCTCTCTCAAAGTGATTATTTGTTAAAAGTCCTTGAAATGTTTAAGGTTTCAAATGTTAAAACTTCTCCTATTCCCTTAGGGGGGCATCTTGACCTCACTAAGACCAAGTTGCCTTTACCTAGTGATGAAGAAGAATGTATGAAATTTGTGCCTTATGATGCCGCTGTAGGTTCTATTATGTATGCCATGATTTGTACTAGACCCGATCTTGCCTTTGCTGTTAGTGTCTTGAGTAGACATATGTCTAACCCTTGTGAAAAGCATTGGATAGCTATGAAGTACCTTTTGAGGTACATTGCAAGTACCATGAATGTGGGTTTGGTTTATGGTAAGCATACTTCTCCTACCGAGCTGTTTGGTTTTGTGGATTCTGACTATGCTAGCAACAAAGATAATAGAAAATCTACTACTTCCTATTTATATACTTGGTGTGGAAATTGCATATCTTGGAAAGCTCAACAACAACCTATTGTAGCTTTGTCCTCTACCGAGGCAGAATACATAGCTGCCACTGAAGCTTCCAAGGAAACAATTTGGCTCCAAGGTATACTTAGAGAAATAGAAAGAAAAAACTATGTTTATGTGTTGCATATAGATAGTCAAAGTACACTTTATTTGTGCAAAGATCCTGTCTATCATGAGAGGACTAAGCACATTGATGTTAGATATCATTTTATTAGAGATAAAATTGATAAAAAGGAATTCTCAATCAAGAAGATCGATGGTAAGGTTAATCCTACAGACTTTGGAACAAAAATTGTCACAACTGATAAGTTTCATTTTTGCAGGGAATTCTTGCATGTGATCGAGTACAACTTGCATTGAGAAGGATACAACAAAAAAAAAGGCCAGTGATAGAAAAGATGTAAATCCCAAGAACAGACAAAACTAGACAGTTTTACACCTTTGTAAACTAGAAATTAAGGGGGCAAATTGTAGAGTTAAATGCTTGTAATTTCAAGTTTGGTTAATGTTGGGAAAGGTTGACTGAGAGGCTAATGTTGCAACCTTTGAGCTCAATTAATTGGCCCAAATTGGAAGGCAATATTAGCCCATCAAGTTGGCCCATTTCTCAACCATTTTGGACTATTCCACAGCTGGCCACAACTGTTACTTTGCCCCAGAAATCAGCATCTATAAAGCTGCTCCCTAGCTGGCCGTGAGCCAAGAATTTTCTTTTGCTGAAGTTTTGGAACGCAAACAGCAAAGACATTTACAAGGGTTGTCTTCCCTTTGTTTAGCTCTTGCTCTAGTGTTCTTCAAAGAGTTCCATTCAATCCAAGCTAGGAAGGAGAAAGACTAAAGAGTTGGTGCTAGTAGCGGGTGATGAGATCCGGATTTTGAATTCTCTTCATGTCACCCATTCAACTCTCATGTCCTCTTCTCTTTACATTTGTTTAGCTCTTTTATATTTGTCTCTTGATTTCTTATCTAGTGTTCTTGAGTGTTCTAATTGAGGCCTTAAATATTTTATATTAAATCTTAGTTTATATATATAAGAGTTTGCTTCCTTCTAGTTTTTTCGCTTTTTTATTTCGTTTCTATTTGTATTCGATTTCTATAATGTTAATTCATGACTCATCAAATTGTAACCCAAACCGACCACAAAGAACGTGATTTGGTTGAAATATGGATTTTCATGTCAATCTACAACACCTACAGCTACTATCCAAAATTGTTAATTACAGTAACATTTTATTTTAACATTTGTTGTCCTACATTAACAATGCGAGCTGGCACGTAAGTAATCATTGTATAAAAAAGACATGTTACTATGTTAGTTAAGATCATACTATAATAAATCTATTATTTGTTTAATACTCCGTAGTTTGTAGTGAGCTGAAAATAGATATACCTAATATTATTTTTGGTCGAAATTGGATTAACTGTTTATCCTCTTTCTTGTTAAAAAATATTTATAAACTTATTTGGTAATTATGCAGTTTTCAGTTTATAATTTAAAAGTATTTGTGTTTTTTTCATAATTGTTCAATTAATTATTTTAAAATATATTATATTAGTGTATAATCTATGCCTTGCACCGTTCAGCATTAACTTGTATACAATTTTACTATATATTAATAAATATTAAACATAATACAACCGTTTTAGAACCAACAATAAATAATAACAATAAATATTAAAGTTGTTAAAAATTATAGATAGGAGAAGATGTGATTTTTGGTTAATCTGTATTTTCTGTAAAAAGATTAGAAACGTAATTATTTGTCAATTTAATCAATAACT
Organism: Rheum nobile; assembly: GCA_027886185.1. NCBI lineage: Eukaryota > Viridiplantae > Streptophyta > Magnoliopsida > Caryophyllales > Polygonaceae > Rheum > Rheum nobile. Next base: position 3,037,547 of record WOAB01000073.1, read on the forward strand.
CAATCTATTAATAGTTAATACACTTGATTTTTTAAAATATTTTTGATAGATGGGATCATAATATAAACACAATCAACAAGAAATAATAACAATGATAAAGGCCCCATACATAAATTTGTATGTTAATTAATCTATAAAATATTATTAAAATCACAATTAGAAAAAGAAAAATAGATGAGGGACCTATTATTTAAATGTCAATGAATCAGATAGATTAAAGAGGGTTGGCTCTCAAAAAAAAGGGTTGATGAGCACTATTAAATGGTTGACACCTGCCATACTTATGCTTTTATAATATAATCACTTTATTTCTTAAAATTACGAAATCCTTTTAAAAAAACCAAATAAATGAGTTTTTAAAAATCTATTTTAGTTGTAGTAAAAAAGAAACATAAAATAAAAAACTCATATGATTACCAAACAAACCTTATACTTGATCTTAGTTAATTCGATCATATGTCCAAATTATAGAAGATGGTAACCTAATCATCATTAGGAAGTACAAAATTACATAATTAATTAAGATAAGACAAGTCGATCGCTCAATCAAGATAGGGCGGAAGATATACATTGTGCTTTTTGTTTGCTCTGCCTGTTATTTAGCCGGTTTGCATGATTGTCGATTTATTCGAACTCTCAATTTTACTAGAGTCGTTATTATGTCTCTGGTACATCGAATTCGTTTATGAAAGAAGAAAAAACTCATAACGTAGTGCGAGGCTTTCCACATTCAACCATATATATGTGCAATCATGAAAAGGGTGAGTTTGTGCACCACCTACCACTTTATATGGAATATGATTCCACCACCATATGATACTACTATTTCGTACTAAATATACACTATACATTGCAATGCAATGAAATCATAAAGTTGGGTCGTTTTTGGGCTCAATGATTATTTTTTTAAAATGCGAAAAAAAATTGGGTGGGTTCGGCTCAAGTCACTGGCCACGGTTAGAGCACGTATCCGAGACTATTTGTCATACAAAGATATTTAAAGATTGTGCTACATAAGTTGGGTAAAGGTTGTGTTATCAAGACGATATTAATTCTATTACGTATATATGGACAAGTAAAGCTGGACAAGGACACTTATTGTTGTTTTTTTGTTTTTTTGATAAGGTAAGAATTCGAGTAATCGACAATAATGTCAAACAGTTCGAGAGGCCGATAAATCGGCAACTGGAAGAATCAGTAAGAACAATACAGACAAGCAAATGAAAATACAACAAAACAAAAGCGAGTTACAAGACTAGGGAGAGAAGTGAGTCCAACACAAATGAAACAGTGTCACCAGACGACGGGTCAAACATGAAAAACAATCTTGGGAAGTGAAGAATGGATAACCATGACGTTACCCCCACCTAGATGAGGGATCTTCAGGAGTCTCGACCACCCTGACGTTGCCTTCGGGATCTTCAGGAGCCTCAACACAACCACGACCACAACTGGAACAACTCGATCTCCACCCTTAATCAGCTCAACAGAAGCAGAGTAGTACAACACACAAGCTTGCACACACACACACACAAAACAGCAGGGAGCTAAATCTGGAGCTTGCACACAGCACGACAAGATCAAATCCACGAGAGGGAACAAGATCTTCACGGCGGGGGACAGGGGAGGGAGGTGGACGGCGGAGAATGAGGAGGGGATTTAAGGAAGACAAGGAGGAAGGCGAGGGAGGCGGCGGCGGGGCAGAGATGGAGGGCGAAGAGGAAGAAGACTGGCCAGAGCTCTTCCAAGGGACGGGTTGGCATCGGCGGAGGAGGGGAGGCGGCAGCGTGGTGGCGAGTGAAGTCGGGAGCAGATTTCTGGTGGCGAACACGAGCTAGAAACGCGCGCACAACAAAGGATTGCCAGATCTGGAAATTGGTGAACGGATCTGGGCTCGGGAGGGTCGGAAAGTGCGGCTCACTGGGCACGGGTGGCGACCATGGCAGGCATGATACGCGATCGGCGACCACAGGTTTGGACTCGCCTGTTCACCGACATCGTTATAGGGCTCGGTGAGGAGCAAGGCTCGGTCGGAGCAGGGGCTCGGTCGGAGCATAGGCTCTTCTGGGAGCATTTGATTCAAGATCCGACTTGTCTCCGGTGGACGGTGGCCATGGATGACTTTCTAGGGCCGGCTCCCAGAAGGGAGCGTTTACCCCATTATTGAAACATTTTCGATAGGACACTTGTTGTATTTAAAAACCCGTGTAGCTACTCATCAATACATGAATTATATTTAGTAGATGACTCTTAGAGGTCTATTTTAGAGCATTTTTTAGCTTGGAGTTTTGAATCTATCTACATATATTACGGAAGGAATAGTGTTATAGAAAAGCAATCTGATCAACAACATAATTCATGGTTCTACTATACCTTTGAAAATAAAAATAGATTGTGGCGAATATGTAAAATAATCATTTTAATCTCCCAAGAATGGGGCCAAATGCCTATAATTAAGAACATTTATGACCACTAGCACTCGTGTGACTATTTAATAAACTACCGGTAAATTAAGGTATTGTTCATCTATGATATTTTAGTTTTTTTTTTAAATATGTATATTCGTTTTTGTTATAAGAAATCGAGTGTATGTTGTCAAGTCTCATAGGTATGATATTTCGTAATTATAAATATTTGAGTTTAATTTTTTTTATTTATTATTATATTAGTCTTAGTAATTGCTGTGACAATTGGGAGTTATCTTGTGATTTGGCGTATAGTTGTGACTTCGTGAGCATGTGCATTGAGAGCGATATCAATTAGGGTATTAAATTTTATATGTATGCTTTTAGGGCATTAGTTTTTTGGAGAAAAAAATTTGTATATTCATTATGGAGTAATTGAACTGGCAAATTATGTAAGATTTTGTTTGAAAAAATTGATTACAAAGCAAACAAATATAAAACCTTAGAAATGTAAAAAAAAATTAATCATAAAATACGAACAAAAATAATTCTAAATTCAAGGACATTAACAAGAATTTTCTAAAAATATAATAAGAATGATGTTTCTTTAAATAAAAAAGTTGCATATATAATTAATTAAACGACGATTTTCTTATCCTATAATCTTATATGAATTCAAGCTTTGAAATATTGTATAAATATTAATTTGATAATTTTCAAATGTTTTTTTTATAAGATTGATCTTTACAAATATAAGATATTAGTTTTCAATTATCTTATAAACTGGTTAAATTAAGGATTTGTTTTGTGTTAGTATTTATAAATAATTATTTATAAATAAATATATTTTTTATATAATTATGTTTGATGAAAGTACTTATTTAAAAATGTCTTTATTTCCAAAAATTTGAGATATCAACTACACATTTTCCAATGCATCAAACTTTTTTTAAATAAATGTCTTTATAAATAAAAAAACTCATTATAATAGCATGTACCAAACATACCCTAAAGGTAAATGTTAGTAATTATCCAACTTCTCTGTTCATAAAATTGGTAATTGGTAATGGTCTCTAATTCGTTAAGGGAGATGGTTTTGGATGAGTCTCAACATCGAAATAAAGTAATTAGGACCATCTAATATTGTATAAATTATTTGTATATAAAATTCACAATATTTTGGACTTCTTATTTGTTTAACGGTTTTTCTAGTGTGTCCATGGACACATGCTAACAAACTTAAATAGGAAATTTATCTTCAAAATATTTTCTAATAGAGAATTAATAAACTCTTAACAAATAAGATTAAACTAATGACTAATTAAATAATTACAAAAAAAAGAATTTTTAGAGTGTGTTCATGGACACACTAAAAAAAATATTTGTCTAATTACACCCCAAATTAAGATATTAGTCCCCGTACTAAAACAGAGAGACGCCGTCAAGATAATGATATAAAGGTAGCAGTTGCTAATTAAAAATAATTAATTTATAAACAATTGTCACAGGACGGCATTCGGGACATGTTAGATCCCTTAAACCTTATTGTATACGATAATTAAGTAGGTGTATATGTAAAAAATATATTATTATACTATGTAATAGGTTACTCAAGCTTGGAGTTTAAATAGTAGTATTTTTATTTATATTCTATTTATGAATTAAATTGATATTTTTTTTGGAAAATTCATGTTGGTACCCCTGAGTTTAGGGTTATTCATGTTTGTGTCCCACGATTAAGTTTTTTCCAGTTGATACCCCTAAGGTTTTGATTTGTTCACTTTGTAATCGAAATTTTCCATATCCGTATAATTTCAATTCGAATGGATCAAATCGAAGCTCATCATTATGTTTATTGACCTCACCTTAGTAGGATTCGACTCCTAAAACAATCAAATCCATACTTGAATCATTCCGATTTGAATTCTTAAGGTCGGAAATGGGTAGTTGCTTCGGAATTCAGTCGACATGGTTCGTACATGAATTTGGGTATTTTAGGAGTCAAATCTTACTAATTTGAGGGCGATGAATACAATGGTGGACTTGGATTTAATCAATTTGAACTGGAATGGTACAAACATAAAAAAGTTTGGTTACAAAGCAAACAAAACCAAACCTTAGGGGCACCAACCGTAAAAAATTTAATCGTGGGACACCAACATGAATAACTCTAAACTCAGAGACACCAATAAGAATTTCCTTTTTTTGGTCCATAGGAAGCACTTAGGCCATTACAACGGGGAGGGAGAATTCGAATCTGTGACCATGAGGTCACGGGTGTCATGCTTGCCAACTAAGCCGGGAAGACTTGACAAATTGATATTTTTTTAATGAACCATCAATTCATTCATGTTAAGGTTAAAAAGTTACAACTACTAGGGATTGGCCGATAAACCGCGCAGTCGATTTTTTTTAGCCGCGCACTTCCTCCTGGGCGGCATGTAATGCCGCCCAGAATACCCTTCCAAAAACCCGGTTTGCACATGGGCGGCACCTAATGCCGCCAATTCAAACTGGTTTTTTATGAACCCGAATTGTACCTGGGCGGCACATATTGCCGCCCAGATTTTTAGGCTTTTGTAGAACCCGGTTTTGTAATTTAATTTATTTATTTTAAAATTAAAAATATGGTTTTCTGGAAACCGGGTTAAAACTCGGCGGCACGGTAAGCCGCCAAGTGTAAACCCAAAATTGTGGGCGGCACAGCTTCCCGTCAAAGGGCGAATTTGAAATTGAAATTGAAATGTGAGCGGCACAGCTTGCCGCCCAGGGTCGTCTTCTCGGCGTTATTAAAAGCCGCCTAGGGTCGTCTTCTCCGATCGCGATTTCCAGAGCGAAAATGGATCCCGGTGGCGAATTTTCGGTTGACGACATATGGGAGTTCTTGGCGGAGGAAGAACGGACAGAAAATCAGATGGCTACGGCAGGAGTTCTTGGCGGAGACGGCGGCGATGTACCAGAATCGACGGCCGATTCGACGTTGGCGGCGGCGTCGGCGTCCAATCTCTGTTTGACGGGGGGCAGCAGCGACGAGGCGTTGGAGGAGGCGAGGCTGGGGGAGAGGGGTGGCGACGCGGCGGAGGAGGCGACTGAAGCAAGGGACGCGGTGGAGGAAGCGAGGCTGGCGGAGGAAGGAGGTGAAGCGGGGGCCGAGGAGGGAGGCGAGGCTGGGCAGCACAGCGTGCCGCCCACTATGGAGGAATCTGGGCCGCTCGTGGTGCCGCCCATAACCGATGTCGAGGAGGGCGATATTGGGGGGTTTTTGGGCGAGGAGGGCGATATTGCGGCGGAGAATGCCTTTGACGTCGCGTGCGCGGTTGCTCATCAAGCTATGTCAGACTTGGGTGAAATTCCCGTTCGCCAAAAGCGAAAATATGAACGGAGGCCAACTGAAAAGGTATGGTGTTTTTTAAATTTGTAATCGTTAAATCTAATTTATTTAATTAAATTGTTACTGCACTTGTAGATTTATATATACTTGGATTTTAGATTATTAAATCATTATCTGATAAAAAATAGTGTAGGTAATAGACTCAATTATAGTGTTAAATAATATTAAATATATCATTGTAATGAAAATTTAATATATTATTTTGTTTGTAAGAAAATAATATTTGGACATATGTAAATAGGTTATAGTGGGTAAAATGAATATAGTTATATTTGTAAATTTGGTTTTTATTGTATTTAATCATTATAAAAAATAGTATAGGTAAATCGCGATAATTATACTGTAATATTAAATATGTCATTGTTATGAAAATTTTAATATATTGATTTTGTTTGTAAGAAAACAATTTTCTATATTTTTTATGCGAAAATAGGAAGTTTTGGGTAAGATCGCACGGTCCGATCGAGATAGTCACCCTACTACTGCATCTGCTCGCAAGAGGAGGGTTGGCGGTGTATTGCAGGCCATAGTGAGGCCGATAGTGAGGGCGCTAGTGAGGACGATGTTGGTCCCGTCCGCTCAGTTGAGGACGTGATTATGGAGGACCCACCTCAGCAGTCACATCAGGAGGACCCACATCTTGATGACTCACCTCAGCAGCGGCTATCTCTAGAGGAGTCACATGAGCAGCATGTCACATCTCCGTGTGAGGCATCTCAGCAGGCCCCGTCTCAGCCTGAGCCAGCCACACAGGAGACTCAGTATGGCCCATGTCCATCTCAGCATACCCCATCTCCACATCATGAGCCATCTCAGCATGCCCCGTCTCAGTCTGAGCCAGCCACACAGGCCCCATCTCCGCATGAGCCAGCTGAGCAGCTTGTATCTTTGTTGAGGAACTTTGATACGCACATTGCAGAGCTGATATGGACGAAGGCGTCGTTGGACCCACCCGAGGACGTTGTTAGGAGTTTGAGGGTTCAGACACGCCCTATGCAGTTTGCATTTTGGAGGGATCGTATTCCTAGAGGGGTCCCTGTGGAGGGTTCCTGGTTTTGGATTGCGCAGCAGACGGGGTTGACAGGTTTACTTGATTTGCAGTTCGACAATGTTGATCACAACCTCATTTCAGCATTCGTTGAGAGATGGCATCCAGAGACGAACACCTTTCACTTTCCTTGGGGCGAGATAGCTCCTACTCTACATGACGTGCTGATGATTTTAGGGCTGCCGATCGAGGGATTTGAGGTGACGTCACCATGGACCAGTCATGATAGGGAGATGGCGGAGTGTGAGGCTTTGTTCGGCTATTTGTTTGGGATAGATTCGGACTACAGCTATGATGAGGATGATGCTGGCATGGTCCGCGACCTTAGGAAGGGTTGGGTCAAGCAATTCCAGCTTGGGAGGCATGTGATGCGGATGATTGAGGAGGGTGCCTACCTAGAGGATATAGCAGCCGGTTTCTTATGGCACGCCATGACGGCTAGCATCTTCGTTGACAAGTCAACGAACGAGCTGAAGACCACACTGCTACCTCTTTTTGTGGACTGGGAGCGTGTTGTTCATACTGCTTGGGGTACCGGGGTTCTGGCTCTCCTTTATAGGAACCTCGGAGAGGGTTCTCGGCGCGGAGCTGCATAGTTCGCCGGCTGCGCACGTCTTTTGGAGGTAGTCCTTTAATATAGTTAAATTATAATTTAGATTATTAATATACATTATTGAATTGTTTATAACTAATGGTTTTCTTTCTCTGTACGCAGGTTTGGATTTGGACGTACTTTGTATACTTTTCGGGCAACCCTAACCTCAAGGAAGGTGCGGACGACAACCTCCGACGCGCTGGACGATACTGCATTGGCCGGACACCTCTCCGGTCCTCCCGTGACCAGTCACACTACAGACGAATTCTGGACGAGTATAGGCCAGAGGATGTACGTATTGTTTTTCAATTTTAATTTACAGTAAGATAGCTTAATGAATTAATTTATGGTCCATCGTGTTTTGTTAATTGCAGATACGGTGGATGTCGTACGAGGGTCTTGATTTTCGAGGTCGTCACAGGTCCTCCACTTATCGAGGGATTATTCATTTTCTCGGTGTAGAGGAGCCATACATGCCAGATCGGCTTACACGCCAGTTCGGTTATCGACAGAGCAGGCCGATGGATATCATTGAGCCTCTGGTTGCAGTTCGTCCTCCTGATTTCAAGGGGACGAGGCGATACCAGTTGCACTTTGACCCGCGTTGGCACAGGTGGGACCAGCGTGAGCATCATCTTTGCCCCCACATCTTGGCGAGTCCTCCTGCGACGATGGCTTGGGATGTCCACGACGCGTACCTGGACTGGTATCTACAGGTGTCGCATCCTTACGTGAGTCCGCATGTGCTAGTCCAGCCTCGTATCAGTAGAGGACCACCTCCGGCTATCAACTTGCAAAGGGTATGTGTTTTTCCCATTTTATTCTTTTAAATTATTTTATGAAAGTCTATGTTTTTAAAATGTTTGTTTTCATTTGCAGCGTCATGCGATGAGCCAGGCCTATCTTTAGGAGCTTATGTCTGGAGGAGGTTGTTTAGGGTGTAGGGAGCACTTTCAGCATTTGCATGACATCCTTTTCAGTGACGTCATTCCTGTAGCTCCACCGCTTGTACGGGCTTCACAGATGCCTTCCCATGTATATAGTGCAGACGCTACTATATTTGAGAGAGCCGAATCATCTAGGATGGAGGAAGAGCGTGCAGCAGCTCAGCAGGCATCGTCTCAGCCGACCTCTTATGTTCCTCCAGTATGGGCACCGGGCGTGGGTTCGGGTGTGTCCTTAGCTAGTGCTTCCACTCCACATCTTGATGACTCATCTGATAGTGAGACGGAGAGTTCGTAGTATGACTTTTGACTTTTGTGTTTGTACGTTTTTGGGGATTGAAATTCCAGTAAATTAAGTATGACTTTTGGCTTTATTGGTTTCGTATTTAGATATTTGTTCCGTCGTTTCTAATTTGTTCCGTCGTTTCTAGTTTTAGTTCTTTGCTTATTGGTTTGTTGGATTTTCGTGCGTTATTTCTAAAAAACACATGTATATTCTTAAATTACATACACATACTAAAAACACGTACAAATTCTAAAAACACATATACATTCACCGATGGCTTAAATTACATACACATACTAAAAACACATACAAATTCTAAAAACACATATACATTCACTGATGGCTTACATACTTAAAAAAAATACATACACACTGGAACAAATGACATACACAACTCTTGCACTATACATATACATTCACTCAAGAGCCCAGGATGAACCTCCTAGGACCACGGCGTTCATGCTGATATGCTCCTTCTCCTAGCTGCATCACAGAAAAACTTAAAATCCTACAAATACTGAAATATGGAGATCCCATGTTTTTCTGTGCTGCAGCCAGGAAAAAAGAGCAGATCAGCATGTACGCCATGGCCCAAGGAGGTTCGTCCTAGGACTCTTGACTTGGTCAAGAGGAACACAAACAACCGCCTTTTCCACCTTCACTAGTGAGCTTAAACCAAACTGTCTTGTATTCATTGTAGACTCACGTCATGTTGTGGTCATTTTCAACAGTGCGTTAAAATGGATGCGATTACCTTGTGGACATTATCCTCTTGACCGAGTCAAGAGTCCTAGGACGAACCTCCTTGGGCCATGTCGTTCAAGCTGATCTGCTCTTTTTTTCTTGCTGCATCACATAAAAACTTGAAATCCTACAAATACCGAAATTTGAAGATCCCATGTTTTTCTGTGCTGCAGCGAGGAAAAAAGAGCAGCTCAGCATGCACGACATGGCCGAAGGAGGTTCGTCCTAGGACTCTTGACTCGGTCAAGAGGATAATGACTACAAGGCAATCGCATCCATCTTAACGCACTGTTAGAAATGACCACAACATGACGTGAGTCTACAATGAATACAAGACAGTTCGGTTTAAGCTCACTAGTGAAGGTGGAAAAGGCGGTTGACTGTGTTCCTCCTGGACTGAAGTTCTGAAAATGCTAGACGACGAAACCCACGATATTGAATTCTTGTATCTGAAATAAAATATTATTTAATTAGATTCCAACGAATACTACAACCTAATAGCGTAAATAATCAATAAAATACATATATTTAACCGCGATCAAACACATCCCTTCCTCTTGGATGTGAAAGCTTGCCTCTTTGGGTGAGACAAGCTTGGTAGAAAGGGGACCCCGTATGGCCTATTTATAGGCATCTTGGACGGCACAGTGTGCAGCCCATGGGCTGCACACTGTGCCGCCCATGGGCTGTACAGCGGAGTTGTGGTGATGAAATGATATGGGCGGCACTGTGTGCCGCCCAAGATGCCTATGGGCGGCACTGTATGCCGCCCAGTACCCTCATGGGCTGCTCTGTGGGCCGCCCACAACGGTCCTATTTTAGCCTATAAATACGGCCTCACACACAATTTCCACTCCTCACAAACTTTTCTTCGGTTCTATTTAAGGTAATGGCGCCTTTGGTTCTCGAAGTTTACGAAAATGGGCGAATCACCTACAATCGAATGATACGCCAACGAAGTGGAATGGACATGTTTTTTCATGGCTACGAAGGTGGCGAGGTCCGCACGTTGCGGATGGGGGATCTCGAGCCTGGAGAGGGGGGGTTGTCATTAGGTTTCTTCTTGTACTTGGCGTTATTTTACCATCTCGAGCCTGGAGACGGGGTTCCCCCTGGTCGGATTTTTTACTTTCCAACAGGCGTGGATCCTCCACGACTCTGTGAGGTGGTACACGAGGATCAAATAGCTAAAATTATGGCTCTTTACAGACCTGGTATTCCAGTTCCCATTTACACAGAGTCTGCACACCCGAGACGCCATATCCCCGGTCTTTTAGAAGATCTGGAATCTGTGGTGGACAACGGCAGCTATGATGATGGCGGGGAGGCCGATTCGGACGGGGATTAGATAGCTTTTTTTATGTTTCATGTTAAACTAGTGTACGCTTTAATGTTTTCGTGAACGTGTTTTTGTTAATGATTAGTAATATTGTTGTCTCGTATAGCATTTTCCCGATTTTTTTCAATTCTCAAAAACAAATGATTAAAAACACAATATACGATCAATCTCAATCAAACTTTCACACAAAAGGAAATACAATATCATATATAAAGTCAATTACAATCCAAAAAACCTAGGTAAGTATGTCAGGTCGCCCATGATATGCTCGCTCCTCTACATAATTCTTGAACCTATCCTTGAAGCGCTCATGACTATCCCATCCATCAACACTTGGATCCTTGTAAATGCGCCACTGTCTTGGAGGCGGTGGAATGGGACAATGGTCATTAACAAGCCAAATCTGTACACGTAAACAATACAGTTACTAAAAAAATTATGAAAGAATAAGTAAATACGAGAGAGTAGGACTCCACGTACCGGTACGTAATGGTCTCTCCTACCTACATGTGCTATCGCATAAACCTTTGTCGGAGGCTCGGCACCCGGGGGGGCCCACAATGGAAGACATGTGTGCGGTCCGAACCATGATAAGACAACAACAGCCACTTGGTGTTCCGTTGCAAACGCCAACCCAGTAATAGGCATTATACACCAGAAGTTTGTCGTGCACGGTGAAGGAATATAATTCAATTTCCTAACAAATTCTTCCAACGTCAACGCTTCCTCCGCAAGAATCGCTACGTAGTTCGCTCCATGTGCCTGGACGTGCTTCGAAAGCCCTAACCGGACATCAATGTACTCGTCTTCTTGGCGACACAGCAAAACGGCAAGAGAACGGAACCAACAATGACCATCACCTTTGACATTTTGAACTCCAGAAATGTAGGCGAGCATGAAATGATCAATATTCTCGTGCCCCCAGTTGAAGCCGAGATACTTGACCGGCTTGTTTGAACCCGACTTGGACTTGGTTGAAGCAGATTTCGGCTTTGCAGGTTTAGTGGCACTCCCCTTTGCTGTTGAAACTCCACTGTGAGGTCGTCCGCTAGAAGGGCATCCTTTCGATCCCGGGGATCCAACGGACGATTTCACATTGGTCGTCTCTTTTGGCAAAAAAAAGATTGGTTTCCTATGAAGATTTCATCTTGGAATTGCATAGGGATTGGAAAGAAAACCTTTTGGGCGGATATTGAAGCCTTCTGTAAAATAGAACGGATTCAATTACTCGCATTATTTGAAACAAGAACAAACAAAGAACCAAACGATTTTTTTTGGAGAAAAGCAGGGTTTGACAATTTCCATTGCATACCGGCAACATGATTTTCAGATGGTATTTGCATCATGTGGAAATCCTATCAGCTTACAAATGAAATCATTGAGATTGATCATATTGATTTACGTTTTGTAAGCATTAAATATAAAAATCTTGGTACAAACATTACCTCCTTATTAATCCTGACATATGCACCACCAAATGAAGCAGGAAAGAACGAATTTTGGGAGGCAATTACTTCATATATCAAAAATAGTGGTTATCCCTGTATCATTATGGGAGATCTAAATGAGATCCAAGACCACACAGGAAAAAAAAGGGTGGGTTGACACCAACTCTCACAAAATTTGAAAGACTTAGAAAGTTTAAAAATGAATGCGAACTTCTGGATATTCCGAGTACTGGTCATACCTTTACTTGGAGAAAAAACAAAACTGAAATAAATAACATATATGAAAAACTTGATAGAGTTCTCGTCCATTACAAGATATTACAATGGTATCCTGACATCAGCACCAAAAACTATGCATTCACAAGCTCTGATCACTGCCTAATATCGATTGATCTTACAACTTCAACACCCTATAAAAATCAACCCTTTAAATTTGAAAAAATATGGATGGCTAGAAAAGACTTCATAAATGTTGTCAAACAAGCCTGGAGAACAAATTTCCATGGATCAAGAATGTATGATCTTGTCTCTAAAACAAAGTTATTAAAAAAACATGCTAAAAGTTGGAATAAAACTACCTTCGGTAATGTTTTTTCCCAACTACATAAGATAGAAAAAGAGTTATTAGATATCCAAGTTGAAATCTGCAATCACCCAAACAATAACCTTATTCAGAAACAATTAAGACTTATAGAGAAAAAAGAAAAGCTTCTGAACTTTCAAAAAATATTTTGGAACCAAAGAGCTAAAGTAAAACATATTAAATTTACGGATACAAATGCTAGCTATTTCCATAAAGTAGCTAGTGGAAGAAGAAACAGAAAGATTATTGATAGCGAATTTTCAGTCGTTCACACTATCAAAGTAATCCTAATATGCAACTAGAGTATAGCATGCAAGTAGGGAATCGTACCCAAGGGAGTTAAAATGTCAATTTCAATGTAACTACTAATTTATCAACTTTAAAGAACAAATGGGGGGGGATTTGGTTTTCTACTAAAACTACTCAATTGCAATAGCACAAAAATCAGATTAAACAATGGGAGAAAGAGTTTCACCTAGCACGTTTCCACACATCAATTAACCAAGTTGCAATTCGGTTCATTTCATGTTCATCATAATCCTATGGATTTGTCCCAATTCTGATTTTTTGTATATTAACAATCCAACCGGTCTTGCTAATACTTACTAATTGAAAACCTAGAAGACCTCCTAAGTTGATTCAATCAATAGCATAGGGCATAAGAAATAATGGATTGCAAGCAAAGACTCAACACCGCAAGTATGACATGCAAATCAATTTCCTTTTCACAATTGAATTCAATTAACCAATTTCATGCAATTGTGATTGCTACAAGTGATTAGGGATTCCACCGTCTATCCCAATTCTAGCAATTAGAAAACTATAGAATTAAACTAGGATGTCAATCTAGCCAACAATATAGAAATCCGAATTATGCTCAAGGAAATCAATACAAAAATCCAAAGGGACGAACAAGAGATAAAACCTTACAACTGAATTAATCGAGTGCTTCCACGCTAGGCAAAACAAGGGTCTTAGTTCCGGTTCATGTTCTTCACACAATTCAAATCCAAAAGAGAGACAAAAGAAAACTAGAAATTGTTCTTGAGAGGAAGAAGAAAAGGAGAGAGAGAGAATGGAATGTGATGGATCAATCTCTGCACAAAAACATCCCTTCTAAACCGAAAACAATAAAGTCTAAAATGAATTCGGGAAAACGAAACGTCAAGCCGAAAAGGAAAATCGGGAAAAGTTCAGTCGCGCCGAAACCGCGACCAACCGCGATCGCTTCCGCTCGCGGTTTTGCCTCGCCAACGTTCTGGAGCCCATGGAGAAATAACGGCGACCTCCAGCGATCGCCGCCTCCCGCGTCAGCCCGCCGCCGCCCGCGTCAGCCCGCGTCCGTGTTGTCTCGCGTCGTCAGCTCATGTTAGCCCGTGTCCTCGAGCTTCGTCTTCTACGTGTAAGTGCATCCAAAACGTCCACAATGTAGCTCCGCACCACAACCATCAACTTAGCTCCAAACCGAGCCAAAGTCTCCACAATAATATGCTAATAACTACTAGTTGCGCTATGTAAAATACCGCTTATCAATTATCAAAGAAATCATAACACATGAAGGAACTACGATTGTGGAAGAAGAGAATATTAGAAACGAAATTAGAAATGACTTTATCAAAAGATTCAAATCTGAAGCTATGAATGAAAATCTGCTAAGGGAAAACCTTGGTTTAATAGAAAATGAACTATCAACAGAAGATAATGAAAACCTAACTAAACACGTTTCTAACGATGAGATAAAGAAGGTCGTCTTTGATATTGGTTCTGATAAATCCCCGGGACCAAATGGAATGACCGCAAAATTCTACCAAAAATACTGGGACATCGTAGGTCCATCGGTGATCCAAGCCGTGAAGAGTTTTTTCCTTTCTGGGAAACTTTTAAAGCAGATCAATCACACATTTATCTCCTTAATACCAAAATGCGACAATCCCAACTCCACAAACCATTACAGACCTATTAGTCTATGCTCCACTATTTATAAAATTATATCAAAAATCCCGACAACAAGATTGAAAAAGACTATGGAAAAATTAATCCATCCTCTACAGGGAGCCTTTATTGCGAATAGAGCTATTCAAGACAATATCTTGATAGCGCATGAGATTTTCCACTCCTTCAAAGGAAAACAAGGAAAGGAAGGATTCATTGCCATAAAACTAGATATTGAAAAAAGCATATGATAGAATCGAATGGAATTTCATTCTTAAAACGATGGAAAAATTCGGCTTTCACCCAAAGTTCATAAACTGGATCAAAGAATGCATAACAACTGTTTCATTCTCGGTTTTAGTTAAAAATGGACCGACGGAAATTTTTAGGCCAACAAGAGGACTCTGCCAAGGAGACCCGCTATCTCCATTCCTTTTTATTTTAGGATCGGAAATCTTGGCGGGAAAACTCGAACAAGCGTCAAACAGACATCGAAAACTTATTGGCATGCAAATGTGCAGACAAGGAACCCGTATTCCTTTTCTAGCCTTTGCGGATGATATTATAATCTTCTCAAAAGCGAAAACAGAAAACTGCAAGGAAATCAAGGATATTGTTGACGACTACTGCAACATCTCGGGACAAAAAGTAAATTTTCATAAATCAGTGTTTCAAGTGACCAAAAGAGTTTCCAATAGTAGTAAGCAAATGCTACAAGGAATTCTCACAATAACAAACATGACGTCTCTTAAAAAATATCTGGGAAGCCCTATCATTAATGGTAGAGTCAACTCAAATACCTTTGCAGACCTGTTAACAAGCACACAGAAACAGTTGACAAAATGGAAAGCGAACTCGCTATCCCAGGCAGGACGAACAACCTTGATCAAAGCGAATCTGGCATCCAGACCTAACTTCCTAATGCAGAGCTTTATGTTGCCTACAAACACACATAATGAAATTGATAAACTTAATAGAAGTTTTTTCTGGAACAAAGACCACAATTATAAACCTCTCATCGGATGGGATAAAATATGCAAACCTACACAACAAGGAGGACTTGGGCTGCGCAAATCACGAGACATGAACAAAGCACTACAATTCAAATTACTATGGAAAATCCTTGCGGAGCCTTCTAACTGCTGGGTTAAAATAATCACAGAAAAATACCTTAAAACACAACACCTCTTGCACTATGAAAAAACAGAGAATTGTTCTTGGCAATGGTCAAAGATGATTGAAATCCTGGAGGAGTTCAAAAAAGGCCTTGTTTGGCGGGTCGGAAATGGGAAAACAATCAAATTTTGGACGGATACTTGGATATCAAAAAGTCCCTTAAGTAAAGACATAAACACACAACATATCCAGAATATAGATACTGTGGTATCGGATTTTATCCTGCCTGATAAGACATGGAACAAAGCAAAACTTGAACAACATGTTCCAATTGAACTAGTTAGACAAATCACGTCCATTCCAATCCCTTTCAATGAGATTGAGGATAGGATGTACTGGAAAGCTAGCAAAAACGGATGGTTCTCAACTAAGTCTGCCATGAACATGATCAATAAAAATAAACAATATACAGGTCAGGACCTGTCTTGGATATGGAAGTTGGATACCTTCCCAAAGGTTAAAAACTTTCTATGGAAAATCATGAAAAATGGGATTCCAACAAAAGCAAGACTTGCAGAAAAATGAGTGTCTCTACCACCTGGTTGTATCCGTTGCAGGGTACAGACGGAAGATACAAACCATATTTTATTCACTTGCAACCATACCCGAGAAATTATTGGAAAAATAAATCCCCATTCGCTTGTAATAATCAGATCGATAAACATTGGGAACAAAAACACAAATGAATTGATTGAGGAAATCCGACAAAAAACAGAAACAAGACAATTTCTAGAACTTTTGATTTCCTGGTGGGGAATCTGGTTATACAGAAACCAACAAAGCTTTGGAAGCTCAAACAATAATACAGACCCAATTAAGGACATTCCTATGTATATCAAAAACCAAATCACTAATTGGGAACAAACAAAAAAATGGGATCCTGACTGTTTGGAAACAGAAGGAAAAATTAATAATAAAAATAATAATAGTAAGCACAAGGAACGTCGCAGAA
Organism: Rheum nobile; assembly: GCA_027886185.1. Taxonomy (NCBI): domain Eukaryota; kingdom Viridiplantae; phylum Streptophyta; class Magnoliopsida; order Caryophyllales; family Polygonaceae; genus Rheum; species Rheum nobile. Next base: position 3,054,390 of record WOAB01000073.1, read on the forward strand.
GGCAAAAATGGAAAAAAAAAAACCTCCAGACAATATTATAAAAATCAATACGGATGGATCAACAAAGTCTAATGGAGAGTCTAACTGTGGTTATATTCTCAGGAATAGCAGAGGAGAACCCTTATGTATCTTCGGTGAGAAATGTGGATTATCAACCCCACTAAAAACAGAAACAATTGCATTCAGGAATGCTTTGTTTAAAGCGCATGAGTTAGGAATTAACAACATCCAAATTGAATGTGATAACCTTACAATCGTTAACGTCCTGAACAAAATATGGCACTGTCCTTGGGATATCGAAATCTTAATTTTGGATATCCTTTGTATTTTATAACTTTTTTCCTCAGTGCAGATTTTCCACGTCTTCCGAGATACTAACGTTGTTGCTGACCACATTGCGAAGCTGGCCCAGCGGAGTCTTTCGGAAGATTTTAGAGATAATTTAGAACTTGTAATTCTCATCCGAAAGGATGCTATAGACTGAGGAACCGTCTCTTCTGTGATTCCCGATCTAATTCTTACTGTATCAAAAAAAGAAAAAGAAAAAAAAGATGAGGCCTATGGACGACACTGTCTCTTAGCCTCTCACTATCTTTGAAAAACATTTTCTTACAACTCATAACGTCATATTTTTATTTAAAAAGATGATTTATGTCGTCTTCAAATCGTATTTGAGTTTAACCTAATTCTGACCTGATTAAGGGAGGAAAAAAACGTGTACCATAATTTGCCAACCATGTTACTATACACCCTTTCTTATTTTTCGATGGTTATTTTTTGTGTGACAATTGATGAATAATGTTTGGTTAAAGTTCTAAACTGATATAGTTTCAGTACAATATTTTGACTTTTTGATGCCCATTAAGCTCTTTGATGCAAATAATTCAGAGACTAAATGTCTAAATGTAACTAAATAATTAATTAAATGCATATAGTATTATAGTGAGCTAAGATATGATATGACATGCAAACGGCAAATCTTCTTGAGGATTTTTTATCCTCTTCAATTATTAGTTAAGCTTCAATTATTGTATCTAAATTAAGTTTATTGACATTCATAATCCGGGAACTGTAAGCTACTCAGAGCATTATATTCACAATATGTAAATTGGAAGTTTTTTAATTCCAAGCATATTGTAAAAACAATCCTGTAAAAACAATCGCTTTCATGCAAAATATATATTGATAATTTGATATGACTGTTACTATTCGCACTACGTTTTTCGACGTTTCGCACTACAAACAGCTACGTCAACATCTGGCGTACACCAGATACAAGCGTAGTAGACCAAAAACGTATAAATACGTGTGAATTTAAAAAAATAATAATAAAGGAGCTATGTCAGATTATCTGGCGTAGCTCCTTTATGGGGACTTGGGGGAATTTTTGAAATTGGCCTTCTGCGCCAGAATATGGCGTACGCAAGATTCTGGCGTAGCAAAAAAAAAAAAAAATTGCCCCATAATCATGTAGAGAATTTCAATACGAGTCCGTGCATATACAATTCGTCCAAAACGGACATCGTTTGCCCCTCCAAAAGCCCAAAATACGATGGCTGCCCCCATGGTCCTATTTGGGCCCAATTTCTCGTATTTCAGTTTTTCACCCGTTTCTTCTATAATCCTTCATATTGGGCCTATTGGAAGGATTATAGAAGAAACGGGTGAAAAACTAAAATACGAGAAGTTGGGCCCAAATAGGCCCAGTAAGAAGGATTGTAGAAGAAACGGGTGAAAACTGAAAAAACGAAAAATTGGGCCCAAATAGGCCCAATAGGAAAGATTATAGAAGAAACGGGTGAAAAACTAAAATACAAGAAATTGGGCCCAGTATGAAGGATTGTAGAAGAAACGGATGAAAAACTAAAAAAACGAAAAATTGGGCTCAAATAGGCCCAATAGGAAGGATTATTGAAGAAACGGGTGAAATACGAAAAATTGGGCTCAAATATGCCCAGTTTTTCATTAAATTTCATATAGTTACACTTATGTACTATAGTATTTCATTAAATCTAGTACACTTAGACTTATATACTATAGTATTTTATTAAATCCCATATAGTTACACTTATATACTATAGTATTTCATTAAATCTAGTATACTTAGACTTATATACTATAGTATTTCATTAAATTTCTTATAGTTACACTTATATACTATAGTATTTCATTAAATCTAGTATACTTAGACTTATACCCCATAGTATTTCATTAAATTTCATATAGTTACACTTATGTACTATAGTATTTCATTAAAATTAGTATACTTAGACTTATATACTATAGTATTTCATTAAATTTCATATATTTACACTTATGTACTATAGTATTTAATTATATTTCATATAGTTACACTTTTATACTATAGTATTTCATTAAATCTAGTATACTTAGACTTATATACTATAGTATTTCATTATATTTCATATAGTTACACTTATGTACTATAGTATTTCATTAAATCTAGTATACTTAGACTTATATAATATAGTATTTTATTAAATTTCATATAGTTACACTTATGTACTATAGTATTTCATTATATTTCATATAGTTACACTTATATACTATAGTATTTTATTAAATCTAGTAAACTTAGACTTATACACCATAGTATTTCATTAAATTTCATATAGTTACACTTATATACTATAGTATTTCATTAAATCTAGTACACTTAGACTTATATACTATAGTATTTTATTAAATCTCATATAGTTACACTTATATACTATAGTATTTCATTAAATCTAGTATACTTAGACTTATATACTATAGTATTTCATTATATTTCTTATAGTTACACTTATATATTATAGTATTTCATTAAATCTAGTATACTTAGACTTATACTAGTGTAATACCCGTGCCTTGCACGTAATTGTTTATTTTTTTTTATATTTGTAAAAATAGTATATTTAATTATCGATGAATTAATGTTTCAATATATATTTGATTAGTTATTTAAATTAAAAATGACTAATCGACTAAACAAATTAAAGATATAAAAAATTACATTATATAAAGAGATACAGAACTCTCTATAACTTTATTAATAATAAAAATTGGCTAAGTAGTCTTAGAAACAGGGATAGTCACACCCCTTTACATCAATACTTCTAAAACGGTAAAACATAATAAAAATGTTCATCTAACTCTAATACATGAAAATGACACGCTAAACATAAAATATGGCACGATGTTTTAAATTATCAAAAACTTCATTGTATACTACATTGGTTGTAGTACTATCTCTTCTTGTCTTTATCGCAAATCAATATCTTCAAACATTTCTTGTTAGTCACCATTGATGAAGTAACATAAAACTGACCATGATTGAAAACAGGACGTGAAAGATACAAACCGACATTTGCAAGAAATTGAAGTGTCTGACGGTGACATGATCATGCGATGAATCAAAACCGTATGTCCAATATTGTTGCGTGAAATAATTCTCCCTTGTATGACATGACTGCCAAGTTGTGTGGTTTAATTTAGTATTAAAATAAATAAATAGAGACTTTATAGAATAACAATCACTAACCATTTGAAATGTCGGTCAAGGGATACGTTCACTAACTGAAGAATTTGGACAAATTCCAAGAATAGAACCTGCATATTTAGTATTTATATTAAATTTTATATTTTTAGTTCATCGAAAAATAATGTCAAAGAATTAAATGCAATTTATTAACCTGATCGATTTGAATTTGTCCATTGTCGTTTCTCTCTAATAACAGGCAATTTCAACGTTCTGTTATGTCGGGTTAATTCGTCCATAACAAAATAACCCTAAAAATCTAAAATATATTCAAAGTAAAAAAAAATTATTCTACATACTACTAATGTTTTTGTCCTAATATTATAAAAATACATAAACATATGTAACTAATAATATAAGTAATCAAAAAAAATTACAAAAGGTCCACGGTAAATATTTAATTTAGTATTATAAAATATATAATATAGTTTATATTTATAACTACTAAATATTTATAACGTCAATATTGAATGCAACTTTGAATAGTTTTAATTGGCTTATAGGCCCAACTTAAAATTAATTCTCCACCTTCTCTCACAACATACAATGTGTTTTAGTAAATATTATATATATAAACTAAAATAAATTAATTATAGAGCTTATTGGGTCATTACATAATTAATAATACTAATGAGCTTTATAAAATGTAATTTAATAGCAAGTATTAAAAAAGAACAATATAATAAATTATCGAAAGAGAGGTGACACTCTCTATTACTTTATTTATATTAAAAAATGGCTAAATAGTTATGAAACCGGAATAGCCACATCCAACATTAAAATATAGATAATGATAAACCGTAAAAATATGTCTAAGTCAAAACAGCAAAACTAATGAAACAAAAGATTTGCAAAATTGCTTTACCAATGATGAGATTTGCATCATATTTGAGATCTGCAAGCATTGTTCTTATTGAAGTCTTTCGTTGGGGTAAATTCTGGTCATACTAATTTTTGGAATTAATTATGAGATTTGCAATATTGTTCTTATCAATGTGTTGTTTTGTTGTGTAGGTTGAACAGTCATTATCAAGATTCAATTGCTATGCTTAATAGGTTTTGGTGATTATTGATTGTTTTGGTGAAAACTAATAGTGTCGTAATCAAATATGAAAACTGTGTAATACTATTATTTAATTTTCGTAATTATTGATTGTTTTGGTGAAAACTAATTATATCGTAATCAAATATGAAAGCTGTGTAATAGTATTACTTAGTTTTGGTAATTATTGATTGTAATTTATAAATAAGGTAGGTATATGTGTATATATATATATATTAATTAGGAAAGTAGATTATAGTTGATATATAATTTTAAGTTTTAGTTGTTTTATTGGGGAAAAAAATTAGAAAAATTATGGTGATGACATGTGGCAAAATCAATATGATGATGACATGTGACGCAATAGGACTTTGCATATAGTAGTTATATAGTAGATACTATAGTATTTTATTAAATTTCATATAGTTACACTTATATACTATAGTATTTCATTATATTTCATATAGTTACACTTATATACTATAGTATTTCATTATATTTCATATAGTTACACTTATGTACTATAGTATTTCATTAAACCTAGTATACTTAGACTTATATACTATAGTATTTTATTAAATTTCATATAGTTACACTTATATACTATAGTATTTCATTATATTTCATATAGTTACACTTATATACTATAGTATTTTATTAAATCTAGTATACTTAGACTTATATACTATAGTATTTCATTATATTTCCTATAGTTACACTTATATACTATAGTATTTCATAAAATCTAGTATACTTAGACTTATATACTATAGTATTTTATTAAATTTCATATAGTTACACTTATGTACTATAGTATTTCATTAAATTTCATATAGTTACACTTATGAAATTTAATAAAATACTATAGTATATAAGTCTAAGTATACTAGATTTATACTTAGACTTATAAAATACTATATAAGTCTAAGTATACTAGATTTAATGAAATACTATAGTACATAAGTGTAACTATATGAAATATAATGAAATACTATAGTATATAAGTGTAACTATATGAAATATAATGAAATACTATAGTACAGTAGTGTAACTATATGAAATTTAATAAAATACTATAGTATATAAGTCTAAGTATACTAGATTTAATGAAATACTATAGTGTATAAGTGTAACTATAGGAAATATAATGAAATACTATAGTATATAAGTCTAAGTATACTAGATTTAATGAAATACTATAGTATATAAGTGTAACTATATGAAATTTAATGAAATACTATAGTACATAAGTGTAACTATATGAAATTTAATAAAATATTATAGTATATAAGTCTAAGTATACTAGATTTTATGAAATACTATAGTATATAAGTGTAACTATAGGAAATATAATGAAATACTATAATATATATAAGTCTAAGTATACTAGATTTAATAAAATACTATAGTATATAAGTGTAACTATATGAAATATAATGAAATACTATAGTATATAAGTGTAACTATATGAAATTTAATAAAATACTATAGTATATAAGTCTAAGTATACTAGATTTAATGAAATAGTATAGTACATAAGTGTAACTATATGAAATATAATGAAATACTATAGGATATAAGTGTAACTATATGAAATATAATGAAATACTATAGCATATAAGTGTAACTATATGAAATATAATGAAAAACTTGGCATATTTGAGCCCAATTTCTCGTATTTCACCCGTTTCTTCAATAATCCTTCCTATTGGGCCTATTTGGGCCCAATTTTTCGTTTTTTCAGTTTTTCATCCGTTTCTTCTACAATCTTTCCTACTGGGCCTATTTGGGCCCAATTTCTTGTATTTTAGTTTTTCACCCGTTTCTTCTATAATCTTTCCTATTGGGCCTATTTGGGCCCAATTTTTCGTTTTTTCAGTTTTTCACTCGTTTCTTCTACAATCCTTCCTATTGGGCCTATTTGGGCCCAATTTCTCGTATTTCACCCGTTTCTTCTATAATCCTTCCAATAGGCCCAATAGGAAGGATTATAGAAGAAACGAGTGAAAAACTGAAATACGAGAAATTGGGCCAAAATAGGCCCAAATAGGACCATGGGGACAACCATCGTATTTTGGGCTTTTGGAGGGGCAAACGATGTCCGTTTTGGACGAATTTTATATGTTCGGACTCGTATTGAAATTCTCTACATGATTATGGGGCAATTTTTTTTTTGCTGCGCCAGAATCTTGCGTACGCCAGATTCTGGCGCAGAAGGCCAATTTCAAAAATTCCCCATAAAGGAGCTATGCCAGATTCTGGCATAGCTCCTTTATTCTTTTTTTTTTTAATTCACACATATTTATACGTTTTTGGTCTACTACGCTTGTATCTGGTGTACGCCAGATGTTGGCGTAGCTGTTTGTAGTGCGAAACGTCGAAAAACGTAGTGCGAATAGTGGCCTCGTTTGATATACATACAATATAAAATATATGCATATGTATATAAAAATTTATATATGTATCTCATAAATTTATGTATATTTAGAAAATATAAAAAATTTAGGTGCATAATTCATTTTTAAATATTTTTTTTATAAATATGTAAAAAAAAATATACTGCATTTAAATTATTCAAGTTTATGTAAAGGCATGTTTTCACGTTATTCTATTTGCATTAGATTATTTAAGGCGAAAAAACCGCGCACTCCACATTTTTAAACTTCGCACTGCATCCTGGGCGGCACCTATTGCAACCCAGAAAACCCGATTTTCTTGGGCTGTACTAGGTGCCGCCCAAGATGGGTTCATTTTTTTATATATATAAAAATTATGATTTAATTTGATTTATAAAAAATCCGGTTCACTGAACCGGATTTTTGTGGGAAAAAGGGTTTATGGGCGGCACGAATTGTCGTCCAGTAAACTGGTTCACTGAAACCGGTTTCTGGACGACACTAGGTGCAGCCCAGGGAGTGTATGATTAAAATTTAACGGTCAATTTGTGTTGCACATAGTGCCGCCCAGAATTATTATGTTTTAGTCTAAACGGTAATCTGGCCGACTATATATATGAGAGATGTAATAGTAGTTGTATCACCATTGAAATACAACGAAAAAAAACTTCAAACCCATTGTAATTTTCCGGCTATATATATGTCGTCGTCAAGCGATCTTTGTTGGAGGGGGTTGTCGGAGTCGTCTTCAAGCGCGCCCACGTCTCTAGATGATGAAGCTGATTTTCAGTCGCCGATTTCTCCTCAGTACTTCAGGGTACGTAATATTTTTATTTTTTACAGTATAAAGTGATTAGATATTAACTGTACATATATTATTTAGATAAATGTAGAAATAAAATGATTGTTTTTTTCATAATAAACTATATGCATGTATGTATAATGTCTAGAAATAACTGTACATATATTATTTAGATAAATTAGTCTCTAATGTAGTAATTTTTGTATATAAATAGGGTGATTCTAGTGATGATGAATTTATAGCAATCGACTTCTCATCCCATTTTACTACTAATGAGATATTTCCGAGTATGGAGGGATTGAGGGAGTGGGTGCAAAAGGTCGATTTTAGTTTTTTTATGGTGATCACTACTAAATCATCAAAGCCTAGAAGGATTATATTTCATTGTGAGAGATCCGGGTTACCTAGGTTCGGCAAGAAAAAGAAGTTAGTCGATGATAAGAAGGTCAGCCCGGTACGAGTGAATAAAGCTAGGTCAAAGAAGAAGGGTTGTCCTTTTTTTGTTGCATGGTATTTTTAGGGAAGGAAATGCTATTAGAGCTCTTGGGTGGACCATATCGGTTGTTAGAGGATGCCATAACCATATGCTTTCGACCACCTTGATTGGCCATGCATTTGCTTCCCGACTTACGAAGGAGGAACGTAGAAAAGTGATGATTGATACTGCGGCGGGTGCAAGACCCAAGGTTATTTCTACACAGATTAGGAATGAATATACGGGTTCAACGGTATCGAGGAGGCAAGTGTACACTGTTAGGGCTAAGGAGAGGTTGAAATCCCTGGGCAATCTGAATGTGACACAATGGTCATTGGGGTTTTTGAAGGACAAAGGCTATTTGTTGGACACTGCTACTAAAACGAGGGCAGATGGGAAGGAGGTATTGTCGTGCTTGTTTGTTTCTCATCCAGATGCTCGACATTTGTTGTGCATGTTCCCTAATGTCGTCATCATGGATTCGACGTACAAAATCAACAGGTAAACCTTACTCGTCTTAGTATTATGAGTAGATAATGGTATTTTGGGCGGGTTTGAAGTATTTTTTGTGTTGCATTTATAGGTACGGTATGCCACTATTCCAGATTGTTGGGTTTACTTGCACCAACTTCACATATTGCATTGCTCTAACGTTCATGGAAAGAGAAACGGCAAGCCACTATGCATGGGCATTGACACGATTAAAGTGGTTGTTCGGGGGGAAAAGCCCCGTATGCATCATGTCTGATCGAGAGCTAGGACTGATCAAGGCCGCCGATAAGGTGTTTCCGAAGGTTCGGCATCATTTGTGTCACGTCCATGTAGACCGTAATGTGAAGGCATATGCTAAGTCGATGAACATTGACGAGAAGAAATTCTCGGGAAGTGTTCGTCGAGTGATGAGGTCGCACACAAGGGAGGAGTATGGAGAGCGACTTGCTCACTTTAAGGAGATATGGAATAAAGGCCCTGTGAAATATGTCGAGGAAACTTGGTTTAATCTCCATAAGGAAAAGCTATTTGCGGCATGGTGTGATGATGTTCTCCATTTTGCCACAAGAACATCAAACACGTAACTTTCATACAAACATTTGCAATCAAACTGGGTTTTAAAAGTCATTTAGTAAAACGTAAACGATTGTATTATTTTCAAGGTTGAGGGTCAGCACTCTATGCTTAAGGACACGATTGAGACATCCGTTGGAGGCTTCGACACAATTGTGTAACACATCGACAACATGTTTGTTGCTCAGCATCGAAAGATCCGATTTGAGATGACCAAGAACTGCACTGCATTTCCCATGGAGATAGTAAATGGCCCTGAGTGGGTTAAGGTCTTCTCCAAGCGCATCCTTGAAAAGTGTTCTGAGAAATGCTTGAGAATGTTGTATGCCCAAGCTGTGTTAGCAAAGGAGGGAAAAATTGGGGACAAATGTGATGATTTTTGGTGGAAGTCCACACTAGGACTGCCTTGCCCACACACAATTAAGGTCTATGTGGAGACGGGTTACCCGTTGGTGTAATACCCCTTATTTCTATAAGGATATTTGGGTAATTTTTCCTAACCTTCGTTCGGTAATTATTTCGTTTTCCGAGGAGTTAGGATTTTTCGTAACATCCTTGATTTCCGAAATAATTCCTTGAGTGGTATAAAATACATTCGATGTATTTTCGAAAATTAGAATATTTGTTTGAATACAAACATATAATTTTCGGATTTAAAAACCCATACCAAAACCATTTCCCCACAACTTTTGCACGCCTGCCACGATATTCCCCCGTGTGCAATCCCGGTCGGGGCACCTGTCGATGGGTCCAGCGAGCTGCTTCCTCCTTGGCCTTTATAAGGAGCCCGATCTGGAGGTTGTTGGGCACCCATCTCCTTCCCCTGCTTCGCCATCTCCTTCCCAGCGAGCTCGGACCGGTCGCTGCTGCTTCCTCCCGCCGGCGACCCTGCTGTTCTGGCTGCTGTTCGCGTTGTTGTGCTGTGCTGTTCGTGGCTGCTGGTGCTCCATCCCCGTTGGCGATCTGCTATTGCTTCGTGCCGCCGCCGCTGCTGCTCTTCCCGGCGAAGGCGAGCCACCGACGAGGGGGGCGAAGACGCGAGCCGCTGCCCGTCGTTGCTGCTGAACCGCTGAAGTCGCGTGGCGTTGCTGCTGCTGCCATCGTTCTGCCGGAGCCCGCCGCCGCTGCTTGCTGCTGCTGGTGGCCTCTACTCTCCCCGGCGACGAGGAGCCTTCCCGGCGAGAAGCACCCACTGCCGTCGTCGCTACTGTTGGTTACGGGAAGAAGAAGGAGAAAGCATGGTGGGCCCCCCTTAATCAGCTCTTGTTAGAGCTATCTGAAGCATAGGCCATATCCTCGGAAAGGATATCATCAGTAGTCGTCTCGTCTGGATTCATCGTCGAATCTACTTAAGGCAAGTGGCGGTTCGCTCTTGCTTAATCATTCCATGTTCTATTAATTATCAATTGCTTTTAATTGTTAATTAAATTGGATTGAACTGTTGTTTTCGTTTGGGAACAGATTTTATAAATAACGTGATTAAAAGGTGATATTATGATAGGTTGTATATATTGCTAGAAACAACGCTATTATATTTGTTAATTACCGTAATGGTTTTATTGTGAATTTAAATGTAAACTTTAAATGCTAGATTAGCACGAGTATTCGTAGGAATGCTAATTCGGGATAAGGATTAGTCGTTTCTTTATAACTTGATACTAGTCGGAATAATTTCCTAATGCTCTTAAAGGTCATGACCCATTGCTTCCTATCCACCGTTAAGGTAGGAGGTGTTAAGCACTCTGCTAGTGCAATTTGGGTTGGCATAATTGTCACCCTGTGTATTAAAATCCTCGTAGTTACTCGAGATAATATTAAAAGCTTGTTAAACTTTTCGTAGTTACTCGAGATAATATTAAAAGTCTTAACATTAATGTACGTGTTGTAATTAAATAAGATAAGTGCGGTTAAGCACATAATTAATAAACCTTGGGCGAGAAGTACACGTGGAAACTCGTCTGGGCTTCGATTAGAGTAAGTTCACCTTCCTAATCTGAATTCGCACTAAGCGGTGAGGTTGGTCGTGGACCCAAATAGTCAAGTCACTTTTAAATGCTTGTGTGAAACTTTAACGTTCACAAACAATTGTCATAATTTCCAATAAGACTCAATCTTTTGGAGTCTTCCCTTCATACGTTTTCCATAAGGCTCATTTCCTTTGGGAGTCTTCTCTTCAATGCATATCTTAATAAAAAATCATTTCGTGAAAGTACCAGGTTATATATCGTTCATTCGGTTATTATTCGAGGAACAATGATAGTAAACGGTTACAATCACTAGAACCATTCTGTTTTCACCCTTGCATAGTCTTTCATTAGACTAACCAACCGGTTAATTTCCACTGCATGGTTGGCTGGTGTCATCCGTCCTATACGGTACATCAGTGGTAGGTTTCCGAAGTCAAAGTAACCAGTTGAAGAAGAAGAGACTTGCAGACGAAGATTTAAGTGTCAGTGTTTTAAGTTGTTACTTTAATATATCTTTATAACCTAGCCATGTTTTAGGTTGATTCTTAAAAGTCTTCCGCTGTGTAATTTACAAGTCTTTCGTTAAAAAGTTTACTCTGTTATAAAAATGTTACTCTCGTTTGATGAGAGATCTTTTAATAAGAGGTTGAGTTTCTAATCCAAATGTCTTCCGCTGTTTAATATTTCATTTAATATGTTTACGTATTTAAGTTTAATTGTTCCGATTAAAGACTGGGGTGACTTTGAACGGTAATGTCTGAGATCACTGGCGTGTGGCACTACCGGTATAAATCGGGGGTGTTACAGATATGGTATCAGAGCAACGGTTTTAAAAAATTTGGCCTATTGTTAGGTTTGAGAATTTTTAAAAAATTAATTTTGAAACTATTTTTGACCTATTTCCTATTAAAAAGAATGTTAAGGATTTAACTGTTGGATTTAAAAGTTTTTATCTACTCATTGGAATTCAAAATAATGTTTTAGCTATTTGAACTTCAAAAGCTATTTATAATTGGTTTATAAAATATCGTGGTATAAGCGATTAAATTAAAATTTATGATTGTAACTTTAAAAGTGCAAGATTTTTTTTTTAAGAGTTTTGTGATAATCGTATCACAAGTTTGCAAAACTAAACCGTATAAATAGTTATTTATATAGGGTTTAAAGGTATAAAGTATAAAGTTTGAAAGCATCAGTTTAAGTATATAAAGTTTGAAGGTATAAAGTTTAAAAGTATAAGGTTTATTAATAAGTGGTTTCAAACTTCTGCAAGCTTCAAGTGTTACTTATTCCTTAGATCCATTCTTAGGGATATTGTCTCTTCTTAGGGTCAATGTCATTTAAAGGTTGACATTTCCCCTAGAATACACATTCTTAAGTAAGCAGAAGAAGATCATTTCTGTAGTTAACAGTGGAGGGTTAGTCAGACTAATATAAAGTTATTAGTTTGAACCCTTATAATCTGTATCATAACGTATCTGACTAAAGTGTCATGATCAAGTGGGAAAAGTTCTAAATTAACGTTATGATTCACCAACAGATGATGAACACAAGAAACACGATTCGTGCTGGTGCAGAACCAAGTAACAACCCAAGGTTGAATCTGAGGAGCGCCGCTAATCAAGGGGGGAGAACGAGTCTGTCTCTCACAATAACCCCGCAGGCGTTGGCCAAGTACATGCTAATCCTCTGATAGTATTGGATGTCGCGACCAAAGAAGCCATCCATGAGTTTATTATGCAGACGGTCACCGACGTAATTCAGTCGATTGCACCACAAGCACAAGGTGTTCCGATTCCTCAGGATATTCCTGGAATTGAGGAGCCAGTGGAACACGTACTTCAGGTCAATGTCGTCAGGGATAGAGGGAATTACGGTCGAGCCTTGAAGGTCGTGAGCTCTATGAGGCCTGACAGCTACGACGGTACTGGAGAGCCGGTCAAAGTAGCGTATTGGTTCTCGCATATGGAACGGTTGTTCAGAAACGTGGATTGTACTGAGGTTGAGAAAGTGCACATCGCTTCCCTTTAACTCAAGGATGTGGCTAGCGAATGGTGGGAGAGCACTGGTTTAGTTGATCATCCCGAGTTGAATTGGGGTATGTTCAAATCAAAAATGACTGGTCGTTTCTTTTCCCGTGCTATGAGGGAGGAAAAGCATAAGGAATTTCTATACCCTACGACTGATGGGTTAAAGGTGACTGAGCTTGCAGCTAAGTTCAATCACTTATTGCAATACGTTGGGCCTGAGGTGTCGAGCGAAGAACAAAAGATCTGGTACTTCCATGGATGGATGAACCCAGAAATCAAACCTCTGATGGTGTGTCACGGTTGTTCTACGTTAGAACAATATGTGGATGCGGCCTACAAGATAGAGGTCACGCTGGAAGAATCCGCCCAAAAGCGGGAGAAGCAAGTTAAGGGAAAGGGTGGGCAACAAGATCGCCTGGTTGGTTCATTCAAACGACCGGCATCGCCTACCAAGTTTGAGAAGTCTAGTCGTGCTAAGACCGAGACAACTCAGTCTGACTCCGCCAGAGGCTCAGGTTGGAGTAGCGGAGTAATTCAGTGCCACAACTATGGTGAAGTTGGACATAAGAGTCTTAATTGCCAAAAGGAGAAGCGGGTATGTTATAACTGTGGGAGAGAAGGCCACATGAAAACATATTGTAGAAAGAAAGGTCAAGGACCAACACAGTCTTATCAAGCCTCAAATGTTGGCCATGGGCGGAATTCAAAACCAAAGGTATCTGCTCTTGGGAAATCTATGGCTCGTAATAAAGGCAAAGCGCCTATGGAGTCTTCAGGTCAGGGGCAACGACTATTTGTGATGAGTCAAGCCGACGGGAAGGAACTTTGATCAAGTAGTTGTACTTTTGTTAAGCCTTTTCTTAAGATTAAGGAGTAACGACTTATGTCGATAATCTCCGTAGTTTCGTAGTCTGTTTGTTCGACTTTTTGTCAGTTGCTTTAATATAATGTTCAAATAATAAAGAAATGTTTTCTTGTTTCGGAAAATTTCTGAATTCGTTGCGGTTACAAATCGTTCATACTAAACCCCGTGAGTACCGGAAACAGTATATATCATGTATGGATAAAGGTTGTCGGACTCATAGGGGAAGAGTATCGTATGTAGCCTAGATGTTCGTTCCCTACATAGTTAACCCCAGGGTCGACTCTATGGCATTAATTGCTTTCTTAGCTAAAGTTGGCGAGCGTTATCTCATACGCTGAGTTCTTCCAGAACTTCTTAAGGTGTAGGAATAAATGTGTAGGGTTAATGCTCTATGAGAGTAAGAGTTATCTCTCATACGTGCACCCTGAATAGTTGCTCTGGTAAAAGTATATAAAGATGGATTAATGCAAAGTCCAGAACACCTAGTTGTGAGTTCATGCAGTATGCATTGATATGCATAGATTAAGAAGGACAGTTCATAGGGAACTCGTTTCCTCTATTACGATTTTTAAGTAAGACCTTAGAGTCTAGAGTTATGGTTATGGGATCCATAAGTGGGTACGACCAGTGTAAGACCAATGGTTAAAGTTGCTTTTAAAAAAGTCAAGTGTGCAAGGTCGTAGGTATTATTTTGGAAAATCTAATCGAAGTTCGTTTTGAGGTTTCGTAAGGAAACGATATGATTAAGTCTTGGATTGATAATAGATTGTGTGAGGAAAATAAGGATCTTAAGTTTAAAATAAGTTATTGGAGACAGTTAAACAAACTTTTGGGCTATGAGTCAAGTAATGACATCTGAGCCAAATCTAATTGGGCCAAATGATTGAATTTGGTAAGTTGTATTTTCTGGGAATAATAAGTTATGATACTTTGTAAGGTTGTAAGGTTCGACATTTGGACTCTATGTGAGTGAGTCATCTATAAGGTTTATGGACAACTCTTTTAGGAAGAAATTAAGTTGTGAAGCTATCGTGTTGGAAGTAGGCCACTTAAATGTGGAGATTACAGTTTAAGGATAATTATGTTGATGATTCCGATAAATTAAAGGATTTAGTAGAAAGAATTGTCTATGTACGCCTAAAGAGTATAGTAGCAAGCGTTAATCGTATAAAAATAATAAAAGTTCTGATAGAAGTGACTGAGGCTATTGGCAACGAATCATTTTCAGGATGATATCTTAAGGAATTAAGAGTAATATCTCATACAATTCGTTTCGAGGAACATAGGAATAAAAGCATGGTGATTGTGTCTGGAGAAAGTTAAGGAATCTTAAAGGTTTAAGTTATAAAGTGATTAAGGATGTCAAGTCCAAGTAATGAGGTTAGTTGTAACCCAATTCCATAGGTTATTCGGCCAAGTTTCGGGGTCGGAATTTCTTTTAAGGGGGAAGTGATGTAATACCCCTCATTTCTATAAGGATATTTGGGTAATTTTTCCTAACCTTCGTTCGGTAATTATTTCGTTTTCGGAGAAGTTAGGATTTTTCGTAACATCTTTGATCTCCGAAATAATTCATTGAGTGGTATAAAATACATTCGATATATTTTCGAGACTTAAAATATTTGTTTGAATACAACTATATAATTTTCGGGGTTTAAAAACTCAAGCCAAAACCATTTCCCCACAACTTTTGCACGCCTGCCACGATACTCCCCCGTGTGCAATCCCGGTCGGGGCACCTGTCGGTCCAGCGAGTTGCTTCCTCCTTGACCTTTATAAGGAGGAAGCAACTCGCTGGACCCATCTCCTTCCCCTGCTTCGCCATCTCCTTCCCAGCGAGCTCGGATCGGTCGCTGCTGCTTCCTCCCGCCGGCGACCCTGCTGTTCTTGCTGCTGTTCGCGTTGCTGTGCTGTTCGTGGCTGCTGGTGCTCCATCCCCGCCGGCGATCTGCTGTTGCTTCGTGCCGCCGCCGCTCTTCCCGGCGAAGGGGAGCCACCGACGAGGGGGGCGAAAACGCGAGCCGCTGCCCGTCGTTGCTGCTGAACCGCTGAAGTCGTGTGGCGTTGCTGCTGCTGCCGTCGTTCTGCCGGAGTTCGCCGTTGCTGTTGGGTGCTGTTGGTGGCCTCTACTATCCCCGGCGACGAGGAGCCTTCCCGGCGAGAAGCACCCAGCGCCGTCGTCGCTACTGTTGGTTACGGGAAGAAGAAGGAGAAAGCATGGTGGGCCCCCCTTAATCAGCTCTTGTAATGGGCCGAAAGCCCATTAGCCTTTCAGTCCAATTGTAACCCGAGATCAATCGAGCGGTATAATTTTGACCCATTTTTATCCGTATTTTCTTTAGGAAAATTTAATTAATATTTTTATGATTTAAAATCATAAAAATTTATCAAATTTAATTATTCGAGTTCGTCAGACAAATTAATTGATAATAATTAATTTGTCAGTTGTAACGTTATTTGCTGGATCGCGAGTTGACTCGTAATCTGCTAGAGCTATCTGAAGCATAGGCCATATCCTCGGAAAGGATATCATCAATAGTCGTCTCGTCTGGATTCATCGCCGAATCTACTTAAGGCAAGTGGCGGTTTGCTCTTGCTTAATCATTCCATGTTCTATTAATTATCAATTGCTTTTAATTGTTAATTAAATTGGATTGAACTGTTGTTTTCGTTTGGGAACAGATTTTATAAATAACGTGATTAAAATGTGATATTATGATAGGTTGTATATATTGCTAGAAACAACGCTATTATATTTGTTAATTACCGTAATGGTTTTATTGTGGATTTAAATGTAAACTTTAAATGCTAGATTATCACGAGTATTCGTAGGAACGCTAATTCCGGATAAGGATTAGTCATTTCTTTATAACTTGGTACTAGTCGGAATAACTTCCTAATGCTCTTAAAGGTCATGACCCATTGCTTCCTATCCACCGTTAAGGTAGGAGGTGTTAAGCACTCTGGTAGTGCAATTTGGGTTGGCATAATTGTCACCCTGTGTATTAAAATCCTCGTAGTTACTCGAGATAATATTAAAAGCTTGTTAACCTTCTCGTAGTTACTCGAGATAATATTAAAAGTCTTAACATTAATGTACGTGTTGTAATTAAATAAGATAAGTGTGGTTAAGCACATAATTAATAAACCTTGGGCGAGAAGTACACGTGGAAACTCGTCTGGGCTTCGATTAGAGTAAGTCCACCTTCCTAATCTGAATTCGCACTAAGCGGTGAGGTTGGTCGTGGACCCAAATAGTCAAGTCGCTTTTAAATGCTTGTGTGAAACTTTAACGTTCACAAACAATTGTCATAATTTCCAATAAGACTCAATCTTTTGGAGTCTTCCCTTCATACGTTTTCCATAAGGCTCATTTCCTTTGGGAGTCTTCTCTTCAATGCATATCTTAATAAAAAATTATTTCGTGAAAGTATCGGGTTATATATCGTTCATTCGGTTATTATTCGAGGAACAATGATAGTAAACGGTTACAATCACTAGAACCATTATGTTTTCACCCTTGCATAGTCTTTTATTAGACTAACCAACCGGTTAATTTCCACTGCATGGTTGGCTGGTGTCATCCGTCCTATACGGCACACCAGTGGTAGGTTTCCGAAGTCAAAGTAACCAGTTGAAGAAGAAGAGGTTTGCAGACGAAAATTTAAGTGTCAGTGTTTTAAGTTGTTACTTTAATATATCTTTATAACCTAGCCATGTTTTAGGTTGATTCTTAAAAGTCTTCCGTTGTGTAATTTACAAGTCTTCCGTTGAAAAGTTTACTCTGTTGTAAAAATGCTACTCTCGTTTGATGAGAGATCTTTTAATAAGAGGTTGAGTTTCTAATCCAAATGTCTTCCGTTGTTTAATCTTTCATTTAATATGTTTACGTATTTAAGTTTAATTGTTCCGATTAAAGGTTGGGGTGACTTTAGACGGTAATGTCTGAGGTCAGTGGCGTGTGGCACTACCGGTATAAATCGAGGGTGTTACAGTTGGTGCCTGAAGAAGTTGATATTTTCTGGAACAAGGTCAGATGATAAGGGGTGGATGCTAAGGATCTTGATGTCGATGATGGTGTTGCAATCACAGTGGATAATGTCACGGTGCAGGACTTCTTTGAAGAGTTCTTTTGTGGGAAAGTTGATGGATTTAGGTTGAAGAAGATGGCAGAAAAGTGGCGTGAGATTGATGATCCTACATCGTGCCAGATTGAAGACCCTCCATGTGGTGAGACCAAGAAGGGGAGGCCTAGGATGAATGCGAGAAAGACCGACATCAAGAGGAATATGGGTTGGGACGAGCATGTAGATGCGAAAAATAAGAAGATGAAGGAGAAGTAGAATATGAAGGATATGGATGAGGAGCTAGGAGTGGAAGAGGAGGATGCGGCTGTAGAGAAAGAGACGACCAATGTGAAATCCTCTGTGGGATCAAAATCGTCTGTAAGATCAAAAGGTTGTCCTTCTAGCGGAAGACCTCGCAGTGGAGTCTCAACAGCAAAGGCGCAGTCGAGTTCTTTGACACGATCTTAAATTTTTTATATTATAGTCTTATAAAATTGGGAGAAAGTATTTCAACTTTCATATTGTGGATATTGTTAAATCAAGATTTGACAAGTAAAATATTTAGGGTACATGTCATGTACTCGGATGTATAGGCTTTTATAAGCCATTGTCTGTTACAGAGAGTAAAATAACATATTATACAGTTCCTAACTCTCTCTCTCTCTCATCTTCTATTTCCCTTTCTTTTATCTCTTTCCCTCTATCTCAAATCTCCAAGACACTACACTGGTATCAGAGCCACCGTGACTGTGGCAATGGCGGAAGGCACAAGATTGAAGCTCATGGAGGAACACATCAGGCGGAACAAGAATTAGATCCAGGAGATTCAACAGTTCGTTGCGCAGAGCAAGGAATTCATGGTTTCCACACAGACGTTCATACACGACGCAAGGAGGCATCAGATTGACAATCGAAAGCAGCAGGACGATCATAGGAGATTGATTGAGAATCTCACCGATATGGTCTGATCACTTCTGACGAAGGATCAGTCGAATTTGGCGGAGCAACATGGCACCAGTTCGCGAGCACCGGGAGTCTTGGGAGCTCCGAATGAGGAAGATCGCATTGCAGATCAAGAATTACCAGGAGAAGTTGCCGAATCAGCGAAATCCAGGGAATCGCCGGCAAGATCCATCGCAAGAAAATGGCGATCGGAGTTTTTCAGTCGGCAACGATTTCAAATCAGGATACAATCGTTTTCCGAAAGTCGATTTCCCAACTTTCGAAGGTACGAACCCTAGATCTTGGATTCACAAGTGTGAACTCTTCTTTGCAATTTTCACAATACCAGATCAGCAGAAGGTGGAGTTGGCGATGATGTACGTGAACGGGAAAGCCGATGTGTGGCTACATGGGTTTATGTTGCAACATCGAGCCATTTCTTGGGAGGAATTGAAGGACGCAGTACTGGTTATGTTTGGGGATTCACAGGGAGTTGATACAATTGAAGAATTCAATAAGTTGCAGCAGAAAGAGGATATTGAGGCATACAACGAACAATTTGAGGAGCTTCGGGCAAGCATGTTGGTCCAAGATCCACATCTTCCGGAATCCTATTTTATTGCTAGTTACATCAGTGGCCTATGCAATGAAATCAAGTCATTAGTGAAACTTGGAAGACCATCGTCCTTGGCTATGGTTTTTGAACAGGCTCGCTTGCATAACAGAGTTGTTCAAGCCATCGTTCAACTCAGTCGACCGCCATGGAAAGCCAATCAGACAACCGCCAATAGCAGATTTGCAAGTTCGGAGATTAAGTCTCACAATCGAGGTTCTTTAGCAGCTTCTTCGAGCAGTTCGGTGGGGTCTTCGTCCAAACCAACCTCATCGACAAATGTTACTCCATTTACAGAATCCATAGAAATTCGGCGAGCGACAGGGCTTTGTTATCGGTGTGGGGAGAAATATTAAGTCGGCCATCGTTGTAAAGTTCAAACACTTCACAGCTTGTTAGCAGCTTCGAATGAAGACGCATAGTTTCTTGAGGAAACTAAGCACTTACCTAAACTGCAAGATGGTGAACAATTGGGTGACATAGAGGAGCCAAATGTCTATGTTCATGCCATTACTAGGAGTAGTCCTTTGACTACGATCAAGATCAAGGGATCAGTGGGCAAGCGTTATATTATGATTCTCATTGACAGCGGCGCAGCTCACAGCTTCATTGATCCTCAGGTTGTTTTAGAGGCTCGGTTTGTGATTCAACAGGCTTCAATGATGGAAGTCGCATTGGCCAACGGACATAAATTGTATAGTCATCAAGTGTGCAAGAATTTCCAATGGGAGATGCAGGGAACTCGGAGCCAAGAATCCTCAAGCTTGGCGGTTGTGATTTGGTATTGGGAGGAGACTGGCTTAGGGAATTAAGCCCAATTTTATTTGATTTCAAAGCTTTAAAAATCTCATTTCTTAAGGATGGGCGCAAGGTAGAGGTATCTGGTGTAAAGGAGGAGGGCAGTTTGCATAGTATGACAGGATTATGACTACACAAACTCTTCAAGAGGAAAGTTCCACTGATCATTACTCAGGTTGCTCAATTGTTCACAGTAAGTGGTGCAATTGGAGAGTTGCCTCTACAAGTGCAGAAGTTGCTCGATCAATTTGAAGTGGTTTTTGCAGAGCCTTCAGGGTTACCTCCCAATTGCGGCCACGAACACTGGATTCCACTGAAGTAGGGCACAACTCCAATTTGCACTCGGCCATATAAGTATAATCACCTCCAGAAGAACGAGATACAGCGTCATGTGCAGGATATGTTGCAATCGGCCATTATTCGACACAGCCAAAGCCTGTTTGCCTCACCGACCTTACTCGTCAAGAAGAAGGAAGGAACATGGCGACTGTGTGTTGATTACCGCCAGCTTAATGAGGCGACAATCAAGGATAAATTCCCAATCCCGAATATTGAAGAGTTGCTAGACGAATTGCACGAGGCTTCTTGGTTTTCAAAACTGGATCTTCATGCCGGCTATCATCGGGTACGAGTTGCTAAAGAAGACATTCTGAAAACCACTTTTCGAACACACCACGGCCATTACGAATTTAAAGTCATGCCTTTCGACTTGACTAATGCGCCGACGACATTTCAAGGACTAATGAACTCTGTTTTTGGACCTTATCTTAGCAAATTCGTACTCGTCTTCTTCGACGACATATTAGTGTATAGTTCTTCATTGGACCAACACCTTCAGCATCTGAAGACAGTACTCTGTATACTTCGTGAGCACAGCCTGTTTGCGAAGAAGTCGAAGTGAAGCTTTGCTCAGAGGCAAGTGGAATACCTTGGCCATATGATTTCGGAGAACGGGGTTGCAACTGATCCGATGAAGATCGCGACCATGACTGAATGGCCTACACCTTACTCAATCAAAGCGTTGCAGAGCTTTCTTGGTCTTATAGGTTATTACCGCCGATTCGTGCCTAATTATGGATCTATTGCTAGACCACTCACTGAGTTGTTGAAGGCAGACAAGTTGCAGTGGTCACCCGAGGCAGAACAAGCATTTCAGTCTTTGAAGAAATTGATGTCAACGACACATGTTCTTAAGTTGCCAGATTTATCGCTTCCTTTCATTTTAGAGACGGATGCCTGTGAGGTAGGCATTGGGGTTGTACTAATGCAACAGGGGCACCCACTTGCATACATCAGTCAAGCTCTCCACGGCAACAGCTTACATTTATCCGCATATGAGAAGGAGCTTTTGGCCATCCTTCTAGTTGTGGATAAATGGCGGCACTACTTAGAGGTTGCCCATTTCTTCATCAAGACAGATCACCAACCATTGTGCTATTTACTCGATCAACGGTTATCCACTAATCTTTAGAGGAAGGCCATTCGGAAACTTCTTGGTCTGTCTTACTCAATCTCTTATAAGCAGGGTGTCGAGAACAAAGTGGTGGATGCGTTGTCTCGCAGAGATGAACCTCCTTCGGCTTCTGTCTGTGCTATCATTACAGTGGAGCCTCATTGGATGAGTGAAGTATTGGCTAGTTATACAGATGCTCAAGTAGCATTGCAATTATTGGAAGCAACTACGATTGATGCGGGTGGAGATTACAGTGTAACGAATGGGTTGTTGCATTTCAAAAGTCAAATCTATATAGGAGCTGGCACTGAATTGCAACAGCAATTGATTGCCACCTTACATGACTCTCCAGTGGGCGGGCACTCAGGAATTCAAGGAACTTATCAGCGTCTGAAGCAACTATTTTTCCAAGCCAAAGATGAAACATTCAGTTGAGTTGTTTGTGCAGAGTTGCGACAATTGTCAACGCAACAAAGCGGAGCATGTGAAGTATAGGCCTTCTTCAACCTCTTGACATTCATTCTACTGCTTGGAGTTCCATTAGCATGGATTTTGTGGAAGGTCTTCCTAAATCCAATGGGTTCGATTCGATCATGGCTTCACAAAGTATGCTCATTCTATGCCCCTTAGACATCCATTTACAGCAGCCAATCTTTAAACTTCATGGCTTGCCTCGTGACATCATTTCGAATTGAGATAGAATTTTTGTCAATCATTTCTAACGTGAGATATTCTCTGCTTTGGGTACCAACTTGCATCTCACCTCTGCTTACCATCCTCAATCCGACGGGCAAACGGAGAGAGTGAATCAATGCTTGGAGAAGTATTTGCATTCGATGACAAGTGATAAACCACATCAATGGGCCAAGTGGTGGTACAATACGAACTACCATACATCACTAAAATTGACTCCATTTCAGGCCTTGTATGGCTACCCGCCTCCGCAGCTGGGAGTTGATACTTCTTCAAGACTTCTTAATTGAGGGGGAGGGGGAGGGGGATTTGTCATGTACTCGGATGTATAGGCTTTTATAAGTAATTGTTTGTTACAGAGAAGAATAACAAATTATACAGCTCCTAACAAACTCTTTCCCTCTATCTCAAATCTATCCAAGACACTACAGTACCCCGTAATTTTAATCTCAAAAAGTTACATTTCTAAAGGGGACAAACAAGGCAATAACGAATAGGGACGTCACTAACTTTAATTCATCGTGTATCACATGCTTACTATGCCATTTTAATTAGAGGTATAATTTAGTGTGCTCCGATCAACAAACATTAGAAAAAATATTTCTTGCAATTATGTAAAATTATTTATTGTTTTCAATTATAAAATGGATTAATGCATTATAGTTTAGGAAATAATTTTAATATAATTTTAATTTTAATTTCTTAGCATGTATCCATGTACATAAAAAAGACCCTGGATTATATGGATACAAACATTAAAAATGCATAATTTTCATATCTATTGCTTCAACTGTTCAAGTATATATACATGTAAGTAGCTATAAATTGAAGAAAAAAAGAGTTTAATATGAGGCGTACGCCTGTGGATTGACATGAAACTATCATACGATTTTTACAAGGAAATTAATGTATTTGTAACTCTTTTAGTATAACAAATGTTTTTTGATTGACTGATTTTAACTAAGAAGTGCATTATCATCTAATGTAAAGATATTAACTTTTCCTTATAAATAGCGGCTAGCTAAATTTCCGAACTTTGGTATATGTGTAGCTGTAAATTATGATATAAAGTTCATAGTTTGTGATATATCTAAAGTAAATTTTAGCATTTTATAATATGATTACAAGAGTGAACCACAAGTAACTCACCTCGGTCAAATTTGAAAAGGTTAGTTGCGAAAACATGTAATACATCTTTTATTATTATATTAATTAAAAATTATGGATATAGATATGAAATCTTACCTAGCTTTCTTGCAGGCTAGCTATGAGATGGTGGGGGAAAAGTGCATGTAAGATGTATCATATATATGAACCAGTCATTCTAACTAATACTCCTATTTATTTTTCTTATATAAAAAATTATGTTAACTACTTTTATATAATAAAATTATATTAACCACTTGTAGAGTTCTAGTTAACTAATCATTATAAATATAATTTTCTTCGATGAATTATGTATATGGCAAGTAGAGCTGTCAATCGGGTCGGTCAAGTCGGGTTCGGTTCGGTTATTTTCGGTTTGGGTTGAGAACGGGTTGGATCATTTCGGATAACAGGTCGAGTCGGTCGGGTCATTACAGGTCAGCGGGCGGTTCGGGTTAACCAACGGGTCAAGAGCGTCATTTTTTAAATATTTTGTTCACTATTTAAATATTATTAAATAGTTAAAAACTAGATAAAATATGTCAAAATAAGTTGAAATGGATTAAAATAATATTATTATTATTAATTATTTTAATGTAATTGATATTAGTAGACCAAAATCATATTTTATTTTTATTTATTAATTTATAAATTTCTACATTATAAAAAATTATATAAGTACAACAATGTTTTTTTTAAGGATATTAAGTATATTATCATTATTTATATGTCATTTATCATATTATTTTATATTATATTTTATTATTACTCCACATTTGTTCGTTAATCGGGTCGGGTTCGGGTTGGTCGGTCTCGATAAATTCGGGTTCGGTAACTTTGGGTTATTAAAAATTTTGGTCAAGTCGGGTCGGGTCCAAAAGCGGGTCGGTCAGGTCGGTAAAACGGATTTGGTAATTTTTTGACAGCTCTAATGGCAAGGGATTCATCACATGACACGATAACACAAATGTATGTCTAGCTAGTTTCAAGTTAAGATGCATTCATTGTTAATACTATAAAAAATGAAATTTGTTACTAAGTATTTTAAAGCATCTAATTTTTGGCATTTGAAATGCTAACAAAGTTTTCTTTTAGCATTTCGATTCACAATTTTTTTTTTTTTTTTTTGGGCCCAGAAGAGCCATTTGTTCAAGTTGGGCTGAGGGGGTAAACGAGAATGGGCCTGGGCCACTACCCAAATAAAATTGTCATTTTAGCTGAAGACCATACTCGACGGATATCTTGGACTGACCAAGCTTTTTACCCCTTTTTTATTATAGGAAAGTAATTAGGATGGTCGACTACCCGTAAAACAGATAGTAGACAATTCTAGAGCATCCTCACGGATGAGGTGAAGCAATAAATGATCCTCAGAAAATCCAGCGACATGGACTGAGTGGCCCAACTTAGCGATTTTGTCAGTCACACAGTTAATTTTTCTGAAAATATGTTGGATATGAAATTCTTCGAACCAAAAAATATCCAGTTTGAGGTCTGAAACTATTAATTAATTTTCCCAAGGACAAGTCCATTTTCCATTAATGACATTAATGACCCACATATTGTCCTTTTCAATTTCCAATTTCTTTAAACTCGAATGTTTTGCAGTTAGTATTCTTTTTCTAAGCTCCATCGCTTCTGCTGCTAAACTAGAGAAAGAAAGACAATGTCCCGAATCCATGAGGATCACCTCAGCATTAGAATTTTGAATAACGTAGTCAAATGTACTTTCACCATCGTCATTGCATGAACCATCAAAATTAAGTTTAAAATAAGTAGGTTTAGGTCTGATCCACCTGATATTCTTCGGTATCTGTCTACGGCTAGTGTGTTTGAAATGATTTAAGTTATCATTATTTCCATCCTCACTTAGTCACTTGTATCTTTGGTAAGTTCCCATCGTATTATGTTCTCATTAATGAAGTAAATAATGTCTCGGTGTTGATTATGGGATATTTGATTAAAGATAGCATGGTTTCTATAAAATTATATACCCCACCAAGATGTTACGAGTTGTAAGAATGTTTGGTTGCCTAGTTAGTTATTGAGATTGAATAGGTTATCATTTATTGATACTGATTGAAAATTAAGAATACATATATAAGGAGTTATAATCCTGTTAATATTCTCGATAACATTAAGTGTAAATGGACATTTAGTGAGGATATGTTATTATTTTGCATATTATACTAGTCAATTGTGAAATGTAACATAGGGACAATTGCACATTTCACAATTGAAGAGTTGAACCTTCATAGGATATGTTCTAGGTCTTCACGTTGTAAAAATTAAGTTTTGTATAATCGCATTGCCAAATTTGGCAGGGTAAAGAACAGAATATAGACCCATACTCTATAGTCTGTATATTGATGTATATTAAATTCACGTAATTGCTAATTTCCATCCATAAACAGAAACTTTAGCCAAAAAATTGCTGGCCAAAAAAAATAGAAGTTTTTGCTCATTTTTATTCTAATCTTTCCTTTTAGGTTTCTTTAATGCTTTTGTCCCCATTCAACTAATGAGAAAATAAGTTTCAAAACAGAATAAAAAACTAAAAAAAACACTGAGGAAATGAGTTTAGACTCTAACTAAGGTAATTATACCCGCATTAGCTAATCAATCAAATTAAACAACTGCCTAAAATGGAATTCACTCCGCGATTGTCACCGCCGAAAACCCCTTCTGCCGCCACAGTCGCCGCCGTGCTTTGCCCACGATACTACTGGACGCCGGGGACGGTCTCGCTCTCCTTCTTCTTCCGCAGCTCCAGCACCTTCCTATGCGAGTTCGAGTGCCTCGCCGGGTCCAACGTCGGGCTTGAAGCGGGCCTGTACTCGGGCATCAGCCGGCCCGACTTGTACCTCACCCCGCAGGCGTTGCAGAGCGTATTCGGGCCTTCGGGCCCGGTCCTCCACTGCGGGGTCTTCTCTACCGAGCAGTGTGAGCAACGCCGCCCCACCTCCTTACCGGGCTTCGAGCCCTTGGCCCGCTTCCTTGTAGACATTTTGCGTGGTTCACCAGGAGTGGCCGAGACAGGAACAGCGAGCCCGAGTTCGAGCTCGAGTTCGGGTCGGGTCACGGGCCCATCGATGAGGTGGAGGTCCACGTCATCGCTTGATGGGAAAGGCTCCTCCTCGAAATTCGAGAGCCATTCTAACTCCCGTAAGTAGTCGTCCTGCTCGATCAATTCAAACAGAAAAATAATAATAATAGTTGAAAATATAAAACAGAGCAAAGTATGGCGATTGTCAATCGAATTCGCTTCGTAGATTTCGAAAACACGAAATTGAAATCGAATTCCGCAGCAGCGAAATACGAAAACAAGAAATGCGCTTCGAATTCAAGTAATTGGTGGAGAAATTGATGGCTTACCGGAACAGAGAGTCCGCCGGAGAGCTGACCGTCGGCGGGGAGGGAGTTGTTGTAGGCGCCGGGGGGAGAATTGTCGGAGAAGAGGTTGTCGGCGATCTTGTCGTCGGCATTGGGCAAGTCGAGGAGGTCGTCAACGGAGAAATTGGGGGGCTCCATTAACGCGCAGTTAGGTTAAACAGAGGAGGTGTAGCAGTGAGAAGAGGAAGACGAAAGGGGGCTTGAGAGTACTCAGAGAGAGTGCTGAACAGGGGGTTAAAAAGGTGCTCAACGTGATTCTTTTCCTATTTAGTCACTAAAAAATATTAATTGTATTAAACTCATGTTTATAAAACTATATCCAATTAAACAAACGACATAAATTAGGGTTGTGTTAGTTCTACATCACAAATCCACAATTGTACTTAGATGATCATCCCTTCTAGATTTTGCATTCCGTTTAAAAACACGACGGATAATGATGATTTATTTCGTTTGTCGTTTTATACTTTATTTCGAAATAAATGTTAATTCTATGTCATAAATATAACTTATGATAATTCCACATAAACTAGGTTTGTGTTGATTCTATGTCACAAATTCACAATTGCATGTAAATCATATTGACTTTTAGATTTTGCATTTTGTTTAAGAGCACAAATGATAAAGTTGGTTTATTCCGTTTGTCGTTTTCTATTTTATTTCGCAATAAATGTAACCATCTCTTTTTGTGTTTCATTTCTCACTAACTACATCAACGACTATGTCATTCTTTGTTATCGTCTTTTTTTTTTTAACTATGTACCTCAATCAAGTCATTTAACATTTTGTTTATTGTGTTGTTCTTTAATTCACACTAAATAGTATCATATCCCTTCATTGTATATATATATTTCGTACTCTATATCATCATCAACTTTGTCATTCATTTTTGTTGTTTTCATCGGTTCAAGTCTATTAGCTCAATGAGATCATAAAAACGTTTATTTTTCGTTTTGTTCTTTATTTTATTAAAAAAGTAAACATCCCGTGTGCATTTTTTTGTTTATTTCGCATAGACTGTAATTGCCAACTATGTCATTCTTTGTAGTTTCTATCCACGGTTTAACTCTACAAAATGAGATTACAAAACATTGATTTAATTTTGCTTATGCTGTTTTCAATAACGACTTATTTAGGGCTCAACTCTTCAAACATTGGAGGGCGATAAAGAGGGACCTTTGGATTCAAAATAAGAAAATCGGCTAATCCACAACGTGATTCTTTTCATATTTAATTTAGTCACTAAAATATATTAATTATATTAACCTCATGTGCATATAACTAGATTAAATTAAACAAACAAAAATTCTACATAAACTGGGGTTAGTTCTACATCGCAAATTCACAATTGCACTTAGATGATCTTCACTTTTAGATTCCGCATTCCGTTTAAGAACACAAATGATAAAGATTGTTATTTCGTTTGTCATTTTATACTTTATTTCGAACTAAATGTTAATTCTATGTCACAAATAATTCCACATAAACTAGGTTTGTGTTAATTCTACGTCACAAATTCACAATTGTATTTAAATGATCTTGACTTTAGATTTTGCAACCCAATTAAGAACACACATGATAAAGTTGGTTTATTTCGCTTATCGTTTTTTACTTTACTTCGCACTAAATGTAACCATCTCATCTAGTGTTTTATTTTGCAATAACTGCATCAACAGCTATGTCATTCTATTTTGTCGTTTTTCTTTGTTTAACTATGTTACCTCAATCAAGTCGTAAAACATTTTGTTTGCATGTTATTCTTTAATTCACACTGAATATTACCATATCGCTTCACTGTATATATATTTCGTACTCTATGTCATCATCAACTCTTTCATTCTTTCTTGTCATTTATTCGGTTTAAGTCTATTAGCTCAATGAGATATATCATGAAAACGTTTGTTGTTTTTTTCTTTATTTCATGCTAAATGTAATCATCCCATGCGTATTTTGTTGTTTATTTCGCACAAATTGTATCGCTAACTATGTCATTCTTTGTAGTTTTTATCCTCGGTTTAACTCTACTCAATCATATCGCAAAACATTGATTTTTCTTTGGTTGTCATTAATAACGACTTATATAGGGCTCAACTCTTCAAATATTGGATGGAGATAAAGAGGGGCCTTTGGATTCAAAATAAGAAAATCGGTTAATCTAGTGGTTTGTTTGGTTAATTTTTTTGCTTATAATTTATTTAAATGCATTTTCCTGTTTTTTTTTATTTTGGAGATGATAGCTTATAATTTTTAAGGTCACTATGATAATATAGAGAATATTTTGATTTCATTATTTTTAGTATTTACGGAAAAATACTTATCATTATAAACTAAAAACCTAAAACTTGATACCCATCTATTGAGCCCCTAAATTTTATACGATTTTTCTAACCTATGCCCTAAGGGCATAGGTTAAGCACATTCTTATGGAAAGATTTTGTTAGATTATATTATTTAGGAATTTTAATATTTTTCTTAAAAGGGTTTAAACAATCCTCTTTAGGAAATATATTCTTAAAAGGAAAGTCTTAACCTATGTCCTTAGGGCATAGGTTAGAAAAACCGAATTTTATATACCTATACTATCCGTTATTTGATAAATAAATTGAAATGGCACTCTACTTTTGGGTGACATTCTCATATCATAATCTCCGTATGAAATATTCCTTAATGTCCACAGCCTAAATGATAGTAAATCTTTCGACTTAAACAATACTAGTATAGAACCCGTACCTCGTACGGGTAAATATAATTTGAGAAAATCAAAAAAAATAAAATATGATTGAGTTAAATTAATGTTATATCGAAGTATTTTTTAGAAAAATATAGTTCTCGCTGGATCATTGGAAATGATATGCTATGATATGTAGGAATTTATGTAGACTCATTTAGAGAATAGTTAATATAGATATATTATAATGATTATTAATCTTAAAATCTCGATAAAATTATTCTCGATTTACAAAATTATTTATACGTGGCATATATAATAGATGGTCTTTTAAACAATTTAAACAGATTTCAAACAAATAATTAATGTGTGGTTCATTGACAAGAACTATTAGATTAGTAATTATATCTTTTGAATAAGAAAGCCAAAAATATTCATAATATGTATAACTCATGTTTGGATTATAATAGAAAATTTTTTAAAGAAAAAATAATATTGACAAAATCGTGAACATGATCAATATTAAGTATTATAACAAATTCTTTATTTTTTATGTTTTTTATTAGTTTGATATTTGAACACTTCATAATCAAATTTTCAAATCTTAACTACTGTATTATACCTTCAAACTAAGTTTTGGTTAAACATGGATAAAATAAAGTAAGGTGAAGATTTTCAAATTATAAAAATTAAAATTATATATGTATAATTAATAAATAAGGCCAATGTAAATTTAAAAATAAAAAATTTATATTAAAATAAGATTTATGTTTTTCAAGAAAATATATGTAGCTAAACAATGAGGATCCGAAATTGTTGTTACACCTTCAACGATACTTGTAAAAATCACAATATAAAACAATGATTTCTTAATATTTACGAAAATAATAATATATGTAAGGTTACGAAACCAATATTTATCATAGCAAGCTATTTTATGATATAAAATATTATCTTTTAGATATTTCATTTGCATATGGAAAAGAACTAAAGAAGTGACATTAACCTAATAAACATGATATTATCTCGTATGTATTTATTATAATGAATATTAAAAATAATTATTGAAAAATAAGGTGGAACTCAATATTTGAATATATTTATTTCAATGATTATTAAAAAAATATTTTTCATTTTAATTACTCAAAAAAGATAAAATAAAAGGCAAGCTCAATTTAAAATTCCATGCATATATATTCACAATGGATAATATATTTGACCTTTATATTAAGTTAAAATATTTATATAACAATTTTATCGTAGAAGTTATCTCAAATTCAAGTAGTTTTATATCAAAACTTGATAACTTTTAAAATAAATATATGAAATAATTAGTAGTGGCTGATTTATGTAGGTGTAAAGTTATCTCAAATTCAAATAATTTTAAAATTTGTATATGTACTACATTTAATTTACTTTTGATAATGTCTATAATTATATGAAATTGAAAGTTTGATACAACAAAGATTTAGCTAGATTTTTTAGTTGAAACTTTTTGTTTGATTTCACAAAATTTTCTTGGTAATTTATAATTGATATTTCACGGTTTGTTAGTGAATATTTTCTTGGTGATTAACAAACTCAATTTAATTTTTTTTAAACTGAAAATTACATTTTGCAAAATGATAAGTAATAAGCCCATAGAAACATTGTAAAATCGGAAAATGGAGACCATGTATTTTTTATAGAAAATTATAATCAAAAAAAATTTGTTAAATGGGAACGTACAATATACATTCGTTAAAAATCTGATATGATATAATCATTGTTAAGATGAGTTGTTAAAATTGAAAGGTTTAGAAGAAAATCTCAAGATTATATAAATTAAGTTTGTTAAGATACATTAGTCTAAAATTTCACTAAATTGTTAATAAAATATGTATGTGTAATAATATAATATAGTGAGTTGAATCATAAAAGCACATGTACTGTGAGTTGAAAATTGTATATATTGTATGATTTTGGCCCATAAATTTATATATATCATACTATATATGCAAAGTCATAAAAATAATATTACTAATTACACAAATAAATATAAGATGTATTTTATATATAAGTTTAGTAGGAATTCTATCATATATTAGTTTGACAGATATAAGCTTATTTTTTGTAATTTGTAGAGATCAAAATTTATAAAAAAATGTATAAGCATTCAACAAAGTTGTATATAGTTTTTATATATTTGAAGTTAGGTGTGATTAGATATTGTGGTTTAAATTGAAATATAATGTTAAGAAAAAAAAGTGCATTAATAACAAAATGACATGTAGGATTTGTGGGGCCAAAAACATTTTAATGGCTCGAAATTCAATAGCTTTAATATATATATAGATGGACCATAAAATTTATTCGGGTCATTTAACTCTAAATGGGCCATAAATTTGTATGTGTAATAATATAATATAGTGGGCTTTATTATAAAAGCACATGTACTATGAGTTGGAAATTGTATATATTGTATGATTTTGGTCCATAAATTTATATAGGTCAAACTATATATGCAAACGCATGAAACTAATATTACTAATTACATAAATGAATATAAGATGTATTTTATATATAAGTTTAGTAAGAAGTTTATCATATATTATAAGCTTATTGTATGTGTAATTTGTAGAAATTAAATTTTATAAAAAAGTTGTATATAGTTTTTATATATTTGAAGTTAGTTGTGATTAGATATTATGATTTAAAATTTTAAATATTTGAAGTTAGTTGTGATTAGATATTGTGATTTAAATTAAATAAAAATATTAATATAAAAATAAATTGGATTAACCACAAATTGACACATGAGATTTGTGAGGCCATAATCAATACAGTGGTTTCAAATTCCTTTGCTTTAATATATATATAGATAGATTTTTAGAAGTTTTACAATATTTTCCTTTCAATTATTTGGATGTTAATCATCGTCTTCTACTAATAGTATAATTAACATTTGTCTAATATAATTTGAAATTATTTTCTTTCGAAGTCCTTATGTTTTTTGTGCGTGGAATTTACCACGACATTAATTTGTATATGTGCCTAAAGTTGTAGGAAATTAAGTTTTTGGTCCATGAATTCTTATCAACTTCGGAGAACAAATTAAGGTGAAAAAAAAGTTCAGTCTGGTGGAAACTATTTTGTTCCAAATTAATGGAATAAATATATATAGATCATATTTCGTGTATAATACAGGCGCGAGTGATGGACATATTAAATTAGAAATTCATTAATTAACGGCCAATGAATGATGTGATTTAATTTGTTGCAATTAGAGAAAAGTAAATTAATTGAATAAGGCACTACCCTTAAAATGTACAGCCGGTTTCCACTCCTTAATGCAACTCACCTCTTCTAATGTTAAATGCGATGATACATCATATACATGAACGTGAATTATGTGAATATACAGTTACATATGATATTTGTACTGTGCACTAAGAGAAATTGATGAATATAGTCTTGTAGAGTTGGTAGGAGAGGTGATATATCTAGGGTTTGGAATTGTTTCAAGGATTTTTTACTTTAATTTTGTTCATATATCTGTTGGAACTCATTTTATAAAGTGGCGTCGGGTACTTTTCCGGGCACAATTCCGGTGGGCTCCGGCCAATGTCAACACCGGAAAAAGGAAGCATTGGCTTCGTCTCCGCGAGCATATTCTGGTAATGTACTCATACGGTAAAAATGATTTCCGTTTGAATGAAAAATGGAGGCCCAAAGTTGGGTACATGAAGTGCATAAACTGAAATGTTGGGGTATAATTTTGTCCCACATTGGAAGTTTGAAGAAACATTCACTAGTATATATACTAGGAAAATGGATCTAAGGTTGTGGCCTTGGAACATTACCCATTTGTAATGGGGAGAGGACCTAGCTCATCAAGACCCACCACGCCGAGTTGAGTTGGGCTGGCCAACCAAGCTCGAGCCAATCTTTTTGGGCCGATCCAGAAGGCCCATCGAAACTTGGGAAATGTTGGGGTATAATTTTGTCCCACATTGGAAGTTTGGAGAAACATTCACTAGTATATATACTAGGAAAATGGATCTAAGGTTGTGGCCTTGGAACATTACCCATTTGTAATGGGGAGAGGACCTACCTCATCAAAACCACGCACGCCGAGTCGAGTCGAGTCGCGTCGGGCTGGCCAACCAAGCCCGAGCCAATCTTTTTGGGCCGATCCAGAAGGCCCATCGAAACTTGGGAAATGTTGGGGTATAATTTTGTCCCACATTGGAAGTTTGGAGAAACATTCACTAGTATATATACTAGAAAAATGGATCTAAGGTTGTGGCCTTGGAACATTACCCATTTGTAATGGGGAGAGGACCTACCTCATCAAAACCACGCACGCCGAGTCGAGTCGAGTCGCGTCGGGCTGGCCAACCAAGCCCGAGCCAATCTTTTTGGGCCGATCCAGAAGGCCCATCGAAACTTGGGAAATGTTGGGGTATAATTTTGTCCCACATTGGAAGTTTGGAGAAACATTCACTAGTATATATACTAGGAAAATGGATCTAAGGTTGTGGCCTTGGAACATTACCCATTTGTAATGGGGAGAGGACCTACCTCATCAAAACCACGCACGCCGAGCCGAGTCGAGTCGCGTCGGGCTGGCCAACCAAGCCCGAGCCAATCTTTTTGGGCCGATCCAGAAGGCCCATCAAAACTTGGGAAATGTTGGGGTATAATTTTGTCCCACATTGGAAGTTTGGAGAAACATTCACTAGTATATATACTAGGAAAATGGATCTAAGGTTGTGGCCTTGGGTCATTTGTAATGGGGAGAGGACCTAGCTTATCAAGACCACGCACGCCGAGTCGAGTCGAGTCGTGCCGGACTGGCCAACCAAGCCCGAGCCAATCTTTTTGGGCCGATCCAGAAGGCCCATCGAAACTTGGGAAATGTTGGGGTATAATTTTGGGGAGAGGACCTAGCTTATCAAGACCACGCACGCCGAGTCGAGTCGAGTCGCGCCGGACTGGCCAACCAAGCCCGAGCCAATCTTTTTGGGCCGATCCAGAAGGCCCATCGAAACTTGGGAAATGTTGGGGTATAATTTTGTCCCACATTGGAAGTTTGGAGAAACATTCACTAATATATATACTAGGAAAATGGATCTAAGGTTGTGGCCTTGGGTCATTACCCATTTGTAATGGGGAGAGGACCTACCTCATCAAAACCACGCACGCCGAGCCGAGTCGAGTCGCGTCGGGCTGGCCAACCAAGCCCGAGCCAATCTTTTTGGGGCGATCCAGAAGGCCCATCGAAACTTGGGAAATGTTGGGGTATAATTTTATCCCACATTGGAAGTTTGGAGAAACATTCACTAGTATATATACTAGGAAAATGGATCTAAGGTTGTGGCCTTGGAACATTACCCATTTGTAATGGGGAGAGGACCTACCTCATCAAAACCACGCACGCCGAGCCGAGTCGAGTCGCGTCGGGCTGGCCAACCAAGCCCGAGCCAATCTTTTTGGGCCGATCCAGAAGGCCCATCGAAACTTGGGAAATGTTGGGGTATAATTTTGTCCCACATTGGAAGTTTGGAGAAACATTCACTAGTATATATACTAGGAAAATGGATCTAAGGTTGTGGCCTTGGAACATTACCCATTTGTAATGGGGAGAGGACCTACCTCATCAAAACCACGCACGCCGAGCCGAGTCGAGTCGCGTCGGGCTGGCCAACCAAGCCCGAGCCAATCTTTTTGGGCCGATCCAGAAGGCCCATCGAAACTTGGGAAATGTTGGGGTATAATTTTGTCCCACATTGGAAGTTTGGAGAAACATTCACTAGTATATATACTAGGAAAATGGATCTAAGGTTGTGGCCTTGGAACATTACCCATTTGTAATGGGGAGAGGACCTACCTCATCAAAACCACGCACGCCGAGCCGAGTCGAGTCGCGTCGGGCTGGCCAACCAAGCCCGAGCCAATCTTTTTGGGCCGATCCAGAAGGCCCATCGAAACTTGGGAAATGTTGGGGTATAATTTTGTCCCACATTGGAAGTTTGGAGAAACATTCACTAGTATATATACTAGGAAAATGGATCTAAGGTTGTGGCCTTGGAACATTACCCATTTGTAATGGGGAGAGGACCTACCTCATCAAAACCACGCACGCCGAGCCGAGTCGAGTCCCGTCGGGCTGGCCAACCAAGCCCGAGCCAATCTTTTTGGGCCGATCCAGAAGGCCCATCGAAACTTGGGAAATGTTGGGGTATAATTTTGTCCCACATTGGAAGTTTGGAGAAACATTCACTAGTATATATACTAGGAAAATGGATCTAAGGTTGTGGCCTTGGAACATTACCCATTTGTAATGGGGAGAGGACCTACCTCATCAAAACCACGCACGCCGAGCCGAGTCGAGTCGCGTCGGGCTGGCCAACCAAGCCCGAGCCAATCTTTTTGGGCCGATCCAGAAGGCCCATCGAAACTTGGGAAATGTTGGGGTATAATTTTGTCCCACATTGGAAGTTTGGAGAAACATTCACTAGTATATATACTAGGAAAATGGATCTAAGGTTGTGGCCTTGGGTCATTTGTAATGGGGAGAGGACCTAGCTCATCAAGACCACGCACGCCGAGCCGAGTCGAGTCGCGTCGGGCTGGCCAACCAAGCCCGAGCCAATCTTTTTGGGCCGATCCAGAAGGCCCATCGAAACTTGGGAAATGTTGGGGTATAATTTTGTCCCACATTGGAAGTTTGGAGAAACATTCACTAGTATATATACTAGGAAAATGGATCTAAGGTTGTGGCCTTGGGTCATTTGTAATGGGGAGAGGACCTAGCTCATCAAGACCACGCACGCCGAGCCGAGTCGAGTCGCGTCGGGCTGGCCAACCAAGCCCGAGCCAATCTTTTTGGGCCGATCCAGAAGGCCCATCGAAACTTGGGAAATGTTGGGGTATAATTTTGTCCCACATTGGAAGTTTGGGGAAACATTCACTAGTATATATACTAGGAAAATGGATCTAAGGTTGTGACCTTGGGTCATTACCCATTTGTAATGGGGAGAGGACCTAGCTCATCAAGACCACGCACGCTGAGCCGAGTTGAGTCGCGTCGGGCTGGCCAACCAAGCCCGAGCCAATCTTTTTGGGCCGATCCAGAAGGCCCATCACTAGGCCATTTGTAATGGGGAGAGGACCTAGCTCATCAAGACCACGCACGCCGAGCCGAGTCGCGTCGGGCTGGCCAACCAAGCCCAAGGCCCATCAGTGGGCCATTTGTAATGGGGAGAGGACCTAGCTCATCAAGACCACGCACGCCGAGCCGAGCCGAGTCGGGCTGGCCAACCAAGCCCAAGGCCCATCAGTGGGCCATTTGTAATGGGGAGAGGACCTAGCTCATCAAGACCACGCACGCCGAGCCGAGCCGAGTCACGTCGGGCTGGCCAGCCAAGCCCGAGCCAATCTTTTTAGGCCGATCCAGAAGGCCCATCAGTGGGCCATTTGTAATGGGGAGAGGACATAGCTCATCAAGACCACGCACGCCAAGCCGAGCCGAGTCGCGTCGGGCTGGCCAACCAAGTCCAAGGCCCATCAGTGGGCCATTTGTAATGGGGAGAGGACCTAGCTCATCAAGACCACGCACGCCGAGCCGAGTCGCGTCGGGCTGGCCAGCCAAGCCCGAGCCAATCTTTTTAGGCCGATCCAGAAGGCCCATCAGTGGGCCATTTGTAATGGGGAGAGGACCTAGCTCATCAAGACCACGCACGCCGAGCCGAGTCGAGTCGTGTCGGGCTGGCCAACCAAGCCCGAGCCAATCTTTTTGGGCCGATCCAGAAGGCCCATCAGTGGGCCATTTGTAATGGGGAGAGGACCTAGCTCATCAAGACCACGCACGCCGAGCCGAGTCGCGTCGGGCTGGCCAACCAAGCCCAAGGCCCATCAGTGGGCCATTTGTAATGGGGAGAGGACCTAGCTCATCAAGACCACGCACGCCGAGCCGAGTCGCGTCGGGCTGGCCAGCCAAGCCCGAGCCAATCTTTTTAG
The DNA here is from genome assembly GCA_027886185.1 of Rheum nobile. Lineage (NCBI taxonomy): Eukaryota > Viridiplantae > Streptophyta > Magnoliopsida > Caryophyllales > Polygonaceae > Rheum > Rheum nobile. Next base: position 3,092,350 of record WOAB01000073.1, read on the forward strand.
GCCGATCCAGAAGGCCCATCAGTGGGCCATTTGTAATGGGGAGAGGACCTAGCTCATCAAGACCACGCACGCCGAGCCGAGTCGCGTTGGGCTGGCCAACCAATCCCGAGCCAATCTTTTTGGGCCGATCCAGAAGGCCCATCAGTGGGCCATTTTAATGGGGAGAGGACCTAGCTCATCAAGACCACGCACGCCGAGCCGAGTCGCGTCGGGCTGGCCAGCCAAGCCCGAGCCAATCTTTTTGGGCCGATCCAGAAGGCCCATCAGTGGGCCATTTTAATGGGGAGAGGACCTAGCTCATCAAGACCACGCACGCCGAGCCGAGCCGAGTCGCGTCGGGCTGGCCAGCCAAGCCCGAGCCAATCTTTTTAGGCCGATCCAGAAGGCCCATCAGTGGGCCATTTGTAATGGGGAGAGGACCTAGCTCATCAAGACCACGCACGTCGAGCCGAGTCGAGTCGCGTCGGGCTGGCCAACCAAGCCCGAGCCAATCTTTTTGGGCCAATCCAGAAGGCCCATCAGTGGGCCATTTGTAATGGGGAGAGGACCTAGCTCATCAAGACCACGCACGCCGAGCCGAGCCGAGTCGCGTCGGGCTGGCTAACCAAGCCCAAGGCCCATCAGTGGGCCATTTGTAATGGGGAGAGGACCTAGCTCATCAAGACCACGCACGCCGAGTCGCGTCGGGCTGGCCAGCCAAGCCCGAGCCAATCTTTTTAGGCCGATCCAGAAGGCCCATCAGTGGGCCATTTGTAATGGGGAGAGGACGTAGCTCATCAAGACCACGCACGCCGAGCCGAGTCGCGTTGGGCTGGCCAACCAAGCCCGAGCCAATCTTTTTGGGCCGATCCAGAAGGCCCATCAGTGGGCCATTTTAATGGGGAGAGGACCTAGCTCATCAAGACCACGCACGCCGAGCCGAGTCGCGTCGGGCTGGCCAGCCAAGCCCGAGCCAATCTTTTTGGGCCGATCCAGAAGGCCCATCAGTGGGCTTTGACCCAGTCTGGACAATTGGAAGTTTGGAGAAACATTCACTATTATATATACTTGGAAAATGGATCTAAGGTTGTGGCCTTGGGTCATTACCCAGAAGGCCCATCATTGGGCTTTGACCCAGTCTGGACAGTTGGAAGTTTGGAGAAACATTCACTATTATATATACTTGGAAAATGGATCTAAGGTTGTGGCCTTGGGTCATTACCCATTTTTAATGGGGAGAGTACCTAGCTCATCAAGACCACACGCGCGCCAAGTCGCGTCGGGTTGGATCGGGCTGGCCAGCCAAGCCCGAGCCAATCTTTTTGGGCCGATCCAGAAAGCCCATCAGTGGGCTTTGACCCAGTCTGGACAGTTGGAAGTTTGGAGAAACATTCACTATTATATATACTTGGAAAATGGATCTAAGGTTGTGGCCTTGGGTCATTACCCATTTGTAATGGGGAGAGTACCTAGCTTATCAAGACCACACGCGGGCCAAGTCGCGTCGGGTTGGATCGGGCTGGCCAGCCAAGCCCGAGCCAATCTTTTTGGGCCGATCCAGAAGGCCCATCAGTGGGCTTTGACCCAGTCTGGACAGTTGGAAGTTTGGAGAAACATTCACTATTATATATACTTGGAAAATGGATCTAAGGTTGTGGCCTTGGGTCATTACCCATTTGTAATGGGGAAAGTACCTAGCTCATCAAGACCACACGCGCGCCGAGTCGCGTCGGGTTGGATCGGGCTGGCCAGCCAAGCCCGAGCCAATCTTTTTGGGCCGATCCAGAAGGCCCATCAGTGGACTTTGACCCAGTCTGGATAGTTGGAAGTTTGGAGAAACATTCACTATTATATATACTTGGAAAATTGATCTAAGGTTGTGGCCTTGGGTCATTACTCATTTGTAATGGGGAGAGTACCTAGCTCATCAAGACCACACGCGCGCCGAGCTGAGTCGCGTCAGGTTGGGTTGGATCGGGCTGGCCAGCCAAGCCCGAGCCAATCTTTGTGGGCCGATCCAGAAGGCCCATCAGTGGGCTTTGACCCAGTCTGGATAGTTGGAAGTTTGGAGAAACATTCACTATTATATATACTTGGAAAATGGATCTAAGGTTGTGGCCTTGGGTCATTACCCATTTGTAATGGGGAGAGTACCTAGCTCATCACGACCACACGCGCGCCGAGTCGAGTCGCGTCGGGTTGGGTTGGATCGGGCTGGCCGACCAAGCCCGAGCCAATCTTTTTGGGCCGATCCAGAAGGCCCATCAGTGGGCTTTGACCCAGTCTGGACAGTTGGGCTTTGACTGATTCCTGGAGAGATCTCGGGACTGCAGACCCAGTCTTCTTCCACGTTCAACAACTCCTGCTTTCTCTCCTCAACGTTCTAATCTGTTGCTTCAACAGACTCGCTCCACTATCTCCTCTGAAGGCTCTACAAAAGAGCAGTTCTGTTCTCATTCGTAATACACCAGAACATCAATCTCCTCTTCCTCTCTTCTCTGTTTTCTAAATCGAGTCTGAGAGTACTACGCAGAACGCGTTCGTAGACTTCTGATCTTTGGTTGCGCAATTCAGAAGAGCTTGCAGTTGTATACTGGGATTCGGAACGCCGAAGAGCCATCGTAATACGGGGCATTTTCAGAATTAAGGAAAGAGATCCAGTCTCGACTCTGCACCAGATCCAATCCGAATATCGTTCGGTATACTTTCGTTGTTTAATTACAATTTATGTGCGGTTTTTAATTATTGCAGTTTAATTCTGTTCGATTCTGAAATAGCGTTCCTACAGTCTTAATTCTGAAAAATTTCGCTTAAACTGCATATCGCACTAACGAATCTTGTTTCTGAGTTCGTACACAGCGCAAGAATTTTTTCTTTATCTGCGTTTATAAGTTTCTCGCAGGAACTATATTCGAATTAATTTCGAATCTGTATATCTGCGTTTTTCTAACATTTGCCGCAAGGAAATTATTTTCGCAAATTAAATTCATATCTGTATCTACGCTTACTAATCTGCTTTTCGCAGGAAATGAATTCAAATTTTTTTTTCCCGATTATGTATCTGCATTTGTCTAACTTGTTTTCGCAGGAATTCAATTCGAATTTATTTCAAATTAAATTTGAATCTTTATCTGCAGTTTTCTAACTTGTTTTTGCAGGAACAAAATCGCTTCTGGAATTCATTCGAATTAATTTCGAATCTGAACATTTTCGGCCATCTGTACTGCTGTACAGAAAAATAAAAAAAAATTCATTTCGATTCTGCAATTTAATTCGAGATTTAAATTGCTTCCATACTGATTTCTGGTTTGCATTTCTGTGAACAGATTCTGATTTCATGGCTGATCACACTGAGAAATCTGTCGCTGAGGTTGCTGGAGCCGGAATTGGAAATCCTATTGAGTCGACACCCCAAATTCAGTTTGCGAGTGGTCTGCCTGCAGTGAATTTGCCAGTGGCGAATTTGCAAGCAGTAAATCTGCCAGTGGCAAATCTGCAAGCCACAAGGGTCGGAACTGATGCGAATCAGATTGTCCAACCGACTGCTTATCAGACTGTCTCGACAGTCCATATGCTTGGTGTTGTAAACGCAGGCTTGATGCCAGAAAAATTCGATGGAACTGGCTTCAAGACATGACATCAGAAGACGTTCTTCTTCCTGACCACGTTGAAGCTTGAGAAGTATCTGAAAGAGGATAAGTCTGTGCTTTCGCTTCAGAACACAGATCCATATGCCCTAGCCAGCGTTGAGGCCTGGACTCATGGGGATTTTCTGTGCAAAGGTTGGGTTCAAAGTCGCTTGATATATCCACTGTACAATGTGTACAGCAAGATCAAGACTTTCAGGAAACTCTGGATTGCCTTGGAAAAGAAGTACAAGTCTGATGATACATGCTCCAAGAAGTTCGCAATGGCGAAGTTTCTAGACTTCAAAATGGTGGATTCTAAGCCCATCATGGAGCAAGTTGAAGAGCTGCAGCTTCTCACGCACGAGATCATTGCTGAAGGAATGTCTATCTGTGAGACATTCTAGGTGGCTGTGTTCATTGAGAAACTCCCTCCAAGCTGGAAGGATTTCAAGAGCTACCTGAAGCACAAGCGAAAGACAATGACTGTAAAAGACTTCATAGTCAGGCTACGGATTGAGTTAACCAATCGCAAAGCAGATGGGGTTCAGCATGTTGAACAGAAGGCTAACTTGGCTGAACACAAGGACAAAAGGGAAGAAACGGAAGTTCTAACCCCAGAGCTCCAACAACTTCAAGAAGCAACCAGCTAAGAAGTTCAGTGGAAAATGCCACAAGTGTGGTAAAATGGGTCACAAGGCTGATGAATGTCGTAGCAAGGCTGATCCGCACAAGGACAAGGGGAAATCCCAAGTCAACATGACTGAAGGCAGGCTCTCGGATGCAGATCTGTGTGCTATAGTGTCTGAAGTCAACATGGTTGGAGACAACCCAAGGGAATGGTGGTACGATACAGGTGCTACCAGACACATCTGCTCTGACAGGGGAATGTTCACCACTTATCAGCAGAGCAAGAGCGACGAACATCTATTTATGGGGAACTCGTCCACATCCAAGGTCGAAGGTCACGACAAAGTGGTGTTGAAGCTGACTTCAGAGAAGGAGCTGACTCTCACCAATGTCATGCACGTGCCAGATATACGGAAGAATCTGATCTCCGGCACTTTGCTGAGCAAGAACGGATTCGCTGTGAAGTTCGTGTCTGACAAGCTAGTTCTCTCTAAGAATGGGGTCTATTTGGGCAAGGGTTATGTAAAGGATGGACTGGTCAAATTGAATGTAATGACAGTCATCCCAAAATCTGTTGTAACTGATGTTTCAATGAATAAGAATAATCCTATTGCTTATGTTGTTGAGTCTTTTAATATTTGACATGAACGATTAGGGCATGTGAATTACAAGTCTATACAAAGACTAATTAACATGAATCTGATTCCAAAATGCAAATCAAGTAAAGACAAATGTGAAGTATGCGTACAGGCCAAACTCACAAAAACGCTATCTCCACATGTAGAGAGAATAATCGAACCTCTAGGTTTAATACACACAGATCTGTGTGATTTAAAATTTGTGCAAACTAGAGGCGGTAAAAAGTATTTCATGACCTTTATCGATGATTGCACAAAATACTGTTATGTATACTTGCTAAGAAGAAAGGATGAGGCCTTGGAAAAATTCAAGGAATACAAGTTGGAAGTTGAAAACCAACTTAGCAAAACCATAAAAATTATCCGAAGTGATAGAGGAGGCGAGTATGATGAACCTTTCAACGCGTTCTGTAGAGAGCACAGGATTATTCATCAAACAACTGCTCCCTACTCACCAGAATCTAACGGAGTTACGAAACGAAAGAACCGAACTCTGAAAGAGATGATGAATGCAATGTTGCAGGAATCTGGGTTACCCCAGAACATGTGGGGGGAAGTGTTGCTTACCACCAACTATATCCTTAACAAGATATCGCATAAGGTTACTGGCAAAACGCCATACGAACTTTGGAAAGGTAACGTACCATCGTACAAATACCTCAAAGTGTGGGGGTGCCTAGCAAAAGTGGCAGTACCACCTCCTAAAAAGGTCACAATCGGACCTAAGACCGTTGATTGTATTTTCATAAGATATGCACACAACAGTAGTGCTTATCGGTTTCTGGTATATAAATCTGACATACCAGATATACATGTAAATACAATAATGGAATCAAGGAATGCGTCCTTCTTTGAACATGTGTTTCCGTGCAAGGATAAAGAACATCTGAAACGAACTCGTGAACAAAGAGAAGCAGGCACTTCTGTCAATGAAACAGAAGATGAACCTAGACGAAACAAAAGAGCTCGAAAGGAGAAAACCTTTGGGCATGAGTTCATAACGGCCTTTCTTTTAGAGAATGAGCCTAGAACTTTCAAAGAAGTCATGTTTACACCTGATGCACATTCATGGAAGGAAGCAGTTAAAAGCGAAATAGACTCCATTATGCAAAATCATACATGGGAGTTAGTCAATTTGCCACAAGGGTGTAAAGCACTTGGGTGCAAATGGATTTTCAAAACAAAATTGAAAATGGATGGCTCAATAGAGAAGCACAAGGCTAGGCTTGTGGTGCAAGGATTCCGGCAAAAAGAGGGCTTGGATTTCTTTGACACTTATTCTCCGGTTACGAGAATAACTTCAATAAGAATGCTAATAGCATAGCAGTATTACGAAACCTCAAAATCCATCAAATGGATATGAAAACTGTCTTTCTAAACGGAGAATTAGAAGAGGGGATATATATGAAACAACCTGAGGGTTATGTTGTTCCTGGACAGGAACACAAGGTGTGCAGACTTGTCAAGTCTCTATATGGACTCAAACAAGCTCCAAAACAGTGACATGAAAAATTTGACAATGTCATGATGTCAAATGGCTTCAGCATCAATGAATGTGACAAATGCATCTACTTCAAAAACACTCCAAATGGATACATTTTGTTGTATTTATACGTAGATGACATGCTCATTATTGGAAGCAATAAAGACATGATCAACAGAACTAAGAGCATGCTTAGTGGGAAGTTTGACATGAAAGACTTGAGACTAGCAGATGTCATACTAGGGATCAAAATCACTAGACATTCTGAATGAATTATCCTATCTCAATGTCACTATGCTGAAAAAGTACTTGAGAGATTCAAAAACTACTCAAGCGGGACTGCAAAGAGTCCTGTGGACCCTCATCTTCACTTGACTAAGAACTCGGGGGGTGCAGTGTCACAATTGGAGTATGCACGTGTGATTGGAAGTCTCATGTACTTGACCAATTGCACAAGACCTGACTTGGCACACTCAGTAAATGTACTAAGTCGCTACACAAGTAATCCAGGACACAAACACTAGAAAGGAATAACTTGAGTATTGAACTACTTGCGATATACTCAAAGTTATGTGCTACACTATGGCAAATACCCAGCAGTTCTGGAAGGATACAGTGATGCAAACTGGATATCAGATTCTAGAAACTCAAAATCCACAAGTGGATATGTATTTACACTTGGTGGTGCAGCAGTATCATGGAAATCTTCCAAACAAACACTGCTGGCCAGATCCACGATGGAGTCTGAGTTCATTGCTTTAGACAAAGCAGCAGAGGAAGCTGAATGGCTTCGGAATTTTTTGGAAGATATCTCAATGTGGGATAAACCAGTGCCAGCATTAGGTGTACACTGTGATAGTCAATCGGCTATAGCTCGGGCACTGAGTCGCTTGTACAATGGTAAATCACGTCATATAAGAAGATGACATAAAACCGTTAGACAACTACTCTCGAATGGTATAATCTCAATAGATTATATCAAATCGGCTGACAACCTAGCGGATCCATTTACTAAAGGTTTGTCACGAGATCAAGTTGTTAAATCATCAAGAGGAATGAGTTTAAAGCCTATGATCAAAGAGGATGCTTGATGGAAAACCCCACCTACGTGACTGGAGATCCCAAGATGTAGGTTCAAAGGGAAAACCAAATCAAGCAGAATCTAGATAAGCATTGGGAGACTCAGTTCTCCTCCCAGTTCCTAGGATGATGAACAGTGCTACATATATGAGTTAAGGTTAAGCTTGGATTTTAATGATTCCATAGCTTTGAAATACAAGTGGGGTATGACAGGATACTCTTTATGGTAAATCACCTTATGAGTGTGAAATGGGGCCGTTTCTAGGAGAATGACGAGAGGCTAACATTCTCCAAGTTCACTCATGAATAACCAGGGATGTTCAAGGCCAAAATGAACACAACAAGAGAACCTAGTTCTGTGAGAAGATGAAAATGTGTGATAGCTGTTGTTTCGGTTTACATCAAAGCACGGGTGGTTCAAGACATCATGTTCACTACCTGATCGAGTAAATCCGATAGCTACTTACTATGGGTGGTTCAAGGCTGAAACACGCTATCAGCTCAGATGCAGTGATTTTTTGACTGTACTCTCAAAAGTCTTTCTGTCTTTTAACATATGTTTAGAATCATTTCTATTCATGTGGGGGATTGTTGGAACTCATTTTATAAAGTGGCGTCGGGTACTTTTCCGGGCACAATTCCGGTGGACTCCAGCCAATGTCAATACCGAAAAAAGAAAGCATTGGCTTCGTCTCTGCGAGCACATTCTGGTAATGTACTCATACGGTAAAAATGATTTCCGTTTGAATGAGAAATGGAGGCCCAAAGTTGGGTGCATGAAGTGCATAAACTTGGGAAATGTTGGGGTATAATTGTGTCCCACATTGGAAGTTTGGAGAAACATTCACTAGTATATATACTAGGAAAATGGATCTAAGGTTGTGGCCTTGGGTCATTACCCATTTGTAATGGGGAGAGGACCTAGCTCATCAAGACCACACGCGCGCCGAGCCGGGCCGGGCTTGGGCTGGCCAGCCAACGCCCTATCTTTTTGGGCCGATCCAAAAGGCCCATCAGTGGGCTTTGACCTAGTCTGGACAGTTGGGCTTTGACTGATTCCTGGAGAGATTTCGGGGCTGCAGACCCAGTCTTCCTCCACGTTCAACAGCTCCTGCTTTCTCTCATCAACGTTCCAATCTGTTGCTTCAACAGCTCCTGCTTTCTCTCCTCAACGTTCCAATCTGTTGCTTCATCAGACTCGCTCCACTATCTCCTCCGAAGGCTCTACAAAAGAGCAGTTCTGTTCTCATTCGTAATACACCAGAACATCAATCTCCTCTTCCTCCCTTCTCTGTTTTCTAAATCGAGTCTGAGAGTACTACGCAGAACGCGTTCGTAGACTTCTGATCTTTGGTTGCTCAATTCAGAAGAGCTTGCAGTTGTATTATGGGATTCGAAACGCCGAAGAACCGTCGTAATACGGGATGTTATCAGAATTAAGGAAATAGATCCAGTCTCGACTCTGCACCAGATCCAATCCGAATATCGTTCGGTATACTTTCGTTGTTTAATTACAATTTATGTGCGATTTTTAATTATTGCAGTTTAATTCTGTTCGATTCTGAAATAGCGTTCCTACAATATCTAGGGTTTGGGTTCGAGTAGGTTCGGGTACATATCGGTTTTGGGTCCTTCTTGACCACTAATTTTTTAATCGGAACTCGATCAACCCCAAAAATTAATGCGAATTTGGGTTAGTTTTTTACGAGTCCAGTGGTTATCATAGTAGAAACTGATATATCCTAAAATATTGAAACAAAATTAGATAATAAAAAAACGCGCAGCTTTGAGTTTTTTTAATAAATAAATTTTGAAAAGTTTGTTTTTGGTTTTAAATTTGAGTTGCAGAGAGAATAATATGACTACTAGAATATGACGTATTTTGAAAAAAAGTTACGTTAATAACCATAGAAACATAAAAAAGCTTTAAAATTCAAAACTGAAAACTCACAAGATTATAAAAGAAGTCTTAAATTACTTAAGTTAATTGTCAATTGAGATTTTGTCAAATTCACAATCGAGTTTATTAATATAATGTAACATTTAGGGTAGTTCAATTCAGGTTCAAGTCAAATTGGATTGAATTGACGAATTATTATAGGTCAATAATTAATTCGGGGTGACCCAATAGATCAAACACGTCATTTTAACAAAAAATTGTGTAATATTAATATATTATTAAATAGTTAAATGACCTATGTGCGATTTTTAACTTGGATGAGTTGAGTAAATGACATATGTGCGACGTTTTTATTAAGAAATTAACCCTCTAGAAAACTAACTCTTTTCTCCTAAATCCTAAACCCTACACTCTAAATCCCAAAAAGTAATATTTTAGGGAGAGAAAAAACAAAGAAGATGGAGGGAAAATAATAATAAAATAAACTAGTAGGGGTAGGAAAAATACATAAAAATTAAAGATGGTAGTTTTGTTAATTAAAAACTCTTAAAGAGTTAATGGGCCCAAAACCCTTCCTCAAATTTAAAAGTTTGATTTTCAACTTTATCAGGCCCACATTCCAGGCCCAACCCACTAAACCTAAACTTCCGCTCTAGGCCCGTGTAGTCAGCCCATCACCTTTCTATAATGTTTTTTTTTTCCTGTTTTTTTTTTCTTTCAACTTTCTTTGATGTTGTACATAATCTTCGGTCCCAAACTTGTAAGTAGAGAATGGAGGATTTTGGGGCCATTTACCTTTTAAGAGTTTTTTATTAATAAAAGAGACCCTTACTAGTTTTTATATATTTTTTTTATTTCTATTAACTTATTTTATTATTTTTTTTTTTTCTTTTTTGTTTTTTTTCTCTCTAAAATATTATTTTTTTGGGTTTAGGATTTAAGGAATAGGGTTTAGGGAGTAGGGTTTAGAGAGAGGGGTCCATTTTTACTAAGGGTCCATTAGTTTAAAAAAAGGTTTATCAAATGGTCATTTACTTAACTCATCGGAGTGAACAAAAATAAAAGCCAATGAATGTGGATCCTTAATTGCAGTTATCTCCCATTTTTATATGTTGGATCCTTAATCTTTATATGCTCTTCCGCGTTTAACATTGATTTTAACATTAGTCTTAATTCCAATGAAGGGCAAGATTCATTACTATAAAGCCAATAAATGTGGATCATAGTTGTAACTTGTAAGTAGAGTGAACAAAAATAAAAGCCAACTAGAAATCGAAGCGTAGTGTCACGATTTAAATTTGAGTTTCTAATATATGGATTGTTGTTTCATGTTTTATCTTAGACGATATATTATTTGATATGTATTTAAATGTAATATCTAAATCTTGACAAAAAAATGTAATATATAAGTATTTTAGGTATAAAATGCTATGATTGTACGAAGTACAATTTTATTTAGGTCAGAAGTTCAATTTAAATTTTGAATTAAGGTGGTAGTTGTTTTTTGTAAGGATGCGTTTTTTCCTTTGAAAATATTTTAGAAATGCATATCTAATTATATGTGTAATACCACAGCCAAATGGGCCGGCCCATCACAGGGCTGCAGTCCATACACCCCAACACATCCTTGTTGGCTCCAAGCCCCAAGGCCCAGCCATTTAATCAAGAGATTGTTGGGAGCGCTCGAACACGAGACCTCTCCCCTTTATCCACTCCCCACAATGAGTGAATACCAATTGCGATGCAGTACAATTGGTATTCACTCCTTGTGGGGAGTGGATAAAGGGCAGATGTCTCGTGTTCGAGCGCTCCCAACAACCTCTTGATTAAATGGCTGGGCCTTGGGGCTTGGAGCCAACAAGGATGGGTTGGGGTGTATGGGCTGCAGCCCTGTGATGGGCCGGCCCATGTGGCTGTGGTATTACAAAAAAGTACACTTTATGTTGGTGCCTGACCTTGCCGACAACGGGCCTGACAGACACCCCGGCACTGCAAGCCTGTTAAGGATGGCAGTGCCGGGGTGTCTATCAGGCCCGTTGTCGGCAAGGTCAGGCACCAACATAAAGTGTACTTTTTTTGTAATACCACAGCCACATGGGCCGGTCCATCACAGGGCTACATCCCATACACCCCAACCCTTCCTTGTTGGCTCCAAGCCCCAAGGCCGCAGCACAATTGGTATTCACTCCTTGTGGGGAGTGGATAAAGGGGAGAGGTCTCGTGTTCGAGCGCTCCCAACAACCTCTTGATTAAATGGTTGGGCCTTGGGGCTTGGAGCCAACAAGGAAGGGTTGGGGTGTATGGGCTGCAACCCTGTGATGGGCCGGCCCATGCAGCGTAATTGGTATTCACTCCTTGTGGGGAGTGGATAAAGGGTGGAGAGGTCACGTGTTCGACTATCACCAACAACCTCTTGGAAATGGCTTTCATTAATTTGGAGTAGCCCCCAAGGATGGGTTGGGGTACATGGGTTGCGGCTCATGGAGTGTCTCATGTTGGGCTAGGCTCGTGGCTTGAGCACTCACATAAAAATGTACTTTTATGTAACATCCCCAGGCCAGCCACCGCGTCACCAGCCGATGCCGTCTGGTTGTCCACATGGGCCGCAGCCCATACACCCCAACCCTTCCCCCAAACTGGGTAGGTTGTTGGTGAGAGTCGAACACGCGACCTCTCCACCCTTTATCAAGCCTCCGAAGAGCGCCTTGATACCAATTGTGCTGCAGCGCAATTGGTATCAAGGCGCTCTTCGGAGGCTTGATAAAGGGTGGAGAGGTCGCGTGTTCGACTCTCACCAACAACCTACCCAGTTTGGGGGAAGGGTTGAGGTGTATGGGTTGCGGCCCATGTGGACAACCAGGCGGCACCGGCACCGGTTGGTGGCGCGGTGGCTGGCCTGTGGATGTTATAATATGTTGTGCTTGAACTCGAGTATTTGTAAGAAACTTGCTACAACTTTCATTTCGTACATGCTCTACTACCCTCTACATTTCTAATTTTTTACCTTTATCTTACAAATTTATTACATTTTAATAATGTCTTTTTTGTTATGCTTTAGTTATTGATATTCATTAATATATCATTTTATTTATTTGGTCTGGAATATATCATTTTATTAGTCACGTTGAGTTTACATATTCCTAGACATTAATATCATTTTAATTAAAATATAATAGTAATTAATTCATATTCTTATTAAATACGGAATAATATAAATAATTGGTGACTTTGCATTTTCTTAAACTTTGTTATATTTTATATAAAAGTACATTAAGTATTTTATCGGTACTTGCTTACTCTTCTTAGCGAAATTATAATTCATAATTTCTTCCTTGTACATTTCATATGTGAGAGTAAGTACATGTCTATTATTTCGGCTTTCATCCTTGATTAATTCCTCTAGACCAACACCAATGAGGCCAAATTTAGTATATATACATGATGAGTGTAAAATGAATATATATAAAATAGAACAATAAAAATCATCCTTAACTAAAATAACAACACACCTATCTAAAACGATTTAGTATAAAAAAGAAACTAAAAATACAAACCTAATTGAATTTATGCTACGATTGTCTTTGTCCTCCTTCTAGTGAAAGCTAATGATGCATGATTTAAACAATCGGTGCCTCGATAGTGCTATTAGATTATCCAATTCTCTAACATCTTCACATAAAATTAACCTATCTCGATCAAAAGACAATTATATTAATAAATTTAAACGGATATATGTAAGTATTGTAGACTACAAAAGAGATCCAAATACATATAATCAAGGATAGTTTACCGTGAGGTGGATAAATACTTGCATCATCGACAATCGGAAATCCTCATTCACATCTGTAACTTAATAATTATGCTTATTTCAATGACCATGTTTTTTTAAGGTGTTGTCCACTATCTTCCAAGATTCACTATATGGCTTTCTAAAACTAATTTCCATGTAGAAGAATGAGATGATGGATGCCCAGAGCAAATGAACGAAATACCACCATTTTTGCCCTTTTATAGATGAAAATGTTACTTGGAAAGTGAAGTCATTTTGACATATAACCGTTTAGACATCTTGACTATAATTTGTTTCCAACTATTCATTGTGTACTAAATACGAGAGTTACGTGTAGTAATTGGATAATATTAAAATAGGAGTAAATGAGAGCAAAATATAACATATACAGTGTGTAGTAACTATCGCTAATTGAGATTTTTATGTTAAAAATGAGTCATAACCTAAAGAGTAGTCCATACGTAGAGGCAAGATTTAGTTGAAAAAAGTGTGTGAGGAGAGAGAATAATTACTTACAAATAGTGCTCATTTTTATATATACACATAATTATGCTATATGGTATATTAAAACAAACAAAGAAAAATTAATTACTAAAATTACAAAGTAGCCTATAATTATACTTATGTATTTTATATTGGTTTATAAATCCTAAAGTAAAAACCAATCGAAAAATCTAACATATTGTATACTAAGGGTGATAAATTAATCCTACATGCAAACTATAATTTTAGGCATATTTAAGCCTTTGATTTTGTCTTTAAAAATTAGCATTCGATGACCTAGAATGTTAACTTTTAAATATATATAGATATAAATGGTTATTTTTCATGCTTGATAGAAATATAAATTTAACTATGTTGAAAATTTAACGTGGAGATATAAGAATTATACAACGATATGAAAATAAGGACTTTTAAATTGATTAATATGTAGTAATTGTATATAATTGTGAATCAAAAACTTTGTATATTATATAGACAATTATAGATTATTAATATAATTATTAATATATGAAATTGTCACTCTAGTACTTTTTGGATTTGAGAAATTGTTTAAATTTTGTGCAAAATAAATAAGACATGAAATGAAAAAAAAAACTAATTCATCTTTAAAAATTAGCATTCGATGACCTAAAATGCTAACTTTTAAATATATATAGATAACTGGAGGATTTGGATAAACACGGACGTACATAACTTTTTTTAAATTCAAACATGAACATGATTTACAATAGGACGTACACATAAAGGATAACATAGGAGAGTTTGTTTAGGATCAAACAAATTAAGCCATATCATCTTCCTAGTTGCTTTTTGCATCTAAACAACTAGATTCTTCTCCAACTTATCAAGTTAAACAATCCCATTGTTGATCAATCAAAAAGAGCAAAAGCAAAGTTGATTCATGCATGACTCCCCAAAACCCTAATTTGGAAATTGGGCGGAAAAAAAATCTCTACTTGGACCATTCAAAACCATCCATCTCCCTTACAAAAGCAGGCATACAACTCGAACTCCTAGCAATCGCTCCAGGCTTTGGTCCTTTCTTTTGATCCTTAGGACTCATGGAGTGTGCCCTAGCCCTAGAGTTGCTCTTCTTCAACATCTCCCTCATAGCCTGTGCCTGGCACAACACTGGGTAAGCCCTCCCGAGCTTGTTGAACCTCATGCAATGACCCATGTGAGCTTCAAGCGCCTCATCAACGTTCTTTCCTCCGCCTTTCTCCATCTCCTCCTTCACGGCCTCAGAGCAGAGTCCACAGATCCACTTCCCAGAGTACTTCTCCTTTATCTTCCCTATGTACTCTGGGGTGCACTCCTCACTCATCCCACAACACTCGCACTTTACGTCCTCCACCTCTGATATGGGAGGGAGGACGTTACCAGACGAGCTCTTGAGCACCTCCTCTTCTATGTTGCTCAGCTCAAACGATATGTCTGAGATCGTTCTGTATAAGATTTCGGGGGAGAGCTTTGGTGGCTTGGTGAAGCTCTTAGTTGAGGTAGTTTTGGTAGAGTAGGAGCTAGAAATGGCTTCTCCATGGGGTGCCATATGTCTATTTTGGAATACCAAATAGTGAACTAAAAGAATAGCTTATGAATGTTTGTGTGAAGGCTATGTTTTCTTTCTATGTTTCCTCGTCCCATGGCGGCTTATATATATACATGATGTTGGAATCGAAGAGATCATTCATGTGGCTTGTAATTTTGAAGGTTAATGCATTGATGATTGATGTCCACATGAAAGAGATCATGTCACGAGACTTCGCCAGATTTTTCATGAAGGGGAGGAAGAAGTGTATATGTGAACGTGATTTCATGTACAATTTGCTTGCGGTTGTGCGTCTTTTTCGTATGTGCAAATTGCTTGCTACATTTAATGTAACTTACAAGAAGAGTTATTTACTTTACTCTTTTACTGTTCTTACATTTAATGCACACCTTTTGCGTTGATGGTTTTGTTGCTGCTGGTTTTCCTAGTATTTTAGACTGCTCTTATATGACAGATATTTTTTTACAAAAGGAAATTTGAGATCTCCAATATGTAGTTTACAACATCTTATAATTACTATTACTTTTGGAGAGGAACACCATTTAACTAATTAACGGATATAGTAGTGTCATGTCTTTTCTCAGCTTAACTGATATGTATGATATATAATTTGTGATCATGAAGTCACGTAACTTAAATATTTTTCGTGTTGTAATGGTTTAATGTCTCTATGAATATAAAAATCAACAAATGAATAAGTAAACACTTATGGAGTCACCTTTCTATAATAAATATTACATTTTTCTGATCAAAATGTTTATATTTTCATCCGAAAAATATGGTTGATCCACGTAGATCTTATGGTATTGCCTAATACCTTATCTTTGTTTTAGAAACTTAGAAAAACGAAAATGGGTAAATGGCTACTTGGACCTATAACTATATTATTTCTGCGAAAGAACTATAGCCATGCAAAATTTAAAACATTAATTAATCAATCACGAGCACTGAAATGTGAAAGACAAATTTAAAGAGAAAAAGACAGGAAGAATCCAAATTTTAAAATACAAGAGATAGAAGAGAAGTTCACGAGAATTAAGTAGTTAAGAAGAAGAAGAAGAAACGCCCGTTACAACGTAACGTGACATATAAATCTATGCTAGAAAGAACTAGTCGTTTTCCTATCATGCAAGTCTTGGTTGTTGAAGCTAGCTTTATATTTTCTAATCTTCTACACTATACGTACGTATGTATGTTATATTTGTGTGGTTGTTGGATTGTGTTGTCTGTATTTGCAGCTTAGCAACCACAAAATTCATTTGGTTGTACGTGAGCTATATCACCTTTTTTCCTTAGGAAGAGGGTAACAAATAACACCTACTATTTAGAGGTGTTTAGTGAAGGTCAACTCGTAGAAAACAACCCTAATTTTGGTGGTATTGACATGATACATAATAGGTTGAACTCTCAGCTTCAATTGGTGAGTAAGATTGTTAAAATTTATGGGTTGATATAATATAGACCGGGGACGTGCAGACACGAGCGTATAGGTGTAGATAAGTCTAGACATATAAGTCCGAAAGAGTTCCATCCTAAAATCAATGACAAGAGGAATCTATATATCAACCTTATATATTAAGCATTGATATCAAATCACTTTCAATGTGGGATGAACTTCATATTTCAACATATCCCTGTAAGTGCAAATTGTCTGATCCGGTTGACACTTAGACAAGCGGTCTAGCAACTCAATCTCTTTATAACTAGCCAAATAACGGGTGGGTAGCACATCTTGCTAAACCCAACCCAAACAACCAGAAATCGGACACCGTATCAGACCTGATATGCTATTATGTTAAAGTATGACAGATTGATACACGGGGAACGTGTCACTCCGTGCACAAAAGTGCATATAAGCTTGGTATATAAGTCTGGTAAGGTTCCATCTTTAAACCAAATAACAAGCAAAAAAATTACCAACCAATCTCATATACGAAGCATTGATATCACTCACTTCCAATGTGAAATTGAATTCATAGTCCAATAAAGTAATCCAACCATGGGGTAAGTTGCAAACACTCTAGGCCATAGTTAGGGGCTATTTGTAGGGTTGGACAAATTTCAGGCCAGACCGGAAATTTGGACTGGACTGAATTGGCCCGGATTGGACCGGACCAGTTCTAACCGGTCTAGAAATTTAGGATTTTCGGGTCCGGTCCGGTCCGATCTAGTCCAGTTTATTAAAAAATCCTAAAATTTTATATGGCACACCTCTCCTCTCACCAAAACTTTATGGCAAGTTATAGGTTTTATGTTATTAACAGGTTGTATGCAAACTATGGCACAATGCCATGCCATTGCAAGTACCATATTTTATCATCTATGCAAAATTATATTTAGATTTGAGGGGTTTTTTCATGTTCCTCTAGTGCAAGGATATAAACTGGTCCAAATCAGACCGGAAATATCCGATTCGGTCTTCGGTCCATCATTTTTCAAGTTCCGGGTTCCGGTCTGATCCAGGTCGGTCTGGTCCGGGTTTAGACCGATACTCATCCCTAACTATTTGTGCAACTATAAAAATTCAAGATAGTTCATGCAGCTACCCCTTTAATTTGGAACCATTTCTTGCAATTTAACGAATACGAAACTTTACATAAATTACAAAGTATAAACTGTATATTTTTGTGTTGAGAAGGAGAGACATCACTCTCGCAATTAATTAAATCAAAGGTTGATTTTGAACTAATCGAAGCTTAGCCAAATTCCTAACATTAGCAACCATCAATAGAGAAATACTATTAGGTGGTTCATCAAATACATACGTATAATATAATTTATATATTTTTGTACAAGCAATATAATTAAACATGTAATCTATTAGGTTAATGCAATAGTGTAACATCTCACGATACATGCATGTTCACACGAGAAAAAAACATTTAAATTAACTATATATATATACTTTTATACAGATAATATAATTAAACATATAATTCAATAGGTTGATACAATAGTGTAAGATTTCACTATATTCACATAAATAAGGGTTTTATTTAGATCGAAATCTATATTCGATTTTTTTCGTGTGTAAAATTTCCTTATGCCGAAGTCAAGACAATTTTTTTACAAAATCATGTAGTAGATTTTTTTTCGTTAAACATTGTATGAGAGACGCCAAGCATAACACTAAACAAAATATATTTTTTTTATTAAAATACGAACTCTACCTTACAAAAAAAAAACAGAAGCTACATCCTTCATATTGGGCTTGAAATAGTCCGGTCTCTTCATATTCAGGCCCATATGGGTATATTAAATATTAATCTATTAGAGGTTTGTTTAGATTATATTTTATTTGATATTATAATATTAAAAACTGATATTATAATGTTAAAAATGACATTATAATGTCAGTTTTTAACATTATAATATCAGATAATGCGTAATTCAAACAAATCTTAAATGAGCCGCTAGTAGTGTCTTTTCTCTTTTTATTTTTCCTCTCCGTCCACTAATTATTTTGAAATTGTGCTTACTTTTTTATTTCAAATTTAATAATGATCATATGTTTCCATCAAGGGTTAGTGACCTCCAAAAGAAATAAGTAGGCAACAAATCACTTATTTAACAGAACTAACCAATTAATTACAAGAGAAACTAATCATCACAATAACCATGTAACTTTGTAGATCACAATAATCACCCTAGCTTTATATAAAAGCAAAATCACCATAGTTAGGACAACATGCATGATTGTAGATGGCAATTAACTAGTTAAGTGGCACTCGATAGAGATTGCCATGTGGAATTCTAATTAACTTAAACTTTCAGTAATTAAATAAATAATGGTAACGATTGTTACTTAACAAAATTAATCAAGATGATTAAAAAATATCCTAGAAAAGAGTCGGAAAAGCTATTATATAAAGATGCACAAAGAATGTGTACGGTATTTATCATGCACCACACCATATTCATGTGTTTCTCATTGAGTACACGCGTAAAAATTAAAGTTACAACTCAAATCTTTGCTTTGCTTTGCTTTGCTTTCAAAGAGAGGTTTAATCCATAAAAAAAAAAAGAGGTTTAAGATTAATCGGTGCACTGAGATGTCGTGCTACTCCAAGGGCCGGCCACGTTCTTGTGATCTTTCGTTTAGTGGAGCTTCGACTTTTTAGTTATTTATTTATTTATGCATTTATTTATTAGTGGAATCAACTCAAACTAATCAAAAATTGAAACATTTTTCACGAGGGAAATGGGTAATGTAACACTTCTAGTGTACAAAAACGCGAACAAATATCTACTAAGTAATACTTAAATGGTACTTCTTCTGTAATAATTCGCACAATTCTTGCGCCTTGTCGGATTTTTACACCATATGTCATATGAAATACTAATTATTATTCAAATTAAATTAAATTAATATGGATAATATTGATATCAAAATCATATTTAAATTATAATTTGGTATCTTAGTACAAATATATCCATTTTTTCTTATTTATTATACTATTTATCAAATCAACAAATATAATATTCGTATATAAGAAAGGGTATAGATTTGAATGAAATTGGAAAAAAGAGAGAAACTTTATTTTAATCGGTTTATTTAATTAACATTTGTCTTTAGGGTATAGGTTAAGGATTCTGGTTTATGAAATAAAATCTTAAAGAGGAAATAGTAAACCCTTTTGAAAAATATTAAAAAGTCCTAAACAATTAGCATCTAATCAACTCTTTATATATGGATTCTTAACGGAAAATGTTAGAAAAATTGTATTTTGAAAACATTGAATGAGGTGGAAATGTACTATGATGACACATGGCATATATGAGGTGGTTTATTGTGTAATAGAGATATAGTCTTATTTGAGTTGTGATTTAGTAATTATATATAGTAGATTACATTAGATGTATAGGTCAATATGAAAATTAGATGTTTCATTATATATATGTTGAAAGTGCTTCAAATATTTAACTCAAGATTTTAGAGGTTTCGTGTTTGATTCCTTCTAGCTGCGTGTATGAAATAATTTGTGTTAGGAGAATCCATCCCACTAGAAAATGGTCAATCAGAACCCGATCAGGACGTTGATTAATTGAAACGGGCGAAGAATTAAAAAAAAAGATATATTAAAAGAAGAAAAAAAACATACATAATCATTTTTTACCTTCAATATGTTTGTGTAATTGTGTATATGTATAAACACTTGAATTGTACTAATACCTTGTCTAGTAAATAGAACAAAATAATGTTAGGTACTTGTATAATTAGTTTATTTGATATTGCTTGTTAATTCTATCAGTATCGCACAACGTTCGAACCAAATATTCATATCTCCGTTTACAAAGATTCTCTCATTATACAAGTACCTAACATTATTTTGTTCTATTTAATTCTCCTTAGTATCGCACAACGTATGAAGTATAATTAGTTGTACGGATGCATAAATGTGAGGTAGCTTCTACGTACCTATATTAGTTTATATACATCCCAGTCAAATATACGTTACACTGAAGTATCCTCAAAGATTAGATAGAATCTAACAAAACTTTACAATAACCAACCAACTTAAGTTTAGAATCTTTGTGGCCAATGGGTATGCTTTAGAGGGCAGGACCCACAAAACAACTGTATATAATTATTAATTCATGTGCATCTCTTGATTAATTAAGACTAGTTGGATCATATATAAGTTAATATATAGTGGTACGGTAGCTAGTATATAGATCAATGTATATATACATAATATAATATATATGTAGTATGTACTAAAAATTGAGACATTGTTGTAGTGATGTTGAGTGGATTGAATAATTGAGGGTTCCCTCCATCTTATCCATTGTAGCCCCAAATCGAGCCAAAAGAAGTAGAGAGATTATCCAATCCACAATATATTTTAATTAATAATGAAAAAAGATACATGTTTTTATGATTAAAGGTAACAAAAGTAGAGGTCCATTTGTGTACGTATTGGTAATAAACCAACACGTAGCTACCAAAATAGTTAACCATATTGAGTTGTGTTTGGATGGACCACTAGCAAAGGAACACGCATTATGTGGTTTCTATTTCATGCCTTAATGTACAAGGGAATACAATTCACAAGTTTTTTTTTTCTTCCCTAAAACTCAAAACCTATTAGTCAAACTAAACTAGCTAGCTCTATTTTACTTTGTTTACTTCACCATTTAGGTTCATTTTAATAATCCAAATCTATTTATACTTTTTTTCAAAAAAAAAAAAAGTAAAGCAATGCCTAATTAACTTGAATTTGTCATTTGGCAAACAATTTAGGATCCGTTTGAATTTCCAAAAATAATACATTAAATTACATTATTAATTTAATGTAATATAATGCAATTTAATACATTATTTAGGGAATTCAAACAGACTCATTTTGTCTTTTTTTACATATTACAAATGTGATCCACTATCAATACCACAATTCAAAATCTCTAAACTTTTCCATATATAGAAGGCTTAAAATTCGTTATAAGTGAAGGCAGAATCGAATTCGTAATCTATAATTTATGGAGAATGATGCTTTTCTAGTTCATCTCATTCAATACTTGTTATAGCTAAGAACTAATTTTATGTGTAATCAATATTGTACAATACTAAATGGTATATACATTCGTGATTATACATTCAAGTATGGTGTAAATAGATTTGATGTTGAAACATAGACAATGCCAACTGAAAATGAATACCCCAAAATGGAATCACTTTTAATTTAAACGAGTGGTGCATCTTATATTGATATGAAACTTGTATATTTCATACTATAAATTACTAAATTTACACATAAAAATGAGATACTGAGCTCCAACGTCCATATCATGAACTGCCCACCAATCATTTATCAAAAGCACAACCACAAACGTACAAACAAGAAATTAAAACCAATTATATGATAAAATGAAATCCACACAAGGCACTCAACTAAGCTAAAGTAGCTCACTCCACTTTAACCCAATAAAATAATAATAAAAAAAGAGCAAAAAAACGAAGACTTCCTCAATTCCTTGACCTTAAATACCCCAACCCTCTTCATTTCCCAAACAACTCCAACTCCAACACAAACATATTTACTCCCTTCTTCTCAAACACCAAACCCTAAAAAACCCTAACAAAAGGAGAATTAAATTAGCAAAAAAATGGAAAATGAGATGCAAGTTGAGGCTTTTCCTAAGAAGATTTGGAGCGTGATGAGGGTGTTTTTCTTCATGCTACGCAAGGGAGTTTCCAAGAGGAAGCTCTCTCTCCACCTCAATCTCATGCTAAAGCGTAGCAAGATGGCGGGAAAATCCCTCGGAAACATCATGTTCCACCACCAGCCCGCCGCCGCCGCCGCCGCCGACCTCTTCAGCCTCTACAGGGCGGCGGAGGCGGGGCGGCGTGAGTACGAGTTCAGCTGCAGCAACACCCCCGCCCACCACAAGTTCTTGTTCAAGAAGAAGCAGCACAGGGCCCAGGCCCATTATGAGGCCCAATATGAGACTATTGAGGAGGAGTTTATGCAAATGATGGGCTTAAACGACGCCGTTGAGGCTGTTTCCTCCTCCCCTGCTTTGCCTGGCCTTCTCGGGTTTAGGTCGACCCGGGTCACGGACTCTCCGTTTCCGGTTTTTTCGGCTCGGGTTGCGGATGGGGACTGCCACGTGGACGAGGCGGCGGACGAGTTTATTAGGAGGTTTTACAAGCAGCTCAGGAGGCAGTCGCTCACTGACGGTTAATCGTGTTTCTCTTAACGGCGTCGTTTCACATGGTTTGAAGTTTGAACACACAACAACAGAAGAAAATTGGGGGGGAAATGAAGTACGTGTAAAAAAACGTGGGTCTTTTTTTCTTTTTCTTTTTCTTTTTTCCTTAGCAGGGTCTCTGGTATGTAATTACCGTTGGATTTTGATTTTATTTTGGGCATATCAAAATGTAACTCTGCTTATGAATGGGCTTGTAAGTTGTATGACTTGTATCCAATCGAATCACACTTTATAATACGAATAGGTTATTAACAAATCACGCCTTCTTATTCTACATACTTGGTTGATTTTTTATATTTTAAGGGCATATAATAAGAATGCAGATTCTAAAATTAAAATCAGATAAACCTATTATAAATACGGTTTTTCTAACCTATATTCTAAGAGTATATGTTAAGAATTCCTATTAAGAAATATAAATCTTAAATAAGAAAGAGTAAACCATTTAAAAAAAAAACTCTAAAAAATTAAAACATAATTAAAACTTTCTATATAAAAAATCTTAACCTATGCCCTAATAGAAAAATCGTTATAAATATTTAAGAGAATCCTAGACTATGTATAGGTATATAAAACTTTACATATATAGATATAGATCGAACGCTTTATTCATTATCCAAATCTAAATTTATTTGTACTTATTTATAGTAGATAATGTGTTTCCAACCGGTTTAAGCTTAACCAATTTATTTCATCATTTTATTGTATAAGGTTTCTTAATTCGGTCTTTATAATTTATGTAAGGGCATTGGTTAAAATTATTTATTTTAGAAATTATAGCTTATAAAAAATGGTTAAACTCGTTTAAAAAAAGTTAGAACTCTTAAACTACAAAAATCTAACAAAACTTTTCACATTATGCTCCTTAACCTATATACTGTATTAAAAACCCCGATTTTAACTAGTAGATCAGTTCTTGATACTAATATATGAGTTTATAATTTGATCAAGACCCATCTGTAGAGTTCTTAATACTATTTAGAGTTCAACAGTGGCGGATCTAGAACTTAATCGAAGGGGGGCGAGCTTTATATAATTTTCACTTCATAAATCGATGTTTATATTAATATTTCAAAACTATAAAAAATATGAGATTTACCTTTTAAAATTTGATTAATTTATGCAATATATACTCTATTTTTAAAAGTTTTGAAAAAATATTTAAATAATGTAAGATTTTTAATTTTTGTGTTAATAAAAAATTAAAACATGAAAGAAAAAATAAAAAATAAAAGAGAAATAAACATACTTAATAAACACAAAGATTTTAATAAAGCAATTAAGACTCAAGTTTTTAATAAAAGTATGAAAAAAAGGGTTGAGAAAAGATTGAAGAATTAAACTAATGACCTTTAGCTTTTTTTACACAAGTTTTAAGACAAATACCACTATGCTAATGCATTTTTCTTGTCATTTACTTATCATTTTATGTATATATAATAAAAATTAAAAATTCAAATGAAGGCTTAGAAAAAATTCGACATATTATAAGAGATTTATCGGGAGAAAGCAGCCCCTAGATCCGCCCGTGGATTTCAATCAAGACCAAATTGAGCACTTCATGTATTAAAGTTTGATAAGGACTTACAAAAAGCTTATGCAAAAACTGCTTTAATTAGTTACTTCAATAACAATAAACAATTTTAATATTGCGTCTTGATATTGAAATTTCAATAGTTATTGCATGCTTTTTTGTCCACTATAATATGAAAAAGAAAAACGCCATTACAATAATCGGTTCACGACAATTAGAAAAATATAAACGTTAAATATATGCTCTACCTAAATTTAAAATTTTCAAGTCTAGTCGTATTGTAATTATTTTGTATTTAAATAATTTCTAATTTGACTATATATGAAAAAGGATGGTGGAACCAGCTGAATTAACCAATGGATTTTCAACTGTAATTTATGTTATATATGGGCAATAAATTTATATAAAAAAAATGTATATAAAAAAACCTCAATAAACCAATAGATTTTCATTTGTGATTTGAGTGGTAGTGGGGAAGCATGTCTCAACTTGCTACAACTCTGCAGTAATTTAATGAAATAAATACTAATATTTACACACACATAATGGAGCATTATATATATATATATATATATATATGCTTTTCAAAAGCATGCAAATTTACTTTAGTAAGTTACATATATAAGATAATATAAAATAGAAATTCTTATTGTTAATTATAAATTGTTTCTTTTACAAATCTTTCAAATTTATGAACTTTTTCATCAGTACATGTAAATTATCAAACTACACATGAAAGATGGTGGATTTGAACCGGATACTCCACTGTCACTGTGGATTGTGAATTTGTGATATTGGTTGATCAATATTTTAAATTAATTTTGATCTTTTCAAATTTATGTAATGCTTATACCTTTTTTTTTTTAAGAATAGTGTTTGCATAAATTGATACATTTAGATACGTGCAACAAATTATGTAATGGAAACTGTTTATGTTGTTAAAAAGGGGGGGAAAGTATATGGGCTTGGTTCAAGAATGCAATTGTATAAAAAGCCCACGAGCCCCATTTAGAATTCGATGAAAAAAGAGACGCCCACCGTGGGGCTCGAACCCACGACCACAAGGTTAAGAGCCTTGCGCTCTACCAACTGAGCTAGACGGGCTTTTTGTTTTTGTGTTTATGTTTTGAAAATAGGTGCGAAATTTAAGAAACTTTAAACCACAATTGATAAATACTTTTTTGAGTTATAAAATATTTATGACAAAGAGAATTTTTTTTCTATAATAAAAGTCTCTTAAAAAGACAAAAAAATTTGACACTAAAATACATATTATATGTAGCACAATGAACAAATTTATAATTAAAAATGTATTGTTATAAATAACACAACCAATCTTTAGACTAGTGATCACAATCTACCCCATAAGAGACCATAAGGCCATAACAAGGAAGGCTATTTTCTGCAACTTTGAAAGTTCAGACTATTTTCCGCAACTCAAAATTATCCAGTAATTACAAAAATGGATCACACAAAGGCAACCCCAATGCTAAGTTATATGAAAATTGACATAAAACTCTTCTGGTTTTTGAATCTTGAGTTAGAGATTTCAACTCAAACTTCATATACAAACTTGCCCCTACCTACTAACTCATAATAGTTAGACATAAAAAGGCTTTCTTGAAACAAACATACACTTCTTCTTACTAGTTTAGCTAGATTTACGGCCTGCAACAGATCTTGTTCAGCTGAACTTTTTCCTGCCAAGTTAAAGTGACAAAATGAAAGTTCAAATATCAAAGAAGCACGTTTTCGTAGCGACGTTTGAGACATTTTTTCGTTACCTCAACACTGTCATCATCGTAGCGAACGACAAAGATGCACCTGCACCCTTTGATGTCATGTAGCATCCTCTGTATTTCCATCACGTGGGCGTCTACGTAGAGCGCGTGATCTGATCTCTCCTGCAAAGATCAGCCATGTAACATGTAATATGCAATGGCTAATGAAATTTACTAGCTGGAATTATAAGGAATAATGGTGAAGATGAGGAAAACAACACCTGGAAACACAACACGAGGTCGCCAACCTTGACCCTGTGGCACTCTGAAGGCTCTAGAGGAATCGAACGTTGGCGGATCGCGTCCTTTATGTTGACCCACTCGTCGTGCGAGTTGCTGAAACCCGAAAATCTTACCCGAGCTTCCTGCATTGTAATTACACAAGAAAACTTACCGATTGTTTCGTTTTTAGTTTCCTAAGGGAAAAGGTTCATGTGAGAATTGACACTTTGGTGAGAACGTGAGAATACTGAATGTGCATGGATTTATGCCTGTATGTGCATATATTTTTTACTATATGTATGTGATTATGTGTAAGCGAAAACTCATGCACACCTCAAGATGTGTATGGATTTTTGCCTGTATGTCCATATATTTTTTACTATGTGTATGACTATGTATAAGTGAAAACCCATGATGTGCATGAATTTTTGTTTGTATGTGTGTATTCTCACGTTTTTACCTAACGTTCATTCTCACCTAATCAAACCCTCTTCAATGAATTAAGAAGGATTAAGAGCTTTGTATGAAAACGAGGACGTCGAATCTTACAAGTTCTCCCGTTGTAAGGAGCCTGTAAGTAAGGATTGAAGCTACATCATACCTAGAATGAATGCAAAACATAATGTTATAGGAAACAAGTATAGTCTATCTTGCAATGCATTGCATTTTTAGTCTTTATACATCGACACTCGAATGAATCAACGCTCACCACGCATTATCTCTCGAAGACTTAGCTTCAAAAGTCAAATCCGCAAGCTCGGGAGCCCTTGAACCTGTATCAGTTAAACACAAAATTGATCAGCAACATCTCAATAAGACTTGGAATCCAATTTCTATTTACGCCATATGAAACCACCTCTTATGACTATCGACGTTTCAGCAAAAACGGATGCTTTGGAAGGAGAAACGAAGCTTGAACCACGAGTTGCAGACCCAGTTTGGACCACCAATGACTCGTTTTTCTGATCTTTGAACCAACTTTGCACCTGATGTATCAAAAGACAAGGGTGATAAGAGCAATGCGTGTACGACACCAAATCTTATGAGGCCGGAGCTAAAATGGAAGCGGGAAAAGACTTCACCTGTTGCCAGAAGACAGCAGGTTTTCCAGTACGCGCCGTGGATGAACTGTACAAAGCAATTTCACAATTCAGACATACCTTATAAGACAACCTTTTTCAAGTACAACATAATTTGCACAAGATTTAACATTTGAGGTCTGTTTTTTTTTATACCTAAAACTGGCAGCAAGATCTTCACAAAACTCCTGAGTGAGGCATTCTTCTTTTACCTCTCTGAACAAGTTCTCCATTTCTGCAACCTACAGAAACGATTCGCCGAACAACAACAGCAACAAGGCAACAATGACATAATAATAGACCAAATTTTTGAGAGAGAGATGGAGTATTTTGTGCAACTACATGTTACATGCAGATGGTCAAAACAATTCTAAGTTACCCATTTGTTAGAGACATGCATATAAGGCCAACAACTATGTTGAACTAGAGGTTCAAATCAAGCATGAAATTCGGGGTATGGATGCGTACATTTCGACCCCCAGACTCTGCTTGTGCGGGATTATACTGGGTTGATTATTGTTGTTGATACCACAAAACTTCAATGACCATTACACATTTTGAATTGTCACAAAAATTTCATCTATTTCCTTGGGAGTAGAAATGTGAACCTGTTATTGTTTTTGGATCATATCTTAGCAGATAAAAATTACTCCCCGTCTAAAAATTCAGGCAACTCCAAAATCATCAAGATCAAGAAGTCTTCACAGATTGGAAATTGTTTCACCCAAGATTAGAGGCATGCAATTTTCATACCCAGAATCTGAATCACACTCAGAAAAAAAAAAAAAAAAAGGAGAATTGAAAGATAGAACTAAATTGGATCACCTCAGATTGTGTGAAAACAGGGGACATGGGGATTGATTGTTGTGAGGAAATTGCTTCCATCTCCGGAGATTGTAAATTGATTGTGATTGAGAAATTTGGAGGGTTTTTGGGCTCTTCTTCTTCTTCTTCTTCCCCTTTAATTGGCCAAGGTTCTAGAATAATCAGCATCTACAGAGTAGAATATGACATATGCAAAATAACGCTACAGTTGTAATGTTTTAAAAAAATTGATACGTGGAATTGTGGAAATGGTAAGTGGAAGAATATGGCAACAGAGCTGCAGACACACACTTTCTTGTGTCAAACTATAGTGGCCAATCAGATCGATATTAAAGGTAAAAATAGTCAACTTTTAATTCATGAACTAAAATTATTATAGATAATTTTTTCAATTAAAATTTCGGTTAATTTGATAACATTATAACACTTAACAAAAGATCTAGTACAAATGATAATCACTTAACACGTTTAACAATAAAAAGATTACATGTTATCTAATTAATCAGAATTTAAACCGAAAAAATTATTTATATTATTTTAAGTGGCGGAACTAGAGAATTTCGAAAGAGGAGGCACAATTTTTTTTAAATATTATATTAATATTAAATAAAATAGTTATAAATAATATTAATATCAATCTCACGTGCATTCTCCTTTCATACTTTTCTTTCTTGAAAACTAACATTAATCTTCATCAACGTTTTTAGGTTTATTAGGAATAGTCGGAGACTCAAACACTTGAAATTGATAATCTCTTACTCGCACAATAAATTTGTCTATATTCATTTTTAGAATAATTCAATTTAATAAAAAATTGTTAACACGTCAATCAAATTAAATTAAGTTTGAATTATAAATAAATTAATTCAAGCAAATCTATACCTAAATCGAAATACCCTAACCATCACGATTCGAATTTATAAGATTGAAAATGAGTTGTCAAATTGAGATGGTCCGGGTATGAAAATTTAGATGTTTTATTAGCAAATCTTCCTAATTTGAGTGCAAGAAATACATGAAGTTGGACCGGAATACCCTTAAACTCAAGAATACTCACTGATATTCCTAAAAAAATTAATATATAGAATGAGCGGAAAAAAAAAACTCGGACGAGGGGGGGGGGCACAGGACCCCCCCCCCCCCTTTCAGTTCCGCCCCTGATTATTTTGGTTAATGGATTGAAAGTTCAGATAATTTTTAGTAATTTTTCTATTCAGAATTTGCTAGCTATGAAAATGAAATAATATACCAATTTTGTACTCTTGATGTAAGATTTAATTTTGAGTAATTGTTTCAACTGTCTTCAACTAAACAAACACTTAAATTTCTTTTTCTGTAAATAAATTAATCATAAAAGTATTAAAGTTCACATTTGAAATTTGTCATGTAAATGGAGCAATCATAATCTCTTTCTTAAGCTTTCATCGGTCAAAATTGTAAAACTGTATTAGAAACACCTAACGGTGTCCAAGTAAATACTTAAAAAACACAATGCAAGTATTTAATACCTTATACAATATGTTTGTGGCATCAATTGAAGCCCCGGGTCTCATGCATGCATGATTCTGTCCATGACTATATTTTACAGACCCATTATTTCCTTTCTAAAATTATTTAGTAGTGTAGCGGATCACAATCATCACATACACAAGTTGGCCCATTAGCCTCATTAAACAAGGCATGTGAAATCGAGATAATCGTTATAAACTTTGTTGATAGTCTGGATATCACATATTTTTTGTGAAACTAAAACATTGACTGATCATATTTTGAAATTATGCCACTCTTTTTCACTATAATGTTATAGGCTGATTTTCAAGTAAAATTTGATTTCAACCTAATTATTAATTTACATAAAAAAAACAAGGCATGGGAAGATGTGGACAACTTGGTAGATCAAATACTTTATTTGCAAATTTTTTTCCTCATCATTGTACAAATTCCCGTATTTTACAAATTAAAAAAAATATTTTTTAAATAAAAAATATATTATAAACAAAAAAATGTTTATAATCTCGTCTAACAAACAAACCCAAGGGCATATGGGTGTTGTCCGCGCACCTGTGAATTTTTTTTGGCGCACTAGTTTGCTACCAGGTAGTGGATAAACTTATCTTTTTAATCTAGTATGGATCAACGGACAAAACCGAATCCAGGTCAATTTGAAACGGTTCGATTTCAGTTCATCGATATCAGACCGGATTTAGAAACGATTGGTTCGCTTTACTCGCCGAAACACTATTTTGTATGTCTTCTCCACCGGCAAATTGGCCACCTCATGCTCAATGGCCATACCAACCATTGGAAAAGCATCCTCCTCCTCTCTAACCACCGCCGAAACTGCATGGTCCACCTTCATCGGCGTCGCCTCCTCCATAACCTCCAGCTCATGCGCCGTCTCCATCTTTTGCTTTTAGGGTTTTGAATGTGAAGGTTCGGTCTTACACCAGATTGGACCGTGAACGTTTTTTTTTTGTATTATTTCCCCTATTTCTATAACTATTTTTTGTAATAGTACGTAGACCATATATTTTATTATTAATTATTTTATAATAAAAAGTTATTTTTAATAGTTCTATGGGATACTAATACATAAAATAAAAAAATGAATCCGAAACCTAAAACGCTCCCTTTGCCAAACCCCAACCTGCCCCCTGAAACCCTATTCTCTACTCGGCCACCGACGCCCCCTGAAACCTTTCTCTCTTCTCGGCCGCCGCTCAACGAGCTCAGACGCTCTTCCCCTCTCCTCGACTTCAACATGCATCATGATCTCCCTGAACTCTTTGTGCTCTCGATTAGGGTACCAGAAGCTAGGGCAGGTTGGGGGTTTTCTTCTTCCTTACTCGTGTCAGAATAGCCTTGGTTTATTGCTTGAACCCGATCCTTCATCCATGGAACTGGCCGCTCCTGCTCGTCTCTTCTCGTGTCCTCGAAGGAAGCTTTCTGATGCCTTCATGGGATCCGGGCTTGGTTGAGAGATGGGCTGAAGTCGTTGATGGCGGTGATGTCTCAAGCGAGAGTGTGCTTGTTAGGCACCTCAGATTGCTTCTCCTCCTTCACTGCTCAAAGGTTGTGGTATGGACTTGCACTAGATACCCTTCGCTTGACTCTGTTGTTCGAGTGCAGATTTGGTGGGATCTTCCGCCCAACTCCTCCAGATCTGGGAAATCTGGGTTGCTCTTCCTCAAGTGCTATCTCTCCTTACCTTTTTATTGTTTCTGCAGTTGTACCTTTTCTTTCTTGTTTTCCTCTTTCACTTCACTCTTTTCTGGATCTGATCCCGTAGTCTTAACCTGAATAATGCTCGCCTTAACCTGAACAATGTTTGCCTGAACAATGGTATTTGGATTCACCTTAGAAATCATATTCTGAATAATCATTCCCTGAACAATCTTATTTGGAGTTTCAACTCCCTGAACAATCTTGATCGAAATATTTGGGCTATGCGCTTGTTGTTTAGTCCTTTGTTTCGAAAGAACTTTCCTAAAATTTGTGGTTACTTCCCACCTCTTATCTGTTTATTTGCTGGCAAATTTCATATTGTTATTTGGCTTTGGCAGTTTATCACCTTCACTTTGAACCTGTCTTTTTTCAATTATTTGGCTCTGTCTTGGTGCTCTCTTCATGTAACACCCCCAAATCTGAACCCATTTGGAAAGGTATTATCGCCAGTGACCCCAGTGTTCCTTACCGAGATCACCCAAGGCTTTACCGAATTAAATACAATTTAAGGCAAACAATGATACATAATGATCAAAGTATCCAAAACAAAACATCAATCAAATGAAACATGAGTTACGGGATTACAACCCAATCCCGAATAGGCCAAACACAGAGTTCAAACAAAGTACAGCGGAAGACTAATAAAAGATTTTACAAACAGGGTTGTGATCGTAATGATCACCTGTCCAAGGATCTCAACCTGATTAAAAGCAATTATTAAAACATCCAAAAACAACCGTCGTCTTCATAGTCAATATAGTCTCCTCAAATCTTCACTATATCTGATGTGCCGAATCGAACGGATGACACCAGCCCACATGCGGAGAACAAAGTTCGTGGGTTAGTCTACTTGAATAGACTAGCAAGGGTAAAAAGCAGAATGGTTCGAAATAGTTGTATTAGGTTAGACTCCCCGTTCCTCGAATAATAATCGAGTACGCTTGTCAACCACCATACTCCTACTGGAATAAACAAGAGGTATGCACAAGAGAAGATTCTGGAAGACTGAATCTTCACAGAAATCCACTCGAAACGAGACCCCAAGAGATTGAGTCTTTAATGAAATATGACAAATCTGGAATGATTACAGGATCATACAACAATGATTTAAAAGTTGACTGAGATGCTTCGGTTCATGACCAACCTCATCGCCTACAACGAATCTAGATTGGAAAGAGAACGTACTATGATCAGAGTCGAGACGAGTGTTCCTAGCTGCACTATAACTTAGTTGCACTACTCGCCCAAGGTATATTAATCATGTGCACTTGGGCACTTATCTTATTTAATTCCAAAACGAGCATTACGTTATAAGCTTTTACATCTCCACACAAGAGATATCGAATCTCCTCACAAGAGATATCAGATCTCCTCACAAGAGTTATAGAAGGGATGAACCCTGAAAGATTTGGCACTAGCGAAGTGCGCCTACCCTGTGAAAGGGTATGGTCATGACCAAAGAGAAAGTACTGGGGATGAACCACCAAGTACCAGTTATAAAGAAACAGCTAAACCCCCTCAAGGTACATAGCGTTCCTAGCCACTAGTGCTAACTAAACAGTATAGCACAACAACAGTTACTGGATAAATCCACATAAAGGCCCGAAAGGCGATCACAGATAATAGCGTTGTTCTAACAGATATACAACCTATTATATGATTTTCAAAATAGTTTAACAAAACCGTTTCCAGACAAACAGAATATTCATTCCAAATTAATTACTCAGATAAACTACTGATAATTAATGTAAATATGGAACGAATGAGCAAGAGCAAACCGCCACTTACCTTAATCCGCAGAATAGTCTAATGACGTCACTGGATTCCGGGCTCGACACGGTATAGTTCCGACAGCACAACAACCTTCGAGTCGACCCATAAAAGGAATCCTAAGTTAGATCCGACATAAACAGTACGAATCTAAACACGACGAAAGAACACGAAAGGAAAGACGCCACGACGACAACCAACCAAGCCAAAGCCACGAAGGCGTTCTGGGCTCTGGTGGCGGTCGCCGTTCTTGGCGGCGGTCGCCGTGAAGAACACGGCCGACTGAAACGAGAGAAATCTCACCCCAAACACGAGCGGTTCGGCCTCCCTCGACTTGCTTTGGCTTCTAACCTCCAAGGCTAACCAAAAGCTTCACAAAGGCACTCTGGAAACACACCACAACACCTCCGGCGAGCACAAGAAAATCGACGAAACTCAACTCACTTTGAGGGAGAATTTTGGCAGCGATTCGGGGTTGTAGATGACCCAAAACCCATGCCCAAGCTCCTCTATATATAGGCAAACCCCAAGGAGTACCCAGCAAACCCTAAGACGCGGCAAACGACGCAACGGCGCACCTCGAACGACGCCGGCGATCGACGGGCAATGCCCACTGGACAATCACGGCGGTCGCCGTGATTTTGCCTGCGGCGGCCACGCGGCGGTCGCTGTAAATGCGGCGGTCGCCGTCGCTAGGCCTGTCGCGGCCAGCTAGAAGCTGACACGCTGACTTCTCGGGCCCAACCACGGCGGTCGCCGTTTCTGAACGGCGGTCGCCGTTTCTCCCTTTTCCCGCCCATTCAGCTTTGAACGAACCTGACGTTAAACCGGGATAAAAATTATCGTACGCGAATGACAATTAAACTCCAAGGCATGATGTCTGTATATTATTTCACTGAGAAAATATTACAGATACAGAGCACATTACAGAATGTCTCAAGCTACCTGAATTAAATCCGATGTACATAACGGGTACTCGGGAAAATTTTATAATTCCCAAAATAACCTTACAAAATTACGGGGTATCACATCACCTCCCCCTTAAAAGAAGTTTTGACCCCGAAACTTGGCCGAAAAACAACTCGGGAAAGTGTCTGAGCATCTCTGCCTCGGTTTCCCAAGTAACTTCCTCAGTCCCAGACCTAGACCACATAACTCGTACCAACAGTACGATCTCGTTGCATAGTCGCTTTACATGGCATTCGAGAATGCACACTGGCATCTCCTCTCAAGTACCATTTGCCTGAATCTCGACGTCCTTATAGCTCAGCCTACGAGACTCATCTTGGCACGAATATCCTTAGCAATGATACGTGGAACACATTATACACTGGGTATGCCGATGGCGACAATGCCAAACGGTACGTTAGAGATCTTACTCTATCCAGAATCTTGAATGGTCCCATGTAGCGAGGGTTAAGCTTCCCACGCTTACCAAACCTGAAAACATCCTTGGGTGGCGATACTGTGACAAGTACATTGCCACCAACCTCGAACTCAACACTTTAACACTTCTGATCTGCGTAAAACTTTTGTCGACTCTGAGCGGTCAACAACCTCTGTCTACTCAGAGCAATGTTCGAAGTTGTCATTTCGACCAACTCTGGTCCAAGTAGAATCTTGTCGGTGTACTCAACCCAACAAATCTGAGATCTACCTCTGTGACCA
The DNA here is from genome assembly GCA_027886185.1 of Rheum nobile. Classification (NCBI taxonomy): domain Eukaryota; kingdom Viridiplantae; phylum Streptophyta; class Magnoliopsida; order Caryophyllales; family Polygonaceae; genus Rheum; species Rheum nobile. The sequence goes on from WOAB01000073.1 coordinate 3,127,346, forward strand.
TACAAAGCTTCAAACAGAGCCATCTTGATTGTAGCATACCAGCTATTATCGTATGTGAGCTCAATCAGACTTAGGCTGTCTTTCCAGCTAGTCGGATGATCGAGTACATATGCTTCTTAGCATATCCTCCAGGGTCTAGATGGTCTTTCAGACTGACCATCTGTCTGAGGATGAAACGCTGCTGAATCTCAATTCAGTTCCCATGGCCTTGTGAAGTTCTTGCTATAAACTTGACATGAATCGGCCATCTCGATCCGATACAATGGTCTTAGGAATGCCATATAATGGACAATCTCCTGGTGGAAACTTCTGCTGACCTCTGGGTTACCCAAGTAACCTCAGTTTCCAACGCAAACACTATTGCTGCAAGTTCTAGGTCATGTGTTGGTTAGTTTGCTTCATAGGTTTTCAATTGTCTAGATGCGTATGCAATAACCTTGCCCCTCTGCATTAAAGACACATCCTAACCCATTTCTCGAAGCATTAACTATAGACCATATAGCCATCATTCTGACAACGCCAAAACTGGTGCATAAGTCAGACACTGTTTCAACTTCTTGAAAACTGGTCTTGCACTTGTCATCCCAGTCAACTTCTTGTTGCCCTTGCGGAACAGACTGGTCATAGGTGGAGTGATCTTAGAAAAATCCTTCCATGAACCGTCTATAATGCTCAGCAAGCTCTGGGAAACTGCGCACCTCGCTCACACCCTGAGGCCGCTTCCAAACAACTACTGATTCACTCTTCTGGGGAATAACCATAACCTCATTCTTATTGATCACATGGCCTAAGAAAGCCACTTCTAGATCCAACAATCGCACTTAGCCCACTTTGCGTACAACTGACTTGGTCTAAGGACCGATAAAGCAATCCACAGATGTTCCATGTGAGCTTCCTTGCTCGGGAAAATATCAAAATGTCATTGATGAAGACCACTATGAACTTATTCAAGTACTGGTCTAAAACATCGATGCACTAGGTTCAAGAAAACTGCTAAAGCATTCGTAGATCCAGATGGCATGACTACAAACTCGTAGTAATCATCTCTCGTCCGAACGCAATTCTCGGAATATCATCCTCACGAATCCTGAGCTGATAAAAAAACAGATCTCCGGTCGGTCTTGGAGAAACTTTTGCTCCTTGTAGTTGATCCAACAGATCATCACTCCTTGGTAACATATACTTGCTCTTGATCGTGACTTTATTCAACTCTCGAAAGTCAAAATAAAGTCGAAACGGTCCATCTTTTATTTTGACAAATAAAACTAGGGCACTCCTACTCAAGGTGATGCACTCAGCTTTATATAACTTTTGTCAAGAAGATCCTTGAGTTGCTTCTTCAACTCTTGCATCTCAACAGGAGCCATCCGGTACGATGCCTCAGAGATCGGCGTGGTACACGGCTCGAGATCAATTGCAAACTCCACGACACGATTCGGGGTATCCATGAATATCTTCTGGAAAGACACCCGTAAATCCTCTAACCACAGAAATATAAAAAACTGAAGTCGATCACTGCCTTGTGACGCTTCCGTCAATCCATACCGAAAATAATTATCGTATGGGACCATGGTTATTTAGGTCAAATCGCTTTGAATTTCTTACCTTTGATGGTAATCGACAATCCGACAGACGATTGGTTCCCACAAAATGGTCACCATCTTGGACCAGCCCACTACATGGTTCACAGACGACTCACTAGTGGCTCCGAGCCCAGGCCCAGCCATTACCAGCGTCCACTTTTGCCATGAGCCGATGTCCATACATCTCAACCCATCCTTGGTAGCTCCACCTAATTAATAGGCAACCATCTCCTAAGAGGTTGTTGGTGAGTCTCGAACACGAGACTTTACCCCACTAACAAGCAATGAAACATTAACTTGGTATAAACCAAAGGTTCATATATAATAAGAGTTACAACAAAAGGTTCACAACCTCGTTGCACACACAACTTACCACCATCCAAAATTAAAGTCTGGGTAGCACCCACATCAACAACACATTAACAACAGTAGTACAAAATACTTTAAGCAAATGGAGCATCGGGTCCATCCGCCTCACGCATCACGTAAAGGCGTTGACCTTGGCTTCCTGAAGCCACTGGGGCTTTCCCTTTGTCTCTCGCAGTTGTCTGCATTGAAGGACTATGGGCTTCCACCGGACTGAACCTGGGTTGGTTGTTCTGATTAACCGATCTCTGCTGTGATTCAGCTCATTTCCCATTCCTCCGCTGACAGAAAGTCTGCATATGACCCTCCTTTCCGCAGCCAAAGCATGTCTTTTTGTCCTTCAGACATTCATTGCTCTTGTGCCCGTGCGTACCGCAGTTGTAGCACTGAATCGGATTATTGCCTTGGCCAGAACGTTGCGTAGACCCATCATGAGTCTTATCCGTTCTTGCTCGGCCAGATTTGGCAAAATCTGATGGTGGCGCGGGGCGTTTGAACCCACTTGCCTGAAGCTGGTACTGCACTTGCCTCTGGTTGTTACGCTTCTTGGTCGACTCCTCCAGAGTCACCTCCAGCTTGTAGGCTGTATCCACATACTGCTCCAGAGTAGAGCATGTGTGGTGCACCATCATCGGCTTGATGTCTGGACTCATCCACTCGTGGAAATACCAGATCTTCTGTGCCTCACTGGATATCTCAGGTCCAGCGTACTGCATTAGATGATTGAATTTGGTTACAAGCTCGGTCACCTTCAATCCATCCGTTTGCGGATACAGAAATTCCTTGTGTTTCTCCTCCCTCATAGAACGAGAGAAGAAACGATCAGTCATCTTGGTCTTAAACATAGACCAGGTCAATACCGGGCTATCAGCTAAGCCGATACTCTCCCACCATTCACTGGCTTCTTCCTTTAACTGAAGAGAGGCTATATGCACCTTCTCAGCTTCAGTGCACTCAACATTGCGGAATAGCCGCTCCATGTGGGAAAACCAATGAGCCACCTTGACTGGCTCTCCTTTCCCATCGAAACTGTCAGGCCTCATGGAGTTAACAGCCTTCAGGGCTCGGCCATACTCCCCTCTATTCCTGATCACACCTCCCTGTAGCACATGGTTCTCTTATTCCTCAAACCTCGGAACTTCTGGAGATACTGGCACTCCTTGTGCCTGATGCACATTCGGGCGTAACGCGTCGGCAATCGCTTGCATGACGATTCCCCGAATTTCTGCAACGGCTGCTTTATCAAATATCCTTGGAGTGTTGTCCTTAGCTGGGTCGTTGCCTCCAGGATTATTATGGAACACAGACTCACGCTCTTCTGATGGGTCTGCAACAATCCTTGGATTTAGTCTGGGATCATTGCTTGGCCCAGCACCAGTACGGATAGTGTTCCTCGTGTTCACCATCTGTTTACCGATCATATTCCAAGGATTTTATCACATTAGTATCATTTTGATATAATTATTGTAATAAAATCAACTTAGAATAGATCAACTTGGTAATTTCTACTGATGAACTCAAACCGAGTAATTAGGTTCTACAACCTCAACTCACAACGAGCGAATTGGGAATCAAGCCTAACTGGAGATGGCGAAACCACCTCGGCTTCTCCCGGGTTCCTCTGAAGAGAACAGAATGCACCCATATCAAACGGGGCAACGGGAAATGAATTAGTCTTTCTAGACATAGAAGCAAGCTTACTATATCAGACTGTACAGAAGACATGACTATGAACGGTGTTTTGAAATTCTTTTCACTTTGAAAATTCAGAGCCCTTTTAAAGCATTTTCAAAAACGGATAAATGATTTATAAAATCCCAAACCCGTTTTAAAACCTTTGGCTCTGATACCACAACTGTAACACCCCCAAATCTGAACCCATTTGGAAAGGTATTACCGCCAGTGACCCCAGTGTTCCTTACCGAGATCACCCAAGGCTTTACCGGATTAAATACAATTTAAGGCAAACAATGATACATAATGATCAAAGTATCCAAAACAAAACATCAATCAAATGAAACATGAGTTACGGGATTACAACCCAATCCCGAATAGGCCAAACACAGAGTTCAAACAAAGTACAGCGGAAGACTAATAAAAGATTTTACAAACAGGGTTGTGATCGTAATGATCATCTGCCCAAGGATCTCAACCTGATTAAAAATAATCATTAAAACATCCAAAAACAACCGTCGTCTTCATAGTCAATCTAGTCTCCTCAAATCTTCACTCTATCTAATGTGCCGAATCGAACGGATGACACCAGTCCACATGCGGAGAACAAAGTTTGTGGGTTAGTCTACTTGAATAGACTAGCAACGGTAAAAAGCAGAATGGTTTGAAGCAGTTGTATTAGGTTAGACTCCTCGTTCCTCGAATAATAATCGAGTACGCTTGTCAACCACCATACTCCTACTGGAATAAACAAGAGGTATGCACAAGAGAAGATTCTGGAAGACTGAATCTTCACAGAAATCCACTCGAAACGAGACCCCAAGAGATTGAGTCTTTAATGAAATATGACAAATCTGAAATGATTACAGGATCATACAACAATGATTTAAAAGTTGACTGAGATGCTTCGGTTCACGACCAACCTCATCGCCTACAGCGAATCCAGATTGGAAAGAGAACGTACTATGATCAGAGTCGAGACGAGTGTTCCTAGCTGCACTATAACTTAGTTGCACTACTCGCCCAAGGTATATTAATCATGTGCACTTGGGCACTTATCTTATTTAATTCCAAAACGAGCATTACGTTATAAGCTTTTACATCTCCACACAAGAGATATCGGATCTCCTCACAAGAGATATCAGATCTCCTCACAAGAGTTATAGAAGGGATGAACCCTGAAAGATTTGGCACTAGCGAAGTGCGCCTACCCTGTGAAAGGGTATGGTCATGACCAAAGAGAAAGTACTGGGGATGAACCACCAAGTACCAGTTATAAAGAAATAGCTAAACCCCCTCAAGGTACATATCGTTCCTAGCCACTAGTGCTAACTAAACAGTATAGCACAACAACAGTTACTGGATAAATCCACATAAAGGCCCGAAAGGCGATCACAGATAATAGCGTTGTTCTAACAGATATACAACCTATTATATGATTTTCAAAACAGTTTAACAAAACCGTTTCCAGACAAACAGAATATTCATTCCAAATTAATTACTCAGATAAACTACTGATAATTAATGTAAATATGGAACGAATGAGCAAGAGCGAACCGCCACTTGCCTTAATCCGCAGAATAGTCTAATGACGTCACTGGATTCCGGGCTCGACACGGTATAGTTCCGACAGTACAACAACCTTCGAGTCGACCCATAAAAGGAACCCTAAGTTAGATCCGACATAAACAGTACGAATCTAAACACGGCGAAAGAACACGAAAGGAAAGACGCCACGACGACAACCAACCAAGCCAAAGCCACGAAGGCGTTCTGGGCTCTAGCGGCGGTCGCCGTTCTTGGCGGCGGTCGCCGTGAAGAACACGGCCGACTGAAACGAGAGAAATCTCACCCCAAACACGAGCGGTTCGGCCTCCCTCGACTTGCTTTGGCTTCTAACCTCCAAGGCTAACCAAAAGCTTCACAAAGGCACTCTGGAAACACACCACAACACCTCCGGCGAGCACAAGAAAACCGACGAAACTCAACTCACTTTGAGGGAGAATTTTGGCAGCGATTCGGGGTTGTAGATGACCCAAAACCCATGCCCAAGCTCCTCTATATATAGGCAAACCCCAAGGAGTACCCAGCAAACCCTAAGACACGGCAAACGACGCAACGGCGCGCCTCGAACGACGGGCAATGCCCACTGGACAATCACGGCGGTCGCCGTGATTTTGCCTGCGGCGGCCACGCGGCGGTCGCCGTAAATGCGGCGGTCACCGTCGCTAGGCATGTCGCGGCCAGCTAGAAGCTGACACGCTGACTTCTCGGGCCCAACCACGGCGGTCGCCGTTTCTGAACGGCGGTCGCCGTTTCTCCCTTTTCCCGCCCATTCAGCTTTGAACGAACCTGACGTTAAACCGGGATAAAAATTATCGTACACGAACGACAATTAAACTCCAAGGCATGATGTCTGTATATTATTTCACTGAGAAAAATATTACAGATACAGAGCACATTACAGAATGTCTCAAGCTACCTGAATTAAATCCGACGTACACAACGGGTACTCGGGAAAATTCCATAATTCCCAAAATAACCTTACAAAATTACGGGGTATCACACTTCATGACTCTGAGAGTGCTCTAGACTTGAATCCGTTGCTTTCTGTGATAATGAAACTTGACCTTCAGGATAATCTAGATAACTGGGCTGCCTGGATGGTGAGGAACCACCTATGGGAAGTTTCTCTTGGACTAGCCTATGAGACTTTACACACTGATGATGGAGGATCTTCTTGGCTTTGCTAGGAATGGATGCCAAATCTTGAGGAAAGGAGGACAACCTCAAGATTCATCTCCTCACAGAGCAAGACTGTGAACAAAGGACAACATGATCATGTTGACTAAAATAGGATCCACCTGAACAAAGGTTATTCTCTGAACAAATTAAACTTGAACAATTACTCTCATACATACTACTCTTTATCTGCTGGGTGGCCTTTATGGCTTATAGACAGCTTTGATCAACCACTCTTTGTTGTTTGGATCTATGATTGGGAATGGTATGGGTTAGAATACTTGTTGTGTATTGCACTACTTTGCCATATTAATCCTTGCTTAATTGCTTTGACCAATTTGGAATTTCACGAGTCCTGTCTAGATAATCCTATTAATTTGATCTACATCTTTCTGATGAACAACTGGAATATTTTGATCAACCTGAGCTTGAACAATTTGACTCATACCTTCTGTGGAAACATCTTGGATAGAGTTTTGCACAATGTCTTCTGGTTTCTTTACCAATCCTTTAGGTTTTGGTTTTCTAACTGTTTTGAGCACTGGAAATTGAGTTACTATTTGACTGCTCTTGGTGTGGTCAGACAGTCTTCTTACAGATTTATAATCTGTTTCAACCTTATATGGAACTTTATATTTGACAAGGTATGTTGTTTTTCTTGTCTTTACGAACATGCAAATTGGACTAATCACATGTCTCTGGCTTTGTTGAGTTGTGACCAGATTATACCAAACATCAGGTTTTCAAAAACAACAAAGTTGTACGAGGAAGAACCTCGTCAACTCGCACAGAAAATGCCAAAAATGAACAAGTGGAACTCTTTGAACAAATACACCCTGAACAAAGTTCTTTACATTTCAAAGCCCCTGAAAACCTATCTCCTGAACAAACAGCTCGAGAGGTTTACCTCTGGGAACAAATCCCTTTTGAACAATGATGAGAACTTGCCTTATGTTGGATTCTTGTCATTTGAAATCTAGAAAATTTGTATCAATATATCTTCGACCATCACCTGGATTTCTTGTGATGAACTGAACACACGTGTGATTTGGGTTTGTTTCTACATTTGTTGTATGAATCCTTATATCAAAATAAAGATTAATCATATATTTCTGAATATTGGGATGAACTCCCCCTCAAAAATAAAACATGAAATCACAACACCAACCTTACATAATTTGAAGTCCCCTAAAAGTCTTTTGATATGGGGCAAAATCAAAACTGGTTTTTTATGAAGATTACAACCTGAAATTGCCGTGGTATCGGAAAGAAAACCTTCTGGACGGATGTTGAATCGTTCTGCAAAATTGAACGTATTCAATTAATCGCACTTTTTGAAACTAGAACAAACAAAAAACCAAATGAAAAAGTATGGAAAAAAGCAGGTTTTGATCAATTCTACTGTATCCCGGCTACGGGTTTCTCCGGTGGTATTTGTGTTATGTGAAAGACCTACCAACTTACAAATGAAATCCTTGAAATTGATCAAATTGATACTAGGTTTATCTCGATCAAATACACTAATCAATTCACAAACAAAAAACTCATGTTAATCCTTACTTATGCTCCTCCGAATGATTCTGCTAAAAATGTGTTCTGGAATAGTCTCACATCCTTTATTAAAAACTGCTCTTTTCCGTGCATAATTATGGGAGATCTGAACGAAATTCAAGACCCTTCTGAGAAATTAGGTGGATTATTACCACCCTTGACCAAATTTGCAAGGTTACGACATTTTAAGAATGAATGTGAACTAATAGATACTCTTATTCAAGGAAACATCTATACCTGGCGAAAGAACATTACATAAATTGATAACATATATGAAAAATTGGATAGGGTACTCATTCATCACCAGATCCTTCAGTGGTACCCTGATATATGCACCAAACATTTTGTCTTTACAAGCTCAGACCATTGTCCCATCTCTATTGAGTTGGACTCAACAATCCCATTTGAAAATTAGCCATTCAAATTTGAAAATATTTGGATGACTAGAAAGGATTTTAGAAATGTTGTAAAACAAGCCTGGAGAACTAACTATCACGGATCAAGATTATATAATCTAGTATCCAAAACAAAATTACTAAAGAAACATGCCAAGATCTGGAACAAAAGCATCTTTGGGCCTTTGGCAATGTTTTTACTCAATTACAAAACATAGAAAAACAACTCTCTGAAATCCAAACTGAGATCTGTACGTTTCCTACAAGTGATCTCATTAAGAAACAAATTAGAATCATGGAAAAAAAGGAAAAAACTCCTCTGTTTCCAAAAAATCTATTGGAACCAAAGAGCTAAAGTTAAACACATTAAATTCAACGACACAAACACTAGCTATTTTCATAAAATACAAGTGGAAGAAGAAACAGAAAAATCATAAAAGAAATCAAAACACAAGAAGAAACTAGTATTACCGGAGAAGAAAACATTAGATCTGAAATCAGAAATGATTTCATTAAAAGATTCAGAAGTGAAAATATGAACCACAAACTTTTTCAAGAAAATCTAGAACTAATCCAATCTGAAATCTCTCCAGAGGACAACTTAGAATTAATTAGAAATGTAACAAATGAAGAAATTAAGAAGGTTGTCCTTAACATTGGCTCGAACAAATCTTCGGGTCCTGATGGTATGACAGCAGAATTCTACCAAAAATATTGGGATATTGTAGGTCCCTCTGTTATCCAAGCTGTTAAAAGCTTTTTCCTCTCTGGGAAACTGCTCAAACATGTGAACCATACATTTATCTCTTTGATCCAAAAATGTGATAACCCGAACTCCACTACTCACTATAGACCTATTAGCTTATGCTCTACAATTTATAAAATAATATAAAAGATCATAACAACAAGACTTAAAGGAACCATGGAAAAATTAATTCACCCCCTACAGGGTACATTTGTTGCTAACAGGGCAATTCAAGATAATATTTTAATTGCCCATGAGATATTTCACTCTTTCAAATCGAAAAAAGGAACTAAAGGCTTCATTGCGCTAAAATTGGATATGGAAAAAGCTTATGATAGAATTGAATGGAATTTCATTCTCAAAACTATGGAAAAATTTGGATTCCATGGAAAATTTATCAACTGGATATGAGAATGCATAACAACGGTCTCTTTTTCGGTGCTTGTTAACAACGGACCGACATAAATATTCAAACCAACAAGAGGACTTCGGCAGAGTGACCCCCTATCCCCTTTCTTGTTTATTTTGAGATCTAACATCCTTGCTAGAAAACTCCAAAAAGCCTCTGAAAGATCTCGTAATCCTTTAGGATTTCAAATTACTCATCAAGGATCAAGAATCCATTTCCTGGCTTTTGCTGATGACATTGTGATCTTCTCAAAAGCTAAACAAGAACACTGCAAAGAAATAAAGGACATTATTGATGACTACTGTAAAATCTCAAGACAAAAAGTGAATTTTCATAAATCGGCTTTTCAAGTCACTAATAAAGTCACCAATCAAAAGAAAATAGCTATACAAGGTATCCTCACTATCACAAACATGATATCCCTTGAAAAATACCTTGGGTGCCCTATCATTAATGATAGAGTCAACTCGAATACGTTTTTTGATCTTTTAATCAGTACACAACAACAACTCTCAAAATGGAAAGCAAATTCTCTTTCTCAAGCAGGAAGAACAACTCTAATCAAAATGAATCTGGCTTCTAGACCAAAATATCTTATGCAAAGCTTTATGCTACCTTCACACACACACACAATGAACTTGACAAGCTAAACAGATCTTTCTTTTGGAACAAAGATAGCTCCTATAAGCCTTTGATAAGTTGGGAAAAAATTTGTAAGCCAACACAACAAGGAGGCCTTGGTTTGAGGAAATCAAAGGACATGAATAAAGCCCTACAATTCAAATTGTTATGGAAAATCTTAGCATAACCAAATAACTACTGGGTTAGAGTTGTCACTGAAAAATATTTGAAAACAATCCATATTCTTCACTACGAGAAAAAAAGAAATTGCTCTTGGCAATGGTCCAAAATGATTGAACTCATTGATGAATTCAAGTCTGGACTAATCTGGCAAGTTGGTAATGGCAGAACAATCAAATTCTGGCTAGATAATTGGGTTTTAATATTCCCGTTGAGTGACTCCATAAACACACAAGCAACCCTTGATAAAGATGATCTGGTAGCTAATTTTATGCTACCAAATAAAACCTGGAATAAGGACCTAATAGAACAATACTTACCCCATGACTTAGTAAAAAAGATAACATCTATCCCAATTCCGTTGAATGATATTCATGATAGAATGTACTGGGAAACCATCAAAAATGGTTAAACTCTGCCATGGAACTAATTAACAGAAACAAAAGATACATTGCTTATGATTCCTCTTGGATCTGGAAAATGAACACTTACCCCAAAGTTAAAAACTTTGTTTGGAAAATAATGAAAAACGGACTACCGACAAAAGCAAGACTAACAGAAAAAGGTGTAGCAATCCCCCAGGGTTGCATCCGATGCAATGCGCAATTGGAGGATTTGAATCATCTCCTATTCCATTGTAACCACACCATGAAAACAATAGAGAAAATGAACTATCACACGTATGGTCTTATTACTTCCCTAAACATAGCAAACAAAAAAATCAATGAAATCATCGATGAAATTCGACAAAAAACCGATCGCTCGCAATTTATAGAATTACTGGTTTCTTGGTGGAGAATCTGGTTCTATAGAAACCAACAAAGCTTTGGAAGCCCAAATGATGGTGCCGACTACATCAAGGATGTACCGAGTTGTATTAAACAACAAATTGAGAACTGGAAGAAGACGAAAAGCTGGAATCCCGACTGCCTAGCAGATGACAGACCCAAAACTCATAGAATAAATAGCTTCAGAAGATCAATAAAGAAATGAAAAAAACCTCCGGATAAAATTATTAAAATCAATACTGATGGATCAACAAAAACGAATGGTGAATCTAGCTTTGGCTACATTTTCAGGAACAACAAAGGTGAAACAATTTTTCTCTTCATGGATAAATGTGGTACCTCAACCCTCTTAAAAACATAAACGTTTGCAGTAAGAAATGCCTTGGTAAAGGCCTATGAATTAGGTATTACCGACATTCATCTAGAATGCGATAACCTGACCGTTGTGAATGTCCTGAATCAAATCTGGCACTGTCCATGGGATATTGAAATGTTAATTTCTGATATCCTGTGTGTTTTACAACTTTTCTTTTCAGTGCAGATTTTCCATGTCTTCCGAGAAACAAACGTGGTGGCCGACTTCATCGCAAAGGAGGTCCAGCTTAGTTTCTTGGAAGATATTCGAGCTAATTTAGAATTTGTAATTTTCATCCGAAATGATGCTATAGACTGAGAAACCAGCTCCTCTGTGGTTTCCATTCTAATTTTTACCTAATAAAAAAAAACATAATTTTTTTTTTTTTGCAAAAATCCATCCATTTTGGTCCAGATTGGACCGAAAACCAGAATCTTAAAATGGATGAATCGCGGATTGCATCGGAATACACTTGATTAGATTCGATCCGATTTTCCAGTCTTGTTCAAGTATGCACACCCCTAGGTATTTTGGACGAACGAAGTCTAGGAACAAGTGGAAGACAATCACATTCAACCAAGTTTAATGTCTTCCACTTAAGTTAGGGAATTGCCTCAAATTCTTGGCAATTCCCAACCCAAAAAAGGTAGCCATGTCTTAAGCATATTCTACTTTTTAATTTCCAGCAAACATTGAAGAAGCTATAGCCAGTAGGTAACCACTAGTTTAATCCCAAATTGCAAAATATACCGCTAATGTTTTGGAAAATCCATGATTATTGATTGATAAATAATAGTTTAACTGATAAGTAATGACATTAAACTTCACTAATTCTAAGGACTCGAGAAACCGGTTGAAAATGGTTGCTACTATCATCATTGATATCCGATTCACTTAACAAACCCAACATAATCCTTAAGACATTATGAGTTATAAGGATTCTAATACGTTTAAAATTGACCAACAATATGTAATAACTCGAAAACTATAGATTTGCAATTCCAAACATATGATATATCCCTTTCTCACCTCTATCAACATTGGATACCACGTAACGGAGCAAAATAAAGGATTATAGGGGTCTACTAGGTCCACAATAACCATCAACCTAGCTAGCTATACATGTTAAAGGTGTGGACAATTGATTGATTACTATAATACCCTTTTACTAAATACCAATTTGTGGTTCACAACAAATGCATACTATTCCGCTTCAGCAAACGCGGGTCGACCCGCCTATTTGCCCAATCCACCCATATAAACGGGCGATTATGACCTTTATATTGGTCTATTTAGTCCGTTTAGTCCAACTCATCTGTTTATGCGGGCGTGGTAAGGACACTGATAATTGCCCATTTAGGTGAACAGCAAACCCGAAAGTCCGAATTAATATTTAAATATAAATAATATATATTTATTAAATATATTATATTAAATTAATATATAAATATTTTTTAAATATAATTAATAAAATTATATATATAAATATAAATATACTTAACCTAACTCGAATCAAATATTTTGTTCTCATTCACCATCATATTGTGTTATTTTGGCTCGCCCGTTTATGTTGTGTCATTTTGTGGGTCAATTTGTTATGAATGTTTATGGTTTGTGTACACTATTATCATGTTAACAACATGATTTTTTATGTCTTTTAATTAAGAGTATTAAACAACTAAACTGTTATATATATTAGTTTTTTTATGGGTATTGTTCATTTTGTTGGACAAATTTGTGTAATCTTTTATATTTTTTTTAATATTATGTGAGATATCTAGAACTCATGGGCTGCCCGAGTCCGAATGTCCGTCGGATCCGAACACCCTATCCAACACATTTCTATGTCTCGGCCCGGATCTGACCTAGGTGTTCAAATTTGACTTTTAGTCAAAGTCCGATCGACCCAAATCTAAATTTGCTCGAGTCTGTTGCACACTATGTCTATTTCTTGATTGTTATTTTGTTTTTAATAATTGGTATGAGACTTGTAAGGGCTCGTTTGGTATCGATATCAAAAATATGAGATATCGGGTATGAATATCGGTATGTGTATCAAGATATGGGTATGAATGATATCAAGGTATCGGGTATGTGTATAGATATGAGTGATATTTTTTATATACTCATTATGTGAAAGATATCAAAATAACACTCTGATATCACTCATACTCATATCCTGATATCCATAACTCATACCAAACAACATATATCAATTTGATATCGATATCAGGATTATACCAAACATAGATATAGATATGAGGAATATTTTTATACACATACCTGATATCAATACCAAACGAGCCCTAAATCCTATCAAAAGGTTTTTATTATATATTAATGATACAATGTCAAGTTTTGGCTTAAGACATTAATGATACAATGTAAGGTTCACTAAATGAAATGTAGAACTAAACATATGGCAGAGTGGACCTATAAGTTGAAAGCCTATAAATTAATTAAATTACACAACTTATAAATTTTTAGATCATTAATTGGATGATACTACAATCTATAACCCAAAACTATTCAGAGGTCGACTAATCCATTCCAACTTTTATCAAGTCCGAATGAAGGGGTTTGTTTTGTTTGATTTTTTAGACGCATTTGCGATGCCTCATTAAAAGCTATTCTTTTTAATATGAAATTATACTCTTTTTTTTTTTTTTTTTTTTTTAGCTTCACGTGGGTGTCGGGCCCACCTTCAGCGGAGCCCACTAGTCCCACGGTCAGGGCAGGCTGCCCCACGCCATCCTGACGAGTTAAATATAGGCGGAAAGCCTTGGCGCCAGCACGTTTCGAACCCGGGTGGAATTACCACATCCAAGATCTACTCCCCCCTGGTTGACCAACTCAGCTAACGCCCCTGGGGCAAAAATTATACTCTTTCCGTCTAACAATACTTGTGTTTTTTTACCTTTGTCTATAAGTACTTATTTTTTTAGCTATTTTGATTCATACTTTATAAATTGACCTTTCTAATTAATTATATGTTATTTATAGTGATTTTCAAGAAAGTAAAAAAAATACTATAATAAATAAGAGTGTATTTGTATTTTTAATACCCTTCTTAATAAGTGTGTAAAATGACAGAAATACAAATATTTTTAGACGAGCAAATATTTTTTTAGACAAGCAAATACTTTTTTTTAATAAATTTTAAATGTGCTAATTGTCAGATTCTGTCATTCCTCCTTTTTTGTTATTAGGTTTTAAAAATTAATTTTAAATATATAACAACGGCTCATGAAGTCCCGCATAAGTGGGATCTGTGGATCAAGATGTACACATTTTTCTTACCAGCAGATCAGAAAGATGTTTCCACCAAATACAGTAAAGAAAAATAAAAGGAAAAAGAATGGATGTCAATAGTAATGAGACACATAAAACATAGATTAATAAAGAAATTAATCATAAAACACGCACACAAGAAATAGTAGGTCGTAAACCCCTAAATTAAGATCCTATTCTACAACAATATAAGCCATATTCTAGGAATAAGACCCTAAAATTGAACCCTAAAATGACCGATCCATCTAATCTAAGCTTCCGATATTCGAATCTTCTTCCTCCACATGGTCCCATTCGAGATCATAGTTCGAACCCGAAATTATGTGTTACCAGAAATGAAACCTACTATCTAATTTCGCCGGCCATTTCCCCAATTGTGAGGCAGGTAGGTGAGAAATGGGTCAAATTAAACCATGTACACCAAGAGAAGATCTTGTTTAGGAGGAATTTGATCTACTAGAAGAACTTGTATAACAAGGCAAAGTCAACCGGTTTCCATTAGATATAAAGAAATTGTGTCCTCAGAATCATGCAATTTTTGAAGCCCATGAAATGGACGGTCAACAAACACATGGTGAGGTGGAAATAATCCTCTGCCCTTTGAGCTTATCCTTAACTTAGTCCCACCACCACCATTCACATATTATATAATTCAGTCCATATATACGATAAGATAAGCTCGAATCTTAAAGTTAAAAAATGAAATAAAATAATTGGTTGCAAATGCATAAGCTGTCTATGAACCATACAAATTTATATCACTTTGTTGTTTGACCTCAGGACATTTTGATACGCGTATTGATTATCATATGAATTATAAGATGGTTTAGTGATTGTGCAGTTATGTTTCGGTGGAGTATTTATAAATTTTATGGATAGATATTAAATTTTATTAAAAGAAGTAATTTATGTTAAAAATATTTAAAAGAAGAATAAATTATAAAAAAAGAAGAAAATAATCCTTCAAATATATTATAGAGGCCTTATAGATTTAAGTTTGAATTCTTTTAACAATGTGAAGTTACTTGTGCGTAACAACGTCAAATCTTTAAATGGATCACACTATATTCGGTATGGATATAGAGTAACTCTAGTAGATCAAACCAGTGTATATACTAAAAAAATAAATATAAGCCCATTATCTTATATTTTCTTAAAAATAATTTCTTTTTAGAAAATTTCCATGTGTGGTGTGGGTATGAATATGTTTGTGTCATAAAATCTGACCTAATAAGATAGTTTTTTATGTGGCCATATGTGAAGATATCATTTAATTTCTAATTGATTCAGATCCACATTGGCTATCCACATTTGTATTTTAATATGGGTAGGTGCTCTCTCTATATAAATATGTGCATATGAGAAGATTCCTAAAAGCTTATCATCACATGTTAAACAACTCAACCAAACCCCATCTGTATTTTTCCTCCACATTTTCTTGCCCTTCTTGTGTTGATCTCATCTTCTTACAATGAAACAACAACAAAGGATCCAAGGCAAATTCTGCTTAATTGCTGCATATGATCATGGTGAACAAGATCTAGAGATGATTTTGGAAGATCGTGAAGCCACATCTTCCTCTTCTTTTGATGGATCTGATCTCTCCTCCTCCTCATCATTATCATTATCTTCTTCCTCATCAGATTCTCTTGATGATGATGCTTCATCCCCGACGTCTTCGCAGTCGAATGAGGCCTTGTTTGATCTCTCAAACCTCATGTCCAATCTCCCCATCAAGTAAGTTTTCATATCCTCCAAATCAATGAATTTTATTTTATTTTTGCACAAGGAAAAAAAATAATCAAGAAACCACCTTTAGTTGGGTGTGACTTTGGAATATAAGAAAGTGAAATTGAGTATCTTTTTGGATTAGATTTGGGTAAGAAGTTTTTTTGATATATATAAAAGGTTGTACATCATGGATAGGAAGGTGAAATTTTACCAAAAAGTTAAAGAACTCTTCCAATAAATCTAAGCGATTTTTGACATAGGATAAACATCCATGTTTAGAAAAGTTATGTAGATTTTTAATTAGGATTCTATTAATTTTTTTTATTATGTGTTTATCATTTTCAGTTTAGGGTTTATAGTTTCTAATTTTTAGATTCTTATCATGTGTCCTTAGGACATAAGATAGAAAAATCGTTACTAATAATTGATATGATATATAATTTGCAGGAGAGGATTGTCAAAATTCTACCAAGGAAAATCTCAATCCTTTACATCTCTAGCAAGTGTGACAAGTCTTGAAGATCTAGCAAAAAAAGTGAATGATGGTGGATATAGTAAAAGACTAAAAGCTTGCAAGAGTTATGGTGGTGGGTTGAATCTCAACTGCAGCAAGCAGAGATCATTACATATCAACACTCCAAAATCCACCATTTCCAAGAAGTCTTCTTCTTCTTCATCATCTCCAACTTGTTTCAAGGGGAAGATTAAAAATGGAAGTAGTTTTATGATGTGCAACAGAAGTACTATTAATGTTGGTAAACCTCCTTTAAGCCCTGTTCAGATCTAGGTTAAGATGTGATTTTTTTTTTGTTATTGTGAAGGATGTGTTGCAGATGTAGAACTACTTCCTAATTTCCTAACTTTTTTGTATATGGAAATTGGGAGATTAATGTCTTATATGTGTATACACAATAGGGAAAAAAATGTTTGCTTTATTATTTGTACATGTGATTGTAAAGAAGGATGATACCAGTTACAGATGATCAAGAAGAGCATATGTTATATAGTTCTCTAATTGTTATGTAAATATTTGTTGCAGCTGAAACATTACCTGATTGATTCATTTTCAGGTATATGTAATATTCATGATTTTTTATTATATGGATTAAATCATTTTGATTAGAATTTCACAATAAACATATGCTATGACAGAGGTACTTGCTTCATTTCATATACAATATCCTGCAACAATCTACCTAACAATAAAAGTTAACATATTGTACAATAAATGTCATCTATTAAATCTCATTTCTTTTACACTATTTTCTCTATTTTATTTTAAAAAGATAATATTTTATGCAATAAATGTATACAATATCAAGCGGATTTAAAAGTCTCATAAAGTAAAAATGATGAGATTAAATAAATGAAAATTCAATAAATTGTTATATGGAATATATTCAAATATAATATATTTAGTAAAATGATCTATATGTACTTTTCATGCTAATAAGCATATATATTATGTTGATTCATTTTTCAATTTTATGAACAATCCAATCTAGCCAATAATAATTCAAAGTTTTGGGTTAAAATCTACCATATATCTTACCTCTTGTATTCCTATTTCTAAAATATCTAGATTATTTATAGCATATTTATTAATGTGTAAAATTATCATTTATATACTAATTTGAAAATTTTAATATATATAATTCATTATATTAGCCAAATAAGTAGAATATCAATTGATGTTAATATTAATATTTGTTTGATTAAATATAAGCAAAAACATTAGTAATACTATTTGTTTTGACAAATTTTAGGTAATTTTGAAAATAATTGAAGGATAGACTTATAACTCTTGTAACATCTTAATGAGAGCCATATCTCTAACCTAATAGAATATTTTTGCATTCAACCCCCCTAAAAAAGAATATTTTTGTACTAAATCTATTTGCATCATTTCATTTTTCTAATTTTTTTTTATAAAATAAAATAATTAGGATGAGTAAGTATCTGTAAGGTTGGTAGTAGTTCATCCTAAGGTATTTTGATGGATGAGCCAAATCAAAAATTGGTTTTCAGAGAATCTAACGACATGGACTACACGACCCATTTTTTGCAATTCTATTACCCACACATTTTATTTCATATTTTAACCCTAACTTTTTATACTGCTTGATTTTTATTTGACTTTTCTATCACTAACATTGTGTTATATACATGCAACTTTGAGTGTATACTCATGGATTTATATTATTTCTATTGCACACCGGTTATATTTGAATGTTTTGTTGTAAGCATATTTTTATTTTAAACTTTGTTAGTATTGTATAGCAATATTAATCTTATATGTTAACTTAATTATTATACTTTTATATTGAAAAGTTTAAACATCCTTAAGTTGTGTTCAACGTATGATAAAAGTGATGCTCATCTTTCTATATATAGAATTTCCGTGGTGTGATCTATTTGTGGATATAATAATCATGTGTATAATCATGTATTCGTGTCGATTTTTATAATATAAACGAATCTTTTTTTATTTAACACAAAAAGATAGACGAAATATAATTATCATGATATGTATTAAATTTCTATAAAAATTTACATAAGAAAATTAAAAAGAGATGTGTGGTGGGTTGGTGGCAAATACATTTCATTTAGAGTTTAAAGTAAAATTATAAAAGATAGCACATTTCAAAACTTTATAGGTTTATAAGGTAACAAATAGGTGCAATAATTTATGTAGTAAGATTATTGTTTTAAGAATATATTATACAATAGTTTAGAACCGATACATAACTACCTTGTTAATTTCACATTTTTGGTTCAGTCATTTATATAATCTATAATTCATATAGCTAGTCAAAATATAGATATCTTCAATTCCTTTTTTAATTATAGTTAATATAAATACCTCCAAAAATCATCAATCAATTGATTTGGCATTTCTTTGTTTGTTTGTCTTCTTATTATCCTCTTCATGCAGCCTAAACACAAATAGATAAAATATGGTGTTTAAGAATAGAACAAAATCAAATCGTTAAAACATTATCCACCAACAATCGTTGTTAGTGGCCTATGTAAAATAAACGCATCAGTGTACTCTAGTAGACATGCAAATACAATGAATTTGAAATAGAATAAATACATAGTTTAAGCTTGTAACAAAAATAAAACTTAGAGATACAATGAATTCGAATATAGTATTTTTGGTGATGATCGATTGATCGAGTAATGACTCTTTAGTAGACCTACAAAAATATTTGGATACAAATTAACCAAATACGAAGAAATTAACAGATTTTATTTTATTTAAAAAAAAAAGGATGAATCTATAAATAAAATTTCAGGTAAAGTTAGCAAACACATACATTCAGAGGTACAAATGTCAAAATCTACAATAATCAGAAACTATGATATTTGATTTTGGCATTTTGGCGATTGAAACAATTTCTATTGCGAACTGTATATATGATTGAATTGTGAACCCACAACCCTTGTTTACGTACATAATTAAGGTTCCTATCATAAGGTCTACAATTACAATTTGTATAAGCCTCGTGTTACATTTTGAAAGGAAAAAGGTCTTACTTGGAGTTTAAAAGACTCTTCATTATAGTAATAAAGTCATAATAAATTATGAATGACCTTTTAAATGTTTTCATGTAATGGTTATTTTTAAATTGGATTTTAATTCAACATTTATCTTTATGTACAATTTCATCATAATTTTTTTTAACAATCATACCCTAATGGAATTTCTACCCAATATATATATTTTATGGATAAAAAGATAAGATAGGTTGTAATTATATTTTTTGGTATGTACACTAACTTATGATAAAGTTGGAAACTATTTTAATTGTTTACATCATATATAGAGTAGAATGTAGGAATTAACTCAAAAAACGAAAAAAGAAAAAGAAAAAAGAGAGTAGAATGTTGGTTTTATGGAGAAACAAATAATTTTTTTTAAATTATTGTTAATAAAAGATAAAAGAATAAAACAAAATTATTAAGAAAGGGGGATTAAACCCTAGACCTCTTATTTTATGAGAGCGTGTTTAACCATTGAGCTATATTAGAGAATTTAGTTTCTAATAAAAGATTCACAAAAAAATTAGAGATAATTTTTTATATTAATTTATTGGCATTAATTGCACTTAGACCTGATCATTTGTGGGCCCGGGCCGGACCTAAGTCAAATTTTGAGCCCATTTTTGCGGGCTCGGGCCGGGCCAGGCCCGTTTGTCGGGCCCAAGATAGTAACCGTGCCCGCCCGGAAGTCCGGGCCGGCCCGCGGGTAGCCCGTTTCTCATATAACCTATTTTTAAATTAATTTTTTAATGTATTTTTATTTGTATTTAACGGGCTGGGCCGACCCGTTAAATTAATATTTGTTAACGTATTTTTTTATATAATTAAATTTTTTTACGGTCCGAACCATATTACCGCGCCCGGCCCACCAGCCCGAACGGGTCGGCCCAACCGGCCCGTGTGAGCTGAAACCCTTATTCAGGCCCGTATTGGCGGGCGGGCGGGCCGACCCGTGTTCTCGGTCTAATTTATATATTTATAGATAGATAGATACGATGATTTTTTTTTATTCTGTTTTTGCATAACGAGGGCGATGCCCTTAGTGATGATGAATCTTTAATAATCTCCTTCTTTTACAAAAAACGGCCCAAAACCAGGGTTATCCGGGTCGAATTATTCGAATCCATTGTGAGTTTTAAAACGGCCCAAATGAAATCTTATTTTAGGGTTTTAAACAGAAACCCAAACAGCGGCGAGGAGCCTCTATATATAATCATATATTCTGAAGATCTATTCATCATCTCCTTCGTGAGTTTTCTGTTTCTGTTACTGCTTTTGTTGTACTTTGTGCGGCGAGAATTAAAATGTTACTTGTTGATTAGATTTTGTATGCTGTGATGAGACTTTTGTGGACTAGAGTTTCTGATCTTTGGTGTCAAACTGGAGGTTGAAGACAAACCCTTGGCTGTCTGAGCGTACAATTCTCTCAAGCTTGATTTTTTTCATCCAATTGATTTATTTCTCTGTTTCCGTAGTATGAAATTATCGAATTGATTTCATTTGCTCTTTTGGATGGGGATAATGATGAAAATTAATTATATCTTAGCGGATTTCAGTGAGATTGATAAATCTTGTTGATCGATGATCTGATTGTTACACACACTGAAACCCCTACTTGCCCGTTTCATTTCTGTTGAATATTTCATTCCTTTGGTTTTCTTACGAATATGAACAGGATTGAGTGATTTTGTATGCTGTAATGATAATTGTGTGGACTTGAGTTTCTGGTCTTCGATATTGAACTAGAATTTGAAGACAAACCCTTGGCTATCTATCTGAGCATACTGTACTTCTTTTTTTAATGATGAGAACTAATTTATCTTAGCGGATTGATAATCTGTTGTTCATCAATTCAATGATCTAAAAAGGGAAGAATGCTGTGATGAGATGAAGACACTTGGTTGTGTTACAGGGCAGTGGACGTGGCCATTTAAACGTGGTCATGCCGTGAGCCTTTTCTAATTAACGACTTCTCCTTCCACTGAGCTCTCAATTTTCCCTTGGAGATTTCATCCTTTCTTCTTTGGTTTTGCTTGATTGTGAATTGTACAGGTTTGCATCCTTTACCAATTCCGGGGAACAATACAATTTCACCGGGTATAATGGCTTGGATGCTACATAAGAATTTGTGGCATATCCTGATCAATGGCTGCACCGTGTCATTTTATCCTGGAAACACCACATAAATATTATATTTTACTCTAGCTCCTATTTTCTGTAACAAGCTATGTCCTATAATTTCAAAGTCTTCTTCGTTGGCAACACCCGGGAGCTTCATATGGGAAACGGGGTGGCGTTCGTCCTGCATCCGCACCATGGCGCCGTCACCGGGGTTCCCGATGGTGGTGCCGATTCTGTCGGCGATGAGGACGGCACAGATCTTGGAGGGTGATGCCTCCTTGAGGAAGCCCTTGGCCTATTATCAATTTGAGATCTGGGTTGATTTACAAATTAGCTAGGGGTTGATTTATTTAGAAAACTCTATTTTTTAACGATTTAGTAAAAAAATATATTAATTTCGAGAAACAGTAGACTGAAAGAAGGAAATTAATGTAATATTAATTTATTTATTTTCAATCTAAAATAATGTGTATACTTTTTATTGGATGTTTGGCTTACACTACCACAACAGTCGGTAGTCAGCTAGTATGTGATTGTAGATGACCTTTTTCATGGGATCGAAGTTCAGTAAATACCACCCTAAATGAAGGTCAAATTATATGAGAATGTCATAATGCAAAAAACTGAAGAGTTTACTGTTGATGAAAGTTCAGTAAATGGAATCTTCGCACCGCTTTTTTTATTCCTCGCACTGCATATTTTGTGCCATGACATTTTGTCTAATTTTTTTTTACCTTGATTGCAACCTAGTGGTGTCCAGTTTTTTTTTTTTTTTAAAGATTTTTAAAAAATTTAAATATTAATTTGTTTTTATTTAAAAAATTTATTTAATTAAACAATAAACCGGGTTTTAGAGCTACCATATAATGCTCAGATAAAATAATAAAAAATATTTCTCGGTACAGTGTCCAAGTGGGCGCTATATAGTAGTGCTAAACTCGTCTTCTTCCCCCATCCAACAACAAACTCGAAACAACGGCCATGGTAGATGGAGGTAATTGCGAGAGAAGAGAGGAGGTGGAAGCGGCAGCGAGGGTTGGCGGCGGCGGAGGGGAGAACGCGGCGGTGGGATTGGTGCAAATTTGAAGATTTAAATTTGAATCTTCTTAACAATGTGAAGTTACTTGTGCGTGGCAACGTCTAATCTTTATTAAATTGTGTATTCGGTATGGATATGGATATAGAGTAATATTCATATGATACAGTCCAATACACAGTGTATACAAAAGCAAAAATAGGTTAACTGAGATTTTTACTCCTGATCAATTTGTGTGTGAATGAAAATACGCAAAAGATATACTTTAAATGCACATAATGTAGTGCATGAACCATGCATTGCATTCTGCAAAGGTGTAGTCCGTATAGTGTTAACTACATGATCTGTCAAGTGGTATGTGCACAAGAGGTGCACAGACCGTGCATACCCTTTTGTAAACTGTTGTAGTCCGTGCAGTTTTAAATTCACGAACCATTCCTTGGTCCATGCATCACGTATCGTTCCAAGTTAATGAGATTCGGCACATGACTATTTTTAGATTGTTTAAAAACTTTTCTAGGGTGAATTTCCAGATTATCTTTTCTTTTCCCCGTTCTAGAGTGTTTTGGAGTTCTTTGAAGATTTCAGATAATTTGGAGATTGATTCCTTGGATTTAATAAAGTATTATTTCTTTCTCTGATATAATTGAATGATTTCTTTTGTTCATATGATATCTTTGATTGAATCTCTGAGCATGTCTGGATAATTCCATATGACTTGAATATGATATCTGCCTGAATTGAAACCCAAAACTTTGTTTGATTGAGTTCTAGAGTTCTTAATATAATTGATATAAATTGATTAGATTTCTATTAGGTTTGAGACCGACATGAGATTACCTTTATAGATAACCCATATAGGGTATGAAATTAACACGAGATTATTCTTATCAAACTACTAGGAAATAAACCTGAGTATTATTTTTGCGAAATCAACTTAATCACTCTGGTGGAATACTAAGTTATCATAAGAATCCTAGGTTTATCTAGACTTAGCAGAACGCGACATCGAATATTGATTCAGTTTATCCCTAGATTCTAAGTGCCCAAAGAGTCTAAATTTAATTAGCTCTATGCGATAGCGATTGTTAGTTTGAATTTAGGCACATTTACTATCATCTGACATGAGTTAGTACATTACCTTAGATAGTTTACCTTCAACCGAGTTGAGATAATTTTCAGATAGATATCCAGTAGGTTTATCAAGACATTGTTGTGAAGATCCATGGTCTTAAAAGCTTTCTCCATTGATTTACAATCATATTTTTCATTCTTTGTTTGTTTTTTAGTTTTAGCTCATCAAAACTCCCTTTTATGGCTTAGCTTACAAGTGATAGTTACAGTCGATACTACATAGTCCTCGTGAGAACGATATATGAAAACTACAACCATCTCATACACTTGTGGGTAGGTTTTGTTCCCATCATTCATTACTAGATATTGTAAACTTTATTACATCCACCACAATTTTTTTTCATATGAAAAGTACAAACATAACTCAATCTCTAGAAAAGGAAAACACACTCACACAAATAGTAGCATAGATCAAGTTTGAATTTAGATGGTTTAGGAAGACGAGTTTCTAGTGAGAATCCCAGCATGGGTGAGAAGAACCCACAAGTGTGTGATGAACTCACCTCCTCTCGCAAGATACTCTCCATGTACTTGTACATTATCCGACAGAGCCAAATACAATAGCAGCTCTGTCCAAAATTCCGCAAGAACTCTCCATCCTCGGTTAGTGTTTCCGACAAACAATACTTCTCCGGCTAATTGATGGCCCAACAGCGCGCCCCTTACAACAACATTGTCATTGATGTCAACCCTAGTGGTCAAATATTGACACCGCTCACGCACCTTCAAACCTCGCATGTCGAAATCCTTTGATTGTTTTACCGCCTCATCAAAGAGACGTTCTGTGGTATAAACATGGTCCGGAAGAAACTCGAGGGCGAAAGCCAACAAGTAGGCGCAATACTTAGACAACTGGGTGGCAACAAGGAAGTGGTCATGGTCAGGATCATTAGGGTTTTGTATAGGATGAAGGGACTCACAAAAGCTAGTAGCTATATGCCAAACCAAGATAAAAGAAGCATCATTGATCTCCGATTGGTGGCATGCACTCAACAACCGATAATGTGTTATTGTGTCTGTTCCTCGAGACAATTTTAGCTCATGATTCCACACAAGGGATGAAACAATTGCTTGCTTCACTTGTTTAGATAGTGACATAACATAGTCTTCGCGTTGGCCTGCTCTTGGAAGCTTTACAATCCTAGCCAATGGAGAGAAGGCCTTGCATGCGAACATTGGGACTCGACTATAACTCTCGAGGAACGAGTAATGACCAAGCTTCCTTTGCCATGGCCAGAAAAAAGCACAAGAAAGGGGCATCGAACTTAGAAAATAGGTAACTCTTGATAGTCCAAATCCATACAATTCTCTTTTGTGTTGTGTGCGCTCACTTATTTGAAGAAGCGGTCTCCTTAATGCCAGTGCAAAGAAGCCATACTATCTTCCGGTTTGAAAAGTGAACCATGATGTACTTGCAAGACTCCAACAAAATAAATACTAACATCACTGCGGATGTGACTTGAACCGCCACTTGATCCACTTCATATTCGATGCCAAAATGAACATAACCATGTACTACTAGAGGAATTACGAAACTAGCAACGAACCCAAGCAAGATGATTTGCACTAGATGTTGCCACATATCACAGAATCTAAAAGAGCCACAAATATGAGACTTGGTGTAGAAATAATCAAAGAGGAAATCAAGCTCTACTTCAATCATACGAAACACTCGTAGAGGCTCCTTAGAAAGCAACATCTCTTGAATTAACCGCCTTGGATGAATCGGATTTGCATCGCGTATTGGTGGGAAGTCTGCAAACCTTGTGAGGAGCATCCTAAACAAGGCATAAGAAAGACACATGTCCCTCAATCGATCCTTACCCACACATTTGGCTAGAAACTCGTCCTTTTTCCTAGCCAACAATGTTGGTTCCCATGTTTCTTCTTCATGTTCTTCTTCGTCTTCTTGGGCACGGACCCATTTCCATATCTCTTCTATGGTGGTAATGTTCTTCTCATGACCCGGTGTGGGATTCCCCCAAACTATGTACTTGTATCCTCTCATCGATCTAGGATCTGGTGTGATGTCGTCTAGTCTTTCACCTATTCTATCCATGTAGCGTGCAATTGGATCCACCAGATGCGGCAAACCCTTGGACTTGCTTGCTTTGTAGAAAGCCTCGAGCGTCTGTCTTGTGTTTATCATGGCCAACACCAAGAAAAACACAAGCGTGCAAATCAAGGCCGTTAGGGATGTGTAGTACATGGTTCTATCGAGGACGAGGAACCCCAACCAGAGGGTCCAGAAGAACAAAGGCAATGTGCGCAACACGTATCGTAGGGTTTCCTCGTTGTCGCTAAGGTCACAAGCACTGATGGTGACGACCCCTCCGTATGCATAGATGAGGATAGCTGCCCACACTGGGGACAACACATGGGGGTCAGATTCATTGTGCAACACCCCCATGATGTAGGTTATGGAAATGGGCACCAACAAATAACTGATTTTGGTGAGATTTCTGACCAAGTTTCTCTTGCGAACACTTCACCGTATCCTTCCTAGTAGAAACAAGAACAACAAGAGGGCAGTGGTTATTAAGACACTCAACATTATACCTAGTTTTCGCAAGATCTCTTCATCGGCAGGTGTAAACACAAATTTAGGAGCCGGAGATGGAGCTGGAGACGGAGATGGAGACATCTTGGGCATGCAACGGACAACATGCATGTATGAGTATGAATTTATTCAGCTTGAGAAAATACGAAGTATGAACAAGTTAGTAGCTAGATATAACATATATAGATAGAGAAATGAGAAGCCAACATGCAATAACGTAACATTTCCCTTTTTGTTTCTGTATCATTATTTCAAAGTGAGAAAAAAAGTCGAGTTAAGTGACAAATCAAAAGTATTCAATTATTTGGACAAGTTATTTTCTTTGCCTTCTTTATTCTTTTTCAGAAGATAAAAGACGGGGAATAGAATATAAGGAATGCGTGGGCTTATTAATGCATTCCAGTCCCACACACACGTTAATGCATTAGCAGAGTCGGAAGATTATGAAAGTGATGACACAAAGTTAGTATTATATTATACGGAAAGCCTATATATACACGTTTGAATGTCTAAATACGAAATGGTGCGCTTAATATAAGCGCACGCCTTCTGTGCGCTTACATTAAGCGCATAGGGGCAGAATGAGAATTTAAAAAGTATAATGAGGGGCATAGATACTGTAGCTATGCGCTTATGTTTAATTTAGAACGCAAACCTCTTTCACCAAAAGGTGTGACCAGATTATGAGTGGGGTGAGCCTTTTGAATTCGAACACTCTTTGACACGAGTAGTGATGGATCATCAGATTGTATCCCAGAGTCGTCCGTTGAAGATGGATGTAACTGGGCATCTTCAAATTGGTCTGTTCCGTCGTCATCGCTTTGAGAATCAACAACAATAACTTCACCAGAAGTTCCAGATGGAACAGTGACAGTGACTTCTGCATTAGCTGTGGGCACGATTGTTGAATCAACAGTAGATGAGGAGGGAACGTCTGCATCTTGTGCAGAATCACTTGAAGTGTCTTCCTTTGAAGAGTCATCAGGACTAGAAGAGTCTGAAGAGGATGGAGAGACATTAGCAGCATTAGAAGGACCGTTCCCACGACCTGAGTTAGGTCGTGAAGAAGGACCGTTGTCTTCATCATCAGAATCCTCTCGTTGCATTCTTGGATAGCCTTCCTCTGGGAACGTTGTCTCTAATTCGCCATTGGAACCTTTTGAGTTCTCATCAAAGACAACATGGATGCTTTTTTCAATTTTGCAAAGCCTCTTATTGTATACTCTGTAAGCCTTGCTTGCCTTTGCATATCCCAAGAAAATCCCTTCATCACTTCGTGGGTCAAACTTTCCTAAGTTATCCTTCCCATTGTTGTGAATGTAGCACCTGCATCCAAAAGCACGCAAGTGGGAAATATTGGGCTTGTGATCCCTTATTAGTTCATAAGTAGTTTTATTCAATAAGGGACGAAGCATGGCACGATTGAGAATATAACAAGCAGTGTTAATATCTTCAGCCCAGAAGATTCTTGGAAGGTTGCTTGCAATGAGGAGAGTTCTCGCCATGTCTTCCAGAGTCCTGTTCTTCCGTTCCACAACCCCATTCTATTGTGGTGTCCTAGGCGCGGAGAAGTCGTGTGACACACCATGTTCCTCACAGAAGTTGAAGAACATAGAGTTCTCAAACTCCGTTCCATGGTCGGACCTTATAGCCTTCAGCTTCTTTTCCAAACTTGTTTCCACCTTCTTGATGAATGCCTCGAACTCAGAGAAGACTTCATCCTTCGAAGACAGAAAAATTGTCCAAGTAAATCTAGAATAATCATCGACAATTACAAAAACATATATGTTCCCTCCATGACTTCTTATCCTCATGGGACCACAGAGATCCATATGAATCAGTTCCAGAGGATGAGAGGTTGTTACATCAAGTTTAATCTTGAATGAGGAACGAGTCTGTTTCCCTTTCACACAAGCATCACATACACCATGGAACTCTGATCGAACATTTGGGAGACCACGAACATGTTCCTTTGTATACAGCTTGTGAATGAGTCGAAGATTTGCATGTCCAAGCCTTCTATGTAGGGGTGTTCATCCGGTCCGATGGACCAGATTTTTGGGCATATGTGGACCGAAGACCGGACCGGATTGGACCGGATTTAATTTTAAAAAATAAAAAAATTAAATTCTTATTTAAAATCTATAAAAAAAATATCTAAAAAAATATTTATAAAACATATATACTCCTAACTTATTAAATTTAAAAAAATATCTACAAAAAAATACATATAAATCTCTAAAAAAATATATAAAACATATAAATTACAAATTTTTTTTTAAAAAAAAAAATTCCGGTCTTCCGGTCCGGACCGGATTTTTTCCGGGTTTGGACCGGACCGGAAACCGATTTTGGGGAAATGGTGGACCGGAGACCGGATCAGAATTTTATCGGTCCGGTCATTTCCGGTCCGGTCCGGTCCGAAAATCCGGTCCGGTCCACCCATGAACACCCCTACTTCTATGCCATAGTTCCGTCTCATCAGCTATAGACGCAAAGCATAGGATTTCCTTTGGCTTGAAATTCTTGTCCACAATGTACACATCCTTGAATCTGACTCCTCTCAGAATTATGTTCTTGGTTTCGCGATCTTTGACGTAGCATTCTTGTGAAGTAAAGACCGTCTTGTTGTTCCCTTGGTCGCAAGTACTCAACTCACCAAAGTCTCGTCCCTTGTAAGTGTTCTTCTTCTTCCTTAGAATACTCTTCTCTTCTTTCAAATGCTATTCTCTTGTTCCGAATGCTCTACTCACTGAATATCTCTGTGTTTCGTCGTCTGTCCTATTTTTAAATGAAGATCACAACTCTCTAATATATATTCTAGGTATTTTCTCAGATTTACCCTAATTTTACTTAAGGAAATAAGATAATAATAATTCTATACAATCTCTTCTATTTTATTCTAACCAAATTATCTCTTCACCGAGATCTTCCTTGAGGCCCAAGTTGCAATTTCCAAATCTGTTTTCAATAACAGATATTCGGCGGCTCTCTAGGGTTTCAGTGCACGCGTCCTCCGTTCCTTGCGTTGTTCCCTTTCTCTGTTATGTTCAACATCACGCGTCTCTTCTCTTCTTTCGTTCCAGCGTGTTGTTTTTGGCTTCTCTGTTCCTTTGATTCTCTGTTTTGACTCTTCACTGGTTTTCATCGTTCCATTGATCCTTTGTCTCAATCGTTTCCTAAAACTCATAGTCACACTAAAAACCATCAAAAACATTTGAGTTTATCATCATCAAAACTAGAGGGAACGTTATCGTTCCAACAATTTCCCCCTTTTTGGTGATGACAAACTCCTTCAAAATGTGCAAGTCAAAATACACCGTTCAAAACAGATAGGTAGGAAGACAAATTCACATGTAATCACACAAATACTATGTTCAGAATATTGACAATGTTCCCCCTCAGAAAGTTCAACGAGGAATTACCTTCAAGCAACGTTGTCGTTCCCCTTAGCACTAGCTTCTGTCATCAACTCTTACTTGGGTTTCACATTTTCCATACTTCCCCCTTTTGGCATCATCAAAAGTTCCACAAGAAACAGAAAGACTTGACACACATGCAACTCATAAACAAGATAATTCATTCATAAAGTCATGCGAGGTACAAAGCATGGGGACATAGACAGCTAAGATCAGAAGATAAGGATCAATCACAAAAAGAACATAAAAACATAAGAAAGACAAGAACAGAGGGTCAGACGGGCAAGGAAAGGAACGGAGAGCACTCAGATCTCAGGGTCTTCAGCAGAGTCATCGGCTTTGCTCAAGAAATGATCCAAGAGCAATGACATGGTTGTGTTCAGTTGCTGAATTGAGCTTCCCTTAGACGTTCCTTCACCAACCGCTTTCTTTGCAGCGACAGTGCCCGTTCCCTTGGTATTGCCCTTAATTTGTCGGTGATGATCTTCTTGCTTGGGGAATCCATGGAAGGCAGAGAGCTTTAGAGATTTGAGAGTATTTGAATTCTGAGAGATGTCAGAGAGAGAGGAGTGGCGGTGCAGGAACTTGTGAAGATATGTCGTATATATAGGAACAAGATAAAATCTTTTCCAAATAAACTTTCCGTATCTCAACCGTCTCCAAGTTTCATTATTTTCAAAAATTTCCATCAATAGCTTCTTCTCTCTTCAAAAGCAACGGCCACTTTTTGCTTGAAGGCCGCGTCACTGTTCCCGTCTCAGATCAGTCAAATCGCACAGGGAGCCATTCCAACGGACACCTGCAACTCAATTAATGCCAGCCTCTGATTCAAATTCAGCGTTCCACAACTATCAGTTCCCCCTTAATCTGAGCAATGGTCTTCGTTCCCCCTGAGACCAAGAGTGCTTGCGAGGCTAGTCTGGATATTTCAATGTTGGGTTCACACAAAATATAGTATATCCAAACTCATGATAGGGAGAAAAATAACTCAAGTAATTATTCCCAGTAAAAAGTACAGCAAAGAGGGATCATAGGGAACGTTTACATGAATCACGGCTAAGGTAGGTTGTACAACCAATTATCATGTGGGCTTGTAATGAGGGTTCAATCATCAAATTGGTTGTTTTGGGTCTTTAAGAAGATGTTAGCATGCAATCAAGTAATTCAACACAAATCAAAAGACAAAGTATCTAAATCCTAATATAAAGCAATTCGAATAAGCTAAAGTCATGAAAGTCAAGTCATGAAAGGCACACAGACAAGGAACTTCATGAAAATTATGGAACGAATTAGCCAAGCATTGAGGGAATAATGAATGTGAAGGTCCTCAATTCAGAGAGATCATGCCAAGGAGTAATCGAAGATACTCGAATGGACCTTTGTCTAGTGCTTTGGTGAAGATGTCTGCCACTTGATTTTCAGTCATGCAATGTTCCATTCTAATAAAGCCCATGTCAACATTATCACGTAGAAAATGATGACGAATGTCAATATGCTTAGTACGTGAATGATGCACTGGATTTTTTGAAATGTTGATGGAACTAGTATTATCACACATAATAGGAACGGTGCCAAGAGACATACCAAAGTCCTCCAGTTGTTGCTTAAGCCACAATACCTGAGCACAACAACTTGCCGCGGCGATGTATTCAACTTCTGCAGTGGAAAGGGCCACAGAGTTTTGTTTCTTGGAGCCCCATGAAACGAGACAGGGCCCAATGAACTGTGCCGTTCCAGAGGTGCTTTTGCGATCTACTACGTGCCCAGCAAAGTCGGCGTCTTGTTGTTCCCTTGGTCGCAAAGTTGTGCAACACTCAACAAACTAAACCAAGTTCATGAACTAAACTAACTTCTTTTATCGTGATACTGGAGTTTAGTTTTGTTTCGCATGTTCCAATGATTTTTCTGCATCTCTTGTCTCCAAGAGCAACACTCCCTCTTGAGTGTTTGTGAAGTGAGGTGAGTTGATCTTCCTTTCCAGTCATGTGGCACGAACAAGCGCTTTCAATGTACCACCTCTCGTTCCCCCTCACTTCAACCTGCACAGAAAAGGTTAAGGTTTGGCGACCCAGGCAAGCTTAGCCTTACCTGGTCGAGACACATAATGCAATTGTTCCATAGGAATAGTTCTAACAGTAGCACCATTTTTCTTCCTAGATCTAACATGATTATGATTATGCACATGTGAATCATCATAGAAGTCATTCAAGTTCACATTGTTGCTCCTACTGTTCCTTCTCTTTGTGTGCTCTTCAGAGAAATTCCTTTTCTTTTCACAATCTCTTTGCACATGTCTATTGTCTCCACAATACCAACACAGCTTGAATTGTTCCAATTGAACATACTTTCTATTAGGAACAATACTCTTGCATTGTTTCGCACGTTCCGGACATGGAACGTTTGGTTGCGTTCCTTGAGACTGCTTGAGAAAAATCTTGTGGGCAGGTTGTCCAGTGTACCAGGACTAAGTTTCATCCAGACCACTCTCAAGGACCTTGATGCGTTCCTCAAGATTGCGATTCTTCTCTCTAGCATCTTGAAGTTCCCTATCTCTTGTTTCACGTAGTTCCAGTATAGAGGGATCATCTTCCGTTTGCTTGGAACCTGTATAGCCAATACCATACCTTGCTTCGACGAACTTGACGCTTTCAACTTCAGCTTTCTGTTCCATCAGAATAGAATGAATCTTGTGCACATAGGACTTCATCTCGGATATCTGTGCTTCAAGCTTACTTGGACTAGCTATACTCCTTGCATCAGTATTGTTAGAAACTTCATTCATAAGCAAAGAGACTTTTTCATTTCTCAATCTCTGAAGTTCCTCATGATTAACCTCACATGAAGAACAAGGAACAGTTGAGCTACTAGCAGTTTTAGACAGATTCTCTTTTAAATTACTACATTCATCTTCAGAATTTGCAAGTTCCTCTTGTGTTTTCAAATTTTCAGTGTACATTTCCCTTATGAGAGCAATCAATGATTTTTTGTCATAATTCACAAGAGATTTCAGAAAGGTTTTGGGATTTACCTCGAGTTCCTCAGAAGAGTCGTTGATGGTCATAGCACACATTTTGCCACTCCAAGCTTCAGGATCTTCACTGTCTGAGTCATCTTCATTACCCCACACATCAACGAAGGCTTTCTTCTCATCGTTCCCAGACGGTTTGCTTGGTTTCTTCGGTTTTGGGCAAGAGCTAGCGTAGTGACCCTTTTCGTTGCAGTTGTAGCATGTGATATCCTTGATGTCACGAGTCTCACCGTTCCCTCCTCTACTGTTTCTTCCTTTGTTGTAAAGGGAACGCATGGCTTTTGTGAGTAACACCACTTCAGGGTCTTCAGAACCATCATTGTCATCGAGGTTGTTCTCTATTCTGTCAACAACATTTCCAACCATCGAAGCAATTCCCTTCTCTTTGGAATCCTTGTTTCTTGCGGCCTTCTCTTCATTTTCATACTTTTGGATCTTGCTGAACACCTCATGGAACGTCGGTTTGACAGTGTTGGGGTTCTCCTTCAAGATGGCTTTAGTCATTGCATGACGATGAGGAAGCCCATCAATGATTATAAGGATTTTCTCGTCAGGAAGGATTTCTTCATCCATGACTGAGTGAGCAGTCAGATTTGCAGTGATCTTCTCAAATCTAGCTTGGTAGGAACTCACATCTTCCTTGTCATCCATTTTGAAGTTGTAGAAGTCCTTCTTGGCAGTGAAATGATCAACTTCACGCAGATCCTTGCTTCCCATGTACATCTGTTCCAAGGCAAGCCATTTAGCATTGGCCGACTCACAAGATTGGAGTTTTTGCACATCTTGTTGATTGAGAGTGTTGTTGATGAGCATGGCTGCTTTGCAATTTTTCTTCATGATTTGAAGATCGTCTTGATCCCATTTCTTCAGTTTCTTTTTCTTCTCCAGATCGACAATGTCAATATCACCAAGGGAAATCACCAACCAATATTGGTAATCGTTACTTTGCACCCATTTGATGAAAAGCGTCTTCCAATGTTGATATTGGCCAGCGAGCAAGAGAGGGGGCCTTGAGGAGTTCAAACCGACTTCGACAGTACTAGGAGCCATTGTTACCTGAAAAATCTGTAAGTAACACATAATCTAGAGCAAACCTGCTCTGATACCAATTGTAGAATCGAGTGTGTTAGATCAAGGAATGGTAAGTTCGTTCCTTGGGCAGCGGAAAATAGCAACAAAATTATGAAGTAACGAGCTCAGTTCCTTAGAGAGGAAAACTTAATCAACCAACTAGTTGACTAAGAAAAACCTCTAGGTTTCCCTAGTAGGATTTCGAATGTCTACTTATGTTATTAATCCTGAAATTGCAAATAAGCAAGTCTTATCTCAATCTAGTTTACTCCTAGATATCTAGACTTCTCAATGTAACGTTCCTAACAACACACTAGACAAACAAAACCCTAACAAGTACTCAACTCACCAAAGTCTCGTCCCTTGTAAGTGTTCTTCTTCTTCCTTCGAATACTCTTCTCTTCTTTCAAATGTTATTCTCTTGTTCCGAATGCTCTACTCACTGAATATCTCTGTGTTTCGTCGTGTGAACTTCCATTACACCATCATTTGGAGTCTACAGTGACAAAGGCAGTGGTAATCCTATTTGCTTTATTGGAATTTTGGAAATACATCATGACTAACTGCTCCAAACGAAAGATGGTGTGGCTTCTTTGCACCGGCATTAGGGAGGCAAATGTTGCAGCTATGTGGGCACCCATAACAGAAAAGAGGATCATTTGGAGTTACCTTTTTAGTGAAACAAGCAATTGTTTCTACCCTTCTCTGGATTCAGCTATAATTGGATCGAGTGACAGATTCAATAAGGAGACCTCAGTTAACTTATGAGTTTATGAATGAATATATATGATGACGATGCTGAATTAGTTTTAGTGCAACAAATTTTTGTGAGTCACTCCATTCTCCACAAAACACTCACGATCAGAGGCGGAACCAAGGGGGCAGGCCTTCCACTGGACCAAGTATATAATTGAAGTGGTTGCATTTAAGGAATTGCGAAAACTCTTACCTTATATTGTCATTATATTTTGTTGCACACCTAAACTAACATACATGATTCAACAGTAAATGTTTATGACCTTTTTAATGCATGAAAGATACGTGATAGTTTTTTAATTCGTGCCTTATGACTCACTCGATTGTCACTCCAGGTAAGTTCATTAGAGGATTCAAACGCTAATCTCCTACATCTCTTAAGGAACAGCTAGCACCACTTTATACATTATCTTATACTTTATCCGTTTTGAAAAGGATGTCATTTTAACCCATAATATTTATATAGAAAAGATTGTCATTTTAGGTGTTTAGGTAATAACTAGTGTAATATCCGTGCCTTATACGGGATTTTTTTATTTTATTTTATTTTACATTTGTAAAAATTATATATTTTTATTATCAAATAATAATTGTTTTAATATATACTTGATTAGTTATTTAAATTAAAAATGACAAATTGACTAAACAAATTAAAGATATAAAAACTTACATTATATAAAGAGAGACGGTACTCTCCATAACTTTATTAATCGTAAAAATTGGTTAAGTAGTCTTATAAACAGGAATAGCGACAATCTTTTACATCAATACTTCTAAAACGATAAAACATAATAAAAAAATCATTTAACTCTAATACATGAAAATGACACGCTAAACATAATAAATGGCGCGATGTTCAAAATTGCTACAAATTATCAAAAACTTCCTGGTATACTACATTAGTTGTAGTATTATATCTCTTATTGTTTTTGTCACAAATCAATATCTTCAAACCTTTCTTGTTAGTCACCCTTGAAGAAGCAACATAAAACTGACCATGACTGAAAACTGGGCGTGGAAGATACAAACCAACATTGACAAGAGATTGGCCTTGGCTCTTGTTTATGGTCATAGCAAAACACACACTCAAGGGAAATTGTCTTCGTTGAAACTTAAAAGGAAATGAAGTGTCTGACGATGACATTATCATGCGAGGAATCAAAACCGTATGTCCAATATTGTTGCCTGATATAATTCTACCTTGTATGACATGAATGCCAAGCTGCGTGGTTATCAATCTCGTCCCGTTGCATAAACCCGAAGTCTGATCAATATTGCGAAGCAGCATAATAGGGACCCCAACCTTAAGTTTCAGTACATGATTCGACAGACCAGAACATCTAATACTATTCAAGAAGTCGGACGAATAAATATCAGCATCACTATCTTTAACAGAACATGTCTTGCACAAACTATCGGAACTGAGATAGACCTTTTCATCACCAGGCAACGAAGACAAAATATACTCATTAACTTTATCTACCTCTTCGTGTGTTGGAGCAAGAATTGCTCGTTCTTCAAAGTATGTCGGAGTCAACTGATCTTCCATAAGAGAGGGATAAACAGATTTGACAACTGCTGGAATTGGATCTAATTCAAAATCCTTCACCAATAGTTCATTGGGAATTTCAATTTGCGCTTCCCCATCATTGTCAACACCTACAGTCCCATCTCCGATGCTTAATACCCAAGCAGAAAATTTATTTGCCTCTTGGATCTCAGATTCAGATGTACCTTGTTGAATTCTCATGTTTCTTGTTAGAGTAAGAACTTTGCAATGATCCCACAAATAAGATGAATTAATTGTAGCAAAAACAACATCTTGCCTGCTACCTTTTGAGATAACGATGTTCCATGCCGCTTATCTAAATAAGCAAACAATCTAAATAATTTTTGTTCTAATTAAAAAAACGAAATTAAATATATTTTAAACTTTAATTTTGTTCCGACACAATGCTATTATGTCTTAGAGAAATATTTGACACTAACTACCATATAAACGAAAAAATTGAAGTAAATAGATAATCTACTGTAACAAACATTACTAACCTTTTGAAATATCGGACATTGGGATACGATCAATAACATAATAATTGCCAGTACCTCCAAGTGTAGATCCTGCATAATTAGTATTTATATTAAAGTTCATATTACTATTTAGTAGACAAATTTTCAACAAAAAATGCAAAATATTAACCTGATCCATTAGAAACTGTTTGTTGTCGTTTTTCTCTAACAACATGCAATCTCAACGTTCTATTATGTCGGGTTAATTCGTCCATAACAAAATCACCCTGATAAACTAAGATATAAATATTTAAATAAATATATCTACATAAGAATCATCTTATTCAAATACATTAACATGTTTACCTACATAATTTATAATATTAATTAAATAAGACATATTATTTTACAAATCTAATATTGGATATTAAAAATAACAAATTAATACATGAAAGTACTTTAAAAAAATCATTCAACATTGCATTAATAAATGTCAATATTTATTTATTATTTTATTACTATATAATTGCAAAAAAAAAATGTAAAAAAAATTATTGACATTTTTTACCGAATTTACTTATGGATAAATGAGTTATTAATACATCATTTTGCCATTCAATAAGAAGTTTGCCATTAAATCAGAAGCCCACAAAATTAAAGAGTGGCCCGGCTCAAAACTCACTCCCTCACTCTGGGCCACATTTCCCAACCAAGCCCATTAGCCCAAAACCCTAACCAATGTAACCTGATCCCTATCACCAAACGTTTGCCTCATTTGTCTCGGTCAAACCCTAGCTTTCCTTTCGAGAATTCTCTTTCCTTTTCCAGATCTCCTCACCTTTCTCTCGTTCCATTTCCATATCTCGACCTCCATGGCGATTTCGATCCGAGTTGTCGCCATGGCCAGACCTCTCGTCATCCTCTCTTTCGCTCCATTTCCAGCCTCAAACCCTAGCTTTCCAGAAATCTTGACCTCCATGGCGATTTCGATCCGAGCTGTCGCCATGGCCAGACCTCTCGTCATCCTCGCTTTCGCTCCATTTTTAGCCTCAAACCCTAGCTTTCCAGAAACCTCCTTTTCCTTTTCCAGATCTCGTCACCGTGTCTCTCGTTCCATTTCCAGATCTCGCCATCCATGGTGATTTCAAACCGAGTTGTCGCCATCCATGGCGCAGATCTGTTAGTCGGAAGTTTTGCAGAGATAAATAACCCCAAAAAAGCGTAAGATATATCTCTCTCTCTCTCTCTCTCAGTATATTTCTTTTTTTTTTTGATTCTCTGGATTTTCTTTTCGATTTTGCAGATCATCTGGAAGTAGGAGGTTGTGCTCAATATTACAGAAAAAGCAAGATTACACAAAAGTAAGATTTCCTTCTCTATCGATAAATCTGTATTTTTCTATTTCTTTGGATATAATTTGTTGCTTGATATCATAAATTTCCTTCTTTTAAAAATTTGTACATATTTTGACAAATTTTAGTGATTTCGACTGCTTCTTTGATTTCATTGTTTTCAAATTTTACAAACTTCGGATTGAGATATCGTATAATATGAGGCTCGCATTTTTTTTTTAAGTTCGAAATGTTTGCTTCATCTAGATTGTTCTTCATGAAGTTCATGTTCATGTATATTTTTCTTCCAGTATTATTACAACCGAGTTAGTACAATATAATAAAACTGGGTTCAATTATTTCATATAGTTGGTTTAGTTATTCATATAATCGGGTTCAATAAAATCTACTATATCTATTAATGAGTCTGAATATAGTAGATTCTTACCGGCCTACGTATTTTAATTAAAGAAAATGGGCTTATTGGCCCAATATTGCTTCTTCAATATGTAATTAATGGGCCTGGTGATATACTCCTTACACAGATTTGTTTATAATATCGGCCTTTATATAATGGGCTTACACAGATTTGGTTCTAATGGGCTAAAACGGCCTTTATATATTGGGCTATTGGTTATTATATCGGTCCATGACCGTTGGTAAATACAGACCATTCACTTTATAAAAATAAAACAGAAGCAACAAAAACCCTAAATCATTTCTAACTTTCCTTCTTTCGCCGTTTCCATTTTTATACTTGCCACCTTTACTCTTTCATCTTTCAATTTAGAAATCACACTGATAGAAACTAACTATTTGCTTTTCCACCGCCACAACTGAGATCTGTATAACACAAAGCAAAACGAAAAGGAGATCGATAGGAAAAATATTGATGAGAGAGTCTCAATGTTCAAGAGGAGACATGGAAGAACATTGTTCTTCTGAGATCCACAGTCCATAAAGGTAAAATCTCTCTCTCTCTCTCTCTCTCTCTCTCTCTCTCTCTCTCTCTCTCTCTCTCTCTCTCTCTCTCTCTCTCTCTCTCTCTCTCGTTGTGTTAATCACTCCCTCTTTCATTTAACTATAAAACGTTTAAAACTTTCGATTCAATTAATGGGTTGTATTAACACTTTTTACAATGGTTTTATGATTGTTCATTGATTTCATACTATGAAAAATAATCTAATTTCATCTAGATTAAACTGTAAGTTAAATTTTTAATAAACTATTAGATATTTTGCGTTTAAGTATTATACTTATTATTCATAAAATGTTATTGATGACGATTGTTCTTCATGTTCTTCGTTGTCAGTTTAATAGTATATGTGTTTATTATAATGTCTTAAAACTATATAATTATTTCTTTGTAGTATTGAATATGATGTTTTTGGTATTAAGTAATTTTTTTATATTTAATGTTATAACTTTGAATAATGTTATGATCTTAATACGGTCTAGTTAGTCTAAACAAATTTAATGGGCTAGGCCCAACGACACTAAACAAATCATAACTTCGACCCAATATATTTGTATAATAAAATACTGTAGCGGAAGCATTAATTTCATATATGTTTATTTATAAGAAATTTAAAATTTATACTGGGCTTTAAAATGCAAAGAGGCCCAATAAGTTATTGGCCTTATAAAATTTATAACTTTTTGGGCCCAAACACTACGGTTTTAGTAAATCTGCAATGTAAAAGACAAATACTAAATCACTAAGGTAAAACACAAATACTAAATCACCTATAAGCCCACGTTTAAATAAATCAAACTAGTTTAAAATTTGCCCCATATAAACGGCCTTATTAAATCTCTCTCTCTCTCTCTCTCTCTCTCTCTCTCTCTCTCTCTCTCTCTCTCTCTCTCTCTCTCTCTCTCTCTCTCTCTCTCTCTCTGACTCTCTCTGACTCTCTCCTAAACAAAAAGTCATTATTATGTAAATGCAAAAAACCATCTCTAATTGCACATTATTTCTGTTCAGTATTTGCATGCTATATAAATGAAAAATCATTAATGGACAAAATCAGTAATGGAAAATGAGATCAATGTTGGCTGATATGTAAATGCAAAAAATCAGTGCAGATGGGGAAAATGTCCGAACCTTTAGCTCATTATTATGTAAATGCAAAAAACTCAGTCACAGTGTGATAATATGTTTTTAAAATAGCAATTTCTGAAATCTGTTAAGTATTTCCTGGTTTGATAATATGTTTTTTATTCAACTTAATTACTGAAATCTGTTATTGTACGAATATCCATACATTTATGTATTGAAGCAAATGTTCAGTTCATGATTCTATCAATGTAGTCCTTAATTTCTGAAATCTGTCTTTGTTTATTGTTGGTGTAGGAATACATATGGGAAATAAACTGGGGTTTCAAACAACTCATGCAGTTCGAAGATGTAAAACTCCTAAAGGTACGGATACTATACTAACATTTAGATGAACGTGACAAATAAATATATTCAATGTTGCATAGAGTAGACTGAATGAAAGCCTGAAAAGTAGTTATTTAAATGAAAAATATAGGTCCTGAATTATTACCTTATAACTCTGTTTTGAATTTCCTGAGTAACACTGAACCAAAGAAAATAAAGCAATATCAGTTATGTTTGCAATATATATTCAAAGCTGCAAAGAGTAAACTGAATGAAAGCCTGAAAAGTAGTTATTCGATGTTGCATATGTTTAGTATTTCCTGGTATGTAAATGTAAAATCAGTAATGGACAAAATACATACGAAAATCAGTAATAGAAAATGAGTTCAATGTTGGCTGAACTGTAAATGCAGAAACTCAGTGTAGATGGGGAAAATGGCCAAACCTTTAGCTCATTATTATGAATTGCAAAATCTAATATGAATTGCAAAAACATACCCCATGTCATATTGTTTATGCCTGTGCTAGAAGTCAGAAAGTTTTAGAACATAACTACTATGAATTGCAAAAACATACCTGTTGTCTCGATATTTTTATGCCTGTGCTAGAAGTCAGAAAAGTTTTAGAACATAATTGAGGAAGATGCACTGTATTTATAAGGCATAAGTTTAATTATATTATATTGGATGATTTTATTTGATTGTGCACATATTCAACTGCCATAATGGATGTAATTGATTCTGTACGTGTATTGTATACATCTTCAAATTGGAAAAAATCTTGCCTTGCAGATTACACAATGGAGAAAAAGATATGCCTTGGGCCGAGATTGTTTATTCTTTATGTAATTGTTTATTCTTTATGTAATTTATGTACTCATGCCTATGTTGTTTTTTTAAGGTCATTTGAAGCAACAACTCAGTGTTGTATATTTGCATGGATGTAATTTTTTTCATTTATGTGTTCTTTGCATATATTGTAGGTTGGTTTGCAAGTTTCATGTTGCAGGTTGGGAATTTTTTATGGCTACCCTAATTGAATTAGGGTTGGTAAAATTATTTTGCAGGTTATTCTTACATTAGGAGGGATTTGCATGAATATTTAGACATTCATGTAGTACTGGAATTTGCATAAAATTATTTTCGAAGCATTAACAGGGATTTGCATAAAAGTATTTAGACATATGCTATTTTGCAGGTTATTCTTACATTAGCAGGGATTTGCATAAAATTATTTTTGAAGTATTGTTTACAACAATTTAGGTTTCGATTTAGCCATTTTTAGTGTGCTTGTTTATATATTCAAGATTTTCTAAATATTTGTGCGATTCTGTAATATAATTTCCGAACAAAAATAGAGTAGCATATTTTAAGTAATCAATATGGAAAGTATATGCTACATATATTCTGAAAGATTGCGATTGGAAGATAAAAATGGCAAAAAATGGAAAAACGGATGAAATTACACGTGGCCAAATTGCTGAAAAAATGACACGTGGCAGAAAAAAAATGGTGTATTGTAGGGGCGCCATGTGGCATAGTCGAGCCTTTGCGTTTAGTAAATATATAGTAGATTAATTGGTGAGTTACGAGGTTTGACATCGGAAATTGTATTTTTGACTCTTTTTATACAAATTCTCTATGTTTATTGGTTACAATTGAGATGAGTTATTAAATACTTGTAAATTTTTTTTAAAAAAATAAAAATATAGGATAATCATTATATTTCTTAATAAGTGTGTCAAATCCTAGAATGACAATCTTTTTCATATGGAGGGAGTATTAAATTGTGTTAGATTCTTAATTGAACTAGAAATCGAAGCCCGTGCTTCGCACGGGCCTTTTGTGTATATGTAGTGTCACAGTTTAAATTTGAGTTTCTAATATATGAATTGTTGTTTCATGTTTTATCTTAGACGATATATTGTTTGATATGGATTTAAATATAATATGTAAGTCTTGACAAAAGAAATGTAATATCTAAGTATTTTAGGTATAAAATTCTATGATTGTACGAAGTACAATTTTTTTTTTAATTATTTTGGTCAGAAGTTTAATCTAAATAATTGGTGATTAAAATACTATGATATATATCATTTTAATTAATAAATATTAGTCATTACATCATATTCTTAGTAAATACGGAGTAATATAAATAATTGGTGACTTTGCATAGTCTTAAACCTTATTACATTTTATATAAAAGTACATTAGTTATTTTATCGGGACATGCTTACTCTTCTTAGCGAAATTATAATTCATAACTTCTTCCTTGTACATTTCATATGTGAGAGTGAGTACATGTCTATTATTTCGGCTTCCATCCTTGATTAATTCCTCTAGACCAACACAAATGAAGCCAACTTTAGTATATATACATGATGAGTGTAAAATGAATATGTATAAAATAGAATAATAAAAATCATCTTTAACCAAAATAACAACACACCTACCTAAAACGATTTAGTATAAAAAAGGAACTAAAAATACAAACCTAATTGAATTTATGCTACCAATAGTTGAAGGGTTTACATCGTCCATAAAATAGTTTGCTTTATTCTTTACTAACAATCATTCATCCTAAATCGATTGTCTTTGTCCTCCTTCTAGTGAAAGCTATCGGTGCATGATGTAAACAATCGATGCCTCAATAGTGATATTAGATTATCCAATTATCTGACATCTTCACATAAAATTAACCTATCTCGATCAAAAGACAATTATATTAATAAATTTAAACCGATATATGTAAGTATTGTAGACTACAAAAGAGATCCAAAATGTTACTTGGAAAGTGAAGCCATTTTGACATATAATCGTTTAGACATCTTGACTATAATTTGTTTCCAACCATTCACTGTGTACTAAATACGGGAGTTACATGTAGTAATTGGATAATATTAAAATAGGAGTAAATGAGAGCAAAATATAACGTATACAGTATGTAGTAACTATCATTAATTGAGATTTAGGTTAAAAAATGAGTCATAACCTAAAGAGTAGTCTGTACGTAGAGGCAAAATTTAACTGAAAAAAGAATGTGTGGGGAGGGAATAATTACTTACAAATAGTGCTCATTTTTATATATATACATAATTATGCTATGGTATATTAAAATAAACAAAGAAAAATTATTTACTTAGATTACAAAGTAGCCTATAATTATACTTATGTATTTTATATTGTTTTATAAACCCTATAGTAAAAACCGGTCGGAAAATCTAACATAATATATACATATTATATACTAAGGGTGATAAACTAACCCTACATGCAAACTATACCTTTAGGCCTATTTAAGTCTTTGATTTTGTCTTTAAAAGTTAGCATTCAATGACCTAGAATGCTAACTTTTAAATATATATAGATGGTTGTTTTTCATGCTTAATAGAAATATAAATTGAACTATGTTGAAAATTTAACGTGAAGATATAAGAGTTATACAAGGATATGAAAATGAGGACTTTTTAATTGATTAATATGTAGTAATTGTATATAATTGTGAATCAAAAACTTTGTATATTATATAGACGATTATAGATTAAATATAATTGTTAATATATGAAATTATCACTTTAGTACTTTTTGGATTTGAGAAATTGTTTAAATTTTGTGCTAAATAAATAAGACATGAAATGAAAATAAAAACTAATTCATCTTTAAAAGTTAGCATTCA
Organism: Rheum nobile; assembly: GCA_027886185.1. Taxonomy (NCBI): domain Eukaryota; kingdom Viridiplantae; phylum Streptophyta; class Magnoliopsida; order Caryophyllales; family Polygonaceae; genus Rheum; species Rheum nobile. The sequence goes on from WOAB01000073.1 coordinate 3,171,844, forward strand.
ATGACCTAAAATGCTAACTTTTAAATATATAGATATATATATATATATATATATATATAGATGTAATCTAATACATCTATCTTGCATAAAATTGTGATGCAAATTATTATCTCGAGTTCAAGTTAATTATCTTAAATCCGATCTCAAAAGAGTAAGTTTTCCTGAATTGATTTCCATAGAGGATCTTTTCTTGGTACCCCAAACACTTTTAAACACTTTTACAATGACGAAAGATCAAATGCAATTCTTATTCCACAAAAAGTCAAATGCATACATAAGATTTCGTGCATGTGTCTTTTTTACGACAACATGTATATGTAATTCAACATCACTATCCTTATTAATTGGCAAAACGTTCACAAAAACACAAATTCTTTGAAAACTCATACCACTAATGAAACAACCGAAAAAAGGATTTATACCCATTTAGGTATTTATAGCACTGCAAATCTTCCTGATTTCTCCATCTGTTCCGGTCAAAACTCCAATACTTGTCATCTTGATCATAGCTTTTCCAAATTTGTCAGAGAAGGTTGAGTCTTGGGCAAGATTTCCCACCATATCTTTTGTTTGCGAATCAGTTGCCAATCTTTGATCAATCTTAGTCACGCCTCTGCTAGCCAAGATTTGATTGTAATACCCTGTATCGAATGTATCTCCACTGTTTGCAGTTTGGTCCAAGAAAGTTTGGCTTTGGGTTCCATCTTGATTCGAAGGGCAAGTGCTCATTAGGCTTTGGACAAGAGCCGGGTCCATGGTGGGATCCGGTTTACCCGTTCCGCTAAAGTTGTATAAACGGTCCTGGAAGTTGTTGCAATGGACTATTCCAACCGTGTGAGCACCTACATAAAAACATGTTTTTCGATTATAACATTTTATGAATGCAATAAGCAAGGCATTGTGAACGAGTATAGATTGTAATTCATACCAAGAAGAACAACAAGATCGTTGACATCCAATCCAATGTTAGAGAAGTCACTAATTGCGTCTGTCATAAGGATATTGGCTCCAGGAACATTGGCAGCATCTGCAGCATTTGAAACAAGACCGTCCCTTCTTCCAGTCTCAACTTCATACCTATCCGCACCAGCCTATGTAATTTGTATACACAATCTCAAGTTAATAATGCATGAAAATATTTATACCTAATAACGTTTTGTTAAATTTCATCAACGATTTAAAATAAGAATATGATGCTATGTTTATAGAAATCACTACATCTTGTTACTTACTACGTTCAATGTGTCTCTAGTTGCCATAACTAGGATGTCTGCACAAGATACAACACCAGGACAAACTCCTTCGACGGCCGCTTTTATAGTGTCAATGTCATCAAAGCCGTCGAGATTTAAATTCTCTGGAGCAGTTTTCTCAGATGTAGCTCCATCCAGCATCACCGATGCATCACATCCCTAGCAACATAAAAAAGGATTAAGTACTGTGAAAGTTTGTGGGCCCATAGACTGGGGGTCGTGCGGACACGAGCGCATAGGCGCTGATAGACCCAGTACATAAGCCCAATGAGGTTTAATCCTAAAATCAATTGACAATAGGAGAAGTAACCCATCAAGCTTATATACTAGGCAACTGAGAGTCACAACTTTAGATGTGTGATGTTTATAGTACAAAAGAACATAACAAATGTATATGTATGAGAAAATTAATCAAGATGCTCACCCTCACAAAACAATCATGAAAGGACAATCGAGTGAGGTCTCCGACGAGCCCTGGATTCGACTGCATCATGCTCTTAACTTTGTCGAAAATGAACTGATCCACACTCGTGTTCCCGCATTTCCCATCATAGAACCCCGACGTAAGCTGCCCATTTGACTGGCCAACGAGGGCGGTCAAGACAAACACTAGGGCAAGAGTAGCGAAAAGGCTTCTCTTACTAGCCATTGCTAAGTAACTCTTTATAAATGTCTTTTTTGGGGATGAGCTACGATTGTTGTGTAAGAAGTGAATGAACCCTTTGGTATTTATAGGAAAAGAGTAGTGTTGAAAAATAGGAGCCACATGAACTTATGTGTATATCAATTATCAACGCGGGAAGTTGGATTTGAATGGGTACGTTTTGTGTATTGTGGTAGGCCAATGTGTTTGGTGATACTATACATTATTTGAATTCTTCCTGATCGATCAATAACTATTTTTCTACGTTCAATTTTGTTTTTAGCCATTTTTCTTTCTTCTCGGTCGATCTAGTTATTGCGCGAAGAGGGACCACTGGCCTGATACGTCCATAGCGATAATTTTAATTTGGTAAACTTTTTTTCTTCATAATCATAAATTCTAAGTTTTTTAATATTGATTTTTTTTTGTTAGAGTTAATATTGATTTATGCTTGTAGTTAGCGCATAAGCATTGATATAATTGGAATTCATGTACTATATCTAATTTCAACTTTGTTTTATCGCGTGCGGATCATAAAATTACAAGGTATCATTCAATACTATATACCCAACTTTGCGAAAAATTACTCGATATACATAATTATCTTAAATCACTTGTTAAAGAGCTTCATATATTAGTGAAAAGCCATTGATGATTTGTTTCCGTCTATAATACCATTAAAATGTATAAAATGACCAATGTCCTTAGCTTAAAAATTTACAGATTAACGATTTGTCTGGATTCTCTCATAAAATACATTAAAATATATTATTTTATATTAAATTATTAACTAATGTAAAATAATACATTTTAATGTATTCTAATAACAATCCAAACGACCTCAATATTCTATACTTTACATTCGTTCACGGTGTCCAAAAGCTTCTCTTCCTCGAATCACCTTTGCTTAGTTCTAATTCGCTTTTACTAACCTTAGATCCATAAGAACAACCCTAGTTTCGTGGAATTTAGATTAGCTTTCGATTTCGCCCAAAATCACCCGGCCAAGCCCTAATTTAAAATTTTTGACCCCAAAGTGCTACTTCAAATATCGCGTTAGATAACGAGTACAAATTATCGGATATAAAATCATTATAATTACCGCAAAATTGACTATTCATGGTTTTTAACGGTCACCCAAAGAAAGAAATCTTGCTCGTTGATAGTGGTGTGCTAACGAGATGCGTTTAATGAGGATTTTAAATAATTTCGTATATAATGAGTTGTGTAATCTACTATATAATAACTAAATCAGAATCGCGTCTGCACAGACACGCGCCCCGATATTAAACCCGCGTTTGTCGCTGTCATGTGTCACCGCTGAATTAATTTTGACACGTGTCATCAATCCAGTTAATGCGGTTATTTTTTGAAAAATATTTCATTCTGACATATTTTTGCAGAGAATATCTCTGTACTTTTTTTTAGGTATGTTTAATCTTTCCAAAAAAAAGAAACAAATAAAATTACGAGCTACATTTTAATTGAATAATATTCAATATTTGAGAATTAAACAAAAAAAAATGTTGTAAATGTTTTTCCAACCTATTTTACGATAAATATTGGATTCAAAGTAAATAGAACATATCGAAAAAAAATATATGACATAGCCTGCACAACATTAAAACAGAAAACCAACCCTAAATATGATCTGCTATGACAACTAAGAAAACAAATTGCAACCTGTTGTGCTTACAAATAGCAAAGAAACATTTTAAAAACAATTAAATAAACGCAAAACAAATAGTTGCTGCTGCAAAATTGGCTAACAAATAACAAAAATACTGCATTGACAACACATAAATTAAAATAAATGCCTCAAAGCTAAAAGAAATTATATAAGACATACATAATTATAACAGGCAATGTAATATATGCAGAATCAAAGAAAATATTATGCAATCGCGAAATTTCCTGCAATAAAAAACCTGCAGAATCAAATAAAATGAAATATTCTGCAATCACGATTTTATCCACTTTCAGCATCTTCAATATCTACAATCACGTTTTTTTGAATCTACAATCCATAAAGGCAATGTAATATATGCAGAATGAAATGAAATATTCAGTATGATATGGCAGTATAAATCCAATGTAATATATGCACAATTAACTCAAATATTAAGCATGATATGGCAGTATTAAGGCAATGTAATATCTGCATAATCAAATCAATATTATTATGATTGCCTTATATTTAGCATGATCATGCAGCATGGGTATAAAACTAGAGCGTCTCCCACAATTATAGTACAAAAAACTGGTCTTGCACAGGAGTAATAGCAAAGCAGTTTTCGACATTTAGCAGGTATGTTCACAATGAATTCATTAAACTGGACTATAAAATATATAAATAATTGTTCTTGATTTTACAATTTCGTTTGTTTTTAATTCAACAGTGATTTAAACATAAGGCAATCGTAAATTTGAATCTCAATTCGTTTGTTCAGTAGTGATTTACAATTTTGTTTATTCAGTAATGATTTAGTTTGTTCAGTTGTGATTTAAAGTATATCTCAGTTCGTTTGTTCAGTAGTGATATGACTCAATCATCAAATGCATATTCATCATACTATGATTGCAAGGACCTATATTATCAATATAGCAATAGCAGAAGTGGTATTGTTGTCTATCATGATTAAAAACGAAAGAAGAGTAGAGAATTCCATTTTCAGGTTTAGTTTCAGGAAGCAAATCAGTGTCTTAACTTAACAAGAGACTAAAAAGGGCATAGCGAGGAGAGCTAAGGTATATAAACCTAAATTAAAGACTATTAATATTTATTTTACAAGTATCTAATTTTTGTTGTCACTTACATGAATTAGTTTATAAGTGAAGCATTTACTTACAACTCATACTATTTAGTTTACAACTAACCTATTTAATACACTATTTTTGTTGTCACTTACATGAATTAGTTTATAAGTGAAGCATTTACTTACAACTCATACTATTTAGTTTACAACTAACTTATTTAATACCTGTGCAGTGCAGTTGTGTACTATTAATATTTATTTTACAAGTATCTAATTTTTGTTGCCACTTACATGAATTAGTTTATAAGTGAAGCATTTACTTATAACTCATACTATTTAGTTTACAACTAACCTATTTAATACACTATTTCCAACTAAATTACTTACCATACTAAAAGTTAGTATAGAAGACATACCTTTAGGTCTTCTTTTGTATGTATTTATAATCCAATTTTCCTTTTGACTTCAATTCGAGCTCCCATATGTTTCCTATACCATGAACAAATTAGTTAAGTACATAATGAGCAAGTAAATCATTTAAGTATAGAATTAGTCAATTGATGAAATCGTGACCTGATTGTATAGATTGAATCAGTTTAACATATGCATATTATAGATTATATGTTGCAACTTGTAATGGCACAATTTTTATGATCAGTAATGACACTATACTTTATTGAACATATCCAGATAAATGAAATAATAGTATATTAGTCATACCTTTAGAGCTTTAGAGCTCTTTCATATTAGTCATACCTTTAGAGCTCTTTCAGTAATCACACTACTAGCTAATGATCATACATATAGGATAAGTTTTTATGTAAGAAGTACTACCTTGGAGAATATAAGCCAAAGTGACCATCATATTCTAGCTATCTGATTTCCAGTTGATAAGCATCTATAATTGCAAAAGTTTAAAAGTCAGTAATTAGAGTATAAGTTAAAAAGCAAACAAAAAATCTAAATTGGAATGTCACAAAGACTACCTTGATACTATTAGCAGATTGAAATTTATATTCTCAATGTAATAATCAGTGTTGTTATCGGGGACACCTCACGTTCTCACATGCAATGAGAGATAGGAAACAATTGCAAAGTTGAAATCAGATATTGTACGACAACAACATTTCCTACAGATCTACGAAAAAAGGTATTGTCTATCATACAAACATTGCAGCATATATATTTCACACTGATAGTTTTCTTTAATATATGATTACAACATTTCAAGTTATAAAGCATACTTGCACAAACATAAACAGATAGATTGTTATAACTAAAGAACAAGTCCTAAATAAGCCTAAGGTCAAGTTACATCACAAATTAAATGTTTGTGACTATTTGGGCCGCACATAAAAAGTTATACATATTTATTTTGGTCTTATGAGCCCATTACATTCTATCCGGCAGATTAATATATATAGTACATTAAATGGGTTAATAAGCCCATTTAAAGTCTATGAGCACATAATTGTACATTTTTAAAACATATTTTGCATCCGTATTCCATCCATCAATTCATGCCATACACTTATAAAAAAACAAAAAATCATGCCAAGAGCGTTTGTCATACTTAAACCATAAAATAATCAAACAAAGAAACAAATCTACCCAAACATGCAGTATCTTTCTAAAATAATATATATAAAATTATATTATTTATAAATTCTAAAATCAATGAACCAGAAGCAAATACTCATATCAATTGGGTAGCTACAGATGGAGATTAATAGAGATACAGATAGAGAGCTTTCCTTTTAATTTCTTTGATGACAGTAGGGAGACCTCCTTAACCTTTATCTTGAAGGTCTTCTTTGTTGGATATGAAAGAGTGAAACTCTTCGGTGACTTTCCATGTTAAATGAATACACAGAGGTGGTCGAAAGCACTTTTGGTTTAAACCTTCAAGACAAAGAAGTATAAAAAAATTAGATATGTAAACTAACATGCAAAGAGATAAGGTTTAGGGTGAGAGAGAGAGAGAGAGAGAGAGAGAGAGAGAGGGAGAGAACGAGACAGAGATAGATCCTCCTTACATTTATCCACTTTTGATCTCGCCAGAACATCCTCCATGGATCTGAAACCGGTAGATCGCTCTGCATGTTATTAAACAAGATTAAAAAATCATAATTAGCAGATCTGTAAATAAACATATGGGATCCACACTAACAAAAGACTCACCTAGATCATTTGCACTTCGTATTGTTCATCTTGGAGCTTGATCTCCTCATCATCGGTGGGGAGATAAAGATATCCTTATAAAAGGATTTTTTAAATAATCAGATCTGGTATGAAGATGGCCAATGCAGTGATTAAAAGATTTAGGGCCTTCTTCGGAGTTTTTGTTTTGGATCTAAAATCTTGGAAAAATGAAAGAGTATGTGTGACCTTAATAGAGAAAGATAGAGAGGAACATGGTAGGTATTTGTCCATTGTTATGGATCAATGGATCTGAAAGGTTTGAAAAAGAAACAAAAAGTTTTGAAGGAAGGTTTAACAGACAAACACACATAGAGAGAGAGAGAGAGAGAGAGAGAGAGAGAGAGAGAGAGAGAGAGAGAGAGAGAGAGAGAGAGTCGGTAAATGTGAAAGAAAAATATCCGAACCCTCTAGACAGATTCGAAAATATCTTGATTGTTTGAAGTTCGTGTAAAAAGAAATACATATTTAATAAAATTAGCAGGCTTCATAATAATTTTGTATGGGCTCCAATTAAAAGGTTTATGTATTTGGGCTTATTAGCCCACAAATATTAAAGTATAAATTTTTATATATATCAGCCTTTTTTAATTTTCTAGATGGTAACATAGATTAAAGCCCATTAATTAAGCCAAATCAAAAAGTTATAGATAGTTATTAATTAGGCCAATAAGCCCATTACATTTTCACTGACTTGACAAAATGAAGCCCAATAGTAAGCCCATTATAAAGTTGTCGTTATTTGTTTTGGTTGTTTAACATATTAATTGGGCCAAAAAGCCCATATTTATAATGTTTAAGGCCATACTATTTTATTTAGAAGCCCATATATTTAAATTAAATTAGTAAAGTCGAGCCGGTTTCATATAATATTTATCAGAAAGTCGAGCCAGTTTTATATAATATCAGATTTATTATTTATCATAAAGTCGAGCCGATTTCATATAATATCAGATTTTACCTCATTAAATTAAAATATTAAACAAAGAACAAATGAAGAACAGTCTTCATCAAGAAGATTCTAGATGACGAATCGTTTTCTCCTTGAAACCCAAAAAAAAACGACATCTGATAAGCATGAGATGTTCTTATGGGTTGTTCTAGCTGAAATGATATTTTCCAAACTATGAAAGCAGTCAACACCAATAAAATGAATACTACTAGAGGTAACTATCAGGTTTTATTCAATCGAAAGTTTTAGGGTTTCAAACTTAAGGGATCTTCTGATTAAGAGAGAAGAGATAAACACAGAGAGAGAGAGAGAGAGAGAGAGAGAGAGAGAGAGAGAGAGAGAGAGAGAGAGAGAGAGAGAGAGAGAGAGAGAGAGAGAGAGAGAGAGAGAGAGAGAGAGAGAGAGAGAGAGAGAGAGAGAGAGAGAGAGAGAGAGAGAGAGAGACCTTAATGGATATCCACAGAACGAGAGAAAGAAATAAAGCGAGAGATAGAGAGATTACCTTTCTCCACTATGGATCTAAAAACAAAATTCCTCTTCCGGAAAGAAGAAGTGAAGACGACGGCCATGGTGGATCTTCGCTTTGCATGTTAACTTGGGGAGAACATCGGCCTTGGATCTCATGAAGACGGCGAAGTTTCATCTCCAGATCTCCTTTTTGCGGTGGTGGGATACAAATCTGAAGTGTGGTGGTGTATTATCAGAGGATTATTTTAGATCTGTGTTTTTTGAAAAATCAAAGATCTAGATCTAGAGATTCAGTGACTTAGAGAAAGAGCAAGTAAAACTCGAAGATGAAGATTTTTGGTGATGTAGAGAAAGAGGAAGACGATTCTTTGATTTGTTCAAAGAATCCGCCATTGATATGTAGTTTCAGTGAAAAGGGAGAGTGAAGCTTGATGGAGAAGAGGGAGAGTGAAACAGATACGGCGGAAATGGAAAGTTTTTTAATGAGATAGGGTTTCCGGTTTTGAGAGGTATTTGTTTGTTTTTAGTGGATTCAACCGGCAACGTCATCCTCTTTGAAGGCCATAAGTCCAGCCTAATTGAATCAAAACGGATAAGTCCATTAATTAACTCTGTCGGCCCCAATTAATAACATAGTGAATAACAAGCAAATGGGCCTTGAAGCCCATTACAGATATGGCTTAATGTTACAGCACAAATTTATATCCGGCCATAAGTCCATTTATTTTGTAGAAATATTTATTTCTTTTTGTAATACTAAAATAAATAATATATACATTTATAATTTTATTTTAAATAACTTTAATAAGTATTCATATGTGTTATATATATAATTAAATTAATTGATTAGTTTGTTGATTATATCTCTTTCGTAGCCAGATTATATGGGCCAAATAGCCCATATTTTTTAATGTGTAAGCCCAGTATATTATAGTCAGAAGCCCATTAACTTATATTCGTTTTGTGTAAGCCCATTATATTATTACTGATATTATATTATAAGATTATACATGTATTATCACCACTTATATTATTATTTCTGATTAATATATTATTTAGATTTTAACCATTAAAATATATATAATATATATTAAACAAAGAACAATATAGATGAAGAACAATCTTCATCAAGAACAATCTAGATGAAGGCTAAATTTCGGACTCAAACCCAAAAAAAATCAAAGCATGAAATATATATGATATTATACTATATTATTAAGGGTTGATCTATGTGAAATTTGAATATTTTTCAAACCATGCAATTACTGAACCAGACAAAAATGATTGATACTAGAGGTTAATAGAGACATGTTTTTCAACAGAAGGCAAATGATTTCAAACATCAACAAAATCTAGAGAGAGAGAGAGCTTACATTTCTCGAATTTAGAGTTTGCCAGAAGCTTCTTCGTCCAGATTGATCTCCTCATCAACCGCATCGATGGGTTTACATGTTAACTCGGGGAGGACGACGAACTTTATGCTGTAGATCTTCTTTTCGCGGTGGTTGATTGTAGATCTGAAGTGCGGTGGTCGGTAATGGTATGCGCTTCACACTCTAAGACGAAGAAATTGGAAAAAAAATTACCGATCTGTCTCTCTCGGCTTTAAAGCAATATTTTGGATCTCAATTTTTTGAAACAACAAATAGAAAAGTTGACCGGGATTTAGAGAAAGAAAAAGAGAACGAGGAAGAAGCTTTGATAAGGAAAGAAATTCTGCCATGGATCTGGAAAGTGAAAGAAATGGCAAGAACTGTATTTTGTTTTTGGAACTGGAGAAGAGAAAGAGAAACAGATACGGGAACAGAGGAAATGAAGAGTGGAAATGGGTTAGGGTTAGCAGAGGCCGGTTCATTTTCTTTTTTTTTAATACAAAATCAAATGTAAAAGTAAATCTAAGCCCATTAACCCAATCTGTTAACCCGTCTATAAGCCCATTAACCCAAGTTGTCCATTAACCCAATTTTAAAGCTGCCAAAATTTGTGTAATTGGGCCTTTAATTCCATTAACTCAATTCCATCTCTAATTTAAATATTTCAGCCTATTCCAATATTATTTTAATATTAAAATAATTATTTAGTATGTACATATATTTTTTATTCTTTTGCATAAATGTATGAAGTATTTTCATATGTCTATATATAGTAGATTATATTAATTAAATTATTATTATGTATATGTATTATTTTGTAGTAATATAAAAACAAATAATTAGTATGTACATTTTTTAAATTATTTACATGTGCTTATATATAATTATAAAATTAAAATAAATGTTTAGTTTGTATATTTATTCATTTTATTTGTAATATATATCTCAAAATTTTCATTGACTATGTTATGGATGAATTTAACCAAAATGATAAGTGACAAATTCAAATTTGCATTAGAGAGAAATGATAAGTGACAATTTCAATTTAATACAAATAATATTTATTTACATAAACCGGACTTTTTGAGTTGGGCGTCTATTCACTTCTACATTTATTCTACTTGGGCCTAAAGCCCATTAAACCAATTCAAATTTGCATAAAAAATTTACAATTTTACAAATATAATTTTGACCCATAAGTCCATTTAGTATTTACAAATTTGTATTACATTTTTATAGTACTAAAATAAATAAATAATATTGATTTTTTTTATACTTATATTAAGTATTTACATATGTTTATGCATTTTTATAATATTTTTATAAATGTTTATCATGTAGATTTATTTATTTTACTTTGAATATATATAAGATTTTCAGGGTGATTGTGTTATGGATGAATTAATCCGACATAACAGAACGTTGATATTGGCTGCTATTAGAGAGAAATGACAACAAACAAATTCAAATCAATCATGTTAATAAGTTCCATTCAATTTTTTTTTACAAATTATGCTTCAAGTGGAAATGCGGCTCTCCTAATACCGGATGACAGAACTGCTCATTCGAGGTTTAAAATACATTTGCAAGTTAATGAGGATTGTGTTATGGACGATTTAACCCGACATAATATAATGTGGATAGTACAACCAATGTAGTATACAATGAAGTTTTTCATAAGTTGTAGCAATTTTGAACATCTTACGAGATTTTATGTTTAGGGATTCATTTCATGTATTAGATGAACATTTTGATTATGCTTTATCGTTTTAGTAGTATTGATGTAGGGATGTGACTATCCCATTTGAAAAACTACTTAGCTAATTTTTACTATTAATAAAGTTATAGAGAGTTTCGCCTCTCTTTACGTAATTTTTTAATATATACAAGACACACAGATATTACACTAGTTTTCTCTATTTGTAATACATGCACCGAGTTTCAGTACGTTGTTCGGTGGACGTCCAATCATAATTCTTTGGGCATGATGTGAAAATGAAATGAAATGTAACATAATTTTTAACAAAAAGTTAATTGACCAAACAAACGTCCTAATTATTAGGTGATTTTAAATCTAGATAGTTGGTTTTAAAATTGTAATAGATATATTATTTTTTTACTTAAAAAAATAGCAAAAAACAATCTCAACTTTTACTGTAGATCAAAAAATAGCACCACCTTTCAAACCAATCAAAAGTAATTTTAACTATCTTTCCTTGAACCAAAAACAGTATATACAATTTTTTCAAGGTAGCTTTGATAAGTTGGATGAGGTGTACATCAGAGACTACGATACACGTGATAGAAAAAATAGATGTCACAGAAGTATTTAACTGACATATTGTACACAAGTAGTCTAACCTATTAAAAATCTAATCAATAAATTTGTCTATATTATTGTTCAAATGTAGATAGTTGAGATTATTTTTGATAAAAAAAAATTACTTATAACAATTTTATATAAAGTCAAATTATACAACTTTCTATATATAAGGAATTTTAATAGTTGATTCAAAGCACGTGCAATATTCCTCTAGTTAATGAGAGAATTCATGAGCAGAATATTGGTTCGGATCAGCCATCTGATGAGCTCTCAGATTGTTTGCTTGTTAATGGGTTGGATGATCACATCTTCTCTGATTGTTGACTCGCTTAGAACAACCATCAGTTTGGATCTCGTATATGGAGTAATTGGACCGTATTTTGATTAACACTACGTGGAGCACTGTCTTTCCTCAATCTACCACTAGATTCTGCCTTCCCGATATCTCTGACCATTCCCCGAGCCTTCTCCAGACCTCTCCCTTGTCTTTACCTCCCTAGAAGGCATTTAGATTCAACAATGCTTGGGTTAACGATGAGCAATTTCTGCCTACTGTTCAGGAAATTTAGAGCACTACTTTTCATGGCTTCACGATGTTCAGGGTGACCCAGAAACTAAAATTACTGAAGAGCAGACTGAAGCAACTTCCTAGTATCCCTTTCGAAGATCTTGTTCGATCCATCAAGGATCTTAGACATGAGTTGTTTGTGGTTGAACAACATATTCAGGAGCACCCCTTTGACTCAGATCTTCTTCTGCAAGAAAGAAACTCATCCGATAATATTTGCTTGAACTCTTCAAGGCTGAAAGCAACCTCCAAATAGCTTGCAAAGCTCAAATGTATCCGGTATGGTGATCATTGTAGTTCTTATTTTTTCAATTCTATTAAGTCTAGGAGGTCTACTTCTAGGATTGATGAAATCATGGATGCCAATGGCACTACTTTGTCTAACATAGAGGAGATTAATGACCATATTGTTAAGCACTTCACTTCGTTCCTTGGGAACTCGGCTCCCACTGCATATGTACCAGGTGAGATATTTAGCATGTGTCCTTCTCTCATGGAGGAACACATTCAGCTTGTCTCTCGGCTTGTCTCTGCTGCATAAATTAAAAGCACTATGTTCTCCTTTGGGAATGACAAATCCCTAGGGCCGGATGGGTACAACGCCATGTTTTTCAAAACATCTTGGGATATTGTTGGAGTTGATATTTGTGAGGCAATCAATGAATTATTCTCAAATGGGCGGTTACTCAGGGAGATCAACCATGCTTCTATCTCACTCATTCCGAAGAATGATCACCCAACCAGTATTTCTGATTACCGACCCATCTCGTGTTGCACTATGATTTATAAGTGTATTGCTAAACTGCTGGCCAGTCGTCTGAAGAGTGTGATTGGGGATATCGTTGGTGATCAACAAAGTGCTTTTATACTCGGGAGATCTATTAGACATAACATGCAGCTAGCACAAGAATTGTTCAGAGGATATGGATCCACCAATGTCTCACCTAGATGCTCGATCAAAACTGATTTGAGAAAGGCATTTGACTGCATTAAACACTCCTTTATTCTCTCGGTGTTGGCTGTCTTTGGATTTCCGTCCCACTTCATTAAGCTGGTCAGAACTTGCATCTCTACAATCAGCTTCTCGGTCAACCTTGGTGGCTGTCACAAAGGCTTCTTTAAGGGAGGCAAAGGCATCAGGCAGGGATGTCCCTTATCTTCATACCTTTTTGTGCTTGCAAGAACTATTGCTCTGATCTATCAAGACCCAAATTTCAATTACCACCCCAAATGTCTGAGGCAGCATATTACTCACATCAGTTTTGCAGATGATCTTCTTTTATTTAGCAGAGGAGACCTTGGCTTAGTTAACATTCTAAAAGCTGCTATCGATGCCTTTGGGTCCTTCTCTGGGCTAAAAGCTAATTTGTCCAAATCTTTGATCTACTTTGGAGGTGTTTTAGAGCATGAACAAGCTGATATTTTGGAAACTTTAGGGTACGCATTGATCCAAGTCACCCAAATGTTGGTGTGATTTGTTGCAATTTCATAGATTGAACGGGCAATACTAGCTTTGTTCCACAAGAGAAGTTCTTTGATACCGAGACCACCCTCGCTCTTTGGCTTGCAAACTTTTGACCAAGCCACCAAATTCCTCTTTCCCTCTTCTTTACATGGCTTGCTGCCAATAAGCGTCTCCCGACTAGATCAAGACTCATGAGATGGGCTCTTATAGACAATGATTCTTGTCCTTTCTGCCAAAGTGAAGCTGAAACTGTAACACACCTTTGGGGTCATTGCTCTTTCCTTCTAGCGATGTATCTCTGCTTAACTGGCTCGTATGACTCAGTTCCCGCCCCAGACAAGCTACGCTCCTCTTCCAGGTTACCTGCTCCGCCCTCACTAACTTCATTTATGTTTCATGGAAGACTCAGATAAGAAATTTTTTGAGAACATGCTGCCTACTGTGGATGAATGTGCCGCGGAAATTATTCTCTTGACCAAACTATGTGTCTCTGCGAAATGGACCAAAGGCAACCGTGAATCTCAATCTTGGCTTAGAACCTTGTGCATCAACTAGTTGATAAACTAATTACATCTTTATGTCTCTTTTTGTGATGTATAGTTGAACTGTTATCTTCTTTGGAGCTTGGTTGTATATTCTGTCTTTTATTAATATATTTATTATTTTCAAAAAAAAATATGAAATGAAATATACAAATTTATGTAATGAAATCTGAAATTCGATTATAAGAGACACTAATAACAATAATATCGATGAATGTATCTTTGAAGAAGGTGGATTAAGCGTGAAAGTTTAATTAATTGCTTCACCAACCATAACATGCAAGAAGAATATTAAACGTACAGCAGATGGTTGCGATTGGCCAGGAACACAAGAAAAGGTCAGCATTCATCAGGAGACCAAATTTTGTACATGCATTGACTAAAAACTGCATGCACCTCAACTTGTAGCTTCGATATTTTGGTAGTCCAAAATTGTTGCTTTACTTTTCTTCCTCTTTTTGACGTATGTGTAGTCACTTCCATTTTTAAAAAAATACATATAATTTGGAAAAATAAGATGGGATCAACCATTTGGAATTTTGTCGGGATTTAGCCGCTTCAATTTTTTTTATTTTAGTTGTATATATAACTATGAGAAAATTATCACAAAATATCTTGGTCTAGTGGAATTTGCGTAAAAAAATATCAATAGTGATTATATTATTCTACTTTTCATATTTTCCCATTTTTCCTTTTTTATTAAAATAAATTGAAAATCTTATATGATTTAGATAAATTTTCAAAATACAAAAAGAAAATATATGATATAAATTGATCAAATATTAAAAGGTGAGTCTCCAAACGTTTTAATCTTATATTTTTTTAAATATTTTTGAAAAACAAATAATTGCGTAGTGTATAAATTGGTCAAATTTCAAGTGATGTGTCTTCAAATTTTTTTTATTAGTTTAAAAGTATTAATAAATCAAGCAGAAAAAAAAATCAAACTAAAAGCCCCCTCTCACCCGCCCTACCACGAATTCCTGCATCCGTCAAATTTGATAGAAGAACTTATAGATATAAATCAATGGAGTGCGTTTCTGGTGCAAATGGAGCTTACCGTATAAGGTACGAAACAACTAGGATAGTTGGATCAAAGAGATCAACGGTTTACTTTTAAAGCTGATCACGCGGATGTATAACATATGCGGTGGCAAAATTGTAATATTAAGCTTTCTAAGCCGAAGGGTATTTCGTTGTAAAATTGTTAGAAACTCCACATTCGCGTTCGACCGGTGAAATTCTTCACTTCGCTCGCGCTCCAATCTCGCTCGCGCTCCGATCTCTCTCAAATCTCGCACCAATCGTTCAATCTCGCTCCCAATCCGCCGATTTCGCTTCAAGCACGATCACCGGCGCTATGTCAAGCGACGAAGAAAATCAGTCTGTCAACGTTTCAGAAGGAGGTATTCTCTATTTCGATCAAAATTGTAGTTGCTATAAGACCTAGGGTTCACAACTAAACTATGCTTCGTTCGTTTGTTTTGAGAGGTTTAATTGTTTCGTTCATAATTTTGGTACCGCAAAAAACTAGGGTGTGCAATTTGCTAATTTTTTCCTGTCATTTAGTTGCTTTCTGTGAACATGCATATGTCGTTTAAATTTCGTGTGTGTAGTTGCTTCATTCAGATCGTTTGTTGCTTATAGCCTAATGTTCATAACTAGGAGTAGCGCTAAACTGTGTTCTCATATGAAAGCCCTGAGGTTCATGTTTATTACACTGTTCATTTTTAGAATCTTCATGTTCAATGTTTAGATGCAGAGTAAGAAGATGATTGAAGAAGTGTGACAAGTATTGTTGAGTTCATTAACTATAATCAATTGTTCATTTCTGATAACATAATGTTCAAAACATTGGCAAGTACAACATTAATGTTTTTACGATACCTTAGGGTTCACAAGTTAAGTCTTATAGTTCGTATATAAGAGTTTACTGTTTTTTTATTTGTTCATGTTATGTCACGTACATGGTTCATAATCTATGTTATAAAGTTCATATATAAGTTGATATTATTCATCTATTTGTGTTTAATGTCATGATTATAAATGTCACATATATCTTTGATCATATACAGATGGTACGGAAAACTCTTACGGGGATGGGACAGATTCTAGTGAAGAAGGTGGTGCATATAGTGGACAGGAAGATAGTGGGGGGGAAAGTGGGGCTCATAGTCTGGATGAATTTGTCACTCCACCGCCAAAAAAGAAGGAAAAAACAAAGGAACCGACAAAAGCATTGATTGTTGCAAGTAAGAAGTCTGTGGTGCCTAAAACTACACCATTGCCGAGACAAAAGAGTTTAGCTAGGAAAGGCAAACCATGTGAACCAGGGGTGAAAACAAAGAAACAAAGGCGCACAATGAAAACGAAGTACCCCGTACTGAACATTAGAAACTTACCAAGCACATTTATAGGAGCTGTGAGGGAATTTACCGATGTACAAAAAGAATGGGTGAGAAGCATGGGGTTTGAGCATCTGTTAAAGCTGGAAATAACTGAAATACCACGCTACCTAGCCTACTGGCTTGTGGATAATTTTGAGGAGGTTAGCTGTGAACTTGTAATGCAAAGTGAAAAAACAATGCACATCACTGAGGATTGTGTGCATAGGATTTTAGGTTTGCCAAGAGGGCAAAACACCACTCCTAGGAGGAAGAGAAATGATGACCCTACCATATTGAAGCAGTGGAAGAAAGAGTGTGACGATCATGAGGTAAGGCCATTGGACTTAGCCAAAAAGTTGGAGAAATGTGATGATGAAATGTGGTTCAAAAGGCATTTTCTAGCCTTCTTCATTTCTTTGCTAGTACAAAGCAACCAGAAAGGAACTGTGATGCAAAAACTGTTCATTGAGGATGTTAGTGATGTTGCGAACATGAATTGGTGTGAGTTCGTTATTAAGAGCCTTGTTGACTCAAAGATTGAGTGGAAGAAGAAAAAGACTAGATTCTTTCAGGGCCCGATTTTGTTTCTCACGGTGAGCAATTTTTTCAAAGAGCATTGTTATCTATTTTGGAACTTATTTCTAAATTGATTGACTAACTCATTCTAACTATTGTGCATATTGCAACTCTTTTACGTTGATGGAATGACAATATTAGGCAAGACAAATAGGTCAAGTTTCCCTGTGTTCTTAGCATGGACTTACAAACTACTGAAGCAAAGACAGAAAGATGAGGACAAGCTTGGGGGGTTTGGCCTTGGGCATATTGTTGACAGAGCACACCATAGTGCATTGCAGATAACTTCTGGAGAGGGACCTTCAACTCATCAAACCCGACCAGAAAATTCAAAGAATATAGAGGTATGTGTTCAGGTTCACAGTTTTGCACTATAGGTTCGTATATTGATTGACGAAGTTCATTTATAGCTTGCTGAAATTTGCTTTTATTTCATTACAGGGGTGCGTGCAACTTTTAGAAGGTAAAGCAAGGAAATGTAAAACTGCAATCATGGAGCTTGTCGATATGATTGAGCAAATACCAATTGATATGAAGAATGATGAAAAACTGAGGAAGATGCTACAAGCTACGAAGGGATTGATTGGGAAAAGTCAAGAGCAACTGGAAAAGGGAGATAATAGTGACGGAGATATATGGCAAAGGCTAGAAAAGGTTGAAGCATGCAGGGAAAGGTTGAAGATAATCCTTGAAAGCTCAGAAGAATGGACGACAGTGGATGATATTTCAAGGCAGTACAAGGAAGGGCAAGTGGATGAGCAACCTGTTACAGATACTAATGTTGAGATGGAGTATACAAGGGATGAAACGAAAAACAACGAGGAAGTGCACAGAACTGAGCAAGCACCCGCGTTGCCTACCACTGAGACACCCCAAGTCGAAGGAGAAGGCGCTACAACTGGAGTTGACCTAGATATAACTGAAGTGCCCACAGACAAGTCAACTGAGGAGGATCCAAAACAGAAGAAAGGGAAGGCAAAGGTAAAAGTCAAGGTCATAGGCCCATTTGTACCTTCAATGCAACCAGATCAAGAGCAAAAGGTAAACTACGACTGGCCTAGCATACAATGTTCATGTGTCAAAGATCATGATTCAATAATTTTGCGTTATACAATTGTGTTTGTACATGTTTTATAACTGGTGTTCATTTATAGTACATTAGTGTTCACATATTTGCCTTGTATGTTCATACTTGTTTATAAATCTTCATTTGTATTAAACTTGCCTTATATGTTCATACTTGTTCATGTGTCAACATCATGATTCAATAAACTTGCGTTGTAAAAATTGGTTGTGTTTGTACTTGTTTAATAACTGATGTTCATTTATAGTACTTTAGCGTTCACAAATTTGACTTTTATGTTCATACTTATTTATAAATATTCAATTGTATTAAACTAACATTATATGTTCATTTATAGAACTTTAATGATTTTTTCTTTGTATTAACCTGAGGTTCATGAACATTTTTTTGAAATTGTGTATCACACAGAAAAAAGGAAAAAGGAAGGTGGGAGTAGAAGAGCAAGATATAGATAACACCCGTCCAAAAAGAGCAACAAGACATGGTGAATCATTGAGGAGCCCGTATGTGAAAAGAATTGTTACAATATTGCGTGCTGAAACTGAGGAAGAAAAACTTCTATGGGCATTTGTATTCACTGATTTTGGGGTTGGGGGGTAAGTTTCACTTTCTTCCATTCTTAGTTTTATTACAATTTTCTGATAGGTCACATATATATATGCAAACTTGATTCATCATTTATTTTACAGTTGTATAGAGAACATGTTCAAACACGCGCAGTGGGAAGCAAGCAGAAGCAAGCTTATGAGCCTGGACACTGCGCTTGATCCATCTGTGATTGACATATGGAGTTTGCTTCTCAACAAGGGGGAGACTGAAAAAAGTGGGGACAAGCCATGCAGGTTAATTGCAAAGGTGTTCAAACCAGTAAGTATTCTCTAATTTATTACATGTTTCTTATCAATATGTCATGCTTAATATATCATGTTTCTCTTCAAAGGCTGAGGACAATGACAAACTTGCATTTACTGCGATGCTGAATGATGCCGTGAGCCTTGTTGATGGGAGGGATACCAAACACATTGAAATGGTAACAAATTAAATGACTAATACATCGTTTCTTATTTGCACTGTCAGGAAAAAACTAACATAAGTTCATTGTTTTTTCTAACAGATTTTGGTCCCGGTGCTCTTGGATGATGGTCACTACATCCTTGTTTCCTTCAATCTGAAATACCCTGCTATAGAGATTTTGGACAGCTTGGTTAGTGATTCAACAATGGAAGAGAGATATATGGATACACCAGAGATAATAGTAAGCACTACAAATCTTGTTGTGTGAAGAGGTTCATATTTTAAGCATATAAGTTCATTTATAGAAAACTAATGTTCATATTTTAAACTATTTCAGAGGAAGCTTGTTATTCACTATCTGGATTTAAGGAGGCTGCACAGTAAGAAGAAGGCAATACAAGCTGACAAAATCCAACCATGTGTGGTCGATATACCATGGGGTGATGCAAAAAACAAGGTAGCTTCTAGTATATATACCATGAGGCATATGGAAACGTACAAGGGTGCATCAATTCAAGGATGGGAAGGTGAGATGACTGCTGAAAACTTCAAGAAGTCTATAATTTCTTTGAGGGTGAAGTATCTACACAAGATTGCCATGTCGGATATGAATGAACTGAAGCCCATGGTGGTGGAACAATTAGCGACATACAAGAAGCAGGTTGGGAGGCCAATGAAGTTATTAGTCACTGGGATGTAGTTGTTAGCTGCAAAGGGTTATGTTAGTTTGTTGGATTATTGTGGATAAAAGTAGTAATATGCCTTTGGTGATCGATTTCTGAACAATAGTGGTGTAATATGGAATGCAGATACTATGTTAGTTTGTTGGATTATTGGACTACGGAATCAGATACTTTTGGAACTATCATGTGTTTTGTGGCTGAAAAGTAGTATTATGCCTTTGGTAATTTCTGAAAAGTAGTGGTGTAATGTGGTATGCAGATACTATGACATATTGCATACTTGTTATGATAATTTTAAGTTCTTATACAAGTGAAAGTAGGGTTCATATATTACCTATTCAGGTTCATTTGTCAATATGTAAAGTTCACATATTGACCGCACATGTGGTCTGGAAAATATCATAATGCGTATTACCACTCAGAATAACTGCATAATATCAGGTTCATAGTTTGATAGCACAAGTTCATTTCAAAAACACTAATGTTCATATGTAATGACTAATGACACATTAGAAACTGCGAGAATCAAAGTTGATATCAGATATAAAATAGAATAACTCTCAATCCTCGTTGCAGGTGCGACTGTTGTGTGTGGTAAGTTTTTTGCATTTACCACATTGCCTTTTTGGTAACAGTTTCGCCGCAATTGAGATCTCCCTAGAAGACTTGATACGCTTGCCACTCCCTTTATTCTTAGCTTGCTCAGGGGGGAATACACTGACTTCGGTAGGTACACTTGTTCCAGCCAATGCTTCAACACTCTTCAAATTTGACATTTTGCTACCACTGTGATTATCACCACTACAGTTTAATAGCGTTTCCTTTTGCTCCTTCAAAAGGAGTGAAAATTATTTCAACTTATCAGAATTATCTTCTAACAGACCCAGACAACAGTAGAAATCTGAAATCAACTCGCTCCTAATTACTTCCCTTTCTACCATTGAAGCACATTGATCAACCACAGTGCCATCGATACTGAATATTGGGCTGATCGTAGCTGCCTTGGTCCAGCGTGTTAACACATACTTTCTTGGAATCTCAACCTTACCAAGGTTCTTAAACACTACAAACATATGACGACATGGCAAGCCAATTCGTTGGAACATTCGACAACTACAAATTACTTCATCTTCCAGGTGTCGGTACGTAACCTTGACTACGTTCAGGACTCCCTCTTGTATACTATAAACTGTAATCCCACTCTCTTGACTCATATGAACAATACAACAAGAATAGCAAGCAGCGCATATCTATTTTTGAACCTCATGGAAAACAGACAGAGTATATTCCTTTAAAGCATGCTTTTCCAACTGCAACGGAGTGTTTAATTCAGGTACCATAGTTTCACAGTCATGATTGAGCTTCGCTTGAGTGTGCCTTTGACTATCCAAAGCAGTTTCAAAATGCATTGTCAACTCTACAAGCCTATAATACCTATCAGTGAAGTGCCCGAAGTAGCTGTTCATAGCCTCAGAAATGGATGTAGTCCTCAATAGCCCACCTAACATAACATCTCTAAAATATGCTGGGATCCAATAATGACGAATTGCAAACATATCATCAAACCACCGCTTATTATGGAAGGTGTATTCCTCAAACAACGCCAACCACTTCGATTCGAACTCAGTCGGCTCTAAGTCATGGCTCCACACAATACTGTTTAACTTAATTCTAAACTCATCTCCAACCGTGACATCATGTTTTATCTTGCCTGGCACTTTCTGCATGATATGCCACATGCAAAGACGATGAAGAGATTGAGGAAACACTTCCTCAATGGTAGACTTCATTGAGGCATCTTGGTCAGTAACAATTATCTTCGGATCATGCCCCATTGCCTTCTTAAAGTTCTCAAGCAGCCACACGTAGGATCCCACATCTTCCCTGAATATCAACCCAGCACCAAAAGTCACACACCTCTTATGGTGATCCAGACCAGTGAAAGGAACGAAAACCAAGTTGTACCTGTAGTAAGGTTCACAAATGTAAGTCATAGGTTCACAGATAAATTCATAAAGTTCATTTATGACATAGTCAGGTTCATACATAATAAAAGCAGACGATGGGATGCATAATGAAACTATAAACATATAGATACATGTTGGTCCGGTACGTTGCATCAAACGACACAACCTCACCAAAGTAGGAAAAGTTCTTACGACATATCGGATCACACCAAAATAGGCGTTTCAAACGATCGGTAGAATCTACATCATAATCGAAACAAAACGCAGCACACAACTCCTTTTTTTTCAAAAATCGGTTGATAACCGTTTGCGCATCAGAACCATCAAAGTACGCCAGCATATCTCTTATGTGGTTCTTAAAATCAGTAGCAAAAGCGCCAACGTTTGCATACCCACCCACAATCTCTTTGAAAAGACGATAACAAGTTACTAGGCCAATATTTGCTTTCGAACAATCCAAAACAAACTTCTTGTGGCCCGCATCAAGCTTTCTACTTGTCTTCATGAACTGGCGATGACTTTCCATTACAAGAGTGTGTGTATGGCGCGGTTTGAACCCATACACTGTGTAACCAACACTACCAGCAAAGCGTAACATTAATCTAGCCTTACAAACAGATCTATTGGAGACCCTTGTCCGTTGCCCAGTATTCTGATTTCCATTCTTATACCCTTCCCTGGTACATAACAAATATTTGGAAACAACAAGTTGTTTGTCTACGTTGTCGAAACGGATAGTTCCATTCCGAACATCAAAACCACAAGCAAAAGCGTATTTCTTGTAAAAAGCAATGGCATCCTGTAATGTGGTGAAGTTCATCCCAACCACAGGTTTCATGTCATCCGGGCAAACAGGGGTAAAATAAGTCGTTCCATCTTGAGAAAATTGAACTTCATAATAGTCATTTACATCAGGCTGCTCGGTTCTAGTCAAATCAACACTCTCGACACTATTC
Source organism: Rheum nobile (assembly GCA_027886185.1). Lineage (NCBI taxonomy): Eukaryota > Viridiplantae > Streptophyta > Magnoliopsida > Caryophyllales > Polygonaceae > Rheum > Rheum nobile. The sequence goes on from WOAB01000073.1 coordinate 3,195,053, forward strand.
TCATGAGACAAGGCACAACTACCAGCAACTGAAGTTGATGCATACGCTGAAATACAGAGATAATTCAAACAAACTATTAAAGAGCACATCAGGTTCATTATTAACAGAATAAAGTTCATTATTAAAAGCATTATGTTCATATGCGTGCATATTCGTAAACCAACAGATAATAGAGAAGGATGGACTGCCGATACCAAAAACCAAAACGCGATTTTTCATGTTCGATCAAAAATCAGCAACTTGCAAAGATGGAAGAAGCAATTTTTCACGAAATGCGATTTTTCATGTTCGATCAAAAATCATCAACTTCCAAAAAGATGGAATCAAAACGCGATTTTTCACGAACGAAGTTACAAAGATGGAAGAAGCAAACAATCAACCAATCCTACAAATAAACCTCGATCAAATTGCACAGAATTTGAAGGAAATTTGTACCAGTGTCCATGGAGAGTTGAAATCAAAAACAAAACCTATAAAGCTAAAAGTTGGATACAATGTGAACGAAAACGTCTTGTATTGAGCAATTTAGGTCGAGCTTGTAGTTCCGATTACAAAATCGGGTCGATGAATCGAACAGTATCGCGTGAACAGGAGCAGCTGCGGTCGCCACAGAAGAACATGAAGAATGAGGGAGAGAAAGACCTAACGCGAGGAATTGACGAAAATACCCTGTATTCAATTTACAAAGCAGAAACGCGCGCACCTCTATCAGCCGTTGATGAAAGCCATCCGACGGTGCGAAATGCTTCGCATTTTGCACAGTAATTACCTGTCGCACGGGAGCCGAAATCTAAATCAATGTTATTCTGATAGAATAAAAAACAACCAAGTTATTTATGGTGATTACTACTTGTACCACCTAGGTAATTTAGGAGGTAACTAGAGGTCATGTCCGTGCTACGCACGAAGCTTATTTTTTCTTATTACTATAATATATTCTAATTCAAAAAAATTGTTTTCTTACAAACTGAGTTTATTGAATTTTACTATTATCTCAATTATCAATGTATGGTCATTATATATAAAATGTCCAATGTACTTTCACTCAAACAAATCTATATATAGACACACGTTTCTTATTAATATATTTTTTGCGTATTATTTACATTCGATCAAGATAATGCATGTTTATTGCTAAATTTGTAAATTACCAATGTTAGTCTTGCATCTAATTTGAATTAGTTTAGGTAAATTTAGTAGCATTAATAACACAATTTGTTTTCTAAAATATTGACAAATGTACAACTAAATTTTACATAAGGGAATATAGTGTTTCACTATTACTTGAAAAAATCGATAAGGTTTTACAATTTGACTAAATATATGAAAACAAATAAATACATGTATTGGTAAATATGCAACTAAATTTTAAATAAAAAGACTATAACATGTTAGATCTCACATTTCTTGTTAGATCACGATAAGTTATTTAAGTTGGTATTTAAAATGATAAGATTTCTTATCCTCAATTCTGAATAGTCTCGATCTAATTTCACCATTTGATAAACGATACAACCTATATATAAAAACTCTAATTATATACATGAAACTTTGACATTAATAGAAATAATATTTTTCATAATTTTAAATTAAAATATAATAATAATTTGCTTTGATAAATTTTTTTTGATACTCCCACATTAATACATTATCCCCATCCTCTAATCACTCAACGAAAAAACACACTTTTTCACCTTTAGGCTCTTTGATTAGTCATTACTCCCTATTTTGGCCTTCTTATCTATTGAGTACTTGAGTTGTGGCATGTAACCAATAAACCTCTCAAGTCCTCTTGATATCATAGTTAATATATAAGATTACAGTAAATTAATAAGGTTGCATATTATAATAAATTTGAAACACTTTTTCTAACCGACCAAAATTAATATAATCGGGAAAAAAATATTGACATACTACTCCTTATAGGTGAAAAACTCATACAACATAGAAGATTATATAGATATATGCTTAATATATACATAGTTTATTTAAAAATCAGCATTTTGAACCAAAAGGAAACCTAAATGATTTGTTATTTTTATAATTATATTTTGTTGAATGAAACTCATTATGAATTCTTGGTTTCATCTAAGCGAATTGTGTATAAAGGCGAGTAATATATAAAATCATAAAATAGCCTTTATAATTATAATTAAATAATTATGATTTGAATGATTATATAATTTAAAATATAAATTTGTTCACGAAATGAAAATACACGTAACACAGTTAGAATATTGGAGGGTCAGATTCAATATTAATCACCCCGTAAATTTGAAAGAAAATAGGTTACACTAATTTTCAACGGTTCTAGTCATCAATTGCTTGCATTTTTAGGTCTTTTTAGCTTTGTCCAAACCATCGTATTTTAATACGGAGTACCATTTAATTTTACATGCTTTTCATATAAATATATATATTTGCATATAAAATATATTAATAATGAATTTGGCCATTAATTGGACAAAAGTTCTATTTTTATATGTAGATAGATAGATAAATATGAAGATTTGAGTAACTAATTAATATAAACAAAAAATAAAATTGTAAAACAAAGTTGTTAAAAAGGGGGATTGAACCCTAGATCTCTTGTATTATGAAAGTGTCTTTAACCATTGAGCTATATTAGAAGATTTAGTTTGTAATGAAAGATCAACACAAAAATAAGTATAATTTATCATATTTATTGGGCATTAATTGCACTCTTAGTCTATTTTATATATTTATAGATTGTGTAAAATTGATGATGGCAGCGGTTTGACAACCGTTGCCCCTTTTTTTCAGTCCTTTATTTTTAATTCAACGGCTGTTAAAGCCGTTGTTAACTTTAAAAAAAAAATCAACGTTGATTTGAAGGGGAAAAAAGAGTTAGATTTTTTTATATTTGTTGTATTTTCAAAAATTATACGGGTATTTATACAAATTTTTGATAAATATTAAAAATTAATACAGTTGAAAAAACTTCCTGTTAAATATAAACTATATTGTTAAAAAGATTAGCGGGTTTGTGTGAGGCTTAGGTTAAAATAAATTATCGATTTATATATTATATTTAAATGGCGCGCTCGTATGAATAATAAATGTCCAATTATGCGAAATGAATAATTTTAAAAAAAATATATACTAGGATTTAATGTTGCTACAATTAATAATATTCAAATATCAGAAAAAAATTAAGTAGATATTTATTGTTTGTGAAACAACATTATTTGAAAATTAATTTAAATAGTAATAAGCGACAACATATTATCATACCTTTTAACTAAGTTTTCATACCTATATATTTCTAAATTTCCAAACAATAAATATCTACTTACGTAAAACTTAGCTAAGACCACTTATCATTTTGCCTTTGCGCTACATCATATATTGTTATATGGACCAAAAAAAGAACATTTAAAAAAATCATATTAATAATACCAGAGATATATATAAAAGATGAGATTATCTATTAATTCATGTTTGATCATTATCATTCACTAAGTAATCATGTTCAAATGCTTTATTTTTTAATGCTACATTTTTCTTTTACTTAGAAACATATTATTTTCTAGGTAATTATGTTCATATGCCTAATCATTGTGTGCATTTTTCATTTGGAACGGTTTAAAAACCGTTCCTCTTTTTTTTGTTTATAAAATCCGTTTATTTTATATTTTTTAAAGCAATGGTTTTTAAACAGTTATTTTATTAAAATAATAATAAAAAGAAAACCCAACGGCTTTGAAAATCGTTGATTAGAACGATTTTTAAAATCGTTTACTGGAGCGATTCTGTAGTAGTGTCTGCAGAAGCTGTACAGATGCAAGTAGGCGACCCCTTATTTATTTTCAGAGAATATTTTTAGATTTTGGTGAAATTAATTCATGTTCTTATGTCATAAAAAATAATTATGATATTATCTTGTAGGATGTTTTACCTTGTAAAAAAAAGCGACATATGTATCCTGGCTTGCAAAAAAAAACTCATGTATTACCAAAGTATAAACACGAAATAGATTCAAACAACCGTTAGCAAACATCGACATTTAGGTTGGCCTTGACACACTAGCAATCCTAGCATTTTGTGGGATTCTTGGGAGGGATTTTTGGACAAAAGTTATAATGATGTGGGTTTCTCACGATGTAAATTAGTCCCAAAATTATCACTTTTTATTTGTATTGATTGATGGATTATCTCTAAAATAATAAAAATAGATGAGCAATTATTAGTTAAAAGGTTCAAAGAGCTAGCCTTCAACAAATAAGCTAGAATTAAAGGTCATGCGCAATTTTTTCTCACCATGTGTTCAATCCTCAATACATGTTTTCCAGAGAGTGACTACGAATTTGCTTGGGAAATATTTCAATTTGCAAACATAAGATTCATATAGATCCCAACTAAGAACCATTCAACTGGTTCACCGTGACCCGGTGTACAAGAACCTAAGCAAACCGGCTTACGCCAATCAATTTGATCCAAGTGAAGGGAATTTAGTTTTTTACTTAATTAAGTGTAGGGAATGAAGGCATTGATCGAATTGAATCTGAAACCTTCCAACATTTCATTACTAGGGTTGTTCATGGCTCCAAAACCGATAGGGTTGTTTATCGGTCTAAAATCAAACCGAATAAAATTGAACTAAAACAGAGTTTCGGATTTTAGTGGACCGAAAACCGAACCGAATATTTTGAAATTAATTAGGTTAATTTAGGTTATTGAATTCGGCTTTAGTGCATCAAACTGAATTTGGGCCGAATTGAACTAAACCAGACCTAACCGAATAAGGTTTTAATAGTTTATCTAGAAATCTAGGATTTTATTTTTATTTTTAAAAATAATAGGTTTTGAATGAAACGAAATCGAAACCGAACCAAAAACTGATCATTGTTTTCATGCGAACCGAAAATCGAACTGGATATAATCAGTTTGGGTTCGGTTCGGTCTAAAAAACCGAAAAACCGAACCCGGTGAACAACCCTAAAAACCGAACCGCATCGAATAAAATCGAACTGAAAGCCTAATTTCGGATTTTAGTGGACCGAAAACGAATCGAACATACTCGGTTCGGGGTCGGTGCGGTTTTATTCTGTTCGGTTATAAAATAATCGAACATTTTGAAATTAGGTTAATTTAGGTTACTGAAACCAGGTTTAGTGAACCGAACCAAATTAGACTGAATAGAATTTGAGCTGAAATGAACCGAACTGGGCCAAACCAAATAAGGGTTTACTAGTTTATCTAGAAATATAAGATTTTATTTATATTCTTTAAAAATAATCAATTCTGACGGAACCGAACCAAAAATCAATTACTATTTTCATACAAACTGAAAACTGAACTGAATATAATAAATTCGGGTTCGATTCAATAAAAAAACCGAAAATCGAACCCGGTGAATACCCCTATCCACCACTAGGCACTAGGCCACCCCATACCACATAGGACAAATTACTCGCTCACTTTAATTGACCCTGCATATATTATTCCACTTAGAAGTTTGTCTTTCTCTCCATTTCTCAGTTATGGCCTTCTTTTTCTGTAGTTAGTTGTGCCCACTCTTTCACTAGTTGATCACGGCTCTTTCTACATATGTGTTTTTTTTTATAAGGAAATGAATTTTATGTACCAGACACAACTGGTAGATCGAGAGGCTGAGAAACCGTCGATAAATGGACAAATCGTCATGAAAAGTAAACTAAAAAACAACAAAATCAAGTCAAATAAGAAACTAACAAACTAGCCAAGAAGCTAAGAACATCGGGAAAGGAGAGAGAATGACACGAACACGTGTTGCACTAAGGCCAACAAAGGCGTTGTGTCGCCGGGGAGCAGAGAACAATCATTCGTCTAGGAGTGCGATACAAATATATAACTCCTGGAAGTGTTTTATCTCAAACAGACAATCCACACCATACAGCCATGACTGTAATCTCATCTGGAACAACATCTCAAACCAATAAATCCGAATCCAGCTACATGCCAGAAATGAAAGTGTCTTAAGTGACACATTTTGTTGATATGAGGTTGGTTGGCCAGAATAAGAGACAATTGATACTTGTTAGATTTTGATAAGTAATCTTACTTATTATTAGTACATTTTTGTTACTTGATGGTAAATTGGGCTTTAAGGCCCAACACAAGTTAATAGGTTGTATTTAATAAGAAGAAACGAATAACTCTTCTAGGTTAGTGAGATTTTTAAGGTGTATACAAAAGGCCACATTTGCTTCTTTTTACATTTAATCAATATTTTAATTGTTTTTATCCCTTGAGTTTTGGGTTGTTTGGAAAGTCTAGGTACGCATCCTCTTTTTTTCTTTTTCTTCCAAATTTCAGATCTAGAAGATGAGTTGCATACACGTTAATGTTGATTCCCTTGCTTTTTCATTTGGTACTGATTTTTCATTTGGTATTGTGAGCTACTCAACTCTTGTTTTAATCACTTTTATTCATGTTTTTAGAGCGGGGTCTTGTTTGCACCAGGAAATTTTGTGTTTCGCACCGGAATAGGTAAATGCTACAAAATTGCGTTCCAAAAAAAAAGGGTAAACGCTACCAAATTGTGTTTGAGTAAATCTGGTTCAAGGTAAACGCAATTTGATAGCATTTACATTTTTTAGGGGTTCAATAGAATTCACTTGACAAAAGGGAAATCTGGGGGAAAAAAATCGTTTTCGAACGCTACGTAATAGCGTTTTTAAACGCTACGTTGTAGTGTTCAAAAACGTTTTGCATTTGAATGCTACTACGTAGCGTTCAAAAACGCTATTTAATCGCGTTGTCTTCTTCCTCCTCCTTTCCCTTTCAAATTTAATTTCCAGAAACCCTAATGTCTAACGGCGGCGGCGACGAGGCATGAGCGACGTCAGTGGTCCCAGATGAATTTGAGTCATCGTTGATTACTATCACATTTCTAGACGACGAAGCCATACTAACTTTTGGAGAATTAAAACAAAATAAGATAGGAGAAGGGTGCATAAGTTATGGTGAAATTGTTTGTATTTATATGGTGAAATAGAGTCGTTGGAAAAATGACCGTTATTTAAACGCTACGTCGTAGCGTTTGCAACATTCATTTTTTCATTTGAAATGTAAACGGTAACTTTAAACGCTACATAGTAGCGTTTACAATTCTCATATGTTGCATAGCGTTTAAAATAGATCCGGTTTAATCGAACCCATTTTTTTTTTGTTAAATATCATTAATTCTTAAAAAAAAAACAATTTAACGCCACATTGTTGCGTTTAAAAAAAAGTAAACGCTATCAGGTTGCGTTTAAAACCTGGTGCGAAATCAAAAAAACACGGTGCAAAACCGAACCCCCTTTTAGAAGGGTCACCTCCTTTAGAATGAACAGAGGGATATCCTTATCAAAAAAAAGGGGGGAAACAGGTGTTGCTCTTTGTTGGTTGGTGTTTCTTTTTTTTTCTTTTTTTTTGGTTCCATGTTCATTTCGAAGAGATTTCCACCAAACTCCGTTGCTATTGTGGTGGTGGTGATGGTGGTGTCGTGGTGGTTGTTGTTATTGTTCGTGTTGTTATTGTTGTTGTTGTCGGTGGTTGTTATCGGGGTTGTTGGTTTTGAGGTTTTGGTTTCTTGGATTTTAGAAGATCTGGGTTGAAGATTAGGGTAATAGAGATTAATAGAGAGATGTATGAAAGAGAAGAAAAAACAAATCTGATTGTTTTTTGTAGGATTTCTACATATGTGTTTGCTTTTTGTCCAATTCTCCCACACGCCATATCTTATGGTGTGAGGTAGTAATGTTCTTTTTAGTGAAGTGTAAATCATTTATAAGCCGGAAAGACACAGTCTCTTACTTTAGAAATTACAAATGTAACATTCAACACAAATGAAAAAGCAAATGAAAACTAAGTACTAAGAGAATTGTGTTGAATGTTACATTTGTAATTTCTAAAGTAAGAGAACTCCGCATAAATCATTTACAAGCTGGAAAGACACAATCTCTTACTTTAGAAATTACAAATGTAACATTCAACACAATTCTCTTAGTACTTAGTTTTCATTTGCTTTTTAGTAACTCTGCATAAATCTGAAACCCTAAATTAAGCTTGAGGGGATGGTGCTAAGAGTCTAGATTGGTTGGTAATACACATACCACACACTCCTTTAAGGGACAACTATTTATCAATAGAAAAAAGCATTTTTTTTATTACTCTTCTTGCCGAAAATTTCAACGGACAATCATATTATATATGAAAGAATTATTTCAGTCAACAGTCTTGGTTATATATTTTGATTTTTCGCATGCTCATTGCATCATTAGACAATATATATTAATTCGAGTTTTAATGAAAATAAGTTATGTTTAGTATGTGTTTTAATATGACGTGACTATCTTGTACTTTTCACGTTCTCTTTTTTATTAGTCGGTTTTATGACACAACATCAAGAATTATTAGCAAGGGATGAGTGAAGATCCTAATATATACTTATGTTCGATATTGGCTATCAAAAGGGCGTGACTATCATCTTCTTGATTGCATCTTGAGAGATTCAACTAATCTGACTTGATTACACGAGAACCAACTGATAGTACGCCATTTCTTCATAATGCCTTTCACGTGTGCTATTCATCTGATGTGACAACGAATTGGTGGCGAGACATTCCTTTCACGCGTTCATTTGGTGGGATCGCATGGAACTTCTCCCGCGTGGGCATACCACCTCGAGCCCGTTGGACCCAAAAAGATTGTTACAAGGAGCTGACGCCACGGGACATTCTTCATCGCGTTCGTTTCGTAGGATCGCGTGGAACCTTGCCAACATTGCCCAACCGCCATTAGCCCATCTGACCAACCCGAGCAGGCCAACTGTGCGTCCCCCCCAGCTTGACACGTGCTCCCCCATCTTGTTAGTTCGATCTCAGCCTTACACGCACTCGCCGACGTCTGTCACTAGACGAATCAGGAGACGACACGTATCTCTGTGCCAACCGACTTCAAACCAGGTCCCTCTCCTATAAATAGCCAAAGACCCCCTCATAAAAAGGGGTTGAAAAGAAAGGAGAAAAGACTACGTTGTAAGCTTTTTCTTGAATTCTTGAGATCTGTGGTGATTCTCTCATAATTGTAAGAAAGCCAGGAGTTCTGTGTTCCACGATATTAATATACCGCGTTTCCCGTTCGGATTCACACTCTTGCCACGAGACACATTTATCGCGTTCATTTAAGGATCAGGTTTATTCTATAAGCTCCAAACTTTATTTACTTAGAGAATTTCAGAATCATCACTGGCGCCGACCGTGGGGACCTCCTCACACTAGGGCACCTTGATCCTATCAGGGAACGCGACAAAGGAATGTCTCGCCAAGATTTCAACTGGCCAAGATACGAGACGGACGCTCTGATTCCTGACTGGCAACCCCAGTCCCATCCTGAAGCTTGGTGGTCCCACTACTCCACCGCCATTCCGAGTTACCAACCTTGGCCCGGCACTCCATACATGGCCCCCGCGCCAGTCTTCCATCAATTCATGCCTCAGCCGGACTTCGCCACCACCCAGGCTCCGCCAGGGTTTGTCTTCACCACGGGCCATCAAGAACCTGTGACGGAGTTTGACGCGCCTCACCTGTCACACCAGCCGGCGACCCCATCTCATCATTACGATAACCACGGGCGGGCGGAGACCACCAGGATGTCAATGTCAGTATCCCAGGGAAGCTCGTCGCGATCGCACAGTCGTGGCGAGGTGATCACCGGACAAGAGGAGGCCTTAGATGAGGAGTTGCAAAATCTTTCCATCTTTTCAGAAGCAATAAGGCGTTCCCCCGTACCGAAGAGATTCCGCCAACCTACCATGGAGCCCTATGATGGGATATCTGACCCTGATGATCATGTTCAAGCATTTCTGAGCCAAATGGAGATCAACGACTTTAACAATGCGATGTTTTGCCGCTCCTTTCCTTCCACTCTGAAGGGAGTCGCACTCTCATGGGTGATGAACCAACGACCAGGGAGCATTTGTTCCTTCTCCAAGATGATTCAAGCCTTCAAAACCCATTTCAGTAACGCCAAGAAAAGGAAGAAAACTATCCAAGATCTGTTCCCGATAGGCCAAGGAGTTGAAGAATCACTCGGGGAGTTCTTCACACGCTTCACCAACGTCGCCTCTCAAATTACCAATCTAGAGCCCGTTATAGCACGCGAGATCCTGATGAATAACTTGGCAGATGGACAATTCAAGTTGTCCGTATACCGCGAGCAGCCGATTACTTATAATGCGCTGAAGAGCTATATTTCATGCCAGGTCTATGTAGAAGAGGCCGTGCGGGGGAAGGGAGGAAAGTCCCAGCAGATCAAGTAGGATCGCGTTCATGTATCTAAAGATAAAGTCAGACGTGAAGTCAAGCCTCCCTTGCCAGACCAGAACAGAGCACGAGGTGCAAGCCGTCCCCCATGTAGGATCGTGATTGTTAGATTAATAATCAGGGAGCTAAGAATACGATTATTCAGTTCCCTTCGCAGCGGAAATAAACAATCAACTAAATGAACAAGTTCCTTATAGTGGAAACCTTCGATTGCCAACTAGCAATCTAGGATAAAAACCACTACCTTTCTTTCGAAATGATTTCAAGGTCTACTTCTTGATTTCTTATCTCTTTGGTTACAGCTTATCCTAGGAACAAACACACAGTTTCTTTGCCTTATACACAGTTAGACAATCCTAGATAACTTAACACAAATTATAATCAATCCAAGAAGCAGTCCTTAGCACAAAGGAACTAACTCACTTACAGTCACAAGAACTTAGCACGCAGCTCTCCGATTCCTTGACTGGTTCCTCTTGATCTTGATTCTGTTTGATGATCTGTTTGAAGCTTCACACTTTGATGTTTGCTAAGGAGTGTGATTCTGTTGTGAATGCTTGAAGATAACAGCGGATCTTATCTTCCTTATATAGTGGATGCTCGAGGTTGGATCTGCTCTTGGTTCCCACAAAGCAAGCTTGCCCTAGGATGTGTGGTAATCCTTGATTCACGCTGTCTTTGATATGTACCATTATCCTAGGCAGCTCAGACTCCTCTTTGGTTGGTCAACTGCTTCAGACAAGTCGTTGTCCAACTCCTTTCGTCCGAGGTTCATCAACCCAGACACTTTGGAACTATCCTCTTGATGGTGACAGCTTCATAACATGTCGCTTTCAACAACCTTTGTCCGAGGTTCGGCATTCTAGGCATCTTGGAGTTTTGCTCTTGGATGGTGGCAGGCTTTTGGAAGCTTCGCTCAAGTCGCTTTTACCATCTTTTGTCCGAGGTTCAGTGTTCCCAGATTTCTCGGGAAAAGCAAAGTCACGTGTTGCATTTCTGGGCACACATGGGTTCCTTTGGCTTGCTTGTTTGGTTTCTTTATCTTGTTTGGCTTCCATGGTTCCAACAACTGTCTTGCGGTTCCTCTAAACACGTCTTTGAGATAAAACATTAGTATCAAAATATTTGTCATCTTCAAAAGTAGAGAAACTGAGGAAAGGAACTCTCAGGGGAACCGAAGTTCCAGAGTTCCATTTCCTAACAATTTCCCCCTTTTTGATGATGACAAATATAAAGAACCTGGAAGTATAATAAGGACATGAAATTCATGAGAACAGTTGAGCTAAGAGATTTACAACTTTATAAAATAATGATAGAACATTCAATAGTTGCAAATTCCCCCTAAGCAGGTGAACTAAGTTATTCAAGTTCCCCCTCAGAAATAGAATGGGTTCAGATTTCCTATAGGTCCAGTAGTTCCAATAGTTCAAGGTTCCTATCCATTCTTCCCCCTTTTGACATCATCGAAAAGATCAACCAATTTATCAAGTAAAGGATATCAAAGGGAAACAAACAATTGCGCTAAACCCATGACAGAAACCATAATAGAAACTTAAGGCAGAGACAAATAATGCATTAGAAACGTAGCCAAAGGAGTTCATTAGTCATTAAAGCTTAATACATTGTCCAGACACATAGTAGAAAGAGACACAAAAGATCACAAATAAACTTGAAGACAGATAAAAGAGAGGATAGGAGATGGGAGTAGGATCCTAGGGAACTACTAGCACACTGTCGCGTTATAGCACTGGGAACTAGGAGAGACGTTCCTATGGCAAGTCAGTGGCCTCCTCTTCATCATCTTTCTTGTCGTCAGTTCCTTCATCATGGCTTGTTGCCTGATTAGCTTCAGTTGCATCCTCCCAGGTTTTCTGAAGCACCTCCACCAGACTAGAAACAACAGCTCTGGTTTTCCCTAGTTCATTCACTTGATCACGGAGGACAACTGATATTGCATGGGATCCATCCGTGATAGCTTTTTCAATACAACCCAGAGAGGTTAGGATCGCAGAGGAGTCTTGGGTGGGGTAGAGCGGTGGCAGAGAGCTTGGAGAGGCTTGGGAACTTGCCTTTTCCTTAGGCGGTTCCGTTTGAGTTGCAGAGGGAGCATCCAGGTGATCTTTGGTTTTCAGTGTCTTCACAGAGGCCATGGTAAGGAACTTACAGTAGGGTGTTTCCTTGAGGTTGTCTGGGTACATCTTGAGGGTCGAGAGAAGTTTCTTGATAATGTGAGGAATGGGCAAGGCATGAGATTCATGGTTTTGGCAAAATTGCATATGGTCTAACACCAGCTTGGGTAAATCAACTTGTTCACCAGTCAAGATCTTATCCATGAGAATTGCATCAGTGATGAGAACCGTGGCGCGGTGCTCTTGCCTGGGAACCAGACTCCTGATGATCCAGAAGTGTAGCAGTTTGTTTGACAGAGAAAGCCCCTTGGTCAGCAGAGATTTTGGGTTGTCGCCATCATAAAGCTTGGTTACCACCCCAGTCTTGGTTTTGTAGCCCTTTCCTTTGGGCCACGTCTGAAATGACATGTCTGACGTCTGAGGATTTTCCATAAATGCCTTCTTGGGAGGAGCAAATTTCTCACTAGCCGTTAGAGGGGTAGCCCGTCCTAGTTCCTTTCTGACAATTTTTTCAGTGTGCTAGAGGGATATATGGGAACCTTTGATGTGGGTTTTAAAACATAGGACCTGAAAGTACGTTCCCATAAAATAAATCGGGAAAGGCCATTTATCGCATCACACACTAATTCCCAGAGAGGGTAAAGACGAGGATCATAGGGAAATAGATTGTGTAATGAGGCAAGGGAGGGTCATAGTACACAATCATCATTTCGGCTTATAGTGTTGGGTGAGAAAGATGATCAGATTGTGACTTTTGGGCCAACAAAGAAACTTGAACAATGAAAGAGTTGAAAGAATAATGAGGACCAAATGACACGAACTAAGAAAATTTTATCAAAGCCTTTTTAAGAAACCATTATGGAAAAGAGGGTTTGTAGCAAAAGATATAACACAGAGATATCAAGACTTAACAAGTAAAGGATCTTATACTAGTTAATCAAGGGAATTGGAGAAGAGCCTTTAAGCTAAGGTCACTGCTAGGTTATAGGAATCATTCTCAGTTCTAATCTAAGGTTCTCAAAAGGAACTCTATTCAAGGCTTTGGTGAATATATCTGCAACTTGATCTTCAGTTCTACAGAACTTCATAATGATGTTCCCTTTTTCAACATGATCTCTAAGAAAATGATGTCTTATGTCTATATGCTTGATCCTAGTATGATGCACAAGATTCTTAGAAATGTTTATAGCACTGGTGTTATCACAAAGAATAGTGAGAGGACCATAGGACATACCAAAATCTGCGAGTTGTTGCTTTAGCCATAAGAGTTGGGAACAAAAAAGAAGTGGCCGCGATGTACTCAGATTCTGTGGTGGAGAGAGAGACTGAGACTTGTTTCTTTGAGCCCCATGACACGAGGCAAGGGCCTAGGAACTGTGCCATTCCAGATGTGCTCTTCCTATCCACCAAGTATCCAGCATAATCTGCATCGGTGAAACCTATCAGTTCAAAGGGACACTCTTTGGGGTACCAAATGCAGAGTGAGTCAGTTCCCTTGAGATATCGGAAGATCCTTTTCACAGCAGCTAGGTGTGTTTCCCTTGGACATGATTGAAACCTAGCACACAAGCAAACAACAAACACAATATCTGGACGACTAGCTGTTAGATACATGAGAGAACCTATCATACCTCTATAGAGCTTTTCTTCCACAAGAGGACTTGAGTGATCTTTGTCCAAATGGGCGATTGTAGAGATAAGAGTTGACAGGGGCTTGCAAGACTCCATTTTGAACTTTTTCAACAGTTCCCTGACGTACTTTTGTTGGTGAATTTGGATGACATCTTTCTTTTGAGTTATTTGCAATCCGAGGAAGAAAGCGAGTTCCCCTATTAGACTCATTTCAAATTCACTACTCATCAAGTCTTTGAACTTCTCTACAAGAGACATGTTAGTGGAACCAAAAATGATATCATCAACATAGATTTGAACCACTAAGATGTTATCTTCTTCTTCTAGAATGAAGAGAGTCTTGTCAATGATTCGACGCCTATAGCCATTGGAGAGAAAGAACTGGGCGAGACGATCATACCAAGCTCTAGGGGCTTGCTTGAGACCATACAATACTTTGTCTAGGAAGTAGACATGGTCTGGATGATCACTGTCTTCAAAACCGGGTGGTTGCTTGACATAGACTTCTTCTTGAAAATCCCATTAAGGAAGGCGGTCTTTACATCCATTTGGAACAGCTTGAACCCTTTGTGTGATGCGAAGACAATCAATAACCTTATTGTTTCAATCCTTGCCACTGGAACATAGGTTTCATCATAGTCGATTCCTTCTTGTTGATTGTATCCTTGAGCTACAAGTCTTGCTTTGTTCCTTATCACAGCTCCTGAATCATCGAGCTTGTTTCTGAAGACCCATCAAATTCCTATGATATGCTTATCCTTGGGACGGGGAACTAGATGTCACACTTTATTCCTTTCAAACCGATGAAGCTCTTCTTGCATAGCTTGGATCCAGTATGCATCCTTCAGTGTCTCACCTATGTTCTTTGGTTCCATAATAGACAGAAAGACATTGAAGGCAAAGAAGGTTAGATGTTCGAACCTGACTGGAGGCTTGATGGTTCTTCTTTCTCTGTTGGGAGCTAGAGCATTTGATGTGGAGACATTTTGAGTTGAGCATTCAGCTTCAGCTTCCTGTTTGGGATCACCTTCTCCATTGAAGATCATGTGAGAGAATGAATCGTTGATGTCTCCACAGATATTGTCGTCATGTTCATGGTTCCCATAAATGGATTGTTGTTCATTATCCATGGGAACTGGTGGAGGAGCCAGTGGGGGATTCTGTGCAACAGGGCAGGAACTGGGTGGAGTGACATCTTCATCTGGATCTTCTTGAGGTGACTTGGGGAACGGATCTTCAAAGGGAGTGGTAGTGTTCTGCACAATTCTTCCAAGTGATTTTTCATTAAAAATAACATGAACACTTTCTTCTACCTTTTTAGTCCTTTTGTTGAAGACTTTGTATGCCTTATTGCCTGAGGCATATCCAATGAAGATTCTTTCATCACTCCTTGGGTCGAATTTGCCAAGATTGTCCTTCCCATTGTTGTGCACAAAGCACTTGCATCCGAACACCCTCAGATGTGAGATGTTGGGAACTCTTCCTCTAAGGAGTTCATAGGGTGTCTTCTCTGTGATTGAGCGAAGCATGGCTCGATTAATGATGTAGCAAGCTGTGTTGATTGCCTCAGCCCAGAATGATTGAGGGAGTCCACTTGAGATGAGCATAGTTCGAGCCATGTCTTCTAAAGTTCTATTCTTCCTTTCCACGAACCTGAGTTTCCTGCTCAACTACACATGTGGAACTATTAGTAGCAAAGTGTTTGTCATCGTCAAAACTAGAAAAACTGAGGAAGAGAACCAGGTAGGGAACTGGAGTTCCCAAAAGTTCACTTCCTACCAATTTCCCCTTTTTTGATGATGACAAACATGTAGAACCTGACATATCTAAAATAGGCATGAATGATATATGAGAAAAAGCAGAACATAACTAGATGTAGAATAATCATTAGTGAATTGCATATTCTCCCTTAACATCAAACCGGGTTCCTTAATTCCCCCTTAAAGAGACAACCAGTTCAGAGTTCCTTTCATCCTATTAGTTCCAGGTTGCAGAGATCATTCCCCCTTGACCACCAAGATGATTCCAACAATAGAACTTGGGAACAATAAGCAGTTGAGGTGACGAATTTCCTTATTTACCTCAGTTCCCCTTGAATCATTGACTTCTGATACTTGTAGTTCCATTGAAATTATCATTGGGAACTAACGTCAACACCATGTGATCCTCCATCATTTTCATTAGTGTTTGGAGTTCCCTTGTTATTCCTTTGAAGTGAGATGAGCTAGATCAAAACTTCAATTCTGCGTCCTAATCATCAATTTGCATTCTGTAGGGAACTAGGCATCTCACTTCAACCTGTAATACAATTAAGACTTACGCACCCAGACACACTTGGCTTTTCTGGGTTTATGGTAATGAGAGTTCCTTTACACCTGCAAGTTGGTTGAGTAATACACATGACCACTAATCTCAACATCCAAGTTCCTTTTCCTATGACTTTCTTCAATTTGCCTTTTCTTACAATCATGAATATAATGATCATTTTTACCACAATGCCAACAAACACGATTATGCTTAACATGACCATATTTTCCTTTACCGGGACAAAAAGGTTTTTCATATTTTCTCTGCTGGAAGTCAATTCCCTTACCTCTAGTTCCTTGAGCTTGATTGACGTACATTTTATGAGCGTTTTGTCCATCAAACCAGGTTTGTTTACCTTTAGGCTTCTTCTCAAGAACCTTTACCTTCTCTTCCAGGAACTGATTTTTATCACGAGAAGTTTGAAGAGCGAAATTGAGAGTTTCATTTTTCTCAACCAGTTCCCTTCTTAGTTTCTCATTTTCATCAGAGCATGAATCCTCGAAATCTTCCTTTCTCGGATAACCAATACCATATCTTTGCTTAACAAACACAGTTTGATTGACAGTTTTTTCATTGATAGAAGTAGTCAACACATCAAGCTTATCTATGATTTCAACAAGCAAATTTTTTTCTGGAGTAAGGGAACTCTGACAATTCTTAGCATGCTTAAGTTCCTTTTCAAGAGCAGTACAATTATCACATGAAGCATGGGAAACGTTAGACATGCTTGTAGAATCTTTAAGTTGTGCTAGTTCATTTTCAAGAGCAGTACAATTATCACATGAAACATGGGAAACGCTAGACATGCTTGCAAAATCTTTAAGATGTGCTAGTTCATTTTCAAGAGTAGTACATGAATCACACTTTCTAGAGGAACTAGCAAGTAATTTTTCAGTTTCATCAAGTTTCTTGCTCCAAACAGAATTTTCAGTAGATAAGCATGAAATTTCTTCTTCACATTCATCTAGTCTTTCCTGAAGGGAACTGTTCTCTTTTCCAAGTTTCCTAATAATTTTAATCAATTGCTTCTTATCACATTCAAGAAGAGATTTAGTAAAGTCAGAAGAGAATACCTCGGAGTCATCTGATTTCGTTGAGTCCTCCTTAACCATTAAACATCTTTCTCCTTTCTTCTGAATGTGAGGTTTGTTGATGGAAATTCCCAGCTCAAACTTGCTTGGTTGAGACATGATCTGCAAACTTTAAACAAAGATCTAGAGCTTTTCCTGCTCTGATACCAATTGTAGGATCGTGATTGTTAGATTAATAATCAGGAAACTAAGAATACGATTATTCAGTTCCATTCGCAGCGGAAATAAACAATCAACTAAATGAACAAGTTCCTTATAGTGGAAACCTTCGATTGCCAACTAGCAATCTAGGATAAAAACCACTACCTTTCTTTCGAAAGGATTTCAAGGTCTACTTCTTGATTTCTTATCTCTTTGGTTACAACTTATCCTAGGAACAAACACACAGTTTCTTTGTCTTACACACAGTTAGACAATCCTAGATAACTTAACACAAATTATAATCAATCCAAGAAGTAGTCCTTAGCACCAAGTAACTAACTCACTTACAGTCACATGAACTTAGCACACAGCTCTCCGATTCCTTGACTGGTTCCTCTTGATCTTGATGATCTGTTTGAAGCTTCACACTTTGATGTTTGTTAAGGAGTGTGATTCTGTTGTGAATGCTTAAAGATAACAGCGGAGCTTATCTTCCTTATATAGTGGATGCTCGAGGTTGGATCTGCTCTTGGTTCCCACAAAGTAAGCTTGCCCTAGGATGTGTGGTAATCCTTGATTCACGTTGTCTTTGACATGTACCATTATCCTAGGCAGCTCAGACTCCTCTTTGGTTGGTCAACTGCTTCAGACAAGTCGTTGTCCAACTCCTTTCGTCCGAGGTTCATCAACCCAGACACTTTGGAACTATCCTCTTGATGGTGACAACTTCATGACATGTCGCTTTCAACAACCTTTGTCCGAGGTTCGGCATTCTAGGCATCTTGGAGTTTTGCTCTTGGATGGTGGCAGGCTTTTGGAAGCTTCGCTCAAATCGCTTTCACCATCTTTTGTCCGAGGTTCGGTGTTCCCAGATTTCTCGGGAAAAGCAAAGTCACATGTTGCATTCCTGGGCACACCTGGGTTCCTTTGGCTTGCTTGTTTGGTTTCTTTATCTTGTTTGGCTTCCATGGTTCCAACAATTGTCCTGCGGTTCCTCTAAACACATCTTTGAGATAAAATATTAGTATCAAAATATTTGTCATCTTCAAAAGTAGAGAAACTGAGGAAATGAACTCTTAGGGAAACCGAAGTTTCAGAGTTCTGTTTCCTAACACCCCAGTTAAATATGCTTATGAGGTCGGTCGGTCAGAACGCCGAGGCCACCCCGCGGAATACAGACATCAGGCACGTGACAACAGAGCTTACCAGCATGATAACCCGCACGGATACTATGGTGATCACAAAAGCAGCCGTCGAGAGCCAAGTTCATATGACAAAGGACCATGCGGGGGCTGGCCTTCTCCAGCAAAGAGATCGACTCAGGTAGCGCGGCATACTCATCTTGATCCAACGCCGCGTCCAGATGGCTACATCAATACAATCGCGGGTGGACCCTCCCTTGCAGGTTCTTGTAATCAGGAGAGGAAAAGATATGCGCGGGAGAGTCATCACTCTCCGTCTGTATTCAGTATTACCCAATCATCTCGACCCCATTCTGGCCTAACGTTCACGGAAGATGACGCGGAAGGGTTGCACATGCCCCACACAGATCCTCTTGTGATACATGCTCAACTAGGAACCAAGATGGTGATACGTATATTGGTGGATATTGGCACGTCGGTCGATATTCTTTATTATGACGCGTTCGAACAACTCGTAATATCGCCCGGTGCCCTCAAACCCTTTATAGGAAAGTTGGTGACTTTCTCTGGAGAAGAGATTGATGTCGCGGGCACCATTGAGTTGAAGATGACGCTGGGAACTAGTCCCATCCGACGCGTGAAAGATGTTGAATTCACCGTCGTACGGCTCCCGACATCGTATAACGTGATAATGGGTCGAGTCTCCCTCATGAAATTCCAAGCAGCGCTCTCCATCTACCACTTGAAATTGAAGTTTCCGGTGGGTGATAAGGTCGGGGAATCTAGAGGCCATCAAGAGGAAGCGCGAAGTTGCTATCTGACTTCCCTTAAATCCAAGCCGCGAAACCCTGTGTACATGATTGCAGGGCAGGATGCAGAGGCGGGAGTGTCGACCCCCGTGCCCGAAACCACCTCAGAGTTCGAAAAGATCACAATCAGACCCTATAGAGATAAAGAAGAGAAGTTGTTCATAGGAGACTGCATGATCGGAGACCTAGCCCAGAAACTGAAAAATCTGCTTGCTTCCTCGCGAGATGTTTTCGCCTGGACCATTGAGGACCTGAAAGGTGTACCCCCATCCGTGATTACCCATTCACTCAACATCGACCACGCGGCTCACCCTGTGGTTCAGAGAAAGAGGAAGATGAATGATGAGCGCGCTGAAGCTGCCAATTCAGAGGTTGATCGGCTTCTCCAGGCGGGATTCGTCCGCGAGGTATTATATCCGAAATGTCTATCTAATGTAGTACTAGTAAAGAAGGCAAGCGGAAAGTGGTGGATGTGCGTGGATTTCAAAGATGTTAATAAGGCCTGCCCCAAAGACAGCTACCCTCTTCCCTACATTGACGACTTGGTCGACTCAACCGCGGGGAACATGGCATTAAGCTTCCTAGATGCTTATTCGGGATATAATCAAATTCAGATGGATCCACGCGATGAAGATAGCACGGCTTTCATCACCGACCAAGGTACCTTCTGTTACAAAGTTATGCCTTTCGGCTTAAAAAATGCAGGTGACACATTTCAGCGCCTGATAGACCGCGTGTTCAAGAATCAGTTGGGGAAAAGTGTCTCAGCCTATGTTGATGACATCGTCGTCAAGAGCGCCACGAATGAACAACATCTAATAGATTTGCAAGAGGTATTTGAAACACTGAGAAAGTTCCAGTTGAGTCTGAATCCAGAGAAATGTGTATTTGGAGTGACCTCAGGCAAATTTCTGGGATTCATGATCAGCGCCCGAGGAATCGATGTCAACCCGGAAAAAGTTGCCGCGGTCGTCGCAATGAGATCCCCAAGATCCAGAAACGAGATACAAAGGTTGAATGGCGCGGTTAATTACTTAAGTCGATTATGCTCACGATTGGCCGATAGAGCTCTCCCCTTTTTCGCCACTCTGAGGAAAAATGAGAAGTTTATATGGACTGAAGAATTGGAACAGTCTTTCCAGGATCTCAAAATCTATCTCAACCAGCTGCCCACTCTCTCTCCTCCTCTTCGTGGTGAAGATCTCCAGCTGTACCTCACGGTCAGTCCAACCACAGTCAACGCAGTATTATCCAGAGAAAGCAGTTATCCAGTGTACTTCATGAGCATACTCTTGCAACCTGTAGAACAAAGGTATTCTCCCGTGGAGAAGGTAGCATTGGCAGTAATATCAGCAGCCCGGCATTTGAGGCCTTATTTCCAAGCACATCCTATCCAGGTCCTGTCTGATTTCCCGTTGAGACAAATTCGGCATCAACCCGCGTTATCTGGCCACATGACTAAGTGGGCTGTCGAGCTGTCAGAGTTCGATATATCCTATTTACCGCGCACTGCCATTAAAGCACAAGCCTTGGCAGATTTCATGGTAGAAGCAAGTTTCACTGTTTCGGGAGAGCCAAACCTCGAAATGTGGAGGGTTTTCGTTGATGGGTCTAGATGCGACGCGGGGGGTGGAGCGGGGATAGTGTTGGAAGGCCCCGCATCCTTTGAAGCTCAATACGCCCTCAACTTTGCATTCCTTGTCACCAATAATGAAGCAGAGTATGAAGCCCTAATTGCCGGCTTGGAGGCGGCCCTTCTGAATGGCGCACGACGAGTCCAAGCCTTTACCGATTCGGAGGTAGTCGCACGACAAGTCATGGGGCAGTACGAAGCAAAGACGGGATCACTTTTGGAGTACTGCTCAAAGGTCAAGGTCATGGCGTCTTGTCTAGACGCGTTCTGCATGGAGCCTATACCCCGCACCTCGAACACCAGAGCAGATGCCCTAGCTAAGATGGGGTCGAGCTTGCCGTTGGAGGTAGGGAACATAGTACTAATAGAGAGAAAGATGACCAAAGGAGTAGCCAGTCGGGTGATGAGTATTCAACCCAAAGAGAGCTGGGTCGACCCCATCTCACGGTATATTAGACATGGCAGCCTCCCCGACAACGCTCTTGAAGCAAGGAAAGTCAAAACAAAGGCCGTGAGATATTGCATCAGGGGAGAAAGACTATACAGAAAAGGGTTCTTTGAGGCTGATTTACTGTGTGTTGACTCACAAAGGGCTTCTGAAGTCCTAAAGAAGGTCCATGAGGGAATTTGCGGAGGGCACCATGGTTGGAGGACGTTGGCTCAAAGGATTACTCAGAGAGGTTACTTCTGGCCTACGTTGAAAACTGATGCGACCAATTATGTGAGGCGATGTGACAGGTGTCAAAGGCATGCCAACATTCTCCATCAACCTGCGTCCAATCTCAAGCCGATTCACTCGGCATGTCCATTTGCTCTCTGGGGAATGGATATCCTAGGCCCCTTTCCTAAAGCACCAAGGCAAGTCCGCTACATCCTAGTAATTGTGGATTACTTCACCAAATGGATAGAGGCTGAAGCAATGGCTAAGATAACTGCGTCAAAGGTATGCTCATTCCTGTGGAAATGTCTCATATGCCGTTTTGGGATACCCTGGTCTATCATCACTGATCACGGTCCTCAATTCGACTGTCGAGAAGTCCGCGATCTCTGCTCATCTTTAAAAATCTCTTTAAAGTTCTCATATGTCGCTCACCCACATTCCAATGGACAAGTTGAAAATGTCAACGCATGGATACTTGATGATCTAAGGAGGAGGCTAACTGGAACACAGGGAAGGTGGGCCGAGCTGTTACCCTTGGTGCTCTGGACCTATCGCACCACCGCGTGGAGAGCAATTGGAGAGACTCATTTCGCCATGGTTTATGGTACAAAAGGTGTTGTTCCTATGGAGACCTTGGTGCCCTCGGCCCGAATATTTGACTTCGACCCAAAGGACAACGAGGACGCCCTCAGGCTGGACATGTATCTCAGAGAGGAGTTGCGCGATGTTGCATCCCTGAGATCTGAAGAATATAAGCGTCGTACCGCGGCATACTACAACAAAAAGGTGAAGCCACGATCACTCAAGAAAGGAGATTTGGTGTTACGTCGCGTGGATGGAGGAAAACTTGACCCGAAATGGGAAGGCACGTACCTTCTCGGCGACGAGGTCCATGAAGGCGCTTTCAAGCTACGTGACGAAAATGGAACAACTCTTCCCAAAACATGGAACGCGGCGCGTCTGAAGAAGTACTATGCGTAAAATGTAAACCAAAGACAAGCTATGTAAACCTAGTATTATCGTCATTGGACGATCCCATGTATATATTTCAGGAAATGATGTGTATGTTTTGCATCTCTCTTTACTTTGCTCTACAAATGATGTATACATTCTTCAGAAGAACGGGTGAGATCCCTCAAGTCTAGGCTTGGGGTTGCCACCACATTACATTCTTCAGAAGAACGGGTGAGATCCCTCAAGTCTAGGCTTGGGGCTGCCACCGCGTTACATTCTTCAGAAGAATGGGTGAGATCCCTCAAGTCTAGGCTTGGGGCTGCCACTGCGTTACATTCTTCAGAAGAACGGGTGAGATCCATCAAGTCTAGGCTTGGGGCTGCCACTGCGTTACATTCTTCAGAAGAACGGGTGAGATCCCTCAAGTCTCGGCTTGGGGCTGCCACCGCGTTACATTCTTCAGAAGAACGGGTGAGATCCCTCAAGTCTAGGCTTGGGGCTGCCACCGCGTTACATTCTTCAGAAGAACGGGTGAGATCCCTCAAGTCTCGGCTTGGGGCTGTTGTAATACCCCTCATTTTCCCATTTTTTTGGGTAAGGAAATTTTTGATATTTTTGAGCTTTACTCGTATGAGTTATTGTTGCAAAATAATTGTATGAGATATTGTTGCAAAATAATTATATAAGATATTGTTGTAAAATATTTATATAAGATATTCGTGTAGGATAATTATGGACTCAGGCAGGCACCAGTACCGGCACCGGCATCATGTAAGATGGGTGGGTGGCTTGGTAGCTATGTTAGCTTGGCCTGGAGTGTCACAAATATATGCAGGATAATTATGTAAATTATTTGTGCAAGATATTTATATAAGATATTTGTGCACGGTATTTATATAAGATATTTGTGCACGGTAATTGTGCGAGGTAATTGCTTGAGATGTTTGTGCTAGATGGTGGCACGAATATAATTAACCCGGGATTAGGATTATTTGATCTCTTGATGAGATGGGACAAAAATGGGTAAAAGTGTGAGTTTTGGTTGTGACCGCACCCGGCGCCAGGCGCCACCGCACCCGCGGCAAGGCCAGAAAACAGAGCAAGCTTATCGTCTTCCCCGCAAGTGGCTCGGAGATATTTTTGGGGCAGTTTTGGGCAGGCCAAGTGGGATCGCTAGTGGCCTTCGCCTTTGTCCCCTTGTCCCCTTGGAGGTGGTCGGATTTGTGCTATAAAAGGGGTGAAACCGAACCCTTTCTTTCTCTCTTCTTCTTCTCTCTTTCTCCTCTGTTTTCCCTTGTTTCGCCATTGATGCACGAGCTGTGAGCTCGATTTTGGGCTTGAATCGAGAGGCTTCGTGGGTTGGAGAAGGTTGCCAAGGTGTTAGGTGAAGCTTAGAGGTGCTTTGTGATCAATTCGAATGCAAGACAAAGCTTGAATCGATTGGGTAATAATTCTTTTCCGCCATGGTTGTTCTTGGAGCTCGCCTCTGTCACTTGACCGCACCCGGCGGCAGGCATGTGGCGCACCCGCGACAAGGCTGTCCGAGAAGGGTTGTTTTGGAGTTTTGGCTTGAGGGATTTTTATTCCAGATTTGTCCCCGTTTTGGATTCAGGAACTCGTTCTTAAGCTTTGTTTGAGCTCGTCTATTCCAGGCAAGTGGCTTTTAATTAATTTGAGATAATTAAAATCTGATATTATATTAGGTTGTATTTCTGCTAGAATCAACGTTATTATAAGAGATATGTTGTAATTATGTGGCTTGAGATTTTGATATGATTCGTTGATGT
Organism: Rheum nobile; assembly: GCA_027886185.1. Lineage (NCBI taxonomy): Eukaryota > Viridiplantae > Streptophyta > Magnoliopsida > Caryophyllales > Polygonaceae > Rheum > Rheum nobile. The sequence goes on from WOAB01000073.1 coordinate 3,219,652, forward strand.
GTTGAACTGTTTGAGTTAGCACTTGAGATTTTGATGTGATTTGTGATATGTGGAACTGCTTGTGTTGCATTTGTGTGAATCATTGGTGAATGTTTTCCGCCCTTGCTTAGTCTATTCATTAGACTAACCCCTTGTATTTTATTTATCTGTAACGTCATGGGGGTGTCGTCCGTCCGTTTCGGCACATGCAGATCCGAGGAGGCTAGAGCGACTATGAGGATGGACGGTATTTTGTTTTCGACAACTTGTTTTGTCGTTGTATTTAAAAGACTTCTGCTGTTGTATTTCTGATTAATTGGGTCGTTTTTGGATTCGTGTAATTCCGCGACCATGTGGTTTAATAAAAGTTATGATTTTAGTATTGTAACTATGTTTAAGACAGTTATGTTGTTGGAAAAGCCTGGGGTGACTTCGGAGTTTACGTCCGGAGTCATCGGCAGTAGCACTTTCGATTTGGGGTCAAATTCGGGGGGTGTTACAGCTGTCACCGCGTATATCCTTTATAATAAAGAAATCAAGGGATCAGACTAAGAACAGAAAGATGACGGTATTCATTAAACATTTTTACTTAGGAATATTCCGCAAAAAAACTACATTGTTTTCAAGAACAACCAAAAGCATCGATCTAGAAGAACCCAACACAAGGCATCACACGGTGAAATCCTCCGCCATTACGTCCCCAGCTCCACCCGGCCCGGGTGACGGAGCCGCGTCATGCCCCTCATCGTCCAAGTCAGGGATCTCTGGCTCCCCAAAGAGGCTTGTATACTCCGGCTCGAAGTAGGCAATCTGAGGATCAGTACCGCCAAATCTCGCTACTGCCTGTCTTACCCCAATCCGAATCCCCTGTTTCCAATGCGGCAAAATCTCGTCAGCACGCTTCATCTTATACTCCATAGAAGAAAGGTAAGCCCGGATCCCGGTTTGCACCCTGGTCCCTTCACCCCTGATGTGCTCCTCTGCAGCCCGAATCTTCTCCTCCGTAGTTCTAAGCTTCTCGTCTGTAAGACCGCGTTCTTTAGCCAAATCCTCGTACGCTGCTTTGAGCTTATCAACCTCCTTCCCTTTCTTCGCAATGGCTTTCTTCAAATTTTCAGATTCATTCATCACCGCGGCAACTTCCTTCTTAGCCTCGGTGGCCTCCATCCTCGCTGCATCAAGCTGAGAGGTGAGCTCTTCACTTTGCTTCTTATACTCTTCTAGGCGCCCCCCTTCGTCACGTGCCTCCCAAGCGGAACATCCAGCTTCCAAACACTTACAATACGACGTTATGGCGAGCAGCCCCATACGCGCCATCTCCAAATACTTTAAGGTCTCGAACTCTAAATGGGCCGCGGGTAAAGTATTAAAAAATGTCCTTTCTGCAACACATGCCTCCCTCGGTATTGCCAACTTTCTCAACTCTTTTACCGCGGGAGCTGGAGCAGTGTAGCGCCTGACAGTTTCCATATCAACGGAATCAGAACGCCTAACCAGGTTAATCCCTACTGGGACACCCACCCTGGCCCTCTTCGCAACGGTCCCACCCGGTGTCGGTTCATGACGCCCCTTGCTTCTCTTTTCTACTCCAGCCGTAACAACAGGAGGACGCGAAGTACTGGTAGCGTCGACCATCGCGGTCGTTATGGGGACCTGTTCCTTCTCCACAATCGGACCCGAAGTAGCTTCAAGATCGGACACCCCGATTGGAAGGGAAGGTTCTCATCCCTTTGTACTACGCACTGTGCTCCCCAACAAAAAAGAAGAACCCACCATACCTGTGAAGGAACACAACAACGACCACGTTCAAAAATACATAGAAAAAAGGATTGATAGATCGCGTTAACATAAAAGCACATAAGCAACTACCCTGCCCTCCATCGCATGCTCTCGAAGGAAGGCTTAAACCCTCCTTCTCCAAATTCTCTTGAGTGAGCAACCTCTTAAAATCTGGAACATCCGAATCATTGTGAAACCTAGCCTTACATGCATCTATGTCCCTTTGGGAAGGTTTCTTGGGTCTCTTAAAAACCGTGGGGTATATTTTACAGTTAAAGGCGTCCTCCGAAGGGCATCGGGCCAAAAACCACCTATCCTTCCATTTTCCCACGTTCGAGGGCTTACTAATAACCTTCAGAGTGGGAAGGCTGAAATTGCACATCCCCTTCTCGTATTTCATGGCGAAGAGGCAATGCATGTGTTGCGCGTCATGAGTAATTCCTTCTTTATAACACCGCATGTTATATCCGCTAAAATATCTCCAAGCATTGGGGTAAAGCTGCGCGGGACTTAAGTTTGACATGGCCAAGAAATCGCGGTAATGATCTGCCAAAGGCAAGCGAAACCCCTCCTCCAGACTAAATAGGTTAACCACAAGCTAGGCAGTTCTTATAGCACGCCAAAGAAGAGCCTATACGTTCAGGAAGGCACAACTCCACCCCGATAGGCCAAGGGATCTCCCTTGCCAAGCGTTCCAGTGTTTGAAGAGAGACCGTGGTGTATGATCCCATATCGCGCAAGTCTTCATCTCTAGAGGGTGGCATCATTGGTACCTCCTTCGGATCCACTCTAGCAGAAGGCGGGGGCTCTACACCCAACCTATGACTAGGGAAATCAATACAACTGTCTGCCCTCCCTTCCTGATGAGAAGACGCGCCCTCAGGAAGCACTGTAGATGACCGCGCCTCTGCACCTACCGGCAAACTCGACACACCTTGTGTTCCTTTCCCAGGGAGTTGCGCTACGCCCAAAGTCTCTTCAGAATCTAAGGAAATAGTCTCAACGCCCCCATAAACCACTGCACTCCCTCCAGCCTTAGATGGCCGCAAAACATCAGGAGAAGGAGAAGATGACGATGACGCGGAAGATGATTCACTCGGACTGGTCCCCGAATTTCCTTCCAGGTATGCTGCTTCCCTAGCACGGCTTAACAGATCCATGCTCCCCGAATCTGTCTCACTGTTAGGCATCTTAAATGGCAACTTGAGGGTGATACGCGTTCTCTCAAACCCTCTGGAAACAAGGTAAAATAGAAGAAGGCTTAGCACGGTGAAAGAAAAATATGGAGCCATCCAAACGAGAAGGTATGAGAGATAGAATCATTAATCACCGCGCAGCTGACTCAAGAAGGGGAGTGATTAGGGAGGAAAAGGGCCAGAACCGGGCTCCCAATGCAGTAAACCGGTTTGTAGAAACCGGGTCGGCGAGGACGAAAGCGGGGGGAAGAAGAGAACCGACTCGGGGTCAGACCGGAGGACATTTCTCCCCTAAATCTCCCTTCACTTTTCACCCACCACCAGCACCGCCACTAGCATCCGACCCTTCAACTTTCAGGTCAGTAAAAATCGCCCAAGTTCGGAGGCGATTGCTCAGAGAATAGACCCGAAAACCGGTCCTTCGCTCCCGAGAACCATCCAAATCACCCCGAAAGAACCCCGGAAGAGACCTGTTCTCGGTGGCAGTAAACCCCACCGGAAAAGAGAGAAAAGGGCACGACCCCCCCCCCCCCCTCCTAATCCAGAAATTTCTCACATATAGCTACTTAACGACAGTGACGATCAGAGAAAGAAAAGAAAAACAACTGGCGTTTACCTGAAGAGTTTGCAAGGAGATTCGATCGAAGAAGACAAAGAAGCCGAAGAGGCCCAGAACTGCAATCGCCTGGAGAAGGGAGAGAGAAGAAGGACGTAGAAGGTGAAGTGACTTCCCGCCCATCTGCAGACCTGTCCCATTAAATAGCAAAGCAATTGGGCCCTCACTTACCAAAGCCCAACTACAAGGAAAGTCGCCCGGAGGCCCACCAGAAAAGAAGCCAGCTAAGGGCCCACCGGAGAAGAAGTCAACCCGGGGCCCATCAAGGTATGAATAGAACGCGTTCATTTTAAGATAAACAGATCCATTTACTATTTTTTATTTTAACTAAGCCAGGAATGACTCGCCAAAACAAGGGGTTGTGATAGTACGTCATTTCTTCATAATGCCTTTCACACGTGCTATTCATCTGATGTGACAACGAATTGGTGGCGAGACATTCCTTTCACGCGTTCATTTGGTGGGATCGCATGGAACTTCTCCCGCGTGGGCATACCACCTTGAGCCCGTTGGACCCAAAGAGATTGTTATAAGGAGCTGACGCCACGGGACATTCTTCATCGCGTTCGTTTCGTAGGATCGCGTGGAACCTTGCCAACATTGCCCAACCGCCATTAGCCCATCTGACTAACCCGAGCAGGCCAACTGTGCGTCCCTCCCAGCTTGACACGTGCTCCCCCATCTTGTTAGTTCGATCTCAGCCCTACACGCACTCACCGACGTCTGTCACTAGACGAATCAAGAGACGACATGTAGCTCTGTGCCAACCGACTTCAAACCAGGTCCCTCTCCTATAAATAGCCAAAGACTCCCTCACAAAAAGGGGTCGAAAAGAAAGGAGAAAAGACTACGTTGTAAGCTTTTTCTTGAATTCTTGAGATCTGTGGTGATTCTCTCATAATTGTAAGAAAGCTAGGAGTTCTGTGTTCCACGATATTAATATACCGCGTTTCCTGTTCGGATTCACACTCTTGCCACTAGACACATTTACCGCGTTCATTTAAGGATCAAGTTTATTCTATAAGCTCCAAACTTTATTTACTTAGAGAATTTGAGAATCATCACCAACCACAGATCTTCAATCCTAAACTCGACAAATTGGGCGCCGGACCTAATGGTTCCCGTATTTTTGAGCTGCTAAAATATAAAGTCGTCGCAATATAGACCATCCCTCAATCAGAACGTGATCTCCATAATATGGATCAAAGCACAAAACATTTGAAAAGAAGACAGTTTATTCATAATTGGCGCAATATTTCATTTGGCGATTACATTTCAACAAATCTTTACACGAGAACCATACACAGACATCTCATTTTCTTCCCCAAAAAATGGGCATCCAACAAAAGGTCCCCTAAAAATGCGATCTCAAGCCTATTTATAGTGCTCGGGTCCTGCTTGCGATGGTTGGCAAGGAGAAGAAACGTGTCACTCAACGGAGCCTTGCATGGAGCAACGTGTCGCGTCGATGATTTGCATGGAGCTACGTGTCATGTGCGAGTAAGGCGGCGTTCGATGGCAGTTGGCTCGTGGCTTCTTTTCATTGGTTGAATGACATCATGGCATGTGGACGAGATGGCGCGTTGGTTCGCGATCTTTCCCGTTGGTTCGCGGTCTTTCCCGTTGATGAAGGGTTATGAAGGGAATGAATGTGGACATTCAACGCGTTGAGTGCTATTTGAAAATAGCGCGTTCCATTAGGACCGAAGATCCTTTCAAATGAAGTTTTGAAGGCCTATTTATAGAAGAAGCTAGCTTCTAAGCTAAGCAAACCAGCTTGTATCAACTACTTGTATCACCCGCATGCATCAATTACTTGCTTGTATCAGCTACTTGTATGATCACCAGCTTGCATCAGCTAGTTGCTAGTTGCTTGCATCAGCTACTTGTATCACGAACTTGTATCAGCTACTTGTATCACTTGCTTGTATCAACTACTTATATCACATGCTTGCATTACCATCTAGGTTGAACAACTAGCTTGAGAGAATGCGATGAAAAAGACGACGAGTGCTAATTTTGCAAATTAACGTGTCCTAAAAATTAACACGTTCCATCGTATACTACCTTCAAATTTAATTTTGTATTAGCATTTGAATTTTGATCAACTTTATATGTCGTTTTAGGAATTAGATAATTAATTAAGAGTGAGTTATCAAAATTATTGTTGGAATTTGTTTTTATTGACTTATTTTCCTCTAAACTTTACATTTATCGCCTCAAAAATTATAATTATCTATTATGTGTGAATATTGAGAAAAATATAAAATTTTAAGTGTACTTAATTTTCATTTAAACTAAAATAACAGTTATTTTAGGAATTAGATAATTATCTATTGTCGTTTTAGGAATTAGATAATTAATATATTTATAACTAAAATAACAGTTATTTTAAGAGAATAATAGAAATGTAAAAACATAATACTCATTTTTTTATATAAATCCCATAAAAGACGCCTACATTAAACTAGTATCGGAAGAAGTTTGCAAAATCTTAATTTGACATATGATCATTTTTTTTTTTGTAAAAACAACCTTTGATATGATACGGAGTACTGTATTATATAATTTGTAACCAAAAAAGGAAAGAAAAGATAAACAGCGTGATATGAGTGACGACGGGGAATTGCTACTTCCACCGGTTGAAAAATGTATCCAATTTGTTGATTTGAACGGTTTCAGAAACCGTTCGTTTTTTTTTTTTTTTTTTTTTTGTTACAACGGCTTCTAAAGCCGTTTGGTTTTTTTTTTAGTTTAGATTTTTTTTTTGGTTTAAAAATGGTGTAAAATTTAAACCCTATAAAATATTCCCTAATAGAGAATGAATAAACCCTTAAAAAAAGATTAAACTAGTGGTTAAAATTTTAAATTATGAAACCCTACAAAATATTTCCTAATAGAGAATGGATAAACCCTTCAAAAAGATTAAACTAGTGACTAAAAAGATTAAACTAGTGGCTAAAATTTTAAATTATGAAACCCTACAAAATATTCCCTAATAGAGAATGGATAAACCCTTAAAAAATTAAACTAATGGCTAAAAAAATTAAACTAGTGACTAAAAAATTTAAACTAATGGCTAAAAAATTTAAACTAGTGACTAAAATTTAAACTAGTGGCTAAAAAAAAATACAATTACATAATATAATAAGTTTGGAATGGTGATAATCACCGTTCCAAAATTAAAAAAAAAATTATTCATTTGAACAGTGACTATCACCGTTCAAATGAACGGCCCTGCAGTGGTGTGCTGCAGGTGCAATTAGAGTGTGCCGCCCCGACGACGTGACGAAGAAGGCAACTACGCCACGGAGACATAAATTACGCAATCGTTAACACATAAATATCTCCCCTCTAAAATTCAACGCAAATTATAAAATCCAAGAACACAAGATTTCTTCGTCATCCAGTCAATCCTCCACCGACCTCCCTGATACCGCCTCTCGCCTAGGTTTGCGATTTTGGCTACTTCAATCAATCAATCAATCAATCAATCAATCAATCAATCGTTTCTCTCCCAATTTCTGAATTTCTAGGTTTTCTTGCCGTTTCCATTCTCTTCGCTGTCCTGCTTCTTTTTTCTCGATTTCGATTCGGTTTTGATCGGGTTATTCTAGGGTTTGAATTTTAAAGCTTCGATCTCTTTCCTTTTCAATTCCGGTGGTTTGCTAGAGTTTTCTGCTTGCTTAGGGATGGTGAGCTCTGATAGATTTTGTGCACTGGCCCCTGCTTCCGTGGAGGAGAAGCCGAAGCAGTATGGGGTGACGAAGCCAATTTCTTTGGCGGGGCCCACCGGGGCTGATTTGGAAAGGACTCGCGAATTGGAAAAGGTTCGTATTCGTGTTTTCATGGAGTTTTATTGCCTTGTGTGATTGCTAATTCGGCTTCTTTGATGTGGATTTCTTTTTTGCGGCAGTTTCTGCTTGAAGCTGGCCTCTACGAGAGCGACGAGGAAGTTTCTAAGAGGGAGGTGATTCTGGTCCGGCTCAGGAAGGTAAAAAAACACTACGAAATAAGAGATAATAAATGTTCGGATGATCAATTGAATTTATGCTTCCGTATAATGATGTGATGCATAGTACAAGTCTTGTCTATAGGAAGAGTTGTGAGATTCTCTTATTGAATTAGCTTTACAATATGATTGTGAGCGACATGTCTGTTTCAATATGCATTCAGTTATAGGCGAAGGACATTGGATGCAGTTAGACATTTGCTTGAGATGTGGTTCTTTATACATGCTGCAAATGCATAAATTCTTATGTCATTAACTTGGTGAAACAATTGTTAGTCTAGTTGTTCAGTGCTAGAAAATGTCAGCTGGGTTTGATATCCAACAAATATGAAGGTCTAATGTGTAGTTGTCTTCTTTTTATTTATAAGAGATAGAAACTTTGATCATGTTTAGTATTTTGTATAGCTTGAGTGAAATATTGTATTGTTTATTTCATTGCTTACTGGTTGGTCTAGCTTACCCTTTGTCTTTTCCACTTGCTGAGCTGGCTTCATAGATTGTATGTTTTACCTTCTTGTAAGATTTCTAAAAGTAAATGTCTTTTGTCTTTTGCAGATTGTTGTTGACTGGGTCAAATTAGTTACTCAATTGAGAGGATATTCAGAGAAGATGGTTGAGGATGCTACTGCTCTTGTCCTTACTTTTGGTTCCTACCGTCTTGGGGTAAGTATATTAGCTCCTAGTGAAAGAGTAACTTTTGATTTTGGTATTTATTCTCAAATGCCTAAATTATCTTACTATTTTAGTGTGTGCAATTGCCAATTGCTGATATCAGAGATTAGAGGAGCTACTAATTTTGCTTGAGTGGACAGCTTTGCTTGTCGAATCAATTGTGACCTTCTCTTATTCTGTGGATGGGATCCTTTTTAACTACTTTTCAGCTCAATATTAGAATTTAGTTTATTGCATGAAATTCAGTTTTTTCTTGTCAGCATTTTTTAAAAAGGCATGCCTTAGTTTGTGCCTAGGCTCTAAGATGCAAGGCACCCATAGATCTAACACTTCCTTATTCAGTTATTCCCATTGATTTTCTGTATTTCCTCTGCATCATCTTTGCTGATGGTAAAAGTTCTTAATATGTATACTATTGCTGACTCGTACAGGTACATGGTCCAGGGGCTGACATAGATGCTTTATGTGTGGGGCCATCTTATGCGAATCGGGAGGTAATTGACAAATTGTATGACTATTATAATGTTGGAGCATCTTATCATTTTCTCTCCCCTCTATTTGAGTTGCTAACTCTTTTTTTTTTTTCTTCCAGGAGGATTTCTTTTACATTTTACATGACTTCCTTGCAGAGATGGAGGAAATCACTGATTTACATCCTATTCCTGATGCTCATGTCCCTGTTATGAAATTTAAGCTCAATGGAATTTCAATTGATCTCTTGTATGCAAGTATATCTTGCTTGGTTGTCCCCGATGTAAGTCTTGAATTTTAATTTAAAGCAGTTGTGATTACTGTGTTACCTGAATTTATACTCATATACTGCGTGTTAAATAGGAGGCTTCTTCTGTCAAGCTAGTATAAGATTGTTTGCAGTACTCTTGATTAAGGCATTCCAGAGAATTGTGAACTTCCAAATTATTTTGCATGATTCACGTTGACCGCTTTCTGTTTCCTTGGGGATTAAATGTGGATTATATTTGAATTTATTTGCCAAATGAGTCACAACCAACTATTATTGTATGACAACATTTTTGCTTAAAAGTCATGTTTGGTTTTTGCTGAGAATATGGTTTTGCTAGCTTCTGGCTTTTCTTAACCTTTGTTTGTATAATTCATTATCTTCTCAATATGAATGCGTCATATTTCCCTTTCCTCTCTTGCTCTCTTTTGGGATGGTAATTTGAAAGTAAGTGTTTTGTGGCCACTTGAAGTTGTTCTCCTATTTCAGATGTTTCATGTCAATGAAATGATATCACAAGTTATGGTTAGCTCATCTTCGTCTGGTTCCTAGGAATACTGCTCATGCAGATGATGTTAAGTTTCCTTGAATTCTGTATATATTGATCTGTGATTGTTTGACCTTTTTTGTGTCAGGAGCTGGAAATATCAGATGTATCTATGCTATATGATGTTGATGAAGCAACAGTTCGTTCTCTTAATGGCTGTAGGGTTGCGGATCAAATTATTAAGCTTGTGCCAAATGAAGAGGTGAATATGTAATTTTGATTGTTCACATCTGGGTCACTACATAATAGGACTTGCTTTATCTTATCTAGATAGCTATTGAATGGTGATCAAGTGGCCACATCTTTACATAATTAATTCTTTGTCAATAAGCTGTATGTTCATCATTTGACATTTGACTCTATAAGCATTTTCCATCCTCAGTATTTCCGGACCACTCTTCGTTGTATCAAGCATTGGGCTAAACAGCGTGGTATCTACTCAAATGTAAGTTGACGCTGTTCCTTTCCTGCTAGGTCATGCATCATAATTGACTTCTCTCCTGAGATTCTGGCCTTCTATTTTGTTATGCTTAGATGACAGGATTTCTGGGTGGTGTGAACTTGGCTATTCTTGTTGCTCGGGTTTGCCAACTTTATCCAAATGCTGTTCCTAGTATGCTAGTTTCTCGTTTCTTCAGAGTCTATACACAGTGGCGTTGGCCCAACCCAGTGATGCTCTGTAATATCGAGGAAGATGGTGTTGGATTTGTGGTTTGGGATCCTCGGAAGTATCCCCGGGATCGTATGCATCACATGCCTATCATTACTCCTGCTTATCCCTGTATGAACTCAAGTTACAATGTCTCAACAAGCACGCTCAAAATTATGATGGAGCAGTTCCATTTTGGTGACAAGATTTGCCAGGTACCGTGTTTTGAAACATTTTAACTAAAATGTGGCTTATGTGCTACTGATGTGTGAATGCTGATGTGTGAAATGCTACATCAATGTGCAGGAGATAGAGCTGAATAAAGCACAATGGAGTTTTCTCTTTGAGCCATATGAGTTTTTTGAAAGCTATAAAAACTACCTGCAGGTTGATATTTTTGCCATAAATGCTATTGACATGCTTCCTTGGAAGGGTTGGGTGGAATCACGACTTCGACTGCTGAGTCAGATGGTAATATTTACACCTCTTGATTTCTTGGTGAAGAAAAAAATCCAGCTAGGGGTCCGCGGCCTTCAGATGGAGGATCCAGACTTTAGAATTTCATTTTGGTTTTGTTTCTCTTTATTCATATCTTACTGCCAGTTTTAATTATTTATGTACTTATTGTGCTTTTATTTTCTTATATTTATTTATGTTTTGAAGTGCCTCAAAAGAGGGACATCCTTCTTGGCTATAACCAAGCTTCCAAGTTTGATTAATTGTGCAGATAGAACGAGATACTACTGGGAAACTGCAGTGTCATCCTTACCCGCACAAGTATGCTGATACATCTAAGCAGTTTGGCCATTGTGCCTTTTTCATCGGTTTGCAGCAAAAAACAGGGGAGACTGCGCAAGCTCAAAAGTTTGATATTCGTGCCACTGTAGAGGAATTCAGGCGGGGGTTGACAATATTTGGGGCCTGGAAACCAGGGATGGATGTTTTAGTTTCCCATGTCAGGAGAAGGCAGCTTCCTCGTTACATATTTCCTGAGGGTCACAAATATCCTCAACAATCAAGGTTTGGAGATGAGCAACTGCTGGGAAGTTCAGTCACTACAGAATCAGGTGAAGAAAATCCTAAGAGGAAAAGTGCTGTGGTGGTAGAAAACTTGAGGCAATTAGGAAAAAGGCAACATTGTGGTCCCCAAGAATGTTCTACTATATCCAAAGATGCCATTTTCCTTAATTCTGGAAGCTCTTTCCCGGCCCTTTGTTCAAAGATTTCTCGTGGAAATGGTGTAAATTGTCAGTCCTTAGTGGGTGTGGCCGATAATCTGGCACTAACTTGAAGAATGAGGAGTGTTGATTCTGGAATGTATTGTCAGTCAGTTTGATGGTAGCAGGACCAGAATATGAAGTACACAGGAAAAAATGCAGCTGCTCATCGTTTGTTAGATTCCCTTTTTTGTATCACCCTCTTGTGTGACAGCGACATACAACACTCAGTAGTTTGGGGCGGAGTATCCTGGATTAAATAGTAGTGAAGATGGTCTTCTGTTGGAAAGAAGCAACACTGCATGGCATTGACAGACCGTGATTGGACTCTGGTTACTGCAGGAGATGAGGTTTTGGTCCTACTTGTGACATCAACATTCAACACTTTTAGTAACTGGGTGTTGAGTATCCTGGGATCAGTACTAGTGAAGATGGTCTTCTGCTGGGAAGAAGCAAGGGCATGGCATTGACAGACTGTGATTGGACTCTGGAATACTGCATGACATGATGTTTTAGTCCTACTTATGGACATCAATATTCTTATAGTATTTTGGTGCCGAGTATCCTGGGATCGATAGTGTAGTGAAGATGGTCTTCTTTGTTAGGAAGAAGCAACAGCATGGCATGATTGACATCGACAGACTGGGATTGGACGTTGTTTACTGCAGAAGATGAGGTTTTGGTCCTACTTATGTGACATCAACATTCAACACTACTATATTTTGGTGCTGAGTATCTTGGGATCAGTAGTAGTGAAGACGGTCTTCTTCTGTTGGGAAGAAGCAACAGCATGGCATTGACCGACTGTGATTGGACTCTGGAGTACCGCAGGACATGAGGTTTTGGTGCTTACTTATGTGACATCAATATTCGACACGAGTTTCCTTTGATCAGTAGTAGTGAAGATGGTCGTCTTTGTTGGGAAGAAGCAACAGCATGGCATTGACAGACTGTGATTGGACTCTGGAATACTGCAGGACATGAGGTTTTGGTCCTACTTATGTGACATCAACATAAGTTGCTTCTGTTGGAAAGAAGCAACAGCACGGCATTGGAGTCTGGAATCGCTCAAGTGAGTTTTGCACCAGTGGTAGCAGAATACTGCAGGACATGAGGTTTTGGCTTTTAACATATTAATGTTATTTGCTTTTATTTCTGGCAGTTTCTCTACTTGCTCTTTATATAACTTCAATGCTGAACAAGGCGGTAACGCCAGCGGCCAGCCAGGACTTTTCCTCTTTCATCCCTAAACCAATCCACTGTTTTTCTCTTTTGATGCCAAACTTGACAGCAGCCATTGCGTGCAAGTCGGGAATATTCCAGAATCCTGAGAACAAGGCAAGCATTCTCCAGATTTCAAAGATCACTCATTTGAGATTGACGTCGTTGTTCATGATCAGCTTTTCCCCTCTTTCTGCTTTCTTGTAGGGGAGTTCTTCAGAAGACGGTTGTGGTCAGAAGGCAAGAGAAAGCCAGCAGTTCTGGTAAGTATCGACTCTCGTTGCTGGCTTTCTATCTTTCATTGAACTTCCGCAGGTTCTTGGAAGGCTCAGGCTTGGCCTACTTGTGGAAGAAGTGGGTTGTGGGTTGTCATCTTATGAAGAAGTTCAAGGAATGAGATTGTCTAGATATATACATACTAAAGTATATGGCACATTTAACCTGCCGAGGTTTAGAGATTTGTAGATGTAGAAAGAGGGTTTTGGTGGTTACTTAAGGAAGTTGCAGGTAGTGATACAAAAAAACAAGAATTCTAGGATTTAGGGCAAAGTAGTGTTTTGTGGTCGGTGTAACAAATTCGATGTACAATATTACCTCTTGGTTATCGAAATTGCAGTTTTTGTTGTGCCTTTTTCCTATTTTACACGACATGCTGATATTTTTTCAAATGAATATGTCGTGAATAATTCCTTATAAGGTCACATCACATGCTAAAACATGTGATTTCAAATTTTACACGAACCAAATTTTAGGCCGAATCAAACAGTGTGATCAAACAATGTGATTCGGTTCACTACATATTTGGTTTGGTTCCACTAAATGTGTAGAAAACCATACTCTTTTCTTTCTCTAGTTTCTAGCACATACTTGTTTGATTCGGTTCACTGCAATTTAATGTGATTCGGCATAAGAAATATAAAACGGTGATTTTTTTAAAAACTGAACCTGAACCTGAACCGTCGAAAATCAAACCAAACCGAGTGAATTCAATTTCGTTACAGGTTCAACGAAATCCAAAATTGGGTTCGGTTTGAAAGCGATAAACACTTTGTTCATAATAATTTTCTTTGTTCATATGATCATATAAATATATAATCATATGATCATATCGTTACAAACAACATACAATTTATTAGATTGGGTATTATTATCAAATTTGGATTGCTAAATTGGTCAATATCACGTAGATTGGAAAAGATTGAAAAAATCGATATAAAAGAGCATCCGAATTATTTAAAACTCACTCTAATTATTTTATATCAATCACCTCTAAATAATATTTAAATTTTTAGGATTCGTTCAAGAGCTAACATATAAATTGGTTTTTTAACCCATGTTTTTAGAGCTTAAGTTAAGATTCCATATATAAAAAGACCTAGATTAGATGTTAATTTTTTAGGATTATTTGATATTTTTTTAAAAGAATTTACCCTTTTTTTAGGATTTAGTTTCCTAAATCGAAATTCTTAACTTGAATAACTAGCTTTTTTTTTGAATAACTAGCTTTTTTTTTGAATAACTAGCTTTTGTTTAGCCTACTAATGCCCTTAAGCTGTTTTCAAAGCCCATTTATTCTAGAATTTTCTTTTTCTCCCTTTTCTCCATACAACCTCAAAAATCTCTTTTTCAAAATAATATAATATGATATATATTATCTATTTTAGCCCTCAATCTAATTTAGAACTTAACTAAAAGTATATGGGGAAAAAAGGTTCTAGAAATACTTATGCATGAAACTTTTTCATGCAATAATCTCTACAAATGATGTAAATTTTGTCACAAAAAAAATCTTTTGTAAATGCTTAAAGCATACGAACATAATCTCCTTTAGATATTGTAAATATAACTACTTTTGTAAATTTTCTATGAGTCGTCTATAGACTCTCACTGCCTTACACTAATGCACTAATTCTCTAGACATAAAAATTATATTGACAAAGACAAACAAATAGCCAACCACACATACCTATCAAACAAAAGAAACCTACCTCATTGTCAATCCAAATTTCAATAATTAATCCAAGGGGGGGGAAAGGAAGTAGAAGTCTCTATCCTCTTCCTTGTACATGAACCTTGCATTATTATTACCATTCAAGTTTCATTATCGTATCAATAATTAACTATTTATGTAAAAAAAATGCTACAAAAAAACAAACATAGAAGCCCACTCAACCCTATAATCGAAATCATGAAAAGGTTGAAGATCACGGATGAATTCTTTTTGGTACATGAAGAGAAAAGCAATAATATATACTCCCATGGTTAGGCAGCTCTCAATTATAATGACAAGTCATTCACAACCTACTTTTTTTTTTTTTTTTTACATTTTGCAAATGTTGGAGGTGTCAAATTTGAGTGACTTGGACCACCACATTGCACAAATGACAACTCCTTTTTTCTCTTTTACTGACCACCAAAGCTGCTTTCAATAGGATTTCATGTTCCTTCCCTCTACAAAGATTAGTCTCCAAACTTCTTTCTTATACATTGTTTTGTAATCCCTTCCTCCGTTCATTTTTATTTGTCATTTTAGAGTTTTGTACACCTACTAAGGAAGTCTGCATGTTTTCTAAAAATCCATAATTTTTCTAAATTTAATCACTCAACGGCCAACGTCCTTTATAACTAATAGATTGAGAGAGAAAATTAACATAACCAAATTCCAATATAATTTGTTTACTCCTATGTGATAAATTGCATTGAAGTCCTATAGGGACAAATATTTGTGAACAAAATTTGAAGGCTAAAAGGACAGTTGAATGTGAGCGGAGAGAGTATAACACTATTTCGGTTTTTTATTTTCATTTGTCCTTATGAGTGCGTAAATCTCTCTACTAATCCTAAAAATGTATGAACATTATCTGAAATCTAGGGATGAGTTTGGATTTTGATTTGATTCAACATACGGAGTGTAATTTCTAAAGAATTATTTCTCATAAATACCTCTCAAAATTGTTAAGTGTTTTGATCTATAACATTTAAGTTGGTTAAGATAGTCTTCAATCTTCTGTTCATGTTTTTCTATTGGTTACTAATATTTGTTTTTTGGATTTTGTCCACAGCTTTTTGTTTAAAGGGCTAAGATGAAAGAAATAAGAAAAATCATGGATTGTTTAAAATCAAGAAAATTAAGGACCCAAATATAACAAAGGTCAAAATTTTAGTAACAAAAACTGAATTTACCCTTTCATTTATAGGAATTATAAGGGAAGTGGAAACTTGGGATATTTCGTCTGTTTTGATTGAAGTTAAATTCTCAGAATATTTCAACTAAATGCATGCTTAATGGGATTTGGATAATACCTACAAATCAAACGACTTCAACATCAAACTTCTGTCTGATTTTTATAAAAATAAAAGAAGAAAATGATAACTGCATTTATGTTTGTTATTTTTTATTTTCTTTGTCATAAGATAGTCTATCATTCATAGGCATAGAATATGCATTTACTTGTGAATATTAATTGTGTTGTCTAAGAAAACAAGCTATCTGACATTACTGGGCAAGATGTACATGTAGGTGGGGTTGCACAGTTGCACTTAAATATATTCCCAAGGCTTACGAAATAAAAATAAAAATAAAAAGCAAACAGAACACGTAACATAATAAATAAATAAAATCCGAACTTGCATAAAATAATAATTAGGTGGCTGATATTCTCGAGCAAGGAATAAAGTCAAACAATGAGCCATGTAAATAATCCTATAAAACTAACCATTTAGTGAATAATGGCTACTTTTAGCATATTATTATTGCCCATCCTAATGCTTCCTTTGCAGATACTTAAAGAGGAAATTCAGGAAACACAAAAAACTAACTCATAAAAATGAAAGCAAAAAGAGAACAATGCCTTCAAATTAGCCAAGTAGTTAAGACTTCACAAGACCAAATAAAGACTCAGAATCATACAAATTACATGAGCATAAACCATACAATTTCAGCTACCCAAAATTACACAACAACAATTTAGCACAAATCTATCTACCCATCTGAAGATCCATCGCTTCGCTTCACTAGGCGTCGTTTGGTTGCTTTTGTACCCTACCTCCGATTTCTGCAGCCAAAATCCAAAGAAGAAGCAATTGACAATTCAATTTTAAGAGTCCAGTAAAAGAACTCAAAACTGATCAGTTTTTAGAGTGCAATGAACTAACTGTTCAGCTTGGATAGTTCAGAACTCTTCAACACACGCAGCCTCTTCACAGTCGAGACAAACATCCTAGCAAAGGAACCGAACACACAAAAAACCAAAGTTAAGGTTTTTAAACATTAACATGAAGGGTGCAATTGGATCCCCACCCAAAGTGCATTTTAATGCATTATTTAACATTAGAAGTCATTTTTTAATGCAATTTAATGTATTAAAATGCATTCTGGTGACGATCCAAACATACCCAGAGTTTATTTCAATCGAACTTGCACTAAAACGACAACTACTTATGACCAGGGTCATATATATTGAACAAGCTCATACAAATCAAGAAGATATTTTTCTTGGCTTAAGCAACCAAATTGATAGAAAATGGTTAATGTAGAGTGTAGACAAAGACAACATTAGCATCAGATTTAGATCAAGAGACGTCTGATTAAGATTTTTAAATTAATACAAATCAAGATGATATTTTTCTTGGCTTAGTCTTAGTTTGAGAAACCAAAATGGATAGAAAATGGTTAATCTAGACAAAGACAGCATTAGCATCAGATATAGATCAAGAGACTGATTAAGATTTTTAAATTAAAATACTTACTGCCAAGGAACGTCTCCAGCGAGCATCCTGTCTCCTTCGTTATCCTCATACACGAGGGTATATTCCCCGTTAGCATCCAACAATCCTGTAATAGCCTTCTCCTCTTGTTTGTTCTCGGTTCCACAACCAGAGGAATCGTTTCGAGCTGATCAAAATTACAAAGCAGCAACAAGACAATAAGCACAGAAAAGCAACAAGTTATAACACTTAAATTAATCTCATTAGGAACATTTCTCACAGGTTTCAAGATATAACACATATTTTAAGAACAAACAACAGGATGATCCAAATCCAACATAGGATATAGACTATAGTAGTAGCAAACAGAAAACATTGGACAGATCATTCTGGTCCCAGAAATCTCACCACCTGCAAAGTTTATTTAACATTCCAATGAAGAAATTTAGGCTAAATTACACAAAATCACCCACAAAATAGTTTCCATTATCAAAAGCACACTTTGTCTCGAATTTCGTGAAGTGGGTCATTAGAAAAGTTCAAAATTACAAAGGAGCATTTTTGCTTTATCTTCATTGTTAATGGCCCACTAAGGAATTGGTGCTATTTTACTAATAAGATGGTGATTTATAAGTTATCCATAGACTTGTCACTACTATCAAATACAGTAACCATTTGAAGTACTAATTCCATTTTTCTAGGTTTGTAACAATTGCTAATAAGCAAAAATGAAGTTGACAATTGAACTATGACAGAACACACAAGTTCAATACCTGCAAGAAGGCCTCTAAAGAGGCCATCAACAGCAGAGGAGAGTTTTTCATAGCTGTCAAAAGCACTAAGATCCACTTTTCTACCGATAGGAACGCCGTCCATGTTGATCTTCACAAATAAGCCTTTGGTGTGATTTTCAGTTGTCTTCTCATTAGCTTTGGTGCTTGGAGTTGCACTTGGTGGAACGGGAACCGACTTTGCTGCATTCGTGCTCGCGAGGTTCTTCCTAAACGTTCGAATTGGTGGCCAACCCACAACTGGAACAGGAGCAGCCCTGCATACACACAAATTTTGACCCTGAAATTTAGCAAACTTATGGAGAAAATAGTAACATTTTTGTAATGCACAAATAATAACCATCTATCCAAAACTCAACTCAATTATAGAACTTGATGGACTAACTATATAACATTCTCTCAATTAGTCTAGCAAGTAAATTATATATCATCATCATAATTGACATTGTTTTTGGTGTCAACACAGTTTTAAATGTTTTTTAAACTCTAGTTATCAAATGAATAAAGATCTAAAGTATTCTCTTAATCAAATTGGAGTAATATTCCAAATGTGAAAAATCAGATCAATCCAAAAACAGCCAGTAACATTAAGGCACTTGATGGACTAACTGTATACAGTAATATTCTCTCAATTAGTCTAGCAAGTAAATTTCATATCATCGTCATAGTTCAGATTGTTTTTTGTGTCAAGACAGTTTTAAATGATGTTTAAACTCTAGTTGTCAGATAATTAAAGATCTGAAGTATTCTCTTAATCAAATTAGAGTAATATTCCACATGTAAAAAGTCAGATCAATCCAAAAACAGCCAGTAACAATAATACATACTACATAGAACCCACAAGGGCCAAAAGAGCAGAAAATATTGTCCCAATAAAAGAGAAAAGGCTGCCATATTACAAGCAACAAATTCAAGCTCCAGTTGCATTATCAGTAGAAGCAGGGAAATAATTTACTTCCATGGACCATGAAGCATTCAAACAAAATACAAAAATTTAAGCCCTTTCAGTAATTGAATATCCTCTGTGCACATGAATATAAAAAGATAGACAGACAGAAGAAAAAAAAGACTTAAAAAACTAAAAAGGAGGAAAGACAAAAACTGGGTTTTGAAGAGTACCTTTTCTGAGAGGTGTTGGGCACAGCTGTAGTGGCAGAAGGAGGTGAAAATGCCTTGTTTTTCATGCTACAAGGCTGTGATGATTCCTTTGCAAACCCCCATGATGCAGGTGCAGGTGCAGGTGCAGGTGTAGCTGCAGCTGCAGGGTATCCCTGCTGCTGCTGGCTAGTGCTAGAGTTACCATGGGTGACAGATGCAAAGTAACCACCCAATGAGATCAACCCATCTTTCTCCTTTGGTTTTTTGTTGGTGTTGGACCAGTTTTCTTCTTCTTCTTCAGCTCCAGGGAGACCAAGCCTCAGCTCAAGCTTCTTGTCATCAGAACAGCCATGGCTTCTTCTCCTCCCACCACCACCACCACCATCTGAACAGCCATGGCTTATCAAATCCAAAAGCTTGTAGGGATTCAAATCTTCCTTCCCTGAACTCCTTTCCATGATTCAAAAACTCCAAAAACACACACCAGCTTCAAATGCACCCTACAATACCACTTGATTCAACTTAATTCTTTGTTACTCATATAAGCCCAAAACAGTGATCTTGAAGCTTCTCTGTAGACAAGATGAATTGAACAACAGAATCAGAAAAAATGGAGTTACAGAGAATTAATACAGTGCCTAACATAAAATCATACCCAAAGCTTACCCTGAACAAGAAAGAAGCTGTTGTAGAAAGCAAACACACAAGAGAACAACCTTGGAAAATCAACAGGATAGGAAAAGATAAAAGAAAGGGTTTTTCTTTCCTTCCTGTTGTATTACTTACTTGCTCTCAAATCACACCAAATATCAAAGTAGACAATAGTAGCTTTCAAAGACCACAATCTCAAATACCCATCAAAACCCACAATGAAAAGAGATCAAAATAGGTAGGTAGCAAAGAAAACCCAAACCCAAATAAGTAAAAATAGACCAACCAAGAGCAAAGAAACACAATAGAGAGAGATGGGTTTATGTAAAATGGTTATCTATTTGATTTATTATACCTCTCCTCCTTTCTTTTGGGCACCACGCTCAAGAGCTGAGTTGTGGGGTCTACTTGATTTATTCCCTCTCTTTTCTGGGCTTTTTGGCTTTTTTGTGTTAGTTTGCTCTGAAGAGAGGAGCAAGAAAAATACAAAGGACTTAAAAAAAAGTTTTTTTTTATTGATGTAGGTTTTTAAAGGGCTTGATCTTGTGATTTGAGTAGGATGAGACGAAAGGGGGAAAGGATGGGATCAAAACCCAGATGGGAATCTCTCTCTCTACTACTCTCTAGGAAAATGAGATTATTATGCAAAAGAAAAAGGGAATTTAGAAATAAAAAACAGGGGGAAAAGATTTCAGAATTTAGAAGGCAGAGCACGCAACTGAAAACAGCCTCCCGGAATGCATGATGCTGCGTTGGGCAAGGAAGCAAAGCGTGCTCTTCTTTCTCTCTTTTTTCTTCTCATTAAAACATAATTTTTAATTAAATTTAAGTGGATAATTTATAAATAAAAAAATTGTAGTTTAATAGAAATAAAATACTTTATTGCGTTTATGATATTTAATATAAAATAATACTGTAAAATTTAATACTTTATAATATGAGCGATAAACCAAAAATACCCTAAGTCATCGAAAATTATGTGTTAACGAGTGATCGTATAATTCAGAATATTGCTAAATTTTATACCAAGTTCTTCTGTATTAAAATTAGATTTTTATTATAACATGAGTACACTAAAATTTTATATATTAGTAAAATAAATTAATTAAAATGTATGTTATGACTTGTGACATTATTTCAACATATGATATATATATATATATATATATATATTATAAGGAGTATAGTTTGGCTCTAGTGGGAAAGGGACAAGATAGATGAGGGCATGGGCTTCTCCTCCTAAACTCCAAAAGCAGTCTTATATATTCGTTTTTGTTTAAAAGGGATTTATTATTCAATTCTTTATAGTTTTTTTTTTCAAGTTGGGATGAGACAGAATTTATTCTGTAGTTCTTGGTATATTTGAGTGATTGAATCATTGAACAGTCGTACGAACAAAGCAATTATTTATTTGAATATAGTTAAGAAAAGGGAAAAACCTACTTGTGACACATATTGTCTAACATTTCTTTAGATTGAAAGCCTGAAATTTTGACCATCATATAATTGTTTTTACCTATCATACATAATTCTATTTCCTCTAGAAATGTGTTTCCATTTGGTAGACAGATGCTTATAGATTATAAATGCATTTATATGTGCTTTAAACTTTAAAGTATAAAAGGACCATTATAAATATTTTGTTATAATTGTAAGGAATAATGACGCACATCACGTGCACATTGTGTTAAATGAACCAATATCCCTATTTTTCTATTAAAAATATATTATTTTCTATATATGAGAAATAGTTATTTTACAATGGTTTTTATGGTAAATGGGGTATGTTTCAGGAGATTGAACTTCAATATCAACATTTTGTAAGTTCAAACGAAAACCATAGAAAACAGATCGAAGTTAAAGTACCTTTCTTTTCTTTTTTTCTAAATTCGCACATTCAAGACAAAATTACTACAAATCATAATGTTTGATTAATAAAGAATGTGCTTCAATCGCAATGTATAATATATTATATGTTACAATCCAAACACACTCTAAGTCATATTCGTAGTCCTCAAAATAGGTTTACGATTATTCTTGATTAATTAATGATATAAGAATAAGATCAATCGAATCCAATTCTTAAAATTGTGTAATATATATGATAATTGTTGAATTAGTTTTATAAAATAATTGAGATTATGTTTGACCAAAGTATTATAAAGGCTTTTCTAATTACAATGTACTTTTTATAAATTAATTTAAATTTTAAATGATATGAAATAAAAATATTAATATTTATAAATAATAAAAAATTTATAAATACATGGTCAAGCAAATCCTAATATATGAAACATCAATGCAAATGTAACATAATATTTTGATATTACATCATTTTGCTCATAAACTTTTGGTGGTTTGTTAATACTCCACATTATGGTGGAGGGATCTTATGCGAGAGGGTGTACCGTAGCCACATAGAAGGACAGTCCTCTATCTAGTTGTAGCCGTTGGATTTATTGTACGGCAGTTGGGGAGGACTGGAAGAGGGCATAAAACGCAGCGTATTGAGAAAATCCAAAGAGCAGGAGACCAGACTGAGCATCAGGGATTTGACGGTGACCCTTGACCGTGACGCCTGATTCACGCGGTCGGCCCCCCTTTTCTCAATATTCACTAATTACTCCCCATCATTATTACCTCGTTTACATTATTATAATACCTTTTCTAATTACATTTTAACCACATTTTTGTTCTTCTTTTTTCCCTTAGTGCACCCTTTATTTTAAAAATTCATAAATAGTAATCTCTATGTCCCCTTTTGTTTGTCCCATAGGGGAGGGGCACAATTGCCGATGTGGATTTTGTATGGTTAATATTTCTAATTATATAACCCTAAAAATTATAATTTTTTGATATTATCAAAATACTCGTTGAGACGAATCAAACAAGACCCAATATGACTATGTTTTTTCTTATATATTGGAAGAAATCTTAAATATTCTCTTCAACTGTAAATAGTATCAAAATTGACCATGAGACAAACATTTAGGGACGGAGGGAGTACCACTTATTTTTATCTGTTATATAACCCCTCTATTTTAGTAAGCTTGTATTTTAATGTTATGTAATATAATAATCAGAAATTTCGCCTGGTAACCCTGAGTTTTTGGCTTTTTCGCGAAATCCCCTCAGGTTTTGACAATTTCGTGTGGTAACCCTGAGGTTTTAATTTATTTTGCCAAATGCCCCTCTCTCTAAAAAACACATTAACTTCAGTATTTAAAAAAAAAAAACACAAAGGGGGTCTTCATGATTGCGGAAGAATAAGGCTCTTCGCGCCGTCGCCTGAAGACGGTGGCTCTGAAGGTTGCGGAAGAGTCGGTGGCTCTGAAGACGCCCTTCGCGCCGTCGCCGGAGGAGGAGGAGGTGGGGGCGGGGGAGGAACGCGGTGGATTATCGGCGGAGGACGCATGATGTATTCCGGCGAGCACGAGTTCGAGCTGTCGGAGGCCGAATTGACCAGCACCGACGGGCCTGAACGGGCCGAATTTCCTGGCGAGGACGAACTTGAATCCTCGTAGAATGTGAATTTGGAGATTTTGGACTCGTTTTGGAATCCTTCGATCCGCGCTAGGGCTTCTACTCTTCTGGTGCTAGATGACCTAAAATTTTCGATTCTCCCGAAGGAGTTCTCCGGCGAGTAGAACTCGTCGGAGTCGATGGCGTCCGAGTCGGAGTTTCGGGGGTGGTTGTGTTTGTGGAGAGGCCGGAGAGGAGGGAGAGGTCGAATTTCGGGGGATTCGATTTGATTATCATGGTGGAGAGGCTCGAATTCGGTGGAGTTGGATGCGGCCATGGTTCCAAGGTAGAGGAATTCGGAGCTGGTGGTGGAGACGCCGGCGCGGACGAGGAGTTTGAAAGGGTGGCCGTCGGACGTGGCGGAGTAGGGCGGATAGAGGACGGCGTTGTCGGAATGTGGGGTTTCTTCCGTCGAAGGAGGACCAAAAACGCCCTTCGCGCCGTCGTCGGAGGTGGAGGCGGGGAAGAAGAAGGCCCAGCCTCTTCTTGGTCGGGTTTGGCCACGAAGAACCAGGAAGAAGAAACCTTTTTTTTTGTTTTTTACCCCTTTTTTACTTTTTTATTTATTTAAGTTAATGCATTTTTTTACCAGAATAGAGGAAGGGGCATTTGGCAAAATAAATTAAAATCTTAGGGTTACTACACGAAATTGGCAAAACATAAGGGGATTTCGTGAAAAAAACAAAAACTCAGGATTATCAAGCAAAATTTCCGTATAATAATTAAACTAAGAGTTTAGATTTAGTGAGAATGAGAGCTCATTATGCACATCAAAAACTTATGGACATACATATAAAATGTTATATATATATACTTTGATAACTCATGCACCTACAAATTAAAAAGTATGCACTATACAAAGTCACACATATACAATAAAAAACACATGTACATATATACAAGCAATAACTTGTGTCGTATTTTAAAGTACATAAGTTTTTGTCCATATGTACACCTTCGTGTTTTGCACTTGGATGCCCTTTCGCACATGACACTTCTCCTTCAACTAAAAGTCTAAAACACTACAAACTATTCATAAATTTGACAATTTATTATTTATCTACTTCATTTTTAGCCAACGAATAAGGATAACTTGCATATAAAAAAATCAATATATAGTAGCAAGCCTCTTAAACCCGTATTTTTTCAAGAAAGAGGTGGTCCTCATGATTTATAGAAAATATGAAAATGATCCAAGTAGTAATCAAACATGCAATAAATCTACCCTTAATATCATCAAACCCAAAGAAATAGTGTCAAGAGATTCATCTAAAACATGAAATCCTAGAGCAAAAGAATAAGCAAAACAAGCTAAGTGTTTGGCAACAAAATTTTCACCCCTGTAGATATGATGGAACTGAATAGACTAATCTAGCTCTATAGAAAAAGCATTGTCATTGATCAAGCAAACTAGATAGAGGATAATAACGAGCGAGAGTCTTCTGCAAAAGGAAAATAACCAGTTGTGAGCTTGACTCCACAACCACCTACCAAAACCATGACTCCAAGCGAGCCTTAATCCTTGAAGACTGCTCCATAATAGCTAGACCTGTCAACTGGATCGGACGGGTCGGGTTCGGGTCGAGTAAAGTCAGGTTCGGGTCAAATCGGATTCGGATTGATCGGATCCGTTAAAATTTTTGGGTCGGGCGGGTCAGGTTCGGGTTGACCCATTGGGTCGAAGGTACCCATTTTTTTTATGATTAATATTATGATTTTTAAATTTAATAAAATAATTATTTTTAAAAAATTAATATTATATAGTTATTTAATTAAATATTTTAAAATATTTTATATAAATGAAATAAAATATATGAAATAACGAGATCCCACGAGCTCAAATTCACTATTCGGGTCGGATCGGATCCTTCGGATTTGGGTTCGGGTCCTTCGGATTCAGGTCTTTTTTGACCCAGTGACTTTCGAGACGGGTCTAGACCCAAAAATATCGAGTCGAGTCGAGTTTTCGGATCGGATTTTTGACGGTTCTAATAATAGCAGAAACGACGAAAACTAAAGCCAAAAATGATAATCTTATCCGAAGAGAGGAACTACGCACTGTATATATTAGTGTTTGTACACTAGCACCACCTATAAGGCTATATGATTACTTTGTATAAATTGTTTGATTTTCATTAAATATGTAATATTTATGTTATACGGAGTAATAAATACTGAGGATACCAAATAAACTTGAAGAAACTTTGGATCCAAAGAAATGCTTACAAATTTTGAGGGCAGCAAATGAAAATTTCTTTTTATGACTCTAGAGTCTAGATGACTATGGTCAGCTGTGGGGACCACTTTGGCGCGTGAAGGGACGTGATGATTTGTTGTCGGACCACCCAACATGTTTGAGTACAGCATTCACCACCCCCACACGACTCCCACTTTATTACAAAGTCGGCGCTATTATTTTAGCGTACGGCGCTACATTTATTTTGTGTCAAAATTCATCAAACCATCCCTTATTTTTACTTATTTGCACAAAATGGAGGTTACTATATAGTACTCCGTAAGTTATATCAAACCGCTACTTTTTTTATTTGAAAATATGTCAACGTTTATTTGAAAATTCATCAAAGGCTTCTGTTCAATCTATGTGCTTATCGTAAAACCAAAACTGCCTTGTCAAGACTCAAGATTCTGATGGAAATGTTCAAGTTCATACATATAAGCTAGCGTAATGATTTATATTTAATTTCATTAAATAATCCATGTTTGTTTTCCCAATTTCTATCTAACGTAGATTCACATTTTAAATGTTTATGTTCATGTATAGTATCTTATTATTCACGTTCTTTTTTCATGCTTTGTACACCATTAAAAAGACTACAGGTTAGAAGTTTCAACACCGTTACAAACAGAAACCTTAGCAGTTAGAAGTGCTTTAGTTAAGGCTAATGAAATATGGATTATAAACAATAACCTTATTGTGGTAAACGTTTTGAATAAGATCTGACATTGTCATTGAGATATTGAAATTTTGTTTTCTGATATCCTTTGTGTTTTATAACTTTTTTCTACAATGCAGATCAGTCATGTCTTTCGAGAAACAAATGATGTGGCCGACTACATTGCAAAGCAGGACAAGCATTGTGCCTTGGAAGACTTACATGGAAATTTAGAACTTTTAGCTCTCATCCAAAAGAATGCTATAGGCTGAGAAACCGTTTCTTCTGTGATTTCCAGTCTAATTTTTACCCTATCGAAAAAAAGACTATAGGTTCATGTGTTACATGTCCAAATAAGATTGAGTCCTATAGACTACATATTATACTTGTGAAAAGTCTTAATTGACCGATTCACATATATCATGTTCAAGCTAAGTTGATAATCATTCCCATAAGATTCATGCATATTTTTTTCTTTTGAAAATGTTTTTCACTCTATGTGTATCTTTGGTTCATCTATTGAGTGTGAATATTTGCATATAGTCTTCTAATATTCATATATACTACTTTGATCATGTTCATATTTGAGATTGATTTTCTCTTAGTTATTAAAAATACTACAATAAAATTTATATATAGCCATGTAAGATTCATAGACTTATTTTTCTCACAAGCACGTACAATTCACATTAATTTAATCCCGCATCATTATCTTTGTTAATTTGTAATCAATCAACACCGCACCTATTTTATGCATAGTACGTATCAATCTCACAATGTTGACTATGGGTGTCTTAGTGTCTATGATATATAATTACAATATGAGCCTGATTAAGAAAGTAGCTTTAAATTAATTATATCACATTATTGCAGAAAATTTCATATGTATATACGTACATTTGTCAAAAGTAACAAGATTAGAAAGTAACAACTTTTAAGGGGAGATCATTGAATAGCATGCTGGTGGCCATGTAAACTTTATGTAATAATCACGATTACAAACATAATTAACTTTAATATTTGACGATCGGTTTGTTGATTTCCTTATTAATAAGTCTGATATATATGATCTTCTAGACTAAGCACTTGTTTTTCTTTTCTAGTCACGCATGCAATACGTGGACCCTGGTAGGCATCGTTTGATAAAGAGTTTATAGTAATTAATCGTGGATAAAACAAGTTAATTATAAGTAGGCATCATTTGACAAATAAATTATAGTAATAGTACGTGAACGTCGATAAACTATTTCAGGCATCGTCGATTGTCTTATAGTTATATCGATTTTTCTAACCTATGTTCTAAGGGCATAGGTTAAGATTCTATATGTAAAATTTTTTAATTATGTGTTAATTTTTTTGGATATTTTAATTTTTTTTAATGGGTTCACCTTTCCTTCTTTAGGGTTTATATTTCTTAATAGAAATTATAGGACATAGATTAGAAAAACCGTAGTTATATACATCGCTTTGCTCCTTTGGTCTCATTTGCGTTTATAATACATCGAAAAAATGCCACAATTTTCAACCATTCATAGTCTTCTTAATTTATCTTGATTGGTATATCTAGTTTTAAGACTTTTATGAACGTTTTAGTATGTTTAAGCAGGAATTGTGTCAGGTGCGAACGTTTTAATATGTCAAAGCAGGCAGATGGTAAATCATCTTATAACATAAAAAAAACTTGTCTAAATGTGCATAATTTTGAACTATATGTGCTTTTATTTCATATAATATTTGCATTTGAGCTTTTGTGACAAATACAAGCTAGTCGGTAAAAAAATTGCAAAAAAAATCGACCGGTCAATGCCGGAGACAACTTATTGACCGATCATGTTGATCAGTCAACTCATTTAAATAAGCCTATCTTAATAAATTAATATTTTATTAAAAAAATGTCACCACCCCTCTATTTTCACTTTAAGAACATTTTTACCAAGCACTTATTCTCATATGAAGTATACCCTCTATATATGTAAAGTATATATGTTAAGGATAAGTATCATGTGAGAAAGATTATTATAATATAAAATAAGAATGAATATAGACCATTGGATTAGAAATAAATCAAAGGTCATGATTGAACTTTCATTAAAAGTCATGTGCCATGCACATGTCTTTAATTCAAAGGGTTGACCATCGGAGCACCACCACCGACCACCTCCACCGGTCACCGGGCCACCGCCACCGGTCGCCGGACCACCGCCGCCGGTCGCCGGACCATCGCCGGACCACCACCGGCCACCAGACCACCCTTGGGTGCATGTGAACTCTATTAGAAGTGCAAGCCTTTGAGTGTGCATGCGAGTTCAACTGAGAGTGCATGCAAATTCTACTGAAGTGCATGCCTTTGAGTGTAATTATATGTCTTTTGACTTTTGAATGCATGTGAAATCAAGTGCATGCTTTATGCGTTTTGAGTGCATGCGAGTTCAACTGAGAGTGCATGTGAATCTACTGAAGTGCATGCCTTTGAGTGTACTTATATGTCTTTTGACTTTTGAGTGCATGTGAAATCAAGTGTATGCTTTATGTGTTGTGAGTGCACGCGAGTTCAACTGAGAGTGTATGTGAATTCAACTGAAGTGCATGCCTTTGAATATACTTATATGTCTTTTGAGTGCATGTGAAATCAAGTGCATGTTTTATGTGTTGTGAGTGCATGCGAGTTCAATTGAGAGTGCATGTGAATTTAACTGAGAGTGCATACGAGTTATACATGCACAATAATTCGCATGCACATTTAAGCCAACAACTTGCACAGTTTCACTCCAATCCAAAAAAATACATGTGAGTGCATGCGAGTTCAACTGAAAGTGCATGTGAATTCAACTGAGAGTGCATTATATGCGAGTTATATATGCACAAAAACATTAAATTCACATGCACAATAATTCGCATGCACATTTAAGCCAACAACTTGCACTTCAATCCAAAAAAATACATGCACAAAATGTTGAATTTGCATGCACAGAAGTGTTGCATTCGCTTGCACTTTTCAAGTCATCGGCTTGTACTTTTAGGCCTCCGGCTTGCACTTTGTCAGTAATGTTCAAAAAACAAAGGCATGTACAAAAGGCCTCTGTGTTGCACTTTTTTTATAGCTTTTAATCTGATCTAACGGCTAGGATTCTTTCTTATTTTGTATTATAAGGCCCTTTCGCACCCGAATCGTACATGTTGGATCGCGCTATTTTCGTATCACTCAACGCGTTGATTGCCCACCTCCATTCCCAACATGGTTTTCATCATCAAAGAAGATCGCGATCCAACTAGAAGAACGCGTCTAACATGTAAGAGAACTCGTCACGAAGAGCAGTAATGGACTCAGAACATCTTCAGCGCGTCAAGTCATCTATGATCGCGTGGTAATTGTCAAACGCCATCAAACCGCCACGAATTCATCGAACCAATCTGAGCATGCCAACAATGCATCTCTTCAAAATCGACATGCGTCCTCCCATCTTGCTGGTCCAATCATGGCCCTACACCTCCTTGCCGACGTCTGTCACTAGAGGAATCATAAGATGACACGTATCTCTGTGTGCTGGCCGACTTCAAGCAGGACCCCTTGCCTATAAATAGTCCAAGACCCCTTCATAAAAATGGTCGAAGAAAAAGGGAAGAAATAGGCCTGCAAGCTTGTTCTAAGTTTTTTCAAGATCTGTGATGATTCCCATGAAATTGTAAAGGCGTGGAAAGCTTCATATTCATCGACTACTATTTATCGCGTTCTTATGCTTGCTAGCATGTCGTCATCTGCTTTATTCATCGCGTTGTATGCATCTTGTTTGAAGCTTGTACTCTCATAATTCTTGAACGTCTTTTAGTGGATTTGGCTCTCGTACTTGAGGCCACGAGGAGTAGGCTTCATCCGAATCTCGTTAAAAATCATTGTGTTTGGTCTTCTTCTATCCTTACATGTTTATCGCGTTCACTCAAGACCAAGACTTTTATAAGCTTTCCGCGTTATTTATTTAGAAAACTTGGGAACCATCACTGGCGCCGACCGTGGGGACTTCCTCACACTAGGGCAGCTTGGTCCTCTGTGAACACGACGTTCTTCAAAACGGGTGAGATCCCCCAACTAGCTTGGGGCTGCCACCGCGTTCTTCAAAATGGGTGAGATCCCCCAACTGGCTTGGGGCTGCCACCGCGTTCTTCAAAACGGGTGAGATCCCACAACTGACTTGGGGCTATCACCGCGTTCTTCAAAACGGATGAGATCCCCCAACTCGCTTGGGGCTGCCACCGCGTTCTTCAAAACGGGTGAGATCTCCCAACTAGCTTGGGGCTGCCATCGCGTTCTTCTGAGAGAGAAAGTCTATTATGTCATTCAGAGATTACCATTACCTAGAAAGAATGTGACGTTCATTTGATATCTTACTAATTGTTTCATACGATGACATACAGGAGGAAAAGCTAAAGAAAATCTACGAGTCGCCTAGTGGAAATCAAGGAGCATCGCGATCCTCGAGCAAATTTGTACTGTTTGTCGCGACGTTCGCATCTACATCCATAGCTTGGTTATAGCCTTCCGCGGGGTCTTCGATGGGAGGCTCGCCAAAAAGATCTGTGTAGTCTTGAGTGAAATAAACAATCTTGGGATCGATCTCGCCGAACCTCACCACCGCTTGCCTAACTCCGATCCTTATGCCCTGCTCCCAATGGGCCCCCACCAAATCAACCAGCTTCATCTGATAATCCTCCGTCTTGAGATAGTCAGAGACAGCGTGTTCTGCCCTGGCACGCCACTTCTCAGTTTCAAGATTAGACGCCTCAAGTTGCTTCTTGTGCTCAACCGCTTCGTCATCTTTCTCGGATATGACGCGCTGAAGATCCTCAACGTTCTCCTTCATCAGCGCGTGCTCCCCCTCGAGCTTTGCCTTCTCCTCAACGAGCTTTACTTTCTCCTCCTCAAGCTTTGTCGCGTTGGCAGTCGCCTTGTCAAGTTCCACGGTATATTGCTCAACCTGCTTAGTCAACTCGGCCACTTTCGTGTAGGCTTCCCTCTCCTCGCGGATACCTTTGCACTTGGCATCTAAGGCATTGCAGTATGTTGTGGAGGCTAGCATGTTGAGCCGAGCCTACAAGATCAAACAAGGAAAGAACAGATAAGCAGAATTCACGCGACAAAAGACAGGAACAAGCATTGAGACACGTACCATCTCCATGTACTTCATGCCCTCCAACTGAAGGACTTGAGGAGACAGCGAAGTTAGCCATTCTTTCTCTCTTGCACATACACCATTTGGAGGAGCCAGCTGACGCATATCGAACACAGAAGGCACTGGCGCGGCAAAGACAGCCCTCCTTATGGTGGTGATCGGAGCAAGGGCAACGTTGCTCTCAGACCTTGATCTCTTTTCCACGCGACCAACTTGAGAAGGGGCGTCACGCTTTTCTCCTCGCGTCTCTACCTCGATGGGACTGCTTGGTAGTTGCAACGATACTGTTGTCTCACTTACAATCATCGCGTCAAAAGTTGGAGCCGGGGCCTGCTCCGACGTGGCCTGTTCCTTAACTAGTTTAATCGTCGACTCGGATCCACTCACGATCTTTTTGGCCCTCTTAAGCAAGTGGTCTGACTTCATCCCTGTGAATGCACGAGATAGTTAGCACAACGCGTAAGTGTAAAGAATGGCGAAAAAGCAAAGTTACCCCCAGATTCATCGCGTCTAGCTATGCGCGGCAGGCTGAGCCCTGCCTTCTCCAAGTTCTCTTGAGTGATCCCGCGCTTGTAGTCAGGAGCATTTCCCTTGTTACGAAATTGTTTCTTGCACGCGTCGATTTCCTTCTGATCTGGCTTACCCGGACGCAAAAAAGGGCCAGGGAACAATTGACAGTTGAAGACCGCATGGGAAGAACAACGCGCTAAGAACCACATGTCCTTCCACTTGCCCACATTGGAAGGCTTACTGATCACGTTTAGGGTGGGTAGGCTAAGGTTGCAGAAACCACTATCGTACTTCAGAGTGAAGAGCTTAAGCATGTGTTGGGCATCAGGAGAGAGGCCAAAATGGTAGCATCGCATTGTATATCCACTAAGATATCGCCATGCGTTGGGATACAACTAGGCAGGGTTGAGATTGATAAGCCTCAAGAAATCGCGATAGAAGTCAGGCAGAGGGAAACGAAGTCCAACTTCGACGCTTGCCACAAAGACGACCATGCAATTTTCGTATCGCGCTAAGGAGGTCCCTCTCTCTCAGGAAGACAAAGTTCTATCCCTGCTGGCCACGAAATTGATCGTGCCAAATCTTCCAGGGCGGTCAGTGAGACAGTAGTGGTTGACCCAAGACTTCGCATGTCCTGGCCTGGGTGATCCTTCACCATGGGAACCTCAGTTGGAATCATCGCGGGAATCGGAGGAGGATCAACTTCCAATCAATGGCTCTGTTTCGGTTGCGAGCGTTGCTCCTCCTTCTTTCCGACTAACTTCTTTTCTTTCTTTTTCAGAGGGCTTGTTTTATCGCGTGCAACCATCCTTCCCTATTTCTTCACCATGTCAAGCGAAACAAATTCTGGGAGTGGTGATGCGTATGGAAGAGCTGTGGGGAACGCGTACAGAGAGAATGAATCCGCCACAAGTCCTGAGTCCGAGGCCGCTTCTACATCTTCTAGTGACTCAACGCGTCAGACCATAACTGAGGTTGCTTCAAAGAGACGTGTGTCGCGAGTTGAGAAGATAGATTGAGGGAAAAACCATGAAGAAGCAACAGTAAAACCCTATGCTCCACCGCCCAAAAGAATCCGTCAAATAAGGTTATTCACCCTTTTCCCCACCTCTCGGTTTTCACCTTCTCAGGAGAGCTCCCGGTGGCTCTGTTATCACTACCATTGTTGCCCATAAAATCGAAAAATGAGAAGATGAAACGGCGGAGGAGAGAGAAAGAAAAGGGAAGTACAATCATCCACAAAAACACCAAGGAATCAAACGAAAAGCAAGCGCATTCAAGAAATTAGAGAATAAAGAAGCCGATTTACCTGAGCAATTCCAAGAAAGACAACGAAGAGGAAGCGCCTGTGACCGGAGCGGAGATGGAGGAAACCGAACCGCTGCGGAAGCCTCTAACAGAAAGAAAAGAGAAGATGTACAAAAGAAGCCTCCCGTCCCTTCCCGCTCTTTTATAGAGGGTCCGATGGGCCGGTCTGGCAAGGGCCCATTATGCAAAGGCCCACCATTGGGGAAATCAGAACGTCCGTCTAAAAAACATCTTGAAGTAAAGTGAATAAACGCGGTCATCAACGCGTTTTCCTGGGATTGCTTTGATTGCCTCACGCGTTTGCCATCAATGCAAGGGGCTGTGTTGGATCACGCTATTTCCATATCACTCAACGCGTTGATTGCCCACCTCCATTCCCAACATGGTTTTCATCATCAAAGAAGATCGCGAGCCAACTAGAAGAACGCGCCTAACATGTAAGAGAACTCGTCACGAAGAGCAGTAATGGACTCAGAACATCTTCAGCGCGTCAAGTCCTCTATGATCGCGTGGTAATTGTCAAACGCCATCAAACCGCCACGAATTCATCGAACCAATCTGAGCATGCCAACAATGCATCTCTTCAAAATCGACATGCGTCCTCCCGCCTTACTGGTCCAATCATGGCCCTACACCTCCTTGCCGACGTCTGTCACTGGAGGAATCATAAGATGACACATATCTCTGTGTGCCAGCCGACTTCAAGCAGGACCCCTTGCCTATAAATAGCCCAAGACCCCTTCATAAAAATGGTCGAAGAAAAAGGGAAGAAACATGCCTGCAAGCTTGTTCTAACCTTTTTCAAGATCTGTGATGATTCCCATGAAATTGTAAAGGCGTGGAAAGCTTCATATTCGTCGACTAGTATTTATCGCGTTCTTATGCTTGCTAGCATGTCGTCATCTGCTTTATTTATCGCGTCCTTTGTTCACGCATATCGTCTTCTGCTTTATTCATCGCGTTGTATGCATCTTGTTTGAAGCTTGTACTCTCATAATTCTTAAACGTCTTTTAGTGGATTTGGCTCTCGTACTTGAGGCTACGAGGAGTAGGCTTCGTCCGAACCTCGTTAAAAATCATTGTTTTTGGTCTTCTTCTATCCTTACAGGTTTATCGCGTTCACTCGAGACCAAGACTTTTATAAGCTTTCCACGTTATTTATTTAGAAAACTTGGGAACCATCAACACCCATACGTTAATGTAGAACTTTCATAACCTATAAGCAAAACATCTTGTGATTTGCTTATGAACTACTCCCTCCGTCCCATAATGTTTGTCCTATTTCATTTTTGTACACTATTCATAGTTGAAGATAATTTTTAAGATTTTTTCCAATATATAAGAAAAAAACATAGTCATGTGGGGTCTTGTTTAATTCGTCTCAACGAGTACTTTGATAATATTAAAAAATTATAATTTTTATTAATATGTAATTGGAGATACTAACGATACAAAACCCGCATCGATAAATATGCTCGGTCAAAACAAGACAAACGTTATGGGACGAAGGGAGTATGATGCTTCTTTTGTGAAAATCTTGAGATAGCATCTTTTCTCAATAGCTTAATTTGTAATCATTATCGGTTTTCTTCTTCTTCAAAACTGTAAATGACAACATTGGGATCAGATCTGATTTGATGCCACACGTACCCATTAGGACCAAAGCCTAAACTTGATGCTGCTATTTTTGTCGCTAGCTAGTGAGAGTTTTGAATTGTGAAAATCTCGTGAGTTTTTTCGTTTGGAATATATAGAATAAAGATTTTCTATAATAGTTTAATATATGGGTACGATTTAGGTGAAAAGGGACTCTAATATCCGAACGTGAGAATGATGAATACATAATACAAGATTTATGGATATGTAAAAAAACTATGAATACATACTATAAAATTTGAGGGATTTGTATAAAATCATCCGTTAAATAGGTCATTTTGTTTACAATCATCCGTTATACAAGTAATTACTTGTGACCATCCCTTAAATCCATTCCGTTAGCAAAGAGTCATCCATCAACCCATTCCGTCCATTTTCACCGTTAACCCTTGCGAAATTATAAATATGTCCCTTATTTTAATTTTTCCCCAATTGTTTTTTATTTTGAATGGTCAGGTACGGGTTCGGGTCGATCCAGTAGGTCGAGAGCACCATTTCAAAATTTTATAAAATAATTATTAAAATTATATTTTATTTAAAACAAAAAATAATAAATTTTTTTAATATTATTTTAATAACAAAATATATTATAATATTTAATATATAAAATAAAAATACATTTGTAACGACACAACATGTCAATGACCCAACCTAGAAATTTTCGGTTCGAACGAGTCGGGTCACTTTTGACCCAATATTTTTTGGGTCGGGTCTCGACCCAGAAAACACGGGTCGGGTCTGGTTTGCAGGTCAGGTAAAAAATTGACAGCTCTAAATCGGACCAAACCGGTTTAAATATTTTGAATGGTCAGGTACGGGTTCGGGTCGACCCAGCGGGTCGAGCGCGCTATTTCAAAATTTTATAAAATAATTATTAAAATAATATTTTAATTAAAACAAATAATAATAAATAACAAAAATTATTATATAATATTTTAATAACAAAATATATTATAATATTTAATATATAAAATAAAAACACATTTGTAATGACCCAACCCAAAAAATTTTGGGTCAAACGGGTCGGGTCACTTTTGACCCAATATTTTTCGGGTCGGGTCTCGACCCAGAAAACGCGAGTCGGGTTTGCAGGTCAGGTAAAAATTGACAGCTCTAAATTGGACCAAATCGGTTTTAATATTTTGAATGGTCAGGTACGGGTTCGGGTCGATCCAGCGGGTCGAGAGCGCCATTTCAAAATTTTATAAAATAATTATTAAAATAATATTTTAATTAAAACAAAAAAATAATAAATCAAAAACAATTATTAAATAATATTTTAATAACAAAATATATTATAATATTTAATATATAAAATAAAAACACATTTGTAATGACCCAACCCAGAAATTTTCGGGTCGAACTGGTTGAGTCACTTTTGATCCAATATTTTTCGGGTCGGGTCTCGACCTAGAAAACGCGGATCGGGTTAAAAATTGACAGCTCTAAACCGGACCAAACCGGTTTTAATATTTTAAAAACCAAACCAGTGAAAAATTAAAAGAACCGGGCAAACCGAAAAAATAAGGGGCATATGGGTAATTTTATAAGAGTTAACGATGGAAATGGACGGAATTGGCTGATGGGTGGCTCTTTGCTAACAGAATGGATTTAAGGGGTGGTCACAAGTAATTACTTGTATAACGGGTGGTTATAGGCAAAATGGCCTATTTAACGGGTGATTTTCTGCAAATCCCTCATAAAATTTGTATACATACAATAGATAGTATAAAATTGACACACACTATAAAAAATGTATGCGCATTTTGAACACACATTTTTCAATAAATTGATACACAATACAAAGTTTTTATATATATAGTGTGTGTTCGGTTGGGTTGAATGAAGGGTTGAAGGAGTGATTGAAGTTGAAGAAGGGGTTGAAGTTGAAGAAAAATGGTAATGTTGGAGAGGACACTAGGCAAAAATTGAGTTGAAGTGGGGGTTGAAGCAAAAGTGAGGGTTCAACTCCTTCAACTCCATTATCACCGAACGAGCCCATAGTATAACTTTTTATATATATAGTATAACTTTTATGCACACGTAAAATTTGTATACATATAATAGATAGTATAAAATTGACACACACTATAAAAAATGTATGCGCATATAGGACAAAAATTTTGAACACACATTTTTCAATAAATTGATACACAATACAAAGTTTTTATATATATAGTATAACTTTTATGCACACGTATGTATGCATTTTTTTCATATAATACGGCCGTGCAGTTTTATTACTCAATCTTCATAAGTTTTATAATGCATGTTCATATTTTTACGTTTATATGTAATGCATGTTCATATTTTTACGTTTGCATATAAACGCCCGATGCTAGTTGTTGTAATTCAGTCTATTAAACAAAAAATAAATGAACTCAAGGGACACCTCTAAGAGTGAGACATTATGTTATGTGGCGATTGGACAGAAACGCTCAAGTGTGACACAATTAATTGAAATTCTCTATTCTCGCATAAGTCATCCTCTAAATATATATGTATACGGTCGATAGTTTGGACAGAAACGCTTATTGATAGTTAAGTGGAGATTATTAGAATCTGAAAGAGATTGCTATACATGTTTGTGCCTTTGTGGGAGTACGGTCAACGTAAATATTATATCACATACTACCTCGATTTATTTAAATTTATCTTTTTAATCTTCTATTTTATTCATAAAATAAATATCCTTTTATATATTTTGGTTAAAATCTTTTTTACTTTATCCCTGATATTTAATGTTGAAATACAATATTTTATACTATTTTCATTTGCATTGCTAAAAATTAAGCAACCAAGTGAAAATATTTTGATACACTTTAAAACTTTATTAATATGTGTATTAAATTTTAAAAAGACAAATTAAATAAAATTAAACGGAGGGATTATGTGGTTGAACACATGAAATAGGTTCACATCACTTTAATTGCAAGCACAAAACACAAAGCATAAACAATTAAAAGATCTATAAGCGAAATCATTGGGCCCATATTTGAAGCCCAATAAATATGGACGTGGACCATACGGTGGTATACTAATAATTAAAACATGCAAATATTGGTATGAGAACGGTTTGGGTACTTCAAGATCTGGGTGGGGGTTTGTGAGATTAAATTTTCTGTATCTTTTTAGGTATTTTTTTGTATATCTTATAGGTTAAATTTGTTTATTTTATATCCTAAATTTTAAAATATAAATCCTAAAATATAAATACTAAATCTTAAAATATAAACCCTATACTCTAAATCATAAATCCTAGTCCCTAGACCCTAAATCCTATAGTCTAAACCCTAAAATTCAAAACCTTAAACTATAAATTCTAAATCTTAAATTATAAACCCTAAATCTTAATTATTAACCATAATTTAAAGTTTAAAATATAAAATAAAAAGTGAGACTTAAATGGTGCATGAAAGAGTGCACAAGTTGGGTGCAGAAAATTCGTTGTGGGGGTTTGGAAGATCTTTCCATATGCTTTTTCCCCTAAATTAATGAAATTCAAACTAAGCTTGACCCATAGGTTTATATATTCAAAAATACCCCTTTTATTTACATTAGAGTACGATTTATTTAGCGAAAAATTTATTTTCAATTTCTTGTATATACAAAATTCAAGCCCAATGTCACCTAAGATATAAAAAATTCCCGCCCAAGTCCGATTATTATTTAAAACTCCTTATTTAAGTATTTGACATCTCAAAATAAAGGACTGATTTTCTGCTACAAAATAATAGACCGGTGCAACTTAGTTCACGAGTGATAAGATAAACCATCATCCACACATTCATATATATATGGTAACATAAACAAGTTCAATTCAGAAAAACCTTAAAAAAACATACAAGTCAGGAAATTCACCGGTATATATATATATATATGGAATACAGTAGTACAAATTCCAGATGCTTGATCTTTTCTCTTCTCAAGACGATCGATCCCAACGTAGATTCCGTCGTCCTTGCCTTATCTACAAATGATGAATTAATTAATACCTTTCATAATCCCAATCAAGAAGACATTAAGAATATATATATGTTACCGTTGATTAGTCATCCACAGCGGTTTCAAGTCAACAACAATAACAGTGATGTTGTCGGTGTTGTTCTTGGCCATTGCTATGCGAACAAGCTCTTCAGCAACCGCCGTCACTGGTGCTGTAGACGGATTAGATGTAGTACTACGGCGTGCTCTGCATTCTAGAAGCTTCTTTGTAGCGACTTTCGCCACCTTTTCACATGACATGGCGTTCCAGAGTCCATCTGATGCCATGACTAGGCACTCATCTTCATCACTCCTTTGTACGTATGTCGTATCTGGCATTGATACGACATACGACTTCAAATCATGATCTCCTAATAGTTAGCAATACCATGGTTATTTATAGTAGTTCTACGTACAAGAAGATAAATATATGATTCACAAGGAAACAAGTTTATGTACCAATAGCTCTTGTCATGGAAAGAACCCCTTCTACTCTTAGCCCTTTTCGTTTGATGATCTTGCCACCACTCTTTTTAATCCTCTTAGCTTCTTCTTTATTATCGGGCTACATAATACATATGTAACGTGTTAGAATATAAGTTCATCCCACATCAGGAATTGCTGAAATATCAAAGCCTTATGTATAGGGCTTACTCTACATGTAAAGCAATTTATCACATGATATATAGAAATCCATAACCCGAAGGGGGCGTTTGGTATGGGGGTATCAGGTAAGGGGTTGAGGACTCTAAACCTGATACATGAAATTTTTTTTGATGGTTTTTGAGGGACCAAACCGATACCTGAAACGTTCTAGGTATGGGGTTTTGATCGATATCTTTCTAAATTGGAGGGTTTGAAGTTTCGGTACGGAGAATGAGGTTGAGAGGAATGAAGAAGATAAACAGAGGAGATGAACCATAAGACTAGATCTGCGTGAGGGAGAAGATGAAGCTTAGGTACCATTAATTTGTCCGAGGGTGGAGTAAAAAGAAACCCTAATTTTGAATCTCAAATTTATGCCAAACGGTAGTCATGAGGAATGAATTTCCAATCCCATACCACAATTTTTACCACACACGCCGCACCCTTATAAGTTTAACAAAATAGATAAAATGTGAGTCGTTACTATATTATAGTGTAACGGATGCTATTGTGTTACGTATGAACCAAGATGTAGTTGAAGACCAACGTACCTTGTGATCAACAGTGAGAGGGATGACTTGTTTACCACGACAGAGGATGGCCTTGGAATCGCCACAGTTGGATGCGACGATTTGGCAAGGGGTGACGAGGACAACCGTGGCAGTGGAGCCAGCAAAGCGTGGTTGGAGAGGCGTCGAGTGTTTGACCGCTTCGTCAGCTCTCTCGAAAGCCTTGGAGAAGGCAATCTTCCATCTCTCACGCCACTCAATTTCAATGTCTCCAGAAGCAAGCTTCTCCCACTCTTCTATAACCATGTAATGGAGCATATTTGCACAAAACTCGCTTACCTATATATAATTCACCAATATATATTTCTAGTTATTCAAGACTTCATATTGTTAGACCCAACTATTAAACTAAACTAAACGTCAACGTATAAGTCGATTGAAATTTTATTCTAAAATTAATTGACAATAAGAGTAGTCCATTTACAGCTTGAATTTCTCACACTTTTGATATAAGATTTACAATTAACTCTCAAAACACTAATCAACAACTCTTCTTTTTTTGAGCAGCAACCAACTCTTTTATAACCATGTAATGGAGCATATTTGTATTACCCTAGAGTCCGTGACCAAAATCTCTAAGTAGGATTTATATATGTTTTTCCGAAAGGCCTTTTCTTAAATATGTGCTAAGCAGGGGCGGAGCCAGGATTTTACCTTAGAGGGGGCTAAAATCTCGCGTGATAAAAATTTTGTGTGGTTTAAATCCACCGTGGCTTAAATCATATTTCGCAAAAATCAATTTTAATTTTTTTTTATGAAACTTAAGGTAATTTTCACATGAGATGAGGGGAAAACAAAATTATTTTTTCAGCGGGGGCTGTAGTCCCCTCTCGGCCCCACCTGGCTCCGCCCCTGGTGCTAGGTGCTCATTATTAACTCCAAAAAGGAAAAAAATAATATTCAAATTGATTAATTATTTATTATTGTACTAGTTTATATTCAATGCCATGTACGGATTTTTTAATATTAATATTTACGTGATGTAATAAATATAAGAGGTCATGTGTTTAGCTTATTTATTTGTAAATTTGATAGAATTATTAAAAAACAGTAAATTTTACAATTTTTTTCCAAGAAGATAAAAACAAGTTAAGGATTTATTAAGACCACGTAAGAAAAAATATTTGATCATATATAAAGTTCAAAATTATTTTAAATTTACCATAATGATGTTTTTATAAAACTAAGATGAAAAAATATTTAATTTCAAAAGTAAAAATGAAATGATATGTCAAAATATATTGTTTAAAATTAATTTGTTTGTTTAGATTTTAGGTGAATATTTGATAAGATTTTAGAATTTAAACGAGTTAATTTAAATATTAAAATAATCACAAATGACATGTAAGCAAAGTGGATCCAATTTTTTTTTCTGCTGGCTCTAAAGGTAATATGTTATATATATATATATATATATATATATATATATATATATATATATATATTGATTTCATATATTTATTTCAAATTTACTAATTATATTTTCAAATACTCCTTCCGTCCCATAATATTCTTCCTATTTTGACTGGGCACATTTGTCGAGGCGGATTTTATATCGTTAATATCTCTAATTACATATTAATAAAAATTATAATTTTTTGATATTATAAAAGTACTCGTTGAGACGAATCAAATAAGATCCTATATGACTATGTTTTTTCTTATATATCAGAAAAAATCTTAAAAATTATGTTCAACTATAAATAATGTATAAAAGAACTTTATGATATCGAGGGAGTATTAGTTATATTGTTGCTCTAAAATATAAAATACATGTAGAGGAAAAGAAAACTCTTTACTTACGGAACCCGCCATTTTCCACGTGGCACCGAGTCACCGATATGACCTACATACCCTGGAAGACCGAAGACCCAGTGGCCAGCGCGTGGAATACACATAATTTAACAGCATACCAAGTGCACGCCACGCGCTGAAGAGCACGTTTCTGGTGGTTCTAGAAGAAAGCGATGAAAATCGGCCCCACACAACCGAAAAAGGAAATGTCACTGGGACCCGCTTCCAGATCCACATAACCTTTTTTATTCATCTTTAGTTCTTTACTACTTACCTTAACCTCTTTGACTTGTTACTAAAAAATCATCTTTGACTTGTTGAATTTTGACTCATACACTCATTCACTAGCTGAGTTTTACAATTTATTTTGCATTTAATAGTAAATCAAAGGCAATTATAGTAAAATCAAAGGCTTTTAAAAAAAAAGGGTAAATCAAAGGCAATTATTAGGCAGATCTTAAATCATACATATTGTTAATGGATTCTATTTTTCTTACATATTTTGTAACTTCATAAAAATCTACTCATTAATCAAACCATATCTCACAAAATAATAAAAAATAGGGCGTATAACATGAGAACGTAAGAACATAAACACATATATAAAATATATTTATATATCGTAAAAAAATGCGTATTATATATGTGCATCTTTAAAAAAAAAATGTGCATGTATTTTATACTATGGGTGTATTATTTTTTTCATGTGTTTTGAACTTTCACATATAAGCCTTCGTTATCACCTGAATCAGACCCAAGAAGAGTGATAAACCTACATACATGTGGAGTCTATTTTATGTCTATATGCACATCACTTTTATGCTTATATCACATCACTTTTTTACAAAAATATGCATCATAAGTCTATTATATTTTGTGTATCATCCATTAGTGTATATGTGTAAATAACTTTGACATGTTTTGTGCGTTGTTTTTAAAATTAGCTTTGCATCATTATGAACAAAAGTCGTGTCCAAGTATATATGAATATAGAGAAAATAGATGTACAAAAATGCATCCAAGAAAAAACATACTTTTTACTTGCTTTAATTTAGACTTAATTTCACATCAAAATTTACCAATTTGTGTCTTATAGACATACAATGAATATTATGTATAAGATTTTAGAGGTTAGAAAACACAAACAAAAGCATACCCAACTACTATCGAATTATCTTTAGTACTAAACGATGTACACACTTATATATCATGATACACATACATAAATAAAAGTAAAAGTGATGCACATCCAAAAATATTAACAATATTACACGTGCGCGCAAACGCACGAGATGCACTATCAGTTCTCACCAGAAAAACCGTTATCGCCCGATCCGCTCCTATATATACTTATAATCTTAAACTGATGCTGGATAAGTGGATAGTCTCAATTTACCCATTAAAAAAAACAGTATTTGATACCATATTATGCTAAGCAAATTTCTCGATCGAACAACCTAACAAAACCCTCCACAATTGCTTAATTTGGAGAAGAACCCATATACAAATTTTACATTCCTAAAACTGAAGCGTTAATTAACATACCATTTTGAGATATATAAAAAAACGAAAGCAAACACAAATTATTCAACTTGATTAATAGTATGGAGAATTAATTCCGTTTTTAATAATTATACCTGGTCGCCTCGATGGCCGTCGAAGACACCGAAGTAGTGGAGCGGCACCGGATTCCGGGAGGAGTCGGCGTCACAGGGAGCGGCGCAGCCGCCGAAATCCCCGCAGCCGATCCTCATAAACCCCCGGAGGGTTGTGTGGAAGTCCTCCATCGCGGGGCGATCTCCGGACGAAATCTTGGTCGCCCACGTCAGCCCGCGCGTCACACTCACGCACATCTTGGGCGCGTCGCGTGCGGGCTCCTCGACCTTCTTCCACCGCCCTAGCAGAGAGAATCCGCCGCAGCACCCGGAAGAAGAAGACGCCGGAGGAGATTTGGGTTTCGCCGGCGGTTTTCGGGTTTCGGTGAGGGGTTTGATTTCTTGGATTTCCGGCGATCTGGGCACGCGGGAAAGCGTTGGTTCTTCTTGGATCTCTTCGATTTCGGAAATCGCCATTGTTGAGATGAATTAGAGCTGAAGAGAGAGAGAAGCGATGGAGATGGTTTTGAAGGGGGAAATAAGGGATGAGTTTGTAGCAACGCGTGGATGGTGTTGTGTGAGGTATGTTTAAAGGTGAAGGTTTTATTATGTATCTGGGGGTACTACAAAACCAGCTTGAAACGGTTTTGCATGGCACGGTTTGATCGTGAGGGTTTGATGATATGCTCACCGGGCTGTGATGTTTGCATGCTTGAATGTCCAATTGGACTGAGACATGTGGCATGGGGGGCTAGATTGGGAAGTATCTTTGATTCATTCGTTCATAGTTAGGGTTCTTCAAATTTGTTTCCCAATCGAGTGTCTCTAAGGCAGTGATCAACTATTGTCGTCGGTGGAAGAAGCTTTCTATATTATCTCTGCGTTCGTCTATTCCTTAACTCTATTTCGTTTTATTCTCGAAGATGCGTCCATTGCTTATTTTTGGATTTGTCATATATGATTTCATCTCTCTGGTTCTTTATCATTCTATCTGTGTCGCCCCTTTTTTACCAATAAAACCCGTCTAGGGTTTGAATAACCCGGCTTTCCTAGTTAGTGGCAACCTTTTTTTTCCATTTGAAAATTTGTGTCTGAGAGTGAGACATTGTATTGTGTCTACGTAGCGATTGGTCAGAAACGCTCAGCTGTACGTGGCACAATTAGTTCAAATTCTTTCTGAAGTTTCGAATTTTATGGTTTTCACAAAAGGAATGGAGTTCAAAGGGTTTGGCTGTTGTGTGAAGGGAGCTTTGCATCTCTTCGCTTCCCACATTTGGACATCGCTAGAATTCAGTGATGTGTCCTTGCCTCCGATGATAAGCCTTTGGGATCTAGTCTTGATTGGGAAGTCACGTCTGAACGTCATAGTGGTGATGATCGCGAACGGAAGAACGCGATGATGAGCACGGTGGTGGTGCGGTGGAAGCGGGTTGATGGAAAGAT
Source organism: Rheum nobile (assembly GCA_027886185.1). Lineage (NCBI taxonomy): Eukaryota > Viridiplantae > Streptophyta > Magnoliopsida > Caryophyllales > Polygonaceae > Rheum > Rheum nobile. The sequence continues at coordinate 3,264,611 of WOAB01000073.1, forward strand.
GGATAGCGGTGGTGGAAGCGATTTGGTGAAGGATATAAGGCTTGAAAGGACAAGCCTTTGGGTGTTGTAGCGTCGACTGCGGATGAAGGAGATGCGAAGATAGACTTGCTTGAGAAGATCAAGCGATTGCCGTAGCGTCGGCGACGGAGGGAATGGGGATGAGAGGGATATGGTTGACGTCCGATCAAGGGAAGGAGGAATTAATACTCGACTTAAAACCTTGAACGTGAAGAAATAACAAGAACATAGGAGACTTTAAATAGCCAAAGTATCTCGACCAAGACCTAATTGGCTTGGGTCGAAAAGAACCTAAGGGCTAACCCATGCAAGCATGCAAAATGCACAAATCCTAAAAGATAGAATAACTGAAAGGAAACTATCTAAAACGTTGTAAATAAGGAAACTATCTAAAGCAAGCTGGAAATACCAAATATAGATAATGTCTTAAAAAGAACGCCTGAAACTCATTAACACGGTGAAGGCTTTGAAGAGGTCATTGCGTGAGACGACGAAGTGTCAAAGTCTTCAGAAGAACGCGTTCTTTCACTTTCGATGGTGGCGAGGACGACGAGTCTGGGATTGGTCTCTGGGCTTCCTTGGCCGGCGACGGCGCGTGCGATAAATGACGCGATGGCGGCGACGATGGCCTTGGACCTAGACCTTGTTACTGGGCCCTGTGAGCGTAGACTCATGGCTTCTTCCTCGTCTTGGGCCGTCATGGGAGGCAGGGTCACATCACCCTCCCCCACTTGGCTGTGAAGCGTCCCCGCTTCACCATCATCAAACTCGGGCTCAACATATGGGGTCAAGTCCGCGACGTTGAAGGATGCGTGGACTCCAAAATCTGGTGGGAGCTCGAGTTGATAGGCATTGTCCCCTATGGATTTGACCACGCGGAAGGGACCATCTCCACGCGGTGCCAATTTGTGTTTTCGCCGCGAGGGGAACCTCTCTTTTCGTAGATGCACCCAGACAAGGTCTCCGGGGGCAAAGACGACGCGACGGCGGCCTGAATTCTTCTGCGAGGCATACTGCGCGGCTCTCCTCTCCAGCTGCTCCTTGGTCCTTCGATGAAGCTCTTGGATTTGCTCAGCGCGATTGGAGGCGGAGACATGCACTGGGTCTCGGAGAGGGCGCGACGACAAATCCAGGGGTGTCAAGGGGTTCATGCCATACACCACCTCAAAAGGTGTCAACTTGGTCGCCGTGTGCCTGCATCTATTATAACAAAACTCGACAAGTGATAGTAAGTCCTCCCAACGCTTAGGGTTGGCTTTGAGCATCGTGCGAAGGAGGGCTCCTAGAGTTCTATCGTGACCTCCGTTTGGCCATCGGTTTGGGGGTGGTAGCTAGTCGAGAATAGGAGTTTGGTTCCTAGCGTTCCCCAAAGAGTTCTCCAAAAATGACCAACGAACTTATAATCCCTATCACTAACTATGGTACGCGGGACTCCATGAAGACGTACCACATGCTCAAAGAATAGATCAACAATCTCACTAGCTCTATGGGTGGTCTTACAAGCTATAAAATGTGCCATCTTAGAAAATCTATCTACGACCACAAAAATAGAGTCTTTACCTCGTCTAGAGAGGGGCAAACCCGTGATGAAATCCATAGACAAATCTTCCCAGGGGCACTAGGAATGGGCAAAGGAGTGTAGAGGCCGTGAGGACTAGATTTAGCTTTGGCTCTCTAGCAAGTCACACAACTCCTACAAAACCTAGTCAATTGGTGGGTCATGTTAGGCCAAAAGAAATGTTCTCTAAGCGCGTCTAAGGTCTTCCTAATCCCAAAATGTCCACGACTTGCGTGTGCTTCCTCAATCAATAGGAGCCTAATGGAGGATCTAGGAATGCATAGACGACTAGCCTTGTACAAATAACCCTCAGAAAGGTAAAAGGTCTCAAACTCACGCGATCTCAGGCAATGCTCAAGAATAGGGGCAAAGAAGGGGTCACTAGCATATAATTCTTTAATCAAAGCAAAACCCAAAATTTTAGTTTGCACTTGAGTCAAGAGAGCATACATGCGAGATAACGCGTCAGCAACAATGTTATCTTTTCCTTTCTTGTGAACAACGACATAAGGAAACGTCTCCAGAAACTCCACCCAGCGAGCATGGCGTCGATTGAGGTGAGCTTGGCTCTTCAAGTAGCTCAACGCGGCGTGATCGCTGTGGATGACAAACTCACGCGACCAAAGGTAATGTTGCCAAGTCTTCAGCACACGTACTAATGCATAGAGCTCTTTTTCGTAGGTGGGGTAATTGAGCATTGCCCCTATGAGCTTCTCACTGAAGTAGGCAATTGGCCTCTTCTCTTGGTGTAGCACACTACCAATGCCTATGTCAGAGGCATCACACTCCACTTCGAAGTGTTTGGTAAAATCTGGAAGCTGGAGCAAAGGGGCTTGGCATAACGCGTTCTTCAAGGCTGAGAAGGCGCGTTCATGGGACTCATGCCACAAAAATGTGCTTCCTTTCTTGGTGAGCTCATGTAGTGGCGCGGAAATGGAAGAGAAATCGCGTATAAAACGCCGATAAAAGCCCGTGAGACCTAGAAAGCTTCGCACCTGTGTCGGTGTTGTAGGCGTGGGCCAGTCCTTGATGGCCGCGATCTTCTCATTATCAACATGTAAACCATCGCTACTCACAATGTAGCCCAGAAAGTTGGTGGACTCGGAGCAAAATGAGCACTTTGCCAGATTGGCAAACAGGTTCTCTTGTCGAAGGCATTCGAGCACTTGGCGAAGGTGATCGACATGGTCTTCTAGGATCCGGGAATACACAAGGATGTCATCGAAATAAATGACAACAAACTTGCCAAGGAAATATCTCAACACGTGGTTCATCACGCGCATGAAGGTGCTGGGCGCGTTCGTGAGCCCAAATGGCATGACAAGCCACTCGTAGAGCCCATACTTCATCTTGAACGATGTTTTCCACTCGTCACCTTCTTTCTTTCTGATCTGGTGATAACCACGCTTCAAATCAATTTTGGAGAAGAGTGTCGCGCCATGAAGTTCATCAAGCATATCATCAAGACGGGGAATAAGGTGCCTATACTTGACTGTGATCTGGTTTATTGCACGGCAATCAACACACATTCTCCATGTGTCATCCTTCTTGGGCACAAGGATCACAGGCACAACACAAGGGGAAAGAGATTCCCTTACGTACCCGCGATCCAACAATTCTTGGACCTAGCGTTGTAGCTCTTTGGTCTCTTCTGGACCAGCTCTATACGTAGTGCGGTTGGGCAAAGAAGCACCTGGCACAAGGTCAATTTGGTGCTCAATGCCTCTCAGAGGAGGTAATCCTTGTGGCAACTCGTCTGGAAATACGTCGCGGAATGCGGCAAGCATCTTCTCGATCGTCGGTGGCAATGGCGCGTTCGTCGATGACTCAGGTATGCACGGGGTTGGCACAAGTAGAAAACAGGGAGCCTTGCCAGTGACACATGCAGTGAGGTCACTGGGCCTGGCTAAAATAACGCATTGCTCACAAGTTCCTTGAAAAGGACGCGATGGTGGCAACGGCACGGCGAACTGTGGAGAGGCACTTCCCGAATTTTGTGGGGCACGTGGTGTCTCAGTTGTGGCATTGTGTTTATTCTTGCCAGTGCCTGGAGAAGACAAAGTGTTGCCAGAATTGGAGGATTTTTGCCTCTGTAGTGCTTCTGGGCTTTCTTGTGACCTAGTCGACGCGGCCTCGATGGCTTTTTGGCGATCACGTTCTACCTAGTCCTGCAAGATCTCATGGGGAGACATTGGATGCAAAGTGATGCGCTTCCCATGGTAATGGAACACGTAAGTGTTCAAATAACCATCATGGAGCACGCGCCTGTCGAATTGCCATGGGCGCCCAAGCAAAATATGGGTGGCATCCATTGTAATGACATCACAAAGAATAGAATCACAGTATTGCCCTATGGAAAAAGAAATTAAACATTGGTGAGATACAATGTTACCTGGACTTGAAGAAATCCATTGGAGGGCATAAGGTTGTGGATGAGGCGTCGTAGGCAATTTGAAGTGGTTGACAACCTTCTCATTCACATATTTGCACAAGATCCTCCATCAATAATAACACTCAAGGAGGTTGTTTGGACTAGAGCCCTTGTGTGGAACAAGTTCTCTCGTTGATCGCGCAAACTGGCTTCCTTGACTGTGAGGAGACGACGCGTCACCAAGCTTAATGGTGTGCCCGCGTGCAGAAAAGCGGGTTCACAGTCATACACGTCTTCGTCCTCGTTGTCTTCAGTGATCGCGTCAAGTGTGGCCTCCTCGTCTTCACAAGACTCGTAGCCAGCGGCGGCTGTGGAGAACAACACCTTGCGAGCATTGGGGCAAACTTTCTTGTAGTGTCCTCTTCCACCACATTTGTAGCACTCAATATCACGCGCGATCGTTGCTCACTGGAGCTTGTCGTGGCGCGTCCAGGCGTGGCGTGGTGGTCGGTGTCGCGGGCTTCGCCTTGGAGGCTTGTCTAGACGCGGCTGTGGTAGAGGCACTAGGGCGAACATTAGAATAAGGTAAACCACTAGAGTTAGAAGAATACCTTTGTTGGCCACTGGAATAGGTGTAAGACTTCCGGCGAGATAATTGGGCATGAATTTGCATCGCCGTATGTGTGAGTGTGTTCAAATCCTTGATTGGCAAGATCTCTAGTTGATCACGGATGTTGGTGTTCAAGCCACTCAAGAATTTGGTTCTTAAAGTTGATGGTGCAACAAAGATGTTGGCCTTGTAATACATGTCTTCAAGCTTGGAAAAGAACTCGAGTGGAGTCATTGATCCTTGGCGAGCCATGACAATCTCCAAACGCATTTGATTCATGTAGTCTAGAGGCACGTATTTATTGGTCATGACATAGACTAGTTGATGTCATTCTGTTACGCATGCCCTGTGGCGACGAACGCAATCATCCTCGAAGCGATGCCACCACACTCGAGCAACTCCTCAGAAGTTAAGCATCGCGGCATCGACATGATCCTCAGGTGGCACTCGATTATATCGAAGGGTGTACTCCATAGCCTGCACCCATTCAAGAAAAACAGAGGGGTTGTATTCACCATGAAAATGCTCGATTTTTACCTTGACTTGATGTCGTGGGTATCGAGGATGGTCATTTGGGTGGTTGAACGCGTTGTTTGGCACGGCGTCATAGAGATGGTTCTGAAAGGCACGCAATCCATGTGGTCTATCGCGTCCAACCTGGTGTCTGTCGCGTTGTTTGCGATCTTCACGGACAAACTCATCCCTGGCCGCGTAGGCGTCATCGCGTTGGTGTCTTTGGGGCTGGGTATCGTAGTTGTCGCGTCGATTGTCTCTTTGCAAAACATTGCGGCGCTCGCCGCCAATGTTGCGAACGCGTTCTCCTTGGGGCCGGAGACGCGGTGAAAGAATCCAATCTGATGGGTGATCCTGCAATTCAAGTGGATCTCCAAGAGGTGGATGGAAAAAATTAGGATTGACCATACCCGAGTCCTCGATCTCTTCGTCATCATACTCGTCGAAGTCGTCTTGGACATTGGGTGTGATTGACGCGTAGCCATCTGATCCGTAACGCGGTGTTCGAACACTCTGATGTCGAAGATGATCGCGTACATCATGGCTGCGTTGTTGGGTAGGTGGTGTCCTCAATTGATCATCGTGTCGCGGTCGTCCAGTGTCACGGCGGCTTGGTCTTCTCGGTGTCGCGTCGGCTTGGATAACTTGACGACATCGGCCATCGCGTGTGGCTGAATCCGGCACGCGTTTTTGGGTTCTCCTAGAGGCATACCTATCATCAAAGTTGTAAGGTTCAGAGTACTCACCTTGAGAGTCGTCGGCGTCGTGATCAAAGCCAGCAGGTGTGGCTCTGGGCACGTAGCGATCCTTCTGGGGGACAAAGCCTTGGCGGCTCTCAATGACACTCTGCATTCTGTTGAGTTGTGGTTGATGTTGAGAAGTGGAAGGCATAATTCCTTTGCCTTTGTCCACTCGTGTCGTTGATGGGACCGCGCCGGTGGCTCTAGGTGAAGGCGGTGCGTCCATAGCACTCAGCGGTGGGGGAGTTGGCGCGATGGGGGCCACTGCTTGTTGGTTGGCCCGCAGAGTTGCGTTCTCTTGTCGAAGAGCATGGATCAAGATATGATCTTCGGACAACTCCATTATGGGACCGCGTGGTTGGTCTTGTGGTGGTTGGTCCTGAGGTAGAACCAACTGCGGGGGTTGTGGGTTGGTGGTGTTATCTTCGCGGTTGTCTGTACTGGGTCCAATCTGCAAGGTGCCTATAACAAGACGACCAGGCATGGGAGTAAAAATGAACCAAAAGACAACAAAGAACAACAACCAAGCAAATCACTAGTCAAGTCACAAAGTTCATGTATGTATGGCTTGTTTGTCTTTCCGTGAGGGCGGCTAGGCTTGAACAAGACGTGGTGTATCAAGCAAGTTGCAATCAAACAAACAAGAACAAATTGAAACCCTAAAACAAACGTAAACAAAGCAACCTAATTAACAAGAAAGTACCTTTTAGGAAGCTTGACCTAGACGGTGGAGAGATTTAGAAGATGAGCGTAGACCGATGTGGGTTATGGTTGCCTTATTTTGGCTTTCCCTAACTTTGGAAACTTCTTTTTTTGAATATCTTTTCGATATCCTTTTTTTTTAATATCCGAGATCGTATCTTTTGATCTTTTCGGATTTGCAAAAGGAAATAAAATAAAAAAGGTCTAAGTAACAAGAATATCACAAGCGTGATGTTAGAGATAGGAGAGAGAAGATAAGATTTTGATGATATCTTATATAAAGAAATTCGGTTAACAACCTAAAAAGCAAGATCTAGCAAATAAGGAAACTCTATCCACGCATGAAATAAGGAAACAAAATATTCTAGCATGCAAGATAACAAAATTACCAACACACCAAAACTTGGGGTATAAGAAAAATTTTCGGCCAAGGTATTACCTTGTAGAAACCGAATAGGTATAGCAAATATGGAAAGTTCTGATTTTTCGTGATCTTTTAGTAAAGCAAACGGTGGGGGCAAGAAAAAAAAATCATGAACAAGAGTGAAGCTTGAGTTTGTGACTTACAAGATTGCTGGGCTCTGATGCCAGTTGATGTGTCCTTGCCTCCGATGACAAGCCTTTGGGATCTAGTCTTGGTTGGGAAGTCACGTCTGAACGTCATAGTGGTGATGATCGCGAACAGAAGAACGCGATGATTGTAACACCCCCAAATTATTAAACCCAGATTGAAGGGTATTACTGCCGATGACTCCGGACGTAAACCCCGAAGTCATCCCAGGCTTTTCCAAACGACATCACTCTCTTAAAACACAGTTACAATACTAAAATCGTAACTTAAATTAAACCACATGGTCGCGGAATGTCAACACCATTCCAAAAATGACCCAAATACATCAGAAATGCAATAGCGAAAGACTTTTAAATACAACGACAAAACAAATTGTCAAAACAAAACACCGTCCATCCTCATAGTCGCTTCTAGCCTTCACTGATCTGCATGTGCCGAAACGGACGGACGACACCACCATGACGTTACAGATAAATAAAATACAAGGGGTTAGTCTAATGAATAGACTAAGCAAGGGCGGAAAACATTCACCAATAATTCACACAAATGCAACACAAGCAGTTCCACATATCACAAATCACATCAAAATCTCAAGCCACATAATTACAACATATCTCTTATAATAGTGTTGATTCTAGCAGAAATACAACCTAATATAATATCAGATTTTAATTATCTCAAATTAATTAACAGCCACTTGCCTGGAATAGACGAGTACTACGACAACGCTTAAGAACGGGTCTCTGAGTCCAAAACGGGGACAGATCTGGAATAAAAATCCCTAGGAAACGACCCATAACAAGATCCTAACTTAGATCAAATATCCTCATAAATGAATCTAAAAGAATAGGAAAAGAATCGAGCCACGCCCCAAGCCAAAACTCCAAGAACACACCTTCGGACAAGCCTCGCCGCGGGTGCGGTGGGCCTTGCCGCTGGGTGCGGTGGACAGACAGTGGCGAAGGGGAAGCCCGACAGCCATGGAGAATTTCTTACCCCAAAACCGATTTGTTTGCTTCGATTTGTCTATGGTTCGATCTCCCAACACCTTAAAGTTTCATACAACACTCACGAGCTCCTTCTAACACTCAAAGGGATCTCGAATCTCACACAAACGAAGCTCACAAGCTGCTCAACAATGGTGAAAAACCAGAAAAACAGAGGAGGAAGAAGGAGAGTTCACTTCGGGTTTCACCTCCTTTTATAGCCCCGATTCGAGCCACCACCAAGGGGACAAGCTAGGGGACAAGCCGAGAGCAAGGGGACAAGGCAAAGAGCCAAGTGGAGCAAGTGGCCAAAAGGATAGAATTTCAGAAAAATCAACGCGAAGACGACGACCCCTATCGTCAACGCTCGCCGCGGGTGCGGCAGGGTGCGGTGGGGTGCGGTGACCGACGCTGCTACCGACTCCATAATTTGGCCCTCGCCGCGGGTGCGGTGGCTCCTGGCGTCGGGTGCGGTCACGGCAAAATCACCCATTTTTACCCGTTTTTGTCCTATCTCACCAAGAGATCAAATAATCTTAATCCCGGGTTAAATATATTCATGCATCATCTAGCACAAACATCTCAAGCAATTACCTCGCACAATTACCGTGCACAAATATCTTGTATAAATATCTTGCACAAATACTTTATATAATTATCCTGCATATATTTGTGACACTCCCCAGGCCAAGCTAACACAGCTACCAAGCCACCCACCCACCTTAAACGATGCCGGTGCCGGTACTGGCGCCGCCTGAGAGTCCACAATTATCTTACACGAATACCTTATATAAATATTTTACAACAATATCTTATATAATTATTTTGCAACAATATCTTATACAATTATTTTGCAATAATATCTTATACGAGTAAAGCTGGAAAAATACCAAAATTTTCCTTACCAAAAATGAGAAAATGAGGGGTATTACAATGATGAGCACGGTGGTATTACGGTGGTGAACGCGGTGGAAGCGGGTTGATGGAAAGATGGATAGCGGTGGCGGAAGCGATTTGGTGAAGGATATAAGGCTTGAAAGGACAAGCCTTTGGGTGTTGTAGCGTCGACTGTGGATGAAGGAGATGCGAAGATAGACTTGCTTGAGAAGATCAAGCGATTGTCGTAGCGTCGGCGGCGGAGGGAATGGGGATGAGAGGGATATGGGTGACGTCCGATCAAGGGAAGGAGGAATTAACACTCGACTTAAAACCTTGAACTGTAACTTGAACGTGAAGAAATAACAAGAACATAGGAGGCTTTAAATAGCCAAGGTATCTCGACCAAGACCTAATGGGCTTGGGTCGAAAAGAACCTAAGGGCTAGCCCATACAAGCATGCAAAATGCACAAACCCTAAAAGATAGAATGACTGAAAGGAAACTATCTAAAACGTTGTAAATAAGGAAACTATCTAAAGCAAGCTGGAAATACCAAATATAGATAATGTCTTAAAAAGAACGTGTAAAACTCATTAACGCGGTGAAGGCTTTGAAGAGGTCATCGCGTGAGACGACGAAGTGTCAAAGTCTTCAGAAGCACGCGTTCTTTCACTTCCGATGGTGGCGAGGACGACGAGTCTGGGCATGCAAAAGGCTTTGAAGAGGTCATCGCGTGAGCGACGGCGCGTGCGATAAGTGACGCGACGGCGGCGGCGATGGCCTTGGACCTAGACCTTGTTACTGGGCCCTGTGAGCGTAGGCTCATGGCTTCTTCCTCGTCTTGGGCCGTCATGGGAGGCAGGGTCACATCATTCAGTAATCTACTTTATCCTCAAAAGGTTAACTGGTGCTTGACCACAAGATGAAAATCACACGCTTTCACTAGAGCCGAATCGAAGGGGTTCTAAGTTCTTATAACCACGTGCGTGGAGATGAAGCTCGAGAGAAAAAGATGCAACACAAATGTCCTTTTCACCTTTTGACAATCGAACACCTTTATTTGACATGATTAATTATCCCCAACACACCCCAAGGTGCGAAAAACATTTTTTCCCCTTCAATACATTTTATATAACAAAAACATCCCTATAATTATGCATGCTAACATGTCGCCTCTCTATCGACAAAATAAATTATAATTATTTACCGAAAATGCATACCCTAAGAAATAATTTCTAATACCCTAAGATTTTTTTTTTATAGAAGCTAAAATTATTTTCATGTTGGGAATAAGATTCTTATTATTTATCAAAGCTAGGATAGTCGAGCTTGTCTATGCCTTTCTCTTCTCGTTTCATCGTCTAATATGCGTCCATTGCAGCTTTGGGTTTGTAAGATATGATTTCCTCTATCAATCTCTGCATTCTATCTTTTCCTTTTGACGAACGTGACACCCCTTTCTCACCAAAAAACCCGAATTGGCTTTTCATATCTTGGCTTGGATGGCAACCATTTTTTAACCTTTTCACGAAGGGAATTGGGTTCAAAGGGTATGGCTTGTAGTGAAGCGTTGCGAGCAGTTTTCAAATTTGGACATTGCTAGAATATGCTCGAACTACTTTATCCTAAAAAGGTTGGTTCCTGGTCACATGAAGTCGATCTCCTTCAAATGGACATTGCAAGCTTTCACTACAGTCAAATTTGAAAGGGTTCTTACCGCATGGGTGGAAAAGAAACTCTAGATAAGTACTATCTTACTTTGATATTGGATCTTTAATTCATTCGTTCATAGTTAGGGCTCTCTAAATTTGTTTCCCAATCGACTCTCTCTAAGGCAGTTATCAAAGTGTCATCGGTGGAAGAAGCTTTCTATATTATCTATGCGTTCGTCTGTTCTTTAACTATGTTCCGTTTTATTCTCTAAGATGCATCCAGTGCTTACCTTTGGGTTCGTTAGGTATGATTTCCTCTCTCTGGTTCTCTATCATTCTATCTGTGTCTCCCCTTTTTAATTCACCAATAAAACCCGTCTAGGGTTTGAATAACACAGGTTCCCTAGTTAGATGGCAACCTCTTTTTTCCATTTGAAAATTCATTTATGAGAGTGAGACATTGTATTGTGTCTATGTAGCGTTTGGACAGAAACGCTCAATTGATGCACAATTAGTTCAAATTAAATTCTTTCTGAAGTTCTGAATTCTATTGTTTTTATAAAGGAATTGAGTTCAAAGGGTGTGACTGTTGTAGTGAAGGGCGCTTTGCATCTCTTCGCTTCTCACATTTGGACATCGCTAGAATTCGGTAATCTACTTTATCCTTACAAGGTCAATTGGTGCTTGGCCACAAGATGGACATCACACGCTTTCACTAGAGCCGAATTTGAAGGGGTTCTAAGTTCTAACCATGTGCGCGCGTGGAGATGAAACTAGAGAGAAAAAGACGCAACACAAATGTCCTTTTCACCTTTTGACAACCGAACACCTTTATTTGACATGATTAATTATCCCTAACACACCCAAAGTGCATAAACCATTTTCCCCCTTCAATACATTATATATAACAAAAACATCCCTATAATTATGCATGTTAACATGTCGCCTCTCTATCGACAAAGGAAATTTTACTTGTTTACCGAAAATGCATAACCTAAGAAAGAAATTCTAATACCTTGATTTTATAACCTTCTTTTTAGAGAGCTAAAGTTATTTTCATGTTGGGAATAAGATTCTCATCATATATCGAAGGATAATTGATATTGTCTCTGCATTCGTCCATTCTTCAACTCTTCTCGCTTCATCGTCTAATATGCGTCCATTGCTTAGCTTTAGGGTTTGTTAGATATGATTTCCTCTATCAATCTCTGTCATTCTATCTGACACGACCCCAAAACATCTTTTTTTTTCCCTTCAATACATTATAACAAAAGTTTCCTTATTATTATGCATGTTGACATGCGGCCTCTCTTTCGAAAAAATAGAATTATGCATGTTGACTGCACATACGTACATGCCCTAAGATGGAATATAATTTCTAATACCTAGAATTATAACCTTCTGTTCATAAACCCAATTGCTTATAATCTCCATTTTTAACCTAAAATATTACCTAATGCTAATCTTGCTGACAATATTACCCTTCATATTTCTGTCAAGTGAAAAATTTGAAATCCTTCTGTTAACAAATAATATTTCGATGACATATATATATATATATATATATAATAGGTTTTTATGCACCATGTTCACTGTTCCTTCCAATGATTCCACAATTCATGTAGAAACTCATCTTTCTTCCTTTCTACATACCTAGCCTCTTTCATTTTCTCTATGGTGGAAATGAAAGATATGGAAACACTTCCACTTTCACTTTAATTCCAATTTTTATACACTATAAAAAGTGAGAGTATGAAATTTTCTTACACTTCCACTCATTTCGACTCGCATTATATTTCAAATGCATGTACAAAACAGACTCAACATTAATGTTTGTCATATATCACATGATTTTTTTTTTTTAAATATTTTGAAATCATCTATTTTTAGAAATCAATGATTTTCACTATTCAAGTAAGAACAAACTTAAAGTCATTATTGAACAACAACAAAAAGTACTATAATGTTAACATTTGACACCTAAATATGAAACTCACTGTGATATAAAAAAAATTCTCATGCGACGTTTTTTTTTAAAAAGTCATCTAAATTCTTACCTATTAAAAAAATCGACGTTGTTTTTATTAAACCTACCTAAATCAACTGAGGTCATGACATCCAATGATTTACTGGTCATGACTTTGATTGTTCTTGGATTACAAAAATAAAATCAACGTTGTTTTTGGTAAAAGAATTTAAAATGTATTTTATAATTAACTATTATATTGACAAAAAATAAACTCACATATGCATATAAAATTTGTTAATCTCTCGCTGATTTTTATTTAATTATAATTATATTTTTCTATCAAAATCACTGGCTAGTGATTCATTTTACATCGTATATAGGTCCAATAAACCAATAAAGCGCATACCATATATCACTAATTAAACAGTGAAAACACTAACAGGAGATGTTATAAATTAAAAAAACTCTTATACAAAAGTTGACAAGTTTAGTTTCAAATTTCATAGCCCTTTTTCCAGGAAAAACTCGGATAGCAAAAAATATATAAATGAGAAGCATGCAATTAATCATGCATTAAAAATGCAGGTTGGAAATTAATATTCGCACCTCTGGTGATATCATCTACGGTATTTGGTAGCGTCACCTCCATTTTCTTCGCTCATTGGCAGCATGCATTGCAAATGCCAAATGCCACCTCCATTTGGTAAATTTCATTATAATTGAAGCGTTCGTCCCATCATTTTACAATTATAAATATGATTGGGGATTTTTAAGCTGTTAATTAAAATATATGTTATGTCACATGATACATCCAATAGGGTCCCTTTTTTATTGTATGATAATACATCGAGACGATTAATTTCGTAAATGATATATTAGAAAGGCCTTTTCCATTATACGAAATTCCATTAGTTTAATTATTTACTAGTGTAGAACTCGTACCTTGTACAGGTAAATGTAATTTGAGAAAATTATAAAAAAAATTATGATCGAATTAAATTAATTTTATATCGAAGTATTTTTTAGAAAAATATAATTCTTGTTGAATCATTGGAAATGATATGCTATGATATATAGGAATTTATATAGACTCATTTAGAGAATAGTTAATATAGAAATACTATATTGATTATTAATCTAAAAATCTTGATAAAATAGATTTCAAATAAATAATTAATGTGTGGTTCATTGACAAAAACTATTAGATTAGTAATTATATCTTTTGAATAAAAACGCCAAAAATATTCATAATATGTATAACTCATGTTTGGATTATAATATAAATTTTTTTAAAGAAAAATAAAATTGACAAAATCGGGAACATGATCCTCTTTATGTTGAATATTAAGTATTATAACAAAATCTTTATTTTTTTTTATGTTTTTTTAGTTTGATATTTGAACAATTCATAATCAAATTTTCAAATCTTAACTACTATATTATACCTTCAAACCAAGTTTTTGGTTAAACATGAATAAAAGAAATTGTTTATAGTTGATCAAATTTTCAAATCTTAAGTTAATATATTTATATAACAATTTTATTGTATAATATAAATGTGAAAATTAATATCCAAATAAAAGAAAATGTTTATAGTTGATCAAAGGTACTGTTTAGACCTATCAACTGGGTCGGGCGGGTCGGGTCAAGTCGGGTTCGGGTCGGGTCAAGTCGGGTACGGGTCGATCGGGTCCATTAAAATTTTCGGGTCAGATTCGGGTCGAAGGTGCCCATTTTTTTATGATTAATATTATGATTTTTAAATTTAATAGAAAAATTATATTAAAAAATTAATATTATTTAATTATTTAATAAAATATTTTAAAATATTTAATATAAATGAAATAAAATATATGAAATAATGGGGTCCCTCGAGCTCAAATGCACTATTCGGGTCGGGTCCTTCTTGACCCAGTGACTTTCGGGTCGGGTCTCGACCCAAAAAAGTCGGGTCGGGTCGGTTTTGACAGGTCTAGTACTGTTCATACGAAAAAATTGAGTTATTTGATGAAATTTTAAAGATTTTTATAGTATAAATTTAGTTAGTTTAAGAAGAAGAAAAAACTAAAAATAGGATTAATCGCAAAATAACACGTAAGCAAAGTTGATCCATAATTGTTTTGGTGTCTCGAAAGGGGATATGAGATCAAACGAAGAGAAACAAATTATTTTGATATTTTAACTTTTTGTTAAAATAAATAAATGAAATAATTCAGCAAAATATATAAAAAAAATCATTACAAATTAGCCAGATAAATAACATTTTTTTAGTTTTTTCTAATTACGTAATGGACCCATCTAAAGTTTTAAAATTTTGATATTAATTTATATCATTACTTCTAGAAAACGATAATTAAAAAGTTATTTGAATAATTAATTAATCAATAGTGGTTGATTTAGGTAGGTGTAAAGTTATCTCAAATTCAAATACTTATAAAATTTGTATATGTACTACATTTAATTTACTTTTGATAATGTGTATAATCATATGAAATTGAATGTTTGTTACAACAAAGATTTATCTGGATTTTTTAGTTGTACTTTTTGTTTGATTTAACAAAATTTTCTTGGTAATTTATAATTGATATTTCACGGTTTGTTAGTGAATATTTTCTTGGTGATTAACAAACTCAATTTATGTTTTTAAAACTGAAAATTATATTTAGAAAAATGATAAGTAATAAGCCTAGATAAACATTGTAAAATCGAAAAATGGAGACCATGTATTTTTTATAGAAAATTATAATCAAATAAAATTGTTAAATAGGAACGTACAGTATACGAAATTCGTTAAAAATGTGATATGATATAATTGTTGTTAAGATGAGTTGTTAAAATTGAAAGGTTTAGAAGACAATCTCAAGATTATATAAATTAATTTTGTTAGGATACATTAGTTTGAAATTTCACTAAATTGTTAATAAAATATGAATGTGTAATAAGTAATAATATAATATAGTGGGCTAAATTATAAAAGCATATGTACTTTGAGTTGAAAATTGTATATATTGTATGATTTTGGCCCATAAATTTATATATGTCAAATTATATATGCAAAGTCTTACAAATAATATTACTAATTACATAAATGAATATAAAATGTATTTTATATATAAGTTTAGTAGGAAATCTATCATATATTAGTTTGACATATATAAGCTTATTTTTTGCAATTTGTAGAAATCAAAATTTATAAAAAAATGTATAAGCATTCAACAAAGTTGTATATAGTTTTTATACATCTAAAGCTAGGTGTGATTATATATTTTTGATTTAAATTAAAATATAATGTTAAGAAAAAAAGTGGATTAATAACAAAATGACACGTAGGATTTGTGGGACCAGAAGCATTTTGGTGGCCCGAAATCTGATAGCTTTAATATATATATATATATATATATAGATGGACCATAAAATTTATTCGGATCATTTTACTCTAAATGGGCCGTAAAATTTGTATGTGTAATAATATAATATAGTGGGCTTGATTATAAAAGAACATGTATTATGAGTTGAAAATCGTATGTATTGTATGATTTTTGTTCTTAAATTTATATAGGTCAAACTATATATGCAAACGCATGAAAATAATATTACTAATTACATAAATGAATATAATATGTATTTTATATATATAAGTTTAGTAAGAAATCTATCATATATCATTTTGACATATATTATAAGCTTATTGTATGTGTAATTTGTAGAAATCAAATTTTATTAAAAAGTTGTATATAGTTTTTATATATTTGAAGTTAGTTGTGATTAGATATTGTGATTTAAATTTTTAAACATTTGAAGTTAGTCGTGATTAGATATTGTGATTTAAATTGAAATATAATGTTAATGAAAAAAGTGGATTAATAATGACACATAGGATTTGTGGGGTCAGAAGCATTTTGGTAGATCTAAATTCATTTGTTTTAATATATATATATATAGATATATAGATTGATCAAATACTTATAAAATTTGTATACGTACTACATTTAATTTACTTTTGATAATGTGTATAATCATATGAAATTGAAAGTTTGTTACAACAAAGATTTATCTGAAATTTTTAGTTATACTTTTTGTTTGATTTAACAAAATTTGCTTGGTAATTTATAATTGATATTTACGGTTTGTTAGTGAATAATTTCTTGGTGATTAACAAACTCAATTTAATTTTTTTAAACTAAAAATTGTATTTAGCAAAATGATAAGTAATAAGCCCAACGAAACATTGTAAAATCAGAAAGTGGAGACCATGTATTTTTTATAAAAAAATTATAATCAAATAAAAATTATTAAATGAGAACGTACAATATACCAAATCCGTTAAAAATCTTATATAATATAATTGTTGTTAAAATGAGTTGTTAAAATTGAAAGGTTTAGAAGAAAATCTCAAGATTATATAAATTAATTTTGTTAAGATACATTAGTCTGAAGTTTCACTAAATTGTTAATAAAATATGTACGTGTAATAATATAATATAATGGGTTGAATTATAAAAACACATGTACTTTGAGTTGAAAATTATATATATATATATATATATATTGTATGATTTTGGCCCATAAATTTATATATGTCAAATTATATATGCAAAGTCATAAAAATTGTATATATAAGATGTATTTGACATATATAAATTTATGGGCCAAAATCTATATATATATATTAAAGCAAAAAAAAGTGGATTAATAATAAAATGACACATAGGATTTGTGGGGCCATAAACATTCTAGTGGCTCGAAATTCAATAGCTTTAATATATATATAGAGATGGGCCATAAAATTTATTCGGGTCATTTTACTCTAAATGGGCCATAAAATTTATATGTGTAATAATATAATAAAATGGGCTTGATTATAAAAGCACATGTACTTAAGTTGTAAATTTTATATATTGTATGATTTTGGCCCATAAATTTATATAGGTCAAATTATATGCATAAAAATAATTTTACTAATTACATAAATGAATATAAGATGTATTTTATATATAAGTTTAGTAAGAAATCTATCATATATTATTTTGACATATATTATAAGCTTATTGTATTGTAGAAATCAAATTTTATAAAAAAAATGTATACAGTTTTTATATATTTGAAGTTAGTTGTGATTAGATATTATGATTTAAAATTTTAAATATTTAAAATTAGTTGTGATTAGATATTCTGATTTAAATTGAAATATAATGTTAATGAAAAAAAGTTAATTAATAAAAAAATGACACGTAAAATTTGTGGGACCAGAAGTATTGTGGTGACTCTAAATTCTTTTACTTTAATATATATATATATATATTATTTTTAGGATTAGTATTATTCCAAGCATGTTAATTATACAAAAACTTAAACCCCCGGCCATGTCCCTTTTACCTCCTATTTGTGAAATCATCACCCCATTGCTTGATTTCTCAAAAATCAGTTCAACCAACTCAACATTTCAAATTTCCGATTATGATATCAATATTCAGTTGGTCTAGTGATTTGACACTAAATTTTCTTAAATGTTTTATCCAAAGATCTCGATTTCGATTCTTATTAAAGACGTGTATGGAGATATTGATATTGGAAGGAATCTACTACTTTGAGTACCAATTTCCAATTGTGATCATCACAGCAGCATTTCCCTTATATAAATAATTATATTATTAGGTTCAAGTGAAAAAGAGTGTATTATAGTCGAGCAGATGTACTATTTAGGACCGTTAGATGATAAAAAATAATTGGTGTTGATTTAAGCAAAAACTAGATACATCATACAAGCTAGATTCTCCATACACATGACACCAAATTATATTTAATGATGATTTTATAGTAAATTTAATTACGTGATATTTTTCTCTCTATATACTAGTAGTATTTAACTATACATGTAATTAGACCTATCAACCAAGTTAGTCAAGTCGGATTCGGTTATTTCGAGTTCGGGTTGAGAACGGGTCGGGTCATTTCGAATAACAGGTCAAGTCGGATCGGGTCATTACAGGTCAGCGAGCGGTTCGGGTTAATCAACGGGTCAAGAGCGTCATTTTTTAAATATTTTGTTCACTATTTAAATATTATTAAATAATTAAAAACTAATTTAAATATGTCAAATTAAGTTGAAATGAATTAAAATAATAATAATAATTATTATTATTTTAATGTAATTGTTATTAGTAGACCAAAATCATATTTTATTTTTATTTTTTATTTATACTATATTAATTTATAAAATTTTGCATTATAGAAAATTATATAAGTACATTAATATTCTTTTTTAGGATACTTGAGCATATTATCATTATTTATATGTCATTTATCATATATATTTTATGTTATATTTTATTAATACTCCACATTTATTCGTTAATCGGGTCGGATTCGGATTGGTCGGGTTCGGTCTCGGTAAATTCGGGTTACCAAAAATTTCGGATAGGTCAAGTTCAAAAGCGGGTCGATCAGGTTGGTAAAACGGGTTCGATCTCTTTTTGACAACTCTACATGTAATGAATTATGGACTATAATTTATGCTTTACAAAAACATATATAGTTTCTCACTCTGTCAATGTTATCAAAGTGTAATTAAATAAATATAGGATCTTTTTATCTCCTCCCAAAAAAAAATATATTTTTATAAATCATCCAGACATAAAAACTATACACAAGTACCTATAGAATAGGATTCGGATAGTATAGTTTTGTTACAATACAACTTTTAGAAAAATAAAATTATCTTGATTGAGGGATTTACTTTGTGTGAAAACACCATCGAAAGGATTAATTTGTCTGTACAAAGGTTTAAGCTGTAGATGAAAAAATAAATGCGAAAATTAATAAAAATTAGTGATTATGTCCATGCTACGCACATGTCTTCTTTTCTTAGTAAATTTTATTCATTTATCTTAGGGCTCGTTTGGTATGATCCAAGAATCGGGTTGGAATCGGAATAACTCATTCTCATTCCTGTAGTTTGTCGTTTGGTATGTTGTCGGAATGGGTCATTCTTGGACATACTCTTTATTTAATAAAATAATTAATATTGTTTAGTTATTTTATAAAAATAATTAATATTATTCAATGAAAATAATTAATATTATTTCATTATTTAATAAAGTAATTAATATTAATTAATTAACTAATATTATTTAATTGTTTAATAAAACATTAATATTATTTAATAAAATAATTAATATTATTTAAATATTTATTAAATAAAGAAAATTATTTAATTATTTATTAAATTAATATTATTTAATAAAATAATGAAAATTTTATAATTATTTATTAAAAATATTTAATATATTCAATAAACATAATTAATATTATTCAATGAAAATAATTAATATTATTTAATACAAATATCTACATATTTAATTATTCAATAAAATAATGAAAAGTATTTATTTATTTATTAAAAATAATTAATATATTCAATAAACATAATTAATATTATTCAATGAAAATATTTAATATTGTTTAATAAAAATAATTAATATTATTTAATAAAATAATTAATATTATCTAATAAAAATAATTAATATTATTTAATAAAATAAATAATGTTAATATAAAATTATTATCAATTATTTAATAAAAAGTAATTTTATTTAATTGCTTAATAATATAATTAATATTATTTAATATAATATCTAATATAATATAAAAGATATATTATATATGAAATAAGGGGTCGGTCAAGCTCGAGTACGAGTTCGGGTTGTGTTTCGGGTTGGTCGGATTTTATATATCTAGTTGGAATGGATGATACCTCAACATTTTTGATGGAATCAAATGCTTCATGAAGTTTGGAATTATCCATTCCATGGAATGAAATCCATTCTATTTTTATCTTTACCAAACATAATTTTGGGAATCAGTCATTCTCATTTTTTATTCCAAGAAATGGAAACCAAACACACCCTTAGTAAGTACATCTTATCTTGTAAAAACATTATTCAATGTGTTCATTTCAAAGACCTTTAATTTATTTAGAAATTTAAATAGACTTTGTTTTCCTGTATATTATAAAGATAATTATTATAAAAATGTGGTGATATGTTGTAAATATCAAATGCCTTAAAAATGAATATTCAATCTATCAGAACCATCTTAAAGAAATAACATAAGTCATCTTCCTACATTTTTTTTTTGGCTTTCTTGCTCCTCCCATGGATCTTTATAAGTTTACTAGGTTGAGTGCCCCGTGCGAAAAAAATGAAATCAGTAATATGTAGTATTCCTTATCGTAGAGAAAATCTTCCAAGTTCATTATTCTTCTATTTTCAGTGTAATTAAAGTGTTTATTTGTACATACATTTAGTTTATTTAAGTCGGTCATTAGGGTAAGTGGAATAAGAAATGATATGCGTCATACGAGAAGTGTAAAAGAGGATGCATAAGAGGTTTATGAAACATCATGTACTTGTCTTCTGAAACATCTCTTTAGATAGTATAATTGTGACATGTAGAGAGTTCTAAAATCAATAGTATACATTAGTGAATATGCATCGGTTATGCTTCTAATATTAATTAATTGTTTAATAAAACATTAATATTATTTAATTATTTAATAAAATAATTAATATTATTTAAATATTTATTAAATAAAGAAAATTATTTAATTATTTATTAAATTAATATTATTAATTATTTAATTGTTTAATAAAATATATAATATTATTTAATAAAATAATGAAAATTTTATAATTATTTATTAAAAATATTTAATATATTCAATAAACATAATTAATATTATTCAATGAAAATAAATAATATTATTTCATTATTTAATAAAGTAATTAATATTAATTAATTAACTAATATTAATTAATTGTTTAATAAAACATTAATATTATTTAATTATTTAATAAAATAATTAATATTATTTAAATATTTATTAAATAAAGAAAATTATTTAATTATTTATTAAATTAATATTATTAATTATTTAATTGTTTAATAAAATATATAATATTATTTAATAAAATAATGAAAATTTTATAATTATTTATTAAAAATATTTAATATATTCAATAAACATAATTAATATTATTCAATGAAAATAATTAATATTATTTAATACAAATATCTACATATTTAATTATTCAATAAAATAATGAAAAGTATTTATTTATTTATTAAAAATAATTAATATATTCAATAAACATAATTAAT
This sequence comes from Rheum nobile, assembly GCA_027886185.1. Lineage (NCBI taxonomy): Eukaryota > Viridiplantae > Streptophyta > Magnoliopsida > Caryophyllales > Polygonaceae > Rheum > Rheum nobile. The sequence continues at coordinate 3,286,338 of WOAB01000073.1, forward strand.
ATTATTCAATGAAAATAATTAATATTGTTTAATAAAAATAATTAATATTATTTAATAAAATAATTAATATTATCTAATAAAAATAATTAATATTATTTAATAAAATAAATAATATTAATATAAAATTATTATCAATTATTTAATAAAAAGTAATTTTATTTAATTGCTTAATAATATAATTAATATTATTTAATATAATATCTAATATAATATAAAAGATATATTATATATGAAATAAGGGGTCGGTCAAGCTCGAGTACGAGTTCGGGTTGTGTTTCGGGTTGGTCGGATTTTATATATCTAGTTGGAATGGATGATACCTCAACATTTTTGATGGAATCAAATGCTTCATGAAGTTTGGAATTATCCATTCCATGGAATGAAATTCATTCTATTTTTATCTTTATCAAACATAATTTTGGGAATCAGTCATTCTCATTTTTTATTCCAAGAAATGGAAACCAAACACACCCTTAGTAAGTACATCTTATCTTGTAAAAACATTATTCAATGTGTTCATTTCAAAGACCTTTAATTTATTTAGAAATTTAAATAGACTTTGATTTCCTGTATATTATAAAGATAATTATTATAAAAATGTGGTGATATGTTGTAAATATCAAATGCCTTAAAAAATGAATATTCAATCTATCAGAACCATCTTAAAGAAATAACATAAGTCATCTTCCTACATTTTTTTTTTGGCTTTCTTGCTCCTCCCATGGATCTTTATAAGTTTACTAGGTTGAGTGCCCCGTGCGAAAAAAATGAAATCAGTAATATGTAGTATTCCTTATCGTAGAGAAAATCTTCCAAGTTCATTATTCTTCTATTTTCAGTGTAATTAAAGTGTTTATTTGTACATACATTTAGTTTATTTAAGTCGGTCATTAGGGTAAGTGGAATAAGAAATGATATGCGTCATACGAGAAGTGTAAAAGAGAATGCATAAGAGGTTTATGAAACATCATGTACTTGTCTTCTGAAACATCTCTTTAGATAGTATAATTGTGACATGTAGAGAGTTCTAAAATCAATAGTATACATTAGTGAATATGCATCGGTTATGCTTCTACATTTCCGTTGTTCACACCAGAGTTTTTTTAATCATTGTATTTCTTTTCGTTCACAAGTTTAGTTAAGCTCGCAAAATATCACACTTATTATGCCTCTTAAATAATAGATAAGGCGCCTTTAACAGAAGCAATAATTTTTTTTAGACAACGTCTTCTACGTATATGTAAAAGAAATTATGCATTATTTAGCAAATACAATGTGAGACCATGCATTCGTAGAAGCTTTTGAATAGTAAGAGATAAGAAAGTCATATAAAAATTGTACATCAACACCTGTGATACATTATTGAGGATGCATAGAACTAAGATTAGTCAAAACTCACAACTCACAAAAGAACTGTTAAGACACAACTTAACCTTATTATCAGGTAAGAGTAATTTCGTCTCACTTCCACTTAGCCCTCTACATGAGATTAGCCTAGACACCAAAGAGTTTAACTACATCTATTGTCGTATAATACAAAATTTTAAAGGCTTTAAATGATCTCATTAATTATAACATTTCAAGTTGCTAAGAGAATGGAAGTTTAAATCTCATTCCATCGCATTTAGCACAGAGCACAGAAATCTATGTTCTTTTACAAATACAGTTAACTTCACATTGATTGCACACTTTTAAAGCATTTGAAGTCCCATATACCAGTAGGTACAATCACCACATTTACCATGTCCTGGATGAGAAAAGACAAGACAACTTCTATCAAGCCCATATAATGACTATTTCATATCTTTATATAGAGATGGGCAGCTAAGCATTGTGATCTATGACCTATAATGATATAACCTTGATCTTAAAATGCCCTCAACATTGTCAATGCCCCTCAAAAAGATGGAAGACTATTTTCTATGTATCTTGAGCAGTCTTCGTGAATATGCTAGAAAAAGTACAAAATCCTGTAAAGCAGATAGACATGTGCATAATTATTTCCAAATGTAACAAATTAGTATAAAGGAGTCTAAGTATCCAACTATCTAAATATAGAGATGGGCAGCAATAATTTGAGTAGAACTGAAACGCCAATATTCTATATGTGGAAGCCCTTCAAGACCAAGTCATATGCATGCATACACACACATTTTAGTCTATGACAGGGTGCACAAGTTGCTTTAGGCAAGTGGAGCAAAAAAGCAGAGCACATTGAATTTTTAGTGCACAGATGAAGCCTGTTTTTGATAATATTGGTGGAAGAGTATGTAAATACCTGAGCTAAGAAGCTCCTCTTGTGCTTCAGTCTTATTGTCTTGAGAAATCAAATCAGCGTGACTAAATAATGGAGCATCTTCAGTTCCTTTAAATTGATCCTCTTTAGTAGTGTCCTCCAATGTTTTAGTTCCAATACTTTATGTCTGTGAACTATCAAACCTCACATTCACAAGCTCAACTGTAAGACTGCCATTGGAGGATTTTGGCAACTCCACCTCCCCTTGGGCACTTACATTACTCTCTTCATGGGTGCTTTCTACTAAAGCCTGGCTTCCTAGTGCAATTTTGCTAGCATCTTCAGATGGAGCAGGTTGGGTCAGACTCAACGTACTCTAATCTGAGCTATTAGGCTGCTCCCCAGCCCTCAGGGAATTAGTTGGGGCACCACTTTCGTTCCTCAACACCTGACCACTATCAACAATGTACATGACAAAAGAAGGATGCTTCAACCGAGTAGTATTGGATACAATATGAAACTTTGCTAACAGAATCTGTTACACTACCGAAGCAAATTTCACCATAAAGTTTTTTACAAATTTACCTAATAAGTGGTTTTCGAACAAATAGTTCAAATGTAAATAGATGTTTTTCTTAAGACATACCAAAATAACGTCACTTTTAACCATTTTGTGACAAATACACCGCTCAGGAAAATGACAGATAGAATTTTCATGTTCTTCCTCTTTGATTAAAGAGGATGCAGCTCTATAGTAATGAATGTCATTTGCTGAGGTGCCAAACATGATGAATGGTCAGAATATTTTATAGTATGTGGCTTCGATATAAAAGAGCATACAAATTCCTTTATCTGTTTGAGGAGCTAAAATAATGAAAACAAGATAACTTGTAACTTTGTAAGATAGTTTAAACAAAGAAATAGAATCAGTTGTAACAGACCCTTTTCCACATAGAATTTTTTTAAAGTAAGTAGTTCAGAGGGCTCACCTAGAATTAGATCCGTCTACTGAACTAACCCAATCATCATGTGGGCATGGTCCATGTTGTTTCTTAGGAATAGCTGCCTTAATGTACTCTATTTCCAGAAGTTTTTCCTGTTAAATTAAAGTTATTATTAGTATTCAATGTAAGAAATTTGTGCCTCTCCTTAGCAAAGAAGATGCAGTAAGTAATAGTGCATGATAAGTCATAACATAAAAATTATGTAAGCAGTACTTTGCATAATTAAGTTTCTAGTTTCAAAAAGCTATCCCACAACATAAGAATCCAGGCAAAATTACAATCTTTCTGCCTAAAAAAACAATTGAAGTTCCTCCAAATCGGTATCATTGACTGTATCCCAGCAGGCGAAACAGTATGAGTCTCATAGTTTTGAAAGTACAAACAGCCAGTGAAGAAGAAAGATGAATAATCTCGAGACAAGTATACCATAGAAATGCCCTTAGCCTTAAGGAAGTCTTTAAGCGGCAACCGAAGAAGCTCGCCATCAATCAGAAAATGGAACAGCTCAACCTCCCATTCGTCGTTCTCTACCCCAAAAACGATAGCAACATCATAAGAAGCAAAGCAAACAAAACTTTCGAGCACAGACATCTAATTCCAACGAGATTGAAACGAAAACCTAGACTCCAATTTCATACTCAATTCACTGCTTCAAAACTAAAAGAACGAGACTTGAACCTGTGCTAGCGGTTGATCTCAAATTGGGTTCCCTCTGGCACAAACCAAAAGACAATTCAGCACCAGAATCACAGACTCATAAACTACTCCTTGTTAACCATAGAGCAGTAGAGTATAATGAGTTCCCTCTGGCACAAAGCAAAATTGGGGCAAGGCACAAATAATTACAATTGAACACCATAACAACACAAATTTTCACAAACAGAATCAAATTTTAATCTAAAAGCATTTCGGGAAAAAAAACTTAATTAGGGTTTTGGAGAATAGTTGCCATTCAGTATTCATTGGAGACTGCCTAAAAGAGTAAAAGGTAAGGTGAGGAGAAGGAGAAATCAAGGAAAGATGAACCTTCATTTCGACCTCTGTTGATCTCAAATTGGACGCCCCAAAGAGAGAAAGCGGCAGTGGCTGTGCTAGCGGTTCAACGGTGGAAGGAGTTTGTCAACCAATCGGTTCTTCCAGACAAGAAATGAGAAAGGGAAAGGACCATCGAACAACATCTTCCACAGAAGAACCGATGGTTGGCTTGACAAGCCATTTCCATTCGATCTCTTCCGATGAAGAAAGATGAGACGATAATTAAGGCAAATCACACCTCTCCTTCCAGCATAGGCGGCGGCGCATTCTCCGTCCAACACCACCTCTTACTTCTCTTCGTCCTCCTATTTCTTGAGTTGTTCAGATTTAAAAACCAAAGACGCACGGGAGAAGACAATGGCATACCCGTAAATTATACGAAATTAAGAGTGTACTTTCAAAAGGCAAAAGTTATAAAGTGAAAAAAGGAAAATCAATAAATTAGTTAGTCCTATAAATAAATGATACGTACAAAAACATCCTAAGGTGCAGCTAAACACAATACACAACACATTTAAATTCATGCATATATGTGAGATGCTCCTCTCCCATATTTTAGTTCTCCCACATTTTAGTTGTAAGGACATAGAATTCAATATCACTAAAATCCTAAGTTCAATATATATATATATATCAATAATCATTTATATGATAAAAAAATATTATAAACTTGTTCAAATAATGTAAATAAATATTGAATTTAAGCTTCAAAAATAATGCACATAATATTTAAAAATCTGATGAAGTGAAACTTTCTATTATCTCACCTCAAGTGTTACTTTGTAAAAATTGTTTGAAAATCCTTATTGTCTTTCAAATGCATGTATATGTATATATATCTATAATCTATTGGATGTCCTATTATTCTTATTTCTTTTAAACACTTTGAAATATTTTCTCAGTACATTTAATGATAATTAAATTTATAATAGTTGTTTATCTTTCATAACCTTAATTTAGCAAGGATTCATAACTTTATACTACTATAATTGAGTTGGTCACTTAAAATGATATCTAAGATGTCATTTGTTATACGTTAAACTAACATAATACAAATGTTACCTTTAGTTTACGTAATATAGAATTGTGCAGAATAATTCTTTCAACATGAGATATATATATGATTATTGTGACTAAATTAACTATCTATGAAAATATATGAAAGTAGGATTTCTTTTCTGGTGCAAACTAATTTCATAATTTTTTGAAGTTAATTACTTGAGATTTAAACTTAGAATCAACTCATTAATAATTTAAAATATGTTGTGCACACGACGATTTAATTTATGTATTCTATAGCACATTAAGTTTTATAACATCTTAGGGCATGTTTATTGGTGAGATCCTTCACGGGGCTTTTAGCATATTTTTTTTTGTTCAAGAAACTCATCAAAAAGTTTCATTTTATTAGTGAGACTCAATATGGTCTCATCAAACCTATTGAAAATTACAATTATACCCTTTTACAATAAATTATCAATATATTTTTTATATTAAAATATATTTATATTATATTATTAAAATGAAATTATTTAAATTTATTTTAGTTCAAGAGTTTTATTAAAAAATTAAAAATTAAGGAAATTTAACGACAAAAGTAAATAAACGAATGATGGATGCATAAATTGAAGAAAAAAACATTACATTAAAACAACTTAAACTAATGTAAATAACCGAACTTAACAACAAACATCATACACGAACATGATACATGACTTAAATAATTAAAAAACAACACATAACACCGGAACAACTTAATTATCGCCAAATCGTTGCCAAATGTGTTCATAAAAAAAACTCTCTTATAACACACTAAATACATACTCTGAAAATTTGAAAATTTTATTTTATTTGGGTATGTAGAAAGGCCAAAAAGGAATAACGACTCGCTTAAATATAGGGAAAAGTTATATACACACGAAAAATCGTCTAAACGCACACTATTTGGTGCGGTTAAGTTAAACGTACATGTTGGTGCGTTAAACCTTAACGCACAAGGGACAAAACTGGAAAAAAAAGTGAAAAATATCTAGAATTGGTGCGTTAAACCTTAACGTATGGCACTGTAGTTGTGCGTTAAATCTTACCGCACAAGTTAGCAATTGGGCCTGTGACGCGGCTTAAAAATAAATAAATTTTGGTGCATTAAGGTTTAACGCAAAAAAAAAAAAAAAAAGGTTAACATTAACAGTACAACTATATGATATAACCAAATTGGATATAACCAAACTAGATATAACTATACTATATAATCATAGTGTATAACTATATGATATAACCATAGTATATAACTATAGGATATAACGATATGATATAACCAAATTGGATATAAACATAGTATAAAACTATAGAATATAATACATGATATAACCATAGTATATATAACCAAATTGGATATAACTATAGATATATAACCATAGTATATAACAGTAGAATATAATATTGGATATAACCATATTATATAACAAAAGAATATAACCATAAGATATAATCATAGTATATAACTATATGATATAACCATATGATATAACCAAATTGGATATAACTATAAGATATAATCATAGTATATAACTATATGATATAACCATAGTATATAACTATAAAATATAATATAAGATATAACCATAGTATATAACAATAGAATATAACCATGAAATATAATCATACTATATAACTATAGTATATAACGATATGATATAACCAAATTGGATATAACTATAAGATATAATCATAGTATATAACTAGATGATATAACCATAGTATATACACTATATAATATAATATATAACCATAGTATATAACTATAGTATATAATGATATGATATAACCAAATTGGATATAACTATAAGATATAATCATAGTATATAACTATATGATATAACCATAGTATATAAACTATATAATATAATATAGTATATAACCATAGTATATAACGATATGATATAACCAAATTGGATATAACCATAGTATAAAACTATAGAATATAATACATGATATAATCATAGTATATATAACCAAATTGGATATAACTATAAGGATATAACTATAAGGATATAACCATAGTATATAGCAGTAGAATATAATATAGGATATAACCATAGTATATAACAATATAATATAACCATAAGGTTTAATCATAGTATATAACTATATGATATAACGATATGATATAACTAAATTGGATATAACTATAAGATAAAACCATAGTATATATAGTTATAAGATATAACCATAGTATAACTATAAGATATCCATAGTATATATATACTATGGTTATATCTAATTTGGTTATATTCTATAGTTATATAATATGGTTATATCATTTATCTTATAGTTATATAACTATATGATATAACTAAATTGGATATAACTATAAGGATATATATAACCAAATTGGATATAACTATAAGATATAATCATAATATATAACTATATGATATAATCATAGTATATAACTATAGGATGTAATATATGATATAACCATAGGATATAACTATATGATATAACTATAGAATATAATATAGGATATAACCATAGTATATAACAATAAAATATAACCATGAAATATAATCATATTATATAACTATAGTATATAACGATATGATATAACCAAATTGGATATAACTATAAGATATAATCATAGTATATAACTATATGATATAACCATAGTATATAAATTATATAATATAATATAATATATAACCATAGTATATAACTATAGTATATAACGATATGATATACCAAATTGGATATAACTATAAGATATAATCATAGTATATAACTATATGATATAACCCTAGTATATAAACTATATAATATAATATAGTATATAACCATAGTATATAATTATAGGATATGACGATATGATATAACCAAATTGGATATAACCATAGTATAAAACTATAGAATATAATACATGATATAACCATAGTATATATAGGCAATGGCTAAATACACGCGGAAAAATAGCTAAATGGACGCTATTCTACACGCTTAAGCTAGGCGTGTGGTTTTACACGCTTAATCTAGGCGTATAGGGGTATTATTGGTATTTTGAAAAGACAGACAGCAGATCCCACTAGAGAACAAAAACACACGCTTAGCTTAGGCGTCTGGTTACACGCCTAATCTAGGCGTCTGGTTACACGCCTAATCTAGGCGTCTGGTTACACGCCTAATCTAGGCGTCTGGTTACACGCCTAATCTAGGCGTTTGGTTACACGCCTAGATTAGGCGTGTAAGCAGACGCCTAGCTTAGGCGTGTATATGTAGTCGTTGTACTAACTGCTATAATATAAACGTTTAGCTTAGGCGTGTATATTATAGTTGTTGCTTAACGATTATATGTCTTTCTATTTATAGTCGAAGGTCCATTTCATTTCCCAGAAACTGAAATTGTGTACTCCTAAATTTTAAAGATGTATCATAGTGGTGAGAATAGTAGTGACGAACAAAACGAGTGGGTTCAAAGTGAAGAAGAAGAGGAGGAGGGCGACGAATGGATGCAATCGAAATTTGTGTTAGACGAGGAAGACGAGGAAGCGGAAGGCGATTGGGACCCTAGCGGCGAATTTGTGGTTAGTGTTTAAAAAATTATTCTTTCGTTCATCGGTAATTTAATTCGTAATTAGTGTGTTAAATATTATACTTAATTAGATAGTCAATATTTAGCATGAATTTGTAGTTATATAATTGGAAATCATATGTAGTGTAATGATGTAGTCCTTAAAAAATTGAGCTCATTCGTTCATCGTTATTTTAATTCGTAATTAGGTAGCCAATATTTAGCATGAATTCGTAGTTATATAATTGGAAATCATATGTAGTGTATAACATAGTTAACATAAACCGCTATATTTATAGGGGAAAGACTATAAAGAGCAGTTTACTACGGACCTAGTGTGGAATAGTAAGGAAGAATTGTACAAATGGGTGAAAGAAAAAGGAAAGGAGCTTGTGATAGCTTTGGTGAAGCGTAACTCAAGTCCGTACCAAATTAGTATAGTGTGCGATAGGTTTGGGCCCTGGAGATCGGGGAGGCCGAAGGTGAACAAAGAGAATCCAGAGTTGCCGGTTCCTAAAATCCGAAAGTCGAGATCCAAAAAGTGTGGGTGTAAGTTTGAGATAATGGGTGTTCGGAAGAAGAAAGAGGCATGGACGGTTGGTGAAAAGTGGATGTTGGGTGTGATTGAAGGTCGGCACAACCATAAGCTACGAACTAGCTTTGAAGGTCATGCATTCATGGGTCGAATGACCGAGGCGGAGCAGGTGTGCGCTAGGAGGTGGGGAGACGGTCGCAAGACGCCGAATCAAATTGTTTCGGAATTGAGGCAAAACTTCCCGTGAAATGTGACTTCCAGGAAGCAAGTGGCCAACTTCTTACAGAAGCTGCAGTACGAGGATTTGGGAGACTTAACGGTTACACAGTGGTCCATAAGGTTTATGGTTGAGCAGAATTACATAGTTCATCCTTTGAGGGATGCAAAGACTGATGAGGTTGCAATATTATTTTTTGCTAATCCGGAGTCGCTGCGGTTGTTGAAGAAGTTCTCGTACGTGATAATCATTGACGCGACATACAAGACAAACAAGTAAGTCATTAATTGTAATAATGTGTAGTTTATTATGACATAAATTGTTATAGTATTTCATTTAAAAATGTGTATTGTATTTTGAAATGTTTTCCGTAGATATGGAATGTCACTTGTGGAGATTGTTGGTTTCACCAACACTCATAAGACGTTCAACATTGCTTATGCATTCACCCGGGCGGAACAGATTTACCATTACACGTGGATAATGAGGAAAGTTCGAGCATTGTGTTTGGATTTGGGAGTGATGCCTACTGCAATAATGACAGATTGTGAGAAGGCCCTCATAACTGCTATCCGGAGTATTTTCGGCACCGAAGTTCAACACCTCTTGTGCTGGGTGCATATAAAGCACAACATCGAGGCACGTGCCTCATCCATCTTGAAGAGGAAGGAAAGTGTGGATGCCTTTGCAAACCAATGTTGAGCACTTTTTTGCTCAGCTAGTGAAGAAAGCTATGAAGAGAGGCTTGCCGTATTACGGACATCGTGGAAGAAAGGCCTTGTCGGATACGTGGAGGGCACATGGCTTATTCCGTACAAGACGAGCATAGTAAGGGCGTGGACGGATCATCATCTTCACTTCTTCACGAGGACTTCAAACAGGTATGGCGTGCACAATATGTTGTTTTTTGTACTCATAGTTGTTAATGTCGTACTAACGTCATGTGATTTGACAGGGTTGAGGGGATGCACAAGGTTTTGAAAGATATTATTGGCTCTAGTAGAGGGGGCTTCAACAGAGTGATCGTGAGGATTCACCATGCCATCATCCTTCAAGTAGATCAGATTAGGGGGAGCATGAACCTTTCACTTTCCAAACGACCAACGGATTTCGATGATGCATCGATGCCGGCAGTTGTACGAGCTACTTTTTCTAGGCTCTTCTACCAAGTGTCTGATAGGTGCTTTGATATGTTGTTGGGATATTACGATATGTTGAAGAAGGGGGAGTTCTCAGAAGAATGCAACGAACCATTGCAGAAGCCCTTGCTCAGAATTATACTGGCTTCACATGCCATTGATGGGTTTAGTGTTTGCCACACTCTATCAGGTTGGTCTCGTCTTATTAACATGGGAAGTTCCGACGTTTTGCTTACCGTTGAGGAATAGGACATCAAGCATGGGACCTCCAGACAAGATTCTCGCCATGGCACACGTAGGCAATCATGATCACTTCATACCGGTAAAGGTTTTTTCTAATAAAAATATTTATGAAATTAGGTTACATTGTTTTCACTACTAAAATAGTTTGTGTGTGTATATGTAGGTGGTGCTTAAGGAAGGGTCGCCAATACCGCACACACCTGGTGCGTGGCGTAGAAACGCAGATCGAAACATTCTGTGGTGGACAACAAAGTTTGAGTTGAATTTGAAGATGTATCGAGATTACCGCATTGCATATTGTCGGGCACCAGATCCTTTTATGTATGTGGGAGACGGATCCGTTCATGTACTTGATTGATTACACGATTATGTAATGTAATATTTAGACATCTTTGATGTGTTCATATCATTAATTTGATGTGTTTTTATTTAAGTTCGAAGTAGTTCTAAGTGTACTAGATATAATGAAATACTATAGTATATAAGTGTAACTATACTAGATATAATGAAATACTATAGTATATAAGTGTAACTATACTAGATATAATGAAATACTATAGTATATAAGTGTAACTATACTAGATATAATGAAATACTATAGTATATAAGTGTAACTATACTAGATATAATGAAATACTATAGTATATAAGTGTAACTATACTAGATATAATGAAATACTATAGTATATAAGTGTAACTATACTAGATATAATGAAATACTATAGTATATAAGTGTAACTATACTAGATATAATGAAATACTATAGTATATAAGTGTAACTATACTAGATATAATGAAATACTATAGTATATAAGTGTAACTATACTAGATATAATGAAATACTATAGTATATAAGTGTAACTATACTAGATATAATGAAATACTATAGTATATAAGTGTAACTATACTAGATATAATGAAATACTATAGTATATAAGTGTAACTATACTAGATATAATGAAATACTATAGTATATAAGTGTAACTATACTATATCATCACACGCTTAAGCTAAGCTTGTTCATCACACGCTTAAGCTAAGCTTGTTCATCACACGCTTAAGCTATGCGTCTAGGAACACGCTTAGCTTAAGCGTGTTATTATGCATGGTGATTCATGGGACTGCCATGCATTCCCCATGCAAGTACGTTGTCCTTCTATTTTATGGTTCGATAACGTTATGTTGCTCTCTCGTACACGTAGGTAAGCATCAAACCACATAATAAACATGAACAAACATAGTAAACCAAATAAGATAAATACATAACTTTTACATAAATACTATGTACATATGAATCCTGTCTAATCCTAAACATAAAAAACTACTGTGGCTGCGAGCCACTACCTTCGCCAGGTTCCGTGACAGAATCACGAAACATCTGGGACTGGTGAGGTGGGGGTGGGGCCATGGGGGGAGGCTGCCCAGTCAACATATGCAGCCATAACGCCGCGTGTTGCTCGAACGTCCGTGTCGCCGCCTCAGGTGTGTGTAAATAAGTGCGGATATCACCGGCAACCACCTGAATGCGTTGTATAGAAAGCAAGTAATATTTGTCAAAATATTGCAAAATATAAAGTTATAGATAAATCATTCAAATAATTCGACAAAAGTTAGCGTACCGCGACTGCGTCAACGCCTGGAGGGACGTGGATAAGGCCGACCGGACGATCACGTCTGACTGAACCGGGATCGACTAATGGATGAGAACACTCGTCATACCAATCTAAATAATCGGCAGACATGTCCCACCCATGTGTCGCAACCGATCCCTGGAGGTCAATCAGGGGTCTCGGGTCTGCATCCCAAGCCAGTAGAAGCTCATCCGCAAAACTCACCTCGTATCCCTTGATTTCCGCTTTCCTGACGACCTTGGCCGGCTGAATGGGCAGAACTGGGATAGGCTGCATCATCCCAAACTGCCTGAGGACTCTGTCCGGGTGGTACGGCTCCTGAACATCTACAATGCGCAGTATACCGCGAAATCTGGCAGGAGCTACCTCAGGAGCCTGGAAGTCCAACCCCACCCAGGGGGTCCAAGTAATCTGTAAAGTCAAAAAGGCAAAGTGAATACATATATACTAAAATAAATTAAAGACTAAGATATCGAAAATTACGTGTACTATTCTACCTCCTCGTATCTCATGCGGTCCAACATGCGGCGTATGGCGATCAAACGACCGGTGTCTCTACTGTTCGGCACCTCCGCGGCACCACAAACAGCTCCTCCAAAGGCCTGAGGGTTCGTGACATATTGTTCCCGAAAATGTGGAAAATATGCCCAAACCCAGCACTGTAAATGAATAACTAAGGACATTAATGACCAAAATATTAAAACGCAACTTAATATTTGACTAATCTATCTAATATCTTACCCTGATCAGAATCCCGCACGATGCAATGCCCTGTGCTCCACGCCTAGACGCCTGTCCCAAGTTGCGGTAGACGTACGATAGAATCCCAGCTCCCCATGCAGTGTCGCATGTGACGTCGTGGTCAAACAAAAGCGCCAACCACTTCTGCTTCGCGGCGTTAGTGGACTTGTCCACCAGTACAGTCGAGCCGAGAAGCAAGAAGAGGTATTACGTAGCAATAACGCCCTCGTCACGAACCTCACTCCTCATCCAGGCCTCCAGTACTGTAGTCTCTAAATGCCCCAAAGGAATACCACCAGCTGTGTGCCATCTCCTCACCTCCTCCTCAGCAACGCCCAGATCAGCACATATGCGTTGTCTCACTGTCGGCTCATCGAGGTCTGAAGTGCAGCTCCTCCCACGTATGGGAACCTGTAAGATCTGGTGAATATCAGCAAGGGTGATGGTCATCTCTCCGAAGGGCATATGAAATGTGTTCGTCTCGGGATGCCATCTCTCCACAAATGCCGAAATCAACGCCGCATCCATGCTGCATGCTATGCCTAGTGTGCGTAGACCGGTAAGCCCGCTCCGCTCCGCCAGCCTAAACCACGTATGTGGCTCAGGGCTAATGTAATGCTCGTGTGTAGAACAATGGGCTGTGCGGAAATGGATCCTCAGAATCTTACGACTCTGAATTAACGGTATTTAAAATTAGTATACAATTTCGAATAAAAAACATTTATAGGTAAAACACATAAACTAAAAAACCTAAAACATACCAGGTCCTGCTCCGCCTGACGACGGGCTACCCCGCTACGACGAGGCTCCGCCTGCTCGGCAATCTGAGGAACAGGAGCATCCTCAACAACTGCAACGTCTCCTCTACGTCTCCGTCTCCTCTGCTGTACATGAGGCGGCATCTGCGGAAGTGCCTCAGGAGCGGGTTGAGGTATAGGACGGTCAAATATGGCCCGAGCAATGTGTGTCTCGTAGCTAGAGAGAAGAATCGGACACCTTGGGCCTCCAGGCATCCAAGGATGGTAAGTATGTACAACAAATGGACCGGCAAGAGGTGGAGAAGAAGGACCAACATGAGGTGGAGAAGAAGGACCAGCATGAGGTGGAGAAGAAGGACCGACAGAAAGTGGAGAAGAAATATCGGCAGAAGGTGTAGAAGAAGGATCAGCATGGGATGGAGAGGGACAGGAGTAGGTATCGACCCAAAAAAAGGCGGGGAATGAAAAAATGGAATGTCGTCCGTACTCAACTCCTGCGTCGGTAATGTAGGCTCCACAGACTCAACAAAGTCATACCCTGTCCCATGACGCGACTGCTCCTCAACAGCCTCATCATCAACCGTCATCGGCTCAGCTACCAAGTCCTCGGCGTCCTCCAAATAGTCATCATCATCGGTGCCGGTCATAGGCGGCTGCGAAGATACCGCACTAGACGACAATATATCAGTACTCACAGTACCGGCGCGGCGACGAATAGACTCCGATATACCAACACGCCGGGTGCGGTTAGCAACAACAGGTGTCGGCTCCGTCCGCCCAGTAGGGGTAATGACCGCCAATATACTCTAATTTTTTAGATACTATTTTAATTAGGGACTAATTAATACATTTAGAAACTTAAATGATTAATTTTAGAATTTATTATACTTGTTATTTTCTAAATATACTATACGAGCCAATAATTCTAATCTATAACTACATAATTTACGAAAATTAGGGACTAATTATTTACTAAATTTTTCTATTTCAAATTAACAACATTATTTACTAAATTAATTTTAGAATTTACTAAATTATTTAATAAATTATTTGCTAAATTAGAGACTAATTATTTACAAAAAAAATTACGATAATAATGATCAATTTAAAATTTAAAATTTAAAATAATACCGCTCGTAGACCGATTTGACTCGATCCAGGCGTCATCGGAGTTGTATCCGCTAGGTCCCTAGCTCGACCTCCCCTTCCACCACGGGTCCGAGCTCCGCCGGAAACCACCAAGCCCTCCTCCTCCTCCTCCTCTACCGCCATCCACGCAGACATTCCGCCGGAGCTCGCACCACCGGCGCCGGAAGCGCCTCCTCCAGCAGCCTCCGCGTCTCTCGGCGTCGCGCCCCCGGTCGCCCCTTGCTCCAGATTTCCGGCTGCCGCTCCGCCGCCGCTTTTGGACCTCTCTCCGCCGCCAATGAACTCGCCCAAACCATCCCAATCACAATCCATGCCTAATTTCAAACAATCGAAGCAAATGGAGGAGAGATTTCGTCGAAATCGTTTTTGAATTTTTTAGGTTTGAAAGCGTCTGGAGGAAGAAGACGAAGTGGAAACTTAAGCGTCTAAAACAAGACGCCTAACTTAGGCGTCTGATTTTACTGGGGAATGGGCCGGCCCAATAACCCATATAACCACACGCCTAGATTAGGCGTCTGGACAGACGCCTAAGTTAGGCGTCTGGGTTTACTGGGGAATGGGCAAAGGCTATTGGGCCGGCCCAATAACCCATATAACCAGACGCCTAATCTAGGCGTGTGGTTAAACGCCTAAGCTAAGCGTGTGGTTCATACATGTTTTCGAAAATGGCAAGAATACCCCTCCACGCTTAGATTAGGCGTGTAAAATCAGACGCTTACCTTAAGCGTGTAGAATAGCGTCCATTTAGACAATTTTCCGCGTGTATTTAGCATGTCCGTATATATAAC
This sequence comes from Rheum nobile, assembly GCA_027886185.1. NCBI lineage: Eukaryota > Viridiplantae > Streptophyta > Magnoliopsida > Caryophyllales > Polygonaceae > Rheum > Rheum nobile. The sequence continues at coordinate 3,302,377 of WOAB01000073.1, forward strand.
CAAATTGGATATAACTATAAGGATATAACCATAGTATATAGTAATAGAATATAATATAGGATATAACCATAGTATATAACAATACAATATAATCATAAGATTTAATCATAGTATATAACTATAGGATATAACGATATGATATAACTAAATTGGATATAACTATAAGATAAAACCATAGTATATATAGTTATAAAATATAACCATAGTATAACTATAAGATATCCATAGTATATATATACTATGGTTATATCTTATAGTTATATCCAATTTGGTTATATTCTATAGTTATATACTATGGTTATATCATATAGTTATATACTATGATTATATAGTATAGTTATATCTAATTTGGTTATATCTCTATAGTTATATCCAATTTGGTTATATCATATAGTTGTACAGTTAATGTTAACCTAAAAACATTTTTTTTTGTGCGTTAAACCTTAACGCACCAATTTTTTTTTGAAGCCGCGTTACATGCCTAATTGCTAACTTGTGTGGTAAGGTTTAACACACAGCTACAGTGCCATACGTTAAGGTTTAACGCACCAATTCTGGATATTTTTCACTTTTTTTTCTTCCAGTTTTGTCCCTTATGCGTTAAGGTTTAACGCACCAATTCTGCATCCGCCTCCACGTCCAACTTGCCTCCCCTCAGCCTCCACCCGGTGGCGACCCGGCTCGCGTTGATAATCTCCGTTACGTACGAGTCGTTGAGTCAATGGACCGTACTACTCCCGCCGCCGCTCAACAACGCCATCTCCTTCTTCTTCCTCCTCTTCGAGGGGCGATTTCTCCAAATCCGGCGGCAGATTCCGAAGTAGAGATGACAACGGGGCGGGGATTCCCCGTGGGGAATCCCCGCTACGGGGAATTTAAACGGGGATGGGGGCGGGGGGAAATTTAAACCCCGAACGGGGACGCGGAGCAGGGATAGAGGTCCCCACCCCGTTCCTCGCCCCCGACGGGGAAACCTACGGGGATCCCCGCCGTATACAATATTTTTGTGATTTTTTTAACCTTAAATCCTAAATTTTATATTGTTTAGTCCCTAAACCTTGTACCCTTTAGACGTTAAACCATAAATCTCAAATCATTTATACCCTAAATCGTAATAATATATAAATTTAGACAAAATTTAAAAAAATTATGTGTAGTGAAACGGAGACGGGGACGGAAGAAGATTTTGATCCCCGTTTGGGGACGGAGGCGGGGACTAGGGCCAAAAACGGGGACGGGGAGAGTACTCCTGCCCCAAACCCGCCCCGTTGTCATCCCTATTCCGAAGGGAATCTTGTAGACGGTGAGGACGAAGCATCCAACGAGCGCGCAGGGGCAGCAGCAGCAGATCGCGGCGCACTCCGCCGCCGCACTTCCGGCCATCTCGCCGACCTTGAGGCTGTTCTCGCGCGACAGAAGCGGTTGTCGCCGGTTGTTGACCACCGGAGACGGTTGGATCACGATTTGACCTGTCATCGCGATCGATCAAATAAAGTAGTCACAATTCAGATTCCCACGCACACAACACTAAATCGAACAACGAAACTAGAAATTAAGAAGCCTGGTTACAAGATTGAAGAAATAGCGTTTGAAATTGGAAATGTGGCCGCGGGAAGCGAGGTTGAAGGCGGCAGAGAGGGAGAGAATGGGAAGTCAGAAGCCGAACAAAATAACACTAGTTGAATGACACTGGAGAGAGATTTATAAATTAATTAATGATGATTTTGTTTGCATTCATAGCAAAGAGACGAGATTTGGGGGGGTTTAAGTTTTTTTTTAAAAAATAATTTATGTTAGTAAGTTGCGAGAAGGGCATTTGGAAAAAAAAAAAACTCGAGGGTACTACGCGAAATTAGTAAATCTTTGGGATATCAGGCGAATTTCGCCATACCTCAGGGATATCAGATGAAATTTTCGTATAATATATATAGAATTAAGCTCTAGTGAAACGGAGAATTATGGTAAAGCGAGGATATTAATCTAGAGCGTTGGATGAGAATATGATTAATGATCATGATTTAATCTAAAGGATTGCAAAATAGGCTGGTGGATTCACTCACACACAATTTTTCCATTAGCATGATTTGGGGATTTGTTTTAATCCCAAATCTTTCCATAACAGAAGCAAAAAAATGATTCCCTGATTTGCTTCCCCTTTCATGAACCTCTCTCGCATTAGGCTCGGCTGTGGAGCGGTTTCTTTGCCTCCCCCAAATTGGCATCGGCCATACGAAGAAGATCCTCCCGCTGACATGGTCTCGTCGGGAGAGCGTACAGAACCCTGTTGGGCCCGGAAGCGCAAATTCGAGGCCAACTAGGAGTAACGACAATTCTGTTGACAATCAAATGACACCCAGAAATAATGACAAACACAGAATATCAGGATAACCAGATCACAGACAAACTCAAGCAACATAATAATCACAATAACCAACACATGAATTTAACGTGGGAAAACCCTCAATCACGAGAGGGAAAAAAAAACTCACGACCGGCCAACCAAGACAATCAATCCACTAATCAACAAATCAGTACAAGTGTTTAACAATACAAGTCCCACACACAGGAGACAAACATGGAGATCTCAAACACCCATATAAATACAACCCGATCTAGAAAAGATTCCTCTCCAACTAACTAAACCACTTGTTCATAAGACTAGGGATTTCAAAGGGAGATGAACTTACCAAACCCTTGTTGGTAACGAGCTATCCGGATCCAAGAGACGGTCTCCAAGGCCAAGAAAGAGCAAAACTAGCTCTTTTCTCTACCTTTCTTTTTCTCTCTCCTCCAAGCTCTCTCCTCTCTCTTTTATTTCTTTTGGCTATTGTACACTCAAGAAGATCACTTTGCTTCTCTTTCTCTCGGTGGTGGCTGGTGCACAGCACACACATTTCTTCATTTGCTAGTTACCCTAGCAAAAACATTGGGATGGACCTTTGGGCCCATTGGCACAACAATCTCCCCCTCCAACCCAAGGGAAAAACGTCGTTATCCTGGCCTCACTTGCATCCGAGTCCCGTCCCGCCATCGTGGCGCGGAACTGATGCTCGCCAGATATCATCATCACTACCACCCTCTAGCTCCCCCTCCTCCGTAACTCTCTCGTACACTGAGTTAGGATATCCGGTGGACTCATACTCCTCTCTCTCTAACTTCCTGACAGTTTCTTCAGTCTGTGTTGGCTCCCCCTGCTCAGATCCTTCATCAGCTTCAGCACCTAATGAACACTCATCTGACACGGGTATCACATCAACAGCATCCTCTGAAGTAAACTCCACACTTGTACCATCCTCTTCTGATGTCTCAGAAGATTCGCTGAATCTTGTCTGCTTCATAGACAAACTATCATCACAAGTGCTCAAGGTCACACCGACAACAGAATTGAGAGACTTATTTTCCTGAACCTGCAACCTCATCTCACTCAAGCATGTCGACCGCCTATGCATCCAATCAAGTGAAGTATCATCTCGAGCTCCACTCAAGCCTTCCTTGATATCCCACATCTGGGTCCGATACAAGGTGTCTTTCAAGCTACCCCTTGCAATCACCATGGAACCTTTGACGAGTTTCCACTTCTTATCACCAAAAAAGTTCTTATAGCCCTCCTGATCCAAAACATTTAGAGAAATCAGATTCATCCGCAAATCCGGTATGTGACACACATTCTTCAATGTTAACGTGCAACCAATGTCTGTCTTCACACAAACATCATCCATACCAACCACCTTTGCATGACTGGCGTTCCCCATCTTCACCGTGCCAAAGACTCCTGCTCTGTACGTAGTGAATGCTTCCTTCCTTGATGTACAGTGGTAAGACGAACCAGAGTCGACAACCCACTCTACACAAGTATCTGACTCACAACTTCGAGCCTCAACGCAAGAGAGAACAACCAATGCATCATCATCACCATGCACAGTTGCAGTGGTGTTTTCATCATTTTCCTTCTGATTTTTCTCCTTCCAATGCTTACAGTTTCTCTTGATATGCCCTTCCTTGCCACAGAAATAACAAGCATAGCTTTCCCTGGTCTGTGATATACCTCTCGATCTACTCCTCGAATCTGTCACCAAAGCCTGTGACGTATCCGTGCCCATATCCTTCCTCCTAATCTCCTCATTGTAGATATTATCTTTCACTGCAGATAAAGACACAACACCACTCAGAGCAGAATTGTTGATCGATACCACCAGAGTCTCCCAACTGTCAGGCAAAGAACTCAAGAGCAATAGAGCTTGTAACTCATCATCAAGGACCAACTTCATGGTGTTCAACTGATTCACCAATTCCTGAAATTCACTCAGATGCTCTGTAATAGGATTTTCGTCTCTGTACTTGAGATTCACAAGCTTTCTAATCACAAAAGCTTTACTCTGGGCTGACTTCCTCTCATACATATCTTCCAATTTTTTTCACAACACCTGTACATCCATCTCGTTGCTAATATGGTGATAAACACAGTTATCCATCCATTGTCTGATGGTTCCAATAGCCTTTTGTGCAGCTTCTTCCAGTCACTCTCAGATATCTCAGTCGGCCCTTTTGATCCCAACTCAACCAGATCATACAAGTCCCTGCAGTACAACAAATCTTCCATCCGCGACTTCCAAATCGAATAATTTGAAGCCGTCAACTTGATCATTGTACCCGCAAAGTCTTCAACTTTCATTGTCATCTCCACTCCTAATGCCCACAATCTCAACACAACCAAAAGCTCTGATACCACTTGTTGGGTCCGGAAGCGCAAATTCGAGGCCAACTAGGAGTAACGACAATTATGCTGACAATCAAATGACACCCAGAAACAGTGACAAATACAGAATCTCAGGATAACCAGATCACAGACAAACTCAAGCAACAGAATAATCACAATAACCAACACAAGAATTTAACGTGGAAAAACCCTCAATCATGAGAGGGAAAAAAAAACCATGACCGATCAACCAAACCAATCAATCCACTAATCAACAAATCAGTACAAGTGTTTAACAATACAAGTCCCACAGACAAGAGACTAACATGGAGATCTCAAACACCCATCTAAATACAACCCGGTCTAGAAAAGATTCATCTCCAACTAACTAAACCACTTGTTCATAAGACTAGAGATTCCAAAGGGAGATGAACTTATCAAATCCTTGTTGATAACGAGTTATTCGAATCCAAGAGACGATCTCCAAGGCCAAGAAAGAGCAAAACTAGCTCTTTTCTCTCTCCTCTAAGCTCTCTCTTGTATTTCTTTTGGCTGCTGTACACTCAAAAAGCTCATTTTACTTCTCTTTCTCTCGGTAGTGGTTGGTGCACAGCACACATTATTTCATTTGCTAGTTACCCTAGCAAAAACATTGGAATGGACCTTTGGGCCCATTGGCCCAACAATCCCAACGCTCCTCTTTCTTGGTGGATTCATATACGCCGATTTCACTTTTTATTATCATCCTCTCTATAATCCAACGTCACCACCACCACCCCTATCCTTGAAACGGATCATAATTCAATTGGTCTCTCCCTCCATTTCGCCATTGATTGATACTCTCTGTCAATGGATCAGAGCACCAAGAACGCGAAAATGGCTACTCCAACTAAATGCCCACAAGGTGTTCGATCAACTGTCTCAGAGAACCTTAAGAATTATGAGAATTCCAATCCAAATTTAACCAGTCCTGGCCCTATCCAGAAGCCCTCAAAATCCCCTCAGTTGCTGAAATCGTCGGGAAAGATCCAGAAATCAGCGCCCAGAAACCCTAACGCAAATTTGTTCGTGGGCTCACACGAGAAGATCTGGGAATTTGGCAGCCCACTTTTTAGCTCAGTCACGGCCCCCTGATGCTTTTGTAATTACTTTTCCTTTGGTTTTTCATTCTGATCTCCTTCATGTATTAAGTGCAGACATTTGCCCAATTTAATTAATTTGCTGGTTTCTGCTAAAAAAAAAGAGAGAGAAAGTTTGTGGTTCCGAAGAAGAAGAGGAACAGTGAAGACAATGGGTTTATATGTGAGGATGCTGATTTTTTTCATCCTCTTTTGATTTCTTTCTTGAAATACTTCATTTGTTTTACATGTGATATTCAAATTGTTTATTGTGATATTCATACACATTTTTTTGATATTCATGTTGGATTTAACTTTTATGCGTTGAGTAGTTGATATTCAAATTATATGATGTGATATTCACTATAATGTTGTTCATATTTATGTTGGATATATGTTTCATGCGTTGAGTAGTCGATATTCAAAATTTATGATGTGATATTCACTATAATGTTGTTGATATTCATTATAATAATGTTGATATTCAGGTGAATTCAGATTCTGCTTGTTGATGGTGTTGAATGAGTTGTTGATATTCACGTTTTTATATGTGATATTCAAATGGTTTGATGTGATACTCATACACATTCCTTTGATATTCATATTGGGTGTAAGTTTCATGCATTGACTAGTTGATACGTACAAAGTACGTGAATATCATAACATTTTGAATGAATATCGACTACCGTTTTTACTATCAATCAGGTTATTTAAAATTGGATATGCGATATTTACCAAATAAAAAAATTGAAGATACATGAATTGATTCAAAAAGCTTGAGATTAACACACGAATATCAATACAGTTTGTATGAATATCGCATATGTCTCTGCGTGAACATGCGTACATAATCCATGAATATCCTTTCACTGTAATCAATTTATTACCAAACAAGATGTTCAATTTCGTTTATCCGATATTCAACATGTGCAAACTAAAGCTTGAATAACAGTATTTAATTAAAAATCGATGAGCGTAAAACACGAATATCAACCCATATTTTATGAATATCGCCTAATGGAGAGAAGCAGGAGATCGTGAATGCATCAATGTTTTAGGAAAGAGAAAATATTGTGTTTTCTCTCTCATCTAACAAAACCTCCATAATTATCTTTTTGTTAATTAATAGCATTTTTTGGGTAGATTATGTGGTTACACCCCCACCATATATATTGTAAGGCCCAATCATCCATCCGTCCATCACCACCCATCCAACGCTCCAGATTAATACTTCCGTTTCACCATAACTTCCGTTTTATGTATTAGTTGTTAAAATATTATACAATAAAAGATTTTTATATTTTTATAATATATCATACAATTAGTGATTGATTTGCATATATGATAGATTTAAAAAAATCAAAGCAAATACATAATAAAGTTTAATAACAAAATTATTCTAATTCTATAATAAATGAGATGGACATTGATTGTTCAAGACTCTATTTTACATTATACTAGAAATTGAAGTCCGTGCGAAGTGTATATATGTAGTGTTACGGTTTAAATTTGAGTTTCTAATATATGGATTGTTGTTTCATGTTTTATCTTAGACGATATATTGTTTGATATGTATTTAAATGTAATATCTAAGTCTTGACAAAAAATGTAATATCTAAGTATTTTAGGTATAAAATACTATGATTGTACGAAGTACAATTTTATTTATTTATTTTGGTCAGAAGTTCAATTTAAATTTTGAATTAAGGTGGTAGTTGTTTTTTGTAGGAATGCGTTTTTTCATTTAAAAATATTTTGGAAATGCCTATCTAATTATATGTTGTACTTGAACTCAAGTATTTGTAAGAAAATTGCTACAACAATTCTCATTTCTTACATGCTCCACTACCCTCTACATTTCTAATTTTTTACCTTTATCTTACAAACTTATCGCTTTTTAATAATGTCTTTTTTGTTATGCTTTAGTTATTAATATTCATTAATATATCGTTTTATTTATTTGGTCTGAAATATATATCGTTTTATTAGTCACGTTGACTTTACATATTCCTATACATTAATATCATTTTAATTAAAATATATTAGTCATTACTTCCTATTCTTATTAAATACGGAGTAATATATATAATTGGTGACTCTGTATATTCTTAAACCTTGTTATATTTTATATAAAAGTACATTAGTTATTTTATCGGTACATGTTTACTCTTCTTAGCGAAATTATAATTCATAACTTCTTCCTTGTACATTTCATATGTGAGAGTGAGTACATGTCTATTATTTCAGCTTTCATCCTTGATTAATTCATCCAGACCAACACAAATGAGGCCAAATTTAGTATATATACATGATGATTGTAAAATGAATATGTATAAAATAAAACAATAAAAATCATCCTTAACCAAAATAACAACACACCTACCTAAAACGATTTAGTACAAAAAAGGAACTAAAAATACAAACCTAATTGAATTTATGCTACCAATAGTTGAAGGGTTTACATCATCCATAAAATAGTTTGCTTTATTCATTACTAACAATCAGTCGTCCTAAATCGATTGTCTTTGTCCTCCTTCTAGTGAAAGCTATCAGTGCATGATGTAAACAATCGATGCCTCAATAGTGCTATTAGATTATCCAATTCTTTGACATCTTCACATAAAATTAACCTATCTCGATCAAAAGGCAATTATATTAATAAATTTAAACCGATATATGTAAGTATTGTAGACTCCAAAAGAAATCCAAATACATATAATCAAGGATAGTTACCGTGAGGTGGATATATACTTGCCTCATCGACAATCGAGAATCCTCATTCACATCTTTTACTTAATAATTATGCTTACTTCAGTGACCATGTCTTTTTAAGGTGTTGTTCACTCTCTCCCAAGCTTCACTATATGGCTTTCTAAAGCTAATTTTCATGTAGAAGAATGAGATGATGGATGCCCAGAGCAAATGAACGGAATACCACCATTTTCGCCCTTTTATAGATGAAAATGTTACTTGGAAAGTGAAGCCATTTTGACATATAATCGTTTAGACATCTGGACTATAATTTGTTTTCAATCATTCATTGTGTACTAGATACGAGAGTTACGTGTAGTAATTGGATAATATTAAAATATAAGTAAATGAGAGCAAAATACAACGTATACAGTATGTAGTAACTATCACTAATTGAGATTTAGGTGTGTAAAAAGCTTCTGTTTTTGTTTCTAACTCGATAGAGTTTCTTTTGTGGTTTGACATAAGTTTTGTTCGCTTCAACATCAGAAGATTTCAATTGTTAGGCATCGTGTTGTGAATAAAAAATTATCTATTTTGAAGGAGATGTAACCGAAGTAGATAAAGGGGATGAAACGTCAAAGACTTATGAACGGTGTTACTTGTGATTTGTTTGATTTTGATTGTTGAATGCTTCGACTTCAAACATTTTAGGACTAGTCTTGGCCGGTTACTTTTGCTTTTTGGATGATATGTTATTCTAAATTTGTGTGGATTTTTTGTTAGAAGGTAATTGATATTCACACTGATTTGTTTGATATTCATTACAGATTGATTGATATTCACGCTGATTTATTTGATATCCGTTCTGATATGATTTATATCCATATGAAGGTTAAAGAATATAAAGAAGCCCGAAGATAATGGAAGAAGGTAAAAAGATCGAAGACGCTAAGTAAGGCCGATAGAGTATTAGTTATGAATTGTGAAATCAAATATTTCTCACTTTGTATACGCCACTTTGAATGTCATTAATGTTGGTGATATTCACTATATTGTTTGTTCATATTCGTATAATTGAGTGGTGATATTCATATCTTTAAATCTCATGGCATAGTAGGGAAATCATATATAGACAAAGATACTCACACATATATTGGATGATATTCTTAATTAATAACAAACGTATTCATGGGATGTATATTGAATTACAAACACCTTAAATCATAGTTGATAAACTTAGGCATTCACGCTTATTTAGAACAATATTCTTAACTTATAACAGGAGTATTCATTTAATATACAATGATTTGTAAACACTAGTATGAAGAGAGATATTCATACTCAAATATGATGATATTCTAAATAAATAACAAGTGTATTCATTTAACGTGGATTGAATTACAAACAAAGGAAATCAATAATCATCTTTTTTATTTTTGGTAATTGCTTATTTTCAATTAAAATCTGATGCACTCCTCCTCATATAACTCTACTACAACCTAAGATCTAGATCTTTCGCTGCCGCTTCTCACTGTGACTTTTCCTCTTCTTTGCTTCATCTTCTTTCTGACTTTTAAAATTCCGCCTCTAGATCTTTCGATAGCCTCATTTGTTCCCAATTTCTTGTTGATCGCGTTGATTTTCTAGTAGCGCACTCCTTCTTCTTCGAGTCTGGTTGCTACACTCTTTCTTGTAACCTGGCTCCTTCTTCGAGTCTGGTTACTTATCCTCTTCTTTGCTTGATCTTCTTTCTGCTTTGATTTGATTGCGCACGTTGTCTTTTATTCCTAGTGACTAAACTCTTCTCTTTTTCAGAGAGGGCTGGTTTTATCGCGCGCAATCGTCCTTCCTCATCTCTTCGTCATGTCAAGCGAAACGAACTCAGGGAGTGGCGATGCATATGGTAGAGCAGTGGGGAACGCGTACAAAGAGCATGAATCCGCCTCGAGTCCGGAGTCCGAAGCTGCGTCTTCATCTTCAAGTGAATCATCGCGTCAGACAATAACTAAAGTTGTTCTGAAGAGACGAGCGTCGCGAGTTGACCAGGCAAGGGGAAAAGGTGTGGTTTCTCATCCTCCCGCGGCCAATGTCTCCCAAAGCAATCCCCAAGGAGAAAGATCGCGAAGTATAGAGAGCTTTGCGAGTCATCGATTGAAAGTTGATCCTCCCCCGATTCCCGCGGTGATTCCAACTGAGGTTCCCATGGTGAAGGATCATCCAGGAAATGACATGTGAAGTCTTGGATCGACCACTACTGTCTCACTATCCACTCTAGAAGATTTGGCGCGATCAATTCCGTGGCCGGCCGGTATAGAACTCTGTCTTCCTGAGAGAGGGGGGACTTCTTTGGCGCGATACGAAAATTGCGTGGTCATCTTTGTGGCTAGCATCGAAGCTGGATTCCGTCTTCCTTTACATGACTTTTATCGCGATTTCTTGAGGCTTATCAATCTCAACCCTACCCAGTTGTACCCCAACGCGTGGAGATATCTTAGTGGGTATACGATGCGATGTTATCACTTTGGCCTTTCTCCCGATGCTCAACACATGCTCAAGCTCTTCACTCTGAAGTACGACATGGGTTTCTGCAATATTAGCCTACCCGCCCTAAACGTGATCAGTAAGCCTTCCAACGTGGGCAAGTGGAAGGACAGGTGGTTCCTAGCGCGGTGTTATTCTCACGCAGTCTTCAACTGCCAGTTGTTTCCTGGTCCTTTCATGCGTCCGGACAAGCTAGATCAGAAGGAAATTGACGCGTGTAAGAATCAATTTCGTAAGGAGGAAAACGCCCCTGACTACAAGTGTGTGATTACTTAAGAGAACTTGGAGAAAGCAGGGCTCAGCTTGCCGTGCACAGTTAGACGCGATGAGTCGGGTGGTAATTTGCACTTTCGCCGCTCTTTATTCTTACGCGTTGTATTATCTAACTCATGCATTCACAGGGATGAAGTCCGACTTCTTGCTAAAGAGGGCCAAGACGATCGCGAGTGGAACAAAGTCTTCGGCCAAAGCAGCTGATGATCAGGCCACGTCGGAGCAGGCCCCGACTTCAACCCTCGACGCGATGGTCGTGTGTGAGACGACAGTTTCATCGTTACCACCAAGCAGTCCAGTCGGGGCAGAGACGCGAGGAGATAAGCGCGACACCCCTTCTCAAGCAAGCCACGGGGAAAATAGATCAAGGTCTGAGAGCAATGTTGACCTTGCTCCGATTGTTGCCACGGGGAGGACCGTCTTTGCCGCGCCAGTGCCCTTTGTGCCCGACATGCTTAAGCTTGCCATTCCAAATGGTGTATGTGTGAAGGAGAAAGAATGGCTGACTTCCTTGTCTCCTCAAGTCCTTCTGTTGGAGGGCATGAAATTCATGGAGATGGTACGTTCTTCAATGCTTGCTCCTGATTTTTGTCACATCAACTTTGCTTATCAACTCTTACTAGGTTTGATTTTACAGGCTTGTCTCAGCATGTTGGCCGCCACATCATACTGCAATGTCTTAGATGCCAAGTGCAAAGGCATTCGCGAAGAGAGGGAAACTCGTGCGAAAGTGTCTGCGTTGACTAAGCAGGTTGAGCAATCTGTCGCGGAACTTGACAAGGAGAATTCCAATGCGACAAAGCTTGAGGAGGAGAAAGCAAAGCTTGAGGGGGAGCACGCGTTGATGAAGAAGAATGTTGAGGACCTTCAGCGCGCCATGTCCGAGAAAGATGACGAAGCGGTTGAGCTCAAGAAGCAACTCGATGCGTCTAATCTTGAATCTGAGAAGTGACGCGTCAGGGCAGAACGCGCGATCTCTGACTATCTCAAGTCGGAAGACTACCAGACGAAGTTGGATGATGAGATGGGACCCCATTGGGAGCAGGGCATACGGATTGGAGTCAGGCAAGTGGTGGCGAGGTTCAACGAGATCGATCCCAAGATTGTTTATTTCACTCCGGACTACACGGATCTTTTTGGCGAGCCCCCGATCGAAGACCCCGAGGAAGAAGACAACCGAGCCATGGATGTGGATGCCAGCGCCGCGACAACCATTGCAGTCTTACCAGATGATCGCGATGCTTCTTGATTTTCACTAGGCAACGCAAGGACTTTTCTTCAACTTCTCTTCATGTATGTCATCACATGAAACTATTAACACGATATGCGGATGAATGGCAAACAACTTTTTGAACCTCATCTTTTTTAAGTAATGGCAATCTTCGAGTAATATAATAAACTCTCTTGATTAGTAGAACGCGGTGGCAACCCCAAGCTCGTTGGGGGATCTCATCCGTTTAGAAGAACGCGGTGGCAGCCCCAAGCTCATTGGGGGATCTCACCCGTTTAGTAGAACGCAGTGGCAGCCCCAAGCTCGTTGGGGGATCTCACCCGTTTAGTAGAATGCGGTGGCAGCCCCAAGCTTGTTGGGGGATCTCACTCGTTTAGTAGAATGCGGTGGCAGCCCCAAGCGAGTTGGGGGATCTCACCCATTTAGTAGAACACGGTGGCAGCCCCAAGCTCGTTGGGGGATCTCACCCGTTTAGTAGAACGCGGTGGCATCCCCAAGCTCGTTGGGGGATCTCACCCATTTAGAAGAACGATCGCGAGAACGAACCTGGGATGGTCTAGTCGACCTATTGTGAGGAAGTCCCCACGGTCGGCGCCAATGATGGTTCCCGTATTTCCGAGTTGCTAAAATATAAAATCGTCGCGACATAGACCATCCATCGGCTTAACGCGATCAATACAATGAAATCATAAACACAATTGAAAAGAACGCGATCGATACAATATTAGACAAAGCGTCAACACAATTGAAAAGGACGCGGTATATTCACACTTGGCGGGCGATAACTTTATTTGACGATTACATCCAGCGAGTCTTTACACAAGAACCATATACAGATCTTGAAAAAGCTAAAACAAGCTTGTAACCCTGTTTTTCCCTTAATCTCGACCCCCTTTTATGAGGGATCTTGGGTTGTTTATAGGCAAGAGGTCTTGCTCCAAGTCGGTCCAGAGGCGGGGATACATGTCGTCTCGTGATTCATCCAGTGACAGACGTCGGCAGGTAGGTGTAGGGCCGTGATTGGACCAGCAAGGCGGGAATACGCGTGTCGATTCTGGAAAGATGCATGGTTGGCATGCCCTGATTGGTCCGATGGATTCGAGGCGGTTTGATGACGTCCGATAGTTACTACGCGGTCATAATAAATTGACGCGCTAGAGATGTTGCGAGGTTTTTTGCTACTCTCCGAGATGGACGCGTTCTTTCTGGTTGACTCGCGATCCTCTTCCTTGATGGAAGGTCATGAAGGGAATACAGGGGGACATCCAACGCGTTAAGCGCTATGTAAAAATAGCGCGATCCATCAATGACCTCTTCGAACAATTGATTTTTCCATATAAAATTAATTTAATTAATATTTAATTACTTTAATCATATAAAGCATAAATAAAATTAGAAAAGTTTTTTTTTTAATATCATAACAAACTAAATTAGGTGTTTCGGAAAATAGAAAATCGGAAAAAAAAACTTTTGATAAATAAACATTGTCTAAAGGTCATTTGAAAATGTTGAAACCACGAAAGTGATTTTTATAAAAAGCGTTGTAAATAGTGTTATTTATAGTGATGTAAGAGGGGGGTGGATAACACTTTTTTTCAAATAACCGATGTCCCACCTTAATTTTTTCCGAACTATACTAGGCTTGGAGGATCCTAGCGGGGGCGGCCGCCCCTAGATCCGACACTGATAGTACGTACCCCCAACTGTTAGATTTATGCATTATCCATTGATTTAGAAAGCCAGAAGTAATTAATGTATGTATTGTGGATGTAAAAATATATCTCATGAACTTATTTTTTATTTATTCATTAATTTCTATCAGTTGAAAAGTCAAACAACAATTCCAAAAAACTATTAATGGGCTTCGTAAGGCCCATTAAGAAGGATCAATCCCTTGACCAAGTGGAACAAGGTATTTACTATTTAATATGCTAAAGATATCCTAATTAACCTAAGTTTCAATCAGTCTCCACTATGCACATTCATTCTCTTTTCTTTCAAGAAATTAAACCCTAGCCACCAAGTGGAGCTCTGTACATATCAGATCTGATTTGATTGTCGGAGGAGTCTTATGAAAGATCCCGACCCTTTACTTGATCGTCTTTTCTTATAAATCCACTTCACTGATCAAGTTTAAGAGAGATCTATCATCGTCAATTCTCTCTTAATCTATATGGTACAAAAATATGATACCACATGTACTAACAATTATTATGGGAAGACCATTTGCTTGATGAATATGTTGGAGTTGTGATACACTAAACACAAACGATCAAGTCAGAAGACGAAGAAAAGTAAAGCAACATTTTTTTACTACCAAAATATCGTAGCAACAAGTTGAGGTGCGTGGAGTTTTGGAGCTAAATTCAAAGCATATCTGCCAAACTGGGTGCATTATATGGACTATTGTTTTTTTTGTCAAATGTTCACATGATCAATTAAGTACTTGTCATTTTCTTTCGATTAAAAAAACATTTAATTATCATTTTCTTGGACCAAAAAAATAAAAAACTAATTGTCATTTTGTGAATCGACATTTTCAATTCATTTAAATGTGTATTATCCATTTGCTTTATATTCCCAGCCAATACGTTACAAAACCTCCATGTGCTTCTTAAGACCTTCCACATAGGAGAATCTCAAAATAAGATTATAATTGTATTGGTTCTTGTACTTGTTTCTTGAAGTAGAAACTAGCACAAGAATTAATATAAATTTTATGAAATATTTTTTAAACTTATTTATTTTTTCTTTTTAAAGATAGAAACTCAAGATTTCTTCTTCGTGGATACCCTAATAATCTTCTTTAATTTGTATGGTATTGGTAAGTAACGTTATTGTCTATATCTATGTACTTTCATGCTAGCTAGAGATCGATATGTAATAATAAAAAAAGACGTGGACCGTGAGATCAACGAGTCCGGTTTAATTAAAGATAACCTGATCGAACCGGTTGATATAGGCCACTAAACTTTAGACGTACGTACATGCAGGCATGTGCCAATAGTTGTTGATATTTGGATGTTGTCGAACGACAAGATTATCGATTGGCCTATGTTCACAGCTTGCTCGTATTTAATTCCTTGCTTCTAACTCGTAAAACCTTAAATCATGATCTGGGATTGCTAATTGGGGGTGGAATAATCAGAATTGATCAAGAATTTTTGAATTAAAATCACCTATATATTACACAAATTTGTGATTCTTTTTATGTAACTCGATAAAGAATAACGTTTGATTAGTTAAAAAAATTATAAACACATGATAAAAGAGTAACACGATCGAATATGACAAACATGTTATATTTCAAATACATGTGAAGGGGCAATTTATCCCCTAAATAGATTATTTGGTTTGTTGTCGATAAAAACTATACAACATTACCCCGAGAGAATAACTTAAGAGTGTTATTATAAAAAAGATTTGTTGATCGAATTTTATAAATTTAGGGATTTTAAGTTTTTTAATGAGTTTAAGTATTTTTATAGGATAATAGTTTTCAATATGTAAATTAATCTTGAGTTATGCTCATAGGAATCCTATGAGCATAACTCAAGATTAATTTATTTGACATAATCCTATGAGCATAATCTTGAGTTATGCTCATAGGAATCCTATGATAGGATACATGTTAGAAAGATTATATTTTCATTCATTTTCTCCCGTCTAAGTACTTTTATTTGACATTATTGTACATGAAGTGTTGCCTGCATAACAAAACTCGGAAGTAATGATTAGAAAAGAAAAAGTCCATTGATTTTTCTTTTGTCTAAGTTTATTGATTTAAGCAGTGTAATTAATATACGTACAAATGGTACAATTGATAACTAAAAAAGGTTAATTGGTATATAAGATGTACTTATTTTGGCATGTAATTATCGCAAGGCGCAACGTAAAAGTCTTATATTGCAACTTGCTGGTGGTCCCTAAATCTTGGCGTGAAACCCAAAATTGAATGTAGAAAAAGTAGTTTAGTGTATTACCAAACACTTTGACCTACCATATACAAATATACGTACATACCCACTCAAATCCAAACTTAATTCCCGCGTTAAGACTTTTCAACACTCTTGTTTTCCTACAAATACCAAAGGCTTCTTCCACTTCTTATCACAACAATCTTATAGCTCATCCCACAAAACGATATTTATAAAGATCGAGTAGCTGAATTATACTTAGCAATGGCTACTAAGAGAAGCCTCTTCGCCACCCTTGCCCTAGTGTTTGTCGTGACCACCCTCATTGGCCGTTCAGATGGGAAACTTACGTCGGGATTCTATAACGGGAAATGTGGGAATACGAGTGTGGAGCAGTTCATTTTGAACAAGGTAAAAAGCATGATGCAGTCAAATCCAGGGCTCGTCGGAGACCTCACTCGATTGTCCTTTCATGATTGTTTTGTGAGGGTGAGCATCTTAATTTCCTCGTACATATAAGTCTGTTATGTTCTTTTGTACTCTAGTTATGTTTTACGTGTGCATATTCATCACTTTCATCCTTTTTTTGTGTTGCTAGGGGTGTGATGCATCAGTGATGTTGGATGGGGCTACATCTGAGAAGACTGCACCGGAAAATCTAAATCTCGACGGTTTTGATGACATTGATGATATAAAAGCAGTCGTCGAAGGAGTTTGTCCTGGTGTAGTGTCGTGTGCAGACATCTTGGTTATGGCAACTAGAGACACAATAAACATAGTAAGTAACAAGATGTGCGTATGGGCCTAGCACATAAGCCTAGTGGGATTCCTTCCTAAAATCAATTGACAATAGAAAGAGTAGTTTATTAAACTTATATACTAGACATGTTATGTCACAACTTTAGATATGGGATGACTATTCTAACATATGCTGACATTTTCATGCATTACTAACTCGAAATTGCATATACGAATTATATAGGCTGGTGGAAAAAGGTATGAAGTTCAGACTGGAAGAAGGGATAGTCTTGTTTCAAATGCTGCGGATGCTGCCAATGTTCCTGGAGCCAACATTCTAATGACGACCGCAATCAAAGACTTCTCTAACATTGGATTGACTGTGAACGATCTTGTTGTTCTTCTTGGTATGAATTATAATCTATACTCGTTCACAATGCCTTGCCTATTGCATTCATAAAATCTTATAATCGAAAAACATGTTTTTATGTAGGTGCTCACACTGTTGGAGTAGTCCACTGCAACAACTTTCAAGACCGTTTATACAACTTTAGCGGAACGGGTAAACCGGATCCCACCATGGACCCGGCTCTTGTCCAAAGCCTAATGAGCACTTGCCCTTCGAATCAAGATGGAACCCAAAGCCAAACTTTCTTGGACCAAACTGCAAACAGTGGAGATACATTCGATACAGGGTATTACAATCAAATCTTAGCTAAAAGAGGTGTGACTAAGATTGACCAGAGATTGGCAACTGATCCGCGAACAAAAAGTATGGTGGGAAATCTTGCCCATGACTCAAGCTTCTCTGACAAATTTGGAAAGGCTATGATCAAGATGACAGGTATTGGAGTTTTGACCGGAACAAATGGAGAAATCAGGAAGATTTGCAGTGCTGTGAACACCTAAATGGATATAAATCCTTTTTCGGTTTGCTTATGTGTTAAATTTATGGAAGTTGTGCCAATTAATTAAGTGAATTAATTGGTGATGTTGAATAACATGTGTTGTCGTAAGGTAGACACATGCTTGTAGAAAATATTCATGTATGCATTTGATTTGACTTTTTATGGAATAAGAGTTGCATTTGATAGTTTGCCATAAGAGAACTAATTGGTCACATTCAAGTTAGATAATATATTAAGTGTATCGTGCTAAATAAATTTCTTGATCGATGAACCAACTAATTAGTCTGTGGATCTTTAATTAAGGAGTCTGCCATGCTTAAATCAACTTGATGAGTTCACTGCAGTGACTTTGATTTTATTATATGTAAAAAAGGTCAACGAACGTAATTGGTTACAATGGGTTGATTAATCAGTAAAATCACAAAGTTGCAGTCGATCTAATTCAAGTCTCCCTAGCTGTTTTGGTGATATCATTTTATATGATACGGAGTGTAACGGTTGGTTATTTGGAATTATCAAATTGATTATCGTACAACTTGTAATTATTATATTGGTTTTGAAGTTATTAAATAATTGACTTACAATTCGAAGATAATTGATGCGTTTGACCATCCCCCGTTGAATTTACGCAAATTCAAAGTTTTGGGTTAGAAAGCCGACCAGTGTGCAATTGATGTCATGGCATCAATTTAAAGTACTTAAGAGACTTCAAAATTCAAATCATGTTTCTTATCTTATCAATTGATCAATTCAATCAATTAGTTAATGAGTTACCCAATTTCATATACAAATATATTATTATTTATTACTCTATCCGATTTTTATTAAGTGTCGTTTTAACACTTGAATTTTGATCAATTTTATATGTCGTTTTAGGATTTCTAGGCAATTAATTAAGATTGAGTTATAAGAATAGTTGTTGGAATTTGTTTTTGTTGACTTTTCTTGTTCATTCATTGGCTTAAGAGTATATTGATTATTTATTAGGAGGAAAGATTGAGAAAAAAATGTAAGATTCTAGGTGTATCGTGTCCAAGGCTAAAACGACACTTATTTATAATCGGAGGGAATATTTTATTTTGTTAATTTTTCAATATCATTGCTAACAATTATTCTCTTACGTACGTAGTTATTAAAAGGTGCTAAAACTTATAAGAGTATTTATGTACAATAGATATAGAAAAGACCAAAACAATAATTATTTCGATACATACACAAATAATCAAAATAACAACTATTGTGACATGGAGAGACTAGTTTACTTTCTGAAAGAAGTTGGCATAAGTTTGGTCTCCAGAATGATAGCTAGCTAGCTACATTTTGTTCCTTGAATTACATATTGTCCAAATGAAATTAATTACAAATGAAAAAAAAAACTTGTGAAGGTGCAGACATGAGAACGTTGTGTCATGTGAATACATAAATAGAACACATACTTGTATATATATTTATTGAAAATGTGTGTTCACATAATTTAAAGTATGTGATCATATAATTTCTTAGAATGTGTTCATATGATCTTAGGGCTCATTTGGTATCGATATTAAAAATATGAGATATCGAGTATGAATATCGGTATAGATATCAAGATATGAGTATGAGTGATATCAAGGTATCGGATATGAATATGGGTATGAGTGATATGTTTGATATATCAATTTTCTGAAAGATATCAAAATAACACTCAAATATCACTCTGATATCACTGATATCGATATCTATCTTACCAAACAGCATATATCAGTTTGATATCGATATCAGGATATACCAAACACAGATATGGATATGACCGATATCTCATACTCATACTTGATATCCTGATATCAATATCAAACGGGCCCTTAAATGGTTTCTATATGTATAAATGCTCTTTTCATAAGTGTGTATATGCTATTTATGTGTGCATACGTTTTCATAATAAGCGTGCATATATTTATTATGTGTCTATATATACGCTTATTTACGTGTACATATGAAATGATTGTCATTTTTGCATCGAGAGCTGCCATTTTCACGTGATTTCACCTAATTACCCAAAAGGTCTTATATACGTGGCATGATGGCCCCACACGAAATAATTAAGAGATAAAAGAAAGTGACAATTGTGAAATGAAAATTCAACGTAGAAAAAGTAGTGACACATGAAATTAAGGTTCAAATTAAGTGAGATACCAAACACATACATTCAACAACCCGACTTCCCGCGCTGATATTGATGTGCATCTTGATCTTGGTTGCTACTTTTCAACAATCGATTTTCTAATATCACACCAATCACAATTCATCCAATCATCAACAAATTTAGAAAGGGATTGGAAGCCAAATTTAGTGATGGATAATACTCCGTATATATCTATAAGAAAAAACAGCTTAATTTCCTTGCGTGGATAAATATGTTATTTTTTGTAAGTACGTTACATGCAATCTATTTTATTTGTAATTATATATGGTTTCACATAGTCAATTATTTAATAAGTACGTATCCATTACTTCATCTTTTTCTGCTCTTTATGTTGCTAGGGACGTGATATGATGCATCAATAATGTTGGATATATGGGGCTACATACGGGAGAACTGCTCAAGAAAACTTGGATCTCCACGGGTTTGATGACATTGATGAGATAAAAGCAAGTCGTCGAAGGAGTTTGTCATGGTTAGATCTGATCAAACACGGGTCTGAGCTGGACCCATTTTTCAGCCCGTTTTTGCGGAGCGGGTTTGGGCCAGGTCCGTTCATTGGGCTTGAACCCTTAACCGTACCCGTCCGGAAAACCGGGTCGGGCTACCCGATAGTCGATTATGACAGTAAATACATGTTTTAAACAACCTGCTTAGTAGAAAATATTTCAAAAACTTGCTTAATATATTTTACGGAATTTTCGCATAGTACCCTTGAATTTTTGTAATTTTCGCGAAACAC
The DNA here is from genome assembly GCA_027886185.1 of Rheum nobile. NCBI lineage: Eukaryota > Viridiplantae > Streptophyta > Magnoliopsida > Caryophyllales > Polygonaceae > Rheum > Rheum nobile. The sequence goes on from WOAB01000073.1 coordinate 3,323,414, forward strand.
CCGAAGGTTTGAACTATTTCGCGTGGTACCCCCGAGATTTTGAAATTTTTTGCCAAATACCATTGGCATTAGAAACTGTTAAATATTTGCTCAAATATGTAATCAACCGTTAACTTATCAAAAATAAAAGGCAAAAAGAAATAAAAAAAAAAGGCAAAATCTCTCTCCCCGATACTTTTTTGCTTCCCCTCCATTGCAAGGCACTACTGCCCCGATACTCCACTCCGACGACTGGAGCTTGGCGAGCGCAACCACTTCGGCGACTGGAGCTTGGCAGGGCTGGAGCTTGGCGAGCTTGATTCATGAGTTCTCATTTCCTTGGTGAGCGGTAACCAGGTGGAGGAGGAGCACGAGAGGTGTCCGGTGGAGGAGGTTGCGCTGGTGGTGTCGGAGATCGACGACCCAAACATGCCGGTGCTCACATTCAGGGCGTGGTTCCTCAGAATTACCTCATGCGTTCTCCTCATCTTCCTCAACGCTTTCTTCATCTTCCGAACTCAGCCGTTGGCGATCAACTCGATTCTCATGCAGATCGCTGTTCTCCCGATCGGACGGCTCATGGCTTCGACTCTTCCGACGATGAAGTTTCAGCTGTTCGGGTGGAGCTTCAGCTTGAATCTGGGGCCGTTCAACAACAAAGAGCATGTCATCATCACAATCTTCACTAGCTCCGACTATTCCTCCGGCGGCGGCGACGCTTACTCAATCGGCGCCATCGCCGTCATGAAGGCTTACTATAAGCAGTCCCTCATCTTCATCTGTGGCCTCTTCATTGTGCTCACTACTCAGGTAATTTCGCCGATTTCGGATTTAGGTTTTCCAATTCTTCGCAATTTCTACTCACAGATGCGCGATTGTCTTTGCATTAGCTGGAATTTCAACTGTTTTTACCATTTCCGTTGCATAATTTTTTCTTGGGGATTGAATCTACGGGGATTTGAAATTTGAGAAGATAAGAAATGTGAGGAGAGGAGGAGATCTTTTGCGGGTATTGTTTTTTTATTTTCTTCTTCATTTCTAATTGCTATCAGAGTCTCATTATTGGAGTCCAACTGTCCAAGAGTCAACTCTAATCTAGTATATAATTACTAAAGCAGAATACTGACTGCGCCACGTGGCGTCCGCAGAATGAGCCCAAAATTTACGTTGTCACGTGGCGTCTCTGTATTCAATTTGCCACGTGTCGCCCTCATATTTTTTCCGAAAGATATGTAAAAAAACTAATAAAACAAAATAAAATTACTACCTATAATAGTCGGATTTGCACACGCTCTCCAATTATTTTGATCTACTTTTTTTCATAAATATTTTGAAAATATAATTTTACCTTTTAAAATATGAAAATATATAACAAATATTTGATCATTTCCTAATATACTATACATATTGGTTGGTGATCTTATGAAGATCAAGATTGTGACTTTCTTCCATAAATACATTGAAGATATAATTTACATTTTTAAGCATCTAAATAATAATTCGATAAACAAATTTTGTGATAAACTAATTCGTGCAGGGCACGAGAATTAAACTAGTGTTAATCTATATATATATATATAGGGGCACGCTCTGGTAAAACGAGAATTGTGGTAAAACGGAAGTACTAATCTGGAGCGTCGGATTGATGTTGATGGATGGTTGGATTAATGGATTATAGGAGAGATATGGTAGAGCCCTAACCACCAAATCTAATCAAATAAGGATATTATTAATAAAAAATTAATTAATTTTGGTTGTTACATGAGAGATAAATTAAGATAATATTCTCTTTCCTAATCGATTTTGCTCACATTCAAATATTTAAAATTTGAATGGGAAGAACACTTTAAAACGTTTGTGAATATCGTTAGTGTGTTCACGAATATCAATCATTTGTTAATGAATATCGTTCATGTTTGTTTGAATATCGATTTCTATTTAATAAGTGAATATTTAATATCTTAAAAATGTGAATATCATCACTTAAATCATGAATTTCACAACTTTATAATATGAATATCACACTAAGTTACATGAATATCTCAATTAATCACGTGAATATCAAATTCACTTGCATGAATATCACCACTCAATTTGTGAATATCACTACCCATTTTGTGAATATCGCCCACCGCCCACCACCCAATTACATTAATATAGTCACCAAGTACATGAATATCATCACCTAACTACACGAATATCACCACCCAATATCTTCGAAGCTTCGATTCATGGCGGTAAGGTTTAACAATGACATTGTCGCATCGATTTTGGGTCGCACAGTCACACGATCAACCTGAATATCAACATTATTATAATGAATATCAACAACATTATATTGAATATCATATCATGAAATTTGAATATCGACTATTCAACGCATGAAACCTCATGAATATGAATAACATTATAGTGAATATCACATCATACAATTTGAATATCAATTGCAAATAGTACAAACAACACCATCAACAAGCAATTTGAATACTATAATAGCAATATTCATTCCATATGTGATGATATTCACGTATTTTATACGCATAGTCATATAAGTAAGTAGTCAATATTCATAAAAACAGCAAATTGCAAATTGCACTAAATCCAGTTTCAGCAATATTGAACTGTAACCAAAATCAACAATGAAAAATTGGACAAATTCAAGGTTCAAATCTAGAAAAAAATCCAAAAGCCCTAAAATCGATGCCAAATATGCCAAATTCTCATCAAAACTCTAATTTTGTACGTTAAAAGGAAACGGCGATTTGTTGACTTAGAATGAAAAAGTTCTGAAGAGGTTCAAGTACCTGGCGTGGATGATCTTGACGCTGGTGCAAGGAATTGCTCGTCAACTTCTGTAAGAATTGACAGCAAATTTCCAGAAATCCAGCGTGACTTCAACTGGCTTGTTCTCTTTCGTCTGGAATCGGAATTGGATGATTCTAACTCCCAGAGTTAGATATGGAAGTCTAATATCGTTCCTCAAAATTTGAGAATTTTCTGAGTTGTGAATCAAAATATATGGCGTTTTAACTGAGAGGTCGCTGAGATTTTCGGGAAGGAACCCACCGTGACTTCAACTGGCTCGTTCTTTTTCGTCTGGACTCGGAATTGGATGATTCCAACTCCCAGAGTTAGATCTGGAATTCTAATTTCGTCCCTCAAAATTTGAGAATTTTCTGAGTTGTGAATCAAAAGATATGACATTTTAACTGGGAGGTCACTGAGATTTTCGGGAAGGAATCCACCGCTGCGAGAGGCAGTTCGAGAGGCAACGACAGCAGCAGAGGGGATCCGATTCTACCCAGATCCACCGTGGGGTTGGCGACCATTGTCCCTTGCTGTTGTGCGACCGCCAGATCCGAACCCAGGTCCACCGCAGGGCTGACGTCTGAGTTGTGTCGTGTCCGTGGAGGATGGAGTCGGCTGGTTGGTCCGTGGTCGCTGACCCGGCGACCCCCCGGTGGCGGTGGTCTTTTCCCTTTGGAGGAGATCTGGAGAGAGGCCGTGAAGTGGGACGTGAGAGGAAGATGATAGAGGTTTGAGAGATCTGGAGAGCGGATCTTTGAATCTGGATGTGATTTTGGAAAGTCCATATTTGGTAAATCAAATCCCTATAATTATGTTAATTTGAGTCGATTAGGTGTGTGCATTCTATTTTCCTTAATGTGCACTCTCTTACATTCAATATGGACCATTGATTCGATTTTAATCTAAAGGCTCCTATTTGTACTCCCGTTTTACTCTAAGAGCCTGTTTTACTTGATCCTAAATCTATATATATATATTAAAGCAAAGGAATTTGAAGCCATCATATTAATTATGACCCCATAAATTCTAGGTGTCAATTTGTGGTTAATCAAAATTATTTTTATATTAATAATTCTATTTAATTTAAATCACAATATCTAATCACAACTAACTTCAAATATTTAAAATTTTAAATCACAATATCTAATCACAACTAACTTCAAATATATAAAAACTATATACAACTTTTTTATAAAATTTAATTTCTACAAATTACACATACAATAAGCTTATAATATATGATAGATTTCTTACTAAACTTATATATAAAATACATCTTATATTCATTTATGTAATTAGTAATGTTAGTTTCATGCGTTTGCATATGTAATTTGACCTATATAAATTTATGGGCCAAAATCATACAATATATACAATTTCCAACTCATAGTACATGTGTTTTTATAATCAAGTCCACTATATTATATTATTACACATACAAATTTATGGTCCATTTAGAGTAAAATGACCCGAATAAATTTTATGGTCCATCTATATATATTAAAGCTGTTGAATTTCGATCCACCAAAATGTTTTTGGCTCCACAAATCTTACATGTCATTTTGTTATTAATGCACTTTTTTTCTTAACATCTATATATTAAAGCAAAGGAATTTGAAGCCACATATTGATTATGACCCCACAAATCCTAGGTGTCAATTTGTGGTTAATCTAATTTATTTTTATATTAATAATTCTATTTAATTTAAATTACAATATATAATCACAACTAACTTCAAATATTTAAAATTTTAAATCACAATATCTAATCACAACTAACTTCAAATATATAAAAACTATATACAATTTTTTTATAAAATTTAATTTCTACAAATTACACATACAATAAGCTTATAATATATGATAGATTTCTTACTAAACTTATATATAAAATACATCTTATATTCATTTATGTAATTAGTAATGCTAGTTTCATGTGTTTGCATATATAGATTGACCTATATAAATTTATGGGCCAAAATCATAAAATATATACAATTTCCAACTCATAGTACATGTGCTTTTATAATCAAGTCCACTATATTATATTATTACACATACAAATTTATTGCCCATTTAGAGTAAAATTACCAGAATAAATTTTATGGTCCATCTATATATATTAAAGCTATTGAATTTTGAGCCACCAAAATGCTTTTGGCTCCACAAATCATACATATCATTTTGTTATTATTGCACTTTTTTTTTCTTAACATTATATTTTAATTTAAACCACAACATCTAATCACACCTAACTTCAAATATATAAAAACTATAGACAACTTTGTTGAATGCTTATACATTTTTTTATAAATTTTGATCTCTACAAATTGCAAAAAATAAGCTTATATCTGTCAAACTAATATATGATAGAATTCCTACTAAACTTATATATAAAATACATCTTATATTCATTTATGTAATTAGGTATATTATTTTTATGACTTTGCATATATAGTATGATATATATAAATTTATGGGCCAAAATCATACAATATATACAATTTTCAACTCACGGTTAATGTGCTTTTATAATTCAACCCACTATATTATATTATTACACATACATATTTTATTAACAATTTAGTGAAATTTCAGACTAATGTATCTTAACAAACTTAATTTATATAATCTTGAGATTTTCTTCTAAACCTTTCAATTTTAACAACAATTATATCACATCAGATTTTTAATGAATGTATATTGTACGTTCCCATTTAACAATTTTTATTTGATTATAAATTTCTATAAAAAATACATGGTCTCCATTTTCCAATTTTTCAATGTTTCTATGGGCTTATTACTTATCATTTTGCAAAATGTAATTTTCAGTTTAAAAAAATTAAATTGAGTTTGTTTATCACCAAGAAAATATTCACTAACAAACCGTGAAATATCAATTATAAATTACCAATAAAATTTTGTTAAATCAAACAAAAAGTTTCAACTGAAAAATCTAGCTAAATCTTTATTGTATCAAACTTTCAATTTCATATGATTATACACATTATCAAAAGTAAATTAAATGTAGTATGTATACAAATATTAAAAGTATTTGAATTTGAGATAACTTTACACCTACATAAATCAGCCACTACCGATTAATTAATTATTCAAATAACTTTTCAATTATTGTTTTCTATAAGGATATAAATTAAAATCAAAATCTTAAAACTTTAGACGGGTCCATTACGTAATTAGAAAAAACTAAAAAAAATGTGATTTATCTGGCTGATTTGTAATATTTTTTTATATATATTTTGCTGAATTAATATATTAATATTTAATTAACTTTTTTTTATACGACTATAATTTCATGATCTTTATCAAGTCATATGCCGAGTTTCAAATAACGTTATGGAAATTAAATTTTGTGTGTTCAAGTAAATTTAAACCAAGCTAACTATAAAATAACTTATACTGATAATGTAACACATCAAATACCTTTTTTCTATTTATAATTGATTATGTATTTTTGTTTTCACGATCTCATCAATTCCATACGATGAAAGAGAAAGTGAATCAAATGAGTTGGGTCGGAAACCATGTATCCAAAATCCCGTATATATAAATACACTCACAAATTTAGCTATATACAACTTATTATTAATATTGTACTTCATTTTCATAACACATTTCTCACATCATGTAAAATTGTAGTTTTGCCTTCATTCTTTATACGTTAGTCACTTCTTTTTGCAAATTTTCAACAGATTAATCTTAATAAGATTTTTATAGTGTTTCGGGTATTATCTTTATTATAGACATCAAACGAAAGTTTTAAATTTAAATATTATTTACTTGATGTGAGAAATGTGTTTATTGTTCATGATATCAATTGTTTTGTTCGTGTTTTTAAGTTGCTTACATTTCCCTGAACAACAATTCTTTTTAAGCATTGAGCAAATTTAACCAACGTTAACATTCAGAAGTTCATTGCTCAGCAAAGATCACTTAAAGCGAATATAAATGTACATTGAAATAAATTGATGAATTTGATAATTTTTAAAATTATTTACATTTATTAAAAGCTTAATTATTAATTGTTATATAAAATGTTATAATTGTTTATATTGAATTGATAAAACACGATTTTTAATCAAAAAGATCATTCTTACCCAAAAAAGCTTACCCATATTTTTCACTACATATTTTATTTTTTTTGTATGTTCAATTATATATTTTCTAATATTATATGTTGGTGTGATAATATATCACTTCATCATATCATTTATCTTTTAGTTTCTACAAATTTATTATGATACAAGTAAACAATATTGTTCAAATTTTCTTCATTTTTACTAATATTATGAGTATATGATTAATATTTTTTAATAAAATATATACAAATTTTGTATGGTTTATATTAATATAATATAATTTTATTAGATATATATGTAAAAATGATATTAAAATTATACTAAAACAACACTTTAATAGAAATATCCCGTGCATGGCACGGGTTATGGACTAGTTATGTTAGATAAGTATAACAAAAAAAAAGAGGAATTTGTGTGATTAATGTTTTTTCTTGGCCAAATGACTTTCCTTCAAGCCTAAAAAGAGGGAAGAACTCAGGAATCAAACAAGAGCTGAAAAGAGGTGATCAAACAGGATTTGACCTACCTATCACTGACAGAGGACATGGTTGAAATACTCTTTTAAGGAAAGTGTTGGCACTATTCGATCATCTATTCAAGTCATTGATAACACCCATTTTACAATACAGTCTTCCATGAATTTTAACAAAATGTTAAATTTTCCATGCATTACTAACTCGAGATTGGGTGATTCCAAATTACTTGGGCAAATGCAAATAGATATGAATTTGAGACCGGAAGAAGGGAATGGCCTTGATTCAAATGTTGCAGATGCTAACATCTTATGTCAGACGCAATCTATACAACTTCAGTGGGACAGGCAAACCGAACGAAAATTAAGTGATCAAACCACCAATGCACTCTATGCAAAGTACAAACCCACAAAGAAAGATCTTAAGCATGATCTTCATATATTAATTTACAAATTGGAAGATGAAAAAACTTGACAAGTATTATAAAACCCTGTCGAACACCATTATTGAATCCTATTAGTTGGTTCACACACAAAAGAATATGCAACTGAGCTGGGGGAGAAATCATCTACTAACCAAAGTCTAAGAGCTACAACACAAGGCATAGGAAGGCATAAATAACTAGCTTAGGCACTAACATATAGTAGGCAGCATCAAGTATACTAATAATCTCCCCAAGCCTTTCTTCTCCCCTTAATCCACATCCAAGTACAGCAGATTTAGTACCTGTTCCAACTGTGTCCTGACTCCTGAATCAAACCGCCTTGATCACACTACTCTTGCCTTCGGCTAGATCCGAGGTGTTCAAGGGGGGAGCAGTGCTGGCATGAAAAGCTGACTGGCGGGATGGGCCACCGAGCAGATTCAAGGAGAGCTGTGGTGGGACAAGATGGCCCGTCTCAATCTCACTAAGTTTAAGCTTTGACATGCCTACCAGTTCATCGACATTGACGGGTTCTTTGGGGATGACCGGGGTCGGTTTCAGTACCTGGTGGTTTGAAGTCATAGATTGCACGGTGTTGTTTTCGGTGTGAGATGCGTTAGGCGGCCAAAATGCGAACGGGTAAGGTATGAAGGCTGGAACAAAAGTGGGTAGCATTGGATGTTGAAAGTCTCCAGACATTGAAACTGCTGGTGCTTCACCGGAAGGTTCCTCCTCCGCCATTTCACTTGACGTGGTTTCCATGGGTTCAACTTCAGCAGCCTCTGTGCCAAGTGAGAGGTCTAGAGAGGGGAAAGAATTTGTGTTGGTGGTGGTGGGCTCTGAAGTTTGAGGAGGATGTGGGGGTAGCATTTGTTCTTCGGGCACTGGTTGTGGATCGGTGCCCTATATCAAGAAAATTGCAATTGTAAGTCACCTAAAGAAGCAACAGCGCTATTACCTAGCCACTAAAAATGTCGAGGAAAAACAGTTGCCACTAACAAGCATATTGAGAAGGGAGAAGGACTGTACCATATCTGGAACCATGTCAAAAAGACTAGAACGCCTCTTTCTGCGAGATGCATTACTTTGACGGATGAAAAACTTTTGAGCATGGCTAGCAACCTGGGTGGGAGTTCTTGATACTACAAAATTGCGTGAAATCCCTCTCCAGTCTCCCTTACCAAGCTTTTGAAGGCCAATCAGAAACAGCCTATGCTCCTCAGATGTCCAAGGTGTACCTGCCAAGTCGAGAATAGTTAGGGAAGAGAAAAATGTTTTGCAACCAGAATGTACATCAGATGTCCCAGATGGCATTATTCTAATTGCAGTACCAGAAGAGTAAGTATATAAAACTGAAATTTGGTATATAAAAGATGAATCATACAGAGCACAGGCAACAAGAGAATCTCTCCAAACAGGCAAACAGCATAAAACCACTCACTACTGAAAAATCTCAGCATCTGCAGAGTATTCTCTTGCACCAATAAAAACCAGCACAAATTGTGCATCTATATTAACACATTAATACAAAAGAGACTCAAAGGTAAAGCATAAGTTCAGTCATCAAAACAAAGACCTAACAACCTTGCTCCAAGTATAGGAGTATTTGACAGGTGCAGAAAAGAAATTGCAATATACTGCTCAGAAATAGTGGCAGAACTACAAATGGCACATTTTTTCAGAGATTTGATCCCCCTCCAATCTACTTATTACCCACTGGCCAAATGTATCATACAAGAAACTCAACTTCAGTAAGAGTTATACCACCTAAGCTCATAACAATCTAGGATTGGCTTCTTTTTACAAGAACAATTTCCCCATCAAAGGAAGAAGAAAATCTACACTATTTGGGAGTTCAGAACCATTGCCCCAACAAAGTAAAAAGAGAAATCTACACTATCTGGGAAGTTCATGTTAAAACAAACACTTGCCTTCATGTTCCTAACACAAATCAAGCATATGACCATCACTGATAAACACAGTTTGTAGATAAGCCATAGCTCATCAGTCCAAGAGAGAAATGAAACAGATCATTGCCAACTAAACCAACACCAATCTAGCTACTACATATCCACAAGAGGTAGCTACATGTAGAGATTCAATTTGCAAACAAGGATACAAAACAAGCAGAACAAATCAAGTTTGGTAGGTAGCTCTCACATCACATCACTTAAAAGTAGCATGGACCCCACATCCAACAATGAAATCAAACATTTGCTTGATGAGCTACAAAATGATAGTTTCAATCAGAGTTCATCACCAGGTCCTTAGCCTAAGGGGCCAATTAACCAGCCTTGGACACATTATTGACCATTAAATATGGATAGCAATGGTTATCCACAACTTTTGGAAGACAAGGACCACATCTTCTACATCAAGTTGGGAAATATGCTCTTAGCAATTTCTGAAGGGAATCACAACACAATCTCATTCCCCCTACCACAAAAATCCCCAGAAAATATCACAAAAAGAGGATAAAATAATTTCATCTGTCAGAAATAATATCAGCGGATGACTTAAATCTGTAACATCTTCCACCCACCTAACACCTAAACTTAATCTGATACGACGATCGCTAAGAAAATCCAGCTCCATTACCGAATCTCGATCAAATTAGCAATAACATAAATTGACGCAATTCTTCAGCTCACATAAAAAAACACCAAGCTAGAAGTAAATAGGAAAGGCCAGTCTTAGCCGGAACAAACATAATCAAGCGAAAATCAACATCCGATTCGATAAATTTACAGCTTAAACAATCATTTATATTCTCAAAAAGCGGAAGGAAATACCTTTCTTCCTCTCAGCGCGACGATTCGATGAACAGGACGCGTGATTCGGATCATCCGACAGGTATCCGTCGGGAACGGGTACGGCCGGGTCTTGGTGCGGGTCGGAGGAGGGAGAGCCAGGGTTGGGGGAGGAGCCGGCGGCAGCGGCCGATGATTGGTAGTGCATGAGATTCCCCATACTCGCACTCTTCTTCATGAACGATCCATCCGTCAACCTGACGCCGAAGAGCTTCACGCCTCCGCATCCCAAACCAGCGCCTCCGCCTGTAGGTCCGGCGCCGGCGCCGCCCCGGGATGGGCAGGTCCTGGAGTTGTGGCCATTGTTAGAGCAGTGGGAGCACCTCCGGGTCATCGCGGGGTCAAATTGAGAGAGATTCGCATGCGGTTTGATTGGGAGCGAGGAGAAAAGACGACCGGCGGGTGGTGGCCGTTGCGGTGGTTGCAGCGGTGGAGATTGGGGTTTGGAGAGAGAGAGCTCGGGAGCTTATAAAAGGCGTGGGTTTGGATTAAATTTTCCAGTACAGGGTAAGGTTATTTTAACAAAATAAAAAATTGAACGCGGTGTGATTTGGTTGGTTTTTGGGAAAGGACGATTTTGCCCCTATGACGTGTGGCGACATAGTCAGACAGATAAGAAACAGTGGTGAAACTTGTCAACGTGGTGCTTCTTGATTCGATATATAAGCTTTAAAAGAAATCAATTATAAAAACGGTTTTTCTAGTGTGTATCCATAGGCATATGTTAACAAGCTTAAATAAGAAATTTATTTTTAAAATATTATCTAATAGAGAATTGATAAATTTTTAACAAATAAGATTAAATTAATAACTAACTAAATAATTATCAAAAAAAAAGTTCTTATACGAATTGGATTGATACCAATTTTGTTGATTTAGTAAGTGCAAATGGATTGGGTTAATCTTATCAAACTCAATGGATTGGATCCTCTAAATCCACAATTTAAGGGTTCATGATGCAATCTTTTGTATTATTGTATGCATTTTTTATGTATACATAAATATTTTATATTCATTTGTACGTTGATTTATTTGGATACTACATATATAATATTGAGTCTATATATCTGTTTTTAGAAACAAAATGATTTTAGTATGATTTAAAAAAGGAGTTTAGTTATATTAAATAATATAAACTATCTATAATATCAAGTGGAACTATAGGAGTTCATTTTAATTTAGGTGCACGGTTCATATTATTTCTACTTCGATCAAATAATATCATGATAGTTTCCTATCCATCCAAAAAAAAATCATGATAGTTATAGCCTTGATTTCTTTTTTAACAATTTATACTTTTTTGTAATGTATATAATTTTATATCTACCGTTCCCTGGCTTGTTGGCTGATACTGAACCTCCAACCTACAAATTGAACCCAATAAATATATGGAATCTCCATATGAATATTGGATGGTTTCTCAAATTGTGACGTATTGTCGTATATGTGATGATAATTGTTGCTTGTGTACGATTCCTTATGAATATTCTTTTTCTAGATGATGTAAGCATGCACAATCCAGTTGTGATTTCAAGTGGATATCATTTCATTTCAACTAATCTTTTTACCTTGTTGTGCTAATGATAAGATACTCCTATTTGATAGTTTTACACCATGCATAAACTTGTTAGGCTCCATTCCACATTTTTTTAATAAAATTTATAGAATTTGACAATTTACTTAACCTACTTAATGAGTATTAGATAAAATAAAAATGTCAAAGCTTAAGGAATTTGTGGTGTATTGATGTAGCTTAATTTTACCAAATTTTTAATTAAATTTCTCAAGATTGTTAAAGATTAAACAACTGAATTTAATTTCTTTCACATTTCAACTTATAATATCGAACATCAACTATAATTTTTAAATAATTCGCTAATAAATTCAAATTTAGCTCCAACTTTTACCTATTCAGCTCCAACTCTTATTTCAACTATATTTATCGAACGGAGTCTTAATCTCTTTTATCATAAGATTTTTTCTAGTGTATGTCCATGAGCAGCACAATAAAAATTCTATATTTAGCAATAATAGTTTTTAGCCATTATTTTAACTTTTTTTCGTAAGAGTTCATCCCATTCATTTTAGAGAATAGTTTGAAAGTAATTTCCAAATTTAAACTCTTAACATGTGTCCATAATGTTATCATTAAACATTGTATCATAATAGTGAAGTCTCCTTCTTCATTATAATTTATAATGTATGTCCTATAAAATCCAGAATAAAAACATTATATATCATTAACTAAAAGTTTCTAAGACGATATTCATAGTAAAATATAGTGGTGGTATTTGAGCTAAAAATGGTCTCATATAATCTATTAAAACAAAGAAGAACATGTACTTATTAATTGTACGTGCCGAAGTTCTCCTAACTTGTTTCCCACTTGACTATGACAGAAGAGAGATGGATTTCTATGTTCTTTGTCGAGTTTTTGACCCAAAGTTTATGGGGTTACATACATTGAACGTTGCTCAATAATATCTTCACTCACCTTCAATTTATTTCCTCTTTTTTTTTTTCCCTAAAAATAACATAGTAACTTTTCAAATGTGAAATATTATCCGGTTTGAGATTCTTTGGTCACGTGCACAGCACCTGATCTCACGCCACCAGATTGGCCGAAAGTAGAAATGCTAATGTCATAAATGGTTAATTTATTAGTGGGTCAGGAAATGAGATCACTTACCTAATGCATAGCATATGGAGAGGTCTACTGCTACGTATATTAATAATTAGTACAGTACATTATATCTCATATTTAAATTGTTAGTTCAACGGAATTAATTAAATTTAAAAAAAAAACAATATATACTCCGGATAATGGAATGAGATTTTACCCAAGGTGACATCACATTACGTACGAGAGAGTCTTTTGAAATATTACAACAAAATTAAATATATGAGCTTCTTTTGGGGTCAAACAAACATGAGCTTTAATTACAAAATTGGTTTTACACGTTAACTTCAGAGGTGAAACACACGGGAAGACCTCTATTAAACGAGTCTTACATGCTACAAATTCAGACTAGCTCATTTTAGTAATTAAAAGTCGCAAATTCTTCGAAGGAGAAGAAAAGAATTTCTTGGTGGGCTTATTTTCAAGTTGTTGAGCAACACGGTATAACAGAAGAATGGCCCATTCGTTCTTGCACGTTTATAATTTGCACAATATATAATAATGCCTTTCGTATTCTGTCTTTATTAAAGCTAGCCTTATTCATTTCATTGGATGTTTCATATTAAAGGTACGGTGGAGAATATTCCCTCGCTCGTTCAAAAAGGCTTTTATTTTGCAGCGGCAATCCAGACGAAGCCGATCAACCAGCTTGCTGCTGGCCGCGTGAAGGTTGCTGGAGGTGGTGTCGACCGCCTCGGACGGCTCCTTTATGCTGGGATCGGAAGTTGTGGGCTAGCTGCTCAGAGACCACAATGGAGCTTTCTTGAGGGGTTTTATGGCCAGGCGAAATGGAAGTACGACCTTCCAATTAAGCTGGAAAGTTCATGTGAAGCATATCTCTAGGGAACAAAACAAAGCTGCTGACTCGCTTGCTAAAGAAATATATAGGTAGTGACTCTTATAGAAGTAGATGAAGGCTAATATAAAAAAAGACTAATTGAATACAAAATATTAAAGAGATTAACAAAATACTTTATAGAAAGAGAGACACAACTCTCCATAACTTTATTAATAGTAAAAATTGGCTAGTAGTTTTGAAACGATAAAGCATAATCAAAATGTTCATCTACATGAAAATGAAACCCTAAATATAAAATTTCGTAAGATGTTCAAAATTGCTATAAATTATGAAAAACTTCTTTGTATACTACATTGGTTGTAGTATTAGATCCTTTTTTTGTCGCATATCAAAATCTTCAAACATTTCTTGCTAGTAACTCTTGATGATGTAACATAAAACTGACCATGGGTGAAAACAGGGCGTGAAAGATACAAACCGACATTTGTGAGAGATTGGCCCTGGCTATTGTTTATCGTCATAGCAAAACATACACTCAAGCAAAATTGTTTTCGTTGACACTTGAACGGGTATGAAGTGTCTGATGGTGACATGAACATGCGAGGAATCAAAGTTGTATGTCCAATATTGTTGTTGAAATAATTCTTTCTTGTATGACATTACTGTCGAGCTGTGTGGTTATCAATCTTGTCCCATTGCATAAACATGAAGATTGATCAATATTTCGAAGTAGCATAATAGGTACCTTAACCTTAGGTTTCAATACATGATTTGGGACACCAAAGATTCTGTTCAAGTAGTCAGACGTATAAACACATGCATCGCTGTCTGCAATAAAACCTGTCTTGCAAAGGCTATCCGAACTAAGATAGACTTTCTCATTACCTGATAACAAAGATAATATATAGTCATTAACTCTATCTACATCTTCATGTGTTGGTGCAAGAATTGCTCGTTCTTCAAAGTATTTCGGAAACAACTGATTGCCCAAAAGAGAGGGATAACCAGACTTAACAATTGCTGGAATCAGATCTAAGTCATAATCCTTCACCAATAGTTCATCAAGAATTTGTATTTGTGTTTCTCCATCATTGTCATCACCTACAATACCATGCTTAATACCCATTCAGAAAATTCATTTGTTTCTTTGATATTAAAATCAGATGTACCTTGTTGAATCCTCATGTTTCTTGTCAAATTAAGAACTTTGCAATATTTCCACAAATAAGAGGAATTAATGGTGACAAAAACAATCTTCTTTGCTTCCTTTAATTTTGTGGTAACGGGTAGGATTTGCATAAAGTTTCCACCAAATACTATGATTTTCCCTACAAAAGGTTGTACTGAACTAAGGGGATGTGTAGCCCATAAAATACTCTTAAAGTCATGTCTAATGCTTCAAAACAGAATCTATTCGTCATTGGAGCTTCATCCCAGATAATAAGTTTGGCAGCACAAATCAATTCAGATAGTTTTGTACCTGAACTTAAGTTGTAAAGTTAACAAAACTCTAACTTGTGAAGATGATCAAACTATATTAACTACGACAAATAAGTAGTTTAAAAAAATAATATTAATAATGATAAATTATATTTAACAAATACGTTGTGAAGATTAGGCCCATATGAAATTTGGTTTACAGTTGTGTTAGAGTGGGTTTTTTTATTTTATAGAGTTGTCGTTTTAAAATAAAATACATTATGAAAGAACATATATATATATATATCATAATCTAATATAATACATATATAAACAATGCAATTGATAAGTACAACATCATATATGCTCTTTAGTTCGTAAAAATTGAATTTAAATGACTTTAAATAGACTCTACGAAATACATTAATTATGGAAATTGATAAGTAAACTACTACAACATAAACACTGGATTTATCTTAATCGACTTCGAGATAATCTCTTCAATAATATTTTACATATTCTTGATAGGAATCTACGATTTAAGCAATTTGTGGACTTGATCGTAGACTACTACAACATAAACACTGGATTTAATAAAATTGATAAATTTATATTAATATAAAAAAATATTATGTAGCTTCAATGTGTAGAAAAATTATAGAGAAGATTTGTAAAAATAATAAGTGTTTTAAGATGATATGGCAAGATTAGTTAATATATTATTACATAAACCATCAAATAAGATATATGAAAAATAGAGTTTTCTATCTGTTCAAGTTAGGAAAATAAATGGTTAAAAAATCCCTACGCATACAAATTGAGATTCTATAATAAAAACTTATCTCATTGATTGTGATTACTTACTATAATCAAAACTTATCTTATTCTATACATGGAAAAATAAATTTTATTTTTTTCCATATCTTTTCGGAACTTTTGGCAGCTCTTGTAATTGATAATTCTTTTTATTTTTATTTTTTTCCTAATAGTTGGATGATGTAGTGGATGATGGTTAGATGAGTGATGACACGTAGGCAAATCAAATGTGGTGATGACACATAAGGTTTTGGTTTAGTAGATATATAGTAGATTACATTTCGCGCTTTGAATGACTTAAAAAAAATTATGCATACTAATAGTATGTTTCATAAAATATACTCACATGGTCATAAAACATTATACTTATAGCACATTTTCACATTTGGTTTGTATAAAGTTTACTTTTAGCGAGTGTAACTTCCGGTTCCTAGTCTTATGTTTTCGGTTCCTAGTCTTATGTTTTCGGTTCCTAGTCTTATGTTTTCGAAACTTTAGAATACATTCATAGAAACATATTTTCATGGTAACTAAAATGAAATATTATCCATTGCATATTTCCAAATGTAGTTGATAACCCCTCATTAAACTACTTATTGGTGGTGCTTAGAATTTGACTTTTGCCTTTATTGTTTAGTATTTTTAGTTATGAAAATATAATAATATATATAAGCTATATGATGTTAAATGACATGTTTAGTTTTGGAAATAAAATAATCTTACATATAATTATTATATTAAATTTAAAAAAAAAAATTGAAGATCGTTATTATGATTGACATGTTTAGTTTAGGAAATAGGAGAATCTGATATATATTTATTATATTGAATAAAAATAATTGAGAAAATGCTATGTGATAGAAAGAATAGGGTATGTAATAATGTATCTTTACAAAACATTTATTTCTAAGATTCTGTATAATATTTTTTTATTGCAAATAAAAAGTGCACATAATTGATCTATTATAAGCTACTAATTAATCACTTACTCATTACATATTTATGAACATTTAGAAAATGAATGTACAAATTAAGGTCCTAATAAGATCGAGATATAAATTATAAAAAAGAACAAAAATGTTATATAATTATGGAAATTTATTTTATTTATTTTTTTGGTCCAATTGTATTTGTTTATATAAGATTAGCTTATGATGGACATATATAAAAGATTAGGTGGATTATTGCTAAGATTATAAATTTCCTTATTTATATTAAATTTTATTATAGTAATATTAGAGATTATAAATATAATTGGAAAGAATTAAGATATATATTGATTTTTAAAATAAAATTGTATTATATGAAAATTTTAGATGATGACAACTGGCATATAATGGCATGGTTTATTCTTAGGGTGACATGTGGCATAGGAAAATTTGGATCTATTTATCCCTCTTTCTAATTTAAATACAAATCAAGCACGAATATTACAAATCCAAATATTTTCTAATTATATACAAATTCAAAATTTTCTAATTATATACAAATTCAAAATTTCTTAATTATATGGATGATTGATTTACGAAATTATGATCCGAATATGATTTTGATATTAATATTATCTAGATCTATTTTTTAATACATAGAGTAATTTTAATAATTATTAGTATTTTTTATTCAACATATATGACATAAAAACCCGTGTCTGACACAAGAATTTCGATAGTTAAGTACTAAATTTACAAACTGCCCTGAGAATTGCCACTGATGCGCGCATATTTGCATGTAATCGGAGGTGTTTGTTTACTCAATTGAAGTACATAAAACATTACATAATTAAAATGCTAATTAATCCGTAATTAGCCAGTATTATAGTAATACAAAAACCAATAATAAACACGTGCACTATATAATCCTCCGAGTCCTCCTCCATATTCTTATGTCACTGATTTGTAAGCAAATCTGTAGGTTCATTTTTTGGAAACAAATCATTTGTTTGGTACGAATTTGTTATTGCACTGTAGGTTTATTGGATATTTTGTGGTCCATTTTGGAAAGAATTGATGTTAAAAATATTACAGATTTATTTTGGTATAGTGCATAAGAAATATATTGCAGGGAAATCAAATCTGCATAGAATGTAATATTTTGTGATAAATTTTGGAAATAATTGATTATAAAAATATTACAAATTTATTTTTGTATAGTATGCATAGGCTGTAAATTATTGCAGAGATTTGATTTTTAAATTAAAATCAAAAAAAGGATAGATTGCCACGTGACAAAATTAATGGCATGATGCCACATGACAACAGTGAATGGTGAGTTTATTGTGGAGGCGCCAAGTGACTTAGTTGGGGTTCCACTTTAGTAGATATATGGTAGATTTGTAGGTTTAGTTTTTGGAAACAAATCATTTGTTTCCAGCGCATTTGTTATTACAATGCAGATTTATTGAATATTATTTGGTCCGTTTTGGAAAGAATTGATGTTAACAATATTACAGATTTATTTAAGTGCATACAATATATGGCAGAGAATATTTTGTGCTACGTTTTGGAACGAATGGATTATAAAAATATTCATATGGTATGCAAAGCCTGTTAATTACGAAAGAGATTTGATTTTCAAAATAAAAACGAAAAAATGATAGCTTGCCATGTGGCAAAATTAATGGCGTGATGCCACGTGGCATTAGAGATGGTTGGTTTATTTTGGGGACGCCACGTGGCGTAGTAGGAATTCTGCTTTAGTATATATATAGTAGATTCTTAGGTGCGTTTTGGAAAGAATAGATTACCAAATAAATATATGCCTGATAATTTATGATTACAGATATATTTACATACAAAATAAATGTATGACTGATAATATTTTTGCTATTTTTTGGAAATAATAAATTATAAAAATATTCATATTGTATGCATATCCTGTTAATATGGGCATAAATTTTGTTTTATTTTATTTTTGAAAAAAAGAAGAAAAAAAAGGAGAGTGGCAAAATCAATGGTGTGATGCCACGTGACAGTAGAAAGGTTTGGTTCATTTTGGGGACGTCACGTGGCGTAGTAGGTATTCTGCTTTAGTAGATATATAGTAGATTCTTGGGTGCGTTTTAGAAAGAATAGATTACAAAATAAATATATGGCTGATAATTTATGATTACATATATATTTACGTACAAAATTAATATATGACTGATAATATTGTTTGCTACGTTTTGGAAAGAATAGATTACAAAAACATTCATATTGTATGCATATCCTGTTAATATGGGCAAAGATTTTATTTTATTTTTGAAAAAACAACGAAAACAAATAGAGCTTGTCACGTGGCAAAATCAATGGCGTGATGCTACGTGGCAGTAGAAAGGGTTGGCTCATTTTGGGGGCGCCACGTGACGCAATAGGTATTTTGATTTTGTAGATATATAGTAGATTCTTGGGTGCGTTTTGAAAAGAATAGATTATAAAATAAATAAATGGATGATAATTTATGATTACAAATATATTTATGTATAAAATAAATATATGGCTGATAATATTATTTGCTACGTTTTGAAAAGAATAGATTACAAAAATATTCATATTGTATGCATATCTTGTTAATATGGAAAAATATTTTATTTTTGAGAAAAACAATGAAAAAAAGGAGTGGCAACATCAATGGCGTGATGTCACGTGACAATAAAAATGTTTGGTTCATTTTGGGAGCGCCACGTGACGTAGTAAGTTTTCTGCTTTAGTAGATATATAATAGATTATCAAATTTACCTTTCCTATCAATTTTGGGTTGTTGGGTTCGGTTCCATTCGGTATTATATCAAATTATCAACTATGGTATAGATTTGTTTGATATAATTCTAATATCCATATTTGTTGTTTGGTATCGGATGTGTATACCAAAATATTAATTGAGTGATATCAAAAGTGATACAAGAGTGTTATTTTAATATTTTTTATGAAATAAAAAAAAATCACTCATATTTATACTCATACTCGATACTTTAATATTACCAATACTATATGATACTCGTATTTAGGGGTGAGCAAACAGATATATCCGATCCGGTATGTCGAATATCCGGTAAAAAATATTCACAAAACTCCTATCCGTATCCGGTCCGTTTCAGACCGGATATCCGATAAATATTATCCGGATCGGATATTCGACTCGGATATCCAAATTATCCGGTTACTAAAAAACCTATTAAAAATTAAATCAAAATATTACTTTTTTTAATTCAATCAAAATTAACAATCCGCAAAATGCAACTAAATGTCAAACATCAGCACCATTTGCAATTCCCTGTCATGTTGAAAACCATTTTCAGATTAAACTTGTCAACCTTTTCAGATTGAAAACCATAAACGTATATGTTATATAACAAGAGGAATTGGCAAGTATGTATAAAGTTTTAACTTTAACTTATATAATCAAAATTCAATTCAATGATGAACACTCAGTCTTGACAAAAAAAAAAATTTGCTTTGTTTAGTAATGCGACACTTAATACATGATTTATGGTTTTAATTTTATAAGAATAATAATCAATGTTGTATTTTATTAAAAGGATAAAATAAGAAATGTTGTATTGGAGAATTGAAGTGGTTTAATTACTTAAAAATATACAAGCACCATTTTGAGATCATTCTAAACTAATTAAACTTGTATATTAGTTATAAAAACATATATATCTTATATATTAATAATACTGGATTCCCGGATATCCGATAAGCAAAGTATCCTGATCCGTATCCGGTCCAAATATCCAGAAAAATCACCCGGATCAAATCGGATTCGGATAAAAATTAAACGGTTGTTTTCAAATACGGACTTTTATGATTCGAATTGACGAGTTATCGGATCGGCCGGATCGGATACTTTTGCTCACCCCTACTCGTATTGATATCGATACCCAAAATTTCACATCATATCTTTAGTATTGGATAACAAACAAGTCCTAATAAAGAAATAGAACGGTAGCCGTAGCACGCCACAATGTGGATAAAATTGGACCAGTAATTTCATTTTCTTTCTTTTTGGATAACATATTTAAATACCTACTAATACCAACAACTCAACAAGACATATCCTAATCCATTTCGTCCATCTCACACCCCAACAACGCCACAACTATCACAAACCACTCCATTTTCCCCAGTACTTTTCATCCAAAACAATACAATCTTCTTTTCCATCTCTTAGAAATAAACTCCTACAATGTAAAAAAAAATATAGAATAGAAATCCCTTAAATGAAGCATAAATATCCCACTAATAAACCATAGAGGAGAGATTTTTCAAGTGCAAATAATAAAGTAAAGGATGGAGAAGCTTGTTGAATCAACCAAGAGAGGATTTCACCGGTAGGCGCGGTAGTTAGGGCTGTACATGCAGCTCTCCGCATACTTGACCAGGTTCTCCGGCTGTGGGAGATTAGATGCCAGGCCTGTAATAAAAATGCAGATACAAGAACACAGAATTAACAGACCGATTCCCGAGACCCGCTCTTGGTAATGGGGTTTTTCAAGTTCATTGATCGGTAGAAGAGGGAAACTTACCGAGCTCGTAAGCCTTGGCGGCTACATTTGCTGCAATGTGAGCTGAGATTTTTCTGATGCTTCTAAATGGCGGGTATAAGAGTCCCTTGGCAAAGTCCTCATCTGTTACCTGGGAAGCTAGGGCCTCGGCTGTTGGATGAAAGGAAGTGGGATGAACTCGTCAATCCAAAAGAAAAGGAAAAAAATTTGAATGGTTAAAAACTTTGAATTAGCAATGCAATGATGGATAGATGATATGTTACCCTACATATCCTCTGGCCATCTAAAATCCATCTTGTCAATAATTTGCTTTTGCCTTTAGTTGAGCTTTCAGCTATCAATGATTAAGGTTCACTACTCAATTTGCCAAGTCTATTTATATTTTAGCCTATCACTATTCAATCATGAGATTATTTTTGTCCCCAACACTTCAAACTTGGCTAAAAAAAGGGAGATGAAGTCTGACTATACGTTATTTGCCAACTAGCGAATGAACATGAAGAGAAGTTTACAAACTATCCCGTAAAAAATGGCTTCTGGAACAACCAATAAATTACCAAAAGGGACGTAAAAAGAGCAATTAGATAATGAAACAGGAAAAGTTGGTATTTGAAAGCAACCACCGAAAAAGACTGGTAAAATGAGCTGGATATTAATTTGATTTAGGTTATTATGTGATTCTTTGTAGTTCTCTGAGTCATACAGTTCCTAAGGGGCACTAGAATTGGTAAAATTCACATCTTACAAAGTATACTCTGGCCACAATGAATCATCTTGAGCACCAACCAAAAGAAAATAACATAAGAAGGCGTAGACTATGCATGGCAACATTGTATTTTGACTCGGCATGTAACCAAGAGAAGTTAGAAAAGATGCACTTACAGGCAGCCAAAAGCATGTCATCATGGACACGAATAGCACCAGACATTATCAAACCCAGCCCAAATCCAGGGAAAATGTACGCATTATTTGCCTGAAATCAAGAGGAAGCAAACTCAGCATAGTCGATATTTGAAATTCTTTATCACTAACTGAAATCTAATCAGTACCTGCCCAGGCACAAAAGTTCTTCCATTGTGTTCAACGGGATCAAATGGGCTTCCACTAGCAAAGATTGCACGTCCCTGCAAGAAGAAGCAATTTAATTTTACTGCTTGACTAATTAAACAAATTTTAATATCTTCTTTTCCTAGTTGTTCGTCATTCAAAGGAAAATTGTTTTTTACCTTGCTCCAGGTATAAGCCTCTTCAGCAGTACACTCAGATTGTGAGGTTGGATTGGACAAAGAAAAAATGATTGGTCTCTGCAGGGAGATCATTCACACATATATGGACATATCAGCTTTGGCATTATTAAATTCCAAGCTGCATACTATCATGTATGACATAATCAGAGAAAATATTACCTCATTGAGGGAAGACATGACTTCAATGACATCCTTTGTAAATGTTTTTCCTGCTCCTGATGATCCAATTAAGATTGTTGGCTTAATGGACTGAAACAAAGAGAAAAGAGTTAATAACAAAAATATTCAGTCATGTCTTAAAATAGATTAAACACTACATAGTCAATAGCCTGAGATGCTCACCTTGATTGCATTCACAAGTTCTTTAATTGGTTTATGTTCGTGCGCCCAAGGCTTCTTGAAATGCTGAAGTGATTCTACTCTATCCCTAACAATTAATCCCTGTGGAAACAATTTTGCATCAGACTACTACAAATATGACAGAGCAAAGAATTAGAGAAAATGATCATAAAAATTTAATCACATGCACAACCTTAGAATCCACTAGCCAGATCTTCTTGCGAGCTTCTTCCAAAGGTATATTATTCTACATAAAATCAGATAACAAGTCTGTAAATTTTAGGATCTCAAAATAGTCGGTTACAGGAGGAAAACAGCTCTAACCTGCTTTGATATCTCAACTGCAATAAGTTCTGCAATACCGGTTCCAGCCTGCAATTGGAGGGAAAAAGAGAATCAACGTTAAAGATTCTGCATGACCTCTTCTCTCCCCTATTGAGAACTCATTAAAATCATATGTCATAATATGAGCAATAATTACCTCTCCAGCCCCAAGAAACAAATATCTATGATCAGCTAGAGCTTGGCCTGTCATTCTCTGTGCAGCAAGAAGGCCAGCAAGAACTACAGATGCAGTCCCCTACAACAAAAGACAGTACTCAAATATTAGGAAGAGGTTGACCAGAACAACAATTAAAAGAAAAAATGGTCTTGTATGCCAGAGTACCTGTATATCATCATTGAAGACGAGATGGGTACTCCCGTATTTGGCAAGCAGATCAAATGCATTGTGATTGGCGAAGTCCTCAAACTACACACACGAAAAGGGGGTGGAGAGAGTGAACAGCAAATGATTTGAGATATGACCACATAGAAAGCCGCTTAAGTGGGGAAGGGAATAACATATTTGCATAATTGCATCTAGTTCGAAATAGCTACTAAGTTGTTCACAATCACATACCTGAACAAGGACTTTCTCACCATAATTCTGCTTGACTGCTGCCATGAACTCATGGATAAGCTCAGCATATTCCTGCAACCATTAAAAATTTAATTAACCAATGTTGGAAACAAGAAAACAACATTCAGTTTTTGAGACATGATCTCACTACCAATATGGTAGTTCTCATGTAAAGTATGAAAAGTAAATACCTGGCCAGTAGCCCTCTTCTGCCTAAGGCCAATGTAGAACTCATCCTTCAGCAACTCTTCGTTATTTGTTCCCACGTCAATAGTCACAGGCAAGCACTGAAACATGTAGGATAAAATTACAAATTCGTTTTTATCTCATCAAATAAAGATCAACCATCCAATGATTTAAGATGGTTGTCCAAGCTTGAGGAAAATAAACAAGGGAATAAGAAGATCAAAACTCCTTTGTGCCTCTCTACTTTTTTATCTACCCTCATGGAGAAGATAATAAATTCTTTTTTAACTACAGAAGAAGAATGAAAGTTCTGAGAACTTGCATAACATGGTTTTGTTTGTGAGAATGGTGATAAGCACAGTCAAAAGATTGCACAGTGGTACTTACTGCTGAAGGACGTATTCCTCCCAGTGCTGTATATAGAGAGAGCTTCCCGACGGGTATTCCCATTCCCTAAAAGCATGTCAAACAAAGTTTATCAAACCATTGCCCCGACAAGGGCATCAGAAGGGGAGGATGCCAATGAATTATTTTCACAGGACACTGCAGAGGTGCAGTCTTTACATGGACAGAAAATATGGAACATAAAATTCACCTGACATCCAAGATCGCCAAGCCCTAAAATCCGCTCACCATCAGTAACGACAATGACTTGAATGCGTCTTTCAGGCCAGTTCCTCAGAACTTCAAGAATCTTTCCTCTGAGAAAACCAAATAAATATCTCAACAAACAAATTGCATATACTTAAAGAATAAATCTAGGTGCACACAACTTGTCGACCATATATAAACCATACTTTTCTAATTCATAATATTGCAGAGCACGACATACTTTTCTTTCAAACTAATAAAAAGACCCTGAGGACGTTTGAAAATGCTGCCATATTTTTGGCATGCCTCCCCAACAGTTGGAGTGTATACAACAGGGAGTAGCTCTTCCACATGATCAATGAGAAGCTTGTAGAAAAGCTTTTCATTTCTCTCCTACAAAGTAATCAGAGGAATATATTAATCGTATTTCTCAAGGAGGACATAACAATAACAAAGACAACCTTGAAAGAAAATTCTTTGAGTAAGCATTTGTTGAGGTCCATACAGTTGCATCTACTTGGCAATAGATCAGAAGATATAAAAAAAAAAAAAAATAACAAAATCAGTTTATTATTGCATATTTGCAGGTTAGTCTACTCATAATGCAGATAGGCGGCAGTAAAATATGTAATTTAGGGTTAAACAACCATCGCAGCAATGTCAATGTTACTCCAATATACGCAATGAATTTTGAATGTTTCAAAATAGAAAAAACCGTGCATGAAAAATAACTGCATAGAGTGATCATTGATCAGTGAGCCTGTTCAATGGCTACAAGTAGCAATTAATTAGTAGATCTCCTCTGCATTACTTATTTATTTCGTTGGACTTGTCTTTAACAATGCAAATTATACCCACACTGGGCCTAACAGGATTAACAAAAGTATACCACAGCCATTCACAAGAAGAAACTCAATGTAGCTTTCTCACCTAAGCACAACTAGAAATAGTTAACATTATTGAAGGCTAGATCATCCATCAAAAAATTACTGTGTCAAATTACTGGATTCAAATGTAATGCCAAACAGATAAGGTATTTCGTCATACTAGACATTTTAATTCTGGAAAGGAAAAAAATCAAAACTACGGGACTCACTTTGTAGATATACATCTGAGTGAACGGAAATTGACTGGTAAATGCAACTGAGGAATTTGCCTATGATGATAAGATTAATGTCAGAATTCAAATTTACCTGCAGATCTGTCATAGCCATATACTTCTGCAAGGGAACCTGATACTGGCGGACATTGTGAATCATCTTCCTCACCTATCATATGAAGTGCAAGCTATGTTACTCAAGAATGTCAAGACATTCAAGCAGGCAAACTTAAGCGCTATATGAATGAATTTTTATACAAATTTCATATAGAAGATGACCTGGAGCTCTTGGCTGACAACAGTTGGGGGAAGAAGACCGCGCAAGTAATGGGCATCTCTTTCTTTCTCAGTAAAGGCAAGGCCTTTATTATGGTGTGGATCCCGCAATAAGGTATACCCGCTACATCAAGGAAACATCTCACTTCATTAATTCCAAAGAGCATCAACATCGAAATATTCATTGCAAAAAAAGCTAAACAGCTCATACACACACTAAGCACAAGCAAGTTTTGAGACACACAATACAACAAACTATGTCAAAAACGAACCATCAATGGCAAATTATAAGTTCTGGGCACCATTATTTGAAGATTGGAATAATAGACCACTCGCGATGAACCTTTTGCAGCAATATTCCTCAACACGCAGAGAAGAAATTGGAAGATGAGAAGCCAATAACAAACTACTAGTTTAAAACTTCACTTAGACCTCAAACACTGAATGTCACACCCTAAATGACAAAGAAAAAAAAAACACTTAATTTTCAAAACTCAGATTTCTTGTTTGGTTCTGTCAATTTTTTTTTTACCAATGTTTAGGCTTTTAATTTGTCAAAAATGCCCCTGGATAACAATCGGTATACAGAGAGACTATTCTTGATCCAATCCAAAATGATATCAGCGTGAGGCTTCCTACATAATTGATACATCCAGGAAAAAGACGAATTCACCGAATACTAAAATACCTAAAATTCAAAGCAAGAAGAAGTAAACGGGAAAAGTAGGCAACTAAAAAATGAATCAACAAGAACAAAACAAGATAAACATAGAAAAAATAAATCTCTCTCACCTAGCAACGGTGACGGCCCAAGGAGTGACGTGTTGTTCCTCGGTGGCCGTATCCTCGCCATACACATCCTGAACCCCGCCGACAGCAGTTGCCGACTTACCTTTCAATTCATTGGCAACAGAAGGTCCTACATACCTAGTGTTCTCCGTCAGAACGACGGCGTTTGGATCCACCGATCGGTCGTTCGATCCCAAAGCCACCTTCACAAGAACAGACCCTCTCCTGCTCGAACTCGACGATCCTACCGCCGAATATCTCCCAGACACGCTGGGAGTGTTATTCTGCTTTCACAACACAAACAAAAAAAATCCAAATCCCACAATTCACGACTTCTTTCTCAGGAAATTTAGACGAAAAGGTGAAATGAAATCTGAACAATTAGGGATCCAATTAAAGAACAAAGAAAGCGAGTCTGTAGATATATAGTGAGACGCCATTGTTACCAGGAGATTAGCTCGCAGTGACATCATATCTGAAGACGGAGAGGAGAAATGGAGGGGAGATGAGAGACAACGAGAAAATCTCCGCTCCGTAGAGAAGTGTGGGGGTTGAACGTTTCCTTTTATATACGGGCGTGTTCAGAGGAGCAAAAATATGTGGGACCTCAGACGCAAGATGGGCCCACAGTTTCCCAGTGTAAGAGTTCGGTGGTCCAGATCTGATAACTATATCCGAAACGGCGACGTTCGGAAATTTCAGATATGCTAAGATACGACGAGCTCACGGGATAAAATGTGAGGACGACCTCCTGATCTTCGAAACGGTGACGTTTCAATCTCATCGCCTTGTGCTCCGTTTGGTTTGATAGAGAGAGTATAAAAAAGTTCGTGAAAGGTACAACAGCCCATAGAGATTTTCTCCTTTTTTTTTTTTTTTTATAAAATAAGAATTCAAAATTCAGGACAAAACTCTGAAAACATGAGAGGCCGATTAAACGGCAGATTCAACAACAACAACACACAAACAAAAACAACATAAAGAAAAGGAACAACAAACAAAGCCAAAGACAACAACAACTGAAGCAAGCACACCAAAAGGCTAAACAAAGAGAAAGTCTTCAAGCAGTGGTTGAAAAAACTCCAATAAAGTCGCTTGAAGCAGCCGGAAAGAAAAGAAAAGACACATTCTGATGGCAAATCGTCAGTAGACACCACCAGGGATCACACGATCATTGTCAAATCTCGAACCGAAACAACAGTCTCTCATCAACCCAGGTCACCTGCACAGTCGAGAAACCACACCAGCAAACAACAAAAACATTAGAACAGAAAAAAATAAATAAGGGGGGGCAGAGGGGGGGCAAATGACAGATCTGGAGGGGAAGGGGAAAAAAGAAAGGGAGGCGGGGGGATTAGGTTCGAACAGGAAGGCGGAAGGGAGGTCTGGGAGGAGGACGGAGGGGCCAGAGATGGGGTCGGCGACGGCGGGTCGGAGAAGGGGAAGTCGGAGGCGGTTTTGGACAAGGAAGAAGGAGGAGGGGCGGAGAGGAGGTCGGGTGAGGAGGACGGAGGGGGCAGAGAAGGGGGTCGGCGGCTACGGGTCGGAGGAGGAGGACGGGGAAGGTTGGTGGCGGATCAGGGCAAGGAGGAAAGAAGAGGGGGCGGAGAGGAGGACGGAGGTCGGGTAGAGAGGAGGAGGCCGGAGAGGAGGAGGTCGGGGAGGAGGACGGATGGGCAGAGAGGGGAGCGGCGGCGTCGGGCTCCAAGGCGGTGAGGGAAATGTCGCGGGTGCCGGTGAGACAGGGTGCCGGAGAGGCGGGCCGGTGAGGCGGAGTCGGTGAGGCGGGCCGGTGAGGCGGGCTCATCGGAGGCTGCTAGGCCGGTGGGAATTTCTGCTCGTTGGGAGCAAAGCCGCTAGGGCCGGCTCAGTGTTTCTTGAGAGCGTTTTCTCTCTTTTTATCTTTTTGAGATTTTCTCCCTTTGGTTTTCTAATAGGGAAATTTAGATTACTGAATCCGCAATAAATTAAACAATGTATTATGTAGGGATAATTGTAAATATTAAATAAAACAACATTAAAATAAATATCTACTTTTAGTGTTTACTTTTAAAACATGTAAAAGGTCCATTGTTGATAACTCTAAACCTAATATTTATCGTTTTAGGTTTGTTTGGGATCAATATTTTATAGTCATTATTGATTATGAGTACTTATTTTTATGAATATGTTTGGTATAATATTTCTTAGAAATAATTTTTCCATTAATGTGAAATGGAAGAGATTAAAAAAATCATTAATTATTTTATTTACACAAAATCCAAAGTTCAGTTTTTTTGAATAACCTTTTTTTATAAATAAACAACCCTTTAGAAAGAGGTTTACCAACTAGACCCTTAATTCTGTAATCCTATTTTTATGCAAATTTTAGATTAAATAACAGGATTTAATAAAAATGGGAATTGCGAGGTACTCCCTGACTTTGTTGCCGTGGTGGTATGTTGACGCTTATGGAAAAGGGCTCATCTAAAATCAACAATCTTTTCAGTCCACAAAATCTACAAATTAATTCTGGTTGAGTTTGGTGGATCAGTCTTAATCCTAACAAAAGGAAGATGTTCCCTCAAGAAATTTCCTGAAAAAAGAAAATTATGTAAAAGTTAATCTAAAACAAACAAATGATAAAAATGTTAGACCAACTAGATGGATGAGAGTATTATTAGAAAAACATAGAAATTTTGTTTTTATTAGGTAGGAAGTTCATTACACACCTTTGGTTTAATTTGGACAGTGTGCTATGTGAATGTGCCCCACAAGACCACAATAAAATATAATGTCTTCATCTGGGGAAGGCATATATGCCAATTTTAGTGAGTTGCTTCAAAAGTACGAACGAATTTAAGAGAACAAGGAAAACATAATGTTCTTCTTTTGTCAAAAAAATGGTTTATATCTTTTCCTTCCACGTAAATATTTCATCATTTTTTAACTCTTTAAATTCAAATATTTATGGTATTTTTTAGGGGTGTTCATCCGGTCCGGACCGGACCGGATTTTTGGACATATGTGGACCGAAGACTGGACCGGATAGGTCCGGTCCGGTCTTAATCCGGTCTGGTCCGGTCTTGGACCGGATTGGACCGGATTTAATTTTAAAAAATTAAATTCTTATTTAAAATCTATAAAAAAATATCTAAAAAAATATTTATAAAACATATATACTCCTAACTTATTAAATTAAAAAAAATATCTACAAAAAAATACATATAAATCTCTAAAAAAAAATATATAAAACATATAAATTACAATTTTTTTTTTTTTTTTTAAATTCCGGTCTTCCGGTCCGGACCGGATTTTTTCCGGGTTTGGACCGGACCGGAAACCGATTTTGGGGAAATGGTGGACCGGAGACCAGACCGGAATTTTACCGGTCCGGTCATTTCTGGTCCGGTCCGAAAATCCGGTCCGGTCCACCCATGAACACCCCTAGTATTTTTTGTGAACTGTACTTCTGACAAATTAACGTCTTTTCGACTCTCACATGCTGCCTGATCTGAATAGTACTCTAGAGTATTCTCGTCCGCAAAAATACTCTAGAATATACTCAAATAAGTTCATCTTAATTTTTTCCTAAATCAAAGAAAGAGAAACCGAATTTGTAATCTCGTAATTACAAAATATCATACTTATCAATTAAATTAGTAAGACGATAATACATTTAACTTAATTACAAATTACATATTACTCCATCCCTTCAGATTTACTTGTTTTTATAGAGTTGAACACACATATTAAAAAAGTCTTACAATTATATTAAAATACCCCTAATTGAATGTTTAGTTTCTTACATTGGAAATTGAAATAGTATAGTTTTTAAATACAAAAAAATCATTTAATATAATAGGTAAAATTGGAAAACTTTATCCAAAACATATAAAAAGACAAACTTTTATGAACAAGATTATTGTCTAAAAAAATAGAATATTTTATTGCTTAGGCCATCCACATAGGAGGTCTTGTGGGTTTTTAAAAAAAAAATAAAGAAAAAAAACGCCTTCTAAGAGAGTTTAGAAGTTGATTTGTTCCTGGGTAGAGTTAGAGTTTGGCCAATCTTTCAGACAAAAAGAAATTAGGGAAATGAGTTGTTTTGAGATGTGGAAAATGAGATATTTAGAGTTGGTCATTATGAATGAAAATCGTTTGAACCGGTCTAGGCCAAAACCGAAATCGGTCTAGACTGGACTGGAAGCAGCGATTCAAGGCAAGACCGATCCCATATTGGCCATACTTGGCTTGAACTGATGAACAATCATTTTTTTCATCGATTCACCCACATAAATTGAAAATAAATCATAACCTTCTTAAACCCTACCTTTTCAAAAAAAACATTTTTGCGATTTGAACCGACCTAGAACAAAACCGTCGATTCCGAAAGGTGGTATGTTCTAGTCTGAGATGAAACCCAAAAAATACAGCTGTCGGAAGAGATTTTAACCGTTAAATAAAAATTTATACGATTAAGATTATGTATTTTTCTTTTCATATCTCTGTATAATGTTTTTTTTTTGTGTAAAAGTTTAACCTTTTGCAGACTTTAAAACACTATTTATAAAGTTTATTTTATACTCCTTCTGTCCCTTAATTATGTTTCCGTTTCGTTTTTTTACACTATTCATAGTTGAAGAGAATCTTTGAAATTTCTTCCAATATATAAGCAAAAATATAGTCATGTGGGGTCTTATTTGATTCGTCTTAATGAGTATTTTGATAATATTAAAAAATTATAATTTTTATTAATATATAATTAGAGATATTAACGATATAAAACTCGTCTCGACAAGTGTGTGATATCCCATCCGCAAATGATTGATGCATATATTTTTTTGGATACGACCTGCTTAAGCCTTAATGCATTTATTGGGAGGAAGAAGTGGGGGGGAGAAGGCGAAGGCTGTGATGTCGAAATATAAAAGTGGGCCAGGCCCAATATAGTAACCGCCAACTAAAGGGTGGCCCACACTCTTGAATATCATTTACCATCCACCCCCTGCAAAACGTGTATTTGGTGAAGATCGTAAAATAATTTTTAGGTGTAGTATGGACTAACGTGTAAACTTTTTTTTTTTTAAAATCTAAATAATGAGTACATTATTTTGGAGCAAGAAGGTCTAATGCGAGGTAAGATGTTAGTTTATAAATTATCAAAGTGCTTTACTTTTAAAGTCGACAATCTTTACTCCAATGTCATATATTTACCGTTTTATCTCACCTTCTATTGGTCTAGAAATAGCAAAAATCGAACCGATACGTCCAAACCGAACTCGATTCAAACCAAAAAGTTGTCGAAATAGAAATAGAAAAAATCGAACCGATACGTTTAAATCGAATTCGATTCAAACCGAAAAGTTATCGAAATGATCCAACCAAAAGTTATACGTACAATTGAAAATAGGATGATAATTTTGGAACTTGAAAACAATTAATTTGTTAAGAAAATAAGTGTCATTTTAATCTTTAATACAATTATAAAAAATGCAATTATTAAACCAAAATACTAATTCTTATAAATATTTTCTAAAATTTACAATCTAATAACTACTTATCTTATTTTTAATCAATAATAAAGAAATTTTAAATAAATTATATTAATATGAAAAATGTTTAATAACATATCTCATAACTTGTAAATAAATAATTAACTAAAACTCTATAATTACAAAAATAACGAATTTTATTAAACGAAGAGTTAATCATCCACACAAAGAAATACGGAGTATTTTATACATGGAAGACATTAAATGTCAAGCGTTATCTGCTTTTCACAATTTGATTTGACATTCTTGACCTCTGGGCAATAATATACGTTTTCTCCAAGATTAATTTCATTTTTTAAAAAACAATAAGAAAGATAAGACATGACAAACTTTATAGGGAGGCCTGACACATTTTATTTAATTGCCTAGTGGGATGCCGCGACGCGTGAATGTGAAGTGAAAGGAGGTTTGTAGGTTTACATTAGATCTGTAAAAGTGGATGAGTAAAGTAAATGACTCTTTCACAAATTTTCTTTTAAATTAATAGATTTTTAATAAAAATAGACCATTTTTTTCTTCCCTAAATCTTATTCCCTATCTCTTAAATCCTACTCTTTAAATCCTAATTCTTAAAAAATAATATTTTAGAGAGAAAAAAAAACAAAGAAAAGAAAGAAAAAATAATAATAAAATAAACTAGTAGGGGTAGGAAAAATACATAAAAATTAGTAGGGGTCTCTTTTATTAATTGAAAACTCTTAAAGGGTCAATGGGCCCAAAATCCTTTGTAAAAGTCTGGGCCAACCCGGACCGTCCGCCCGATTGGGTTTGGACAGTAATAGTGGCCCGTCGGGCCGGTCACGACCCGGACCGGCTCGGTACATGAACGAGCCGGGTACAGACACACCTCTAGGCCCGAACGCGCCTAGAGGCCCGACCCGGTTATAATTTAAAAAATATAAATATATTTATATATTATATATATTACCTCACCCTAGAGAATTAGGTTATGGTGAAACGAACTCTTACGGTAAAACGGAGGTACCAATCAAGGACGTCGGATGAGAAAATAATTAATGACTCAGATTTAATCCTAATGAGTGTAAATTTGAGAAATGGAATTGTGTGCACCAGATTATACCAAATCATGATTTCATGTGATTTTATTTCCATCTAAAATCTCACATATACGTTATTTTCATTCTCTCCCAAAATACTGCTCCAAAATCGTCTCAGCCAAATCCCCCTAAACCTCCATTGAAGCTTCGCGCCTACGCCTCCGCGACTCCGACTCTGCCTCCGGATCCGCGACTCTGCCTATGGATCCGCGACCCCGCCTCCGGATCCGCGCTACCGCCTCCGGCTCCGCGACTCCGCCCCCACGACTCCGCCTTGGTGGGTTCCTCTGTCTTGGATCTTGGTGATTTCTTCTTCAATCCTTGTTTATTAGTTCATCCCCCCTTCAATTTATTTGTTTGATATTTAGGGTTATTGTCTTCAATTTCCCCAAATTTGCAAAGACTTTGATTATAAGGCTTGTCTCATTGAAATTTACGTTTTGTAGTCACAAAAAACTTGTGTTTTTATTTGTTCGATTTCATTGATTAACGTTGATGTTGTTTTTGATTTTGACGTCAATGTTGTTTTGATTTTAGGGTTCGTGGATGGTTCGATGGTCGTTGAATAAAGAGAAAATGTCTCTAGAAACAAAAAGTAACCGCCAGGAGTCGAAGATTCGACCGAGGGTGATATTCACGGATGGTGATATTCGTGCAATATGTGTTGATATTCATGTAATTGGGTGGTAATATTAATGTAATTGGATAGTGATCGATATTCATGAATTGAGTGATGATATTCATGTAATATTCACGATATCGAGGGTGATATTCGTGTAATATTTGTTGATATTCATGTAATTAGGTGATAATATTAATGTAATTGGGTAGTGATTAATATTCATAAATTTATTGGTGATATTCATGTAATATTCATGATATCGAGGGTGATATTCGTATAATATGTGTTGATATTCATGTAATTGGGTGGTAATATTAATAATTGGGTAGTGATCGATATTCATGAATTGAATGGTGATATTCATGTAATATTCACGTGAATTGAGTTATGTTATTCATGTACTTGAGTGTGATATTCATGTAACTGATTATGATATTTGTGTAATTGATTATGTTATTCATATATTATTAAGTGGTGATATTCATATTTTAAGTTATGGTATTCATATCTTTAATTGGTGATATCCACATGTTAAACAAAAATATTCATACAAACATGAACGATATTCAAGAAACAATGACAAAAGCAACAAGAACAAATTTACAAATCTACGAATTTGCAAAAGCTGAAAAAATCAAGTGGTGATATTCATGTTTTAAGTGGAGATATTCGCGTCCATCGATATTCATAAACGCATGAACGATATTCATAAAGACGTGATCGATATTCATGAACGCTGAAAAATCGTTGAACAAGAAGAAAATGTATCAGCGGGATGGAACGGTTTTGGAAGAAAGATATGATTTTCTCTGTAATACCCCTCATTTTTGGTAAGGAAATTTTTGGTATTTTTGAGCTTTACTCGTATGAGTTATTGTTGCAAAATAATTGTATGAGATATTGTTGCAAAATAATTATATAAGATATTGTTGTAAAATATTTATATAAGATATTCGTGTAGGATAATTGTGGACTCAGGCGGGCACCAGTACCGGCACCGGCATCATGTAAGATGGGTGGGTGGCTTGGTAGCTGTGTTAGCTTGGCCTGGAGTGTCACAAATATATGCAGGATAATTATGTAAAGTATTTGTGCAAGATATTTATATAAGATATTTGTGCACGGTATTTATATAAGATATTTGTGTACGGTAATTGTGCGAGGTAATTGCTTGAGATGTTTGTACTAGATGATGTACGAATATATTTAACCCGAAGTTAAAAAAATTAAACGAAATCGACTTCGGACAAGAATTAGTGGAATTGGTCTTCACCGCACCCGGCGCTAGGAGCCACCGCACCCACGGCAAGGCCAGAAACAGAGGCGGTCGTCGTCTTCGCGTTGATTTTTCTGAAATTCTATCCTTTTGGCCACTTGGCCACTTGCTCCACTTGGCTCTTTGCCTTTTCCCCTAGCTTGTCCCCTTGGTGGTGGCTTGAATCAGGGCTATAAAAGGAGGTGAAACCCGAAGTGAACTCCATCATCTTCTTCTCTCTTTCTCCTCTGTTTTCCCCTGTTTCGCCTTTGACGCACGAGCTGTGAGCTCGGTTTTGGGCTTGAATCGAGAGGCTTCGTGGGTTGGAGAAGGTTGCCAAGGTGTTAGGTGAAGCTTAGAGGTGCTTTGTGATCAAGTCGAATGCAAAACGAAGCTTGGAATCGAGGTGGGTATTTGTCTCCCGCCATGGCTGTGTTCTTGGAGCTGGCCACTGTTTGTCCACCGCACCCAGCGGCAAGGTCCACCGCACCCGCGGTAAGGCTGTCCGAGAAGGGTTGTTTTGGAGTTTTGGTTTGAGGGATTTTTATTCCAGATCTGTCCCCGTTTTGGACTCAGGGACCCGTTCTTAAGCTTTGTTTGAGCTCGTCTTTCCAGACAAGTGGTTGTGAATTAATTTGAAATAATTAAAATCTGATATTATATTAGGTTGTATATTCTGCTAGAATCAACGCTAATATAAGGGATATGTTGTAATCATGTGACTTGAGATTTTGATGTGATTTGTGATATGTGGAACTGCTTGTGATGTGTTTGTGTGAATTATTGGTGAAGCCCTTGCTTAGTCTATTCATTGGACTAACTCTTGTATTTTTATATTTCTGTAACGTCATGGGAGTGTCGTCTGTCCGTTTCGGCACATGCAGATCCGAGGAGGCTAGAAGTGACTATGAGGATGGACGGTGTTTTGTTTTCGACAACTTGTTTTGTCGTTTTGTATTTAAAAGATTTCCGCTGTTGTATTTCTGATTAATTGGGTCGTTTTTGGAATCGTGTAATTCTGCGACCATGTGGTTTAATAAAAGTTATGATTTTAGTATTGTAACTATCTTTAAGACAGTTATGTCGTCGGAAAAGCCTGGGGTGACTTCGGGATTTACGTCTGGGGTCATCGGCAGTAGCGCTTTCAAATGGGGTAAAATTTGAGGGTGTTACATTCTCTCTCCTCTAACAATATCCTTAATTATCTTCTTTTAATTAAAATATATATTAACTACCTTATTTGAGAAGATCTGGTAGTTTCACCCATACCATATCCACTATATGACCCATTCATCCATCCGTCCATCACCCTTCATCCAACGTCCCAGATTAATACATCCGTTTTACCACAATTCCCGTTTTACCGGAGCGTTCCTCTTATTCTAAATATGTATAGTTATTAAATTTTCAGCCCTTATTATATATATTTTTCAAATTTTCAGCCCTTAATATAGTATATAATATATATAATTACATATACTATATACTATATAATATAAAACATAATTATATACTATAAAACATAATTACATATTATATAATACAAACTGGGTCGGGCCGGTTTCCCAAATGGGCTTGGACAACGATTTCAGCCCGTTTGGACTGGGCGGGCTTAGCCCGACGCGGTCAACCGGGCTAGAATCGTCCTAAAGCCCGGCCCGGGCCCGGACTTGTACAAGTCTAGTTTACACATTGTTGTAAACAATAATTCCTATACTTTTTGCCAACTGGTAATAAATTATGTTGATAGTGGGTAGGTTTTTACACGTATTAAAAGATTTCTGATAGGGTAAGTTGCATGTGTGAATATGTACTAGGGTGAAAAATGAGAATAAATTCTAGCTTTTGGATAACAATTAAACCAAAGGCTAGGATTATATTTTTATTAAAAGGTCAAGCGCCATGCACATGACATGATTTTTGAGAGTTTGACCGGGTAACATGACTGGTCAAACCAGTCACCGACGGTCAATGTCAGAGCTCCGGCGTTGACCGGTCAACGTTTTTTTTTCGTCCGTTTTTTTTTCAGACACAATTTTTGGCTTGCGACGGCATGTGCATAGATATTGACTTATATGTGCATTGATGTTCCACAAAATCTGTATAGGATTTTTGACTATATGTGTGACTTTGTGTATGTGGAAACACATGCACTTCTTATCATGCGCATATGTTTTAGCCTGTCTATGCATAGATTTTGACCTATATGTGCATCCAAATTCTACTTGTGTTTATTATTTTCTTGGGTTGAAATGTGCATCCAAACTTTGACATGTCAACATCGGTGCTATAGCGTCCAGTACTTATACTGGTGACTATGGAGTATCGGGCATCCCCGGGTCGTCCGGCCCGAGAAAAGGGCGGATATGATCAAAGTAACTAGTCCTAGAGTATTGTTGGAGCTAAATTCGGCTATAACAAAGTGTCTAACCCTAAATAACCGGTTTTATTGACCCATCAAAAGCTTGACGTTTTAGACAAGAAACGCATATTTAAGATGACTATCAATGTGATCAAATTATCTTTAATGCTCCATAGTCCACACCATTACGAACCCTAAAAAAACTCTTTATCTTTTTAGAAAAGCTTGATGCTTTAGACAAAAACACATATTTTAAGATGACTATTAATCTGATTAAATTATCCTTAATGCTTCATACTATTAGTAAAGGCGTTTTTTTCCTTTTCTAATTAAAGTAAAATGCAATAGTTAATGCTCTACACCCACGATCCATCCGCCAATGTGGTGGATTCGGGGAAAGACTACCCTTCCCATCCCCGTTTAAGTTTATGCTCATCGTTCTCGTTCAGGGAATGAAAATTATCAATGTCCTCACCCCCGTTGGGGAATTCTCGTATCTATCTAACTTTCCTCATATATTTTTCCCATTATATTCCCAATTTAAATTTACTATTCCCTCCCTATCTACTAAACCTAACTTCAAGTTCTCTCCAAATTTAACTCCCAGTCTTGCAATAGATGACAAAATCTCCTATATCTCTTTGTATTGAGTGAAGGAGCCAGGAAATTACCATATTATTCACCGTTTCCCATTGCTCAACCTCTGTTGATCCTGGATTTGGCCTTCTGCACCGTCCAATAACCATGTTGATCTTGTTTTCCGCCTTAAGAGACATCTTGATGGATCTCTGATCATCATGGCTATGGTTCTGATACCATGTAAAACTTTCTAATGTAGAAGAGAATTGGATCAAGAGAGAAGAGAAGAAGAAATTGCCATTGATGGAGCTTGAGAGAGATCAAGATAATAGAAAGAGAGTGAATTCAGAGAATGTAACCACTTGATTTGATTGATCAATGTACAAGTGTATTCATACACAATTGATTCAGCTGAAATGCTCTGTAACAAACTAATAATAAGCCTAACTGAATTGACTAACATATTGAAGAAAGCTTCCCGTGAGAAGCACGTGCAATCTGTTACAAAATAGGATTTCAGTTGAACTCTCTAACAATTATCAAAGTCAGCCCCATTATAAAATAAATGAATCAAAATATGTAAGAATGGAGTGATAATTTTTTTTAAGCATGAAAAAGTGATGTGACCATGTCCCATCATGAGGGCCTTGACACTTAGGTCGCCGCAACGGTCGCTGCACCCATGCCACCATCGGGGCCATCCGTGCCACCCAAGGCCATCGCCTCGCCTCCACAATTTCCCTCGAACACCAATACGTCCCAAGACTCATTTGTCTATGAAGAGTTGGTCTAACACAAGGGAGCCGTAGAAGCCTTGCCCATGCATGATGAGTGTCGCTCCTCCTTGCCCACACCCGGCACCCCCACGGCACCTTCGGCCCCCACACATGTTTCCCCGTACATCCAAGCTCCACAAGGCTCCTCAAGCTCAAAGAAGGGTCCTCACCCAAGGTTGTCCGAGGAAAGTCCTATGGAGCCCCACCAATGCAGCTCACTCGCCCCCACGCGCTGCACCGCTAGGGTTTCACAATTGGACCTAGGCAATGAGCTACCACCCGGGGCTATTACGAGAGCACGAGCCAAGGAACCTCATGCTAAGCTGCAAAAGGGACTTCTAAGCCTTGAAGCGTCGAGCCAATTTCCTCTTGGCCCGATGAACTTGATCTTGACTCGTCCGGCGTCGTAAGCATGTCCATGAGCCGCTGGACCACTTGGAGTTATCTTACCTCCAGCCAAATAAATGTAATGGGATTATTTAATCAAATAAATGTGTCTTATCAGCGGTTCTTTAGAATAATTAAATTAAATCTTATCCTCATAATCACAAGGTTACGAGTTCGAATACCCTTTTCCGTTATAATAACCTAATACCTTCTATGGATAAAAAAAAATCGAATCTATTCGGTTCGGTTTTAACCGAAAAACCAAATTCAACGTTGTATATACTTGAAAATCATATAGGCGAAACACTGTCCATTAGACGTTGAAATGCTCATTCCTGGCTCCTTTTACTGATCTTCAATAATTCTATATGGATCCAAAAAATGTTATAAGCTGGATCAAAACTCGAATCTGAATTCCTCTTAACATTTTTCTTCTTTCCTTCTTCTTTGAAAAATGCCCAAATGATTATAATAAGAAAAAATAGGGCCTAACTATTCACATGTTAGCCCAGTCCAATCAAGAGAAGAAAACCCAAGCCCAAACACCAATTTGAAAAAGCATAATTGAGCGGACAACCCACATGTAGGGCCCGGCACAAAACCTCGCCAACTCATCCTAATGTATGATGACGTGACATTCTTTACAATCTGGGGGGTGGGCCCCGTCGACGTGAATACCACCCCAAATCTCATTCAATTACATCCTCTCAATCGGACGGCTCAGATCGCATCTATCAAAGTGGGGCCCACCATTGCGCTGTTCGGGCCCACCACCACCCCACACCACACCGATTCACCAATAACCATTGCTTTTGCGTACTATTTATGCCAATTGCCCTTCTTCTTCTTCCTTTGCGAACAGACGGAAAAAGAGATCGAAGAAAACCAGAGAGAGAGAGAGAGAAATCGCGAAGATGTCGTGGCAAATTTACGTCGATGATCACCTGATGTGCGAAATGGATGGCAACCACCTCACCGCCGCTGCCATACTCGGCCAAGACGGCAGCGTCTGGGCTCAGAGCGCCAGTTTCCCTCAGGTCGCCTCCTCTTTCTCCATCCATCTAATTGCTTTGGTAGATTTGTTCCTTTTCGATCGGTTTGGCTCCGTTGTTCGATTTTATTTTAGATCCGAGGAAATGATTTCAGCCGAGATGTGACTTGATCCTGATTGTGAATTTGTGATGCATGTTGTTCAATTTGATGTGAATGATATCGTAATTTCATGGATTGAATTGATCCGCGTTCGTTATATTCCTTTTGAGGGAGATCGTTTTTCGAGGGTTTCCGATTGGTTTTTTGATTTCCTTTGCGTCGTTTTTGAAATCGTGGATCTCCAAGTTCATCTAATTTGTTGTCAGCACCTCATTGTTCTTTTGGATCTGAAATAAAGTCTTGGGTGAATTCGGAATTTCAGTATTGTACAAAAGTTGAATTCTTGGGGGGGGGGGGGGGGGGGGGAGCATTCCTATGTTTAGATCATGGTTTAAATCTGTGCATACTTTGTTCGTCTGTCCATTGGATGAATCTGTTAATGATCATAGGGTATGATTGCTTCAATCCCTTCCCCATGTACACAACTGCATAAGCCATTTACAACTTTCTTGCTCATATACAAGATTTGGAAAGGCATATATAGGTAGGCCTATAAGTTCTTCAGATTTGTCTCTCATTCCTGTTGCCTCGAACACATTTACTATGCTGTTGTAAAATTGGAAGGAAGCAAAAGATCGTTGCTAAGCATTAATTGAAAAACTAAGAGTTACTTGTTGCATCTGAGGCGAGGTTTGTTGTCACTGCTTTATGTTGGCGTTTCTTTCCATACTGCAATAGTTGTTTGATAAGCTTGCAGTCCGTGTTTGTCTTGTTTGGTTTTCAGAATTAGAATTTTATTCTTTGAATTGATGCAGTTCTTTGAGGTGTTGTTTTTACTTTACTTCATCTTCTAAGAGGATTTACCCAAGTCATTTCAAATGAATGCAAATGGACTTTTGTATGTTTTGCAGTTCAAACATGAAGAGATGATTGCAATCTTGAAGGATTTTGATGAACCAGGGTCCCTTGCCCCTACTGGGTTATTCCTTGGTGGCACAAAGTATATGGTTATACAAGGGGAGGCAGGAGCCGTCATCCGTGGGAAGAAGGTGCACATGCCATCTTTTCTTTGTTATTTGCAATTATCACTATTCTTATGCCATTTATATACTAATAACTGCATTTCCAAGTTGTCGTTTAATTTTCGCCGCTAAGCTATTTCTCTCTCTTGATTTAGGTTTTTGAAACTTTCTTGTTAACATAATACAATTTGAGAAAAGGGTTTTGAACTGATGTTTCACTGGCTGAGCCAGATCTTAAACTGCTCAGTGTGCACAGAGCTTCTTGTCCAATTGTTAACTATTTTGTGATGAAGTGTATGGTTTATCCATGGATTTCATGGGCTGCTTTTAGCGAAGGTTAACAATATGTATCTCTCTTTACTTCCAGTGGATGCCGAACTTCGAGTCTATCTGATTTTTTTTGAATGCACGACAATTCATTCATGTTAAGAGTAAAAAATTACAAGTTCTAGGAATCACTTGGGTATTACAAGCTTCTCCCCATCCCAATCCTTCTAAGGCATTGCTTGTTTCAACAATGTCTTTCGACCATCTCGATTTGTTACAATTTTGAATATTATTTACAATCAATGACGCACATTCCTTATGTTCAATCCGACTTTGCCGGAACTATCTGATATTATCCATGCTTTTATTTATGGAGTCCAAGCCTAGTTTTTATTTACATCTATATCTCAGTTTGTTGCTTTCCATTAAAAAATGCCTCCTCTGGCTGCGTTGGTCGATGTTGAATGACAAGCATATATAGTTAGCATATTTAGAAACTTGAAAGTGGTCAATGCCTCTCTGGCTGTGTTGGTTAATTTATATTTTGTCTGATTCCTACACCATGCCTCGTTTGGAACCTTAAAATTGTAGAATTACTAAAGGAATGCTTTATTTTTGGCTCCTGAAATGTTCTTTTTAGAAACAAAATTGCTAATTATGTGTCCGTGGTACATCAATCATGCTTAGAATATGAAACCCTCATTCCCTTTTTCGTGCAATAGTAGACCGTTACATTACATATCTGCTTATCCAAGTAATGTTAGAAGTTAGTTGAATGCTTGCTTTCTCATTTGAGATAGGTTACCATCCCACTATTGAGATGAGACTAAGCATGAATTTAACTTGTAAGCACAAAATAACATTTATCTTGTACTAATGTGCTATTTTCGAAAATATACTTCCAGGGTGCTGGTGGTATCTGTGTGAAGAAGACCGGTCAGGCTATGATTTTCGGTATCTATGATGAACCCATGACTCCTGGGCAGTGTAACATGGTTGTCGAGAGGTTGGGAGACTACCTCGTTGATCAGGGCCTGTAGATCTCTCCCAATGTGCATTGTGTTCGCTCTTCTTTTTCATATTTTTTTTCGGGTTTCTCGGCTTGCATCGTTTTTCTTTGTTTCATGTATGACTTACTATTGGAAAAATAACCTGAGTGCAAAAAACTGCAGGATTTTTTTTCCTTCTATTTGGGTCCTCAAAACTTGTTTATGACTGTCTATGTAGTTGCTGCTCATATTTCCAGTTTTGGATGCTATTAGATTATATACTTAATGCACAATTTTCTTCAAGTTATTTTTGGTCAATGACCACTTTGAATAACTCTCTTTCAGTTCTGGAGTTATGCTTTGTTACCTTGTAATTTGCTGTGTCTTGTTATCAACTCTTTTGCTTTCGAACTTAGGAAGGAGACTTTGTAATGGTTTTTATTTGAAACTCAGAAGAAATGTTCCACCTCCAGAATAAGTTTTCATAAAATGTTATTGTACATAGACATATAGTTTTGATAAAAGAATATTGGTGATTTCATTACTGATCGATAAATTAGGGAAACCGATTCCGATGGTACGTGAGAACTGAGAACCCAATAATGCCTTTTTAACTATATTTTGATAGTTCCAGAAATCAAATGATTAGGTAGCACTAATCTCAGTTCGGTTCGAACTGGGATCGAACACCAGGAAAATTGCATTATCCCGGTTCCGGTTTTCCATATAAGGGAACCGGTTCCACCCCTTTTTCTTATTTTT
The DNA here is from genome assembly GCA_027886185.1 of Rheum nobile. Lineage (NCBI taxonomy): Eukaryota > Viridiplantae > Streptophyta > Magnoliopsida > Caryophyllales > Polygonaceae > Rheum > Rheum nobile. The sequence continues at coordinate 3,367,340 of WOAB01000073.1, forward strand.
TTAACCAAAACGAATACAAATCGGGTGGCCGCCGACGTTCCGACAACAAAACCTTCGATTCCACCTTATTTTAGTTTCTTAAAATTTCCGAAACCGAAATTCGATTCCGATTTCATGAAAATGAGAACCGCAACCGGACCATCTCTAGGTAGCACTAGAAAATCCGAAGTGAACCCATTTACAATGAAGTAAATCACTCACTTTGAATCGCTTTAGAGATTTTTTTTTAGGAGTTGGAAACTCTGTCTTAGTCAGTTCCTCTAAGATGTTGAATCTGCAAATTAAGGGAATTGTTCTCTGAGGATGCTGAGTTTCTCTCATGGATGTTGATGTAGACAATGACACATTGGTAGATCAATCATATGCAACAAGATCTTGATATCGATTTGAATTATGGCAAACCACTTTCCGAAATTAATATTTTGCCCCTTACATAGTCTTCGGAAATTCACGAAATTTGAAGTGAGATAAGACAAACCAACTAGTTTCTAACGAGACTCATGAAAGGAACTGAACTTTACAATTCATGTAATAATGGATCTAAGACTTAAATCAAGTTCAAGTATCAAGAGAAACCTTCTTCCCAATGATAATTCGAACTCTCCAACACCACAACCAAAAAACCTTTTTTATATGCATTGGAGAACACTTCCGAAACGGTTATGGAAGTTTAGGGAAGTTACAGCGGGTTTGGAAACAGTTATCAACTATTTTCAACGGTTATCAACCATTTTCAACTGATACACAACGGTTACTAACAATTACCATCAGCTACAAGGTAGTTATGACGATTATAACGGTTAAATCGTTGGTTTTACCAACAACTACAAGTACATGAACACGTGCTAAGAAGATCAATAAGCCATAAGCATGCTTCTAGTCCCTTAGAAAGGAAATGACACCCAGTTCCCTTTACAAGAAATAAAATAATATCTAATTCACTTTACATAAACTTTTCAGTTATTTCAAGAAAACTTGAGTTTTTACAAAACCATTTCAAGGAAACTTGACCCTTACATGTAAAATATCATTTTATTTTCCTTTGAAACTCAAGTTACTTACACAAATGTATATTCTACACAACACAAACTTCCATAGCGGCTTGTTTTAAATCATAATAGCCTATTTATCTTTAATCGTCGAGATTGAAAGAGTCAATTCAATGGCGATATTTTTATAAACTATAAAACATTAAAAAAATTTGTTTGTCTTCCATAATAGATATAAAACTCACCTTAATTTTCTATTGGAACCAGCCGGTTGATGGGATATTAAATTTGGGTAAAACTTCGTTATTTTTATAATAAATTTTAACAAGAAAAGCCAAACATATGAAAAATGAAATAACGTACTTTAATGTACATACCATACATTACCAACCATATAATTATATTATTGAAGCTGTTATGTTAAGTTTATTGAAGCTATTAGACAACTCAGCAGGATTACGCAACGCCTCTTTCATTAATTAAACAAACAAACAAATCAAAACATCTGTGGTCGATCTGCATGTGTTACACACTAGCTCCAACTGCACATCAATTTAATTACCAACTTTTTATTATAAGACATCAATTTATGAACTGTTCTAGTATCACTTTAAGAAATATATATGGCTGTTACTTGTACAAGTGTATGGTCTTCTTTTTAGCATATGATATATCGATGATCAGATATTCAGATTATGACGTGGTCACCCTTAAGATATAAATTATGTACGTTAGATACGTTATTTGCTTTTTTTTGTCGGTCATAAATTAAGCTCAACTTGTTTTGACATTATATTACATATATTTGCGGCATGTACGTAAAATGTAATGTAGGGTAATAATTGGGTAAATTATACATATAATCTACTCGAGTTTATCATTATAAATGGTGCCAGGATATCAAATCAACTTTTCAATACTATTCAAAAGGATTTGAATGTTATTAAACTATATATGTCTGTCTATAGTAAGCCATATATAGTTTAATAATTAACAAGTTCAAAATATATATGTTAGGCGTGCTACAGTATTAGATTATTTGATCTTGCAACATACACTCTCAATAATAAAAAAGAAGAAGAAAGATTAATAGTCCAATAATATGGAATGTAACACAAAACAGAGATACTGATCTACTAAGGGTCTGTTCGGTTCGGGCATTCAATCGACTTAATTGGATTTAAATGAACTTAAGTATCCAAATAAGTCTCCATGACTTAATTAATCCATTTAACCCGTTCGGTTTGCCGAAAACTTAAAATGACTTAAAGTAGCTGAACTTAAGGTAAATTTTTAAGTTGGAAAACTTTACTTATCTCTAAAAAACGACTGAACTTAATTGAAAAATTCTTCAACCCTCCCATTTCAACTTTTTATTGAATTCAGTCATCCATTTCAGCTTCAGTTCAGTTTCAGCCATCAACTTAAATTTTATCCTACAGTTTTAATTCAGTTCAGTACCTAGTTCAGTTCAGTCTTTGCGAACCAGACCCTAAATCAAAATTTTAGTGTTCCAACTAACATAAAATAGTAAAATATGGCATATAATTGCAGTATAATAGCACTTGATAGTAGTTTTTTTTATAAGGTAAAAATTAGACTGGAAACCACAGAAGGAACGATTTCTCATCATATAGCATCCTTGCGGATGAGAACTACAAGTTCTAAATGATTTCTAAAATCTTCCAAGGGCCTTCACTGCGCCAGTTTCGCAATATCGTTAGTTTCTCGGAAGACGTGACAAATATGCACTGAAGAAAACAGTTGTAATACACAAAGGATATCCGAAATTAAAATTTCAATATCCCAAGGACAGTGCCAGATTTTGTTCAGGACGTTTACAGTTGTAAGGTTGTCGCATTTAATTTGAATGTTGTTAAAGCCTAATTCATAAGCTTTAAACAAAGCATTCCTGAAAGCAATGGTTTCTGTTTTTAGTGGGGTTGATAATCTGCATTTTTCACCAAAGATGAATAAGGGTTCTCCTTCGCTATTTCGAATGATATAGCCATACCAGATTCTCCATTAGTCTTAGTGGATCCATCCATATTTATTTTTATGATAGTATCTGGTGGTTTTTTCCACTTCTTCTTCGGTCGCCTTCTATTTGTATTGATTTTTGTTTTTGTTTTTTATATGTATTCAAATAGTCTGGGTTCCATTTCTTTGTTTGTTTCCAATTATGAATTTGGTTTTTGATGTAAACGGGTACATCCTTAATATGGTCTATGTCATTGTTTGTCATTTCAAAACTTTTTTGGTTTCGATAGAACCATATTCCCCACCAGGAATTAAGTAGTTCTAAAAACTGTGAATTATCAGTTTTTTGTCTGATTTCCTCAATAAGTTCATATGTTTTTTTATTTCCAATGTTAAGTGATTTGATAATCCCAAGAGTATGGAGATTAATTTTTTCAATGGTTTTCATAGTATGGTTACATCGGAATAAGATATGATTAGTATCTTCAATTTGTGCTTTACAACGAATACAACCTAGAGAAATTGAAACTCCTTTTTCAGCTAGTCTTGCTTTTGATGAGAATCCATTTTTCATGATTTTCCAAAGAAAATTTTTAACCTTAGGATAAGTGTCCAGTTTCCATATCCAAAAGGATTCATGTGTTGTATATCGTTTATTTTCATTAATCATGTTCATGGCAGATTTTATAGAAAACCACCTGTTTTTACTGGCTTCCCAGTATATCCTATCCTCAATATTATTAATTGGTATTGGTACGGATGTTATTTGTTTAGCTATGTCGCCTGGTACATGCTGTGAAATCTTTTCTTTGTTCCATGTCTTGTTTGGCAGAATGAAATCTGCAACCAAGGCATCAATGTTCTGAATTTGTTGTGTGTTGTTTATGCTATTTAAGGGACTTTTTGATAACCAATTATCAGTCCAAAATTTTATTGTTCTTGTTAGGAAATGGAACTCAGGAACCTCAGTTCCCATGGAGTTCCTTTCCTCAGTTTCTCTACTTTTGAAGATGACAAATACTTTGATACTAATGTTTTATCTCAAAGATGTGCTTAAAGAAACCACATGACAGTTATTAAAACCATGAAAGCCAAACAAGACAAAGAAGGATAGCGAAGCAAGAAGCTTACACTGATAGGAACTGGAGTTCGCCAGCAAGGGAACTCAGTAGAAGTGAAGCGAGGAAGCGCTCACAAGGGAACAAGCACAAAGCAAGTCTATTGAAGATGCAAAGACTTGAGAAGAGTGGCGAAGCCACAAAGGAGTTAGCACATGGAAACCTCATCACTGTTGGTAGGAACCAGAGTAGGTGAGATGTGTCAGCAGAAATCCTAGAGCCACAGAGAGAAGCGGAAAGCAACTGTCCCATCATCGTTGGACTGACACAAACGGCTATTAACTACCCATGTTGTTTCCTAGCTCATTAAGAAAGTTGTCTTGCACACATAAACATCTATGACAACCTAGTTGACGGGATTTGTGGATCACCGTTAGATTGAGCTTCTAGCTCGATCCGATGGGAACTGGAAGCAAACCAGCCTTTGAAGTATAAAAGGCGACTGTGCTTCATTGACAACCAAAAGCACAACCACAAGAATCACACTCCATAGCAAACATCAAAGTGTGAAGCTCTCAAACAAGATCATAAAAGCAAACTGAGATCAAGAGGAACCAGTCAAGGAACCTGAGAGCTGCGTGCTAGTTCCTGTGACTGTAAGTGAGTTAGTTCCTTGGTGCTAAGGATTGCTTCTTGGATTGATTATAATTTGTGTTAAGTTATCTATGATTGCCTAACTGTGTGTAAGGCAAAGAAACTGTGTGTTTGTTCCTAGGATAATTTGTAACCAAAGAGATAAGAAATCAAGAAATAGACCTTGAAATCCTTTCAGAAGAAAGGTAGTGGTTTTTATCCTAGATTGCTAGTTGGCAATCGAAGGTTTCCACTATAAGGAACTTGTTCATTTATTTGATTGTTTATTTCCGCTGTGAAGGGAACTGTAATCTGTATTCTCAGTTCCCTTGTTATTAATCTAACAATCACGATTCTACAATTGGTATCAGAGCGGGAAAAGCTCTAGATCTTTGTTAAGTTTGCAGATCATGTCTCAGCCAAGCAAGTTTGAGCTCGGAATCTCCACCAACAAGCCACATCTCCGAAAGAAGGGAGAAGAAACATGGTGGGCCAAGTGCATGGAAAGCCACATAAAGACCAATGACTATCAATGCTGGAGGATAGTCGAGAATGAAGATGGCTATGTCGATCTCAACCAAAAGGAAGAAGATTGGAAACCTGAGCATGATGTCATCATGGAGAAAAATGCCAAGGCTAGACAGTTCATTCTCAATGGACTGGATAGAGAAGATATGGACAAAGTCATAGGAATCAAGACAGCAAAAGAGATGTGGCAAGCACTCAAGGACATGCATGAAGGAAGTGAGGAACTGAAGCAAAGCCGAAAGTTTGCTTTAGAAGGAGAATACCACACATTAAAAATGGTGGGAACTGAAACCATCTCTGAGTATTACTCTCGCTTCAATAGGCTCATTGGAAAGTTAACCGCGGCTGAGGTCACCCTTGATGAAGTCTCCAAATCACTGGTGGTCATAAATGGACTTAACTCCACTTTCACCCTCATCAAAGGAATCATGAAGAACACCCCAGGTATCCAATCTCTTCCCTTAACTCAAATCATAGGGAAACTGGAGGTTGAAGAAGGAGAACACACCAAAGCTAATGCCGACAAGAAACTGGAGAAATGAATTGCCCTCAAGATCTCCAAAGCCTTCTCAAGGCTTAAGATGGAGCAAGAGAACTCATACCTAGAAGAAGAGGAGGACGAACTAACAGCCTTCTTCACAAAGAACATCAAAAAATTCTTTGTGAAGGGAAGGTTCCAAAAGGGCAGTTCCTCTCACAATGGACCAAGAAGAGATCTCAAGGAAGTCTCATGTTACGAGTGCAAGGAGAAGGGACACTACACTAAGAATTGTCCCAACAAATAAGAGTCCAAGGAAGAGGAAAGACCTCAAAGAAAGAAGGCTCTCGTAGCATCATGGGGAGAAGAGTCAGATGAGGAACTGGATCTGAGTGGTTTCTCTGGAGGAAGATGTCTCATGGCAAAAGGAGACTCAAGCGACTCAGAAGACCTTGAGGTAACTTCTGACGATCTCTTAAAATCCCTAGTTGATTGTGATAAGAAACAACTTCTTAAGATCATAAAGAAACTAGGAAAGGAAACCAGTTCCCTTCAACAGAAACTAGATGATTGTGAAGAAGAAATTGCTTGCTTGACTGTTGAGAATTCTGTTTGGAGTAAGAAACTTAATGAAACTGAGAAAGACCTAGCTGAAACTCACTCCAAACTCATTGATATTAGAAATGTGCATGCTAGTCACCTTAAAATTTGCAAATCCTGTGATGAAACTAGCATAGACTCTGTCAAAATTCCCTTGCATGCTAACCTACCTGGAAATGACATGCTTCAATCCATAATTGATAGGTTAGACAATCTCACTGATTCCATTAATGAAAAAACGATAAACCAAACTGTTTTTGTGAGACAACGCCATGGAATAGGATATGTCAATAATAAAGGGAACAATGATGCTGAAGATGAAAAAGCTAGACGAGAACTTGTTGAGATGAATGAGAACCTCAGCATTGCTCTTGCCACCTCTCGTGACAGGAATCAGTTCCTATCAGAGAAGATCATGGTGCTTGAGAACAAGGCTGAGGTTGCCAAACGTCTCAATGAAGGTTCTCAAAGCCCTAAGAGGGAACCAACAGGAAAGGAAAAAATGACTCCTGAAAATCAATGGTTCACCAATTCTTTTGCTCACAAAAAATATGTTGACATGGCCAATAGTAAGGTTAAAAACAATGTTGATTTCAACAAAGAAATTGAAAAACCTTTTAGGCCAGGAAAAGGAAAGTATGGTCATGTTGTCTACAACCGCTTATGTACCTACTGTGGTAAGAATGGCCATTACAACACTGATTGTGCTAAGAAAAGGAACTTTGAAAGGGAGAAAAGTGCTTATCACCAGGAAAGGAACCAATTCCCTGATCATTCACAAACTCGATATGCTAATCCCCCCAGTAAAGCCAAGCTTCGCTGGGTTCAGAAATCTTAGTTCCCTTGTGTGCAGAAAGAAGAGAGGCAACCCCAACTATGGTACATTGACAGTGGTTGCTCATGCCATATGACCGGAAAAAGAAATCAAATGACCTCTCTTCAACCTCTCCAAGGAGGGAACATATCCTTTGGAGACAAAAGCAAAGGGAAAATCTGTGGAATAGGAACTGTGAAACTCAACGATCACATTCAGGTAAACAAAGTTCACCTTGTTGATAGTCTTGGTTTTGATCTAATAAGTGTGTCACAGCTGTGTGATCAAGGAGACAATGAAGTCAGATTTAGATCAAACGAATGCTCAGTTCTTGACTCCTCGGGACAAATCATCCTAAAAGGAAAGAGATTCAACAATGTTTACATTGTTGATCCATCATTCGTCCCCAAGGAGAAACTGTGTCTCTCAACCTTGAATGACCAAGCTGAGTTGTGGCACCAACGCCTCGGTCATGCTAGCACTAAGCTGATTCAAAAGCTACACTCAAAGGAACTAGTCAGAGGATTGCCAAAGCTGAGTGGCACATCTAAGGAATCATGCTCTGACTGTGTAAAATGAAAACAGGCTCGTAGTTCCTTCAAATCCAAAAACATGGTAAGCACCTCAAGGCCTCTTGAGCTCATCCACATGGATCTTTGTGGACCCATGAGAGTTCAAAGCCTAGGAGGGAACATGTATATTTTTGTTATTGTCGATGACTTCTCTCGTTTTACTTGGACCATTTTCATTAAATCTAAAAGTGAAGTCATTGATCGCTTTAAAGACCTGGTTCCCTTGTTAGAAAAATCCCTTGATTGTTCACTTAATGCTATTCGGTCTGACCATGGTACCAAATTCGAAAATGGAGAATTTCTAACCTTTTGCAGTGAGCATGACATTGATCACAACTTCTCTGCACCATACACTCCTCAACAGAATGGAGTAGTGGAGAGAAAGAACAGGACCTTGGAAGACATGGCTCGAACTATGTTGATCTCAAGTGGACTCTCCCAATCCTTTTAGGCTGAGGCGATCAACACAGCATGCTACATCATCAATAGAGCCATGCTTCGCCCTATCACAGAGAAGACACACTATGAACTCCTAAGAGGAAGAGTTCCCAACATTTCTCATCTAAGGGTGTTCGGATGCAAGTGCTTTGTGTACAACAATGGGAAGAACAATCTTGGCAAGTTCGACCCAAGAAGTGATGAAGGAATCTTCATTGGATATGCCTCAAGCAGCAAGGCATACAAGGTCTTCAACAAAAGGACCAAAAAGGTAGAAGAAAGTGTTCATGTTATTTTTAATGAAAAATCACTTGAAAAGATTGTGCAGAATACCACCAGTTCCTTTGAAGACCCATTTCCCAAGTTATCTCATGAAGATCCAGATGAAGATGTCACTCCTCCCAGTTCATGCCCTGCTGAACGGAACCCTCCAATGGCTTCTCCACCGGTTCCAATGGATAATGAACAACAATCCATTTCTGGGAACCATGGGCATGACGACAACATCTGTGGAGACCTCAATGATTCATCTTCCCACATGTTCTTCAATGGAGAAGGTGACCCCAACCAGGAAGCTGAATGCTCAACTCAGAATGTCTCCACATCAAATAATTTGGCTTCCAACAGAGAAAGAAGAGTCGTCAAGCCTCCAGTCAGGTACGAACATCTAACTTTCTTTGCCTTTAATGCCTTTTTGTCTATTGTGGAACCAAAGAATATAGGTGAAGCATTGAAGGATGTAGATTGGATCCAAGCCATGCAAGAAGAACTTCATCAGTTTGAGAGGAACAAAGTCTGGCATCTAGTTCTCTGCCCCAAGGATAAGCATATCATAGGAACTAGATGGGTCTTCAGAAACAAGCTCGATGATTCAGGAGCTGTAATAAGGAACAAAGCAAGGCTTGTTGCTCAAGGATACAATCAACAAGAAGGAATCGACTATGATGAAACCTATGCTCCGATGGCAAGGATTGAAGCAATAAGGTTATTGATTGCCTTCGCATCACACAAGGGGTTCAAGCTATTCCAAATGGATGTCAAGACCGCCTTCCTCAATGGCATTCTTCAAGAGGAAGTCTATGTCAAGCAACCACCCGGTTTCGAAGATAGTGATCATCCAGACCATGTCTATTTCCTAGACAAAGCATTGTATGGTCTCAAGCAAGCCCCTAGAGCTTGGTATGATCGTCTCGCCCAGTTCCTACTCTCCAATGGTTACAGGCGGGGCATCATTGACAAGACTCTCTTCATTCTAGAAGAAAAAGGTAACATTTTAGTGGTTCAAATCTATGTTGATGATATCATTTTTGGTTCCACTAACATGTCCCTTGTAGAGAAGTTCAAAGACTTGATGAGTAGTGAATTTGAAATGAGTCTAATAGGGGAACTCACTTTCTTCCTCAGATTGCAAATAACCCAAAAGAAAGATGGCATACAAATTCACCAACAAAAGTATGTCAGGGAACTGTTGAAAAAGTTCAAAATGGAGTCTTGCAAACCTCTCTCAACTCCTATCTCTACAATCGCCCATTTGGACAAAGATCACTCAAGTCCTCTTGTGGAAGAAAAGCTCTATAGAGGTATGATAGGTTCCCTCATGTATCTAACATCTAGTCGTCCAGACATTGTGTTTGCTGTTTGCTTGTGTGCTAGGTTTCAATCATGTCCAAGAGAAACACACCTAGCTGCTGTGAAAAGGATATTCCGATATCTCAAGGGAACTGACTCACTCTGTATTTGGTACCCCAAAGAGTGTCCCTTTGAGTTGATGGGTTTCACTGATGCTGATTATGCTGGATACTTGGTGGATAGGAAGAGTACTTCTGGAATGGCACAGTTCCTAGGCCCTTGCCTTGTGTCATGGGGCTCAAAGAAACAAATCTCAGTCTCCCTCTCCACCACAGAATCTGAGTACATTGCAGACGCCTCTTGCTGTTCCCAACTCTTATGGCTAAAGCAACAACTCACGGATTTCGGTATGTCTTATGGTCCTCTTACTATTCTTTGTGATAACACCAGTGCTATAAACATTTCTAAGAATCCTGTGCATCATACTAGGACCAAACACATAGATATAAGGCATCACTTCCTTAGAGATCATGTTGAGAAAGGGAATATCATTATGGAATTCTGTAGGACTGAAGATCAGATTGCAGATATATTCACCAAAGCTTTGAACAGAGTTCCCTTCGAGAACCTTAGACTAGAACTGGGAATGATTCCTATAAACTAGCAGTTCCTTTAGTTTAAAGTTTCTCTACAGTTCCCTTGATTGACTAGTTCAGATCCTTTTGCTTATTTGTGTCTTGGAATCATTGTGTTATATCTTTTGCAATAGACCCTCATATCCATAATGGTTACTCAAAAGGCTTTGATAAATCTTTCTAGTTCTTCTCCTTGAATGTTCCTTTTCTATTGAAATTCAATCATTGTCCAAGTTTCTTTGATGGCCCAAAAGTCACAATCTGATCATATTCTTACCCAATAATACAAGCCGAAATGATGATTGTGTATTATGACCCTCCCTTACCTCATTGCATAATCTAGTTCCCTATGATCCATCTCTCAACCCTCTCTGGGAATTAGTATGCGATGTGATAAATGGCCCTCCCTGATTTCTTTTATGGGAACGTACTTTCATGTCTTGTGTCTAAAATCCCTACACTAGAAGTTCCCATATATCCCTCTAGCACAATGAAGAAATCGCCAGAAAGGAACTAGGAAAGGCAGAACTCCCAAACGGCTAGTACAATACAGCGTCAGAATTCCCTTTACGAAGACAACAATTAATGCAAATTCAACGTCAGAGTTCCCTTTACGGATCCGCATTGATGATATTATCAAAAAAAACAAAAAAAAAACAAAAAAAAGGCAACTGAGATGAAGGATACGCCTAAGACGGCTACATGCAAAGATGAGGGAACTAAAGAAAAGAATGATACTAAAGAAGAAGAGGAAACTACAGAGCGACAAGAATGACTTTCCTAGTTCCCAGTGCTGTAACAACACATTGTGCTAGTAGTTCCCTAGGATTCCACCTTCCTCTCCTATCCTTTCTTTTGATTGTTTCAAGTTGATTGTGATCTTTGTTTGTCTTTCTTCTATGCATCTGTGAACAATGTGTTGGTTTTCATGATTAAATGAACATTTCCGAGAGTTTTTCTAATGCATTATTTGTCTTTGCCTTAAGTTTCTATTATGGTGACTCTCATGGGTTTTAAGCAACTGTTTATTTCCATTGATATCCTACACTTGATAAGTTAATTGATCTTTTCGATGATGTCAAAAGGGGGAAGAATGTATAGGAACCTTGAACTCTTGGAACTATAGGACTTATAGGAAATCTGAACCCGTTCTCTTTCTGAGGGGAAACTCGAATAACTTAGTTCCTTTGCTTAGGGGGAATTTACAACTATTGAATGTTCTCTCATTATTTCATAAAGTTGTAAATATCTTTGCTCAACTGTTCTCATGAACTTCATGTCCTTATTATGTTGTTAGGTTCCTTATATTTGTCATCATCAAAAAGGGGGAAATTGTTAGGAAATGGAACTCAGGAACCTCAGTTCCCATGGAGTTCCTTTCCCCAGTTTCTCTACTTTTGAAGATGACAAATACTTTGATACTAATATTTTATCTCAAAGATGTGCTTAAAGGAACCACATGACAGTTATTGAAACCATGAAAGCCAAACAAGACAAAGAAGGATAGCGAAGCAAGAAGCTTACACTGATAGGAACTGGAGTTCGCCAGCAAGGGAACTCAGTAGAAGTGAAGCGAGGAAGCGCTCACAAGGGAACAAGCACAAAGCAAGTCTATTGAAGATGCAAAGACTTGAGAAGAGTGGCGAAGCCACAAAGGAGTTAGCACATGGAAACCTCATCACTGCTGGTAGGAACCAGAGTAGGTGAGATGTGTCAGCAGAAATCCTAGAGCCACAGAGAGAAGCGGAAAGCAACTGTCCCATCATCGTTGGACTGACACAAACGGCTATTAACTACCCATGTTGTTTCCTAGCTCATTAAGAAAGTTGTCTTGCACACATAAACATCTATGACAACCTAGTTGACGGGATTTGTGGATCACCGTTAGATTGAGCTTCTAGCTCGATCCGATGGGAACTGGAAGCAAACCAGCCTTTGAAGTATAAAAGGCGATTGTGCTTCATTGACAACCAAAAGCACAACCACAAGAATCACACTCCATAGCAAACATCAAAGTGTGAAGCTTTCAAACAAGATCATAAAAGCAAACTGAGATCAAGAGGAACCAGTCAAGGAACCTGAGAGCTGCGTGCTAGTTCCTGTGACTGTAAGTGAGTTAGTTCCTTGGTGCTAAGGATTGCTTCTTGGATTGATTATAATTTGTGTTAAGTTATCTAGGATTGCCTAACTGTGTGTAAGGCAAAGAAACTGTGTGTTTGTTCCTAGGATAATTTGTAACCAAAGAGATAAGAAATCAAGAAGTAGACCTTGAAATCCTTTCAGAAGAAAGGTAGTGGTTTTTATCCTAGATTGCTAGTTGGCAATCGAAGGTTTCCACTATAAGGAACTTGTTCATTTATTTGATTGTTTATTTCCGCTGCGAAGGGAATTGTAATCTGTATTCTCAGTTCCCTTGTTATTAATCTAACAATCACGATCCTACAGTTCTCCCATTTTCTACTTGTCAGATGAGTCCCTTTTTGAAATCATCCAAGATTTCGATCATTTTGGACCACTGCCAAGAGCATATGCCTCTTTTTTCGTAGTGTAGAAGGTGCTATGTTTTTAGATATTTTTCATTTATAATTTTAACCCAACAATTATCAGATTCTGCCAGGATTTTCCATAATGCTTTGTTCACGTCTTTTGATTTTCGTAGTCCTAGGCCTCCTTGTTGTGTAGGTTTGCAGATTTTTTCTCATCTTATAAGGGGTTTATATGCTGGATCTTTGTTCCAAAAAAGGTTCTGTTTAATTTATCAAGTTTATTATGAGTATTTGTAGAAAGCATAAAGCTTTGCATTAGGTAGTTTGATCTGGAAGCAAGATTGGCCTTAATCAATGTTGTTCTTCCTGCCTGGGATAGAGAGTTAGCTTTCCATTTTGTTAACTGTTTTTGTATGCTTGTTAAAAGGTCAGCAAATGTATTTGAGTTAACTCTATCATTAATGATAGGGCAACCCAAATATTTTTCAAGTGAAGAACAAAAAAAAGAAATAAAAGGGGAGGGACAGAACAAAAAAAACTGGAAAAGTTTCGTGAAGAAGAATCAAACATGGTTTCAAGGAGCAGATTAGTCGGGCGCACCATCCAGAGAGGCTCAAGACGGCGGAGAGCCCAACCAAGCCAGCAGATCTGAACATGGTGGTCGACCAGACAACTGAGCCGGAGCACCCGAGAACGTTCTGATATGGAGTAAACGAGCGAAATACCACACACCGTCTTCTCTCGCAAGACAGTGACAGGGAGAAGGAAGCCATCGCAAGCAGTGATGGAGGAAACGAACCCCGAAAAGCAGTGATGGAGGAAACGAACCCCGAAAAGCCTATAATGCGCCGAAACGCATAATAGATCTCCTCCTTTGCCGTTATCAGTACCTCTCTTCGGCAGCCCTGGATCCCAAATTAGCAGCAGTGAGCATCCTCTGAAAGCGCTCGAAGAGGCGCCGCCAGGAAAAGAGCCACATCTGAAGCTGTAGGATCGTACGTTGTTAGTTATCGAGGGAACTGAAAGTTCAGTTCCCTAAGCAGCGGAATAAGTAAACACGAACAGATTCAAGACAAGTTCCTTAGAGTGAGAACCTTTGATAACCAACTAGTTATCCAGGATAAAACCCACTACCCCTTTTGCAAGAGGATTTCAAAGTCTACTTCTTGTATTAATACTTCGGTTACAATCAACTAGAATAGAACACACAGATTAAAGTCTTAGACACACTAAAGACTCTCTACCTAGTTCGACCTAACCAAGCAAACAACAAGCAAGCAACTTACTCAGTTCTTCTTCAAAGAACTTGGCACGTTTTCTTCTTAGCACTCGGAATTCTTCTCTTAGTGAATGCGTGTGTGATGAGAGAGTTTTAATTACTTTATTTATATGATTTAATTACTGGAGGAAGCAAATCTCCAATAACCGAATCAACCAAATAAAATAATTAAAAGTAATCGTTAAAGATAACATTTGTTACCAAATATAATCTTTACCGATTTTTACATGTTTTGTTTCCATAAAGATAAACTTTAAGCTCCTAAAATATATGAAAACAGGATAAGATCTCATAGTTCTCTCCCTAACTAAAGATCTACCCTAAACAGCTCGCCACCGCCCTTACATAATTCTTCAAGTGTTTCTGGCGTCGACTAGCTTGGGTTCCTTTCGCCAGTTCCCAAGTCTGGCGATAGCGTCTCTGTTCCTTGCTTTCCGAGCTCTAAGTTCCCTGTTTATCACACTAATAGAAACATTAATAGCAAAGATGTTTGTCATTATCAAAACTAGGAAAACTGAGGAAGGGAACTATAGTAGGGAACTGAAGTTCCCAAAAGTTCACTTCCTAACAATTTCCCCCTTTTTGATGATGACAAACATGTAGAACTGGCATATCAAAATAGGCATGAATAATATGTGAGAAAGAACAGAATATGGCTAGATGTAGAATAATCATTTGTGAATTGCATATTCCCCCTTAACATCAGATCTAGTTCCTTAGTTCCCCCTTAATGAAACAACTAGATTCAATTTCCGTTCATCCTATGAGTTCCAGATTGCCAGGTTCATTCCCCCTTTGGACATCATCGAAAAGAGTCAGTTAGATGAGTAACACAAAGATTTTAGAGAGATAAATAAGCTAATGCTAAACTCTAGAGAAATGGCACCGTAATAAAGATTGAAAGCAGATAATAAACGGAACAGGAAGCACAAAATAAGTTCATTAAATATTAAAGGGCAGAGACTACATAAGCAATGCAACAATAAAAATAAAAGCACTCAGAGACACACAAAAAAGGATCATAATATGGAAGTGGGATCCTAAGGGAACTATAAGTTCCGTGTCATCTGAGAAGGGAACTGAACACTGTCCCTAGCTACTGCGTGCCCTTGGCCCTATGTGCCCTGTCCTCTGCAATCCTTTCATCAATCAGTCGCCGAATTTCCTTGGCGAGGTCACCAGTGTACTGCCATAGTTCCACCATCATCTCATGGGTGACGTGGTTCCCCTTCTCCACAGCAGTAGCAACCTTGTCAAAGCCATTGACCAAGGCATGCTCAATATGGGCCAAGCTGTTGAGCAGCACTTGGGTATCTGGGACCAGGCGCGGATCAGATTGGTCAGGCAGCAGCTCCTCCTCAAAATCTTCAGCCTCAGACACTTCATCAATATGGGCCTTCTTAGCAAGGCGTCGTACCGTGGTCATGGTGAGGATGTGGGAGAAGTGGGTCTCCTGGATATCAGCGGGGTAGAGACCAAGGCTGGAGAGAATAAGCTTAATCACATTTGGGTAGGGAAGGCCATGGGTAGAGTGGGCCTTGCAAAATTGCATATGGGCCAGAATGATGCGATGGAGGTCGATGGGTTCTCCCAAGAGAAGTTTCTCCAACAAAACAGCATCGGAGACAGCCACTGTGTCTCTCTTTTCTTGGCGGGGGGTGATGTTCTTAATGAGGAAGGTGTGGAGGATTTTGCGGTCAAGGCTAAGTTGTTTGGTGAAGAGGGTACCTTTGGCGGGGGCATTGCCTTCAAACACAGTACGGAGGATGGCTGCCTTTTGTAGGATCGTACGTTGTTAGTTATCGAGGGAACTGAAAGTTCAGTTCCCTAAGCAGCGGAATAAGTAAACACGAACAGATTCAAGACAAGTTCCTTAGAGTGGGAACCTTTGATAACCAACTAGTTATCCATGATAAAATCCACTACCCCTTTTGCAAGAGGATTTCAAAGTCTACTTCTTGTATTAATACTTCGGTTACAATCAACTAGAATAGAACACACAGATTAAAGTCTTAGACACACTAAAGACTCTCTACCTAGTTCGACCTAACCAAGCAAACAACAAACAAGCAACTTACTCAGTTCTTCTTCAAAGAACTTGACACGTTTTCTTCTTAGCACTCGGAATTCTTCTCTTAGTGAATGTGTGTGTGATGAGAGAGTTTTAATTACTTTATTTATATGATTTAATTACTGGAGGAAGCAAATCTCCAATAACCGAATCAACCAAATAAAATAATTAAAAGTAATCGTTAAAGATAACATTTGTTACCAAATATAATCTTTACCGATTTTTACATGTTTTGTTTCCATAAAGATAAACTTTAAGCTCCTAAAATATATGGAAACAAGATAAGATCTCATAGTTCTCTCCCTAACTAAAGATCTACCCTAAACAGCTCGTCGCCGCCCTTACATAATTCTTCAAGTGTTTCTGGCGTCGACTAGCTTGGGTTCCTTTCGCCAGTTCCCAAGTCTGGCGATAGCGTCTCTGTTCCTTGCTTTCCGAGCTCTAAGTTTCCTGTTTATCACACTAATAGAAACATTAATAGCAAAGATGTTTGTCATTATCAAAACTAGAAAACTGAGGAAGAGAACTATAGTAGGGAACTGAAGTTCCCAAAAGTTCACTTCCTAACAGAAGCGAAGGAGGCAAACCACTCCGGCGCGAGGAAAGATGACGAAGTTCCCACAACCCGCCCAAGGATCCGAGTCCTTCTCAAAGAATCCAGGAAACGCATCAAGCAGGAGAAGAAATGAATTGATTTGGACAGTTTGGTCAAGGAGATTGCAGTGGAGTTTGAGTTCGAAGAGGAGGGTGCAGCATATGGGCTTGAGGCGCGGCGGTGGCCGAGGAGAGATTAGGTTTTCAAGGGACGGGTTGGTTTTGGGACAAGGGAGCGTTTTAGGTTTCGTAGTCATACAAGCACCTATGCACTTGATAGTAGTTAATTGTCTTGAGTTAATGCATGGTAAACATATTAATTTTTTTTTTGAAACAAGGTACACAATTAATTAGTCAATGATTAAAATCATGATTTTCTGGTCGTGAAATAATCATAATTTTATGTGAATGGTCATGTATAATGAAGGGTTGTGGTTAGCCATAATTATTTGTTAACTTCGTGGATTTGAATGGTCGACCTTAGACCACTTTTCCATTAACGTTTATATATTATGAAAATTTCGTGCGCACTTATGTCCAATTATTATTGTAATCATACAATAAAAATCGAGACCACTTCGACCAAAAAATCACTTTAAATTTAGACACCACAATGACATTTAATAAACCTAAAATAAAAGTAATTAACTAAATTTAAAATTAAAAAATAGAAAACAAAATTTCCAGTATAGAATGAGAACCTAATTTATGATAAAATTTAATTTTTCTTTTTAGGAATTTAATTTTCTTCATAAGGATTTATATATTTTAAATCAAAATAATAGTGAATAATTTTGATTCTTATTTTATATTACAAGTATTTATTATAATGACATAAGACAAAAAGACCGCTAAAAAGTTTTACTCCGCCTGTTCAATATTAAATGTCATTTTAATCTTTTATTTTTATTAATAAATATTGTCATTTTAAAATTTTAAATAATAATTTATTGATAAGTAACGATATATTTTATTGAATATTTCACCACATTTTTAAGGTAAACTATTTTTATTTATTGGTTAAATATAAGATAAATAGTAGTTTAAATAATAGATTTTGTGAAACAAGTTATAATATTTTGTAAATAATAGTAACATTTTTAATAGGTGTATTAAAGACTTGTTATTAAATGAAGGGAATTTAAAAAATAGGCTCAGACCAACTATGATCTCCATTTATAATAAGATATTTTATTTCAAATTTTGTATGCAGTCGCCAGTTATGTTATGCAAACGTACAATTAACATTTTTACTTGTATTTTAAAACACGATTTCTATTTCACGCACCGACAAAATTGTTATTTCACGCACCGGTTCGTCCGTGACGTACCAAATGAAGCCGCCCGTGACGAACGAAAGCACTCCGCCCATGACGAACGAAAGCACTCCGTCCGTGACGCACCAACCCAATCCGTGCGTCACGGATGAACATTCTGATCCGCGACACGATTTTGGAATCGCCATAACTTTTGATTCTCTGGTCCAAATGGGCTGAAATTTGGAGGAGTTATAGTTGACATCTTTATCTTTAATCTTACGTTGGAATCACTCAATTCGGAATTACGTAGAAAAAGTTATACTTCTCTAAAGACAGGACAAAGAAATAGAGATCTTTTAAGCGTCAAAGCGAGTAGAGATACTTCTCCGTTCGTTTCTCAGCTGATGGCGTTCGAACCTTCTTCTACAAGAAAGAGACGAGGTCGTAAGGCGACTTAAATGTTATTGTACTCGCACATTGTAATGCTATTGTGATCCATTATTGCAATGCTATTGTAATCCGACTTAAATGTTATTGTACTCGCCTTGGTGCTTAAGAGATCTCTATTTCTTTGTCCCGTCTTTGGATAAGTATAACGTTTTCTACGTAACTCCGAATTGAGTGATTCCAACGTTAGATTAAAGATCAAGATGTCAACTATAACTCCTCCAAATTTCAGCGCGTTTGGACTAGGGAATCAAAAGTACGTTATGGCGATTCCAAAATCGTGTTGCAGATCAGCATGTTCATCCGTGACGGACGAAACATGTTCATCCGTGACAGACGAAACATGTTCATCCGTCACAGATGAAAATGCTTCGTCCGTCACGGATGAACATGTTTCGTCCGTCACAAATGAACCAAGGCGTTAAATTAAGTTTCTTTTATTGATGTTAACATCAATAAAGTAACCGTTTATAAACATATTCTGATTATGTTCAGTTTTTAAATTATATGACTTGATAGAGTTTGCATTGTAATTCAAAACAAAGACCTAGATAAACCGGTTTTTGATAAGAAAAACATTTATTAGAGTCTGTTAATAGTACATAACTACTATATGTCCATGTGTCATGTACATGTTTGGATAAATATATACTATATATTTAACGGTATATCAATTGATAATATAAGATGCTATTGACTAACAAAAAATATTATAATAATTAAATTGTTTTAGCATGCTAAAAAATTAGAGAAGGATTATGTAGTTCAAGTAAATAATATGTTATTAAAGTAAGAATCAAACAATTAAACATAAGTTTATTTTATAAATATGCATGAGAATGATTTATTCCATAAAGGTAACAAAACTTTAAGTAATATATTCATGAAACAATATAAAATATATTTTATGTATATATATTGCAAAAAAAACTATGTGACACACCGACATTAAATCATATGTTATTAAAGTAAGAATCTAAAAGTATAGTGCAATTAATATACACACCGACATTAAAATGAACTATGTTTGGCCAAATTAGAGTCTTGATAATGCTTATAATTTCAATAAGATTGGTCATACATAAAAATAATAGAAAGCTTTTTTCATCTCGATTGTCAAATATTTCTCATTTGTTTTGAAGCAATAATATATATCTCTTCTTTCTAATGGTTTGAGATATTTCTACTCGCCTTGGCACTTAAGAGATCTCTATTTATTTATCCCGTCTTTGGAGAAGTATAACTTTTTCTATGTAACTCCGAATTGAGTGATTCCAACTTCATATTAAAGATCAAGATGTCAACTATAACTCCTCCAAATTTCAGAGCGTTTGGACCAGAGAATCAAAAGTTATAGCGATTCCAAAATCGTGTCGCAGATCAGAATGTTCATCCGTGACGCACGGACGGGGTTGGTGCGTCACGGACGGGGTGCTTTCGTTCATCACGGGCGGAGTTCTTTCGTTCGTCACGGGCGACTTCATTTGGCACGTCACGGACGAACCGGTGCGTGAAATAACAATTTTGCCGGTGCGTGAAATAACAATGGCCTTTTAAAATTTGTACGCAGTCATGTTCTGCAAATCTACCATTAATCAACGGCGAGAAACCGCGCACGCCATATTTTTACGCCTCGCACTCCCCCCTGGACGGCACGAGGTGCCGCCCATTAGACTCTACCAAAAACCCGGTCTAACTCTGGGCGGCAATAGGTGCAGCCCAGTCGAACCAGATTTTTGTAAAACCCGGTTCAGAGGCTGGGCTGTACCTATTGCCGCCCAGATTTGTTTTTTTTTTTGGAGAACCCGGTTTAAAATTTTATTTTATTTATTTAAATAAAAATAGATTGAATTTGAGGAATTCGGGTTTAATTGTGGGCGGCAACAACTGCCGCCCAGAAAACCCTCAAAAGAATTTAAAATTTGACGTGGCCGGCAATAGGTGCCGCCCACCTTTAACCCCCCCCCCCCCCAAAATGTATTTTTTTTCATAATCATGTAGAGAATTTCAATACGAGTCCGTACATATAAAATTCGTCCAAAACGGACATCGTTTGCCCCTCAAAAAACCCAAAAAACGAAGCCTTGTAGTGAAATTTGGTACCCGACATATAGCGCATTGTAGTGAATTTTTTTTCATTTTTTTACTATAATTTTGTATAAAATTTTAATACGAGTCCGTACATATAAAATTCATCCAAAACGGATATCGTTTTCCCCTCCAAAAAGCCAAAAATCGAGAATAAAAACTTTATATACTATAGTATATACTATAGTATTTTATTATATTTCATATATTTATACTTATATATTATAGTATTTCATTATATTTCATATAGTTACATTATATATTATAGTATTTTATTATATTTCATATAGTTACACTTATGTACTATAGTATTTTATTAAATTTCGTATAATTACAATTATATACTATAGTATTTTATTATATTTCATATAGTTACATTTATGTACTATTGTAATTCATTACATTTCATATAGTTACACTTATGTACTATAGTATTTTATTAAATCTAGTATACTTAGACTTATATATTATAGTATTTCATTATATTTCATATAGTTACACTTATATACTATAGTCAACAACAACAACAATATTACCCCAGTGCCATAAAGGCTCCCGCTTATAGCAGGGTAAGGGGGGTCGGATGTACGCAACCGTACCCCTGTGTTAAAAACACAGAGAGGTTGTTTCCGATGACCCAAAATGAATATTGCGTCGAGGATTGCATAGTCTGACTACTACTTTACAATATAAGAAGCGTAGACAGTTTAATGAGCCATTTTGCTTTATTCCATACTTATATACTATAGTATTTCATTAAATTTCATATAGTTACACTTATGTACTATTATAATTCATATAGTTACACTTATGTAATATAGTATTTCATTAAATATAATATACTTAGACTTATATACTATAGTATATTAGTCTAAGTAAACTAGATTTAATAAAATACTATAGTATATTAGTCTAAGTAAACTAGATTTAATGAAATACTATAGTAAATAAGTGTAACTCTATGAAATTTAATGAAATACTATAGTATATAAGTCTAAGTATACTAGATTTAATGAAATACTATAGTACATAAGTGTACCTATATGAAATTTAATGAAATACTATAGTATATAAGTCTAAGTATACTAGATTTAATGAAATACTATAGTATATAAGTGTAACTATATGAAATATAATAAAATACTATAGTATATAAGTCTAAGTATACTAGATTTAATGAAATACTATAGTATATAAGTGTAACTATATGAAATATAATAAAATACTATAGTATATAAGTATAATTATATGAAATATAATGAAATACTATACTATATAAGTATAACTATATGAAATATAATGAAATACTATAGTATATAAGTATAACTGTTTGAAATACTATAGTATATTAGTGTAACTATATGAAATATAATAAAATACTATAATATATAAGTTTAAGTATAGTTACACTTATATACTATAGTATTTTATTATATTTCATATAGTTATACTTATATACTATAGTATTTCATTATATTTCATATAGTTATACTTATATAATATAGTATTTTATTATATTTCATATAGTTACACTTATGTACTCTAGTATCTCATTACATTTCATATAGTTACACTTATATACTATAGTATTTCATTACATTTCATATAGTTACACTTATATACTATAGTATTATCATTATATACTATAGTATTTTATTATATTTCATATAATTATACTTATATACTATAGTATTTCATTATATACTATAATATTTTAGTATATTTCATATAGTTACACTAATATACTATAGTGTTTCATTATATTTCATATAGTTATATTTATATACTATAGTATTTCATTATATTTTATATAGTTATACTTATATACTATAGTATTTCATTATATTTCATATAGTTATACTTATATACTATAGTATTTCATTATAATTCATATAGTACAATTATGTACTATAGTATCTCATTACATTTCATATAGTTATACTTATATACTATAGTATTTCATTACATTTCATATAGTTACACTTATATACTATAGTATTATCATTATATACTATAGTATTTTATTATATTTCATATAGTTATACTTATATACTATAGTATTTTATTATATTTCATATAGTTATACTTATATACTATAGTATTTCATTATATTTCATATAGTTACACTTATGTACCATTGTATTTCATTATATTTCATATAGTTACACTTATGTATTATAGTATTTCATTACATTTCATACTATAGTATTTTATTATATTTAATATAGTTACACTTATTCACTATAGTATTTCATTAAATCTAGTATACTTAGACTTATATACTATAGTATTTTATTATATTTCATGTAGTTATACTTATATACTATAGTATTTCATTAAATCTAGTATACTTAGACTTATATACTATAGTATTTCATTAAATTTCATATAGTTACACTTATGTACTATAGTATTTCATTAAATCTAGTATACTTAGACTTATATACTATAGTATTTCATTAAATCTAGTATATAAGTGTAACTATATGAAATATAATGAAATACTATAATATATAAGTCTAAGTATACTAGATTTAATAAAATACTATAGTATATAAGTGTAACTATATGAAATTTAATGAATTACAATAGTACATAAGTGTAACTATATGAACTATAATAAAATACTATAATATATAAGTGTAACTATACGAAATTTAATGAAATACTATATAGTACATAAGTGTAACTATATGAAATATAATAAAATACTATAATATATAATGTAACTATATGAAATATAATGAAATACTATAATATATAAGTATAAATATATGAAATATAATAAAATACTATAGTATATATAATATATAAAGTTTTTATTCTCGATTTTTGGCTTTTTGGAGGGGAAAACGATATCCGTTTTGGATGAATTTTATCTGTACGGACTCGTATTAAAATTTTATACAAAATTATAGTAGAACAATGCAAAAAAAAATCACTACAATGCGCTATATGTCGGATACCAAATTTCACTACAAGGCTTCGTTTTTTGGGTTTTTGGAGGGGCAAACGATGTCCGTTTTGGACGAATTTTATATGTGCGGACTCGTATTGAAATTCTCTATGCGCTATTGCCGCCCACGTCATTTTTCTTGGGGGTTAAATGTGGGCGGGCACCTATTGCCGCCCACGTCAAATTTTAAATTCTTTTGAGGGTTTTATGGGCGGCAGTTGTTGCCGCCCAGAATTAAACCGGTTTAGTGGACGACACATATTGCCGCCCATTAATCCAGTTCAGTGAACCAGATTAAAAAAACAAATAAATTAAATCATACTTTTAATTTTAAAAAATTGAACCCATTCTGGACGACACCTAGTGCAGTCCAAGAAAACTGAATTTTTTGGACTGTACTTAGTACCGCCCAAGGGAGAATACGAGGCGTAAAAATCTCGCGTGGGCGGTTTAAGGGCCTTAATCAAATATTCTTCATTCGAGCATCTTCCTCCTTTCTTCTCACTTGGTAGTTGGCTAGGATCTGATTCCTCTCCTCTACGAGACTACGACTCTAATCTAACCTTCTCATCAACCCTGCAAATACCCACTTTTATTATATACAAATTCTTTTAAAACAATTTTTATGTCTATTTCATGACATAAGACAAATTTGATCCCTTCTCTTTTATTTGGAAGCCCATAAAGTTAAACCCTGTTCACGTTAAAGCAAAACTCAAATTCCCCACCTTCATAATTTTGCACAGAAATTTGAAACAGGTAATCACACAGTTGAAATTTGAAAACTTGAAAGGGAACCTTCAGTTTGAAATTTCAAGGAAACCAACAAGATCAAAATTGCTGTCAAACAAACCACAGGTAATTTCACAGCCTCACTCTGATCTGATTGTGTGTTTGAAGCTGAGTTTTGCTATATGGGTCTGATGAAAAATCCCTCTTTCTTCTGCTTGTTTGTGTGAATTTTCGGATGGAGGACGATGATGACGACGACCCATGATCTTTGCTTCCTCAGATTTTAGTTTTGTGGGTTTTGTTTTACATTTTCCCCCTTTTTTGGAAGAAAATTAAATTCTGATTGATTATTATGTCAAGAAAGGAAAACAAAGACATTAATCCCTTGCTGTTGAAATTTGGGGTTGCTTTGGCTGTCTCCTTTGCTGGGTTTCTCTTTTCTCGTTTAAGAAGCAAATCTATAAGACCTTCACTTCCACCACCTCCTCCTCCTCCATTCCCTTCAGGTTTGCAGTTCATTCTAACCCTAATTTAAGCTTGATTTTGCTTATGGGTTTTGATTTATTAAGCCTAACCCATGTTTATTTTGGTGGTTTAGATGCTAATATGCAGGTTCATTGCAGAACTGAGATTAGTGACGATGCTCATACTACACCCAGGACCCCAATCTCTGAATCACAAGTTAGCATTTCTATTTAGCAATTTAATTTTGTTGGACATTGAATTGCTCTTCTGGTGTTTTTTTTTTCTTGGGCTTGTGGATTAGGTTTTATTCTGGGTTTGAAATACTAAAACTTTGTTGGTTTCTTGTTGCTTGTTTGATCAATTTCCATCTTTATTGAAGCAGAATTTTGATCTGTGTACAGATGGAGTTACAAACTCTTTTGGTTGACATTTGTTGGGCCTTGAGAGAATTCAGGAATTGAGTTTGAGAATCCCAATCTTGGTGTTTGGTTTATACCCCAATTTCACCTCTGGTTTGGGTTTTACTCATTCTCTTGATTTCTAAATGCAACCAAGTTGACAGTTTAATCCAAAAAAAATCATTTTTTTCGTATCCGTAATAGTACAAATAGAAGGCCCTTGCTCCATTTTGGTCAAGAATTAAGAAGTTCCAAACCCAGTTCTTAATTCTTATGGATAACCCAGATTTCTTGAATGTTTGTATAGTTGACTCTTTTGTTGAATGTAAAAGGGCAATATCGTCAGCTGATTGGTCTTACTGCCTAAGAACATTCATCCTTAATTTTTGATCAAAAATTCTTGAATGTTTGTATAGTTGACTCTTTTGTTTTGTTTTCTTGATTCCTAGTCTGTTCATGTACATTGGTTCATGAATCTCTTCCTATATGCAAAGTTTCACTTCTGTTGCAGTTACAAGCATGATATGATCAATTCTGTTCTTGTAAGCTAAGAATCATTTTTCCTGAACTCGTTAGTTATCCGTTTATCCTCTCTTCACCCAGGATAAACCATTCCTTCGGGTTAGGATCGAAAATGGTTCCTCCAACTCTTCACCGAGTACCAGGAGTAGTGACAGAGAAAGACTCCTTTTGCCAGAGTTCAATGAACTCGTCAAAGGCTTTGATATGTCGTCTGGCATGCTACGAGAAAGTGAGACACCAATCTCAACCGAGGCTGCACCGAGAGGGACGACCAATCATGTAGAGAGAAACGAGTATGAACAAGAGATCCGGAGCTTGAAAACCATGGTGAGGGACCTCAGAGAACGAGAGCGGTCCCTTGAGATGCAGTTGCTGGAGTACTACGGTATCAAGGAGCAAGAAACCACAGTCATGGAGCTTCAAAACCGGCTGAAGATCAACAGCGTGGAAGCCAAAGTTTTCTCATTAAAGATTGAGGCTTTGCAAGGCGAGAACAAGAGATTGAAGGCTCAAGTGGCTGATTACACACGAGTGGTGACTGAACTCGAAGATGCAAAAGCCAAGATAAAGGAGCTGAAGAAGAAGATTAGATCTGATGCTGAGGAGAGAAAGGAGCAGATCTTGAGACTCAAGAACAGGGCTTTGATGCTGAAATTGCAAGAGAATGATCCTCACATGGCTGGGATCACCGAAACTCGGGACCCTGATTTGCTAGAGAGTCTGCAAAGACTCCAAGATTTGGAGAAAGAGAGAGAGGAGTTGCTGAAATCTAAGAATGAACTACAAAGGGAGAACTCGGAACTGGCTCGTAGGTTGGAGTCTACACAAATCCTTGCTACTTCCATGTTGGAAGATCCTGAGGTAATTATAAAGCTACCATTTCTTGCTCTAATATATTCATAAATGTGTTACTTTTTTGGATAACTATTGTAAGAAACTCAAAATTTGAAGATGTGTGCTCTCAGAGATACAAATTTGTTATAATTGAAAATAACACATACCATTTTGACATTTCTATATGGGAAGCATTTGTGCAATAGAGATGGTCACCAAATAGGAGTCATGTCAAATTAACTAGTTGAAATTTATGATTGTAGTGATCAATATGTATCATAGAATTATGATAACTTTTAAGTTATTTGAAGCAATTTGCTCATATCTATATCTTTCATTTCTTGATTGGCTATGATTCCACAGGTAGGGGAGCTGCACAATGAAGTTATCCATCTTCGTGAAGAAAACGAAAACCTGGCCAACGAAGTCGAAAGACTTCAATCCGACAGGTGTGCTGATGCAGAAGCGCTCGTCTATCTCAAATGGGTAAATGCCTGTCTGCGTTACGAGCTCAGGAACTACCAGCCACCGCCAGGTAAGACCGTTGCAAGGGACTTAAGCAAGACGCTGAGCCCAAGATCAGAAGAAAAAGCCAAACGACTCATCCTCGAGTATGCAAACAGCACCGAGGAGAGAGGAGTTAACGTCGTTGAGTTTGATTACGACCAATGGTCGTCTTCTCAATCCTACCAGACCGACAATGGGGAGCACCACGACGAGGTCTCGTTTGATAACAAGGTGAAGAAGTTGAAGTTTATTGACAAGCTGAGGAGGTTAATAACGGGGAAGGACAAATATGATCATATTACTACTACTTCAAATAACAAGAAGGAATATGCACTTTTGAAGTCCCAATCTGTGGAGGATTTGGGGAAGGTGTATTCTTATGTGGGTCCAAGGCGCAACTCGGTTTCAATCCCATCTCGGGACTCAACCAGATCTTCTGAAGAGCCGGAGCAGAACGCGTTTACAAGCTTGAGTGGTGAAGATGAAAAGGAGATGGAGATGATGAGAATGAAGAGGAGCATCTCTGCTTCCTCTTCACATAGCTGCAAGAGGTTTGTGTTAGGCGGCGGTAGCGTCTCTTCGCCATTGTATAGCCAAGTCGAGAAACGCGTCGAGCTTAGCTCTCGTGAGCCTGACCTTGCAAGATATGCAGAGGCTTTGAAGGACTCTCCATGGAGTAAGAAGACTCACAGGAAATCAGCTTCTTATAGCGCCTTCTGATACATACATAGACGGTAAAGTTCTAACCCGCCTTGTATATATTTTTTGAGCAGATGATTTTTGCTTGATAAAATGACTGTCTTACTGAATTGATGGGATTTCAATAGGGGAAATTGGCATTTGGCAAGTGTGGTTTGGATTTCTGCTTGCTTGAATATTCATAATCAATTGCTTGTGTAGGGGTGTTTTTGTGTGCTTGATGGATTTGGGTTGGTTGTAAACTTTGTTAGGCCATTTCAGAATCCATCAAATGAGTCATACCTGAAATCACCCATTTCAACATTTTATAAACACTTTCAGACTCATCTCTTCATCAAGATACGAGCCATACCTAAAGTCACTCAAATTCATTCCATGTCCCAACCCGATTTCCTATCCTTTCCCCACACATTCTTAGGCACCTATGTTACACGGAAACGGGAAACGGGAAACGGAAAACAGAAACAAACAGAGGCTCTTTGTACACACACAACACAACACAACCCTAGAATTTGGATTCACATTCCATTACAGAGAGAAGCATAAACTCTTCAGAGACGATCTAGAACTCATATTCATATTCTAGTGCAACGATAAACTAAACAAAAGACGACAACTTAACTTCTTAGCATGCATGTGCTGTGATACCCCGTAATTTTGTAAGGCTATTTTGGGAATTATGGATTTTTCCCGAACGTCCGTTTGGTACGTCAGATTTAATTCTGAGAGCTTAGGATATTCTGTAATGTGCTCTGTCTCTGTAATATTTTTCTCAGTGAAATAATATACAATCGACATGTTTTGAAAGTTCGTACTCGTTCGTGTACGACTTTTGTTAACGCAGATTAAGATTGGTATAAGTTTATTGCCCAAGAGTTGTTATCTAATGGACAATAGTACAAGATTCTTTATCCAAAGGTTTTTGTCCAATAGTCATTGTCCAAGGGGCAAAAGGGTTTGGATATTGTCCAAGAGACAAGGAACCCTAATTCTTCTATAAATAGAGGTGTTGGGTGAGAGTGAAAGGGGCTGAAAAACGCGGAAGCGCTGTCAAGCTCTCGTCTCTCAAAAACGCTCTCAAAACGCTCTCTCTCGGGAAGGCTCTAGTGGATCGTCGAAGCTCGTTTAGTGTCGTTCTCGGTGGCCAAGGGGAAGCTTGGGAGGCCCTTAGAAGCCTAGAAACCAAGCAAGGCGAAAGACGAGCCAAATCGATCGTCGAGGATGAGTTTTCTCCTCTCGTATTTCTTTTTCGTTCGCGACGGCGACCGCCGCGAGGATCACGGCGACCGCCGACATGAGACGGCACCCGCCGTGAGGAACACGGCGACCGCCGACATGAGACGGCGCCCGCCGTGATGTTGTGGCCAGCCGCCGTGAAGAAGGGCCAAGGAGCGGCGCCCGCCGCAGTTGAGCGGCGCCCGTCGCAGTTGAGCGGCGCCCGCCGTAGTTGGGCGGCGCCCGCCGCGTGTGAGGCGGCGCCCGCCGCGTGTGAGGCGGCGCCCGCCGTATTTAAGGCGGCGCCCGCCGTGATTGTTGTGGCGCCCGCCGTGAAGTGGTTGTTGGTCGGGTTGATGTGTTGGCTTCCGAGGCCTTCGTTCAGGTTTCGTTTCATTCGATTCATTTCGTTCTTTCTTAGATCTGTATTGTTGTTTGTCGAATCTAACTTAGGGTTTCTTTATGGGTCGATCCGGAGGAATCGGTGTTGCCAGATCTGTCCCTGTGTCGAACCCGGAATCCCGTCGTTAGACTTCGTTCAATCTCTGCGGATTCAGGCAAGTGGCGGTTCGCTCTTGCTCATCGTTCCATATTTACATTAATTATCAGTTGTTTATCTGAGTAATTAATTTGGAATGATTATTGTGTTTTTCTGGAATTGGTTTTATAAACTGTTTTGGAAACTATAATAATGATATTATAATAGGTTCTATATCTGTTAGAACAACGCTATTATCTGTGATCGCCTTTCGGGCATTTATGTGGATTTATCCTGTACTGTGGTTGTGTTGTAACTGTAAGTTAGCACAAGTATTTGTAGGAACGCCTGGATCCTGAGAGTTCCATGCGCGTTCCTTTATAACTGTAAGGGCGATGAAGACCCAACGATTGTTGAAGTTTGAACTCAGTGAGGTTCATTCTTTTAAAGGGCGAGCAAGACCCTGCGATAGTAGAAGTTTGGACTCTGTGAGGTTCATTCTTTCGATGTAGATTCAGAGGTTTGGACTCGGTGAGGTTCATTCCTTAGATATGGGTCCTGCGTGACAGAGACATATATTAAAAGCTTTTAATGCGTTAATCGTTTTGGAATTAAATAAGATAAGGTGCCCGAGAGCACTTAATTAATATACCTTTGGCGAGTAGTGCAACTAAGTAAATAGTGCAGCTAGGAAAGCTCGTCTTGACTTTTGATCAGAGTACGTTCTCTTTCCAATCTGGATTTGCTGTAAGCGATGAGGTTGGTCGTGAACCGAAACATCTTAGTCAGTTTTTAAATCTTCGTTATGTGGTTCTGTAAGATCCAGACTTGAATGTAGTACGTTCTCTGTCCAATCTGGATTCGGTGTAAGCGGTGAGGTTGGTTGTGAGTCGAAGCATCTCAGTCAGCTTTTAATCAATGTTGTCTGATTCTTTAAACGTTCCAGATTTGTCATATTTCCTTAAAGACTCACTTCTCTTGGAGTCTCTTTTCGAGTCGATTTCTGTGAAGATTCAGTCTTCTAGAATCTTCTCTTGTGCATATCTCTTGTTTATTCAAGTAGAGTATGGTGGTTGACAAGCGCACTCGATTATTATTCGAGGGACGAGGAGTTTAACCTAATACGACTGCTTAGAACTTTCTGCTTTGTACCCTTGTTAGTCTATTCATTTAGACTAACCCACGAACATCGTTCTCTGCATGTGGGCTGGTGTCATCCGTCCGATTCAGCACATCAGATAGAGCGAATATATGAGGAGACTAGATTGACTATGAAGACGACAACTGTTTTTGGATGTTTTTAATAATTTCTTTTAATCAGGTTGAGATCCTTGGGAGATGACCATTGTGGTCAAGATCCTTGTTTAAAGACTTCCGCTGTACCTTGTTTAAAGACTTCCGCTGTACTTTGTTTAAACTCTGTATTTGTCCTATTCGGGATTGCGATGTAATCCCGGGACTCATGCTTCATTTGATTGATGTTTTGATTTGAATACTTTGATCATTATGTATCAATTGTATTCCATGAATTGTATTTAAAACGGTAAAGCCTTGGGTGATCTCGGTAAGGAACACTGAGGTCACTGGCGGTAATACCTTTCCAAATGGGTTAAGATTTAGGGGTGTTACAGTTGTGGTATCAGAGCTAAAGTTTTTTAAACGGGTTGGGTATTTGAAAATCATTTACTCATTTTCGATTGAAAGATATTTTCAAAAGGCTCTGAGTTTAAAAATAAAAACGGTGTTTTCATTTTCGATCGTTCATAGTCATGTCTTCTGTATAGTCTGATATAGTAAGCTTGCTTCTATGTCTAGAAAGACTAATTTATTTCCTGTTGCCCCGCTAGATATGGGTGCTTTCCGTTCTCTTTAGAGGAACCCGAGAGAAGCCAAGGTGGTTTCGCCATCTCCAGTTAGGCTTGATTCCCAGGTCGCTCGTTGTGATTTGAAGTTGTAGAACCTAGTATCTCAGTTTGAGTTCATCAATAGAAATTTACGAGTTTGATCTATTCTAAGTTGATTTTATTACAATAAGTGTATCATAATGATACTAATGTGATAAAATCCTTGGAATTTGATCGATAAACAGATGGTGAAGTGTGAACACGAGGAACGTTATCCGTGCTGGTGCTGGGCCGAGTAATGACCCCAGACCAAACCCGAGGAATGTTGCAGACCCATCAGGAGAGCGTGAGTCTGTCTTCAATAATAATCCAGGAGGCAATGGCCAAGCTCAGGCCGACGCTCCAGTAGTGCTCGACGTAGCAACTGTTGCAGCTATTCGGGGAATTGTGATGCAAGCAATCGCCGATGCTAGGCAACCTGCCGCACCACAGGCACAAGGTGTGTCAATTCCTCCAGTGGTTCCTAGATATGAGGAGCCAGCTGTCTATGAACACCAAGAAGGAGCGGTCAGGAATATATGTGATTATGGCCGAGCACTGAAGGCCATTAACTCTATGAGACCTGACAGTTACGATGGAAAGGGAGAGTCAGTCAGAGTGGCTCATTGGTTTTCCCACATGGAGCGATTGTTCCGTAATGTGGAGTGCACTGAAGCGGAGAAAGTGCACATAGCTTCTCTACAGTTGAAGGAAGAAGCCAGTGAATGGTGGGAGAGTACCGGCTTAGCTGATAGCCCGGTTTTGAACTGGTCAATGTTTAAGACTAAGATGACGGATCGTTTCTTCTCTCGAGCTATGAAGGAGGAGAACCACAAGGAGTTCTTGTATCCTAAGACGGAAGGGTTGAAGGTGACAGAGCTCGCCACCAAGTTCAATCATTTGCTGCAGTATGCTGAACCGCAGATATCCAGTGAGGCACAAAAGATCTGGTACTTCCATGAATGGATGAGCCCAGATATTAAGCCATGGATGGTGCACCACACATGCTCTACTCTCGAGCAGTACGTGGATGCGGCCTACAAGTTGGAGGTAACTCTGAAGGAGTCCGCTCATAAGCGGGAGAATCAAGTTAAGGGAAAGGGTGGGCAACGGGATTGCCAGGTTGGTTCATTCAAACGATCGGCATCGCCTACCAAGTTTGAGAAGTCTGGTCGTGCTAAGACCGAGACAACTCAGTCTGACTCTGCCAGGGGCTCAAGTTGGAGCAACGGAGTGATTCAGTGTCACAATTGTGGTGCATCTGGGCACAAAAGTTTTGCATGTCGGAATGAGAAGAAGACATGTTTTGGTTGTGGGAAGGACGGACATATGCAGAGGTTCTGTCGGCAGGGAATGCAAATAGGAGCAGAGTCACAACAAGGGTCTGTTAATCCAAACAACAGACCTAGGTTTAAACCAGCAGAGACTTCCAATCCTTCGATGCAGACAACTGCGCAGGATAAGAGGAAAGCCCTAGTGACTTCTGGAAGTCAGGGTCAACGTCTTTACGTGATGCGTGAGGCGGATGGACCCTATGCTCCTAATGCTTAGAGTACTTTGTATCGGCATTACACTTTTGTTAATGTGTTGTTGATGTGGGTGCTACCCAGACTTTAATTTTGGATGGTTGTAAGTTA
The DNA here is from genome assembly GCA_027886185.1 of Rheum nobile. Classification (NCBI taxonomy): domain Eukaryota; kingdom Viridiplantae; phylum Streptophyta; class Magnoliopsida; order Caryophyllales; family Polygonaceae; genus Rheum; species Rheum nobile. The sequence goes on from WOAB01000073.1 coordinate 3,400,184, forward strand.
AGTTGTGTGTGCAACGAGGTTGCGAACCTTTTGTTGTAACTCTTCTTATATATGAACCTTTGGTTTATACCAAGTTAATGTTTCGTTGCTTGGTATGGGGTAAGGTCTCGTGTTCGAGACTCACCAACAACCTCTTAGGAGATGGCTGCCTATTAATTAGGTGGAGCTACCAAGGATGGGTTGAGATGTATGGACATCGGCTCATGGCAACAATGGACGCTGGTAATGGCTGGGCCTGGGCTCGGAGCCACTAGTGAGTCGTCTGTGAACCATGTAGTGGGCTGGTCCAAGATGGTGACCATTTAGTGGGAATCAATCGTCTGTCGGAATTGTCGATTACCATCAAGGGTAAGAAAATCAAAGCGATTTGACCTAAATAATCATGGTCCCATACGATAATTATTCTCGGTATGGATTGACGGAAACGTCATAAGGCAGTGATAGACTTCAGTTTTTGATATTCCTGTGGTTAGAGGATCTCTGGGTGTCTTTCCAGAAGATATTCTTGGATACCCCGAATCGTGTTGTGGAGTTTGCATTGATCTCAAGCCGAGTACCGTGCCGATCTCTGAAGCACCGTACCGGATGGCTCCTGTTGAGATGCAAGAGTTGAAGAAGCAACTCAAGGATCTTCTTGACAAAAGTTATATAAAGCTGAGTGCATCACCTTAAGTAGGAGTGCCCTAGTTTTATTTGTCAAAAAGAAAGATGGACCGTTTCGACTTTGTTTTGACTTTCGAGAGTTGAATAAAGTCACGATCAAGAGCAAGTATCTGTTGCCAAGGAGTGATGATCTGTTGGATCAACTACAGGGAGCAAAAGTTTTCTCCAAGATCGACCGGAGGTCTGGTTTTTATCAACTCAAGATTCGTGAGGATGATATTCCGAGGACTGCGTTTGGACGAGAGATGGTCACTACGAGTTGTAGTCATGCCATCTGGACTTCGAATGCTCCAACAGTTTTCATAAACCTAGTGCATCGATGTTTTAGACCAGTACTTGAATAAGTTCATAGTGGTCTTCATCAATGTCATTTTGATATTTTCCCGAGCAAGGAAGCTCACAGGGAACATCTGCGGATTGCTTTATCGGTCCTTAGACCAAGTCGGCTGTACGCAAAGTGGGCTAAGTGCGATTGTTTGATCTAGAAGTGGCTTTCTTAGGCCATGTGATCAATAAGAATGAGGTTATGGTTATTCCCCAGAAGAGTGAAGCAGTAGTTGTTTGGAAGCGGCCTCAGAGGGTGAGCGAGGTGCGCAGTTTCCCAGAGCTTGCTGGGCATTATAGACGGTTCATGGGAGAATTTTTCTAAGATCACTCCACATATGACCAGTCTATTCCGCAAGGTCAACAAGAAGTTATCTGGATGACAAGTGCAAGACCAGTTTTCAAGAAGTTGAAACAATGTCTGACTTATGCACTAGTTTTGGCGTTGTCGGAAGGAATGATGGTTATATGGTCTATAGTAATGCTTCGAGAAATGGGTTGGGATGTGTCTTTGATGCAAAGGGGCAAGGTTATTGCATACGCATCTAGACAATTGAAAACCTATGAAACAAACTAACCGACTCATGACCTAGAACTTGCAACAATAGTGTTTGCATTGGAAACTGAGGTTACTTGGGTGACCCAGAGGTCAGCAGAAGTTTTCCACCAGGAGATTGTCCGTTTATATGGCATTCCTAAGACCATTGTACCGGATCGAGATGGCCGATTCATGTCAAGGTTCTGGCAAGAGCTTTATAAGGCCATGGGAACTGAATTAAGATTCAGTACAACATTTCATCCTCAGACAGATGGACAGTCTAAAAGGACCATCCAGACCCTGGAGGATATGCTAAGAGCATGTGCACTCGATCGTCCGACTAGCTGGGAAGACAGCCTGAGTCTGATTCAGTTCACGTACAATAATAGCTGACATGCTAAGATCGATATGGCTCCGTTTGAAGCTTTGTATGGTCTCAAATGCAGATCTCCGATTTGTTGGGATAAGAATGCAGACAAGTTTCTGCTTGGACCAGAGTTGGTCGAAAGGACAACTCTAGTCATTGCTTTGATTAGACAGAGGATGTTGACCGCTCAGGGTCGGCAAAAGTTTTACGCAGATCAGAATGCGTTATCGTTACGAATTAGTTGTTCATACGAAACCTCGTAAGTGTCGAGAACAGCTTATGCCAAGTAAGGATAAAGACTGTCGGACTTATGGTGGTGGAGTATTGTGGGCAACTTAGATGTTCGTCTCCTATATGATTAATCATATGGTCGACTCTGCTGTTTAAATCTAAATCCATTCCTAAGATTCTTCTTCATATATAGAGTATGTCATCTATAAGGCTGGGTGCAACTCTCTGAGGAAGATTAAGTTGTAAGAGTTGTTGTGTTAAGAAGAAAGGTTGCAGTTTAAGAGGGGATATGCCAATGATCCCGATGTATTAAAGATTCAGTAAAGAGAATTGTCTATATACACCTAAGGAATAAAGTGGTAAGCGGTATTCCATACGTTGAGTTTTGTTTCCAAGCTTCCTTAAGAGATAAAGGATGAACTTGTGGAGTTATGATCGGAGAGACTAAGAGCTATCTCTCATAAGTGAGTTGTGTCATAAGCATCGAGACGAGCGAATCATTTTCAGAATGATATCCTAAGGAATTAAGAGTAATATCTCTTGTGATCCATTTCAAGGATGAAGTGAATAAGGATATTGAATCCAAGTGGTAAGATTGGTGTTGAGGCAGGACCCTCATTGGCTTAATGCAAGTTTCGGGGTCGAAACTTCTTTTAAGGGGGAGGTGATGTGATACCCCGTAATTTTGTAAGGCTATTTTGGGAATTATGGATTTTTCTCGAACGTCCGTTTGGTACGTCGGATTTAATTCTGAGAGCTTAGGACATTCTGTAATGTGCTCTGTCTCTGTAATATTTTTCTCAGTGAAATAATATACAGTCGACATGTTTTGGAAGTTCGTACTCGTTCGTGTACGACTTTTGTTAACGCGGATTAAGATTGGTACAAGTTTATTGCCCAAGAGTTGTTATCTAATGAGCAATAGTATAAGATTCTTTATCCAAAGGTTTTTGTCCAAGAGCCATTGTCCAAGGGGCAAAAGGGTTTGGATATTGTCCAATAGACAAGGAACCCTAATTCTTCTATAAATAGAGGTGTTGGGTGAGAGTGAAAGGGGCTGAAAAACGCAGAAGCGCTGTCAAGCTCTCGTCTCTAAAAAACGCTCTCAAAACGCTCTCTCTCGGGAAGGCTCTAGTGGATCGTCGGAGCTCGTTTAGTGTCGTTCTCGGTGGCCAAGGGGAAGCTTGGGAGGCCTTTAGAAGCCTAGAAACCAAGCAAGGCGAAAGACGAGCCAAATCGATCGTCGAGGGTGAGTTTTCTCCTCTCGTATTTCTGTTTTCGTTCGCGACGGCGACCGCCGCGAGGATCACGGCGACCACCGGCTCGAAGGCGGCGACCGCCGGCATGAGACGGCACCCTCCGTGAGGAACACGGCGACCGCCGGCATGAGACAGTGTCCGCCGTGATGTTGTGGCCAACCGCCGTGAAGAAGGGCCAAGGAGCGGCGCCCGCCGCAGTTGAGCGGCGCCCGCCGTAGTTGGGTGGCGCCCGCCGCGTGTGAGGCGGCGCCCGCCATATTTAAGGCGGCGCCCGCCGTGATTGTTGTGGCGCCCGCCGTGAAGTGGTTGTTGGTCGGGTTGATGTGTTGGCTTCCGAGGCCTTCGTTCAGGTTTCGTTTCATTCGATTCCTTTCGTTCTTTCTTAGATCTGTATTGTTGTTTGTCGAATCTAACTTAGAGTTTCTTTATGGGTCGATCCGAAGGAATCGGTGTTGCCAGATCTGTCCCTGTGTCGAACCCGGAATCCCGTCGTTAGACTTCATTCAATCTCTGCGGATTCAGGCAAGTGGCGGTTCGCTCTTGCTCATCGTTCCATATTTATATTAATTATCAGTTGTTTATCTGAGTAATTAATTTGGAATGTTTACTGTGTTTTTCTGGAATTGGTTTTATAAACTGTTTTGGAAACTGTAATAATGATATTATAATAGGTTGTATATCTGTTAGAACAACGCTATTATCTGTGATCGCCTTTCGGGCATTTATGTGGATTTATCTTGTACTGTGGTTGTGTTGTAATTGTAAGTTAGCACAAGTATTTGTAGGAACGCCTGGATCCTGAGAGTTCCATGTGCGTTCCTTTATAACTGTAAGGGCGATGAAGACCCAACGATTGTTGAAGTTTGAACTCAGTGAGGTTCATTCTTTTAAAGGGCGAGCAAGACCCTACGATAGTAGAAGTTTGGACTCTGTGAGGTTCATTCTTTCGATGTAGATTCAGAGGTTTGGACTCGGTGAGGTTCATTCCTTAGATATGGGTCATGCGTGACAGGGACATATATTAAAAGCTTTTAATGCGTTAATCGTTTTGGAATTAAATAAGATAAGGTGTCCGAGAGCACTTAATTAATATACCTTTGGCGAGTAGTGCAGCTAAGTAAATAGTGCAGCTAGGAAAGCTCGTCTTGACTTTTGATCAGAGTACGTTCTCTTTCCAATCTGGATTCGCTGTAAGCGATGAGGTTGGTCGTGAACCGAAACATCTTAGTCAGTTTTTTAAATCTTCGTTATGTTCCTAAAAAAAAAATCTTCGTTATGTGGTTCTGTAAGATCCAGACTTGAATGTAGTACGTTCTCTGTCCAATCTGGATTTGGTGTAAGCGGTGAGGTTGGTTGTGAGCCGAAGCATCTCAGTCAGCTTTTAATCACTGTTGTCTGATTCTTTAAACGTTCCAGATTTGTCATATTTTCTTAAAGACTCACTTCTCTTGGAGTCTCTTTTCGAGTCGATTTCTGTGAAGATTCAGTCTTCCAGAATCTTCTCTTGTGCATATCTCTTGTTTATTCAAGTAGAGTATGGTGGTTGACGTACTCGATTATTATTCGAGGGACGAGGAGTCTAACCTAATACGACTGCTTAGAACTTTCTGTTTTGTACCCTTGCTAGTCTATTCATTTAGACTAACCCACGAACATCGTTCTCTGCATGTGGGCTGGTGTCATCCCTCCGATTCGGCACATCAGATAGAGCGAAGATATGAGGAGACTAGATTGACTATGAAGACGACGGTTGTTTTTGGATGTTTTTAATAATTTCTTTTAATCAGGTTGAGATCCTTGGGAGATGACCATTGTGGTCAAGATCCTTGTTTAAAGAATTCCGTTGTACCTTGTTTAAAGACTTCCGTTGTACTTTGTTTAAACTCTGTATTTGTCCTATTCGGGATTGTGATGTAATCCCGGGACTCATGCTTCATTTGATTGATGTTTTGATTTGAATACTTTGATCATTATGTATCAATTGTATTCCATGAATTGTATTTAAAACGGTAAAGCCTTGGGTGATCTCGGTAAGGAACACTGGGGTCACTGGCGGTAATACCCTTCCAAATGGGTTAAGATTTGGGGGTGCTACATGTGCCCATAGACACATACTAAAAAACCGATAAAAGAATACATACCAAGAGATGAGTTTCCATACATTTGCCTCTTAAAGTAAGAAGCATTATGGGCCTTAGGATTAAGGGAATAGAGGGATGAGATTAAAATGGGGAAAATAGTAAATAGTGACGCGGTGGTATAACCGTAAATACGGCGTTTTTCTTTTCTTTTCGGTCAACATTTTTTTTTTTCGTCTCTGATCGTTCTGGAATAGACAATTATTAATGTTCACATATAAGTACTACATGTTCATTTTATGTGCCGTAAAGTTCACATATAATATGCTCATGTTCAAACACGTCTTTGAACATTTAGTCTTATTTGTGAACGTGAATGTATAAATAAATGAACATTTAGTGTTTATTTGTGAACCTTTTATATAGGCTATTACAGAATGATCAGGGGACGAAAACGAAAAATAAATAAAAATTGTTGACCAAAAAATAAAATAAAAAATCGACGACCGAGATCACTTCGTATTTCGCACACCCTAAGATCACTTCTCACATGATCCCACTTCTACATACCAATGTCATGTTATAAGTATGAAGCTGTTAAAAAATGGGCATATTTTATTTCTCTATGAAAATGGGTATTGTAATTAACTAAAACATATATATGGGTTAGTTTGTATATATAGTGATGTATTAATGATGATTAGTTACCAGTAAGATCAGGGGCAAGCTTGCCATTGCAGAATCTTCCGGTGGGAAAATGGTGGGGAAAATCTTTGCCATAAGGAGAGTAGTTTGCCTTGAAAAGGGTAGGAATGTAAACATTGTTACCCACATCTATAGATGAATCCCCAAACAAGATCAATGCAGGCACAATTGGTTGCCTATTGACTTGTGCAAATAAACCTAAAATTATCCAAATCGGAGCAACCACAAATTTTGTTGGTTTCCTCTCCATTTTGTTCATGAGAAGGGGAAAATGGAGCAAACCAAATTTTCTTACCCCTCCCTTCTCCCTCTCTATCTCAGCCGTTCAAACCGAAATCAAAGAAGAAATGAAGGATTGATGGGTGTGGTGTAGGATTTAGGGAACGGGACGGAAAACAGAAGAGTTGAACTGAAAATTGAGTAGCAGTTTATTTTAGTTGTTTGTCTCAGGTAATTCATCACTTTAAATGAGGGTGCAGAGCGTATAAACAGCCAGAACGCTTCTTCATCTCACACCAGACCACATCTACAAAACCACCAATAGCACCGACTCCTCCGCTCACAGAGATTCAACACCTGTATCAAATCAAACATCTCCTCCTCCTCCGTTTCAGAGATTTCAGCGGAGTGAATCTGAGCAATTTTGGCTTGTTGGACAAGCTGAGATTTACTTGGGTTGAATACAAGCCGGTCAAATGTAAAAGCAATTATATTGTTTTTAATTTGATCTCATTGGAAACATAAATTTTGCTTGCTGTGCATACATAAGAAAAATTAATAAAAAAAAAATAAAAAAAATAGCAACTCTGTATCTCTTCAGAGATTGAGAAAAAGCAACCCACGCCAGAGTAAATGACAATAAACAAATACTTTCATTACCCATTTGGTTTAACAAGTCCATAAAAATTTCCAACAAAATATAATTAGTAAGCCCACAAGTAATACAATAAAAAATGGGCTCAATTATTCGATGTATAGGCATTTTTGTCTTTTGGTGCATAGGGCCGCGCGTAACGTGAGAATAGACTTTCCACGTTACGCGTCGATACTGACCCATTCAAGACCCACATGTAACGTGTTAATTGGCTCCACACGTTACGTGTGGGATCGGTTCACACGTTACGTGTGACATTGTATCACACGTAACGTGTGGGAATCTGGCTATAAAAGCCAGATTCGGCTCCTCCTCTTCATTCATCACCATCACTCAGCCGCTGCGCCTCCTTGCCCCTCCCGCGTAACGTCTCCTTGCCCCTCCCGCGTAACGCCTCCTTGCCCCTCTCGCGTAAGGTTAGTTCTTAGAAATAATTATTTGATTTTGTTTTTAATAAATTTAAAGTGTTTGGTTAGGAATTGTAGATCCACACAAAGTGTTTGGTTAGGTAGATCTAGGTTTGGATGGTAGATCTACGATGTGGAGATGATTTGGATGGTAGATCTAGGTTTTGTAGAAGTTTTTGTGATGTTTATGAATTTTATTATTTTTTAAGTTAATTTTGTTGACATTTTGTGTGGAAAAATGAAAGTGGAAGTGATGATATTGTTAGATTGGTAAAAAATGTGGATTTGTTGTTGAATTTTGGGTATATTTGATAAAAAAAAAAATCGGACTGTCTCGCCGGAGAAGACGATCGGAAAGTGGCCGGAATATCGCCGGAAAGTCGCCGGCGGCTTGCCGATGAAATTGGAATGTGCACATTCACACGTAACGTGTGAATGTGTACCACGCGTTACGTTTGAGAGCAAGTCACACGTAACGTGTGAATGTGCACCACGCGTTACGTGTGAGAGCAAGTCACACGTAACGTGTGAATTTGCATTTTTTTTGATATCTTGAACGTTGATTTTCTGTTTGTTGATTAAAATGTGTTGATATGTAACCGCAGATGGAACATGGGGAAGGAACTGAACGCAGGATACGTCGCAACCTTGTACGCCAACAGTCGTATGTGACTGGCGAAGAGGTCAAAAGGTCGGAAAGGAGGCAACAGAGGGATGTGTGCTACCGGGATGATGAGACCGGCGCATACCAGATTGGAGTAGGTAGCAGTACTGGGGCTGGTTTAGGGTTTCAAACTGGAGTCGGTAGCAGTAGTGGGGCTGCTGGCATGATATGAGTGCATAGCCTAATGGCAGTGCCGTCGTTTATTGGGGGTAGAGCAGGCTCTGAGCCTCCGAGGGACCCAGACTATGAAGGAAGTCCGCTGCATTGTTATTCTGATACAATAGATCAGAATAACTATTACTGGCGGAATTTTAGTCTGCCGGTACTACCGCCGCATGTGAGCCCTCATCATAGCCCGAGGGATTATTATCAGGGAGATGAGGAGCAGGACAACCCGTGGGAGAACCCGGCAGTGTACCCGAACGCTGCCTATCATCAGCCTATGGTAAGTATATTTAGTATAACATGCATTTGTTTACAATTCATTATTGCATCTGATCTATTTAATAAATGTAGGATCATGCCTGTACATGGGGGACTCAGGACCAGGGGACTCAGGACCAGTCCATCAATGCCTGGATTCCAAGAGAAGACGCCCCAAACACGGCGGGCGAGGAGCCTCAGGAAGCCTCTTCTTCGCGGGGAAAACCACCCCGGTCAAAGAAGAATGTCAGATACGACCCTGAACTGGTGGTGAGCGTTCCTAGAGGTCCGGAGAGACCTGAACTCCTAAAGAGTTTTGTAAACCACGTGGCGTACCTCCTTTACCAGCGCGTTGTAAGTTGCACGTAACGCAATTTTTTTAATTATTAATCTTGTTTTAAATAAGTCTGTATGATTGCTTAATTATGTTCATATACAGTCGGTGCAACCCTTGAGGTTCCAGCAGGGAGGCAAGCAGTTACGCTCATGGCGTCTCACAACGGAAGACGCATAGGGTAGCATGGCGTTGGCGTCCGGGCTATGTCATCTATCGGACATCATGCATGAGCATGTGGATGAGACGCTGATTGGTGCCTTTGTCGAGCGTTGGCAACCGGAAACCAACTCATTCCACATGCCATGGGGAGAGATGACTATAACTCTCCATGATGTGTGGATGATCCTTGGGCTTAACATACAAGGGCAAGACATGGGTCCCCCAAAGAAATGGCACGAGCAGCTGAGCCGCAATGATTTGAAGAAGGCGTTGATGGAGCAGACACATGAGTTTTTTGAGCTAGAGGATGGTGCTATCGTCGTCGGTAACTTGCACGCGGGAGATTTTAAGACTCATTGCGAGGAGTTGGCGTCGAAGAAGCTGGCGGCTGGGTTCTTGCTGTACTTGGTGGGGTCTGCCCTCTTTCCTGACAAGTCTCAGCATCGCTTGCCCGTTTATTACACTCTGTTCGTGACTGATCTCACAAAAGTCACGAACTATGCATGGGGTACCGGTGTTCTTGCACACGTGTACCGCAGCTTGGGCGAGTGCACAAGAAAAGAGGCATGGGTCATGTCCACATGTTTCACTCTGATCCAGGTATTAAATGGCTTGAATAAAAATATCTAAATTTTTGTTATAGATATATTATATGTTTGTTATGTAGGGAATTGACATATGTGTAATTATTTTGTAGTCATGGATATATCAGTACTTTCCCATGTTTAGACCTGCACAGAGTGTTTACTGGGACCCACAACAGCCGATCCCATACGCCAGAAAATGGGACATGTCACATGAACCCAACCGGACCAGGAATTATAGGGAGGAGCTGGATGGGATGCATGCTGATAGTGTAAGTGCATATACGGTCCTTATCTATTATGTTAAAATATATATGCATGATAAGTTGTTTGAAATTCAATTGTGTTTAGGTTGAGTGGATGTCATACGGCTCCATTGACTTCAATAATGAGATGTTTGCTTCATCGCGATTTCATGGAGTCATATCCTGTTTGTGGGTCACCGAGCCTTACATGCCGGATCGAGTAGCTCGGCAGTTTGGGCGTGCACAACAATGTCCAAGACCACCGATTGTTCCCATTAAGGCATGGAGGGGCATGAAGATTAGCAGTTACACGGTGGAATACGATAGATCCTTACATGCATGGAATGCCCGCAATGAACATTCCATTAGCCTACAAGCCATGGGTCCTCCAGTCCGTCAACACCACCAGTGTACCGATGATTACATGCAGTGGTACCTCCAGCATACACATCCATTCATCATCCCTCAAGAGGATCGTTACACTCAGCAACAGGTAAGTAATCATGTAATTATATCCTGTTTATTTTTGACTTCGTGTATGTTTATTAATCATATCCACTTATCTTCTGTGCAGTGCCATGATAGTTGCTATTCACGTATGGATCCATATCGCGATCATCACCATGGAGATGACCGATGTGAAGACGTAGCCGAGGCGTTACGGCAATCATTGGAGCAAATGTATCCCTTCCTTTCGAACCATTGAACTTGGCTGCTTCGTCATTTGAGCATTAGTTTGAATGTTTTGTTGAAATTTGAATGTTATGACTTGAGTTTGAATGTGTTTGTTGAAGTTTGAATGTTATGACTTGAGTTTGAATGTTTTGTTGAAGTTTGAATGTTATGACTTCAGTTTGAATGTTTTGGGGAAGTTGTTTGGATTATGACAACAATAGGAATGTCATACTCATTGCAGCATACTATAGGAATGTCGTACTCATTGCATCATATCATTCATTACATAAATCGACTGTTTCAACCTTCTTCTTTCGTTTTGGCTTCTTTTCGTCCTTGTCTGGTTCATACTCCAACGAACGATCTAATAGCCATTGATCTACGTAATCACCCGCAAACGGGTCATGATGATACAGCCACCCCGAGTAAATAGGAGGCAAGGGCGAAGTTTTGGCCAGCCCAATCTACATGAAAATCAATGCATCATACATATGTTTTAACACAAGATAGTATAAACAGATGTTTTAACACAAGATAGTATAAACAGGTGTTTTAACACAAGATTGTATTAACGTACCGCAATAAAATGTTGCTCGTTCTCGACATGGCAAATGCATACCGTCTTCAGATTCTCCCCAATCGATGCTTCGTTTGTCTTCCCCCTCATAGGCAGGTATGTCATCCCCACGCCACGACCGACGGTAACGAACACACATGTGAATGTCGTTGCCACCAAACATCCCATATCCGGGAGCTCCAACCACGTCTCCGGTGGGGCCGGCCTGTTCGGCGAAGGAAACCAATCAAGCTTCGCCTCCATTGCCTCAAGTGTCATCGTAGACACCCAAAGTGGCGCGAGTAGCTCATACTCTTTTCTCAACGTAGCGATCATGGTACGTCGAACAAATTCCCACTTATATTGCCATAAGCCCAGACCATGCGCAATGGCTCTGTACCCGCAGTTTCCATCACCCACTATCTCATACCATCCTCCAAAGTGTGGTCTCATACACTTGGGGAAATGTGAAAGATATCGCCACGGGTTCTTGATCAATGACGTGGTACCACACGGTAAGGGTAGGCCCGTCTTCGGTGGTCTTCCTTTTTGCTTTTTCGGAGGTGTTCCGTCCATCTGTTGGTCAGTGTGCTCCCATGATGAGGGTTGTCTTTTGGTGGCAAAGTTTAGAGCTCCTTGAGGCCGACCCTTATGCATGACTTTGGCTGGCTCTTCCAGAGTAGTCTGCTCTGGATGTGCTATACTTCTAAGTGTACAGACTGCTCTTTATTGAATCTCCACTGGCAATGTGGGGAAGACGCTTTGGGCAAATTCGTCAAGCAAAGATCTATTCACGTTGCGTGTGCAAAATTCTTCCTCTTCTGATGTCTTCACTTCTGACAAGGTCAGTTGCCTCCAGAACGGATGCAACGAGCTAGGTTCAATTGGGGTCTCGCTCCGAACATTTTGCGCCATGTCATGAACGCAAGACAAGCCATCTCTGACCCTCATCTGGCATCTGCATATAGTGCTCCACACTGGAGCTTCTCCTTTCCTGTATTCCTCAATCAAACGAGCTAGTGCAACCGCAGACACCTTGAAGTGCAGCTTACGACAAAGATGTGCGTCTGTTAGCAGCGTATATCTCTTCCCAATGCTCTCATTCAATGCCCCCAGAATCTCAGTAATATGACTGCGCAACCGTGTATCATATTGATCGAACACAGTGCAAAGGTTGCCATCGTTGCTTGTGAAGAAGCTTTTCAGACTGGAATGGGCCCCTTCAATCCTGTATTACAATCAAGAATCCGAAAATTAGTTTGATTGTTGTAAAGGTCTAACTAAGTTCAAATAACTAGCTAAATTTAGATAAACCATTGATGCACATACCTGTTAGTGGTGGTAGTACCGAGCGTGAACACTGTATCTGTCCATACAGAGACGATTCTTTCCTTGTAGGGGTCAAGCCAGTTTTTTTGTAGGTACTGAACACATTTTGGAGCTTTCTTCCAATCACACTTCAGCTTCCAGAGTGATCTTTCGTACCCTTGTATGGTCGTTTCCTTGAAGAGCTTCATGCAGTCGTTGGAAAACGTTGTGCCCCTAAACTTGCCCATGGCCTTCTTACCGAAGTCTTCAATATTCTTTCTCACATGCCGCCTATATAGGAGGAATTTTGCTTCTGAAAACTACTTCTCTAATGCGTTCATCAACGCCTTCTCCCGATCAGTGACCACACATGTGGGTGCTCGTTGCACCTTGGCAAACATCTTAGCAAGTTGCTCTATGGTCCATTTGTAACTGTCTTCGTCCTCCTTCTCCAGAAATGCCCCGGCAATATTATAGTTTTTCCAAACTGATGTGATGCCGACAATTTCAAGGAAGGGCAAATTGTAGCTGCACACATAATCATATATAAAATACAATGGCGTCCTAACCTTGACATGAACAAATGAAGAGTATAATTCATATGTTTGTTACTAATCAGTTAGTTGCATATGTAGAGTCCAGCAGCACAATGTACGGAAATCCCTTCAGCAACCGCAACTGATCCTGGCTTGCAAAGAAGATATCTGTTATCTTGTTGGTCTCCTTGTTGAATCTATACTCCATGAAGTACCCCTTCTCATTGCACTCATAGAAGAACTGTTGTACAACTGTTCTTCCTTCCATGCCCTTCTTTCTTATCTCGTGCATGATGTTGTATACTTGCTTCATCTTGGTCAAATTTCCAGGGGACGACTGGATTGTAGTATGAATCTTCTGAGGCTTACAATGCTTGACCGTCATCACCCTTATAATCTCCTTCTCTTCAGCAGTTGGTCGCCCAGCTAATGCACTACCATACAAATTGTCTCCTATGACATGGTTGTGAGTTCCATGTTGTACAGTGATCCTCCACAATCCCTTCGGCCTTTCTTTCAGCCTCAACATGAAGGGACACCCACATTTCTTCGACCTTGTGATGTCTCTCACTTGGTCAGCTCCTTTAGGGACGTTTTGTCCATGCCTATCACACGGTAACCAAGTCCCCCCGAGGGTCGAAGGGGTGGAAGCTTTATTCCTCCACTTTTTGATGCAGAATTACTGATTCATAGCAATCTCCCGCGCCCACAAAAAGGCTTCTTCTCTAGACTCCCAGATTTGATCAGATGTGAAGAACCTTGAATAATCGGCCGAGACGTACACATCCTCCTCCGGTAGTACACTGAACTGAGGCTGTGTGTGTAGGGATGGAAAGCACAGCTATGGGGTAGCATGAGATGAAGATGCTTCTGGAGGAAATGGTATCCCAAGATCAAATGATGGTATATCAATTACTGGTTGAGGCGTGTTCCAATCCTGCAGTTTTTCCGGCGTTTCCCAAACCGGAAATGTCTTCTGAGGCGTGCTCCAATCCTGCAGTTTTTCAGGCGTTTCCCAAACCGGAAATGTCTTCTATGGAGTGCTCCAGTCATTGAGGGAGATATTGTTTAACCCCTCGTATAAATGATAGTTCGTCTGCATACACGAAATCATGTCATCAATTAGTGCACTGATTATAAAAAAGCACGTTTACTGTCAAACCGTGCCATATTACAGAATGAAACCTGGTTTCGGGTGGTGATTACACACGTAACGTGTGAAACACACCCACACGTAACGTGTTGAACACCTTCACACGTTATGTGTGAACATTCTTCACACGTAACGTGTGAAACTTTTCTTCAATGTAACAACAAATTCGTAGCCCTAAACCCTAAACAACGCTCAATATTTGTTTCTAATACCCTAAACAATAAAATGATATCTTTAATATTAAACAATAAGTATCAAAAATAGCTTCCCTAAATCCTAAACAACAAATATAATGGGCCATCAAAAAGAACTTCTCTAAACCCTAACCATGAAGCTAAGAACTTTAAACATTTTCAAAACAAGAAAAAAAAAAGACAACTTTAGGGTTACTTATAGAAATTACCTCGTTCCAAAGTGGAATATCTTTCCCATTGTTGCTCCAATACTCGTTGTTGTTCGGATTGTCCATTTTTTGTACAAAAAATGTGAGTGAAAATCAAGATTTTGGGAGTGTTTAGGATGAGGGTTTATGTTCGAAATGGATTCGAAATGGGTTGTTAGCCGGGAAAGAAGATGGGTCATTATTACAGTTAGGTGGGGACAAGACGGTTAATTCAATGCGTTTTGCAACAGACTGAACCACACGTTACGTGTCAAACTGTGCCACACGTTACGTGTCAAACCGTGCCACACGTTACGAGTGGAGTAGATTGGCACGTTATGTGTGAAACACACCCACACGTAACGTGTGATTACTAGGGTTTAGGTGTATGTAGGGTATGGTAGGGTAGGATGGGTAGGGTAGGGTTTAGGTTTTGTGGTTTAGGGTTATGGCATTTTGGTAGAGTTTAGAATAATGAGTTTTAAGTTTAGGGTTTAGGGTTAGGGTTAGGGTTTAGGGTTTAGGGTTAGTGTTATGATTAGGGTTTAGGGTTTGAGTTTAGAGTTTATCTTTAATTATTAAGGGTGAATTTGGGTATGCGAGTTACATTGTTTATGAGAGTGGTTGACGTTTAGGGTTTAGGGTTATTAGGGTAAGAGTGGTTGAGGTCCTTAATGCTAGTGGTTGAGGTCTTTAATGCTAGTGGTTGAGGTCTTTAATTCTTGTGGTTGTGGTCTTTAATTACTACAGCTGTATATATCATTTCACTATATAAGAGGCATTAGGGTTGTTTGTTCACTACAACACTTCCAACACAAGCGGGATTGAAGATTCATTTGTAGGTAAGCTTCTTCTTCCAATTTCTTTCGATTTAGTAACCCTAATTGGCCTTTTCATATTAATGGATTTGTAGGAAACCAAGCACTACATCAAATAATGACATCTTCATCCTAATCATCATCAAACCTAAATAGGCACCATCAACAAATAAGTGCTCCACAATGCGAGTGTAATTTGAAAACCATTGTCCATACTTGAGATTTGCAGTGGAACTACGGAAGGAGGTATTGGGGATGTCCAAGACTAGGGTGTTTATACAGGAATTAGATTGATCATGTGTACGAGGAAAGGGCACACGCGGTTATTCGACAACAATGGCGGGAAAAACAAGATCTTATTAAGGGGAATCAAGATGTTGTTAAGCAAGAACTTTTACAAGATATGGATAAGATGTGTAGGTATAACCTCAATCTATATAATGATGTACATCATATAATGCCTTGATGTCGTATCTTTTGTGTAATGTTGTTTACGTACTATCAACCTTTTGTAGGGAGCAAGCAATTTTATCAAAGCAGAGACATGATATGTCGCGAAGTTTTACAAGAGACTATCCTAATTTTTTCAAACGCAATTAGGCGATGTCATTTATTTTGTGCTAGGTTTTCTAAGTTTATGAAGAACTTGTATTATTTCTTGTATTGTGAGCTAAATGTGATTGTATTCATCCAACGTAATGAACAATTCTATTCTATCTTCTATGTTGATTATTTTGGGGTATTTTTTGTAGGGTTTTAGATAAACAAATAAATACTACAAATAAACAATAATATGATACAACATTCATACATGTAACATTATAATATGTATAAAATAAATAATAATTTAACATTGAACAACAAATAAATACCACAAAATATACAATAATATGACATACACAAATACCCTAAACCCTATAACCATTCTAAACCCTAACCCACACGTAACGTGTGGGTACAAACCACACGTAACGTGTGAAATGGTCTCACACGTAACGTGTGGAGCACTGTCACACGTAACGTGTGGTTTGTACCCTCACGTTACGTGCGAGCCTATGCGCCAAACGGCAAAATGCCTATGCGCCGAAAAGTAATCGTGTAAAAAATGGGTAATCTCCATCCAACAAAAGGGATAATTCCCTAGTCTTTCTGTCTAGAAAGACCTAGGAGAAACAAGATAATAAAACCATAGGAAATGAGTCCAACTATCTAGAAAATCAAAAACATATTGGTTCACTGTCGATACGACTGACCTACGACCATACAAAATTTAGGACATGACCCCTAGGTTTTTCTATAACCCTCGAGCAACTCTCGATCTCCTCTGATATCTATTCCCTTACCCTCTGAGGTACTCTCACTGCTGGTGCTGGCATTCCCTTAGGCTGATTCTGAGAATTGTTGTTTCGGATCGAGACAAGACAGCGATCGAGTGATCCCTGGTGGCTGCTGCTGACGTTTTGCCTCCAGATTGTGTCATGTTTCTTCTTTTCGGCTGCTTCAAACGACCTGTTAGTGACTTTCAACCACTGTTTGAGGACTTTCTCGTTTGTTTGCCTTGGTGGTTTGCTTGCTTCGTCAGTGTCTATACTTTTTCTTGGTTTATCTCTCGTTCTTTTCAGTTGTTTATCTTTGTTTTTTATGTTTGGTTGGGGTTTGGTGGGTGTCCCATCGCCGTTTTTTTCGGCCTCTCGAGATTCCAGGTTTGGTTGTTCTGGTTTCTTGAATTATTACTTTAGAGGTCTGTTCCGATACAATTGGCCCTTAAGATAAACCCTACACACAAACAACAGCCTTAGGATAGACGAGATGGATGGCCACGATTGACCGAGAAGGAAAACGAGATTAACAGGGATTTAGAGGCACGGTGGCAATTTTGAAAATTTAAAGAAAAATAGAAATGAAAGACGATTATACCCTCCCACAACCCTCACCCTCCTTTCTCTCTGTGCAACTCTACGCAGATCTGGCAAGGAGCTCTTCGCCGCCATGGCTCTCCTCACCTGGCTCTCAGCTCGCTCGCTCGCCTTCAAGGCCTCCGCCGACTATCCGTCGCCGTCGCCAGCCCTGTTAAGGTGACGCCCCTTAACTTCTCCAACCATCCAAAACCCTCGCCGTTCTCTATCTCATCTCACTCCGGCCATGATAGGGTATTTTCAGTCGTTGTACACTATCAAAGAAATCCTAAAATGCAACTAGAGTATAGCATGCAAGTAAGGAGTCGTACCCAAGGGAGTAACACGTCAATTTCAATGCAATTGCTAATTTATCAACTTCAAAGGACAAATGGGGGGGGGTTTGGTTTTGTACTAAAACTACTCAATTGCAATAGCATAAAAATCAAGATTAAACAATGGGAGAAAGAGTTTCACCTAGCAAGTTTCCACACATCAATTAACCAAGTTGCAATTCGGTTCATTTCATGTTCATCATAATCCTATGGATTTGTCCCAATTCTGATTTTTTGTATATTAACAATCCAACCGGTCTTGCTAATACTTACTAATTGAAAACCTAGAAGACCTCCTAAGTTGATTCAATCAATAGCATAGGGCATAAGAAATAATGGATTGCAAGCAAAGACTCAACACCGCAAGTATGACATGCAAATCAATTTCCTTTTCACAATTGAATTCAATATACCAATTTCATGCAATTGTGGTTGCTACAAGTGATTAGGGATTCCACCGTCTATCCCTATTCTAGCAATTAGAAAACTATAAAATCGAACTAGGATGTCAATCTAGCCAACAATATAGAAATCCGAATTATGCTCAAGGAAATCAATACAAAAATCCAAAGGGACGAACAAGAGATAAAAACCTTACAACTGAATTAATCGAGTGCTTCCACGCTAGGCAAAACAAGGGTCTTAGTTCCGGTTCATGTTCTTCACGAAATCCAAAACCATGGAGAAAACTAGAAAAACGTTCTTGAGAAAAACAAAGAAAGAAAAGAGATGGAAAAGATAGATGATGAGAGGAGAGAGAGGGAATGCTGATGGATCGATGAATGTCTCCAAAAAAACGTGCTAATCTAACCTAAACTGACAAACAAAACGTCTGAATTGATTAAGGGAAAACAAAACGTCAAGCCAAAAAGGAAATCGGGAAAGTTCAGAAATGCCAGAGACGCGACCGGACGCGATCGCTTCCGCTCGCCGTTTCGCCTCGCCAAAGATCAGAACTTCCTGGAGCAAAAACGCGACCACCGACGATCGCCGCCGCCCGCCGCCACTCGCGGCCAGTCGCGTCCACCCGCCGCCGCCTGCTCGCGTCAGCCAGCTCCAGCCCAGCCCGCGTCGGCCCGCGGTGGGTCGCCATGGCCCGCGTCAAGCTGCTTCTCCTAGCTTCAATGTCGTCTCTTCATGTCAGCCCGACTCCTCGAGCGTCTTCTCGCCAAGGAAACCTCGAGCCTCGTCCTCAACATGCAAGTGCTTCCAAATAATCATAATGTAGCTCCGCACCTCAAGCATCGACTTAGCTCCAAAACCGAGCCAAAATCTCCACAAAACTATGCTAATAACTACTAGTTGCGCTATGTAAAATACCGCTTATCAAATCCCCCATACTTAAACCTTGCTCGCCCTCGAGTAAGCTAAAAGAAAACTCACTCCTCCAATCAGCACACAGGTTTCAGGAAGTAAGGAAGAACATGAAACTAGCAATTACAAGACTCAACACTTCGCCTCCAAACAATCAAAAATGAGCAATGCATAAACTCCAATCTATCTCCTTATCGCTCCATGAGTGATCCTACCCGAACTCCTTATAACACCTCTTCTTATGACACCAACGCCAAGCAAGAAAATCCTAAATCACTCACACTCATTTTGCTTAGGCGCCCTTTCGGGTTTTCACCTAACCACTCATTTCATTTCGCTAGATATCTCACATGTTGCTCACATCACTCAAGTCCATTTTTGCACCAACCTAGAGTCGGTCGGACTACCTGCTTTTTACCTGAGCTTTTCAGCTCATCCCAAGATTTTGATTGCCTTTTTCTCATATTTTTGGCTTTTTCTTTTTCAAAATTTTCAAAAATTCATACACATCAGCCATACACAAGTGCACAACACCATAAAACATGTGAATACATTCTCTCCCCCATACTTAAACATGACATTGTCCCCAATGGAATGAAAGACAAGGTAAAAGCACGGGGATAAAGAAAACAGAAGACTCACATACGAGACCGGATGGTCTCCCTCCAATGAAGCACAAGGTGTAGTAGAAGTGGGATGAGCTCAATGATGATCCAATAATGTCCAGCTCATCCAAAACAATGGGTAACAAGGAAGAACGCCGAAATTGAAGATCCACAGAAGAAGAAAAATGAATGGCGAATTCAGCAAATCACCAACTTCCGGAAGGTTGCTAAGCACAAACCCATGATCGTAGTTTGCAACCTACAATCACAAGCTCTTCTTCGGGGAATACCAATCTCGCATCACTCCAAGACTCATTTTTGCCTCAACCTGGGGTTGAGCGAGTCACCTTCTTATTACCTATGCGGCCCTTGCGGGTTTTCCGCACATCCAAGGATTTTTTTTTTAATTTTAATTTTAATTTTTTTTTTTTTAAACAAGGAAGAAAGACTTACAGCGGTTTTGGCTACAGATTGTAGCTGAACCTGTGCCTCGGGCATCCTTCCCTAACCACAAAAACACTAAAAATGACAATTAAAAAATAAACAAAAAGAAAAAATAAAATAAAGCATCTCAAACCTCGGGTTGCCTCCCGAGAAGCGCCTTAGTTATTGTCGTGGCTCGACATACTACTCACACAACCTCAATCTATATCATCGGGTCCTTTAGGAACCCTCTCATTGAGCACCTCCTTCTTGAACCATTCATGGAAAGGTTTAAACCTTAGACCATGCTTCTTGGTGGTTGACTCCTTCGGTGGCTCCTCCATCTTTACCTTCTTGGTTGCCTTCCCCCCATACTTCGATGGATCAGGGGGGTGTTGGAACTCAACTTCCGGGGCCTGCACAAAAGAAGAAGAAAAAAGCTTCTTGCTCGGAGTTAGCACAATGGGGCCAATGCCCAAAAGAGAGTTAGGGGACTCTCCCTTCTCATCCAATAAAGCTGTCATGTTAGAATCCTCAATCATAGGTTGTAACTCATCCAAAGGGTTAGGAGTCATTACATCAACAAAGTTCAAAGAGGAATCAACAACGGGCTTCATATCATAGATGTTAAATTCAACTTCATCCCCATCAAATTCCATAGTCAATTTCCCACTATTAACATCAATTTTAGTTTGTGCTGTTTTCATGAAAGGCCTACCTAACAGCATAGGGGCCGCATCTTTGTCATGCTCCATATCCAACACAAAAAAATCAGCGGGAAATATCAAATCACCAACCATAACAAGTACATCTTCAACCACTCCCTTATGATACACATTAGACCTATCAGCTAGTTGAATAACAATACCGGTCTCATGCAAAGGTCCTAATCCTAGGGATTCATACAAGGACAAAGGAAAAACATTGATAGATGCACCAAGATCAAGCATAGCATTTTCAATTTTAGTATCACCAATCACACATGGAATGCTAAACCTACCCGGGTCACCACACTTTTTAGGCATTTTCTTTTGAAAAACCGCGGAAACATGCTCACTAATTTTGACCTTTTGTTTTCCTTTCAATTTTTGATTCCTTTTGATAGTGCAAATTTCTTTTAAAAACTTAGCATATCTAGGAATACTTTTAACCAATTTTAGCAAAGGAATGTTTACCTGACACTTGCTAAATGTCTCATACATCTCATTGTCACTCTCCGGTCTTCTAGTGTCCTTCAACGCCTCAGGGAAAGGCGGGACCGGCTTCTGAGAGCAAAGCGGTGGAAAGCTCGGGCGAACATACTCGTCGACAAGATCTGGGCTCAAACCGCGAGCCACGGCGGGTCCACGCGATCGCCGTTCCTGAGCTGGGAGTTCTGCCGCCAAACCGCGGGTGGACGCGGGTGAGGGCGATCGCCGGGGCTCCTTGGTGGTTTCTGGCGCTGAACCGCGAGTGGACGCGGGTCCACGCGATCGCCGGCGCTCCATGGATTCCTCTTGGCTGCTCACTGGAATGAAACCGCGAGTCACGGCGGGTGACCGCGATCGCCGGCGTTGTTCCAGTGATTCTTCATCGTCGAAACCGCGATCGCGGTAGGTCGCGTGAGATCGCGTTTTCCTGTTTTCACACGGCTCAGAACCGTCTTGCAAATCACCCTGTTCAGCATAAGGGTCCAATAACTTCCCACTCCTCAAGGTAATGGCACTCACATTCGCCTTCGGGTTGACTACCGTTTGTGACGGTAATTTTCCCGATACATGAGCCTCTAGATTACTCACGGATTGAGCAATTTGTGCCACTTGTCTCTCAAGATTCTGAATAGACGACTTTGTCTCAGCATCCTTTTGTATAACCGATTGAGCCAACGACTTGATCATGTCTTCAGCTGACATGGTTTGTCTCGGGTTGTACTATGGCCTCGGTTGTTGTGGTTGCAAGAGATGAGGGTTCTCAACATTGTGCGTGTTACTCCACCTCAGATTTGGATGATCTCTATAATTTGGTCTTGGTTGCCATCCTCCAACACCATTCACCTCAGCACTTGACTCTTGAAGAGTAGGGCATTGATCATTTGGGTGCCCCACTTCATTGCAAACTCCACAAGGTCGGGCTTGAGATGAAGTGCCATTCAGCATAAAGCACTTCATCATCTCCTTCATCTCCTTCAACTCATTCACATCAGACTCAATCTTTGATGAAGAAGCACTCACAGCCTTGAGACTCTCTCTCTTGCTAAATTGCCTGGAGCCTTCAGATAGCTCCTGAAACATCTCAAAAGCTTGGGGAGGAGTTTTGTTCAGAATATTACCTCCACAAGCGGCATTCACCATTCTTCGTTCCTCATCCGAGAGTCCGTTGAACAAGTATAGAATGAGATCTTGATCATTGTACCCATGATATGGGCAACTTGCACATAGCTGCTTGAATCTCTCATAATACTCGTACAAGCTCTCGCCTCCTTGCTGCTCAATGGTGGCAATGGCTCTCTTCAAGCTATTCAACTTCGTGGCCGGGAAGTATTTTTCGAGAAAAGCCTTCTTCATTTCAGCCCATGTCGTAATACTTCCCGGAGCAAGGTAATAGAGCCAATCATTTGCAGCATCCTTCAAGGTGAATCCAAATGCTCTCAACATGATGGCATCGGCAGTGACACCTCTTGGCTTCATGCTAGAACACACCGCATGAAATTGCGCCAAGTGCTTGTTCGGGTCTTCTCCAGCAAGACCATGAAAATGAGGCAACTCATGAATCAATCCTGCCTTCAACTCAAAATTCACTCCTTCGGCTAACTCAGGAATGGTGATAGCCAAAGGTTGTTGCTCCAAGTTAGGAGCGGTAAGCTGTCTCAACGTCCGGTCACCCATCTCAGTTTGGTTCAACAAATCACGGGCTGCTCTTCGGTTCCTTAAAAATGTCCGCTCAATTTCTGGATCACAATCAACAATCAAAGAATCAGTAGCACGGGTGTGAACCATACAAATGGTTCACACCAAAGGGTTGACAAACAAACAATTACAAAGAAAAGAACAAATAACTCCCCGGCAACGGCGCCAAATTTGATAGGGTATTTTCAGTCGTTGTACACTATCAAAGAAATCCTAAAATGCAACTAGAGTATAGCATGCAAGTAAGGAGTCGTACCCAAGGGAGTAACACGTCAATTTCAATGCAATTGCTAATTTATCAACTTCAAAGGACAAATGGGGGGGGGGGGGGTTTGTACTAAAACTACTCAATTGCAATAGCATAAAAATCAAGATTAAACAATGGGAGAAAGAGTTTCACCTAGCAAGTTTCCACACATCAATTAACCAAGTTGCAATTCGGTTCATTTCATGTTCATCATAATCCTATGGATTTGTCCCAATTCTGATTTTTTGTATATTAACAATCCAACCGGTCTTGCTAATACTTACTAATTGAAAACCTAGAAGACCTCCTAAGTTGATTCAATCAATAGCATAGGGCATAAGAAATAATGGATTGCAAGCAAAGACTCAACACCGCAAGTATGACATGCAAATCAATTTCCTTTTCACAATTGAATTCAATATACCAATTTCATGCAATTGTGGTTGCTACAAGTGATTAGGGATTCCACCGTCTATCCCTATTCTAGCAATTAGAAAACTATAAAATCGAACTAGGATGTCAATCTAGCCAACAATATAGAAATCTGAATTATGCTCAAGGAAATCAATACAAAAATCCAAAGGGACGAACAAGAGATAAAAACCTTACAACTGAATTAATCGAGTGCTTCCACGCTAGGCAAAACAAGGGTCTTAGTTCCGGTTCATGTTCTTCACGAAATCCAAAACCATGGAGAAAACTAGAAAAACGTTCTTGAGAAAAACAAAGAAAGAAAAGAGATGGAAAAGATAGATGATGAGAGGAGAGAGAGGGAATGCTGATGGATCGATGAATGTCTCCAAAAAAACATGCTAATCTAACCTAAACTGACAAACAAAACGTCTGAATTGATTAAGGGAAAACAAAACGTCAAGCCAAAAAGGAAATCGGGAAAGTTCAGAAACGCCAGAGACGCGACCGGACGCGATCGCTTCCGCTCGCCGTTTCGCCTCGCCAAAGATCAGAACTTCCTGGAGCAAAAACGCGACCACCGGCGATCGCCGCCGCCCGCCGCCACTCGCGGCCAGTCGCGTCCACCCGCCGCCGCCTGCTCGCGTCAGCCAGCTCCAGCCCAGCCCGCGTCGGCCCGCGGTGGGTCGCCATGGCCCGCGTCAAGCTGCTTCTCCTAGCTTCAATGTCGTCTCTTCATGTCAGCCCGGCTCCTCGAGCGTCTTCTCGCCAAGGAAACCTCGAGCCTCGTCCTCAACATGCAAGTGCTTCCAAATAATCATAATGTAGCTCCACACCTCAAGCATCGACTTAGCTCCAAAACCGAGCCAAAATCTCCACAAAACTATGCTAATAACTACTAGTTGCGCTATGTAAAATACCGCTTATCAGGCCACCAGCTCTGCGCCAAGAACGACGACATTGAGACCACCTTCTTCGACGACCTCAATCTCGAAGAGGATGTCACCTTCGACCCGCCCGCAAAGACGAGCCCCCTTTCGAGTCCGAGGAAGAAATCAGAACGAGGGAGCTGTAGCTGCGGATTTGATGTACCCTCGCTGCGGATTCTTGCTCGACAGGCACTCGAAATCCATGCATCTGTAGCTGCCCCAGCGCACGTTCCTAGCATCCAGGAGCCTTCAAAGGGACTCGTTGATGGAGTAAGGCCTGAGGTACGTCTTCGCAGCCCGCGTCAAGCAGCGCCTTCTTGGCAAAGGATCACATCCGTTGAGCATCAGCTTATGAGCAAGGCTCCAATCATCCTTGCAGTAAGATCCAACTTCATAATCCATGTACTCCTCCAGCTCTTTCTTCACTAGCACACAGCTATGTCCTATTGTGTTGCGAATCACATCCGTCTTGTAGATGTTAACCCTCTTGTGCCTGTTCTCCTTGGCGGTGATGTACTTCCTGATCTCCTCGGTCACGAATTAGGAATGCATACCACCTGTTCGATGAAATGCCAAAGGATATTAGGAATGCCTTTTAGTGCTGGAGGTTTGACTGGAATGGTAGAGCCTGAGATTGTGGGGAGAGACCTCTTCCTGTGAAGGGGAAAAAGGTAGAGTTAGCTGTTGAGCTGCTGTTCTGGAGTTGAGTGGGAGGCTCTTCTGAAGATGAGCAACATTTCTGCCTTTGCAAGTCCAGAACTTGCTCTTCAAGGCTCTTGGTTGGGTACTCAGAATCAAGCTTGAACTCTTTGATGCATTTGATTACAGTGATAAGGGCAGATACTATCATGTCTGTAGGCTGGAGTTGTAAGATTCGTTTACACATATCAGAAAAGAATAATGTAAGGTGAACTGGTTTATGATAGTATCTGTTACTGCTACCAGTATCATGAATTGTACCTGTTCTGTGGAAACAACTTTTTCCAAGTAGTTCCTCAAAATGGGAGCTGGAGGCAGCGTGTCCATGAGATTGAATTCATGAATGAACCTCACTGCCTCCACTGCATGCATATCTTGAATGAGATGCAGCACAATATCTGTCATACACAAACAATAATCTAATATAACTAATCCTTCTTGAGTTCTGACATAAATTCTCTCAATGAATACCATGGAGTGGAGAGGAAGTGATATTGATACAGTTAAAATTGTGTATTAGTTGTCATAGCCTATTAGCTCAAATGTTAGAGCAATGTGTTTATTCACATGGATGTGGGTTCAAATCCCTCATAGATTACATTTTACAGGTTGATAAACCCTACAAGAAAAGTTAAGCCGATAATCTTGTAGGTTCATGAGTTTTTCCTTGTAGGTTCATGAGTTATGGTGTATAGGTTCATTAGTTTTATTTTACAAGTTTATGAGATTTTTCTAAGGTTCATGAGTTTTAACTAACAGGTTCATTACTTTTGTCTTACGGGTTTATTACTTTTGTCTTACAGGTTCATTACTTTTGTCTTACAGGTTCATTACTTTTTCTGAGGTTTTTGAGTTTTTCCTTGCACGTTCATGCATTTGAACTTGTAGGTTCATGAGTTTTAACTTGTAGGTTCATGATTTATGGCGTATAGGTTCATTAATTTTATTTTACAAGTTTATGATATTTTTCTAAGGTTCACGAGTTTTAACTAACAGGTTTATTACTTATGTCTTACATGTTCATTACTTTTGTCTTACAGGTTCATTACTCTTTCTAAGGTTTTTGAGTTTTTCCTTACAAGTTCATGCATTTGAACTTGTAGGTTCATGAGTTTTAACTTGTAGGTTCATGAGTTATGGCGTATAGGTTCATTAATTTTATTTTACAAGTTTATGATATTTTTCTAAGGTTTATGAGTTTTAACTAGCAGGTTCATTACTTATGTCTTACAGGTTCATTACTTTTGTCTTACATGTTCATTACTCTTTCTGAGGTTTTTGAGTTTTTCCTTACACGTTCATGCATTTGAACTTGTAGGTTCATGAGTTTTAACTTGTAGGTTCATGAGTTATGGCGTATAGGTTCATTAGTTTTATTTTACAAGTTTATGAGATTTTTCTAAGGTTTATTAGTTTTAACTAGCAAGTTCATTACTTTTGTCTTATAGGTTCATTACTTTTGCCTTACAGGTTCATTACTTTTTTTGAGATTTTTGAGTTTTTCCTTGCAGGTTCAAGCATTTGAACTTGTAGGTTCATGAGTTTTAACTAGCAGGTTCATTGGTATTGTCTTACATGTTCATTAATTTTTGCATGTAGGTTCATTGAGTATAAGTAACGGGTTCATCATGTATAACTAACAGGTTCATTGAGTATAAGTAACAGGTTCATCATTTATAACTAACATGTTCATTGAGTATAAGTAACATGTTCATCACACATGGAATACGTTGTACACTTGAAAAATCGACCAGGTTCATTGGTGTTGTCTTGCAGGTTCATTAATTTTTGCATGCAGGTTCATTGAGTATAAGTAACAGGTTCATCATTTATAACTAACAGGTTCATTGAGTATAAGTAACAGGTTCAACATTTATAACTAACAGGTTCATTGAGTATAAGTAACAGGTTCATCACACATAGAATATATTGTACATTTCAAAAATCGAGCAGGTTCATTGGTGTTGTCTTGCAGGTTCATTACTTTTCGCATGCAGGTTCATTGAGTATAATTAACAGGTTCATCATGTATAACTAACAGATTCATTGAGTATAAGTAACATGTTCAACATTTATAACTAACAGGTTCATTGAGTATAAGTAACATGTTCAAAATTTATAACTAACATGTTCATTGAGTATAAGTAACATGTTCATCACACATAGAATATGTTGTACACTTCAAAAATCGAGCAGGTTCATTGGTGTTGTCTTGCAGGTTTATTACTTTTCGCATGCAGGTTCATTGAGTATAAGTAACAGGTTCATCATGTATAACTAACAGGTTCATTGAGTATAAGTAACAGGTTCATCACACATGGAATACGTTGTACACTTGAAAAATCGACCAGGTTCATTGGTGTTGTCTTGCAGGTTCATTAATTTTCGCATGCAGGTTCATTGAGTATAAGTAACAAGTTCATCATTTATAACTAACAGGTTCATTGAGTATAAGTAACATGTTCAACATTTATAACTAACAGGTTCATTGAGTATAAGTAACAGGTTCATCACACATAGAATATGTTGTACACTTCAAAAATCGAGCAGGTTCATTGGTGTTGTCTTGCAGGTTCATTACTTTTCGCATGCAGGTTCATTGAGTATAAGTAACAGGTTCATCATGTATAACTAACAGGTTCATTGAGTATAAGTAACAGGTTCATTATTTATAACTAACAGATTCATTGAGTATAAGTAACAGGTTCAACATTTATAACTAACAGGTTCATTGAGTATAAGTAACAGGTTCATCACACATAGAATATGTTGTACACTTCAAAAATCGAGCAGGTTCATTGGTGTTGTCTTGCAGGTTTATTACTTTTCGCATGCAGGTTCATTGAGTATAAGTAACAGGTTCATCATGTATAACTAACAGGTTCATTGAGTATAAGTAACAAGTTCAACATTTATAATTACTAGGTTCATTGAGTATAAGTAACAGGTTCATCACACATAGAAATAGGTTATACACTTCAAAAATATTACAGAATGGACAAATGAAATTAATATATCTTTTTTCCATGAACAAGGAAAAATAAGAGTGATACTATTTTTACATGTAACAAGTAACAACAACAATGATGTTGAACAACTATTCCTGAGATTGAAAATTGGAGTGTTTGCTCAGACTTTCCTTCACTCTGGCTTGAGTATTTCAGACCCATATCTTGTGAAGCTTCGCTTCACTCTGGCTTTCCTTCATCCTTGTGACATAGTCCCAAGTTAGCTAGGGTCACCCCCAAGTTAGCTAGGGAGTTAAAATGCACCTTAACTTTCATTTACACCACAACAGTTAACTGAACAACGCCTAGCTAGCTTTAGAAATGGGCAGCAAGTAAACATCACCAGGTTTGGGATATGGGATTGATTAGTAGTTAAGAATGGAGTACTTAACTCGCAACACAATCTTGCCTTTGTCAACCCCAAGCTTAGCACCGGTGACTAGCCAGTGGCCAGGAACATCCTGAGCACCTTTGAGCATCTCAGTAGAATCCACAAGCTTTGTGAGCTTAGCAGCCAAGGTATTTTCATCAGATCTCTTATCATCATCACTGGGCGGTGGAGGGCCATTTTTAGTATCGAAATTGTACTTCTCAGAGAAGCGTTTCTGGAGATCTTGCTCAGCGTCCAGCTTCTTCGACGCCGTGTCGAATCCGGCTTCTTCGACGCCGTGTCGAATTCGGCTTCCAGCTTCAAATCGAACGCCGTTTTCTCCTCCTCCTTCTCTTCCACCGCCACCGCCGCCTGATGCTGAATCCCATACCCAGCATCATAACCGAAACTATCGGCATCTGATTGACCCCCAATTTCTTCCTCAAGGGCTCCGTCAGATCCGCTACCTCCAGCAGCGTTAGGCCAGAGATCTCGTTGACTACGGTAGATACGTCTGCCTCTCTCTCTCTCCTCGCCTCGCGCTCGCTCCGATCTCTTCAGTTCCTCAGCCATTGCGCTAATCTTCTCCGACAGAGCAGATTTCTCTCTCTTCAGATCCTCGATCTCTCGCATCAGCCTCTCAACCTCCTCGCTGGCCTCATCGCCGGCGTTGATAGCCGATCCGAGATCGTGCGAGAGAGAGAGGAAAGAAGACGGGTTGCTGGAAGAAGAAGACGACGGGTTTGTGGGATATCAGAGGGAAATCGAAAGCGAAGAAGACGAGTTGCTGGAGCTGAGAGAAGGAAAGTAAAGGACAAATTACTATTATGTCCCTCCGTGTCTTTTTTGCTTGAAATCGTGGCGTGATTTGAATCGTTGGATGAAAATAGCTGGACGGTGGAGATATGTGCACTGTGCTACGCATTTGATCCTTCCTCTATTACTTTATCAAGAAAAAAAAAGGATATGGAAGATGAAATTACGGAGGTGCCCTTGTGGGTTTAATTTTTATTTCGTTGAGGATGGAAATTATTGAATGTGGTGGTGGTTGTAACAGGGTGATTATAACTCTAGCAGTACCGCTGCTATAACTCTGGATGCTATGTTCAGTAGAGAATTAATTGAGATAATATTAGTTATCTATATATATATTTAAAAGTTAACATTCTAGGTCATTAAATGTTAACTTTTAAAATAAAATCAAGGGCTTAAATAGGCCTAAAGGTATAATTTGCATGTAGGGTTAGTTTATCACCCTTAGTATATAATATGTTAGATTTTCCGATCGGTTTTTACTATAGGGTTTATAAAACAATATAAAATACACAAGTATAATTATAGGCTACTTTGTAATTTAAGTAATTAAATTTTCTTTGTTTATTTTAATATACCATAGCATAATTATGTGTATATATAAAAATGAGCACTATTTGTAAGTAATTATTCTCTCCCCACACACACTTTTTTCAGTTAAATTTTGCCTCTACTTACGGACTACTCTTTAGGTTATGACTCATTTTTTAACCTAAATCTCAATTAGTGATAGTTACTAAATACTATATACGTTGTATTTTGCTCTTATTTACTCCTATTTTAATATTATCTAATTACTACACGTAACTCCCGTATTTAGTACACAGTGAATGGTTGGAAACAAATTTTAGTCAAGATGTCTAAACGGTTATATGTCAAAATGGTTTCACTTTCCAAGTAACATTTTCATCTATAAAAGGGAAAAAATGGTGGTATTTTGTTCATTTGCTCTGGGCATCCATCATCTCATTCTTCTACATGGAAATTGGCTTTAGAAATCCATATAGTGAAGCTTGGGAGAGAGTGGGCAACACCTTAAAAAGACATGGTCATTGAAGTAAGCATAATTATTAAGTTAAAGATGTGAATGAGGATTTCCGATTGTCGATGATGCAAGTATATATCCACCTCACGGTAACTATCCTTGATTATATGTATTTGGATCTCTTTTGGAGTCTACAATACTTACATATATCGGTTTAAATTTATTAATATAATTGTCTTTTGATCGAGATAAGTTAATTTTATGTGAAGATGTCAAAGAATTGGATAATCTAACAGCACTATTGAGACATCGATTGGTTACATCATGCACCGGTAGCTTTTACTAGAAGGAGGACAAAGACAATCGATTTAGGACGACTGATTGTTAGTAACGAATAAAGCAAACTATTTTATAGACGATGTAAACCCTTCAACTATTGATAGCATAAATTCAATTAGGTTTGTATTTTTAGTTCCTTTTTTGTACTAAATTGTTTTAGGTAGGTGTGTTGCTATCTTGGTTAAGGATGTTTTTTATTGTTTTATTTTATACATATTCATTTTACACTCATCATGTATATATACTAAATTTGGCCTCATTTGTGTTGGTCTAAATGAATTAATCAAGGATGGAAGCCGAAATAATAGACATGTACTCACTCTCACATATGAAATGTACAAGGAATAAGTTATGAATTATAATTTCGCTAAGAAGAGTAAGCATGTACCGATAAAATAACTAATGTACTTTTATATAAAATGTAACAAGGTTTAAGAATATGCAGAGTCATCAATTATTTATATTACTCCGTATTTAATAAGAATATGAAGTAATGACTAATATATTTTAATTAAAATGATATTAATGTCTAGGAATATGTAAAGTCAACGTGACTAATAAAAAGATATATATTCCATACCAAATAAATAAAATGATTTATTAATGAATATTAATAACTAAAGCATAACAAAAAAAGACATTATTAAAAGACAATAAGTTTGTAACATAAAGGCAAAAAATTAGAAATGTGGAGGATAGTGGAGCATGTAAGAAATGAAAGTTGTTGTAACAAGTTTCTTACAAATACTTGAGTTCAAGCACAACATATAATTAGATAGACATTTCCAAAGTATTCCCCAAATATTTTCAAAGAAAAAAACGCATCCCTACAAAAAATAACTATCACCTTAATTCAAAGTTTAAAATGAACTTTTGACCAAAATAAATAAATAAATAAAATTGCACTTCGTACAATCATAGCATTTTATACCTAAAATACTTAGATATTACATTTTTTTGTCAAGACTTAGATATTACATTTAAATACATATCAAACAATATATCGTCTAAGATAAAACATGAAACAACAATCCATATATTAGAAACTCAAATTTAAACTGTGACACTACATATACACAAAGGCCCATGCGAAGCACAGACTTGGATTTCTAGTTAGTATAATTAGTAGCACATATCCTCTTTTAAAAACTCATTTACAAAAATATTCTAGTTTTTACAATGTTGTAAAAATGTCTAAAATAATTAAAAGCAGCAAATGCCCAAACTCTAAAATAAGATTTTTAAGGAAAAAGTAAATTCTAATTTTATTAATAATTATTTTCATTTTAAAAAAACATAATAAATTTATCCATGGTTTCTTCAGAAAAGATCGACATGATAGAATATGTTATGCGACAGGAAATAAACTTACCCAAGGTTTATTCGGCAGAAACTACAAATAACGACTTCAGGAAAAAAACGATGATGAACAAATGGAGTTAGGGTGAATCAAAATATATAGTGTCAGGATAAGGGTGAGAGAATATTGTAAAATCGTTTTTGTTTTTTTAAAAGAAAACCGTTTCTGAAAAAATCTCACAAAATCTTTTATTATTTTCATCTTTAATGACCGTGATTATAGGAGGGAGAGAGAAAAAACTCGCTTAATGGTAAGTACGTATTTCCATTCTTTTCACTTAAATATTTTCTTTTTTCATTTATAATATCTTTTTTGATGACAGGATAAATATTGAAGAACGCTAGGATAAACTTAGAGGCCGATGAAAATACCCAAAATATTGTGAGATTGGAAGTGTCTTCCATTCACCATCGATAATCAGCCTAAGTAAATAGTTACTTCGACCTAACAAATACACAAACACAACAACATACGAATATTACGCCCACAGTAACATTGAAAAACAATCTCGTCACGACAATACTTGTAGTGCGACAGTTTCGAAACTTAACCATAGATGCTTTCATGGTGATTACAACACTAGACTTTGGGGGGTGGGGGGGGATGATGAAATCAATGGTGTATGAGGAACGAAGAGGAACAAATTAAGGCTTAGGGTTAAATGAAAGAATGTCATAATAGAAAACAAACAATGACAGGAAGATAACAAAAACTTTTGATAAAGATTTCACTAAATCTTTACTTTCCATATTTAATAAATTTTAGTTTCTATCTTTAATAACAAAAATGAAAACCGATTTTTACGATTTTGTTTACTACTTTATAATTTTTATTTGAGTTTCTTTTGATAAAAAAATATTTATTTTTCTGATTTTTTTTTTAAAAGAAATAGAAAAAGGAATTTTTTATTTGGCAAAAATACCCAAATAGACATGCTTTGTCATTTTATAGTTTTTGGGATATTTCTATAAAGTTTTTAAAAAAGTAGGCTATCCATGCAAATTTGTCATAATATTATGAAAAACTCTCTTCATACTAAGAAAAAAGTTATTATATGTGTTTTAAAAATTCATTTTTTTAAAAATCTAATAACTCATAATTTTATAAAGAAAAATGTTTGTAAATAAAATTTAATACAATGACAAATAAAAGTGAATGAAGAAAATATATAAGAGATTGTTAGGAAGTGAACTTTTGGGAACTCTAGTTCCCTACCTAGTTCCATTTCTCAGTTTTCCTAGTTTTGACGATGACAAACACTTTACTACTAATAGTTCCACGTGTAGTTGAGCAGGGAACTCAGGTTCGAGAAAAGAAGAACAGATACCAAGAAGTCAGTTTTGGGAACTGGCATGGGAACTGAGAAATAACGAAGGAACTGAGGAATAACGAAGGAACTGAGGAACAACGAAGCTGCGCTAGATGTAAAGATATATCAAGAGCGGCGGCTGGCTTATTAGGGTAGATCTTTTATCTTAGAGAGAGAATATAAAAGATATCATTGTTTCCATATATTTAGGAGATTATTTGAATATCTTTTATGGAAGCAAAAATATGTAAAATCGGGAAAAATATTATTTGATAACAAATATTATCTTTTTTTTATTTCTTTTGGTTATTTTATTTATGCAAATCAGCCCATTGTAGATATGATTCTACATGGACGAAATGTATAAGTAAAGTAATTGAAACTCTCTCATCTTTAACGATTTAACGAAATTCAAGAATTCATCCAGAGTTGAACGTGAAGAGAAACCGTGAAGAGAAATCGTGCTTGTTCTTATGAGAAGAATTGTGTAAGTCACTTGCTTGTTGTGTGCTTGATTTAGTCGAACTAGGTAGAGAGTACTTAGTGTGTCTAAGACTTAATCTGTGTGTTCTATCCTGGTTGATTGTAATAGAAGCATTAATACAAGAAGTAGACTTTGAAATCCTCTTGCAAGAGAGGTATTGAGTTTTATCCTGGATAACTAGTTGGTTATCAAAGGTTCTCACTCTAAAGAACTTGTCTTGATTCTGTTTGTGTTTATTTATTACGCTGCTAAGGAACTGGACTCCCAGTTTCCTTTGATTGCTAACACGTACGATCCTAAAGAGATGATAATATTATAGCTTATTTAGTAACGTCTTGAGTATCTATTTTTTTTTGGTTTTCGTATTTTTATAAACAGTTGTTACTAGTTGAAGACCCGTGCCCTGCACGGGGGCCGTTATTCAAAATACATTATTATCATATATATTGAAATATAATTAAATTTACTATGTAAGCCCAACTGATTTAGCTGTGCGCGTAATGCAATTTGGTATCACTTCCCTGGATTTACTATTTATGATTATACATAACCCAATCAATTTATCAATAGCAATGAAATTTAAGAAAAGTGTATAACATTAACTACTTAAAATAACTTCCTGTATGAAGCTTAAACAGTTATAAACTAACAATGAAATTTAAGTTGTCGACATTTCGTAATCAATGACAAAATGTAGCTAATAAGGCATCTAAGCTAATAAGGCATGAAGTCCTTCCAAGGAGCGCTTCATCGACATGCATCGCTGTAAGAAGAAAATATATCACTTGTCCATCATTTAACAATATCATAAGAAAAAATATTTTTAAAACAGTGCTTTACACAAGATAGCTTGCAGATGTGGATCCTTTTCTTGCTGCATGGAAGAAAAAGCCAGCAGTGATTGCCTTCCTTATCTTGGTAAAATCTCTTCCACAACTCAATACACCTAGCTTGTACCTGAAACATATCATCAAGTTAGGAGAGAATAAAATAATAAAACTTTCATACAACAACACAACAAATCACGGATAGGGAATAAAGCTAATACATACTTGTCCATGATACTGAGAAGCTGCTAATAACAAATCAACTACTTAAAAGTGTATAACATGTATTAAAAAAATTGATTGAAACGTGTATAACATGTATTAGAACCAACTACTTAAAAGTGTATAACATATATTAGAATAGCTGACAAAGTACTACTTTTAAGTAGTTGACAAAGTAGTATTGCTTAAGTTTCATTAAAACGTGCAGGACACATTTTAATGCAAATAGTATTAAATGAGTGACAAAGTAGAAGAAGTAACGTACCTCATCATATCAAGTTTTGAAAAACCTCTTTATATACAACATTCAAAGTTGTATTTTGCGGTTGACCATTTTTGTCACATATTAGAACCTTTAAACATTCCTTACTTGTAACTCTAGATAAAGCAACATATAATTGCCCATGAGCAAAAACAAGCCTTGGTAGAAATAGACCGACTTGAGAAAGTGATTGACCTTGACTTTTGTTGATGGTCATTGCAAAACAAACAATCAAAGGGAACTGTCTCCTCTGAAACTTGAACGGATATCGAGTGTCTGATGGTGAAAGTAGCATGCGAGGAATGTAAACTCGATGTCCTATGTTACTTCCTGAAATGATGTCAGCCTGAATTACATGAGTCCCAAGGCGTGTATTACCGTTGTGTTTGCTAATTGTGCGAATGTATATATAAATTTGTAGAAGGCGACAAATAAATTCATACAATCTTAATAATTTGTAGAAGGCTGATCAGGAAAAATACAAAGTAAATATATATTAAATTCATATCTACTATAAACAAAATTTACGATTGAATTATACCACTGCAAATGGCTGATCAGGAAAAGTGTGGGTATGAAAGATTTTGCACGGAAGCTACTTATAGAGTTATAGATTGTGTGAAAGATTTTATATTAAAAATAAATATCTTAATGATAAGGGGAAATCAGGGGGAATCAGGGGAAAATCTCAGAGGATATCATGTTGAACCTGCTTTTGATATGTATATGACTATTTACTAATTTAATTAATTGAAAATCGATGACACCCTGCCATGTGCCCATTTGTTTATTAAAATTATTTGGAAGTCGGTTGAATACCAAATCATGGCCCATTTGTAGATTAAAATTATTTGAAGTCTGTTGAATACGAAATCAGGGAGTATCTGGGAGGATATCACATAGTCTGTTTTGGAGTTTGTTGGATTCATGATAATTAATGATAATTAGGGGTATTTTTAACCGATATTCTGCTAATCAAAACAGTAATTTTTTTAACCAAACAATTATTTTAATATGGGGTGATGTGGCGCTATTCAATGGAGAACACGTGGCAGTAATTACTACTGCTTTAGTATATAGTAATTGACTAGTGTAATACCCGTGCCTTGCACGGGATTTTTTTATTTTATTTTACATTTGTAATAATCGTATATTTTTATTATCGAATAATTATTATTTTAATATATATTTGATTAGTTATTTAAATTAAAAATGACAAATTGACTAAAAAAATTAAAGATATAAAAAATTACATTATATAAAGAGAGACGAAACTCTTCATAACTTTATTAATCATAAAAATTGGTTAAGTTGTCTTACAAACACGCATAGCCACAATCTTTTACATCAATACATATAAATCGATAAAACATAATAAAAAAGTTCATTTAACTCTAATACATGAAAATGACACGTGAAATATAAAAGATGGCACGATGTTTAAAATTGCTATAAATTATTAAAAACTTCCTTGTATACTACATTGGTTGTAGTATTATTTTTCTTCTTGTCTTTGTTGCAAATCAAGATCTTTAAACCTTTCTTGCTAGTCACCCTTGATAAAGCAACATAAAACTGACCATGACTGAAAACAGGACGTGAAAGATACAAATCGACATTGGCAAGAGATTGTCCTTGGCTCTTGTTTATGGTCATAGCAAAACAGACAGTCAAGGAAAATTGTTTTCGTTGAAACTTAAAAGGAAATAAAGTGTCTAACGATGACATTATCATGCGAGGAATCAAAACCGTATGTCCAATATTGTAGCATGAAATAATTCTCCATTGTATGACATGACTGCCAAGCTGCGTGATCTCGTCCCGTTGCATAAACCTAAAGTCTGATCAATATTTTGAAGCAGCCTAATGTGCTTTAAGGACCAATTAGAATAAATGCATAACTGAAATAAACGCCAAACTAAAAAAATCTCAATTTATGTAAAAAGTTATTATTTATATTAACAATAATTTATCCCTTATTATGTATATCTAATATCACCAAATGTCAACATTATATTATTTTTGTTTTTATTCATACATACAATAGTCAATGGGACTTTGCAGATATATTTTAGTAACAAAATAAATAAAAATACAAACTTAACATTTAATATAATTATTTAATTATATGTGCACTATAATAAAAATACAAAATTAACAATAAATTTGTTAACCTCGGCCAAGCCCATAACATTAACCTCGTCCATATATAAACGAATCCCATCATCTGATTCAAGTAATTGGGCCAAGCCCAAAGCAACTCCTCGACCATTTTACAGACGCCGAAACTCGGCGCCGTGTTTGGATTTCACACTCGTATTCTTGAAGTTTCAAGAATTTTCTTTCCCCTTTCAATCTTTCCAGTTCGATCCACATAGTTTCTTTCCTCTTTCAATCTTTCCAATTCTTGAAACTTTGAATTTCATCTTTATGGAAGTATCATCCCAGCCTTCGTTTTGTTTTTGTTCAAATCTTTGAGATCCAAATTGGTTTTTTCACAAAAAAACCCTCTAATCTACATGTTCAAGATCCGATTTATTCTTCATCCAAATAAGTTTATCACATATCCACAAAAAAATTAGATTATTCTACAATCTCGTTCAGATCCAGAGGATGACAACGGACGACAACAGATCTGGATCTGGCTAAAGAAGGGTTAACTAAACCCTAAGTATTTCATAGATATGGAGCTTCATAAAGGTATTTAACATTTCTATTTTTTAATTTCCTTCTCCGGATATTTTTTCGTTTTTAAATCATAATCTGACTTGTTCTGTGTCCAAAATTAAAAAAAAATCGGGGATTTTGGATTTCATGTTGTGTTTATTTTGTTGTTGCTTTATCAGTTTCGTATCCTGTGACTAATTTGTTTTTTTAATAAAATGGTATGACGACTTCTGGACTTTGCTGAGGATGTGTTCATCTGTAATCTTCTGGAGCTTGATAAAGGTACCTTGAATAAGGAGGCTATGGGGTTCTCCCTAAGGCAACGAAGGTAATCTGTTCCTGTTTTAATCTCAATCTTTAATCGTTTGGCTTGTGAGATAATTTGATGTTTGAAATCATAAATTCCCTTCTGTTAACAAATTTTACATATTTTGACAAATTTTAGTGATTTCGACTGGTTCTGTGATTTCATTGTTTTAAAATTTTACAAATTTCAGATAGAAATATAGCATAATATCATGCTCACATTTCATTCATTCATTTTTTGGTTTTAAGTGCGAAATGTTATGTTAATCTAGATTCTTCTTTATGAAGATTCGTGTTTATCTATATTTTTCTTTGATTATTAATATATGTAGTAATAAAAGTAGTTTAACTAACAATTTATGTAGTAATATAAGCTTCTGAATATAATATATTGCCCTTACATTATGTTTGGCTAACAAAAAAACTATAATATACTTAACTTAGGTAATACACTTTAGCCGGCTATATAAATGAATTATTGTTAATGGGCTTACTGGCCCAATAAATTTTTACAAATCAAGTTAACGGGCTTTGTTGTATTATATACTCACTTACACAGAATTCGCTATGATAATGGGCTTTATATATTGGGCTTAAAAAGATTTGGTACTAATGGGATTACCAATATATGTAATAATATGACCTTCTGAATATAATATATCGGCCTTACATTATGTTTGTGTAACAAAAAAAATATAATCTACTTAACTTAGCTAATATACTTTAGCAGCCTGCGTAAATGAATTATTGTTAATTAGCTTATTCGCCCAATACTACGACTTAAATATTAAGATAATGAGCCTGATGATTTATTGGTTTACACAACATTGGTTCTAATATAAGGCCCATGTTTAAATAAATTGAACGGGTTTAAATTGGGCTAATTGGCCCAGTAAAATATATGTGTGTAGACTTGGTCTAAATTGGACTAATAAAGCTTTGCAAAAAATGTTCATTTAGTTTTCTGATATCTTTTTAAGTTTTCTGATATCTGTATATAGACTGTTATATAAAGTTTGGTAAACATATTGGATAAATGAGATAGAAGGCCCAGTTAGAACATTTTTTAATCATTTACTAATTCGGAGAATTGATATATTCGATTATTTGGCTTTTATACGCGGCTCACCTAATTTGGGCTTATGGGCTTCTGTCAAACCGATTGACCCTATTTATATTCATTTATATTAAAATATAATAAGTATACTCAGTGATATATTCCGATAACACCCTTTCTAAACAATATCCTACATACAATAAAAAATAAAATATAGGATAATTAATTTATAAAATATTTTGTCAATTTTATAATAACCATAATAAGAAGTCTTGATTGCAACCTACCTCTTCAAATAATCTAAAAAAATCAATTAACAATAAGTTACATTATGATAGTATAAAACTATAAATATGTATGAATATTAATCATAACAAATACTTTAATTCTTGTTAACTGAAATTACATATATGGGATTAGCATTATTTAAAACTTATAAATAGATTTCACTAATATGTGATATCTACTATTGAAACTATTATTAACTAAACAATGTCTTAACAAATAAAGCTACACACCCGTGAGTATTTATGTTAAAGTGGTAGATTTATAACAGATAATTCATATCAAATATAAAACAATATAAATTAATTGTTAAGATATCAAGATTTGATAAGGAAATTAATTAATTAATGACTTAAATTAATTTGATAGAATGGAATTAATATCTAGCTGAAACAAATGAGTTAGTTACTTTAAAAGCAAATAAAAATGAGAATTAATTGTAAATTCACAAGATTTTAGTTAGTTGGATAAACAAATTGTTCCTACTTAAAAGATTTGTTTTAAAATTGATACCGGTAACAATTTATTCCTATTTAAAAGATTTGTTTTAAAATTGAGAATTAATTTGTTCCCTAGAGTGTGATGTATATTTGTTGAAGGAGACTAAAAATCCGATAACAAACCATATAACCAAATTATATTTGTTAAGTTTTTTAAAAAGTTAAAATTCTTAAAATTTAATTTTAAAGAATTAGTCACAAATTGACACCTAAGATTGGTTGACCCAAAATCAATATGGCGGTTCTAAATTTCGTTGCTTTAATATGTATATAGATAGGTGAGAAAGGAAATTAGTAGCATAACATTTTGATATGTAAATCAATTTAAGATATGTATTTCTACGTACTATTGCTAAGTGTTAACGAACTTTTGATATGTATATTAATTTGAAACGAAACACTTCCTGTAAAATTTCATCTCATTTAAATTCAAAAAGGAGATTAATATTAAATAATAAATATTCAAATTCTAAAGTTCGTTAACAATAGTACGTAGAAAGGAAATTTGGAAGTGGTGCTATTTTGTTAAACAATCCTATCTAATTGGTTTTTAATTAAAAATAATTAAATCATAATAAATTAGTAATATAATTTTCAAAATAGGTTTAAAACAACCATATCTAACTGGATGCTGAAAATGGTGAGTTAGTTAACAATTTTTTTTTTGGCTAAACAAATCTTTTAGTTTGTATGATCTTAAATTGCCCTTTACGTTTATTTGTAATATAGTTTAGGAAATAAATTGTTATAAAAATATAATGGTTGATCATTGATTTACAGCTTGGAAAATAAATTATTATACAAATATACTGCAAGATCTTTGATTTAAGAAAAAAAACACAAAGTCGGAAAAAATGGATTGAGCGCCACGTGTCCAAATTAACAGCATAATGCCACGTGGCGAATTTTTTTCTGGCTTATTGTAGGAGTGTCACGTGGCTTAGTAGGTCTTTGCGTTTAGTAATTATATAGTAGATTAATTAAGGTGAGTATTAGCTGAGATATAACATGTTTGTAAGCAGCTATATTAACAATTATAGACAGATTAAAATACTTTAAAACTAAAAGCTTAAAACTTACCGGTTATCAAAAGGTGGTTTGAGTTCTCATACCGATTTTCAAATTAACCTCCATTTAGTTTAAATCATGAAATTTGGGTACGTTATGTAATATTTTGACTAGTACTATAAATTATCTAATTTATATGGAGGATGCGGTTCGGGTGCGAAAGTCGCTTAAGATATAAAATACGAAAGAATATTAACCGTCCACGGTGGCGAGATTCACGGCAGGAGAGAATAGGAAAAAAAACTTTATTTATTTACACACGCTTTATTCGCTCAGTGTTATTCCTTTGCCTTCAAATGCACCTTATGTTTATATGCTTGCACTTTCTCGTTTATTTTCTTGCACTTTATATTTTATTCGTTTGCACTTAGTGTTTATTTGCTTGCACTTTATATTTTTTTTACTTACACTTATTCTTATATGCTTGCACTTTATGTTTTCCTGCTTGCACTTTTGTTTATTTGCTTGTATTTTAAATATTTTTTAATCTCATATGTACTTGCACTTTCTGTTCACTTGCTTGCACTTTACTCTGTATTTCCATGCACTTTCTTCATAATGGCTTGTACTTTTCTGTTGTTTAATCCTTTGTACTTTTTTTAATTCATTTGCACTTTCTATTTAACAACTTGCACTTTCATTCTATTCGCTTGCACTTATTCATTATTCTGATACACTTTATGTTCGCTTGCTTGCATTTTAAATATTTTTTAATCTCATATTTGTTTTCACTTTCTGTTCACTTGCTTGCACTTTACTCTGTATTTTCATTCACTTTCTACCTATTGGCTTGTACTTTTCTATTGTTTATTCCATTGCACTTTTTTTATTCATTTATTTTCTTGCATTTTGTGTTGATCTGCTTGCACTTTTTTCTTATATGCTTGCACTTTATGTTTTCTGATTGCACTTTTTTCTTATATGCTTATACTTTAGGTTCAAGAGATTAAATAACAGAAAGTGCAAGCCAATAGGAAGAAAGTGCATGAGAATACGAAATAAAGTGCAAACAAGTGAACAGAAAGTGCATCAAAATAATGAATAAGTGCAAGCGAAATGACGAAAGTCAAGCCCATAGGAAGAAAGTGCATGTAAATACAGAGTAAAGTGCAAGCAAGTGAACAGAAAGTGCAAGCAAATATGAGATTAAAAAATATTTAAAATGCAAGCAAGCAAACAGAAAGTGCATCAGAATAATGAATAAGTGTAAGCGAATAGAACGAAAGTACAAGTTGTTAAACAGAAGTGCAAGCCAATAGGAAGAAAGTGCATGAGAATACGAAGTAAAGTGCAAGCAAGTGAACAGAAAGTGCATCAGAATAATGAATAAGTGCAATCGAAATGACGAAAGTGCAAGCCAATAGGAAGAAAGTGTTGTTAAACAGAAGTGTAAGTGGTTAAAGAGGAAGTGCAAATGAATAAAAAAAAGTACAAAAAAAGAATTAGAAAAGCTGGAGCGAAAAACTGGAGCGAAAATAATAATAATTAGAAAGCGCGTGTAACAATGCAAAAAACTGAAGCAAATCGAACGGTTGAAAAACTTTCGTATTTTATACGTTAAGCCGTTTTCGCACCTGACACTTTTTCTAATAAAAAAAAGCAGTAGCACCCTCTTCCCGGTCTTCAATGTTTATATATCAATGAAAAACTTATACTCCTTCCGATTTTTATTAAATGACGTTTTGGAGCTATGCACACAGATTAAGAAAGGTTTAATTTTTTTTAAATTCAATAATTATGTCTCAAGTTTTGGTGCAATTAATGATTTTATCAATTAAGACTTCAAAAGTTGCATTGAGAATTGTAGGGGTGTTCATGGGTGGACCGGACCGGATTTTCGGACCGGACCGGAAATGACCGGACCGGACCGGTAAAATTCCGGTCCGGTCTCCGGTCCACCATTTCCCCAAAATCGATTTTCGGTTCGGTCCGGTCCAAACCCGGAAAAAATTCGGTCCTGACCGAAAGATCGGAATTTTTTTTTTAAAAAAAATAATTGTAATTTATATGTTTTATATATTTTTTTTAGAGATTTATATGTATTTTTTTGTAGATATTTTTTTAAATTTAATAAGTTAGGAGTATATATGTTTTATAAATATTTTTTTAATATTTTTTTATAGATTTTAAATAAGAATTTAATTTTTTTATTTTTTAAAATTAAATCCGATCTTCGGTCCACATATGCCCAAAAATCCGGTGCATCGGACCGGATGAACACCCCTAGAAAATTGTGATTCTAGTCTATGGTTGAAGAATGATTTTGCATTGGAAAATGATATTTATTGTTGGAATGAGAATTACAATTAGACTTTAAAAAATGAAATAGTAAATCCTAAATCCTAATCTCTAATTCCTAAATTCTAAATCATAAATCCTAAATTGAAATAGTAAATACAAAACATTAATTAGACTTTAAAAAATAAAATAGTAAATATAAAACATTACAACACTTTCCAAAACGTCAAATAAAATAAATCAAATAAAAAACCTAAAACCTCAATTAATAAAAATCGGAAGAAGTATATTATTACATATATTTCCTTTCTTCCCCAGTTCGCCGTCTTCAATGTCAGACCAGTAGCACCCTCTTCCTTCCTTTCTTCCCCAGTTCCCCAGTTCGCCCTGTCTACACAACCAAATCATTCAATGTCAATCAAATAAAAAACCCAAATCTATTATTGACCAAGATGAGATCTCGGTTAAACAAGAGAAAAAGAGACTCATCGCCGGACTCCCTCCAACCTTCTCGTCGCCGGACCCCCTCCAACCTTCTCGTCGCCGAATCGCCGGATCGCCCCAAATCTTCCGTCGACTCATCGCCGGACTCCCCCCCACCGGTTAGTGTCTCTCATTTTAGTTGTCTACTGGTAGAAATACAGAATCTCAAATCGAAATCAAAAGAATCTCAAAAGATAATTTTATTGGAGTTTGACTTATGATCGGAATAGTTGTCCGAACAAGGATAATTTTATTAAACTAGGAAATCAAAAGAGAAAAAGATAATTTTAGAGGGATTGTGGTGGTGCTGGTGTTGCATGTTACAATGCTTATAGAGCAGAAATTTAATGTGCGATATGTATTGACAGAGAATTGGGGGTGGGGAGAGAACAATGATATCATATTAGTAATTCATAAATTGGTATGTGAAGTATTAAGAAGTAATTGAATCCCTAAAATCTAACCTTTCATCTAC
This sequence comes from Rheum nobile, assembly GCA_027886185.1. Classification (NCBI taxonomy): domain Eukaryota; kingdom Viridiplantae; phylum Streptophyta; class Magnoliopsida; order Caryophyllales; family Polygonaceae; genus Rheum; species Rheum nobile. The sequence continues at coordinate 3,444,271 of WOAB01000073.1, forward strand.
GCAGGTCAGTGGCAGTGTTTGAGTTGTGCTTATATTAGCATCTAAATAAATACATGCCCCATCCTCTTCTGAGCTTAGTTTACCTTCTTCTACCTGGACAAAGAGCCCCGTTCAAATTATAAGATATCACACTCCTTATAAAAGGAAAAGAATACTATTATCAGTAAGATTTTAAGTTCTGAATGCAGAAAGACTTACAAAAGGATTCCTTGCATAATTTAACCAGGATCCTCCATCACTCACAATTTAAGCTGACAGCCCAATAGTATAACTACACTTAAACTAGACCTTCTCCCCAAACAACACATGCTTCTTGTCACAACCAAACAGAGTAACATATTGGAAGATTTGGAGACTTTGAGGCTTCTGTCTAAGCTTGTATCCTTCATGTTCTTTCTTACAAAGATTCCTGCATTTGGCTTCTAATTCATGCAAAAAGCATAAGGTCATATTACTGATCATTGTTGTCTCAACATTTCTCCACCTAAGACCTTCACTTATTTCCTGCTGAGAATCTATAATTGCAAACACTATTACCTTCAGTGACTTTCCAGCTTCATTCAGTAATTTAAGGCTCCCTTTTTATATGTCTTTGAACTCATTTGTATGGCGGGGGGAATTCAGGGCTATAATGGAAGATGGTTATTTGTTTTGCAATGAGCTATGTGATTATGTGAATGTGATGGTCATTGACCAGGAGGAAGAGGGATTTCACGTACTTGAGAGAGATCAAACAAGTGTAGTTAATATGGGTGTATTTATTCAGATTTAGGAGTCAATCTAACAATGTCGATACGAATTTGATCTAGCATTGACCCTTAACTTTGTTCTTTCTTGTGCACATTCCATGTTATTATAGAATCTGATCAATGCTTACATTTGTAAATCTTTCTGCTGTAATATTATTGTTGAACAGAAATTTGATATCTGGACCAAGATTGTATATATGATGAGTCAATCCATTAACTACACCAGTTCCTATAGTCTGAAGCATCTTAATAAACCAGTCTTTATCGAAAAATCCTCCTGGTGCTAAAACAGATGGCTTTGATTCTGAGCTCTCATACAGCTAGTTGACGATTCTCCTAATGCTAAACTGCTAATGACGATCATTTACTGTCATCCAGGGAAAAATGGTCTTAAGTTTCCTGAACAATATACATTGGCCAGTACACATGGATATTCCGTCTCCGTCTCCGTCTTGGTCTCAGTCTCGCACCACTACACACAGTGGACAATTATCAGATGGTGTGAGTACATGTCGTGGTGGGGGCGAATACAATACTTTAATGTCGGAGCTAAAAAAGATGCGTGGTCCGAATCCGACTGACCTAACATCGGAGGAGTATTATTGGGCCGTAAATTACTTCAGTGTTGAACATAGGTCACCAATTTTCTTCGAGTTGGATGTACAAGACAGGTTGCCCTATATTAAAAGATCTGCGGCAAAATAGGTGTGTCCTTCGCCCCCTCCTCTGTTTATTAGCGAATGGAATTTTTATTGATGTTTTGGTCTTTATTTGGAGGTGATGGAGAATTTGGAATATTTGGAATTTGATCTTTATTTGGAGGTGATGGTGAAATTCTGCAAACTCTGTTGGTTTCGTGTATTGTAATATACCTAGAATCAAGTACTTTTTTTAACAGTGGGTTCTATAGTTCTACATGTACTTATTTTAACAGCGCAAAATTGCACGGCTGTGCGTTTGTGATGACATTCATTTCATACATATTTAGGATATGCATTTAGGCATTAGATTTGGGTCTTTTCACCGCACCTAAATACTAATGGAAGAGCCAAGGACCCAATGACGATCTAATGGAATACCTAATGGAAGCCAAGGAGAAACTTCTAGGATCGACCACGACTGGATCCACTACAGTTGGATCCGCCACCTCTGAAATGGGCACGACTAGAGGCAGAACTTCTCTTATTGCTCTTGAGTGAATTTGGAAACTTAGGCAAAGAAGGGCAACGATTACACGTCTTGAAACATAGTTCAAGAATATCCAAGTTTGGAACATTTTGCGGGATGATACCCTGTATAACAAAATCAAAATAGTTATTACCAATAGATATTAAGCATAGGACTATGATAAAAAAAGGCTGATACTATATGCGCTATACTTTTTTGCTTTGCGCGCTACAATCTGTACGCCCTATGAGGGCGTACGCCCTGTAATGGCGTACAGCTTATTTTATTATATTTTTGTTGGTGTTTTGAATTTTAATGAATTGTTGTATTATTTTCCTATATGCTGTATTCTAGCGTACGCTAAGATACATCGTACAAGAAAATAGCCGTTAGAATTTGGCCTGTACGCCATGGTACGGCGTACGCCCTCTGGAGGCGTACAGAACTACCCGTTATTCCAACGGCCATATTTGTGCCTATAAAATAGCTTTTGAAGTTGACAAATGGTAAGATCGAAACAACAAATTTTACAAAAAATGTCATATTGGAGTAGTAGTGGAGAAGATGATGAAGATTTCGACGATGAAGATGCTGAAGATTATGTCGATCAAGATTTCGACGATGAAGATGCTGAAGATTATGTCGATCAAGATTTAGACGATGGAGATTTCGACGATGGCAATTTCGAGGTTAGTGTGTATGGAATGATTAAGATTGAAATTAGTTATAATTAATATAGCTTAAGTACGTAGAGGCCTATATTTATTATGTTCAAAGATAGATTAGTATTTAGTTGTAGTGGACAAGATGATTATGGTGTTGCGGTAGATGCCTAAATTTTATTATGTTAAAAGATAGATTAGTATGTAGTTGTAGTGGACAAGATGATGACGATTTAGCGGTAGAGGCCTATATTTGTTTTGATATATGTTAAAAGATTAGTGATTAATAGTAGTGGAGAAGTTGATTATTGTTGTGAATTTGATATATGTTAAAAGTCTTATGTTTAGTGAGATAAGCTATCAATTTGTTTTCGTCTTTAGTTTAGTTTTGTATTACAATTATAGTTGTATTTTATAGTTAATATTGGTTAGCTATAAACATCTAAATTTAACAAATTCCAATCCATATATTGTAACATTATTGTTTAGTTATGTATTACAATTACAGTTTAGTTATATATTACAATTGCAATCCATATATTGTAACATTATTGATGATGTAAACATGTATAGGGCAAAGATTATGGAGATGAATTTTATACCAATCTGAGATGGGATAGCCGAGAGGAATTGGTTAAGTGGGTTAGGAATATGGGCAAAGATTTGATGATGGTTTTAGTCATTCAGAAGTCAAATGTCAGAAGTGTTAGTTTGACGTGCGAGAATTTTGGTGAGTTTAGATCGGGGAGAAAGAAAGGTAGTGACTCAAAAGAGGAAGTTGAGGTAATTCGTAAATCCCATTCGAAGAAGTTCGGATGCACATTTGAGTTGTGTGGTGTTAGATTGAAGAAGAAGTCAGGGGAAGTGACTCAGAAATGGATCCTAAATGTGATAGATGGATGCCACAACCATAAGCTTCCGACTAGCTTTCTTGGGCATCCATACATGGGCAGAATGACCCCGGATGAGGAGCGCATTGCCAAAGCTTTGGGCGAAACGTTCGTGACGCCTAGGACTATTGTTGGGAAGTTGAAGAAGTTCTTCCCCGGAAATGTTACATCCATGAAACAAGTTTCCAACTTTCTGCAAAAGGTGCGTTATGAAGATCAAGGGGAATTGACGGTTACGCAATGGACTCTGAACTTTTTGAAAGAAAATAGTTACCGGGTATTTCCTCTTACAAAGGTGTCTACGAAAGAGACTGATATCCTATTTTTTGCTCACCCGGACTCGCTCCACCTATTGAAGATGTTCCCGTACGTGGTAATTATTGATGCCACATACAAGACAAATAGGTACGTGTTGGATTTGTGTTACATTTTCAACACAATATAATAGTAGTGATTTATAGCATTGATATGAATTATATGTTATATTCTATGACTTCTTACATTCATTTGTTTTCCTACATTCATCCATAGGTATCAAATGCCATTGATGGAGATTGTCGGTTTCACTTCCACGCACAAGACCTTCAACATTGCGTATGCATTTACACGACAAGAAGAAGTTGGGCATTACAAGTTCATAATGGAGAAACTTTTGTGCTTGTTTAAAGATTTGGGTGTTATGCCGGCCGCCATCATGACTGAACGAGAGAAGGCCCTCATTAATGCAATTCGGATAGTTTTCAAAGATGAAGTAAAACACCTTTTGTGTTGGGTGCATATTAAGCACAACATAGAAGCATATGCTCTCCCAATATTGAAGGATAAAAAACAAGTGAAAAGGTTTTGCGGCCAATGTTGGGCACTATGGTGTTCAACCACGGAGGAAATCTACGAAGAAAGGCTTGTGCAATTGAGGACATCGTGGAAGAGTGGCCTCGTTCGATACATTGAGAAGACGTGGACGAATCCTCACAAGGAAAGCATAGTGAGAGCGTGGACTGATCATCATCTTCACTTCTTCACGAGGACTTCAAACAGGTAACTCTTGTACGATGTTCAATAGTTTGCTTGTTCATGGCTCAATGTGGGAGTAACGCAATGCTTTTCATGTTTTTTGATAGGGTTGAGGGTATGCATCACGTGTTGAAGCAAATTCTGAATTCTAGCGTTGGTGGTTTTAATAGAATGGTAGTAAGGATATACCATGCGATCGAGGGTCAAATTGGGCAGGTGCGTGCGACCATGGAGATGTCACGGACCAAAACACCAACGATGTTTGATGGTATGCCGCCAGAAATAAGAGTGTTGTTTTCAAGACTATTTTTCAAAGTGTCGGATATGTGCTTGGAAATGTTGTTTGATCTGTATAAGCAGATATTGGCGGATGATTTCCCTGATGAGTGTGATGATCACTGGATGAGAGACTGCTTCAGCCTGCCATGTGTCCACAGAATCGCAAATGCCATAATTGATAAGACGCCGATCATGCCGAGTGAGATACACCGCTTCTGGAAACAATTGCAATGGGATAGGGTTTACACAGAAGAAGAGCCAGTTGATGACACAAAACAGATGTCTGTTCAAGAGTTGATATGGAAGGAAATGGATCAAATGTGGCACGCTAAAACATTGAGCAAGGACCAAGTAGAGCAAATCACCGACGTGTTCTGGAACACGCAGCACCCGCATGAAACTTTGATGCAGGAGCCCACGGGAATCATTTCAAAAGGAAGGTCAAAGGGTTCGACAAAGTACGATACCAAGATGGAGCCGAGCTTGTTTGAGCATCGAAGGGCTGAGTTAGATGAAATTGAGAAGAACAAGGCCAGTGGAAGCCAAGGTAGAGGTCGGGGTCGTGGTAAGAAGGGACCAAGAGGAGCTTCGTCGGGCACTGGGACCCAAGGGAGCCAATCTGAAGGGACAGGATCGCAGCAGCTCCCTGAACAACCCGTGATTTATATGGGGGTGAACTTTGGGGTTAAGAATGTGGATTACTTTTGGTTTCCATACATTAACGGGGCCAGAGATGTATCTCCAGACGGGCATTGTGGATATCGGACACTGGCTGTATTGATGGGATCAGAAGAGACTGCATATCCTTTGGTTTGAATGCAGATGGCGGGCGAGTTGTTTGACAACAGAGATCTGTACATGCCCATCTTGCTCGTACTACACCCGGGGATCACTTACGAGGACCTTATATTTCGGGTCAACTATGTCATCAGTCCTTGCAGCGAGGAGTACTGGCTCGACATGCCGATGATTGGTTTAGTGTTTGCCACGCTATACCAAGTTGCTCTTGTTCTATTATCCTGGGATGGCCCGTGCTTGTGCTTACCAATGAGGGCCTCTTACGAAAGCCTCGGCCCTCCAACACGATATTGACGATGACTCTCGTAGGAAACCGAAACCACTTTGTACCGGTATAGTTATTGTTTTTAAATAGCTAGTAATGTTTGTGCTTACCCTAAAACACAAAGCTCGATCATATTTTGTGTTTTCTATGTAGGTGTCGTTGAAGGATGGTTGTCCACTACCTCCCCCTCCGTACGCTTGGCGTCGATTCAAACACCCAAGTGTCGATGGTTGGGACTTTCAATTTCAGTCGAGGGTTCAACAATTTTGGGATTATCGCATTAGATATAGCCGTCCTCTAGATCCTCCGGTGTAGTTTAAGATGTAGATTAGTTGAAGAAGTAGATTTACTTGTGTAATCTAAATTTGAAGAGCAGATGAACTTCACATTTGTGTCTGATTTACTTGTGTAATCTCAATTTGAAAATGCTGATAATATATCTATTTTATTAACTTACATAAAATCCAACACAAATTACAACAGCGATACAAACATTACATGAACTCATTTACGGCCTTGTATCTCTCTTAATTTCTGTTCATACAACGCTTTGCCCCTCACATTAAAAGGATTTTTTTCCATACGGCGCAACACCCTTGTGTGAAGGGGGATCAACTGAACAAGTTCTGCATTTTCCTTAACAAGTTCTTCATTTTTGTTACAAAGCTCTTCCTCTCGGTTAGCAAGTTGTTGTTTTTCGCTCCACAGTTGTGCTATAACCTTTTGTGTCCTCTCATCGTAGGGTGGATCAAGCCACTTCTTGAAGTCACACCCCCCTTCCATAGTCGGACATCCCCAATACCTCCTTCTATAGTTGAACGGCATATGCCACTCACGGATAATTGCAGATCTCTTACAATAGCATAGCCGGTCAGCGTTTGTTGACGATGAAGATGAAGAGGCCATTATGCGATGTAGTGCTTGATTTTCCTATGAATATGATAAATCCATTACTGAATGTTTCATAAACATAAAACTCAAACAAGATCTAAGTTGAGAGGAGAACCTTACCGAATAATGGTGATGATCCACCCAGAGCTTCAGTTGCAATGGTGATAACGCAGTAACTCTAGGGATAACACTATTTATATAAGAGAAGAGTTGTGCATAACAGCTAGCACACAGCTGTAAAACACTTAGATTGTGCATAACAGCTATGAGAGAGATGTATCACACTGATGATACAGCTGTAAAACACTCAGATTGTGCATAAGATTGTAGAAGAAATTGGTGAAAAATTGAGAAAATGAGAAATTGGGCCCAAATAGGCCCAATATGGAAGATTGTAGAAGAAAAGTGTGAAAAATTAAAAAAATGAGAAATTGGGCCCAAATAGGTCCAATATGGAGGATTGTAGAAGAAATGGGTGAAAAATGAAAAAATGAGAAATTGGGCCCAAATAGGCCCAATATGGAGGATTGTAGAAGAAAAGTGTGAAAATGAGAAATTGGGCCCAAATAGGCCCATTATGGAGGATTGTAGAAGAAATTGGTGATAAATGAAAAAATGAGAAATTGGGCCCAATATGGAGGATTGTAGAAGAAATGGGTGAAAAATGAAAAAATGAGAAATTGGGCCCAAATAGGTCCAATATGGAGGATTGTAGAAGAAAAATGTGAAAAAATGAGAAATTGGGCCCAAATAAGCCCATTATGGAGGATTGTAGAAGAAATTGGTGAAAAATGAAAAAATGAGAAATTGGGCCCAAATAGGCCCAATATGGAGGATTGTAGAAGAAAAGTGTAAAAAAATGAAAAAATGAGAAATTGGGCCCAAATAGACCCAATATGGAGGATTGTAGAAGAAAAGTGTGGAAAAATGAGAAAATGACAAATTGGGGCCAAATAGGCCCAATATGGAGGATTGAAGAAGAAATTGGTGAAAAACTAAAAAATGAGAAATTGGGCCCAAATAGGCCCAATATGGAGGATTGTAGAAGAAAAGTGTGGAAAACTGAGAAAATGACAAATTGGGGCCAAATAGGCCCAATATGAAGGATTGAAGAAGAAATTGATAAAAAACTAAAAAAAATGAGAAATTGAGCCCAAATAGGCCCAGTATGGAGGATTATGTAATTATACTTGTATAGTATAATATTTCGATTATATTTCATGTATATACTATAGTATTTGGTTATATTTTATGTAATTATACTTATATACTATAGTATTTGGTTATATTTCATGTATATACTATAGTATTTGGTTATATTTCATGTAATTATACTTATACACTATAGTATTTGGTTATATTTTATGTAATTATACTTATATACTATAGTATTTGGTTATATTTCATGTAATTATACTTATACAATATAGTATTTGGTTATATTTCATGTATATACTATAGTATTTGGTTATATTTCATGTAATTATACTTATACACTATAATATTTGGTTATATTTTATGTAATTATAATTATATACTATAGTATTTGGTTATATTTCATGTAATTATACTTATACACTATAGTATTTGGTTATATTTTATGTAATTATACTTATATACTATAGTATTCGATTATATTTCATGTATATATTATAATATTTGGTTATATTTCATATAATTATACTTATACACTATAGTATTTGGTTATATTTCATATAATTATACTTATACACTATAGTATTTGGTTATATTTCATGTATATACTATAGTATTTGGTTATATTTCATGTAATTATACTTATACACTATAGTATTTGGTTATATTTCATGTAATTATACTTATATACTATAGTATTTGGTTATATTTCATGTATATACTATAGTATTTGGTTATATTTCATGTAATTATACTTATACACTATAGTATTTGATTATATTTTATGTAATTATACTTATACACTATAGTATTTGGTTATATTTCATGTATATACTATAGTATTTGATTATATTTTATGTAATTATACTTATATACTATAGTATTTGGTTATATTTCATGTATATACTATAGTATTTGGTTATATTTCATGTAATTATACTTATACACTATAGTATTTGGTTATATTTCATGTAATTATACTTATATACTATAGTATTTGGTTATATTTCATGTATATACTATAGTATTTGGTTATATTTTATGTAATTATACTTATATACTATAGTATTCGATTATATTTCATGTATATACTATAATATTTGGTTATATTTCATATAATTATACTTATACACTATAGTATTTGGTTATATTTCATATAATTATACTTATACACTATAGTATTTGGTTATATTTCATGTATATACTATAGTATTTGGTTATATTTCATGTAATTATACTTATACATTATAGTATTTGGTTATATTTTATGTAATTATACTTATATACTATAGTATTCGATTATATTTCATGTATATACTATAATATTTGGTTATATTTCATATAATTATACTTATACACTATAGTATTTGGTTATATTTCATATAATTATACTTATACACTATAGTATTTGGTTATATTTCATGTATATACTATAGTATTTGGTTATATTTCATGTAATTATACTTATACACTATAGTATTTGGTTATATTTCATATAATTATACTTATACACTATAGTATTTGGTTATATTTCATGTATATACTATAGTATTTGGTTATATTTCATGTAATTATACTTATACACTATAGTATTTGGTTATATTTCATGTAATTATACTTATATACTATAGTATTTGGTTATATTTCATGTATATACTATAGTATTTGGTTATATTTCATGTAATTATACTTATACACTATAGTATTTGATTATATTTTATGTAATTATACTTATACACTATAGTATTTGGTTATATTTCATGTATATACTATAGTATTTGATTATATTTTATGTAATTATACTTATATACTATAGTATTTGGTTATATTTCATGTATATACTATAGTATTTGGTTATATTTCATGTAATTATACTTATACACTATAGTATTTGGTTATATTTCATGTAATTATACTTATATACTATAGTATTTGGTTATATTTCATGTATATACTATAGTATTTGGTTATATTTTATGTAATTATACTTATATACTATAGTATTCGAATATATTTCATGTATATACTATAGTATTTGGTTATATTTCATGTAATTATACTTATACACTATAGTATTTGGTTATATTTCATGTATATACTATAGTATTTGGTTATATTTCATGTAATTATACTTATACACTATAGTATTCGATTATATTTCATGTATACACTATAGTATTCGATTATATTTCATGTATACACTATAGTATTTCGTTATATTTCATTCCGTTACACTTATACACTATAGTATTTCGTTATATTTCATTCCGTTACACTTATATAGTATAGTATTCGGTTATATTTTATGTAATTACACTTATATAGTATAGTATTTCGTTATATTTCATTTCGTTACACTTATATAGTATAGTATTTCGTTATATAATAACATGCAATTTAACCAAAACAACCAAAACATATATACACATGATCCAAAACACAAGTGTCTAATCCACATAAATACATGATCCTACAATCTAGTCATCATCGGGGACTCTACCGCTACCCTCTCCTCTCTCGTGCTGTGAATCAGTAAATCTCTGAGAAGCACGCGGTAAGGGATCAGTCGCAGGCGCCTCGTGACCTATCAAATCATGAATCCACGAAATAATCGTAGCAGTAACATCTGGTGGAAGCTCGTCCCTCTCCTCTAAAAAACGCCGCATCCGACCGACGATAATCTGGGTCCGCTGAATACACGACAATGATTTCCATTACAATTAAACTGATTTTAAGCACGTAAAAAATGATAAGCGATAAATAAAATGTATCATACCATGAGAGTAGACACCGGTGGAGCTGGAGGGACGACATGAGCCAGACCTAGACGATCCTGTCTAGGAGACCGTGCGTCCACATAAGGATGTGACATCTGCTCCAGCCAATCGATGTACGCATCGTCAGTGTCCCAGGCGAAGGTGGTATGGATCCTGTCCTGAAGCTCGATCGTCGGTCTAGGGTCGGCATCCCATGTGCACAGCTCGTCGGCGTACTGAAGATCATACACCCTCAAGTCGACCCGCCTCTTCACCTCGCGTGGCGCTGGTGGATCCTCTGGAACCCCCTGCCTGTAACCGAACTGTCGGAGGACTCGGTCCGGCATGTACGGCTCCTGTATATCGAGACACTGAATAATGCCTCGATACAAAGAAGGAGCGTACTGACGGGTCGTAAAGTCTAACGGACCCCACGGTGTCCAGGCAACCTAATATTTATATTTCATGTTTTTAATTTTTTTTCGAGGCCACTATATACCTAAATTCAAAACGTATATTTATAATTTTAATTACCTAAATTCAAAGCGTAAATTCATAATATAAATTTCCTAAACGAAAAGCAATAAAACAGTAAAGTATTACCTCGTCAAATCTCACGGCGTCTAAAATGCGGCGAATAGCCATCAGCCGCTCTGAATTCCGTCCCTGAGGAACCTCCCTCCCGTCTCTCCGAGCGGCCCTCGTATCCACCATGGCCTCCAGGTCAAGGACAGCGTGACCTCGGAAAGTAGGAAAGTACGCCCAAATCCAGGCCTACATATATATAAAAACCCGTAAGCATATGATATCATATATTTTAAAAATAATTTGAAATAAATTAATAGTTACCCTCAGAAGAAGTGTACACCCTACAATGCCCTTCGCCCTGGCCCGTGACGCCTCACCCAAATTCCAATACAGGACAGCCAGTACACCGACTCCCCAGGCATAACAACCGCTGCGGTCGTGGTCATAGACTAGCGCCATGTACTTGTACTTGACGGCGTTCGTCGACTTGTCCGGGAAAACGGTACAGCCGAGGAGCGTCATCAAGTACATGGACGCTATGCGTCGGTCATCCCTCTCTGGACTGGATAGCTGCTCAATCGACCTCAGCGAGAGGGACTCTATCGGAATACCGCCACCACCGAACCACATGGACACAACTCCTGGTTCGCCCCAGTAACAGCGCAGACGTGCTCTCTGACGACGGAGTCCGCCATATCTGTGGTGACACTCAAGCCGTCGATGGGAATCGCCAGGATGCGCGCGACATCGTGGAGCGTGATAGTGATCTCGCCCCATGGGAAATGGAACGAGCTCGTCTCCGGATGCCATCGCTCGACGAACGCAGAAATAAGCACGTCGTCGACACTCCTGAAGTCCACCTCCCTCAGAGAGGTGATACGGTTCTGCTGCGCAAAATCCCACCAGGTGTCAGGAGCCGCTGTAATGTGCTGGTCCATCTCCCAATGCCACAACTTCCTGGTGTACGTCTTCAGAACCTTCCTCATCTGAAAAAGAAATAACAAAATTAGTATTATACTTATACATTTATATATAGCATTTTCATATTTTTATTAACAAATCTTAGACTACATCAAAGAGATACCGTATCATCCACGCGCGCAACGGGTGGTGGGGGCTCTGGTAGTGCCAACGCCAATGTCATGTCCCATACGACCCTGGCGACGTGGGTCATATACGTACCCAGGAGGTGAGGAACGAGGGGCCCTCCTGGCATCCAAGGCTCCACGGGACCCGCCTGCTCGGGTCCTCTGCATGTCCATCCCCAAGTCCTCTGCGGGTCCATCATAATAGTCGCGCTGGAAGGCCGCGTCGGCAACGACAACTGCCTCCTCCTCCAGATCCATGGACGAGGTCGATGAGGAATACGGAGACAACGACGGGTCAGACCTGGTCACGCCCACCTGCACTCCCGTCGCGTCGCGACGTCCTGTGTCGCGACCTGTACTCCCCAAGTCCTCTAGGACGACCTGCACTCCCGTCGCGACGTCCTGTGTCGCGTCTAGGACGGGAAGCAGATCCACTGAAGCGGCCACCGAAGCGGCCCGACGAGCCGATGCTGTGACCGGATTCCTCCGCGCCAGCTGACGGGAGCCACGTCGGGGCCGTCTCACAGACAACATCGAGGCTTGCAAAGCCTTTTAATAACATATTAACTCGTCAAATTTTTAAATTCTTAAACAACTACATTATCTGCCAAAATACAGATCTAATTTGTCATCTTAATTTGCTAATATATTTCTTTAAATTCAATCACAATTTAATAACAACATAAATTCCTTAATTTTTATTTTTATTTCATATCATAAATTTTAGTTTCATATACACATTTGTTTTTCTAAATTCAAGTTAAATTATTATAACTGAAATCCAAAATTCAATACCTAAATTCAAATTCAATTTTTATAACATAAATATAAATTTCTAAAATTAATTACATATCAACAATTTCAAATCTAAATATTAATTTTAAACAAATCTATAATTAATTTCAGATCACTAATTTCTAATTGTAATACATAATTTATTCTAAATTTTAATCAATTCAAAATAAATTTCTAAAATTCATAAATAATATTTTCTAAAATATAAATAATAATCAATTACATATCACTAATTTCTAATTGAAACAAATCTAGAATTAATTACAGATCAACAATAAATTTCTAAAATTCATAAATAATTAATTACAGATCACTAATTTCTAATTGTAATACATATTTTATTCTAAATTTTAATCAATTCAAAATAAATTTCTAACATTCATAAATAATATTTTCTAAAATTCATAAATAATAATTAATTACAAATCACTAATTTCTAATTAAAACAAATCTAGAATTAATTACAGATCAACAATATTTGGTTGCAATATCTATTTCTAAATTCAATACTTATTTTATTCTAAATTTTCATCAATTTAAAATAAATTTCTAAAATTCATAACTATAAATTATTCAAATATAACTATAAATTTTTTTAAATAAATCTATAATTAAATACAGATAAACTAAATGCAATACCTATTTCTAAATTTAATATTTATTACATTCTAAATTTTCATTAATTCAAATAAATTCCAATTCCGTTCATACCTCTCGACTACCCCAGGTAGAAGTCTGACCGGGTGTCGCAGGATCGTCTCCGCGTCCGCGTCCCCCTCCTCGTCTGCCCCGCGCTCGGATAAATCGAGTCCGGCAAGAACCTCGTCCTGCATCGCCATCTGGACCACCGCCGACCATATCTCCGACGCCGGCCACCTCTCCGCCGCCGCCGGCCACCTCTCCGCCGCAACCTCCAGGAAGCTCAGAAACGCCACCGGCCACCTCTGCAGCAACAGGAACACCTCCCCCAGCCGCCAATCTCTCCACGCCGCCTGGAGAGCCATCCCCGCCATTCGCGCCGCCACGAGGCTCGCCGGAGGGGTCACCACCGGCGCCACTGCTCGCCATCGTCGGAGATGAGGAGGAGGAGGAGAAGAAGAAGAAGAAGGAAAGAAAGGGAGGAGGAGGAAAAGAAGAGAAGCCGCAGGGGAGGAAGAAGACGCCGGAAAGCGTACGCCACGACACGCCACAGGGAGGAAGAAGAAGAGAAGAAGAAGAAGACGCGGCGGCCTCTTAACCTACCTTGTACGCCATATCATGGCGTATGCCATGGTATGGCGTACAGGCTAGGGCCGAGTTGGGCCGGCCCAAGTTGGCCAGCCCAACTAATTTATTTAAAAAAAAAATACAAATACGTATTTTTCTGTACGCCGTATGAGGGCGTACAAAAAAATACGTATTTGTATTTGTTTTTTTTATTTGCCATTTTTGGCTTGTTTTTTGCTATATTTTAATACGTACGCCAGATGAAGGCGTACGCCCTCATAGGGCGTACAGAAAATTCGTCGCGTATATAGTGGCCTGGTAAAAAAAAATATCATCCCTGTACTTTTGTCTCAAAAGCAAACCAAGATCGACTATCTCAACTGTGGTGCAACCTACTTAAAAGGAAATAACTGCTAAAAGAAAATAACTTTTGAATTTATGCCAAACCCAACTGCCTAGCCTAGGAATTTAATGCGAGTAGTCAACACTGCTAATTAATTGCAATTGTAAAATGCAGTAAAGAGTGCAACCTACCTAGCCTAGGAAGTTGGGAGGGATAAATGAATCCAACATAATTAAATACCACTCCCTCCGTCCCATATTATAAGCAATATTTGAGAACGCGTCACTGTTCACCGCTAAAGCTTCGGTTTAAGATTTCTTCCAATATATAAGAAAAAACATAATCATGTGGAGTCTTGTTTGATTCGTCTCAACGAGTACTTTAATAATATCAAAAAATTATAATTTTTAGGGTTATGTAATTAGAGATATTAACGATACAAAATCCGCATCGACGGATGTGTCCGGGTCAAATGGGGCTTATATTTTGGGACAGAGGAAGTAAAAGTTAACTAAATTTGAGCATTTTGAAAACGTTTTTAGTTTAAAAAATGAGCATTTTGAAAACTTAAAATGCTCATTAAAATGTAAAAAATACATATAAAAAACAATTATTCAGGTCGGGTGTACAATCAATATTTCTCTAAGAGAAATCAACAAGACAAAAAGAATAACAACATGCAATCAACAAGACAAAAAGAATAACAACAAATAAATCGGTAACTTGAGATCAGTAAGAGAAATCGGATCGGCAATTTGAGATTAGTAAGACAAAAATGCCCTAAATATTTCCTTAGGTTTTAGGAGAAATCAGTAAGAGCGAGATACCTTTGCAATGGCAATTGAGGGAATTTTTGTCTTAGAATGAAATAAAATGAATATATGGCAGACGTAGACCCAGCTGGATCTACAGTGGGCTGCAAATTTGATTCATATATTAACAACTGCATTATTTAATTCAAACATACTAAGTCAGAATTTATTCATATGAATTAATCGATATATAGGAAAAAGATATATACACACGAAAAATTGTCTAAATGCAAACCAAAATATGCGTTAAGCCTTAACGTACGGGTAGGGTGCGATATGTCTTAACGCACAAGGGATAGAAGAGGCATTTTCGGAAAATTCGGGGGTACCACCTGTGCGTTAAGGCATAACGCACAGGTTGAAATGGGCCAAGGGAGACAGGCCCAAAATGACACTGTATCTGTGCGTTAAGCCTTAACGTATGGCACTGTAGTTGTGCGTTAAGGCTTAACGCACATACAAAAAAAAAAAAAAATTGGCCCCATAATCATGTAGAGAATTTCAATACGAGTCCATACATATAAAATTCGTCCAAAACGGACATCGTTTGCCCCTCCAAAAGCCCAAAAAACGGACATATAAAATTCTGGCTAATGCGGCGACCGGAGGTGGGTAATCGGCGGTGAGAGCTTGGGGCTTTGGAAGCTAACTTCCAGACGCAACTTTTGGTGGTAGCGGCGACTCCAACGGTGGATGGTGGTCGACGAATTTCTTCGATGAACAGACACGGCCGCGGAGCTAGGGTTCTTGAGCTTTTGGGATTAAATTGGATACCGAAAACTCATTTAAAGGTGCCCTATTTATAGGGGTTGGAAATGTCTCGGGAAGAGCTTCGAAATCGTATAAAGTTTGACCTAAAACGATATCGAATTGGCCCAGATATCGTCCAATTTCCATAAAGCTAAAAACTGAAATTATCTTTCCATAAATACCCAAGTTTTGAAGTTGTGGAGAAATTGAATGAAAAAAAAAATTCCGCTTAAATCTGTAATTACGTTAACGATCTAATGGACGGAGAGTGGGGTAGGGTGGTACGTGTTGGACGGAGATGGATATCGAATTGGCCCAGATCTAATGGACGGAGAGTGGGGTAAGTATACTAAATTTAATGAAACACTATAATATATAAGTCTAGGTATACTAGATTTAATGAAATACTATAGTACATAAGCGTAACTATATGAAATATAATGAAATACTATAGTACATAAGTGTGACTATATGAAATATAATGAAATACTATAGTACATAAGTCTAAGTATACTAGATTTCATGAAATACTATAGTACATAAGTGTGACTATATAAAATATATTGAAATACTATAGTATATAAGTGTAACTATATGAAAAATATAATAAAATACTATAGTTTATAAGTTTAAGTATACTAGATTTCATGAAATACTATAGTACATAAGTGTAACTATATGAAATATAATGAAATACTATAGTACATAAGCGTAACTATATGAAATACAATGAAATACTATAGTACATAAGTGTGACTATATGAAATATAATGAAATATTATAGTATGTAAGTGTAACTATATGAAATATAATGAAATACTATAGTTTATAAGTCTAAGTATACTAGATTTCATGAAATACTATAGTACATAAGTGTAACTATATAAAATATAATAAAATACTATAGTACATAAGTGTAACTATATGAAATATAATAAAATACTATAGTACATATGTGTAACTATATGAAATTTAATGAAATACTATAATACATAAGTGTAGCTATATGAAATATAATGAAATACTATAGTACATATGTGTAACTATATGAAATTTAATGAAATACTATAGTACATAAGCATAACTATATAAAATACAATGAAATATTATAGTACATAAGTGTGACTATATGAAATATAATGAAATACTATAGTTTATAAGTCTAAGTATACTAGATTTCATGAAATACTATAGTACATAAGTCTAAGTATATTAGATTTCATGAAATACTATAGTACATAAGTGTGACTATATGAAATATAATAAAATACTATAGTATATAAGTGTAACTATATGAAATATAATGAAATACTATAGTTTATAAGTCTAAGTATACTAGATTTCATGAAATACTATAATACATAAGTGCAACTATATGAAATATAATGAAATACTATAGTACATAAGCATAACTATATGAAATACAATGAAATACTATAGTACATAAGTGTGACTATATGAAATATAATAAAATATTATAGTATATAAGTATAACTATATGAAATATAATGAAATACTATAGTTTATAAGTCTAAGTATACTAGATTTCATGAAATACTATAGTATATAAGTGTAACTATATGAAATATAATAAAATACTATAGTATATAAGTGTAACTATATACAATATAATGAAATACTATAGTTTATAAGTGTAACTATATGAAATTTAATGAAATACTATAGTACATAAGTGTAACTATATGAAATATAATGAAATACTATAGTACATATGTGTAACTATATGAAATTTAATGAAATACGTACATAAGCGTAACTATATGAAATACAATGAAATACTATAGTACATAAGTGTGACTATATGAAATATAATGAAATACTATAGTATATAAGTGTAACTATATGAAATATAATGAAATACTATAGTTTATAAGTCTAAGTATACTAGATTTCATGAAATACTATAGTACATAAGTGTAACTATATGAAATATAATAAAATACTATAGTATATAAGTGTAATTATATGAAATATAATGAAATACTATAGTTTATAACTGTAACTATATGAAATTTAATGAAATACTATAGTACATAAGTGTAACTATATGAAATATAATGAAATACTATAGTACATATGTGTAACTATATGAAATTTAATGAAATACTATAGTACATAAGCATAACTATATAAAATACAATGAAATATTATAGTACATAAGTGTGACTATATGAAATATAATGAAATACTATAGTTTATAAGTCTAAGTATACTAGATTTCATGAAATACTATAGTACATAAGTCTAAGTATATTAGATTTCATGAAATACTATAGTACATAAGTGTGACTATGTGAAATATAATGAAATACTATAGTATATAAGTGTAACTATATGAAATATAATGAAATACTATAGTTTATAAGTCTAAGTATACTAGATTTCATGAAATACTATAGTACATAAGTGTAATTATATGAAATTTAATGAAATACTATAGTATATAAGTGTAACTATATGAAATATAATTAAATACTATAGTATATAAGTCTAAGTATACTAAATTTAATGAAACACTATAATATATAAGTCTAGGTATACTAGATTTAATGGAATACTATAGTACATAAGCGTAACTATATGAAAAATAATGAAATACATAGTACATAAGTGTAACTATATGAAATTTAATGAAATACTATAGTACATAAGTGTAACTATATGAAATTTAATGAAATACTATAGTACATAAGTGTAACTATATGAAATTTAATGAAATACTATAGTATATAAGTCTAAGTATACTAGATTTAATGAAACACTATAATATATAAGTGTAAGTATACTAGATTTAATGAAATACTATAGTACATAAGTGTAACTATATGAAATATAATGAAATACTATAGTACATAAGTATAACTATATGAAATTTAATGAAATATTATAGTACATAAGTGTAATTATATGAAATTTAATGAAATATTATAGTATATAAGTCTAAGTATACTAGATTTAATGAAACACTATAATATATAAGCGTAACTATATGAAATATAATGAAATACTATAGTACATAAGTTTAATTATATGAAATTTAATAAAATACTATAGTATATAAGTCTAAGTATACTAGATGTAATGAAATACTATAGTACATAAGTGTAACTATATGAAATATAATAAAATACTATAGTATATAAGTCTAAGTATACTAGATTTAATGAAATATTATAGTACATAAGTGTAACTATATGAAATACTATATTACATAAGTGTAACTATATAAAATATAATGAAATACTATAGTATATAAGTCTAAGTATACTAGATTTAATGAAATACTATAGTATTTCATTAAATCTAGTATACTATAGTATAGAAGTCTAGTATACTTAGACTTATATACTATAGTATTTCATTAAATATAGTATACTTAGACTTACATACTATAATATTTCATTAAATTTCATATAGTTACACTTATGTAATATAGTATTTTATTATATTTCATATAGTTACACTTATATACTATAGTATTTCATTAAATCTAGTATACTTAGACTTATATACTATAGTATTTTATTATATTTCATATAGTTACACTTATATACTATAGTATTTCATTATATTTTATATGTACGGACTCGTATTAAAATTTATACAAAATTATAGTAGAAAAATGAAAAAAAAAACCAAAAAAATTCACTACGCTATATGCCCGGCACCAAATTGTAAAAAAAATGGGTAGGAAGGCTTTGTTTTTTGGGCTTTTGGAGGGGCAAACGATGTCCGTTTTGGACGAATTTTATATGTACGGACTCGTATTAAAATTCTCTACATGATTATGGGGCAAAAAAAAGTTTTTTTTTTTATATGTGCGTTAAGCCTTAACGCACAGCTACAGTGCCATACGTTAAGGCTTAACGCACAGCTACAGTGTCATTCTGGATATTTTTTCCACTTTTATTTCACTTTTGTCCCTTATACGTTAAGCCTAAACGCACCAGCCTGTACGTTTAGCCTTAACGCACAAAACAGTTTGTATATAGACGGCGTTTCGTTTGCATATAGACTGACCCTATATATATATATAGAGGATTAGTTCAATAAAGCAAAAACTTAATTAAAATCCCACCATTTTATAAGAATTGAACATCTTTTCAACTTCTTTTGCATAATCCTCTATATATATCGATCTAATTAATTGTGACTTTTTGCATAATTCATTGATGTTATGCATGATCCACGTACAAAATCAGCCCATGATCCACGTACAAAACTAACTCCCACCCTTTTTGATTTGTATTAATTGATTTATCCATTACAAATAGCTTTTATTGTAAATAGAGCAATCAAAAATACTCCCTCCGTCCCGAAATATTTGTTCTGTTTTGATCGGATACACTTGTCGAGACGAGTTTTGTATCGTTAATATATCTAATTACATAACTCTAAAAATTATATTTTTTTTATATTATCAAAGTACTCGTTGAGACGAATCAAACAAGACCCCACATGACTATGTTTTTTCTTATATATTAGGAGAAATCTTGAAGATTCTCCGCAACGGTAAACAGTACCCAAAAGTCAAACAAGACAAACATTGTGGGACAGAGGGAGTAATACATTAATATGACATGAAATATTTCAATCCTTCAAAGCAAAACAAGAAAAAGAAGGCTTTATAGCCATTAAATTTGATATGAAAGCATATCTATTACTATATATTAAAGCTCTCTCCTTTTGAGCCACCACATTAATTCTGGGCCCACGCATCTTAGGTAGACCGTAGACATGTATTGAGAAATTTTTAGAGAAATTTGCGGGAAATCACTCGTTATTGGGCCAATTTTGAGAGGAACCACCCGTTATAGAAGAAATTATTTTAAACCACCCATTATATGCATTCCGTTAGCGTCGAACCACCCAAGAGCAAGAATCGTTAGTTTGACCGTCAATTTGGGCAAAAAGACCAAAATACCCCTATATTTTTATACAAATTACAATTGTTGTCATCTTCTTCAGCGAAATAACTCCATCTGCAACAATTCAACAATTAGGAGTATCTTCAAGAGTTGATGCTCATGTCTACAATTACATAGATTCTCAGTTTTCCATTATTTTTAATCGGTAGCTGGAATAGAAATTCGAAAATGGATTTGAAAATAAGAACCCTAATTTCCCCCCCAAATTAAGGTGTCCTCCCAACTATTTCCCTCTTCTTTTGTAATTAAATCTTAAGTTTGATGTTGGGAGGACAGCTATTGGTCGGTCGTCTGACATTGTTTATAAGCTCTTGAAAAACTGATGTATAAGCTCTTGACAATAACATATAAAAAATATTTCAATTTTAAGATTATAAAAACGGACGGCCAACGAAAATCGCGGATCGTCCGATTAGGCGCCACGCGACGCCATCTGGGCCGCGTTCGCGCGCCCAGTAAAACGGCGCCACGTGGCGCTGCTTAAAGCAAGCAGTCGTTTGGCTGCTTGCTTTAAGGGACGCGTTTTGGCCCTTTTCTGACCAAAACGCGTTTTGGCACATTAACCCACTAGCGGGTTAATGTGCAAATCACAGTCATAACTAGCTAGATGATCATCCAACTACCGAAGAGATCAATAAATACGTGGTCAAAGTAATTACAGATGAACCACCTAACTACAAAGGGACCATTAAAATCAGACACATATAGTTACTGAGACACATAGAAGTATACAAAATACAATAAAGAATATCAAAAATATTAGAAACTTTGCGCACTCAAACAGTGTGTGGAATCTTCAATGGGACTCGGATTGGTCGTGGAAGGTGCCCAGTGGGATGATCGAGGGAGGGGTCGAGCGGGATGCATGCATATTCGACGAGGAATCAGGGGGTTTGAACGGCGAGGTGGTCTTGCACCAAAGCTGGGGAGTCGAGGAGTTGCTTCCACTCTTTGCATACGCTTCGAAATCACATCAAGGATTCAATAGGCAAGTACTTGAAGATCAGGAGCAGAGTATCTTCAGAGATGTAATCCGACATGCCAGGCTTGAATTTCTTGCATACAAATACAACAGAGAGATGAGATTGATTTCTAATTAAACAAAATTAGGGCTTTGCGGAGAACGAGACTAGAAGGGGCAATTGAACAAATTATTGGAATGAATGAAACATACCAGTGAAAAGTTTCAAACTTTGCGCACCCAAACAGTGTGTGGAATCTTCAACGGGGCTCGGATTGGCCGTGGACGGTGCCCAGTGGGATGATCGAGGGAGGAGTCGAGCGGGATGCGTGCATATTCGACGAGGAATCGGGGGGTTTGAACGGCGAGGTGGTCTTGCACCAAAGCTGGGGAGTCGAGGAGTTTCTTCCACTCTTTGCATACGCTTCGAAATCGCAGCAAGGATTCAACATGCCCGAGAGAAGAAGTGGTCTGTCATCTTTGTCTTGAACATAGACTAGTTCACACTGTTTGGGTGCGCAAAGTTTGAAACTTTCCACTGGTATGTTTCATTCTTGTAAAATTTATTCACTTAACTTATTCACTTAACATTGGTCTTGTACGAGCACAGCGATTGAACATGGTGAGGGCGCGAGTCCGGGATGTTATTATGCGTGGAGGCGGCGGGTTGGAGGATTGGCAGAGGATTGCATACTTAATTGATACCGACGAGCTACCTGTTGCTGACCCACCGGTGCGGGCGTCACAGCGGCAGACCCAGAGCCAATTTGCGATGGGTGAGTCATCATCCACCCCACGGACCAGAGTGACATCTATGTACGAGATGGGTTCATCACCTACGTACGAGATGGGTTTCCTATTCTTGATTTTGTTTGGTGAGAATACTTATAAAAACTTATTTATTAAAAAATACTTTTTGAAAAAAAATAGTTTTAAAAATTTTAAAATTTGAGTGTTATGGAAAATGATAAAAATAGTATAAAAAATACTTTAAAAAAAAAAGCTCTTTATAGAGCATGCCAAACCAGGCCCTTAGCGTATCAACGACGCTTTACTGGAAACAATATATATATATATATATAATTTACGACATTTATCCTTATCATTGTTAATTTCATTTTTTTAGGTGAACAATGAGATTAATAAAATAAAATAAAATAATATCATTAAATTCAAAGACCAAATAAAATTAAATTTCACATCTTTGATTTTATTTGGTGTTTGAATTGAATGATATTATTTTATTTTTTTTAATCTCATTGTTCACCTAAAAAAATTTTGTTTTTTAATTCTCATAGATTGTGTAAGAAGAAATATGACCGACTTTATAATAATATTAAAATATGAAAACACCTTTAGTCCTACTATTCTGCATATCAAATCGTTTCAGATTTAACTTATTTATTTTATATCATAAATTTTAAAATATGTTCCTTAAATTTCTAAATCCTTTAATATAAACCTTACACCATAAATCTAAGTCTATAAACTTATACCCTAAACTAGACCTGTCAAAAACCGACCCAACCCGCTGGGTCGACCCGACCCGACCTGAAAGGACCCGAACCCGAACCCGAATCCGACCCGAACGTCACTGGGTCAAGAAGGACCCGAACCCGAAGACCTGAACCCAAACCCGACCCGAACGCAAATTTGAGCTCGCATGTCCCCTTTATTTTGTATATTTTATTTTATTTATATTAAATATTTTAATATACTTTATTAAATAATAATATAATATTAATTATATTATTATAATTATTTTATTAAAGTTAAAAATCATAATAATAATCATAAAAAAAGGACATGTTCGACCCGCTGGGTCAACCCGAACCCGACCGACCCGAAAACTTTGCGCACCCAAACAGTGTGTGGAAGAAATTCAGGTCTGACATGTCGCACCCAAATAGTGTATGGAGGATACAAATCATTTCCTATTCCACTGTGATCATACCTTAAAGACAATTTCAAAGATTAATATGACAATTGGTCTCTATTTAAGGACAATTAACTCTGCAAACAAACACATTGGAGAAATTATTGAAGAAGTAAAACTCAAACTCTCTCCCATTGAGCTAGTAGAGCTTTCTGTGACCTGGTGAGGTACCTGGTTTTTCAGGAACCAGAGAACTTTTTTAATTGATAACCCTGATAGGGAAGTCATTAAAGATCTATCTAAATATATACAAAATTTTATATCTGCCTGGAGTAAAACACGAAAATGGAATACAGATTGCACTCTTGATCAATGCCCTATGGCACGGAAAGAGACAACCACGGGGAAACTCCGAAAACTAAAATAGAAAAGACCTCCAGAAAATTTATTAAAATCAATGTAGATGGCTTTACCAAAGCTAATGGAGCATCTGCTATTGGCTTTATTTGTAGAAATAACATGGGAAATCCGATCTTTATCCATGCAGAAAAATGTGGCATTTCGACCCCTCTCATAACCGAAACTCTTGGTCTACGAAATGCGCTTCTGAAAGCAAAAGAAAAGAAATACGACCAAATACAAATAGAAACAAATAACCTTACTATTGTGAACGTTATTAATAAAATCTGGCACTGTCCATGGGAAATCGAGATTCTTATCTCCGATATCCTATGTTTATTACAGTCTTTCCAGACAGTGCAGATTTTCCATATGTTTGGCTAGTTTTTTAAGTAGTAGTGTTTTTCTGGTTCCAAAAAACCTTTTGGAAAGCGAGTAGATTTTCTTTTTTTGTGATGAGTCTAGTGTGCTTAATGGCCAAGGCTCTGTCGGCATTAAGAGCAATAATTTTTTGTATTTTTGTGAGTTCTTCTTTAATTTTGTTTAGTTGTATAAATAGGTTTTCGAAGGTGTTTCTGTTCCACTATTTGACTAGTTTTTTAAGTAGTAGTGTTTTTATGATAAGGTCGTACATCCTGGATCCATAAAAGCATGATCTTCAGGACTGTTTAATCACATTTCTGAAGTCGTGTCTGGTCATCCAAAAAAAGTTAACAATATAAATTTGGCCAACCATACCCAAATTATTTCATTAGTTAATTCATACTCATAACTAAGATATGGGAACGCTGAACGCACACAATGGGTGATACATAATTAAGCTCCATAAGATGATTATTCATTCTCCATTTAAAACCATTATAACTTCAAAGTAGTGATCGATGATTATTAATAACATTAACTAAGTAGCTAGCTAGCTAGCACATAAAGTTGATAAAATGCAGGGCTGATACATTAATTAAAAGTACTTTTCTTGGGGTGTTGCTCTAAGTAACAAGCTCAATTCCTTGAGTAATGAGCTGGTCAGCCAAGAGTTGATTAGCAGCTTCAGAGGGATGAACACTGTCCCAGAACACATACTGGCTCGCATTCTTGCACGTCCCAATCGACTTCGCGTTGCATAACAGAAACGTCGTCTCTACTGTTCCTGTTCCGCAACATCCCCTTCCGGATTCAGCAAAACCTATAGTACGTTGAACGAAATGGTCACGAAAATTAGAGTTGAGTTTGACTTTACTTTTTCGATTCCCTAACCTAATTGCATGTGTTGGATTGACTATCAAGTTTATGGGTCGTGTGTGGATGGTAAAAAAATCAAAAAAAAGTTGGTGCTCTTGGACTAGCTTATCAGAACTCATACCAAACAACCTGTAATGATCCGACTTGACACAATACTAAACAGGGATGGACGCATGATTTTAGTCCAGTAGAGGCTAAAATTCGTCTACCATACACAAAATCATAAACCGTTATTTTTTAAGTCTATTGTCTATCTTACACAAACAACCTCAATTTAAAACAACAAATTCTATGTTCAAACCTCAAATGAAATTTTACTCAAAATTGACCAAAAAAAATACGCATTTTAAACAAATTTCATCATCACAGACTACTTTCAGTTTCACCGCTTAATTTCAACAAGTTTGTATAAAATTTGATTTTCAAAAATTGCAAATCCATAAATCTTAAAATTTGAAAATTTCAACACAAATAAGGATATATATAGAGAAAAATTACATTTATTATTGAAAAATTAATTTGTGTGCAAATTTGAATAAAGTTGTGTTGCTTTGAGAAATATGCATAACAAATTCTATATATATTTTTTAAAAATTGAAAATTACAAAAAATATTTTTAAAATTTAGAAAAAAACTGCCAAACCTAGATGGATTGAAATGGTATTGACAGGCAAATTGGATCAGTTTGAGGTTTTGGTAGAAGTACCATATTTTGGAGGAGATTGGACAAGATCATATAAGGGCTTGTAGATGTCAAAGACAACAATTTTAAGCCCATGAAGCTGTTTCTTCAAATGGGTTGCAGCCAAGTTGATCCTCTTGTTAAACGCTTGCGCGTCATTGTTGATCCTCACGACGCACCCTGCCTTGTGAAACCCGAAGAGAGTGACCGTTGCAGGTAGACACCCTGCTGGTGGAAGGGAAGTCACTCCAATTCTTCTAGCTCCTGATTTGTACACCTCCTGCATTTTTTTGTATGAAAAAATAAACATAACATAATTTAGGGATGAGCATGATTCGACCTAGACCGGATTTTTTGGATTAGACCGGACCGGTTTTCGGTTCGAAAAATCTGAGATTTCGGTTCCAGTTCGGTCCAAATTTTTTATATAAAATACTTATATATATGTATATTATAAATATATTTTAATATAATTATATATATATATTATATTAATATAGTACTATATAGAATAAATACATTTTAAAATATAAGTTTTTTTTATAAAAATTATAACATTCTGTTCAAAACCGGACCGGTATTTTCCAGTCCGATCTTTCGTCCACACTTTTCGGTTTTCGGTCCGGTTTGGACCGAATCTAAAATTGGGTCTAAAACCGGTCCGAGGTGGACTGGACCAAATTTTTGGTCCGGTCTTCGGTCCACACTTTTTCCAAATTCGATTTTCGATCCGGTCTGGGTCTGGTTTTCGACCGTAGGTGAGTTTTGTAGGTTATAAGAATGGAAATGGATTCTTTGTACCTTAACGAAGCTAGAGAAGATTTGGACGAGGTGAGAACCATACTCGTCAGGAGTGTAGAGTTTGTTTAGGAGAGGATTTACGTAGTAGTTTTGTACAAAGTCGCTACTACCGGCTCCAATGATGTAGAGTGCATTCTTTAGGATAGATTTGGCCTTCACATTGCCTGCCACCTTAGCTAGCTTGCCTTGGTACTCTTTGAAGTAGTCTAGTTGTTGTGACAATGGAATTGCATGCTGCAAAATAAATTAAGGGTTATTTAAAGAATGCGTTCAAAACAGAGTTCCATTTGTTTTTGGTTTTGTTTGTCATTACAGTGAGGATTGCAGTTTGGTCATCATAGCCTGATCCAGCAGAAGCAAAGTTGGCACCAATGAGAAGGCTTTTTCCTGATGCTTGAGGGCTAAGATAAGCTGGTGGGTAACTTGTAAACCCCAGAGTATCAGCTGCAAAATCAAAAAATTAGAATTAACAAAACAATACTCCCTCTCCTCTATTAACTAGTAATATCTGCAGAAATAATTGAAGAAGTTTTCCACAGAACAATCCTACATATAAGGGATTTTTGGGGGTTTGAAACATACCAGTAATATCAGTGGCAAGCTTGCCATTGCAGAATCTGCCAGTAGGCTTGTGGTTGACAAAATCCCTGCCATAAGGGGGGTAATTAGCCTTGAAAATGGTGGGCAAATAGTCATTGTTCCCCACATCCACAGATGAGTCCCCAAATGAGATTATAGCAGGCACAAGTGGCTGCCCATTGCTCACAACCACAATCCCTAAAATTGCCCATATCACAATTTTTAACCCTTCTGATTTCCTCCCCATTACCCCAACTCTTTTCTCTTTGCCTTCCTTGCAAGAAAAGTTCTAAGTTACCCAGTTTAAGTGACCACAATAAATAAGGATGAAAAAGGAACAAGGCATTGAATGTAAACATATGTAATGTAGTTTAGTATTTGACTTGTTGGTTTCATGAGGTTTAGATTGAGGACTTGATGTTACAAGTAAGTGTAGGTGGAAAGTAGGAAACGCACGAACATATAATCAATGTGGAGGATGGTGCGTGGTGCTCAATCAATTCATTGCAACCAACGTTGTTGCCTTTCCCAGAAAGCTCATAAATGATGTAGTTCATGAGCCACATCAAGTATAGCAATGTAGTGGCCTATTCTTCATATGATAATCATACAACAAGATCAAATAGTGTTGTCCAAACCGATCCTGAACCGGGTTAAACCGTTAGTTCAGGCGTTTTAAAAACTAACCCTCTTTGACCCTAATATACTTTAAACTCTACCCTTTTATACGTTAAAATAAAAATCCCATAATTTAAAGGGAAAAAGACATAAGTATACCCTTTTCAATAAGGAGTTCCAAAAATATACCCCATCACATTAATAGAAAATTAATAACTCATTCTTATTACAATTAGACAAAAATACCCCTCTTTTTACAATTAATGCTTCACAAAATATACATGTTCTCCTTCCTCAATTAACCATCTCTCCTCCTACGCACCACCGTACCTAGTACCACGCCTCCTCCTCGTGCCCTGGCGTCGTCGGACCGCGCCCCTGCCTCGCGCCGACGATCCATCTTGCGTCGTTGCTCAACCACACAACCACTGTTTCACGCCGTCGCTCCGCCTTGCACTGTCGCCGCACTGCCTCACGCCCTAGCACCGTCGGTCTGTCGCTCCTCCTCGCGCCGCGGTTTATGCAGCCTCCACCCTACGCCTCAAACCGCCACCGTAACTGCTACACGGAAGAATTAGCCTACATGAAGAATTTGTGTGGTGTCATATGCCTACATGAATCATATTATTTTATGTAAATACAACCTAATTTAGCCTACACGAAGTTTTTTTTATGTAACATTATAGTATTTAATTTGTATAGCTCAAATTTAGGTATTCGCTTACACAAACTCCATGGTAGACTTTACATTAAATGTATATGCATGTTTTACGCGAATTACACAAAATAAGGGTTACACGGAATTAGGTAACATACACAATGAAAACATACATATAAACCACGAATTAGCCTACACGAAGAATTTTTTATGTAACATTATAGTATTTTGTGTAATATCTTACATGAAGTACACGACTTTACATTAAATTTTGTATTATCTTACACGAACTACACGAAATAAGGGTTACACGAAATCATGTAGCATACATAAGAAAAACATACATGAGAAACACGAATTAGCCTACATGAAGATTTGTCGTGGAAGCTATTACAAAATTTAATGTAACGATTTGTCGTGTAACTCATGGTAGTCTTTACATTAAATTTTGTAATAGCTTCCACGAAATTTACGAAAGTATGTAGCTTACACGGAATTAGGTTTTCTACACAAGAAAGACATACATGAAATTTTGTAATAAGCTATTTAGTGTAAGCCATTAGTAAACTATTTTATAGTAGGTTACACGAATTAGTGTAAGACCAAAATTAGGTATTAGCTTACCCAAACTCCATGACTTTACATTAAATGTTGTAATATCTTACACGAACTACACGAAATAAGGGTTACATGAAATCATGTAGCATACATAAGAAAAACATACATGAGAACCACAAATTAGCCTACATGAAAATTTGTCGTGTAACCCATTGTAGTCTTTACATTAAATTTTGTAATAGCTTCCACGAAATTCACGAAAGTATGTAGCTTACACAAAATATAGGTTACACGAAATTAGCTTACATGAAAATTTTGTAGTAAGCTATTTAGTGTAAGCCATTAGTGATCTATTTTGTAATAGATTACACTAATTAATAGTGTAAGTTAATTAGTGTAACCTACTATAAATGTTGTAAATGTTGGCTTATATAATAGCATACACGAATACTATGTAGAAGCTTACACAAACTTAAATAGTAGATTACATGAAACTTATTTAATAGCATACAGGAATATTATGTAGTAACCTACATGAACTTTTATAGCAACTTACACGAAACTTATATAATATCATATGCCATATGAGAATATTATATAGAAGCATACACACAATATTTTCTACACGAAGCATATACGAATATTATATTTACACTAATTTAGTTTACATCAATCAATGTTACATAGAATCCCATAAAACCGTGTAATCTAACTCACCTATGCGGAAAAAACTCATCTACTTCTTTGCACTAAAATCGTGTACCCTTACTTTACACTAAAATCTATTTTTAGACTAAAAACTTGTGTACTTGTATAAATTTTGTTTATGCGAAAAAAACTCATATAAAATCGTGTAGACTTAATTACTTTACACTAACATCATATTTGTAATCTCATCTAAATAAAATCTCATCTACACGAAAAATCCGTGTACTTGAGCTTACTTACTGTACACTAAATCTACTTTACACTAAAACTGTATAATCTCATCTACATAAAATCTCATCTACATAAAAACTTTATATACCTAAATTACTTTACACTAAAATCTACATGGGTTTTTCCTAATCCAATCTACAACTGGGTTTTTCCTCATCTACATAAAATCTACAAGTTGCTTAAAAATTTGTTGATGCACTTATTTAGTAGACTACGTACATAATTGCTTGGTTTTCTATGGAAATAAGTCATAATTACTTTTATACATGGACTAGATGATTACCACTAAGAATTTGAATAAGAATTAGAATCAGCAAGTCTAGACCCAAAGAGGTTACGTACATAATTGCTTGGTTTTCTACGGAAATCAAGTCTAGATTCAACATTTGAATCAGTAATCTGATAATTAATCCGTTGCTTACTCTTCTTCTACATAGGAACACATACGAGATCAGAACAAACACGTACAAAGGTACGAACACATATAAGAAGCGACGGAGACGACGGCGGAACAGTACGGTGGACCACCATCGGCGGAGCAATGGAGCCGTATCGGCGGAACACGAATAACTGTGGAGAATGGAGACTATCGTGTAAGAGACAATTGGAAGAATACGTAGAAGATTACAATTAGGTTAATTAAATTAAGGGTAGTTTAGTCATTAAAATATAAATAAATAAACTTTTTAAAAATATTAATGAAATGGTGCATTTTTGGAAGGGTTATGAAAATGAGATTATTGGGGGATTCTTCTCTAATTTAAAAGCCTACGTTTAATGTTAGATTATCTTATTTTTATTTTTTAAATGTTTTTTCTATTATTTTCGACCGAACCGGCAAGCAGGCTCCGTACCGGGTCAAAACTGACGGAAAATCGGCGATTCACTCTTTAAACGGTTTAGGGTTCATGGTTCGGTTTAAGATTTTCTTGAACCGTGACCAGACGTGTAATATATTAGCATAAATCTAGGCCCTTACTATTCGGCACATAGGTGAAATTGCCTTTCAGCGCATAGGCTACGCACGTTACGTAGCAACATGCTCCACACGTTACGTGATAAATTTTTTATTTTTTTTACGTGAGAGAACATTCAGCACGTTACGTGGGAGCACATTCACCACGTAACGTGGGAGCATGCTCCACACGTAACGTGTAGGCTTGTGTCTGCTTTAAAATCCGAAACCCTCTTCTTCCTCTTCA
Organism: Rheum nobile; assembly: GCA_027886185.1. Lineage (NCBI taxonomy): Eukaryota > Viridiplantae > Streptophyta > Magnoliopsida > Caryophyllales > Polygonaceae > Rheum > Rheum nobile. The sequence continues at coordinate 3,475,880 of WOAB01000073.1, forward strand.
TTTCGCCGCCGCTCTCTTCCCTTCATACGTAACGGTGCTCTCTCTTGCCTTCGTACGTAACAACAATCTTCGTCCTCCTCTTTACGAATCAATAAGCTTCCCACGTTACGTAAATCCATATTCAAAGGTTAGTTTTTTTGTTAAATTTGATTTTGATTTTTAGTGTTTTTGTTAGGTTATTATTGTAGATCCATAATGTTTTTGTGGTTTTGATATTTTGTTTGTTTGTTTAGTGTAATTTTGAACTAGTTATTTGCATTTCTTGGTTGTAGTTTTGTTGGATTTGTAGTTTTATTGGATTTGTATAATTTTGAATTAGTGTAATTTAGTCCCAACACAAATTTTGAACTAGTTATTTCCATAGTGGAAGTTGTTGTTTTATTGAATTTGTTTTAATTATTGTTGATCATGGGTAAATTTTTCAAAAAAAACTGTCGTCGGGATCTGGAATTTCGCCGGAATGTCGCCGGAAATTGAGCGTCGGTGGAATGGAATGGCAAATCCACACGTTACGTGTGGATACTATACACATGTTACGTGTGTATACTCTCTACACGTTACGTGTGGATTTACGGCGAACTTCCGGGGACAGTTATTGATGTTTTAGTATTGTTGTTAGGTTATTGTTGTAGATCCATAATGTTTTGGTATTTTTGATATTGTTTTTGTTGGCCCACGTGTAATTTTGAACTAGTTATTTGCATTTCTTGATTAATTTTTGATATTGTTTTTGTTGGATTTGTTTTAATTGTTGTAGACGGAGCCCGGTGAGAGAACAAGACGTAGAAGTAGGAGAAACCTTCTCCGAGACGTTTCGTTCCGGACTGAAGAGGAGGTAAGAAGAAATCTTGATGGCGGTAGTCAAGAAGGATTCGGGCAGGACGAGGGCAATGTTGACCCCCCTGTGTTCCCTGATGTGTCATCGTTTCCTGTTGCGCCGGGTGGTCGTGCTGACTCAGACCCACAGTTGTATCGAGATTACAATGCGAGCCCACTCCATGGTTACTCTGATACGATGAATCAGAGTAACTATTATGGCCCCTCATTTAGTCCACCGCCCCAGCACAGCCCTCACCCTCATCATAGCCCATCGCCCTATCACAGCCCTCACCTCTATCAGAGCCCTCACATCCATCATCACAGCCCTGTCTATTATCAGGGCATAGATGATCAGATATGGTACAACTCATGGGAGAACCCGTGCCTCTACCCGAGCGCACCTCAGCCTATGGTAAGTGGCCTTATCATTTATACTTATCATTTGTATATTTAGCGGAGATCGTATGCCCCACATTTAAGTACTTATCATTTGTATATTTAAAATGCAGGACGAGGATAGTCAGGCTTGGGCTCCCAGAGGTGACCCTGAATATGTGGCCGAGGATCCACAGGAAGCCTTATCTTTGCGGGCAAAACCAGCCCGTTCTAAGAGAAAGGGCAAATATGACCCTGAATTGTTGGTCGGAGTACCTGGAGGTCCGCAAATACTTGAACTGTTAAAGGGCTTTCCGAATCACGTTGCGTACACCATTTACCAGCGCATTGTAAGTTACAACAAAAACCTTATATGAACTTTGTAATATCCCTCATTTTGTAGGGGTAATTTTGAAATTTTCTTATGCCCATATTATAAGTCAGATTAAATTCAGAGAAGTGCGGACATTTTACGAGATGTTTGGTCTCTGTAATATTTTTCTGAGTAATATATGTTGGATCATTAGAGTTATGTCTGAGGGAACAAAGGCTTTGTTCCCACATAAGGCACAGCGGATTAAAAACAGCAAGAAAGATAATGAACGAACTCACGATGTATAGTGGAAACCCTGATTGACAAAACTAGCTTCTCAAGGAAAAACCACTACCTTCAAGCTTCCGCTTGAGAGGATTTTGAAGCGTCTACTTGTCTTATTGATTTCTTGTTCGATTACACTTGTATCCTGAACTTCAACCTCTAGACTTCCCACCTAGATTTGAAACCTCTTCTACAACGATGAATCAAACTCAACCCTCAAAGACTTACAAACACTTCACTCTCTTTTTCTTCTCAACTGAACGCTCTCAGTTCTTCTTTTTCCTCGTCGTGGTTTCATAGAAATGAATCCCACATTCCCATATAAATACAACTCGACCAAACCCTAATCATAACAAGATAATCCTATCTTCCTAAACTTGGTAACAAGATGATATTAATTGATTTGAAGAATATTATCTTAACAACCGATATTATCTAAGGAAATAATTTCAAAGATAACATTAACGGATTAAGATAAGATTCTTCTCTCTCCAAATATATTATCTTAGGAAAGTTTTCCTAAGATAACACATTCAGATTCTCTCTCCAAATCTTCTTTTCGGCGAGATCCTTCCAGCCGAAATCCTATCCTTTGACTGCGTGATTCTCCGTGATTTGTTTCCATAATCGTCACGCTGGATTTCTTCCTTCCATTCGCAGCTTTGATCTTGTTCGTCACTATTGTTCCTTGAGAGGTAACAAAGCACATGAACAGAGCTTTGTTCCCTCTGCGATCCTTTGCTGCAATGGTTCCCTGAGATAACTGTCTTTGTTCCTGAAACACTTAGTACCCAGATTAGTTGAATGTTTGTTACCATCAAAACCTAAAGAATTCAACAATATAAAATACAGTTAATGTACTTTTGGGTTAAAAAGTCATTCGTGTACGAATATATTTAACTCGGGGTTAAGAATATTTAACCACTTGGCAAGAAAAGACAAAACGGGTAAAAGGGGGGCAAAAATGGCCTTGACCGCACCCTGGCCGCACCCTGCCGCACCCGCGGCGAAGGCCAAAGCCAGTGGCGGTCATGAGTCGTCACCGCACCCCCACCGCACCCTTGCCGCACCCCGCGGTCAGCGTCAGCTCCGACGTCATCGCGATAGAACTTCTGCAACCCTATCTCTTTGGCTGAACTTGCTCCTCACGTCTTCCCATTTGGCCGGGACACCTCATGGAGGACGTGTCCATCTCTTGAGCAGCCTTGTGGGGCTATAAAAGGAGAGAGGAGGCGGAGAGGAGGGTCACAACTCCAGCTGCAAGTCATCTTCCTCCAAGAAAAACTCTATTGTTGTTCTTAGTTCAAGCTTGTTTTATGAGTGATTCGAATCCCTTTTGAGTGTTAGAAAGGTGTTCCTAAGTGGTATTCTAAGGCATAAGAAGGTGGGAGATCAAACCCAGAACAAATCAAAGTCGAACGAATTGATTTGGGTAAGTTTCTCCATGGCCGTTGTCGAAGAAGCTCGCCCCTGACACTTGACCGCACCCCGCGACAGAGGCTCCACCGCACCCGCGGCGAGTTTACCCGGGTTGTGTGTTCTTGGGTGTTTGGCTTCGGGCGAGGCTTGGTTCTTTCGATTCCTTTTGTATTCTTTTAGATTCATATACGTAGATATGGAATCTAACTTAGGGTCTCGTTATGGGTCATTCCAGAGGGATTTATTGTCCAGGATCTGTCCCAGTTTCGGACCCGGATACCTCTTGTTGCTAAGCTTGTTAGAGCTCTCGTCTGATCTAAGACAAGTGACGGTTCGCTCTTGCTTATCATTCCATATTTCCATTGATTATCAATTGCTTAATTGTTAATTAAATTGGAATGAATATTGTTTATTGTTTGGGAACAATTTTGATAACTGTTTTGGAAATTGAGAGATGATATTATAATAGGTTGTATATTCTGTTAGAATCAACGCTATTATATATATATTGATAGATTGAGACATATCTATGATGTTGGCCTTGAGGGCTTTGATACGATTATTACTGTGAATTACTACTGCGTTTGTAACTGTTTAGTTAGAACGAGTATTCGTAGGAACGCTACTGCGTATCTCATTACGAGTGCTAGTCGTTTCTTTATAACCTGGTGGTTAGGATCTAGTTCCTACCATCCTTCTCTAATGCCGTTTGTAGGGATTTAGTTCCCGACTCCGTTTTTAGGGATTTAGTTCCCTAGGGATTTAGTTCCCGATTCGACTTTAGGGATTTAGTTCCCGAGTCAACTCCGCTTTAGGGATTTAGTTCCCGACTTTATATCTCTTTATCCTGAGGGATGAGATGATTTAAAAGCCTATAACGTATATGTGCGTTTTGGAATTTAACAAGATAAGTGCTTTAGTGCACATGATTAATATACCTTGGGCAAGTAGTGCAGCTAAGTGTAGTGCAGCTAGGAAAGCTCGTCTTGACTTTGATCAGAGTAAAGTTCTCTTTCCAATCTGGATTCGCATTGTGCGATGAGGTTGGTCGTGAACCGAAACATCAAGTCGTTTTAAACGCTTGTGTGAAATTATAATGTTCTAGACATTTGTCATGCTTTCCGATAAGACTCAATTCATTGGAGTCTTCTTTTGGGTTGATTGCTGTAAGACTTGGTCTTCCAGAATCTTCTCTTGATCATGCTGCTTGATATATTCCAGTAGGAGTATGGTGGTTGACTATCGTCATCGATTTTAATTCGAGAAACGATGAGTCTAACCTAATACGACTACTTCGAACCAATCTGCTTTTAACCCTTGCATAGTATTTCATTAGACTAACCAACCGAAATTGTTCTCTGCATGGTTGACTGGTGTCATCCGTTCGATTCGGCACATCAGATAAGTTGCAGTTTTGGGAAGACTAGAACGACTATGAAGGCGAACGGTGTTTTTAACGGATTTATCAAGGTTAAGATCCTTGACGGGTGATCATTGCGATCAAGACCCTTGTGTTTATGCTTTACAAAGACTTCCGTTGTATTTCTGATGTATTTGGAATTATGTTGTAATTCTGAAACGATGATTTAAATGAAAGTTATGATATTTGTATCATAATTGTTGTTTATGTTTTATATAAACTGGTAAAGCCTTGGGTGACATCGGACAGAACATCTGAAGTCACTGGCGGTAATACCTTTCAAGGTTATGTATTTGGGGGTGTTACAGATCTGGTATCAGAGCCGAAAGTTTTAAAAACGGGTGGGTTTTAAAATGTTCTTTTGGGAACAAAATTTTTAAACCGATTACTCGTTTGAAACTGAGAAATGTTTTCGAAGGCTCTGGATTTCCAAATGAAAATTTTAACCGTTCATAGTCGTGCCTTCTCTTGAGTCTGATATGGAAGTGAACTTCTATATTTAGAAAGACTAAACTCTCTTCTTGTCGCCCAAAGGATATGGGTGCATTTCTTTCTCTTCAGAGGGACTCAGAAGAAGCCGAGATGGCTCCGTCATCTCTAGATAGGCTTGAGTTCTCGGTTCCCTCGTCGTGTTTTGAGGTCAGTGAACCTAGTAGTCCACCCGAGGAAGTGAAGACCGTACTCCCTGAGTCGGTAGTGTTAGTGTCCGACGAGGCTGTGGTTCCTGTGGAAGAGCCTACGGGGGAGCCAGGGGAGGACACTGAGGATGAGAAAGAGTTGTCAAGGTACGCTAGAAAGTACTATAACGACGACTTCATGATCGAGATGATTTCTGAAGAGGATCCGGAGGAAGATCCTGAGAAGAAGACCCCGAGGAAGACTTCGAGGGGCAGGGCCATAAGTCCGATGACTTGGAGCACTTATTGGTGGGCAACGAGGACCCGGGAGTGGAGTTTATCTATCCGAGTCCGGTGTTGTCACCTGAGCGGGAATACTCGCCATTGTCTCCTGCCACTTGGAAGGTGATTAGTGCTGAAGCGCATCGCCAGGTGGATGAGACGGTTGAGCGTGCTCGTTGGAAGGCAAGGCCGTGAAAGTCAATGGGTACACCAGTTGTGGTCCCGACTCAACCAGTCAGGCCAAGGCCCCAAGTACTAGAGGAACGATTGGAGGTTAAGGTCAGCGCCTTTACAAGACGCGTGAGGCTGATGGACCGAATGCTCCAATTGCTCAAGGTACTCTATACCTTAAATTCTACTCCTGTGTGTATTGTTTGATTCGGGTGCTACCCATCCTTTCGTTACGGAGAGTTGCGTTAGTAAGCTAGGCTTAGTTTGCAACGAAGTTTGTGAACCTTTCGTTGTGAATCTTCCTAATGGTGAACATTTAATGGGCATCAAGCGTCTGTCAGAATTTTCGATTACCATTTAGGGTAAGAAGTTCGAATCAGATTTGATCTGAATAACCATGGCTCCATACGATATTTTTCTCGGTATGGATTGGCTGATGCGTCATGGGGCGGTAATCGATTTTAGCTCAAAGACTGTGACGGTGTCATCTAGGGGCCAGTGTGTAGGCAAATTTAAGGGTCTGAATGACGCTGATAACGGCAGGCTTATCAAATGCGATGGCTGTGTTTAAGCTACTTCGACAAGGTTGTGTCGGGTACCTTTGCTACCTGGATCCGCCCATGAAAGATGAACCAACAATTCTTGATATTCCTGTGATTAGTGAATTTTCGGATGTCTTCCCGAAAGAGATTCCTGGATTACCCCCGTAGCGTGACGTGGATTTTTCTATCGATCTCGAGCCTGATATCGCGCCGATCTCGGAGGCACCGTACCGGATGGCTCCTGTTGAGATGCAAGAGTTGGAGAAGCAACTCGAGGATCTTCTCGACAAGGGTTATATAAGGCCGAGTACATCGCCTTAGGGTGCTCCGGTTTTGTTTGTTAAGAAGAAGGATGGATCGTTTCGACTTTGTATCAATTATCAAGAGTTGAATAAAGTCACGATCAAGAATAGATATCTGTTACCTAGGATTGATGATCTGTTGGATCAACTACAGGGAGCAAAAGTCTTTTCCAAAATCGATATGAGGTCTGGTTATCATCAACTCAGGATTCGTGAGGAAGATATTCCGAGGATTGCATTCCGGACGAGTTATGGTCACTACGAGTTCGTAGTCATGCCATTTGGACTTACTAATGCTCTAGCAGTTTTCATGGATCTAGTGCATTGATGTTTTCACCAGTACTTGGATAAGTTCGTGGTGGTCTTCATCGATGGCATTTTTGATGTATTCCCCGAGCGTGGAAGCTCATGTGGAACATCTTAGGATTTCTTTGTTAGTCCTTAGACGAATTGAGCTGTACGCGAAATTGTCTAAGTGGTACTTTTAAGATCAAGGAAGTGGCTTTCTTAGGCCATGTGAACAATAAGAAGGGGATAATGGTTGATCCCCAGAAGATTGAGGCAGTAGCTAACTGGAAGCGGCCTCAGAATGTGAAGGAGGTGCGTAGTTTCCTAGGACTTGCTGGATACTACAGACGGTTCGTGGAGGAAATTTCTAACCTCACTCTACATGTGATCGGTCTGCTCCGCAAGTTCCACAATAAGTTTGTTGGGATGACAAGTGCGAGGCAGTTTCCAAAAGTTGAAACAATATTGGACCTCTGCACCAGTTTTAGCGCTACCAAAAGGAAATAATGATTATATAAGTCTATAGTGATGCTTCAAAGAGTGGTTTAGGTTGTGTGTTGATGCAAAGAGGCAAAGTATTGCATATACATCGCGACAACTGAAAACCTATGAAGCAAACTATCCGACGCATGATCTGGAGTTAGCAACGATAGTGTTTGCGCTGAAGATTTGGGGGCATTACCTCTATGGTGTGAGACGCCTAATCTTCACGAATTGCAAGAGCCTCATGTGCTGAGTTTCATTGAATGCCGTGAAAGGCAATCGCATAACAAAGTCGTACCCTTGGTACTGATTATGTGGTCCAAGTCAAGAACCAAAGAGGTTACTTGAGAGACTTGGGAGACCGAGGAGGATATGCTTAGACGCTTTCCCGAGTTGTTGTCGGCCTAAGTTTCGGGGTCGAAACTTCTTTTAAGGGGAAGGTAATGTAATATCCCTCATTTTGTAGGGGTAATTTTGAAATTTTCTTATGCCCATATTACAAGTCAGATTAAATTCAGAGAAGTGCGGACATTTTACGAGATGTTTGGTCTCTGTAATATTTTTCTCAGTAATATAAAATATAGTTAATGTACTTTTGGGTTAAAAAGTCGTTCGTGTACGAATATATTTAACCCGGGGTTAAGAATATTTAACCACTTGGCAAGAAAAGACAAAACGGGTAAAAGGGGGGCAAAAATGGCCTTGACCTGACCCTGGCCGCACCCTGCCGCACCCGCGGCAAAGGCCAAAGCTAGTGGCGGTCATGAGTCGCCACCGCACCCCCACCGCACCCTTGCCGACCCCGCGGTCGGCGTCAGCTCCGACGTCATCGCGATAGAACTTCTACAACCCTATCTCTTTGGCTGAACTTGCTCCTCACGTCTTCCCATTTGGTCGGGACACCTCATGGAGGACGTGTCCATCTCTTGAGCAGCCTTGTGGGGCTATAAAAGGAGAGAGGAGGCGGAGAGGAGGGTCACAACTCCAGCTGTAAGTCATCTTCCTCTAAGAAAAACTCTATTATTGTTCTTAGTTCAAGCTTGTTTTGTGAGTGATTCGAATCCCTTTTGAGTGTTAGAAATGTGTTCCTAAGTGGTATTCTAAGGCATAAGAAGGCGGGAGATCAAACCAAGAACGAATCAAAGTCGAACGAATTGATTTGGGTAAGTTTCTCCATGGCCTTTGTCGAAGAAGCTCGCCCCTGGCACTTGACCGCACCCCGCGGCAGAGGCTCCACCGCACCCGCGGCGAGTTTACCCGGGTTGTGTGTTCTTGGGTGTTTGGCTTCAGGCGAGGCTTGGTTCCTTCGATTCCTTTTGTATTCTTTTAGATTCATATACGTAGATATGAAATCTAACTTAGGGTCTCGTTATGGGTCGTTCCAGAGGGATTAATTGTCCAGGATCTGTCCCAGTTTCGGACCCGGATACCTCTTGTTGCTAAGCTTGTTAGAGCTCTTGTCCGATCTAAGGCAAGTGATGGTTCGCTCTTGCTTATCATTCCATATTTCCATTGATTATCAATTGCTTAATTGTTAATTAAATTGGAATGAATATTGTTTATTGTCTGGGAACAGTTTTGATAACTGTTTTGGAAATTGAGAGATGATATTATAATAGGTTGTATATTCTGCTAGAATCAACGCTATTATATATATTGATAGATTGAGATATATCTATGATGTTGGCCTTGAGGGCTTTGATACGATTATTACTGTGAATTACTACTGCGTTTGTAACTGTTTAGTTAGAACGAGTATTCGTAGGAACGCTACTGCGTATCTCATTGCGAGTGCTAGTCGTTTCTTTATAACCTGGTGGTTAGGATCTAGTTCCTACCATCCTTCTCTAATGCCGTTTGTAGGGATTTAGTTCCCGACTCCGTTTTTAGGGATTTAGTTCCCGATTCGACTTTAGGGATTTAGTTCCCGAGTCAACTCCGCTTTAGGGATTTAGTTCCCGACTTTATATCTCTTTATCCTGAGGGATAAGATGATTTAAAAGCCTATAACGTATATGTGCGTTTTGGAATTTAACAAGATAAGTGCTTTAGTGCACATGATTAATATACCTTGGGCAAGTAGTGCAGCTAAGTGTAGTGCAGCTAGAAAAGCTCGTCTTGACTTTGATCAGAGTAAAGTTCTCTTTCCAATCTGGATTCGTATTGTGCGATGAGGTTGGTCGTGAACCAAAACATCAAGTCGTTTTAAACGCTTGTGTGAAATTATAATGTTCTAGACATTTGTCATGCTTTCCGATAAGACTCAATTCATTGGAGTCTTCTTTTGGGTTGATTGCTGTAAGACTCGGTCTTCCAGAATCTTCTCTTGATCATGCTGCTTGATATATTCCAGTAGGAGTATGGTGGTTGACTATCGTCATCGGTTTTAATTCGAGAAACGATGAGTCTAACCTAATACGACTACTTCGAACCACTCTGCTTTTAACCCTTGCATAGTATTTCATTAGACTAACCAATCGAAATTGTTCTCTGCATGGTTGGCTGGTGTCATCCGTTCGATTCGGCACATCAGATAAGTTGCAGTTTTGGGAAGGCTAGAACGACTATGAAGGCGAACGGTGTTTTTAACGGATTTATCAAGGTTAAGATCCTTGGCGGGTGATCATTGCGATCAAGACCCTTGTGTTTATGCTTTACAAAGACTTCCGCTGTATTTCTGATGTATTTGGAATTATGTTGTAATTCCGAAATGATGATTTAAATGAAAGTTATGATATTTGTATCATAATTGTTGTTTATGTTTTATATAAACTGGTAAAGCCTTGGGTGACATCGGACAGAACGTCTGAAGTCACTGGCGGTAATACCTTTCAAGGTTATGTATTTGGGGGTGTTACAAACTTTCTCATTTCTTTTTAATATTTCGTTACGTGGGTTGCTTACATATGTTAAAAATTCAAATATTTAAAGTCGGTGCCAGCGTTGAGGTTTCAACAACGAGGCAAGCAGACACGTTCACGGCCTTTGCAACCAAATGCCATGTGGTGTCATGTGGCATCTGCGTCAGGGCTGTGTCATGTACCGGAGCTGATGCACGAGCATGTGGATGAGGCGCTGATTAGTGTTTTCGTTGAGCACTGGCATCCAGAAACCAGCTCATTCCATATGCCATGGGGAGAGATGACTATAACTGTCCATGATGTATTGTTGATCATTGGGCTGAACATCCATGGAAAAGACATGTGACCTCCACAGAAATGGCACGAGCAGTTGGGAATCAATGATCTGAAGAAGGCCTTGGTGGAGGAGGCAGAGGTGTTTTTTGAGCTGCCTGATGGGGCTGTGACATCTGGTACCGTCCATGCTACGGACTTTAAGAAGCATTGCGAAGACCTGAGTGAAGAGCAGTGTGCGTCCGGGTTCTTGCTTCACTTGTTGGGCTCTTGTCTGTTTCCAGACAAGTCCCAACACAAATTGCCCGTGTACTACACTCATTTCGTCTCAGATCCCTCGTTTAGCATGAATTATGCATGGGGTACTGGCGTTCTGACCCACGTGTACCGTAGCTTGGGCGAGTGCACAAGAAAAGAGGCAAGATTAATGTCGACATGCTACACTCTCATACAGGTAAAATAATAGTACTTAATTTATAATGAATTTTGTTGTTCACCATGAATTTTGTTCTAAATGTATTTATTCATTGAATCCATTTGGAACACATCATCATTTTCAGGCGTGGATCTACCAGTAGTTCCCTATGTTTAGAAATTCAATAATAGATATGTAATTGTTTGGCATCCCCTTATGTTTAGGTTGACTGGATGTCATACGGTCCGATTGACTTCAGCAATGAATTCTTCGCTCTGTCTCTCTTCCATGGAGTTTTGTCTTGTCTTTGGATCACAGAGCTGTACATGCCCGATCGTGTGGCCAGACAGTTTGTCCGGGTACAACAAGTACCAAGACCGCCAATAGTGCCAATAAAGGCATGGAGGGGCCCTAAAATCAGCTCGTACACTGTGGAATACGACAGAGCTCGATTTGCTTGGGATGCGCAAAATGTACATTCCATGACCCTAGATGCGATGGGCCCTCCAATCCAGCAAGGCCATGACGACTGTAGCGCTGATTACATGGGCTGGTACCGCCCACATACACATCCATTCGTCAACCCCCTACCATTGAAGACGCGACACATGTATGAAATTGACTAATTTATAGGTTGTTTAATGTCCGGTTAACTCTATCTATATTTATTATACATATCAACATTTTTGTGTTGTGTGCAGGCCTTTGAAAATTGCTACAATGATCTTGAGCCACATCGCAACCATGAATGTCTAGATATAACAGCGGCGCTACGCCGGTCATTGGAGCGAATGTATCCCTTCCTTCCTAATTACTGAGAAAGCTATGAAGACTGTTTTATGGATTTTATTGAACTTTGGATTATGGCAACAATGAATGTTATGACTTCTATTCATTGCATCATAATTCATACATATCAGTCATTACATAAATCGATCGTTTCAACTTTCTTCTTTCCTCTTGGCTTCTTTGGGGCGGCTGCTTGGTACTCCATCAATCTATCATAGATTTGATCTACCAAATCACCCGCAGACGGGTCATGATTTCTCACCCACGGCCCGTAAAGATGCGGCAAGGGCGGGGTTTCGGCAAGGCCAATCTACATCAAAGTCAATGCATCATACATATGTTTTAACATAAGATAGTTTCAACTTATTTGATTGTATTAACGTACCGTAATGAAATGTTGCTCTTCCTCGACATGGCAAATGCATATCGTCTTCAACTTCTCGCCAACCGCTTGGTTTGGATTCGCCCTCATAGGCATGTATGTCATTCCCACACCAGCACCGACGGAGACGAACACACAATTGAATGCAGTTGCCACCAAACATCCCATATCCGGGAGGTCCAACCACGTCTCCCATGGGGCAGGCCTGTTGGGCGAAGGAAACCATGCAAGCTTCGCCTCCATTTCCTCAAGTGTCATCGTAGACATCCAAATTGGCGTGAATAGATCATACTCTTGTTTCAACGTAGCGATCATGGTACATCGAACATAAGCCCACTGCTCCTGCCTTAAACCCAGACCATGCGCAATTGCTCTGTACCCGCAGTTTCCATCACCCACTATTTCCCACCATCCTCCCACGTGTGGTTTCATACACTTAGGAAACCGGGTAATATATCGCTTAGGATTCTTGATCAATGATGTGTGACCCGAAGGCATAGTTGAAGCCTTCTTTGGTGGTCTTCCTTTTTGCTTCTTCGGAGGTGTTCCCTCCATCTGTTGGTCAGTGTACTCCCATGATGACGGTTGTCTTTTGGTGGGAATGTTTAGAGCTCCTTGAGGCCGACCCTTATGCCTAACTTTAGCTGGCTCTTGCAGAGTAGTCCGCTCTGGATGTGCTATACTTGTTAGTGCAGAGACAACTCTTTGTTGATCATGCACTGACAATGTGGGGAAGACGCTTGCAACAAATTCTTCAAGCAACGACCTATTCACTCTACGTTCTCTGGCTTCTCCTTCTTCTTTTGTCCGCACTTCTGACAAGGTCAATTGCCTCCAGAACGGATGCAATGAGCTAGGTTCAATTACGTGTGGAATTCTTCCACACGTAACGTGTTGCTTCTTTTCCCCTTAAGGGTTTAGGTTTAGGGTCAGAGTTTACTATTTAGGGTTTTAGAATTTAGTATTTAGGATTTAGTATTTATGATTTAAGGTTTATGGTTTAGGGTTAAGGTTTAGGGTTAGAGTTTAGGATTTAGTATAAAAGACTCATGACTACAGCTGTATACAGCTATATACTACAGTTGGTTATTAACTGTCAATCAGTTTTCTTCTTTTTGAGGCTGGTTATTAGCTGTCAAACACATTGCCTTTTCACTATATAAGAAGCATTAGGGTTGTTTGTTCACTACAACAATTCCAACACAAGCGGCTCTTGAAGATACATTTTTGGGTAAGCATCTTCTTCCAATTTCTATCGATTTATTAACCCTAATTTTTTATATTAATGGATTCATGATATTTGTAGGAAACCAAACACTACAACAAATAATGTCATCTTTATCCAAACCATCAACAAACGCAGATATGCTATGCTATTGTAATTTGAAAGCTGTTGTCCGAAGTTGGGATTTGTAGTGGAACTACGGAAGGAGGTATTGAGGATGCCCAGAACTGGGGTGTTGTTTCAGGGAGTGGATTGATCCAATCTACGAGGACATGGCACACACGGTTATTCGACAACAATGACAGGAAAAACAAGATCTTGTTAAGGAGAATCAAGACCCTGTAAAGCAAAATCAAGATCTTCTTAAAGATTTTGATAACATTCGTATGTATAATCTCAAACTACTAAATGCTATACATCGTAGGTGATTAATGTCGTATCTTTTGTGTAATGTTGTTCATGTACTATCAACCTTTGTAGGGAGCAAACAAATTTAGCAAAACAGAGATATCATATGAAGCGAACATTTACCAGAGACTATCCTAATTTCTTCAAACGCTAAAGCAACGAACCATATATGTTCTCTTATTTTTTCTAAATTTATGATCAACTTGTATTCTTTCCTGTATTGTGTGCTCAATGTGGTTGTGTAGTCAACCAGCGTAATGAACAATTTATTTTATCTTCTAGGTTGATTATTTTGTATTGTTTTTTTTAATAAAGATTAGATAAAAGTTGGGCAACAAAATGGGGGTAATCCTCCCCTAATGCCTATTTAGAAACAATAGTATGATTCATACACAACATTATAACATGATTCATACACAACTTTGAAACACAAATAAATACTAAAAATAAACAATAATATGATTCATACACAACATTCATACACAACATTATAATATACCAAAAACACCACACGTAACGTGACAATCAGCTCTACACGTAACGTCCAGCGCATAACTACACGTAACGTGTGGATGCTAACCACACGTAACGTGTGGAGCCTAACCACACGTAACGTGTGGAGCCTATGCGCTGAAAGACAATTTTCCCTATGCGTCGAAGAGTAACCGAGTAAATCTAAGGATTCGTTTGGACCATCATTTTATAAAGACTTTTTAAACGGTAAGTATATATATTTTGAAAAAGTGTTATTTGGAAGAAAAAAAATATTTTTTTATCCCATTTATCTCCCTTCTAAATAAATTACAATCACATATTTTCAAAAAAAGTAAAAATTCAAAGTACTAAAAATATTTTTTCTTAAAAAAAGTCATCAATCAAAATGTATTTATAAATAGCAAGGATTAACAATATTTGGTTTTAAAGAATAGGTAAGGAAAAAAAGTAGATTTTCAATATTTTAAAATGATAAAGGTCTTTTTATAATATTTTTATTATCTTTACAAAATAATATGATAAAGGTATTTTTGCATTATGATGTAGGTCTTTAATTATAGTGGAAATAGCGAAGAATTTTATTTGTCCATTACCTATTTACCTTTATAAATACATTTATATTTATATTGATGTTTAATTTAAAGAAAGATTTATAATATTTTAAAAAACTTGTAAGAAAAAATAGTTTTCTATATAAATTGTATTTGGGAAAGTAAAAAAAGTGTGTGAATAGAAGAAAAAAAATTAAGGTAAATAATATTTTAAAAAACTATTTGCAATATTAAGTATACTTATTTATATAAATATTTAATTTAAACATATTTATAAATAAGTTAGACAAACAAATCCTATTTTATGGATTTTTTTTAATAAGACTCGCATACGATAATACAATTATATATTCAAACAACGTGATTCAGTTCGCCGCTCTTTCTTCACGGGGATTATTGTTTGCACCCGCAATTTCTTGCGGCGCACCCCAGTTTGGGCGCATTCGGGATGCGCCCAAATTGGGTTTTTTTTTCTTTTAAAAAAAAAAAACAATTCCTTGGGCGCAACCAGGGTGCGCCCAAGGTATGGGTGGATTATTTTTATTTTGAAAAATAATTTTTTAAATATTATTGAATCGATTTGGGTCTGAACCGGTTGATCTTGGGCGCATCGTGGTTGCGCCCAAATTTGTTTATATCCAATTTGGATGTCTTGTAGTTATATCCAATTTGGTTATTACTATGATTATATCTTATAGTTATATCTATGGTTATATCATATAGTTATATACTATGATTATAGCTTATAGTTATATATAATTTGGTTATATCTCATGATTATATTCTATATTTATATACTATGGTTATATCATATAGTTATATGCTATGATTATATCTTATAGTTATATCATATAGTTATATCCAATTTTGTTATTACTATATAATATAATCATAAGGATATAGCCAAATTGGATATAGCTATAAGGATATAACCAAATCACATATAACTATAAGATATAGTCATATTATATAAGTATATGATATAACCATAGTATATAACTATATGATATAATATATGATTAAGCATACTATATAACTATAAGATATAATCATAGTATATAATTATAAGATATAACCATAGTGTATAACTTTAGAATATAATATAGGATATAACCATAGTATATAACTATATAATATAACCATAAGATATAATCATAATATATAACTATATAATATAACGATATGATATAACCAAATTTGATATAAGACATATAACTATAAGATATATTCATTATATAGAACTATATGATATAACCATAGTATATCTATATGATGTAATATAAGATATAATCATAATATATAACTATGAAATATAACCATAAGATATACCCATAGTATATAACTATAGAATATAACCGTAGTATATGACCATAAGACATAACCAAATTGGATATAACCATATTTATATGTGATTTTCAAAGGATATAATCATAGTATATAACTATAGGATATAACGATATGATATAACCAAATTGGATATAACTATAACATATAATCATGATATATAACTATAGGATATAACGATATGATATAACCAAATTGGATATAACTATAACATATAATCATGGTATATAACTATAGAATATAACGATATGATATAACCAAATTGGATATAAGTCATATAAGTATAAGATATAATCATAGTATATAACTATAGAATATAACCGTAGTATATGACCATAAGACATAACCAAATTGGATATAACCATAGTTATATGTGATTTTCAAATGATATAATCATAATATATAACTATAAGATATAACGATATGATATAACCAAATTAGATATAACGATATGATATAACCAAATTGGATATAACGATAACATATAATCATGGTATATAACTATAGGATATAACGATATGATATAACCAAATTGGATATAACTATAACATATAATCATTTTATATAACTATAGAATATAACGATATGATATAACCAAATTGAATATAACGATAACATATAATCATGGTATATAACTATAGGATATAACGATATGATAACTATAACATATAATCATTTTATATAACTATAGAATATAACGATATGATATAACCAAATTGGATATAACTATAACATATAATCATTATATATAACTATAGAATATAACGATATGATATAACCAAATTGGATATAAGTCATATAAGTATAAGATATAATTATTGTATATAACTATATGATATAAGCATAGTATATAACTATATAATATAACCATAAACCCCAAACACCAAGACCTAACCCTAAACCCCAAGACCTAACCCTAAACCCTAAAAAACGCTACAAACCCCTTGGGCGCAACCTAGTTGCGCCCATAATTCTGGACGCAATCTAGTTGCGCCCAAAGGGTGTGTGGGGTTTAGGGGTTTGTACTCGAATGGACGAAAACTCCAAACCCTAAAACCCTTGGGCGCAACCTGGTTGCGTCCAAAAACCCTAAATCACAAACTCTAAAAAATAATAGAAACCCCTTGGGCGCATCCACGTTGCGTCCATTTTTATTATTTTTTTTTAAAATTAATTATTTTTTTTAAAATTTTTTTTTTAAATTTCCTTTCTGGGCGCAACGTGAATGCGCCCAAGGTGAACCAGATTTTTTTTAAAAACAAAATTGGCCATGAATCGGTTTTTTTTTTAAACCCGGTTCTTTCACTTGGGCGCACCATGGTTGCGTCCAAGGAATTGTTTTTTTTTTTTTGAAAACAAAAATCCTGTTTTTGGGCGCAACCAGGATGCGCCCAAAAACAGGTGCGCCACCAGAAAATCCGGGTGCGAACATTCTACCCGTTCTTCACATGTGAAGTTTAATTGATGTCACATGCCTTCCTACATAATTGCGCAAACTATATTCGGACATGAATTTTCAATTATTATGTACCCGATCAGCCACGTTTTTCTCCTTTGTTTTATTTTTATTTTTTGAATTTATTTCGAATTCATTTCTGAATAATATTTCGAATCTACAATTTAATTCGAATTTAAGTTGCATTCGTGATTTTTTGTACTGACTTCTGGTTGCGTTTCTGTGAACAGATTCAATTCTCATGGGTGATAACATCGAGAAATCTGTCGCTGAGGTTGCTGGGGCCGGAAATGGAAACCCGACTGAGTCGACGCCCCAAATTCAGTTTGGGAGTGTCTGCCAGCGGTGAATCTGCCAACAGGGAATGTACAAGCAGTGAATCTGCAAGATGCAAACTTGCCAGCGGCTAATCTGCAAGCTGCAATGGTCGGAACTTCTGAGGTTCGTCAGACTGTCCACCCAGCTGCTCTTCAGACTATTGTACCGACAGTCTATATGCCTGGCGCTGTGAACGCTGGCTTGATGCCGGAAAAGTTCGATGGAACTGGCTTCAAGACATGGTAGCAGAAGATGTTCTTCTTCCTGACCACGTTGAAGCTTGAGAAGTATTTGACTGAGGAGAAGTCTGTGATGTTGCCTCATAATACAGATGCATACCTCCTAGCCAGCGTTGAGGCCTGGACTCATGCAAACTTTCTGTGCAAAGGTTGGGTTCAAAGCCGCCTGATAGATCCACTGTACAATGTGTACAGCAAGATCAAGACCTCCAAGGAGCTCTGGACTGCTTTGGAGAAGAAATACAAGTCTGAGGATACAGGCTCGAAGAAATTCGCATTGGCAAAGTTTCTGGACTTCAAGATGGTGGACAATAAGCCCATCATGAAACAAGTCGAAGAGCTGAAACTTCTTACACATGAGATCATTGCTGAAGGGATGTCTATCTGTGAGACGTTCCAGGTAGCTGCTTTCATTGAGAAACTCCCTCCAGGCTGGAAGGAGTTCAAGAGCTACCTGAAGCACAAGCGAAAGGCGATGACTGTGGAAGACTTGATAGTCAGGCTGCAGATTGAGTCAACCAACCGCAAAGCAGATGGGGTTCAGCCTGTTGAACAGAAGGCTAATCTGGCTGAACACAAGGACAAAGGGAAAAAACGAAAGTTCCAACCCCAAAACTCCAACAACTTCAAGAAGCAACCAACTAAGAAGTTCAGTGGGAAGTGCCACAAGTGTGGCAAAATGGGTCACAAGGCTGACGAGTGTCGTAGCAAGGCTGATCCACGCAAGGACAAGGGGAAATCCCAAGCCAACATGACTGAAGGCAGGCTCTCGGATGCAGATCTGTGTGCTGTAGTGTCTGAAGTCAACATGGTTGGAAGCAACCCAAGGGAATGGTGGTACGATACAGGTGCTACCAGACATATATGCTCTGACAAGGGATGCTTCACCACCTATCAGCAGAGCAAGAGCGACGAGCATCTGTTTATGGGGAACTCGTCCACATCCAAGGTGGAAGGTTACGGGAAAGTGGTGTTGAAGCTGACTTTAGGAAAGGAGCTGACTCTCACCAATGTCATGCATGTGCCAGACATAAGGAAGAATCTGATCTCCGGCACTCTGCTGAGCAAGAACGGATTCGCGACCAACTTCGTGTCTGACAAGTTGGTTCTCTCAAAGAATGGGGTATTTTTAGGCAAGGGTTATGTAAAGGATGGACTGGTCAAAATGAATGTAATGACAGTCATCCCAAAAACTATTGTAACTGATGTTTCAATAGAGGCTAAATTCTCCAAAATGAACACAACAAGAGAACCTAGTTCTGTGAGAAGATGAAACTGTGTGATAGTTATTATCTCGGTTTACATCAAAGCCCGGATGGTTCAAGACATCATATTCACTACCTGGTTGAGTAAATCCGATAGCTACTCACTATGGGTGGTTCAAGGCTGAAACATGCTACCAGCCCAGATTTAGTGATTTTTCGACTATACTCTCAAAAGTCTTTCTGTTTTTAAACCAATGTTTAGAATCATTTCTATTCATGTAGGGGATTGTTAGAACTCATTTTAACATGTGGCGCCGGACACTTTTCCGGGCACAATTCCGGTGGGCTCCGACCATTGTCAACACCGGAAAGTGGAAGCATTGGCTTCCTCTACGCGAGCACATTCTCGTAGTGTACTCATACGACAAAAATGATTTCCGTTTGAATGAGAAATGGAGGCCCAAAGTATCTTGCATGAAGTGCAAAACTTGGGAAATGTGGGGGCAAAATTCTTGTCCCACATTGGAAATTTGGAGGTAGAAATACCACCATATATAGAGGAGAAATGGACTCAAGGTTGTGGCCTTGGGTCATTATCCATTTTCAATGGGGAGAGGACCTAGCTCATCAAGCCGAGCCGAGCCGAGTCGCGTCGAGCGAGCAAGCCGTGCCGGGTTGGGCTTGGGCTTCACCTATCTTTTTTTGCCAATCCGGAAGCCCATTGATGACAGAAGATATGTAATCTTCCTCCATTAAATCTGAAGATCTGTAACGTCCTCCTCCACTAATGCAGAAGATCTGTAACGTTATCCTCAACGTTCAAAAGAAGATCTGCAACGCTCTCCTCCTTCCGAAGCTCTATATAAGAGCAGTACACCTCTCATTCGAAGATCATCGAACACCAGCAATCCTCATCTTCCCTCTCTGTTTTTTCCCGAAATTTCGTGTCTGAGAGTACTACACAGATTGGTTCGTAGCCTTTTGGGTTTTTGGTTGCGCAAATCAGAAGTCGTCAAGCAGTTGTATCCTGGGATTCGGAATGCCATCGAACCGTCGTAATACGAGGCGTTTTCAGAATTAAGGAGAGAGATCTCGTTCTCGACTCTGCTTCGTTCTCAAGTTCGGTATAATTTCGTTTATTCACTGTGCGATTTCTTCTTGCAGTTTATGTTTCGATATTGCGTTCCTACAGTTCTCAGTGGGCTACTGAATGTAGAATGGCTGCATTTTATGCTGGTTTTCCAGGTAATTTCCTTGCAATTTTTTTTAATCCTATAGAGAATAAAGTTATCCCACATTGAAAAGTTGAGAGTTTAGTGGATTACTCCTTCTATTGCCAATTGGTTTTAGGATGAAACTCATTGGACTTATGTAATGGGCTAGAGCTTAGTGGATTACTCCTGTAGGAACTCTATTCCTGAATCGAACAGAATTAATAAACTACAATTATAAAATGCACAGAAACTGTAAATTAAACAGCGAAACACTACCGAACAGTAATCGGATTGAATCTGGTTACAGAGGCGAGACGGATCTCTATCCTTAATTCTAAAATCGCTCTGTATTGCGACGGTTCTGTAGCGATCCGAATACCAGGATACAACTGCGATTGCTCTTCTGTATTGCACAATCAAACCTCAGAAGCCTTGCGAACTGCTTTCTATGTGTACTCTCAGACTCGATAAAACAGAGAAGGAGGAAGACGATGTAGTTCAGATGAGACTGAATGAGAGGCAGATAGCTCTCTTATAGAGCCTCTAGTGGAGAAGGTGGAGGAGTCTGTTGCGCTTCAACAGAGTGGAGGAGAAGAAGGTGGAAGACCGAGTCTGTTGCTTAACTTCCTTGGATTCTCTCGCAGAATGGGTCAAAGCAGCAACTGATGGGGTCTTCTGGATCGGCCCAAAAAATAGTGTTGGTTGGCCAGCCCAAGCTATGTATTGGGCCTTGCCCAAGGCCCAATCCGATCCGATCCAACCCGACCCAAGCCCAGCTCAGCCAGCCCGACCCGGCCCGACGCGACGCGACGTGACTCGGCGCGCCGAGATCCAATTTCCTAGTATATATACTAGTGAGTTTATCCCCCAACTTCCAATGTGGGACAAAATTCTATCCCAATATTTTCCCAAGTTATGCATTGCATGCAATCAACTTTGGGCCTCCATTTCTCATTCAAACGGAATTCATTTTTATCGTATGAGTACATTACGAGAATGTGCTCGCGGAGACGAAGCCAATGCTTCCATTTTCCGGTGTTTTCATTGGCCGGAGCCCACCGGAATTGTGCCCGGAAAAAGTACCGGCGCCACATAAAAAATGAGTTCCAACAACTCATTCTATTGCCAATTGGTTTTAGGATGAAACCCATTGGGCTTTAACGCACCGTCTGTCGGCCCATCGGACTTTAACAACTCCATATGCTAAAACTTATCATGTGAAGTTTTGTTGCTAATTTCATGTTGTGAAATTGTGAAATGAAAATGTCACAGAAACTGTGCCTGTTAAGACTTTGAATAGGCAAGGAGCATCTGGTCTTCAAGCTGTTGTAGATGTTGCTGCAGCTATCAAAGCCAGGTTTTATGATATCGGTATGAATCCATGGCTTCTATATAAAGATACATTTTGCCATGTTTTACCTTGTACAAATCGACGTTTACATTAACCAAAACTTCATGTAGGTATCGACGCTGGGGTTGAATCCATGTCTACAAACGCAATGCCAACGGCTTGGGAAGGATCTCTGAATCCTAAGGTAACTAATCATGTTGCTAACTAATCACATTTCATGTATAGAAATATGTTCAAACTTTGTTGTTGTGTGATAGGTTCAAGACTTCAAGAAAGCTCAGGATTGCCTTATTCCAATGGGTATCACTGCAGAAAATGTGGCTGCGCGGTTTGGCATTACAAGAAGAGAGCAAGATCTGGCTGCAGTATGTTAATTTGAAGTCCAACATTCATACATATTTTATTTTTTAGTGTTTTCATTTTGTTAGGATTCTAACGCATTAACGAGAGAAAAACGAAGCAAAGAACACGAGAATTATTTACCCAGTTCGTCACAGAATATGACTACGTACGGGGCACTACTAAGCCAGAGTTTTTCTTAGTATTGTGATAACGATTATAATGATCAATAGGGAATTTAAGCTAATGAACGAAACCCTAATTAGACCCAACACATTTGACTGAATTTTTAAGGTTTGTTGAGTTTATGTATGTTGTTAGGTTGAGTCACATAGACGGGCTGCAGCCGCGAATGCGTCTGGTAAATTCAGAGATGAAATTGTGCCTGTGAAGACCAAAGTAATGACCACATCAGTCTTGAATTATGATTGTACTAAATTTACATTTTAATCCTGATTCTTATTCATAGCTGCATGCTTGCTTTGTTCTATAGATTGTT
Organism: Rheum nobile; assembly: GCA_027886185.1. NCBI lineage: Eukaryota > Viridiplantae > Streptophyta > Magnoliopsida > Caryophyllales > Polygonaceae > Rheum > Rheum nobile. The sequence continues at coordinate 3,498,560 of WOAB01000073.1, forward strand.
GATTCAAAAAGTGGAGAAGAGAAGTGTGTTACAATAATCTCAGATGATGGTATACGCCCCAAAATTACAGTATCGGACTTGGCGAAATTGAAGCCCGCGTTCAAAAAGGATGGGACAATAACTGCTAGTATAAAAAATTTCATATTGGTTTGAGGCTCTAAAATTTGTGTGTCAAGAGAATAGAGAAAGTTAATAATTTCATTATTTAAAACTCACCGTGGGAAAACAAATACGACCAAGAGAAGAGAGAAAGAAAATGATTTTATCATTTTAATCAATAAATAATAATATTAAAATGGACTAAATTCATTTCATTTTCGTTACTATTTCCATAATTCAAATCAAACGGACTCTAAGTATCTACTAACTACTATATTATGGAAAGTATCACCGTGGGATAACCAATTTTCTGTTTTTTTTTTGTTTTCAAATTTTAGTTGACGGTTTAGAGTATTAAGGTAAGTACTAGGATGTGACATGTACGGTATTAAGGTGATTACTAGGATATGACGTTTTTTGAGATTTTATTTCACAGGAAACTCTAATCAAGTGAGTGATGGTGCTGTAGCCGTCCTCTTGATGAAGAGAAGTGTGGCAACACATAAAGGACTGCCAATACTAGGTGTTTTTAGGTGCAAACTAGCTTGTTTATATACTCTAGATATACCCATGTAAATGAAATGGAAATAAAAGAAGAAACTAACATATACTATTTGACATATACTATTTGACATATAAATGCAGGAGTTTTGCTGCTGTTGGTGTAGATCCTGCTATAATGGGTATTGGTCCATCAATTGCAATCCCAGCTGCAGTCAAGGCTGCTGGTTTGCAGCTAGACGACATCGGTCTCTTTGAAATAATTGAGGTGAGCACATTTTTATGTCATGATCATCAAATTAGGGTTAGAAACAGAATTTCTTGAATTACTTGAATTTATGTTTTCTTGCAGGCATTTGCGTCGCAGTTTGTGTATTGCCAGAAGAAGCTAGGCATTGATCGAGATAAGGTCAATGTAAACGGAGGCGCCATGGCTCTTGGACATCCTTTAGGCGCCACAGGTAACAACTAACAACTTTATAAAATGCTTGACAATTTGTGACATGAAATAAGGAAAACTCTAAGTAGCCAGTTTCATTGTGTCCCCCTAATAAATACTAAATAGCTCTTAGGACTCGTTTCGTATCGATACCGGGATATGAGATATCGGGTATGGATATCAAGATATGGGTTTGAGTTATGACTTGTGAGTGATATTTTTTGATATACTCATAATGTAAGAGATCAAAATAATACTATGATATCACTCATACCCATATCATGATATCAATATCCGATAACAAACAACATATATAAGTTTCATATCGATATCATAATTATACCAAATGCATATGGATATGAGTGATGTCCATACCCATATGTGATATCCTGATATCAATACCAAACAAGCCCTTAACTTGTATCTTGGGTGACCAATGTTGTATTTGGTACAGGTGCGCGAAGTATAGCTACCCTCTTGCACGAAATGAAGCGTCGTGGTAGAGATTGTCGTTTTGGAGTGGTGTCGATGTGCTTAGGTCTTTCTCCTTTTCTTACATGACTCTTGATATATATAAAACTAGCTAGTGATTGATTTTTTGTTTGTTATGTTGTGTTTATATGGTGTGGTATCCAGGGAGTGGTATGGGTGCTGCAGCTGTATTTGAGAGAGGAGATGCAGCGGACAATCTTTCAAATGCACAGAAACAAGATTATTGTTTTTTATGAACGGTTTTTCTAATCTGTGTTTATGGGTATATATAGTAACAAGTTAAGTTTGTAAATCATTTTCAAACTATTTCCTAAAGTAGAAATGATAAATCCTTTAAAAAAAAGTTAAATTAATGGGTAAAAATGATTATTGCTAAACATGACGAAACATGTTCAGCAAAAGAAGATAAGAGATTATCATAATCATAAAGCAATTGGTTTATATATTACTAAGATCTTAGTTTATAAACTAATCCTCCATATAGATCTTAGGGTCCGTTTGGTTTTTAGTTTATGTAAACGGTAACAGAATGGAATCGAATATAGTCAACTTTAACATTATGATACATTGAACAAAAAATTCATCTTGGTTTGGGATTTTAAAATTTGTGTGTCATGAAAAAAGAGAAAAAAAATGATTACCTTAATACATATAACTATATCTCCCTCTGTTATATATGCAGTATATCATAGGGAGCATTAAGATATTTGATCGATCATGTGTTAGTTTAGCAACAACTCCTTGTCAATTATAATGTACTTATGTTGCTTATGTTTTAACCTTGTGTGAAACAAAATCTACATGTAAACTCAAGAAGCAATATATGATATCAGTCGGTTAAATTACCAACTTTAGTTTACTTTATATCTAAAACATAATGACACATGATCGATCAATCATTGATACAAATTTCACTGACATTTATGTAATTACACACATAATTGCTTACATAATAAGCACTTATTATTATCCAAATTAACACAATTTGTAGCAATCAGGGATTGTTGTATGATTGGGATTGAGTGGGAGAAGAACAGCACTTGCTGCAGCAGGATCCACTAGGTGGAGGGGTACAACACACGCAAGCAACGCATATAACTTTCATGCTTACACTTTCATCATACCCTGAAACATATACACATATATACATTAATTTGCATCAAAATTAATTTCCCATTTCTAATCAAATTGACTTTTCCATTTCTTAAAAAAAATCATCTTATTAAGATTCGGGGAGAGCAAGTGGCCCTTTGGTATATTGATACATAAGATTTAAGTGTCTGGTGTCGAGTTCTGATACATAATACCTTGATATGAATATAAAACGACCTTTACAGAACAAATTCATTTATGTTAGATGAACGAGAGATGGAGATGTAACCGAGTACGTACCAACAGAAAGAGTAGGCCTAGCTGCGTCGCTTAGATGGACTGTGCTAGAGAAGATCGTAAGGCTCATCACGACAACGATGAGAAGGATCGAACGACGAGAAAACATTGCCATTTTTGTTAATGAAGAACTTGAAATATGTATGAATGTATATATGTAGGTTGTAAGAGAAAGTGTTTATATAGACGTACATGGAAAGTAGATATTTTGATATTGTAATCTTAATTAGGTTGAAAGTTCACACTTTGAATTTAATTATTTGTTTGACCTTGATTAAAAGTTTGCAAGTCGTTCATAATGATTTCACATTTCATACCTTCTACCCTTGAATAATCGGTTAATCACACTTATTTTATTTTTTAAGGTTGTGTTCGACACATGTTTTATGAGATTTTTTGTAGATTGTAGGTTTATAATATACTAAAAGTGTTATTTATTTTAATTTGTAAGGCTGTTTTGGCGCACATTTTAAGAGGTTTTTGTAGATTTGTAAATTTATAACCTACTCCAAGTGTCCACAAATTAACATATTGGCACAAGTTTCTTTGACAGCTTTACATGTACTTTGGTTGTACACTTGTATTTGTATATATGAGCAGTTCTTGTGGACTTTTGGAGGCGTTAGAATTTGACCATTGCTTTGCATATCTATAATCAGTGTTGAATTGTTGATCTACACAGCAGCCATTATTAGCATGTTGTAGACCAAACGTACGTGTACCTAGCATAGTGTTTACATCCATATCGGAAATTAATCGGATAACGTCATCATCCCTAAAGATATTGCCTAAATCTTTAATCTTTAACCTTGATCTTCCCTAAACATATTGTCTAAAATTTTCAACCTTGATGAATTTTGTATCGATTGGATCCTTTAGTTTGAGAAAAAAAAAACTCTAGGTAGAGTTGATCATCAATGTTAAGATTATCTTTTCTCTCTCTTCTATCTATTTATAAATTTTTTCTTTTGATTTTTTTTATGACGAGTTTATCTTTTTGCTATAGGGTTTGAGTCTGGTACTCTGGTTAGATCAGTGGGCAAGATGTTATAAAGATGACCGTTGAGGGCAATATTGTCATTTCGCAGATAATTTGAATAAAAAATGCCTATTTATTACTGTATTAATAAATACCAGATAACTTCCATCTAGAAAATAGCAGATCATATGCAGTAGCCACTATTTATGGAGCAACTCCTTTTTTAATAATAAAAATAATAATCTATAAATATATAAAGTAGAACGGAATGATCAAATAATGCCCTCATTCATTTCATTATGTACATGATGAAGCACTATTTGAAATGAGTGTGAGCCGAGTAGCCCCATGGGCCGACATGCATGAATATTAGGCTTCCATGTCGTAGGCCCAATGAAATGCAACCCCCATCTACACTCATATCTCTTCACTTCAGTTTAAAAAAATGATAAGATATTACATCGGCTCTTAAATGAAAAAGATAATGGTGTAATACCCCTTTTCCAATTCATGTTGCTGTTACAAATTCCAACGACTGTTATGTTGAAAAGTCAAAATGATTGTTACACATGTTGGGAAGGTCAAACGGCCGGTTATACAGCCATGAGCATTTAATTTGTTATTCAACACCTATTATACGACCACAATACATGTTTATCCATGTCAGCCAATTACATTGGGAAAACCCAGAAACGGCTAAAATTAAAACCCCTAATGCTACCGACTTCAAATAAATATTCCTTCCTCCCAGCCTTTCTGTAGCACTACCATCCTTCCTCTCTTTTACCTTTCACCATGTCCCTACACAAACACCAAAACCATGGCGGACAAACCTCAAATTGAAATAAAATGCACACCTCTCAATCAATTGTTTCGAGGTGTAAGATGCGAAATAGAAGTCATGGTATCTCGCAAATGGGATGCACACCTCTCTTAAATTCTCAGGTAACCTCTTCCCTTACTAAAGCATTCACAAAAATATACATGTAAGGGTTTAACTTCATACTATTCCCTTAATTTCCAGGTATGCCACCTCACTTGCTCCATCTAAAGGAAGGATTACCGGTAATACTTCTAAGAAATATAAATCCAAGTGAAGGGCTATGCAATGGTACAAGATTGATTATCACACATTTGGGAGAGTGGATTATTGAGGCAGTTATCATTACATGAAGCAATATAAGAAAGAAGGTATTGATTCCTAGAATAACAATGAGTTCTACAAGTGGTCACTTGCCTTTCATTATGAAACGCAGGCAATTCCCTATCAAATCATGTTATGCAATGACAATAAACAAAAGCCAAGGACAGTCTCTCAATTATGTGGGGGGTACTTACCGAAGCATGTGTTCAGTCACGGCCAACTTCATGTTGCAAGCTCTAGAGTCACAGACCCAAACGGGTTGAAAACTGTCTTGCTTGAGAGGGATGCAAATTTCTGCGGCCACACAAGAAATATCGTATTTAGGGAAGCATTCAACAGTCTCAACAACAAAAATCAGGTACGAATTCTGATGCTTAAATAATGAATTCGTCATATTATATAGTTATACCTAATCTCATTTACAAGCAAAAAAAAGTTTACACACTTCAATTCAACAAGACATGTAAAAAACAAATCCGGAGCAAAGAATAAACCAGGTATGTTGAGTCCAGCTAGCATTTTATAAATAGATAGTATTTGATTTGGAAAAAACTGCATAACTTAGAACATCACTTTGTCAACTCAAACCATGAATAATCTTTACTATTTCAACCCTAAAGACGTTCTACAAACATCGTGCTAATACAATCTTTGTTTCCGCATGTTTCAAATGATAATGGAAATTAGCAACATCATGTGAAACCCAAAATAGAAAAACTAACTATATACAAGATAACGTTACACCACCTCAACCGGGTATAGTACATCAAACATATTGCCATTTAAAATGTATGACTACATCGAAAGAAGGTAAAACACGGAGACAAAATGCTAATAATGACCACTAAATTCCTGCAACAATACTGTCTTATACACCTAATACTTCCACAGTACCCAAAAAGTCGAAACTGAATGCTGAGTTTTGGATTCGACTATTATCTATTAAATAATATGGTTTTAACAATATATGAGTTAAAATAGTAATAATAATGTTATTAATTATTTCCATTTCATTAATATTAGTAGACCAAAATTAATTTTTATTTCAAATTTTAATCTATATTATATGAATTTATAAACTTTTACATTTTTAGTTATATTATATCTCATAAACAACATATGATGTTAACCAACCCAGTGGATGTGACTGATGAAGGACTATCAGCATGCATTAAGCTGATATGATGTCAAGTTCTGATTCATTTGTTTAGTGAAATAAGATAGGTAAGAAAACCTACAGTAAACTTTACATGATTGCTTTACTCCCTTCATATTACCTACTTACCCTCTGCTTAATCAAAGAGATAAGAACTGTGTAGCTTCAAAATGATAGTGAACATAGGACATACAAACTATTGCCAAGCCAATAAAACGACATGATGATTTTTTAATGATTTAAATAACTAGACAATGGAAGTGATTATAATGGGGTATGAGCATGAAAGGATGTGAATCATGAATATATCCAGAACAACAAGGATTTGTTCATGCAGACATAATGACCTCCAAGGAACTACTAAGCACTAAAATTAGACAAACCAAAGCCTAAGGCTTCTAGGATTTCAAGGCCTATTGTCTATATAATTACCTATTGCATTTATAAGCACATAGGGAGAAGCAAAACGATTTGGGGGTAGCCTCCTATTAATGGAACATCTCTAACCTTTGCTGCTCACCTAACCTATGTTTCTAACTCCTTCACTCTCATATTTACTCCCTCGTCATTATATACAATATACTTTAACATATATATAATGTAAAAACTAAATACTTAATAAATCACGGTGGTAATTAAAAGTAAAAGGGTGATCCAAATTTTGTGATGAGGAATTTGTTGCGTTGTTGTGGGTTGATTGTAGGATATTGGTGGGAAGTGTTACCAGCTATGTGTTGGACAATGCACCATGCCCTGTTACTATTATCAAGGGGTGAAGTTGTGAAGTCAGTATTGGTCTTGGCTTTGCCTATGGAGAAGTAGTGAATGATATTGTTTGTTTAAGAGTTTGGGATTTCTGTTGACTTGGGTAAATTTAGAACAACATATACACAACTAACCACAATCAACATTGAAAGAGCTCCGTATAACACAAGTACAGAAACGAAAATTCATATAAAGATTTCCATGCATCGGACATGTCAAAGAAACCAAATAGAACAAGTGACAAATATATGAAATTTCATGGCTTGCCTGTTCAACTATTTCATCTAAATTAGCAGATCCTCAACATCAAACATCAGCTGAACCCTAGAAAAATAAAAAGGGGGAAATTGTGCTTACTCTGCCAATACTGTCGAACTCATCCGCCATAGACGCCACGGCAGCCCTTCTCTGTAGGGCAGCACGCTTGGTCTGCGCGGACAACACCTCATCAGCGCCAGCCTCAACAGCAGCGCCGACGGCATCAGCAACACCAGCATGAACGACGGGAGGCAGAGGCGGCAAAGTCAACTTGGGGTCGGGGACCTGAACTGTTCCCCCTGCCGTAACCCTAAAAAACCACGGAACGGAGAGAAACTGTCGGCGCTTGGAGAACTCGAGCGAGAAGTGGTTCTTGGCATCGTCGGAGAGCAGATTGGGGCGAAACCCTAGAGCGCATGAGCAAATCAGTTTGCTGCCATGAGAGATAGAGAGAGGGAAACGTTAGAAAGAACGGGAATGAAACAGGCAGAAACCAGAGATAGAGTTTGGGGGTTTGAGAGAGTGGAAGAAAACATATCGAGTAATTGAGCAAGCGACATGAAAGGACATTACAAATTGAGTCAGTGAGGATAATTTGGATTAACAAAAAATGCGCGACCGAGCGTCTCTCTCTGGTTGTGCACAACAGGGAGGTACAATTACTTTAATAATGTAAAATAATCCACTCATAAAGAATGTTGTGTTAATTTCATAAAGTGACATAATCTACCAATAATACTTTTATGAGTGCGGTTCCGGTGCGGAGCACTCTTCCCGTGCGGACGTGCGGACATGCACTATAGGGTCTTATTTGTGCACTTTTGCAAAAAAATTGAAAAATACTTGGAAAAAAATTTGAAAAAGAATTTTTTTTTTTTTTTTTGAAAAAGTGCACAAATAAGACCCAAAAGTGCATGCTCCGCACGTCCGCACGGAAAGAGTGCTCCGCATATGATCCAAACTCATACTTTTATATTTACAAAAACCCATCAGTTATTAACTCCCACCGATGCCTTTATTATTTCTCACCTTAATTCAATCCAATGCAGTCGCCAACATATAATGTAAACACCTAAAAAAATTGAACAAAATTATGTAATTAAACGAAACCATACACAAAGTGCGTTTGGATTACGCATTATCTGACATTATAATGCCATTATAATATCGCTTTTTGTATTATAATGTCAGTTTTTGGTATTATAATGTCACATAATACGTAATTCAAACACACCCAAAAGAAATCAAAAACACTCAAAAAAAAAAAGCAAATATAACTACAAAAACAAAAAACAGAATCCTTTCAAAGGATAACTAAATTAATACATATATTATGATATTTGTATAGAAATATATAGCTAAATTAATACATAAATAATGTAAAGTTTATTAAAATCAAACCATAATAACACAAAATGGTAGCATGCCCGTGCATCGCACGGGCATAAAGACTAGTATTTTTACAAAAAAAAAAATGGAAGTTCGCTTTACTATCTCGTCTCCTTCTCGTCGTCGTTGGCAAATCCATTTCAGGAAAAGTACTTCATCGTTGTCTGTTGAGCATAACCAAAAACACAATAAAATTCTCAGCTTATTCGTCAAATTAGGTACGCTCTCGACGACTTGACGAGGTCCATGTTTTGTTTTCCGATTCGATTTGTATTTTCTCTATCAATAGTTATATAAGATTTTTCTTGTTGAATCAATAGCTGGACGGAGAATAGTTGCCGAAATTAACCATGTTTAACAAGGTGTTTGGAAAGCCGAAGGCGGAAACGAGTAGTGCGATTGCCACAATCGGCAAATTGAGCGAGGTTTGTTGTTTCAGTCCGATTATCTGTTCTTTCGGTCTGATTTATTGATTCTTCTTAAGTTCTTTCTTGTAGCTCTTGATTGGAATCTGAGATTATGGAGAAAAAATTACAGAGCAAGGAATTGTTATAAGCTAGCTGCTGAGTTGAGCTGGATGTTAGGTTTTAATCATCTGAGCTGATTTATCTTGACAATGCACAAATAATGAATCTACTGCAATCAGAAGTTGATCAATACTGTAGTGGCTTCAAGTTTGAGCAGTGATTATAAAATTTATTGGTTTCTTGCTTTCAGAACTGGTTGTTTCAATTTTAATTTTTGAATACTTAGTTACTGCATTTGCTTATTCACTGGTTCGTAGATGGAAATAAATTTATTGATGTCCATCCTTTCCCTTCTATAGCTGAGTTAGTCATCATACTTGTGTAGACTCTTGAAATGCTAGAGAAAAAGGAGAATGTTTTAATAAAGAAAGCAGCAGCTGAAGTTGAAAAGGCCAAAGTGTTCACAAGAGCAAAAAATAAAAAGGGTATGATCCAAGTTCCTTTCTTTTTTGTGATTTTTTAAGCGGTTTCGACCATTTTATGTTTTCAAGTTCCCTCCTTTTCTGTGATTCTCTACACTGTTTAGAGGAATTCACAGTTCATTCCTTGTTGTAATCTTTTTGGTATTAGTATATAAAGTATTTAATCAAAAACTCCATGGTTGATTTTGCTTCTGCATTTTCTTGTCAAGCTGCCATACAATGTCTAAAGAGGAAGAGACTGTATGAACAAGAAATTGAGAAGCTTGGGAATTTCCAACTGCGAGTACATGACCAGGTCAGCATGTCTTCTATGGAAATTCTCGGATGTAGTATTTGAACTGTTTGATTTAATTGTATTTTTCTAATACTCCTTGCATACTGTTGTTCTATATTCTCAATTTCCCTTGTTTTTTTTAGGTGATTTTACTTGAAGGGGCAAAAGCAACAACAGATACAGTTGATGCATTAAGATCTGGAGCTGCAGCTATGAAGTCCATGCATAAAGCGACGTGAGTGATATGTTATAGTATTATACCTACACTTCCATTTCTCAGAGTTGGATGGTTTAACTAGGACATCTATAGATTATGGCCTGTTTTTTTTATGGAAACGTAATTCACTTTTGGATAGATTATCAAATCAACATCCCAAGGTTTTGGTGCATATGTCCAATTGCTGGAAAATTTTCTGAGGTTTCTGGGAGTTGAAAGATCCAATACAGTTTGGTTCTTGGACTTGTATTTTTGGTATGAAATGTGGTCTATAAAGTTCCAATATCTTACTCTTAAGAAAATGAAAAAGAAATAGTTGGGTTAAGTACACAAGTCTAATTACTTGAACAGTCAAGTATAAAATATAACTGATGATCATTGTTTGCATGAAAGTATAATGTTACAATATTTTGTCACAGAAATATTGATGATCTGGACAAGACAATGGATGATATCAATGAGCAGACTGAGAACATGAAGCAGATACAGGAAGCACTTTCTGCTCCAATTGGAGCGGCAGCTGATTTTGATGAGGTACATATTGTTGGTATTTCTGGTTTTGTGTCCCCATAATTTCCATAAAAGTTCAAAAGAATAAGAAATCTACTATCATTTATAGGATGAACTGGAAGCAGAGCTTGAGGAGTTGGAAGGTGCTGATCTGGAAGAACAACTTCTACAGCCAGCTACTAGTGCCCCTGCCCAAGCTATCCATGTTCCAGCTAGACAACCTGCACGCACTGCGCCTCAAAAGAACAAAGCTGAAGAAGACGAACTTGCTGCATTGCAAGCTGAATTAGCAATCTGAACTGCAGTTATTAAGAATGTCACCTTGATATGGTCACTAGTGCTGAGGTTTCTTGCCTTATTGTTACTTTTTTAATCATCTTAATAACTGTCTTACAATTAGAGTTGAAGAAGGGTAAAAAGAAATTAACACTAAGCTATGTTGGAAATTGTTTATATACTCATCTTTGTCTGTTCTGTCATTTAATCTTAAGACTATTTGCTGTATTAAGTGAACTAATATGCAATCCTGGTATTTTCTGCAGGTTACCATGCCAGATTGTAGATGTTACGTTTGATGACGATAGATACTATGTAGATATGCAGTATGGTTGAGACTGGGTAGCAATATTAATACACAATCGGGGCACTGTATCGTATGAATTTCTGTATTGATACTTTTGGAGATCTAATTTATGTGTATTATCACAATAATTTGCTAACAAGTAGAATGTCACCATGTTCTGATCTCCTTGATGTTTGACTTGTTGCTGATTAATTGAATCTCAGTATGTTGTTGTCATTATTGATTGAGCTTGAACTGATCAGGGTCGTAGAGCCAGCAAATTGATCTATTTCTGGCACACTCTTTGGCGTTTTTGGACCTCAATACAAGGATTTACAATTTAATTTCAATACAAGGGATTTACAATTCAATTAAGTTGGAGATGAACTCTGCAGTTTCTATGACAGCATTAGGCTAGGTAGTCATTTTCACATTCATCCTGTGGAAGTATTTTTTGTCGATGACTGCCATTTTTGTTGACATACCATGATATCAAAAGAAAAAGAATCTGTAAGGTCTATGGATCCAAAAACTTCCCTCAATCCGAAAATAAAGTGAAAATACCTTTGAGGTGAGATGGTTTGTTTGGTTTATGTTTGTGTTTGTGTTGTGTTTTATCACTTTATGTAATAATTCATATGGAATGTATGATAAGGATACACTACATTCTTGTTTTGATGGATTGTGGAATACATATTTGAGTTGACACAATATGACTTATTAGTTGATAAGAGGGTGACGAGGTAAAATGCTGATGAATAAAGGTGTTGACATAATCTATCAACTTGACCTTTTATACAACTCATGTATTAAATAAATCCACAATATGCAATACTCCCTGAGGGTGAGCGACTGAGCATGGATAGACCCAACTGAAATTTTCAGAGGCTCTGATTCTTGCTCTGGAATTGTTGATTATGAAAATGCTGGTCTTACATCGATTTTTTAATCTTTCATAAACCCATCGTTTAATGGATTTTGCATTGGTAAACTGTTAATCAGGATTGATCAACTAGGACATGTCTAGTATAATGGTTTTTAATTCTTGCTTTCAGAGGTACTTCACATCATTAAACAATTAATAATTTCAAAACATAAAATGAAAAAAAAATCCTCAACATAAAAGTATCACCTTGAACAATTTCCTGAGCTTGTATTGCCTTCTCTTTATCTCCTGAAACAGAATGGAGTTCTACAGCATGTACTCAGAATTCAGCTCTCTTGAATCAGAATGTGGTTGTCATTCCTGAACATAATATAGTTGTCATTCCTGATTGAGGTTGGACTGTTCATTCGCATAGAGCTAGCAAATGTATCTATTTCAGGCATCTCCTTGGACATTTGGATGACTGGGTTTTGGGTTCAGACTTCAGAGAAAGGTAGGAACTTTTCAGCTGATAGTACTGAATCCTGATTACAACCAAATGCATATCAGGAACAAGAATGACTGATTTGCAGAGTTTCATCCATGTCAACCAACAGTACTGAATCCTGATTTGCAAGTTTGTGTGAACCAGTCAAATTCATGATTATTGCAGTCTTAATCAATCAGGTCAATCTCACAAACTCATTTGAACTATTCTCTGTTCTTTATTTGAAGTTTCTCTCTAATTTCAATGAATGAATCCGTATATTTTGAATTGTCCATATGAGTTGTGGTTAATTGATTGATTTGGAATGCTTTGTGCTTGAAAAAATCTCTATCCTTTCCTCGAATAAACTATGGGTCCAATGTGAGTTTTTCCTACACAACACAACAACTGTGAGCTAAGAAGGAAGAAAGACGGACTGAGGATAATAATGGCGCTGAAGCTTTGGAGGACGGTAGTCATCCTGCTCGTCAGAGGTCTAGCCTTTTCCATAATTCTTGTTCATTCTCAAGATCAATCAGGTAAGAAACTTCTTTAACATGCTAGCTAAGTTTATGATATTTGAAGTTCTTGCTTTAGACTCAAGATGATCTACTGAAACTGAGCAGATTGATATGTATGAATTAAAATTGTGTTTTCATGGACTTTGAAAAAATGTTACTGATCTATGTGTGTAGGAAATAGGGATTGGATTAATTATTTGGCTCAAAACATTGTCAAGTAACACTGGTTTTTCAGTAGACAGTTTCAGTCATAACTATAGCCTAAGACTTCAACTGACATTGGCTTGAGCAGGATTTATAAGCATTGACTGCGGCTTATCCAAGGGGGACAACCACACTGATGAGATGACATCCTTGTACTATGTTTCTGATGAGGGATTTATTGAAACTGGGGTCAATATGGACATATCTCCTAATTTACTATCAGGAGGTTTACCAAAGCAATTCACTAACCTTCGGAGCTTTCCCCAAGGGATCAAGAATTGCTATACTCTCAGGCCAGCACAGGGCAAGGGAACCAACTACTTGGTCAGAGCAACGTTCTTGTATGGGAATTATGACTCCAAGAACAAGACACCAGAGTTTGACTTGCACTTGGGCACTGATGTTTGGCACATGGTGAAGTTCAACAGTTCTTATGATTTTGTAGAGAAGGAGATTATATACACACCATCAGCAGACTACTTGTATGTCTGTCTGGTTAATATAGGCCTTGGGACTCCTTTCATATCCTTGTTAGAGATAAGGCACCTAGGTAGCTCCATCTATAACAGGCTTTCTTGGTCTCTTGAACGTGTTGGGAGATTTTACACTCACACAGAAACAAGTGATTTCATAAGGTAATTGCTTTTAATTTTAAAATCCACTTAAATTATCTTTTTAGTGCAAATTGGGGGTACTTATGCATAGCCCATGTGGGTTTCATCTTTGTTACATGAGTTGGGAGTGTGAGGGAACAGGCTCATGTGAACAGAATTGAAATCCGGGTTTTACTTTTCGTGCTCTATTCCTATAGGCTCTTAAGAGGGACGAAATACACTTCTAGGATAGTGTTCGTCATGCCTAAAATCAGATATCCTATTACTCTTCCCATGTTTCTAACAAACTCCTGATTGTGCATTCTTTCTAGCTAAAAGTTTATACTATTAGAATATAATAGCTACCAATGGTTTATACATACTCTTAACTGATTTGTTTCATGATGACTGTATATGATTTAGGTACAAGGATGATGTTTTTGATCGCATATGGGAACCTGGAAGTCTGCTTAACTCAACCACCATATCAACTACATCAGATGTGGATAGTTCCTCCAACTCATTCAAGTTACCGTCTTTGGTTATGAAAGCAGCAACAACAATGAAAAACAAAAATGACCCCTTGGTGATACCCTTAACTTCCTTAATACCAATAGATGGAAACTCCTCCTCGCAATTTTTCATCTATCTCCACTTTGCTGAGGTTATGAAGCTCAGTGCTAATGAAACTAGGGAATTCAAGATTAATATCAATGGGATCATTGACGAAGAGCCTTATTCCCCGTCCTATTTAGTCGCTGAAACCCTCAGTAATTTTGTACCTTTATTTGGTTCTGGGATCACAATTAGCTTTGAGAAGACAGCACGTTCCACCCTTCCGCCCATTATCAACGCCTTGGAGTATTTCATGGTGAAAGAACTCTTCCAAGCACTCACAAATCAGGAAGATGGTATGATCCACTTCCTTTGCTCCTCAATTAGTAACAATGCAGAGAAAATCTAATATATTGTTCCTACTTGGTTTATGATATTGTTAGTTGACGCAATCTTTGAGATCAAGTCAGCCTATAGCTTATCCAAGAACTGGCAAGGAGATCCATGTGTTCCACAGAGTTACATATGGGACGGTGTAAACTGCAGCTTCACAAATCTCAATTCCCCAATCATATTCACATTGTAAGATTTAAGATTATAATGCATAATCATTTTAATTTTTTCTCCTAGACCAGGAATTCAATGAGGGTTAATTTGGATTTTTATTTTTTCTATCAGGGATTTGTCATCCAGCGGTTTAACCGGAAACATTGCATCTTCATTCTCTAATCTTACGTCACTGCAAATCTTGTAAAGCTTCCTTTGTTTGTACTTGAACTACTGTGGCTCCTCTGAATTATTGAAAAAGTCATTTTCACATGCCAGGGATCTGTCAAACAATAGCTTGACTGGGAAGATACCCGAATCACTGGCAAGGCTGCCATCTCTAAGACTCCTGTAAGCTACAGACTCCTCTTCTTAAATCTTCGGGTGATTACTAAACAATTACGTATGCTGATTTACATGTGTCTGATCATAGGAACCTATCAGTTAACAAGCTTACAGGCTCAGTTCCTCTAGCTTTGTTGGAAAAAGCAGAAAAAGGACAGCTCACTTTGAGGTCAGCTTGATCTTCACATTCTAAAACAATATCTTTCTAATCAATTTTTGCTATTTTCTTATGCAATTTTACAGTGATTGCAAAATTGAAATTTCCTATACTAATCTAATTTGTTCTCATCTTTGTGATAGTTTAAATGGTAACCCCGAACTTTGTTCGAATTCAACTTGCATTCCTAGAAAGAAGAAAAGTTTTGTTATTCCTGTTGTGGCATCAGTTGGTGCATTTATAGCCTTTGTAGTTGTTCTTGGCATCCTGTTTCTGATCAAGACAAGGAAACCAGGTATTATATATAGGCTATATAGCTCTGACTGCTCTAAATAAAATTGCACTAAGGTGTCTATTTGGTGTCACAAAGTTCATTAATTGGCAATTCGATCTTTCAGTCGGATCAAAAGCTGCAACAGAGCAAATGGGCATCCCACATCAACTTACTTTCAACAGAAATAATAGAGGGATAGCACGGTATTCATATTCTGAGATCATTGATATGACGAAAGGATTCGAAAGGGAGCTTGGAAAAGGTGGGTTTGGAATGGTTTACTATGGGTGCTTCAAGGATGGCACTGAAGTTGCTGTTAAAAAACTGTATTTTACAGTTCATGGCTTGGAGCAATTTGAAACTGAGGTTTGTAACTTTTCCCTCCAAAAAGCTTCTCCTGGGTACTCAAAATTCTACTTCCTATCTTTGAAAAAATAAGTAGAAACTTCAAAGATTGTTCAGAGTGATTTTTGATAAGTGTATAGCTTAAAAAAAGTGGCAAAATTGTGTTTGCTTCCCAGATTGAACTCCTAATGACAATTTGCCACAAGAATCTGGTTTGCCTACTAGGATATTGTGATGAAGGGGAGAATTTGGTGCTTATTTATGAATACATGGCCAATGGAGACTTGCAAAGGGCTCTATCAGGTATATACTTGGATGATTTCGTTTGCTTTTAATGGGTGTTATTGAGTTCATTCTGGTGGATAAGAAAATCATAACATTTGCAAATCAATACAGCTAATGATGCACAAACTTGGAAGCAGCGCCTTATAATAGCAATTGGTGCAGCACAAGGTCAGCTATACAATACACTAGCCAAGACTTTTCACAGTCAGTAGTTTTTTAGTACTAATCATGGACAACAACAAAATTTGTTTGCAGGTTTGGATTACCTGCATCATGGATGCAGACCCCCCATAGTACACAGAGATGTGAAGACTTGCAACATCTTGTTGAATGAAAATCTTGAAGCCAAAGTGGCTGATTTCGGGGTATCTAAGATTTTCCCAGACGAGCTTAGGTCTCATGTGTCGACCAGAGTTATAGGCACGCCAGGGTATCTTGATCCAGAGTACTTGATAACCGAACACCTGAATGAGAAGAGTGATGTTTACGGCTTTGGAGTCGTCCTGCTGGAGTTGATGACGGGCCAACAAGCAATAGTTAAGAGCGGGGCGGCTAAGATGAGCTTGGTTGACAAGGTTAGACCCTTGGTTGAAATATGGGATGTATGGAGCATTGTGGATCAAAGGGTAAAAGACAGCATACATAACCAGAGTTCAGTGTGGAGGCTTGTGGATGCGGCCTTGTCTTGTGTGAAAAGAAGCTCCTTGGAGAGGCCAACAATGAGTCAAGTTGTGGCAGACTTGAAGGAGTGCTTGGCAATGGAGATGGATGATGCTACATCGCAAGGGAGTTATAACAGAACTAATGATTCAATAGAGATGAGCTTTGCAGTTCCTACAACGGCAATGAATCCAAAAGAAAGATAGTACCCTTTGTATTATTATGTGATGGAATTCAGGATTGATCTGATGAGATTGTACTTCCATTTATCAAACAATCCACCCCATTAACGAACACTAGAAGTGAGTTGCTGAACCCAACCTCTCAGCTGAAGAAGTGTTTAACAATGTCTGCAAAATGTAACTTCTGCATGCAAGATCAAATCTGTACACATCAAAATGAAAGATCCTCATCATAGAAGCATTACCGAGAACAATTTCCTAAAACTTGTTTCAATCTCTTGAAAAAGGAAATGGAGATCCACAGAATATACCCACAGAATTCAGTCCTCTGTTACAAATGTATCAATTATCTTTACAAGGATGTGAGTTAGTTCTCGATAGGACTTAGTATCCGGGTTCAGACATGTGTATGTTCCTTGTCCCTTGTTAACAGCAAAACCCAGAATTTCCATTTTGCCTTTCACAGAAGTAGAGTAGCAATTCATGTGTAGTTTTATCAATTTCCTGAACTAGTATATCAGAACACCATCCTTCCCCTCAGTAAGGCTATTGCTTTCAGCACCTGGTATGGAGGTCCAATGACAAAAACCTGCGTGTATGACTTCAAGTTAGGTAATAGTTCCCTTTTTTCCCAGAAAACTTCCATAATGTCCAAAGAATCACCAGCAAAACCCATAGACTGACCTTGTCGAGGGGCCCTTTGGAACCTCCAAAAAGAATTTCAGCACTGCAAGAATTACATTGAGATTGGCTCAAGATTATAATAATACAAGTGCAAATGAAGTCGTGAGAGACAGAGAGAAAGGGGAATACTCGCAACACTCTTTGATGGATTGGATTTCTACACCTTTGCGGCCAATGATGGAACCCATTTTCCCTTGCGGAACATCGAGGACAGAGAGAACCTCTGTCTCAGGGATTTTTCCATCTACCACAAGGCCATCTGGCAGATGAAAATTAAATCAGATGTAACATGAAAATTAAATCAGAGGTATGAAAACTTATAGCCTACAAGATAAACAATTGGCCCAGCACTGATGAAATTGCCAAAAGAAACATGATAATTGAACTACACAAGCTCATAAAGGAGAACAGTGATTTCAAAGAGAGGCGACACAATGCATTGGAATAGGGACATCAGAGAAACAGTCCTAAGAGTTCATTTACTTTCTACCAAGAAAAAATTCTCTAAATTTCTGCAAGCAATTCATCTCACCGAAAGCATGGAATATTATTCGAGTGTGGCAGATAGCATAGAGGTGAAGAAGCATTTAAAAATCTTACTGATATGATATTAAACAGTTAGTAGGTCTTGTACTTGAGGAACAAACCTGGAGGAGCTGGGACAGCTGGCCAATCAGCATATCCTTCCCTGTCACAGAAGCACCTACAATATAATGCACCCCGAACTGCAAGTTGCCATAAGGACTTCTGATTCAATTTCTCCATTATCTTGTGGTAAATGTAAGGAAGAAAACGGACATCATCGGCAGCAGCAACAACCATCTCCTCGCTGAAGGGCCTATAGGTCCAGAACATGGGATCCTGCAAGTAGCCCGTGAACACAGTTAATTTGTGTTGAAACTATAAAATTGGCTATATGCCTATATATCAATACAATCTATAGGCATGGAATACCCAAACAAGAGAACTGCATATATTAAAGTTGTAGTGTGTTGTTAAGCTAGTGACAGGAACCATAGCTGTCACGTGTGTTAAGGAGCTTTACTGTGGATTTTAGCCTGACACTTCAACACAAGTCCTCAAGTTGGATAGGAAGAAAGCAAGATTTAGGATTTTCCTAAACAAGGTCAAAGAATTTCATGGAGCATGAAGAATTTGACTACTGCTACATTTGGACTACTCTTTCAGGCTCCTTCTGGAGAGGAAGGGGACAAGTTCGTAATCACTCAACTTAGTGCTGGTTAAGTGTTCCAATTTTGTTTCTTCCTTCACCAAAACTTCTCTATAGAGGATAAGTAATTGATGAGCATCACGGAGAAATTTTGTTTAGCACATAGGATACTTCTCTTAGTTCTCTACCATACTCACTGCCCTGGGTAAGTAATTGATGAGCATTGGTTATCTACTTATCTTTGTCAAAACAGGCAAAAGTACATAGAGGGTTCAATTTCTACTGAAATTAGGAATTCGAGCTCTCTTCTGATTGTGAATCCATTCGGTTTCAATGATCCATAACGTTCAAATAATACAGGAGCAAACAGAGATTAAAGTCATCCTTAATCCTAGTAAACTGGAGGTCTTGACTTAAGATAAATGTCAGTAAAAACTTCAAAATCAGAGCAATTGTCAGTCTAACCTCTTTCAAGAGACCTCGGACTTTTTTCTTCTCAGCATAAGAAATGCCTATATTCACAGAAAAGAAGAAACAATCAAGCAAGACAAATAAATGGTAGTTCAATGACGTATGAGTCAGAAAACAGAGGGCATGAAGAAGAATTTTTTTCAACTTTACCACAAAGACTCATTAGAAATACTATTTTATTTTCTCAATTGTCATAGACGAATCTATTATCAAAGACGAAACTCTTAGATGCAAATTCAGCAAGCCTCATTCATCTGTCTCAATTCTCAAACTAACTCCACTTTTCCTCAGTTCATATTTATTATTTACCTTGAATCAGAAAGTTAGAAAGCTATTTTTGATATGAAGAAGAATCTAACCTTAATTATATCAACATCTAATCTTAAATTATCAAATTCAAGAGCACCTAGCCCTTCCATTTTAGCCAATTTAAAAATAAAAAGGAGAGAGATGGGCCAAAAAGATGCATCCGTGTGACATTCACATCTATATACCACATACTATAGAACGCACTTAAGTCCTGCTTCTACAATTATCTTAGAGCATTTTTCTTGACCTAAACTCTATAATTTTACCTGTAATCTTCAAAAAAAAAAAGAAAAAAAAAAGTGGTTTGTACAAGATATCTAGTACTGGCAAAGAGAAGGTATGCAGTTATATTGAATGAAAAAGAAAGCATTAATAATAAATAAAATATATAAGAAGAAAGAAAGCATAATTGAGATGTGAGATGCCATACCACAATAGCGCCGATCTGCAAGGAGGTCAACAAATGAAATGTACTCAATCTCAGATCTAGGTCGGCCTTCCTGTTCCTCAAATAGATTGTATGCTATCTGCACATACATCAAATTTGAAAATTTCAGCATGCTGTTGTCTTTCCAGTATCTGGATCCCAACACATGGGAAAGTATTTACATACATCAATTGAATTCATTGTCTCCATGTGATTATAACTGTAATATTTAACAAAAGAACTAGAATCAGTGAGGTTCAGCTTGCCTATATTGTCCTTGATCTCAAAGAGCTAAAAAGGAAGACTACAACAGAGAGAGGTATCAAACTACACAAACTTTGTTCCTGTTCAATAAACCTAAGCAAAATTGAAGGACTTCGACAACTTAGTTAACCAGGTATCCTCCTCCTTGGAAGCTACATAGGCTGAAACTTCCCTCATAGTGGAAAATGGTGTTCTTTTTTCTTTCACTTGTTCATTTTTAGCATAATCATAAAGAACTGTCCAAAAGCTAAAGTACAATACATGCGACACAGTAGACATTGAGAAGCAAGAATACCAAATACATGCTAGACAATCTGTCTGTAAATCACCTGTGTATCCATCACATTGTGTAGTTTGATGCCAAATTGAAAATATAATGCCTGCATAACAAGGATGAGATAGGGAATCAGGTTTAGTGATATGTACAATGGAATAAGCATGTAAAGCAATATGTATTTCAGATTTCCCAGAACCTCACTGTCACGTTTGCAGTCATGAATAACTTTTGTGACAAGGTCAGATTCAAGCACAGGCTTGCAAGCTTGCATGAGTTTGTCTCCACCTTGAAAAGCATCGATTATGTATACAGCATCTTGAGATGCAATCTAAAAACAACAGGAAGTTGTTAACAAATAAAGTTAACCTTCTAATTCACATGAAGCAAACTAAAAATAGCGTATACCTGCATGATGCAAAGAACTCCATCTCGACTAAGGTCAACACCTTCACAGTCAAATCCAATAACTTGTTCCTTACCAGGAGAAGGGCAAAGAATTTCAGGAGGAAGTTGAGATGGATCTGTGATTATATGAATTGGAACCTCAGACAAGATGTCTTCACTGCCTTTAGCGTTCCCACTTGCTGTAAGAGTTACACCAGTTTTAGCATACATGAAAGGAAACAACAGCTTGAAAAGCATGCCACATAAGCATTGCTCTCAAAAAGACTCATAGCTTTGGTGCACAATGAATGAATACACAAAAATAAGTTAGACCATAAATATTTCCACCTACCAAATACAAATTCAGTAGACTGTGATTTAACTAAACAATATACTCAATTATTTTTCAATTTAACAAGAGAAAACATATCGCCTTAACATATGTGATGTCCAGATCAAACTCAGGGTTCTGTGGGCTTCTCTCTCCAGACAAACTAACCTACCACCAACAGGTGGTAATCACCGGGTATTCCTATCAAAGCTCATTCATGACTCTCAATAATGACATTTCTCCCTGAATTAGTAGAATTAACAAGAAAAACTGTGGCTATGGTATAAATCTTTCTCACTAAAAAATTTCCCCAAATGCCAGTCAAGAATAGTTTCAAAACTCCATGGAAAAGATTTTATGCTTGCATTTCCCCACTGACTAATCTCACAGAAATTTCCCAATAGCATATAGCTGTTCAAGAAAACTGAAATTTCATGCCACAGGATCAAGTGCAGGTATCCTAGAACAAGTTACTCCAAGGAGTCCAAGCACCATATGCAACAGGCATAGACATCATTATCTTCACACAACACTTTTGTGCTCCGTGGACCTCAGGATCTCATGTTACTCGTGTTCTCGATGTTCAACAGAATGCAAATAGACATTTCGACAGGCTCAGAGTCTAAAGATTTCTCATAAAACACCGGTTCCTAATCAGATCCAAGAAGAAAAGCTCATGATTTAGAAGCTCGCGCCTTCAAGGGGAATTCACTTCCACACAATTGAACAAGAAAGAAAATCAAACTACCTCCAAGATTGATCGAAGATCCCTAAATGACGAATCTTAGTAAAGTGAGGAAGATTTATAGAAGAAACCACGCTGCAGGGTTTAGAGAAACTTTTTCGATCCTACTGTAGCGTAATAGGGATTTCCGAACGATTTCGATCGATCGGAAACAAGAAAAAAGGAGAAATATCCTCAATCGCAAACAGGAAGTTCTCAATCAAACAAGAAAACAGAATGATTCACCAGCAAGCAACAGCAGCAGCAACAACAACAAAAAGCAACACAGTAGCACGAGGTATAACGCCGAAACTAATCAAGAATCCGCGCAGAACAACGGAGAAAGACGATGCCGGCATCAGAATCGGCGAAGTTCGTACAAGAAAAACCAAAAATCGAATCGCAAAAAATCAACTTTGAAAGAAAATCCGCACCTGGATTGTTAGGGAGAGGAACGTAAGTTCGGAAGGGAGTATCAGCAGCCATTTGATTTCGCCACTCAGCACAAACAAACACATAATCCGTGCAAAACACCAAGCAGAAGAAGAGCTAAAATGTATGATTCTTGCTCAATGCCTTTGATTTTTCAGTTTCAGCGGTAGAAGAATGGAACTGGGGAGGGCGATTGTACAGATTAAAGACTGCCTTTTATAACTGTCTTTACTTTAGCAGCGATGTGCTGTGTACTGCACAGTTGTGGCGTGACCTTGCCACCTGTGTACTGTTTTCCACCAAGGAACAGGTCAAATTCGTAATTTCAGTCGTGTACTGTTTTTTGTGTTGTATCATTTTGGACCTTTTGGTTGGGTAAGACTATGTTCGGGAGGCATTAAATGGGATTTATTTAAAACTTATATAAAAATTAAAGTTTTACTTGTAATGGAACATCTTTTTTCAAGTTTAAACTTAAATGGAGTTTATTTGTGTTGAATTTAAGCTAGAAAAATAATGTGGGAAAATTTATAGACATTATAAGTTAGCTTAATAAATAGTCTCTAAAGAATACCCCTAAATAAATTTTAATTTATCGAACACATAACAAATTTATTTAAAAATATCAGTTATCAAATCATCTTCAATTTTAGCTACACATTTCAGCTTCAAATTATCTTCAGTTATCAAATCATCTAAGGCTCCGTTCGGCAAAGCTTTTTTGAGATTAACGGAACTTGATTTTTTTTTAAATCTAGTTAATGAATGTTCGGTAAAAAAATGTCAATCTAACTTAGGGAGCTTATAGTAGATTAACGTAGCTTAATTTTTCCATTTTTTTAATGTGACCCCCCTAGATTGTTGAAGATTAATAAGCTGAATTTTACATTTATCTCATTTCAGCTTATAATACTGAACACCAACTATAATTTTTTAATAATTAAGCTAATAAATTTAACTCCAACTAGTCATTCAACTCCAGCTCCAGCTTCAACTCCTATTTCAGCTAGATTTACCGAACATAGCCTAAGCTTCAGCTTCAGCTTGAATAAGTTCGTGTTTGCCGAACAAAGCCTAAATTCGTTTATAACCTTTTCTTAGTGATTATTGTTAGTTAGTTTGTCTCTAAAGGTTATTTTTCTTACAATGCCATCCTTCTTGTTTTTGTTTCTAAAATTACCCCGAACTATAACTTATTGCAGAAATTTAATAAACCACCCTTTTTTACCACTTTTTGCACAAAATCTCTTTTATACACAAAATTGCTTTTTCAGAAAATATTCACCACTTTTCTATGAATAAAAAGACTCAATTTATATTTTTGAAAAAAATAAAACCTAAATTTGGCGATCTTATAAGTTTTAAAATTTTAAAAACGTAGGTGGCTATTCATATTAAGGAACTTTTAAATAATTTATCCTTTCTTAAACTTTCTATAAAGTTTATCAATAAATTTAATCTAGGTAATCTACTATATATCTATTAAAGCAGAATACCTTCTACGCCACGTGACGCCCCCAAAATGAACCAAATTTTACTGTTGTCATGTGGCATCACGGTAATGAATTTGTCACGTGTCAAGCTCTCATTTTTTCGTTGGTTTTTCAAAAATCAAATAAAATCAAAGAAAATCAAATATCTGCCCATATTAGCCAGATATGCATATAATATGAATATTTTGTATAATCTATTCTTTCCAAAAACGTAGCAAATAATATTCTCATCCATATATTTTTTGTACGTAATCTACTATATATCTACTAAAGTAGAATATCTACTACGCCACGTGGCGCCCCCAAAATGAACCAAAATTTCTTGCTGCCACATGGCATCACGATATTGAATTTGCCACATGTCAAGCTCTCATTTTTTCGTTGGTTTTTCGAAAATCAAATAAAATCTCTGTCCATATTAGCCGGATATGCATACAATATGAATATTTTGTATAATCTATTCTTTTCAAAAATGTAGTAAATAATATTCTCAGCCATATATTTTTTGTACGTAATCTACTAAAGCAGAATACCTACTACGCCACGTGGCGCCCCCAAAATGAACCAACAATTCTTGATGCACCTGCACCACGGTATTGAATTTGTCACGTGTCAAGCTCTCATTTTTTCGTTGGTTTTTCGAAAATCAAATAAAATAAAATGTCTGCCCATATTAGTCATATATGCATACAATATGAATATTTTGTATAATTTATTCTTTCCAAAAATGTAGCAAATAGTATTCTCAGCCATATATTTTTTGTACGTAATCTACTATATATCTACTAAAGAAGAATATCTAATACGTCACGTGGCGCCCCCAAAATGAACCAAAATTTCCTGCTGCCATGTGGCATCACGGTATTGAATTTGTCACGTGTCAATCTCTCATTTTTTTCATCGGTTTTTCGAAAATCAAATAAAACCAAAGAAAATAAATCTCTGCCCATATTAGCTGGATATGCATACAATATGAATATTTTGTATAATCTATTCTTTCCAAAAACGTAAAAAACAATATTTTCAGCCATATATTTTTTGTACGTAATCTACTATATATCTACTAATGCAGAATACCTACTACGTCACGTGGCGTCCCCAAAATGAACCAAAATTTCATGTTGTCATGTGTCATCACGGTTTTGAATTTGCCACGTGTCAAGCTCTCGTATTTTCGTTGGGTTTCGAAAATCAAATAAAATCAAAGAAAATAAAATTGCTACCCATATTAGCCGGATATGCATACAATATGAATATTTTGTATAATCTATTCTTTCCAAAAATGTAGCAAACAATATTTCTTAGCCATATATTTTTGTACGTAATCTACTATATATCTACTAAAGCAGAATACCTACTTCGCCACGTGGCGCCCCCAAAATGAACCAAAATTTCTTGTTGCCACGTGGCATCACGGTATTGAATTTGTCACGTGTCAAGCTCTCATTTTTTCCATTGGTTTTTCGAAAATCAAAGATTCAAAGAAAATAAAATCTATGCCCATATTAGCCGGATATGCATACAATATGAATATTTTGTATAATCTATTCTTTTCAAAAACGTAGCAAACAATATTCTCAGCCAGAAATCTAAAGAACCAACTTGTACTCCGCTAAGCTAAGAAATTAGTTAAAGACATGAAACATTTCACTTTGATTAAAACTATTATGTAGTATCACATAGATTTTTATATAAAATTAGTTTTTTGTAAATTTTATCATAGAAACAGTTCAATTTTTTTTCCGCTCGGATAACATAATATGACTTCTATTTAACATTCAACTTTGGTTTGGAGAACTATAGTGGTTCAATATTGGTTTTGATTGTTATTTTTTTTCTTATAGTATGATGTTTTTTTATGAGTATTGATGTATAAAAATTAATCATCTATAAGTATCACCATATTTCACTCTATAAACTCTAATGTCATGTTACTAAAAAAATTATATTTCACCACCATTAATTCCTCTTATTTGTGGGAATATTATAAAGTTCTTAATTTGACAAAAAACACACAGATTCAATAAGGTACATCTGATTATGATATCCAAAAAACAAATGAATTTTTTGAATATGTATTAAGCATGGGTGATGCCGTGATGGTATTGTAGGTGATGACAATGATGGAGAAGCACAAATACAAATTCCTGATGAACTATTGGTGAAGGATTATGACTTAGATCTGATTTCATCAACTGTTAAGCGTGTTTATTCATCTCTTTTGGACAATCAGTTGTTTTCGAAATACTTTGAAGAACGGGCAATTCTTGCACCAATACACGAAGATGTAGATTGAGTTAATGAATATATATTGTCTTTGTTACCTAGTGATGAGAAAGTTTATCTCAATTTGGATATCATGTGCAAGACATGTTTTATTATAGACAGCGATGCAAGTGTTTATACATTTGACTACTTGAACAGTATTAGATGTTCTGTTGTCCCAAATCATGTACTTAAACTTAAGGTTGGAGTCCTTATTATGTTGCTTCTAAATATTGATCAGTCATCAGATTTATGTAATAGGACAAGATTGATAATCATGCAGTTCGACAGTCATGTCAAACAAGGAAGAATATTGCAGGCAACAATATCGGACAAGTTTTGATTCCTTGCGTGCTCATGTCACCATCAGACACTTCATACCCATTCAAGTTTCAATGAAGTCAATTTCTCTTGAGTGTATGTTATGCTATGACGATAAACAAGAGTCGGGGCCAATCACTTGCAAATGTCGGTTTGTATCTTTCACACCCTGTTTTCACTCATGGCCAGTTTTATGTTGCATCATCGAGAGTTACCGACAAGAAAGTTTTGGAGATTTTAATATGCGACAAAAAACAAAAAAAGATCTAATACTACAACCAATGTAGTATACAAAGAAGTTTTTCATAATTTGTAGCAATTTTGAACATCTTACGAGATTTTATGTTTAGGGTTTCATTTTCATGTATTAGATAAACATTTTGATTACGCTTTACCATTTTAGTAGTATTAATGTTAGGGTGTGGCTATCCCTGCTTCAAAATTAATTAGCCAATTTTTACTATTTATAAAGTTTATGGATAGTTTTGCCTCTCCTTCGATAATATTTTGTCAATCTCTTTAATAATTTTTTATATTATCATTTATCTACTTCTATAACAGTTCTATATCGATTAAATATATAATTTTGATATACTATTTTTTTAAATGTAAGAAAAAATAAATAAATCTCGTGCAAGGCACGGGTACTACACTAGTATTTTAAATTAAATAGGGAAAATGGAGCTTTTATCAAAAGTGGTAGATTTCTAAAGTTCAAATAAACGTATTGTTTGTACGAAAAAAGTGTAACATAAAATGTGTAAGAGGTGATATTTTATAAGGTTCCTCCAAGAGATTATTTCTACGAATAATAAAAATTGTATATTGAGAAAATGACCTTAAGAGTTTGGATAGTTTCATGTATTCGTCTAACATGAAAAGGTCCAAATAATAACTGTTGGGCCTCGTTTTTTCGGCCCATTGGATCGGCCCAATAGCTTGAACCAAAGCTGTCTTCTAGAAGATTCGGTCAGAAACAACCTTCAGAAATCT
Organism: Rheum nobile; assembly: GCA_027886185.1. Lineage (NCBI taxonomy): Eukaryota > Viridiplantae > Streptophyta > Magnoliopsida > Caryophyllales > Polygonaceae > Rheum > Rheum nobile. The sequence continues at coordinate 3,526,248 of WOAB01000073.1, forward strand.
TGGTCCGATCAGTTATAGCCTCCAGAGATCTCGGGACAACCAGTGGTCAGAGCGACGACCTCCGCAGATTTCGGAGCGACCAATATGCAGCTAGACGACTCCCGCAGATCTCGGACGATTTTAACCGACCCATGTGCAGGATAACGTCTTCCATGAATCTCGGGCGGATTTGCTAACGGATTCAAGCCAAAAACTAGTATATATATAGAAAAAACTATCTTGTAACGGGACATGATCAGTCTCATTCAATTCAAGCATCTTTCTAACATTGCTTTACTCAAGATAAGAGATCATTCTTGTGCTTAGTCTGTTATTCCAACATTGAAGCGACCGACGGCTAAATTTATGTATTTGATTAGTCTCTCCTTCTAGGGAGATAAGTTTATATTACATCCGTTTAATCTCATTCACTTGATTGTTAAGTTGATTTGGATTATTTAGATATTATTGATCTTATTGTTGTCTGGTTGCCCTTCTTTAAGCGATTCAGGTCGGTTCGATCTTTTTCGCCCAAAACAATTTGACGCCCACCGTGGGGCATCTAGCCAATCAACGATCCAATCCATATCCAGTCATGGTCGGTTCCGGGATCCCCATGGTCACCGCTGAAGACCAAGCTCAAACCAACCTCTCGGTCGTAGGTCAAACCGAAGATCCCGCCGACCAACCAATCTTAGACACTCGAATCCAAGAATTAGCAAAAAGCATGAGCATCCTCCAAGAGGAACTGGCTCAGCAACGCCTAAGAACCGAAACCCTAAGTATCCAATATGAAATTGAAATTACACGACTAATCCGTGAAAATGAACTTTTGAAATCGCATGTGAATTCGGCCGCATCGGTCCCAGGGGGATCAAGACGCGTAGTCAACACTGAAGGCCTCCAAGCACGTCTCAACATGAATGGGGCAATCCCGACGTTATGGCTCTGGTCACTCAGAGTGTCGTTCAACCCATTGGTATGTTTCAAACTCTTCCAGTCAGTACTTTCATGACTAACGTTCCAGTTTCCGCGACCGAGCCCACCGAGACTCGAGTAGCCCCTCCACAGGTTGCCACACCGATGGATCTCCAAACCTTCATACAACAAGCCATCAATGAACATATGAAGGCCTTAGACGACCGCCTCGCTCAGATTCCAGGAGTCCCGCAGCCGATCGAAAAGGAAGCAATCAACAGATATGAAGACTCGTCATTCGTAGAGGCAATCGCTCGCATCGAGATCCCTAAAAAATTCCGCGTCCCCAACATTCCCAACTATGATAGGATCGGGGACCCCGACGATCATATCTCTATTTACAAACAGAAACTAATGACTATCTCCATTCCAAGAGGGGATTGTGAAGCGGTCATGTGCAAAATCTTTGGCACGACCCTTGCAGGACCCGCACTAACTTGGTTCATGCATATGTCGCAGGGTTCGGTCGCTTCATTTGTCGATCTGGTCAATTCATTCAAAATCCAGTTCGCCAGCAGTCGAAGACTGGAAAAGCAATCAAGCGACATATACAGAATCGTGCAAATGTATGATGAACCCTTAAGGGATTATCTTAACATGTACAACAAAGAGAAGGTTGCGATCTCGCATTACGACGTCCCAACGTCTATTGAAGCCTTTCGTCGGGGATCGATCAGGGGCAGCGGACTCTATCGCGAGCTAACCAAATATCCATGTCGAAGCTTCGAAGATGTACAAGCCAAAGCCATGGCCCAGGTCAGACTAGAAGAAGACAAAGAGTCCACAAAAGACGACCAACCAAACTGGAACACGACCCATTGGGAGTCGTCTTACTTTTGAAAACTTATACTTTGTACTTCATTTAGATTCAGTCGATTATACTTATTCAACTATTTACTAACTTAAGCATTGGAGGGCCGTTAGCCTCACACCCAACGGTCACCCTTTGATCTTTTCTATACTTTTCAAGTGTCTTCAACAGGAACACGACAAGAGACCTCAAGACAAAATCAAGTTGATCAACATACACAAAACACAATCACATATAGCGCTTACACATTACACGATCGATCGGTACACAAGGAATAGATGAACAATAATACGACACATTTTTACAAGACTTGTCCTGATTAAGGTACACGTCTTATAAAAATACTATGACGCTCTTCCATGGAACTACACGACATGTCACACTCAATTACAAGTCTACTCGACCAACGTCACACGACTTGACCAGGAAGCGACTGACGAGTCCACCTGCAAAACAAAGCAAATGACAAGCAAGGAGCGGTCTCCTGACCCTTGGTCATCACAAGAGACGCCCTCAGTCGTCTTCACACGATTATTGGCTGTATTAAGCTGACTCTCATCTTGAGAAATACACATGTCGGCCCCGTCGCCAGAAGAGAGAGAACTTATAAAATCAAATAGTCCCATCAATTGACGCTCTGGCCCAGGTTAATTTTGGGGCAATTGTTGGGCCTCGTTGTTTCGGCCCATTAGATTGGCCCATTGGATTATCCCAATAGCTTGAACCAAAGCTGCCTTCTAGAAGATCCGGTCAGAAACAACCTCTAGAAATCTTGGTCCGGTCAGTTATAGCCTCCAGAGATTTCGGGGCGACAAGTGGTCAGAGCGACAACCTCCACGGATTTCGGAGCGACCAGTATGCAGCTAGACGACTCCCGCATATCTCGGACGATTTTAACCGATCCACGTGCAGGATAACGTCTTCCATGAATCTCGGGTGGATTTGCCAACGGATTCAAGCCAAAAACTAGTATATATATAGAGAGAAAACTATCTTGTAACGGGACATGATCAGTCTCATTCAATTCAAGCAGCTTTCTAACATTGTTCTACTCAAGATAAGAGATCATTCTTGTGCTCAGTCCGTTATTCCAACATTGAAGCGACCAACGACTAAATTTTTGTATTTGATTAGTCTTTCATTCTAGGGAGATAAGTTTATATTACATCCGTTTAATCTCATTCACTTGATTGTTAAGTTGATTTGAATTATTTAGATATTACTGATCTTATTGTTGTCTAGTTGCCATTCTTTAAGCGATTCAGGTCGGTTCGATCTTTTTCGCCCAAAATAATAACATATTTTCAAAAATTACGAATTAAATAAAGTATCTATAAAAATTTAAAGTCTAGTTATGAACCAAGCACATATAATTTGTACAAGTTCGTGAAAATAACCTTAAAATTATCCTTTTGTTTAATTTTTTTTTTTAAGGAATCATGTAGGACAAAAAAAATGAACAGAATTAGCTTGTTTCAATTTATTTTGTTGTCTATACTGTTTAGCCGGGTGAATGGCCAAAATAGATCTATACGCCGAATGAATACCGTATAGACGTGTAGTTCATTTAGGAATCGTTTAGTATATATAATACATGAAATTGGAATCAGAAATGGATATGAGAATGATTGATACTCATTTCCTGTTTAGTATGTAAAAATAACCCGAGATGAGTCATTCCATGAATCACTCATACCCTTCATTTGATTCCACACCGAAAACTTGCGTTTCATCCATTCCAACACTTTTGCTGCAATGTTAAGCAGATGGTGCGTCCTCCACCACTCTTCATATTCAGTTCTTCAAACTTCTTCTATTTTCTCCTCCTGTTTGAATTTTTTCTTATCATTTTCCTTGTTTCTCCTTCATCCCACATATCTACTTCTCTTACGTGTTCAATTTCTTCGGCAATACATCCCCTCGTTCAAAATACCTCTCTAGTAGGCAAGATTTTTGTGTTCTTCACCTCCGTCTTCTTCGCCGCTTGCTACTAACAGAGAGCAAATAATGGGTGAGGATTAACTGGTTATGTTGGCGATTGGTATCTTTTCCACCCCAATATCTTAATTTGGAACATTGCTCTCAAGTTGCTCTCTTTTCGATCACACTTCCAATCACTCAATTTGAAACACTTAGGCTATGTTTGTATTGAGGGATTGAGAGGGGATTTGAAGGAAGGGGAAGCAAGGGAATTGTGTTCTCTTGTTTGATAAATTTTATGAGGAAAGTTGAAAAGATTTTAACAAAAACAAGGGGGAAATCACAAGAGAATTGAAGGGAAATTGAATCCCACCAAATTGGTGAAATTTGGGTGAAAACTACAAATAGACCCATTCAAAATTTAAAAAAAGAAAATTAACATCAACTAATTTTCATTTCCCTCCCTCTTAAAATTTCCTTCTATCCAAACAAGAGAAAAAATTGAAATCTTTACCCTTCACTTCTCATTCTCTCTCTTTCTTTTCATTCTCATCATTTTTTATATTTTTCTTCCCTTCCCTTTCTACCCATTAACCATTTGTCAAACACATTGTTAGGATACTAATTTTGAATGCACAGTGGAGCAAAAACAAATAGGATAGCGTCTGGATCTTATCAATGGTGGAAGGGTGATTTGGGGGGTGTTGGTGGCTAGAGAAAGTTGTGATGGAAGTTCTTAAATAAAACCCTAATTTGATTCATGGGTTTTTACCAAACAATAATCTTCGGGAATCATTTAATCTGATTTCTCATTCCATACTGATTTCAAAAATTATACCAAACGAGCTCTTAAAGAGTTAGATTCTTCCACTCACAAACGATTTCATATCATTAAGAAGAAACTTAAATTTCTGAGCATTGTATTTTTGTTAATTTTAAAGCTATGACTATCTTTTATTTATTTATAAAATGTGATTATTTCAAAAAAATCTATGGCTTGAAATGATCAGCAACCAAAAAAATGATTTTTTAGATCCAATTTATTCAGTTTGAGAATTTTAATATCAGAATTAGTAGATCATGAATTCGTGGCACCAAACTATCAAGGAGGAAATTACCTCACGGCGCACCCTATCGACTCGTTCTACACAACAATCTAATAGGTTGATAATCTTTGATGTCGGATATACAACATGTTAACTTTCAATCGATCAATGTCTAATCCTTCGATGTAACAAAAGTTAGTGAACATTGCACAATATATGCTTGCCAAAAAGATCATAGAGCAATTTTCAAGATTTAATCCTTTGACTTCAGTCATACTATACACGTTAGAGTGTTAGACAAAAAAGAAATTAAAGGGTTTTAGAATTTTAACAAATTGTTGATTGAACAACTAAAAACATTACATTTAATTTTAGGTACTTATCACGTGAGAATGATATTTCACATGGAAAATGAAAATAAACTTTCACGTACTCTTAAATGGGTTGTTATCTAAGGGTGAAAATTAGACTTTTATAACATGACCATTTAAATAAAAGTCTAATATTCGCCTTTGAATGACAATGTTGATATATAACATCAACCTTTTTTTTTCTTTTTAGGCCAATATTTTTTTGGCCCAAACCAAAATTTTATATGTATATTTAGTGCAAATATTATGTACATTCATGTCAATTTGTATGTATATCCACACCGGCGGTGACCGGTGAATATTTTTTTTCGAGCCATTTTTTGCTAATTTTTTCTAGTCAGGACCAAAAAAAATTATGCACATTCAGTGCAAAAGCTATGCATATTCATACCAATATGCATGCATAAATACGATATATGCACATTTAGTATAATTTAGATATACTTACACGCAAAATGTATGCACTTTACATGTCATACACACGATTTAAAACTCGTAGACACTTTTTCTTAAAAAACATATGTACACACAGGGACGGACGCAAGATTTTAATTCAGTGGGGGCGAAAGTAAACTAGTATTACAAATAAAGAATTTGGTTCTAGTAAAACGACTTCTTAGAGTAAAACGAAAGTACTATTAAGGGCCATTGAATTACAAATAAATGAATGGTTGTGATTAAAAGTAATTGGATGCATGTTTATATGGTGGAATTGAACACGCATGATTTCCATTAATTTATGGATTTTTTTACCTAAATTATAAGAGATCCTACCCTTCCTTTTTTATTTTATTCTCTCCCTCCCAGTTAATATCGATCTCGATTGGAATCCTCTTCGACCTCGACTGAAATCGTCTTCAACTTCCGACTGGAATCGGCCACAGAGGAGGGCTTCAACACGCCGCCGGGCTTCAACACGCCGCCGCCGCCTTCGACCTCGACTGAATCGTCTTCAACTTCCGACTGGAATCGGCCACATAGGAGGCTTCAACACGCCGTCGTCTTCAACTTCTCTCCCTCTATCAATCCATCCCCATCTTCACGTCCTTCACCCATAAACTCATCTCGCTGAATTCCTTCTCGGAAATCTCAGCGACCTCTCAGTTAAAACGCCATATCTTTTTATTTACAACTCCGAAAATTCTCCAATTTTGAGGGACGAAATTAGATTTCCAGATCTATCTCTGGGAGTTGGAATCACCTAATTCCGAGTCCAGACGAAAGAGAACGAGCCAGTTGAAGTCACGCTAGATTTCTGGAAAGTTGCTGTCAATTCCTTCCCGAAAATCTCAGCGACCTCTCAGTTAAAATGCCATATCTTTTGATTTACAACTCATAAAATTCTCCAATTTTGAGGGACAAAATTAGACTTCCAGATCTAACTCTGGGAGTTGGAATCACCCAATTCCGAGTCCAGACGAAAGAGAATGAGCAAGTTGAAGTCACGCTGAATTTCTGGAAAGCTACTATCAATTCTTGCAGAAGTTGAAGTGCAATTCGACAGGGCACTCCGTGGTATCTGGGTTGAAACTTTCAACATCAAAGGAGAATCATGAATGTAAGTTCTTACTACTCTGAAGAAGGTGTTATTGTGTTTAATTGACAGCTTGTTCTAGGAAGTTTCAGTTTTGGTGTTTTGGGGTATTGTTTGTAATTAATATTCAAATTGTTTAATGTGATATTTGATGTGGCTAAAATATACCCGCAAGTGTACGGGATCAGTTGTAGTAGTCAAGTGTCGATCCCACAGAGACCAATGTAATATTAATCGAAACACTATCAATGAACTAGGCCAAGAAAATGGGAATTGATGAAATCTATAATTAAGCTAACTAATAAAAGCAAATAAAACAAGATAAAATCAATGGGATAAATGTGTCTAAGGTTAAGGATCACCGCAACGATGCTTCAGTAAATAAAATCACAATCTGTCTGAATCTAGTCCAAATTATTTGAAGGTAAGTCATCTAAGGTAATCTACTAACTCCTCTCAGACGATAATAGATGTGTCTGAACTAAACTAACAATCGCTCTCGCGCAGAGCTAATCTCATTCAAACCCATTAACGCACTTAGAGTCTAGAGATAAATTGAGATAGCATCCGCTCTCGCGCTCAGCTAAATCAACTCAAACCTAGAACATCTATGACGACTTAGTATCCTCAAGAGTAATTAAGTTGCTCTCGCACAAATAACACTCAGGTTCGATTCCTATGGATCTAGTAGAAATTATCACCTCTCGGTCTCAAACTCTACCTGATTACTTACTAGCATTTTCACCTCTCGGTCTCAAACCCTAATAAGATCCAATTCGCATAAGCTAAAATGGGCATAAAGCATCTAGGATCGAATCAAATATTATTTCAACTCAGGCAAAGAAATAATTCTAATTACATATGCATCGTCGGGATCACCATAACCCTAGAACTAGGAATTTAGCCAAGCATGATCGAAGATATAATCAAAAGATTTAAACTAGCCATCAACATATATGAATTAAGAAACAAACAAGGAGATAAGAAAACTTAATCTCAATGATGAAAATAATCCAAATTGATCCAAGCTAGAACAATAAACACCGTCTTCAATCAAACGAAGGCACAAAAATCCCTTCTTGAAATATCCCCTGTACGTATGGCTGTGAAGCTCAAAAAAACAAAACTAAAGCAAAGCTCAATACTAAAGAAAACCTAAACTACGGCTACGTCAGAAAAAAAGAAAATGAAAAACTCTCCCCCCTAAAGCTACGTAACTCCCTTTGAAAAGTCAAACTAATCCCTTCTCTCCTCCACCAGATTCCTTGTTCCAGTGGGCTCGTGCCATCCAATTCAGCATACCATGTAATGGGCCGGCCCACACATGTGAAATAACAGCAGCATCAGTAGTTTCGACGTTTCGAGATTGTGTCCACACGGGCCTGATATTAATTAGCAACAGGATCGGGCCTTTATTTGGCATCTTCAACAATAGACTCGTATCGCCTCCAAATTTGCACCTAAAATACCTGAAATCACAAAAGTACGAGTGTAGACTCCGAATACAAAATAATGTGAAATTAACTATAAAATATATAAAATATGCATGTAGATGACCTAATCTAATATGCAACTAGACTCCTAAAATATGTATAAAATGGATGTTATCAAATCCCCCAAGCTTAAACTTTGCTTGTCCCAAGCAAGTACACAACTAATGAGTCCACAAAATATGCCAAGGTTGTTTCAATCCAAGAGACAAGTGAGCAATGACCATGAAAGTCCAAACAAATGACAACTTCCTTCCTAGGATGCTTCTCAATCAATGACAAGAAAGCATTAGTTCTTCTACTCTAGACCTCACCAAGATAAATATAAAGTCACTCACACTCATGTGTTTATGATATGTGTTTCACTCAATTCTCTACTTTGAATGCTAACTATCATAAGCTTGCAACAATATTTAGATCTCCACTGCTAGAACAATGCAAAACACAATCATGAGACATTCAAATAGGGTTGTAATGGGGCCAAGGTATTAACATAGGACATGGATAAATTTTGGCCATGTGGTGCTAAATCCAGGGAAAAGAACTTCACTAAAATAACACCAATCATATACTGATTTTACAATAAACTCAACTACAACCCAAACTAAGGATTCACCATTCTATTTTATGGGCTTCTTTTCTTCTTCTTCATTCTTTTTCTCTTTTTTTTTCATCATTTTTTTTTGAATGAAGAAGAAGGAAGCAAACTTTGATGAACCGAATGATATTGAACCTTACAATCAATTCTTAATGATCACCCAACAATTTATGCAACTCCCCTAAGCTTAGTCCATGTCCACACTAAGCAAACTAAAATTCAATCCCCTGGATGGGAAGGATATATAAATAGGCTCGGATGCTTTTGTGAAGCTTTCAAAGAATAGGCTTTAAGGCTCAAAGGGCTTCAAGAAGAAGGAAATAATATTAGGGTGGTCAAGGATAATATAGGCTCATGAAAAATAATGTCTCAAAAAAAAATGTAATGCACATTAGTCCTATATGCAGTCTCGAAGAGGTATTGAAGCAAGTTCTAGAGATAACAAGCAAAGAGATATCACACAAGAAAATAAGAGGACATATGTAATTGTAGTCCATGAAAGGTTAACAAGCTCACCGGGACATTTTGTCTAGAGTATCGGTCCTAACACATCTCAATCAAAGTCCACATGCTCAAGTCATTGTCAAAAGTTTGATCAATCATATCATGCTCATAATGCAATTGCAACATTAACAACCAATGTGCATACCGTTATAAGGACCCACAAAGGAATAAACAGGGGAACAAATCCAACATCCAAATGCAAATATGCTATGCAATGCAAACATCCATATGCAAATATGCTATGCAATGCATGGAAAAAAAAAATGAAAAAGAAACAAAAAAAAAAAAAAAACTAACACTAAAATGCAAACAGAGTCTACACATGGAATTATCCATCTCCCAAGCTTAAATTCTACATTGTCTCCAATGTAGAAATATAAGAAAAAGGAAGAGAAACTCACCAAAGAAAATCAGATATCTCAGGCATCTTCACATTATGCTCCGGGGTTGTCAAAAATTGGTACAAATGCAGAATAATTTCAGCAATATCGTCTCTTCCCGTAGCACTGTACACAAAATAGGCAACACAAACCCAAACACAAGACTATGTATCCAAATAGTTAGTGGTAGACCTAAGAAATATGATTCATGCTGAGACACATAATGAACTACTTCAAAATCAGTCCAAACACAAAAACATCACAAATACATCCAGAACACCACAATATATCCGATCAACAACAGAGAAGCCACTCATTGTGGTGTTCTGGGGCAGTAGCAGCGGTGGGAGAACAGTAGCAGCAGCGTGCTCGCAGCAGCAACAACAAGAAAGCAGAGGAGTGGATCGGATCTGGACAGCGGTCGAGAAAGAGCAAGACAGTGGTGGCTTGGGTGGTGCGGCGGTGAGGTGGTAGGGAAGAAGCTAGGGGCAGAGAAAGGGGGTCTCTGTGGTGAGGTGGTCGCCGATGAGGGTGAAGGGGGCGAGGTCAGTTCTGCGGTTCGGTGGGATGGTCACTGTAGAAGTAGCGGCGGGTCGGTAGGGATTCAGACGAGAGAGGGAGAGGAGTTGCTTGGGTATCGGGAAGCGGTATTGGTGTGGTGGCTCGCGAGCAGGCGGAGGTGTGGTGGGTTTGATGGTGGCTCGCGGCGGCGAGGATGTGCGAAGAGAGGTGAGGAGACGGTCGATGGAGGTTTGGGTGGTGGGTTCGCCGGTGAGGGTGAGAGATGAGGGAGAGATCGGTGAGGAGGGTGTGTGGAGGCGGGAGGAATGGGAAAGAAATGGGGAATGGAGGGTAAAGAAACTCGGTCGAGTTTCAGGAAAAAAAAATTTATCAGATGTCGACCGAAACTCGGTCCAGAACTCGACCGAGTTCTGGATCGAGTTTTTCTCTGTAAAATCAACTCGACCGAGGATGATTTTTTTTTTCAAACAGGTACGACAACTCGGCCCAGAACTCGGTCGAGTTCTGGGTCGAGTTCCTCCCTGTAAATTCAAGCTCGGACGAGTTTAAATATATATTTTTTTTTAATTTTTTTTTATCATAAAAGGAGGAAAAGAAAATTTACCTGATGGGTTGCCTCCCATCCAGCGCTTAGTTTAGGGTCATAGCTTGACCTTCACCAATGTCATGTATTCGGATCAGGCGGGTCGGTGATACCCAACTTGATCGGATCAGGCTCTATATATGGTCTGAGTCGAATTTTCCGAACCTTGAAGTACCCCGAGTTCTTATGCCATAATTCCACTGAATCATTTTGTAGAACTCGGTTCAGGTAGTATGGACCGGACCATCTTGTGCTCTTACTTCCCGGAAACATGCTCGACTTATGGTGATAGAGAATCACATGATCCCCTCGCTTGAATTCAATTGGAGCATGACCAGCAAAGCGTCTTTTTCTCTTCTTCCTTCTACTCCGAACCTCTAATTCAGATTTAACAAGCTCTTCTTGCACCATACAACAAGTAAGGGGGCTAGAGGTCGGGGTAGAGCTTTCTAACACTTTGAGCTCATCAAGCATCGGGTCCTCCTTGGTCTCATGGGTAAACTCCTTCCTATCAAAATGTGGTTCATCCCACTGCTTCTTAACCCCAATCAGAATAGAAGTACATTGCTCAAAATAATGCACTTCAGGTGGCTCTGCAACCAAACTTGAGATAACCAACTCAGCAATTTGATCTTTCAACATCTGATTTTCTGTGGTTAAATCATCTACTTGTGTCTTCAGAGAGTCCACCAAACCTGAAAGTGAAGAAAATTGGGTTAGTAAGGGATTAAGAATGTCCATGATAGATGGAAAAAGAGCAAGAATTTTCTCAACTTCCCTATCATGTCTCATAATAAAGTCATCAAGCTTGTTGTCCTGTATAAACGGATGACTCTTAACCTGGAGCGGTGTGTGTGGCATTGTCACCCAACTCTGATTTGAGGGTTGTGAGTTCCACGCGATTATTTCCCCCAGAGTAGCGCGACAACTAGTTTTGTCATGATCTTCAGCTCCACAACACTCACAGAAGAGGTTAGAAGTCATTGGGTTTTGGCCATAACCCAAATTATAATTTTCAAAATCATACCTCTGAGTACTTGTATAAGGCTCGGATGAAGAAAATTGATAGGAATTTACCTCATACATACCTGAATCCATTTATTCGACTTTCTCTGAAATAGCCTGAAACTAAGAAAAAGAAGGAAAAAAAAAATCAAAGCAAAAATAGAGACCTAGAAACACCAATAGAGATAACAACTAATATTAACAAATTGGTCCCCGGCAACGGCGCCAAAAACTTGATGTGGCTAAAACATACCCGCAAGTGTACGGGATCAGTTGTAGTAGTCAAGTGTCGATCCCACAGAGACCAATGTAATATTAATCGAAACACTATCAATGAACTAGGCCAAGAAAATGGGAATTGATGAAATCTATAATTAAGCTAACTAATAAAAGCAAATACAACAAGATAAAATCAATGGGATAAATGTGTCTAAGGTTAAGGATCACCGCAACGATGCTTCAGTAAATAAAATCACAATCTGCTTGAATCTAGTCCAAATTATTTGAAGGTAAGTCATCTAAGGTAATCTACTAACTCCTCTCAGACGATAATAGATGTGTCTGAACTAAACTAACAATCGCTCTCGCGCAGAGCTAATCTCATTCAAACCCATTAACGCACTTAGAGTCTAGAGATAAATTGAGATAGCATCCGCTCTCGCGCTCAGCTAAATCAACTCAAACCTAGAACATCTATGACGACTTAGTATCCTCAAGAGTAATTAAGTTGCTCTCGCACAAATAACACTCAGGTTCGATTCCTATGGATCTAGTAGAAATTATCACCTCTCGGTCTCAAACTCTACCTGATTACTTACTAGCATTTTCACCTCTCGGTCTCAAACCCTAATAAGATCCAATTCGCATAAGCTAAAATGGGCATAAAGCATCTAGGATCGAATCAAATATTATTTCAACTCAGGCAAAGAAATAATTCTAATTACATATGCATCGTCGGGATCACCATAACCCTAGAACTAGGAATTTATCCAAGCATGATCGAAGATATAATCAAAAGATTTAAACTAGCCATCAACATATATGAATTAAGAAACAAACAAGGAGATAAGAAAACTTAATCTCAATGATGAAAATAATCCAAATTGATCCAAGCTAGAACAATAAACACCGTCTTCAATCAAACGAAGGCACACAAATCCCTTCTTGAAATATCCCATGTACGTACGGCTGTGAAGCTCAAAAAAACAAAACTAAAGCAAAGCTCAATACTAAAGAAAACCTAAACTACGGCTACGTCAGAAAAAAAGAAAATGAAAAACTCTCCCCCCCTAAAGCTACGTAACTCCCTTTGAAAAGTCAAACTAATCCCTTCTCTCCTCCACCAGATTCCTTGTTCCAGTGGGCTCGTGCCATCCAATTCAGCATACCATGTAATGGGCCGGCCCACACATGTGAAATAACAGCAGCATCAGTAGTTTCGACGTTTCGAGATTGTGTCCACACGGGCCTTATATTAATTAGCAACAGGATCGGGCCTTTATTTGGCATCTTCAACAATAGACTCGTATCGCCTCCAAATTTGCACCTAAAATACCTGAAATCACAAAAGTACGAGTGTAGACTCCGAATACAAAATAATGTGAAATTAACTATAAACTATATAAAATATGCATGCAGATGACCTAATCTAATATGCAACTAGACTCCTAAAATATGCATAAAATGGATGTTATCAATATTCATACAAATGCTTATAGGTCTCATGCATTGAATATTTGATATTTATGATGTGATATTCACCTAAACTTTGAATAATTATCATGTGCGAATTAAACTCTGAATATTGACACTGTTTTTATGAATATTGATTACTTACTTGTATGATTATGTGTATAAAATACGTGAATATCATCACATATGGAATGAATATCGCTATTATAGTATTCAAATTGCTTGTTGATGGTGTTGTTTGTACTGTTTGCAATTGATATTCAAATTGTTTGATGTGATATTCACTATAATATTGTTCATATTCAGGAGATTTTATGCGTTGAATAATTGATATTCAAATTTTATGATGTGATATTCAATATAATGTTGTTGATATTCATTATAATAATATTGTTGATATTCATTATAATAATGTTCATATTCAGGTTGATCGAACGACTGTACGACCCAAAATCGACGCGATAATATCATTGGTAAACCTTACCGCCATGAATCAAAGCTTCGAAGATATTGGGTGGTGATATTCGTGTAGTTAGTTGATGACATTCATGTACTTGAGTGACTATATTAATGTAATTGGGTGGTGGGCGATATTCACAAAATGAGTAGTGATATTCATAAATTGAGTGGTGATATTAGTGTAAGTAAATTTGATATTCATGTGATTAATTGAGATATTTATGTAACTTAGTGTGATATTCATATTATCAAGTGGTGAAATTCATGATTTAAGTGATGATATTCACATTTTTAAGATATTAAATCTTCACTTATTAAATAAAAATTGATATTCAAACAAACATAAACGATATTCAAACAAACATAAACGATATTCATTAACAAATGATTGATATTCGTGAACATATTAACGATATTCACGAACGTTAATGGGAGCAAAATCGATTAGGAAAGAGAATATTGTATTATTTTCTCTCTCCTGTAACAACCAAAATTAATTATTTCTTATTAATAATATCCTTATTAGGTTAGATTTGGTGGTTAGGGCTCTACCATATATCTCCTATAACCCATTAATCCAACCATCCATCAACATCAATCCGACGCTCCAGATTAGTACTTCCGTTTTACCACAATTTCCGTTTTACCGGAGCGTGCATCTACAAATAAAATATAAAATACTAAATGTCGTAGTAGTTTTTTTTATTATAGTAACATTTGTCGAGGTGTCATATTCTAAAATCTCACAATAATCTCTTCAATCTCAAAGATGACTATACATCTTTTTCAATATACGTTTTAGTTTCTTATACTAACAACTTGATTAGAGCATCCTAATAAGCACAAAACATAGACAATTAAGATGAATATGAACTAAACTATAATGGTATAAAACATTTTAGCAAGTTATTTGTAGTGCATTATAAATTAAGTAAAGTCTTTGAAACTAGTTAGAAAAAATATGTTAAAGGCATGTCTTATTTCAAACAATTTTTTTATTTCTAATTTTTTAAGTCATAATACATGATTCAAATAATTATTGTATGCTTTTTTATTACCTTTTGAGTGAAATAAATGCCCAATAACAAGCCTACCTTCATATTTCATTTTTCCAATTCTTAATTTATAAGATTTTTCTTAATTATTTTTTAAAAATTAGTAGAGCCCAATAAAAACAACAGTCCCTATTAGGCTTCAAGTGTGTACACACAAATTAAAACATGTATTATGTATACATGATTCGTGATCAGGTGCGAAGGGCTTCCCGCGTGCGAAATGCGAAGTGATCATGGTCGTTCGTTTCATTTGATTGGATGCGCGTCCTTCCTTCTAGTACGCGCGCGCGCGAGTTTATTTTAATATTTTGTCTTAATAAACACTAAAACTTTATAGTCTAGCTGGTATTGAAGTGGGGGAGTACCATGAGGTCTTGGGTTCAACTCCCCCCAACAACACTCCTTTGTAATTTTGTTCTTCATTTTTTCACTTTTTTTTTCTCAATTCCGTGCACCACAAATATTTTTTAATTATTTTAAATTAAATCTGGGAGATATGAGATGTAATCATATATGAACATTAGGTGATAATATATGAACATTAAATGGAAATGATATGAAAATCAACACACAACATATAAACCTCTAGTTTGTAAACCTCATATAATTACCCCTTGTTTGGTTGAACGTGGGAAATTAAGTTCATGGGAATTTAGCTACTTCCTAGGAATTGTAAATTGCTGGAAATTGCGAAATCATGTTTGGTTCAAAATTGTTATTTTTATATTAACACAGGAAGTAATAATATTTTCGTTTAAAAACGCAGGAAGTAGATCTTACCTACCTCTTCAAGGTAAGTGCAATTCCTGTAATTGGAGGAATTGCAACTTCCTGGAAAGTAAATTCCCACGTTTTTTTTCCTGAACCAAACATAGGAAATAAATGTATTTCCTAGGAAAGTTCAACTTCCTGAGAAGTATACCACGAACCAAACGAGTTGTTAATATATAAACATGTCCATATTACATATGAACCTTGACGTTATTAGATATGAACATCGACACACAACGATCAGCTAAAAAGAATTTCAAACATACGACATGTACATGTTACATATGAACCTTACAGAACAAATATATGAATGTGTGCATGTTACTTATGAACCTTAGATAATTAATATATGAATCTCAAGGTTCAAATTTACAAATTTCATTCTTTTTACTTGGTCTTTTAGGTTCATATGCAATATGCACATATTCATATATTAATTCTGTAAAGTTTATATGTAACATGCACATGTTCGTATATTTGAAATTCCTTCTACTTGATCATTGTGTGTTGGTTTTCATATACGATAACGTTAAAGTTCATATGTAACATGTATATGTTTATATAATAATTCTATAAGATTCATAAACTAGATGTACATATGTTGTGTGTTGATGTTTATATGTTCTCATTTAATGTTCATATATGATAGCGTCTCATTCCTCCCATATTTAATTTAATACAATGTGTAAATATTGGTGCTTTACGGAATTAAAAAAAAAAAAGTGAAAATGCAAAAAAAAAGGGCATTGTGTGTTGTTGGGGAGAGTTGAACTCCAAACCTCTCATTCCCTCCCACACTCCAATACCAACTAGGCCAAAAGTCATTTGTGTTTAATTATGAGAAACCTTTTTAATAATATCACGCATCTCCCTTAACTGGACACGCGCACAGATGAACGACTCCGATTGTTTTGTATTTCGCACGGAATTCGTGCTTTGTACCTGATTCGGCCTCATGTATACATTCATCTCAGAAGCGCAAACAATAAAATCTTATTTTGTAACTAGCCTTTTGAATCCATCATCATGTATAAAGATTAGAAAGATACATATAAATTAATTATGTGGTTTTAAAATCATTTTCCACCAAGTAAGCAACGATTACTCAAATAAAGAACTCCAACCTGAAAAAAGCAAAACGCTCCCTTTCCCTTACCCCCAAACCCCGACTCCTCAAACCCTAAACATCTGGCGGCGGACGCGATTGAACTATCTGAACCTAAGCTTCACCGGCGACTCCTCAAACCCTCTGCTCAACCCCGACTCGTCGGCCACCAACTTCATCTATGGCGTTTCAAGATGGATTTGGGCCATTCTAAAAATGAATCCGAAACCGATCTTGAAAACGCTCTCTACCACCAAACCTAACCAGCTCCATGAAAACCCTATTCTCAAGTGGCTGCTGCCGCCGCTCACCAAAACCCATCCCCTGATCTGCCTCCTCCACATCTGCTCCTCTATCCTTGACCACCTTGACTCTTCCGATTCTCTTCCCTTCGTTTCTGCACTTCTCTTCCTTGCTGAGAAGAAGAGGAAGCCTGCGGTGATTTGTGAGGATTCTCTGCCTGAACGACGACCTGAGCAACCTTTCAAAAGCTCTCCCTTGATGACGACGTGGGATCTGAGTCTTTCCTGTGCTCGTCCTCTTTCTCGGGGAGCAGGACCTCCTTGGCGAGCCTCTGATTCCAGCGTTGGTGATGACTTTGCTCCTTCTCGCGCTTCTGAGCGCGCCGTCAGAGTTCTGCAGACCTGGGTGGGCGAGATTGTGCGTCGAGCTGCAGGGTCTGGTTTCGTTCCGTTCTGTTCCGATCTGCCTTGCGTCTTCTCTATCGATGTACTGGGTGTGTCTGCTTTGATTTCCCCTCTTCTCTTCTCCGTTTTGATCTCTTTTTTATGTTTGAATTTTGGTTGTTTGATGACTGGCCTCTTTTCTTATTTGTTGATGTTCTGTGTATCCTGAACAGTAACCTGAAACTTTACTTATTTTTGGATCTGCATTCTGCTTTTGTGTGCTGGATTTAGTTTTCCTTTGTTAAGAGGTTTAAGTACTTGTTGTACTTTGTTAATTTCTGCTATGTGAATGATCTTCATTACTATGAACAATTTATCCCTTGTTTCATGCTTTTGGTGCTGGTGAATTTCTGGTGGGGACTAGATTTGGCTAGCTGGATTTATTGGCATGCTTTGTGCTATACTGTCCATGGCCCTGATCGGCTCTACTACTTTTGTTTCCCCTTACCTGAAGCTCACTTGGATTGTGCTTGTGCTCAGCCTTTTAACAATCTCTTCTTTGTGATTCTTGAAGGGACTATAATCCCCAATATGTTTGAATACAAATTTTACTGTAAGGAATTTGAAGGAAAATGGTGTCTTCATAGAGCCCATTTTCTGAATAATCAAATCCTTTACCATTATGAGGCAACCCCTCTTCCCTTGAAAAATTCCTCTCTTGAGGCCAACCATGAGACTCACAGTCTCCCCATTCTTATCAACCCGACGATAGATATGAACCTATCTCTCTCAAAACTGTCTAGTATGAGGGAAATTATCCTTAAGCTCAAGGAGACCTCTATCTGCCTTGCTACTAAACCTCACAATACTGAACATTCTACAACTGAAAATTGGCCTCTTATGATTCGTGTTCTTCAGGTTACTCTGGATTACTGGATCTTCTGGCTAGTTTTTTATTCTTGCTCCTTGTACTCTAATTATATAAACTTTGAACATTTGCCTTTGCTGATAATGCAGCTTGGTTTTAAATATTTGAAATCTTATGACTTTTTTTTCTCTTTGAAGATCCTTGATTTTCACTTGAACATCAAAGGAATTCGGTATAATATCCTTAAGTGTAATCCCAGGAACATTATTGTTGAAAACCTTATTTCTAATAAAGATCCTTACAAGTGGAACTACATCTTGTCCAAGGAAAGTATTCATCTCCTTTGTTCTCCTTTCCCTTTCTCCTCTTCTTATGGTTTTTGCTTCTTTTGCTGGTGGTGCTTTCAAGTACAGGATGGTTGGCCTTCATTTGGAACGAACATACTCAAAAAGGAAAACAAGAGCAAATTCTGCAACAAAGAAATGAGAAAGCGAAAACAGTACTATATGAACTATTATCCTCTGAACAATCTTTTTTTGGAAATCTTGGCATGACCTGCCACTTATGACTATAAACTTCAAATCTTGGCATGACCTGCCATTGGATACTAGAACTAATGAACAGAAAATTGAAAACAAATGTAAATTTATGAGATCTGTTAAGATCATTGTTCATATATTCTATTATGTACCTGATTTCCCTATTTTCGGGCTAGTTTACCCAAAACGTGATGAGAAATCACTTGACTGCATGCCAAATTGGAAAATACAGATCAAACACTATATTCATAAACTTACAAAGAAAACCAAGTTCTGGGATGATCATCACGAATCTTTGACGATTTGCACTCGTCATAACTGTCATTACTATGAACCTCAGAACAAGACCCCTAACTGTCATTGGATATGGGGCAATCAATCAATTGGTTTTTTATGAAGATTACAACATGGAATTGTCGTGGAATCGGGAAGAAAACCTTTTGGATGGATGTTGAATCCTTCTGCAAAATTGAACGAATTCAATTAATTGCACTCTTTGAAACAAGAACAAACAAAGAACCAAGTGAAAAAGTGTGGAAAAGCGGGATTTGATCAATTCTACTGTGTCCCGGTAACGGGTTTCTCGGGTGGCATTTGTGTAATGTGGAAAACCTACCAACTTACAAATAAAATCCTGGAAATTGACCAAATTAAAACAAGATTTATTAGTATCAAGTATACAAACCAGCTCACGAACATAAAACTCATGTTAATCCTAACTTATGCTCCACCAAATGAATCTGCAAAGAATGTATTCTGGACGGACTCATCTCTTTTGTTAAAAACTATTCTCTTTCGTGCATTATTATGGGAGATCTAAACGAAATACAAGACCCATCTGAAAAATTAGGTGGTTTAATACCACCTTTGACAAAATTTGCATGACTACGAAATTTTAAGAATGAATGTGAACTACTGGAAACCCCTATTCAAGGAAACATCTATACCTGGCGAAAGAACATCACAGAAATAGATAACATATATGAAAAACTGGATAGGATACTAATTCATCACCAGATCCTTCAATGGTACCCTGATATCTGTACCAAATACTTTGCTTTTACCAGCTCAGACCACTGTCCCATCTCTATCGAGCTTGACTCAGTAATACCTTTTAAAAATCAGCCGTTTAAATTTGAAAAAATCTGGATGACCAGAAAAGACTTTAGAAATGTTGTCAAACAAGCTTGGAGAACTAACTATCATGGATCAAGATTGTATAATCTTGTCTCGAAAACAAAATTACTTAAGAAACAAGCCAAGATCTGGAACAAAAGTACTTTTGGCAATGTATTTACTCAATTACAAACTATAGAAAAACAACTCTCTGAAATCCAAACTGAGATCTGTACTTACCCTATAAATGATCTCATTAAAAAACAAATAAGAATCATAGGAAAAAAGAAAAACTTCTGTGTTTCCAGAAAATTTACTGGAACCAAAGAGCTAAAGTTAAACACATCAAATTATCTGATACGAATGCTAGCTATTTTCACAAAATAGCAAGTGGAAGAAGAAATAGAAAAATCATAAAAGAAATTAAAACACAAGAAGGAACAAGTATTACTAGAGAAGAAAACATTAGAAATGAAATCAGAAATGATTTCATTAAAAGATTCAGAAGTGAGGATATGAACCAGAGACTATTCCAGGAAAATCTTGAATTAATTCAATCTGAAATTTCTACAGAGGACAATTTAGAATTAATAAGAAACGTATCCAATGAAGAAATTAAGAAGGCTGTCTTTAACATTGGCTCGGATAAATCATCGGGGCCTGATGGTATGACAACAGAATTCTACCAAAAATATTGGGATATTATAGGTCCTTCTGTTATTCAAGCAGTTAAAAGCTTTTTTCTTTTCGGGAAATTGCTCAAGCAAATAAATCACACATTCATCTCTTTGATTCCAAAATGTGACAATCCGAACTCTACTAATCACTATAGACCTATAAGTCTATGCTCTACAATTTATAAGATTATCTCGAAGATCATAACAACAAGACTTAAATGAACCATGGAAAAACTAATCCACCCCCTATAGGGTGCCTTTGTTGCTAACAGAGCCATTCAAGATAATATCTTGATTGCCCATGAAATCTTTCACTCATTTAAAGCGAAAAAAGGAACTGAAGGCTTCATTGCCCTAAAATTATATATGGAAAAAGCTTATGATAGAATTGAATGGAACTTCATCATTAAAATTATGGAAAAGTTTGGATTCCATGAAAAATTTATCAACTGGATAAAAGAATGCATTACAACGGTATCTTTCTCGGTACTTCATAGAAATATTTAAACCATCAAGAGGACTTCGACATGGTGACCCCCTTTCGCCTTTCTTGTTTATTTTAGGATATGAAATTCTTGCTAGAAAGCTCCAAAAAGCTTCAGAAAGACCTCAAAATCCTCTAGGATTTCAAATCACTCAACAAGGAACACGAATTCCGTTTCTGGAATTTACGGATGACATTGTGATCTTCTCAAAATCTAAATAGGAAAACTGCAAAGAAATCAAGGACATTATTGATGAATATTACAAAATCTCAGGACAAAAAGTAAATTTTCATAAATCGGCTTTTCAAGTCACAAAAAAGGTTACCAACCAAAAGAAATTAGCAATACAAGGTACTCTCACAATCACAAATATGATATCTCTCGAAAAATATCTTGGTTGCCCTATCATTAATGGTAGAGTCAACTCGAATACCTTTGTTGACCTCTTAATTAGCACCCAATATTAATTATCTAAATGGAAAGCAAACTCTCTTTCCCAAACAGGAAGAACAACACTAATAAAAACCAATCTGGCATCAAGACCAAACTATCTTATGCAAAGTTTTATGTTACCTACACACACACACGCAATGAACTTGACAAGTTAAATAGATCCTTTTTTTGGAACAAAGACAGCTCCTATAAACCTCTTATAGGCTGGGGGAAAATATGTAAACCAACACAACAAGGAGGTCTTGGATTGAGAAAATCAAAGGACATGAATAAAGCCCTACAATTCAAATTACTATGAAAAATCTTAGCAGAACCGAATAATTATTGGGTTAGAGTTGTTACTGAAAAATACTTGAAAACAATCCATATATTTCATTACGATAAAAAAAGAAATTGCTCTTGGCAATGATCCAAAATGATTGAACTCATGGAAGAGTTCAAATCTAGACTAATTTGGCAAGTTGATAATGGCAAAACAATCAAATTCTGGACGGATAATTGGGTCTTGAATACCCCTTTATGTGATACCATAAACACACAATCAATCCTGAATAAGAATGCCCTGGTAGCTGAGTTTATGTTGCCAAATAAAACCTGGTATAAGGATTTATTAGAACAATGTTTATCACATGATTTAGCCAAAAAAATAACCTCGATCCCAATACCCTTAAATGATATTCATGATAGAATGTACTGGAAAACAAGCAAAAATGGTTGGTTTTCTACGAATTCTGCTATGAAACTAATTAACAGAAACAAGAGATATACTTTCTATGATTCTTCATGGATCTGGAAGATGGACACATATCCCAAAGTTAAAAACTTTGTCTAGAAAATAATGAAAAACGGTCTCCCAACAAAAGCCAGATTAGCAGAAAAAGGTGTAGCAATCCCCCGGGTTGCATCCGCTGCAATGCTCAATTGGAGGATTTGAATCATCTCTTATTCCAATGTAACCATACCATAAAAACAATCGAGAAAATGAATTATCATACCTACGGCATCATTAGATCCCTAAACACATGAAACAAAAAAATCAATGAAATCATTGAAGAAATTCGACAAAAAACTGAACAATTTATAGAATTAATGATCTCTTGGTGGGAAATTTGGTTTTATAGAAACCAACAAAGTTTTGGAAGAACAAACGATGATGTCAATCCTATAAAGGATGTACCAATTTATATTAAAAAACAAATTGGGGATTGGAATAAGACAAAGAGCTGGAACCCTGACTGCTTAGCAGAGTACAGATTAAAAACACATAGAATGACCAATGTTAGACGACTAATAAAGAAATAGAAAAACCACCGGATAACATTATTAAAATTAATACAAATGGATCTACCAAAACCAATGGTGAATCTAGCTTTGGCTACATTTTCAGGAACAATACGGGAAAACCAATATTTCTCTTTGGGAATAAATGTGGTATCTCAATACCTTTAAAAACAGAAACACTTGCAGTAAGAAATGCCCTGATAAAGACCTATGAATTAGGCATTACCGACATTCAACTTGAATGCGATAACCTTACCATTATGAATGTTCTTAAGCAGATCTGGCACTGTCCATGGGATATTGAAATGTTAATTTCTGATATCCTATGTGTTTTACAACTGTTTTCTTCAGTGTAGATTTTGCATGTCTTCCGAGAAACAAATGTGGTGGCCGACTTCATCGCAAAGGCGGTCCAGCAGAGTTCCTTGGAAGATTTTCGAACTTGTCTAGAATTTGTAATTCTCATCCGCAAGGATGCTATAGACTGAGAAACCGTCTCTTCTGTGATTTCCAGTCTAATTTTTACCTAATAAAAAAAAAAAACTCCAACCTGAAAGCAAGGTGGCCGAATGACGGATCTTTGGCGCGTGCTGGGAACGTGCGGGGGCAAACCCCAAAGGTCTCCAAGCAAGACAAGAAGAAGAAACCTCGTGGACGCACCCACTAGCGCATCCACTGCAATCGCCGTTTCGTCACCGCCAGTACACTCGCTTCTTTGTTCTTCTGTCTTCTTCTTCTTGATGGATCGATAGCAAATCTAAGTGTTTTTTTTTTTTTGTGGTTCTGGAGATCATTTGATTCTGATTTTTTTTTTTTGAATGAAAGGTAAAATTTTCATTCATGGTAAGTGAACTTACATAAATTACAAAGACGATCTCCTAATTCTCATCTTTTCAAGCCATTTTCTAGTTTTTATATTGTCTTCGTGCCATCTGGTTAATACACAATTTCTAATATGGTTGATGGTCATCTTGGTGCACTCTATGATACAAATATCTCTCGATTGAAATACAATGATATTCTTACGTCTCGAAATGAAATAGGAGGTTGTAGTGAAGCTATGTTTACCTTTGATTCTCTTCATGCACTCGATCTAATCTGAAATGTCTATGTGTCGCCGACCAATCTTTGCCCACGTCATCACTCTATGTAGTACTTCTCTGGAGTAGCGGCATCTAAACCAGATGTGTTCACTTGTTTCTGTCTTGGATAACGCCCATCAGTTTGCTCCTAGTGTAAACCAAATGAACATGTTTCGGAATTTCATTTAATAGGGATAAGTAAAGTATGTGTGATTTTCTGTGTGCTATTTTAATTTATTTGTTTCGGAAATTGGTGGCTAATTAGCCAATCACATAACTCAGCTGAATGGTTTAAGATACAGCAATTTTATTGATGCCATTTTTGATAGCTTCAAAATTTGAAGCTTCACATAAATAGTTGTACGTGAACTACATTAGGGCACTGCATAGGTAAAGTTAATTTATTGATAGGAGAAAATATAAGCTCATCTTAATAATCTAATATGATGATATAAGATATAGCTCTATTTTGTAAAAATATGGAGTTTCAGGAAGACTATTGTTAGTGATATTATAAGACCAAATAGTAGAATAATACCATTTGCATAGGGTAAGGGGTGGACTATGTCGCTATAACATTCAACTTGTAACGTTTTCCGGATTACACAATTACTTTTAACTTTCGAGTAGAGTTGTTCATCGGGTTCGGTTTATTTTGCCGAACCGATTCTATTCAGTTCGCATGAAAACAATAATCGATTCGTTTGGGTTTTGATTCGGTTAAAACCGATTATTTTAAAAAATAAAAATTAAAAAACCTAGATTTCTTGATAAACTAGTAAACCCTGGTTCGGTCCGGTTTAATCCGGCCTTAATTCGGTTCAGTTTAATTCGGCTTTGCGCACTAAAATCGATTTTAGTAACTAAATTAACATAACTTTAAAATATTCGGTTATTTCGGTTTATAACCGAACCGACTAAAACCGATCCGATCCAAGTATGTTTGGTTTGGTTTTTGATCCACTAAAATCCGAATTTCGGTTTTGGACCGATAAACAACCCTAAAATCGAGTATGCATTTGTGAATCTAGTTGTACTGTTATTGTTTCTGTCTATGTCCTGTAGAAGACTAAGAGATATTCGATGGTTGTTAACAACATGACATTTGGTTTACTAAAAAAAGTTACTAAATACCAACTATTGGAATGGGATGTGTATACAAGCTAAAACTGTCGTCACGGTTAAACTTACGTCACTTAGCTATGTAATCTTGTTTTGTGTAATCTACAAATACCACTTGTTAGCAAAATATCACCCTTGCCTTGTAAGTTGTTACAAATATTGTAATCACAAATGGGACCGGTAATGTATTGTGGTTTATTTCCTCCATTTGATCTTAAGATTTGCATCCTACTTTGTTTGTTTCTATGTGATCCTAACGACATTTTATGATTATTATTGCTAATCATTTTACTTGTACAATCATACATGTGAGACTTTTGATCTTAAATTAGGTTATGAGATTCTTAGGCTTTTGGTGTAGCTGTTTCAACGTTTGTTAATTTCTTGCTTCGCTTGTAGCAAAAAATTTAGAATCTATTTAGATTTCTCAAGATAATGTATTAAAATAGGAATTCAAACGGATCCTTGGTTCCATGTCATCCATCTCCCTTGTATTGTTTTCTCCGGTTTATTTGGTGAAGCACAAGATGCATGAAGAAGAAAAGAACTCCGAATGGACATCCAAACAAGTCAGTATATATAAATACCAATTGCGTGGGTCTACAAATGATGCATTAAGTCTATGATTTAATACAGCTTAATGTATTATTTGTCGACATCCAAAACACATAAAGGTTATGCCTAGCTTCTTTGATGGATCTAAAACTATTTGATTCTATATGGTTAAACTAATTAAAAGACACATTTAAGTGAAGAATTTATGTGGATTTGAAGTCATGAGGAATATACTTATTTAGTTTAAAATTCTATTTATTCTTATGCTTTTTGGCACATGCACAATGTCACATTTTAAAATGTCAAAAGTTCACAATGTGACATTTTAAAATGCCAAAAAATCACTTGATTTCTTTTGACATTTTTTATGTCAATTTCAAGCACAAATGCATGGGAATACGCTTTAAGAAGTTGAGATGCTCTAATTCCTTTCGTCAAGGGCAGATCAACAACTTGCCCCAATTCTCCGAAACTACCTAATTTTCAAGAGCAACCAACAAATCTTTTAAAATGAACTTTCAAAGATCGTTTCCTTGGATGATTTAGGCTGTCCTTGTCATAGACAGAAAATCTAATATTTTACTAATAAATAGTTCTACAAACGAATAGATCGGATCGAATTGGAAAATGTAAATATTTGTACAAGTTATACTTTTCATTATCCCTTTATGAAAAATCGTTAGGTATGAATATGTTAGATATTTGTGACTCGATTGGTGAAATAATACCGACGCACAAAGAAAATTTTGAAAACGGGGCTATTTTAGTGAGTTGCTATACCACAAGGACTATGTCAAAACCCTCTCTTTCTTTCTTTGTCTCAGTTTCCAGTTCTCTCGGACTCTCTATCAAACAGTTTCATTTCCACAAGGACTTTTTTTCCACGCAATTGCTAGAGACAATTTGTGTGAATTAATCAGCACCTTACAAATCTTTTTTTCTCAAATTGTTGAAACTTTAATTTGCCCTCCTAGTAACTCTCCTACTCCCATAACTCTTCCACATGGCACCCAATGCAAATTTGGTGATCTGAATGTTTTCTTTTTGTTTTGTTTTGCCACTTTGGGTTAGTGAAAACAACATTCTTCCTGAATTCTGATATCAGTTTCAGTCACTACGTACCCATCACCAATCCACCATTCCAAGATCATATTCTTGATTGCCAATCCCAATTGTGACCAAATGCCCATGTCAAGGTAGCCATTTGATGCTCGTTGGATCACCGGAAGGCGGTCTCTTGGATCGAATTCCTCAGATCCAACAACAACAACAAGAAAATATGACAATGCAGGTTACAAGTCTATCAATCATAGAAGATGGCAAGGAACAACTGACTACCTACAACAACACAAGCCGGGTGAATCACACAAGACCAATCTCCCTAAGAATCATCCATTCAATCTTGTTGGTTTCGGTTCTTGGTCTTGGTGTGTTCATACTAAGCATCAACATGATCAAATACTTCGGCATTAGGAACGCGGTGAGGACGTTTTCCGGGTCACAGCCCTGTTTGGATGGCAGGAGTAGCTTAGAGGACTGGATAATGCCTCCATCTAGGCTAAGGCATACCATGAATGACAATGAGCTTCTTTGGAGGGCGTCGTTCGTCCCCAGGATCAAGAACCATCCTTACAAGCGGGTTCAAAAGGTCGCCTTCATGTTCTTAACAAGGGGTCCTTTGCCCCTTGCACCTCTCTGGGAAAGCTTCTTTGCAGGCAATGAGGATCTCTTTTCGGTTTACGTTCACTCGCTGCCTGATTACCGCGCCAACTTCTCGAGCTCATCAGCCTTCTTTGATAGGGAAATCCCTAGCCAGGTGAGATCATCATTAGTAACCAAGTTATTCATGTTAGTATCATATTCTTGTATGTGTTTGTTTGCTTCGTAACCAAGTTTTTCCATATTCGTACTCTTTCAGCTCGAACCGATCAAATCCAAGCCCACCATCGTGTTCCTCACCCTCAAATTAGTGGGATTTGACTCCTAAAACAACTAAATCTATATCTGAACTATCTCGATTTGAGTTCCGAAACAACAACCCATTTACGACCTTAGGAATTCAAATCGAGATGGTTCGAGCATGAACTTGAGTGTTTTAGGAATCGAATCCTATCAATTTGAGGACGAGGAACACAATGGTGGGCTTGGATTTGATCACTTCGAACCAGAATAGTACGACTATGATAAAACTTGGTGACATGCACCAACATAAATTTCCCATACTTTTTTGTTTCGTTTCATTTCAATTATGGATTGTTTTGATTGTTCCTTTTCTCTATCACAGATGGTAGAATGGGGACAAATGAGCATGTGCGACGCAGAACGAAGGCTGCTGGCGAATGCCCTCTTAGACATGTCAAACGAGTGGTTCGTTCTCCTCTCAGAGGCCTGCATTCCTCTGCACAACTTCACCATCACGTACCGCTACCTAGCCAGGTCACACCACAGCTTCATGGGCTCGTACGACGAGCGTGGGCCCTACGGGAGAGGGCGCTACAACTCCAACATGGAGCCAGAGGTGACGTTATCACGATGGAGAAAGGGCTCGCAGTGGTTCGAAGTGAACCGGGAACTCGCAATCAAGATAGTTGAAGACACAACTTACCATCCAAAGTTCAAGAAGTTCTGCCAACCAGCATGTTATGTGGACGAGCACTACTTCCCTACGTTGCTGACGATCGAGGCTCCGGATCTGCTGGCCAACCGGAGCCTCACGTACACGGATTGGTCAAGGGGCGGGCCCCACCCCGCCACGTTCGGAAGGGCTGATGTGTCAGAGGGTTTGCTTAGGAAGATCATGGAGACTCATATTTGCATATTCAACCACCAAAGAGTGAACTTGTGTTATCTCTTTGCAAGGAAGTTTGCACCAAGTGCCTTGGAGCCTCTCTTAGAATTGGCTCCCAAGGTGTTTGGCTACGGAAAGGAAAATGGTTGTTGAATGATATATTCTGTGTGCTGGATGAACCAAGCATATCCTTCAATTTTAATTTTTCCAAAGAGTTGGAACAAATTCAGTATACACATCAAGATACCATGTATATTAGTGGTGGTGTATATGTGAAATTACACGGTTCTGTTTGTTATGAAATGGTAAGCAGCATAAACTCTAAATCTCTAACAGATTGGTCTCCAGATGTAATGCTCAATATACTGGTATAGTACTAGTATTGAT
Organism: Rheum nobile; assembly: GCA_027886185.1. Taxonomy (NCBI): domain Eukaryota; kingdom Viridiplantae; phylum Streptophyta; class Magnoliopsida; order Caryophyllales; family Polygonaceae; genus Rheum; species Rheum nobile. Next base: position 3,555,030 of record WOAB01000073.1, read on the forward strand.
TTCTGCCTATGAACATCAAACATTGTGGAAAGTTTTATTATGTTTGAAAGCCTCATATACATTCAAATTACAACAGTTTACATATAGACCTATGAAGTATCACCTTATAAACTATAGTGATCAATAGGTGAGAGATAAATAAGCCTATGAAAATCGATCACCATGATCGATACAGATCCAAATCTGATCATGTGTTGCAGTTGGACTGTAACAACTAACAACCAATATCCTGTCCTTGTTACGGTTTAATCTCTGATTCAAAAAAAATGCAGAGACAAACCAAACCTAGCCAAGACATGGAAGCTAAGGCCAGAATCTTCCGATTTACAATAATCAAGAGAGGGGGGAAAATTCGGAAAAACAAGAAGCTGATAAACGGACGGCTGAGATCGATCGATTTCTTTCAAGGAGAGAAGCGTTTGCCTGAATAGGATGAAGATCCGAAGATCTGGTCTATGAGGATGACCAGCGCCATGGCTGTGGAGGTTTCCATGTACGGACGGTTTGTGATCAGCCTGAAGACGTCGACGCCAAGCGCGACACCGCCGGCCGCCTCTTTTGGCTTGATCTCCGCCACGCACCGCCTCGAGTTGTCGTAGATGGAGACGCTGCGTTGCGCATACGAGCCTTCGATTTCGTACACCACGTTCTTCCTCGGCGAAGACGGAGAATAGAATTTAGTCGGCGAAGAGGTGGGAGACGACGTCGTTGCGGCGTTTCCCGAGGTCACTTGCCCTAGCGTCTTCGAATTCCTGAAATTGACGTTCCGGCGAAACGAAAATCGCGGATCTACGGTCTTCTCTCCGTCGTAGACCATCCAGCTGTCTCCGAAACTCAATCTCTGCACATTCACGGAAAAATTCGATTAGCAATTTCGTCAATCAAAATTTCAATTTCAAATTCAAAATTCATTCTCTCTTCAAACAGAATACACCGAATTAGGTGTTCTCGAGATCTACCTTACGGCGGATGGTGAGAAGAGGCTTGCCGCCGGCGTCCATGAGGACGATCTCGCCTCTGTTACCGGCGACGTAGTTATCGACACGGTAGACCAGATTTCCTCTTCCGTCGTACACCGTGAATCCGTTGCAGTTCATCAGCAGCGACTTCTTCCACACCGTCAGCACAACAGGATCGCTGCCTCCGATTCCGGCCGCCGCCATATTCCAAGCACCGCCGGCGACGGTGCTGTTGGCCGATTTACCACCAGACTTCGCCACCGTGAAAGTCGCATTCGGGAACACCTTTGTCATCTTCGCGAATTATACTTCAAGATCAAGAGAGTGAATATTGTCACGATCAAGCGAGCGAATGATGAATTGATTTTCGCTGGTTTTGGGTTGAGAAGAGCAAGCAAGTGGTGTTGTATTTATATACACAGAGGGGATTGAAATTTTAGAGGCGGGCCCCACTAGTTTGAGTTGACGTCAGCCGAAGAGATGCATTTTTGCAGAAGGAAGGAAAGTGGCGGGAGATGGTGGCGGGGCTACCACTACCAGGTTTTTGAGTTGATTCCTTTCCGTTTCTTCTTATTTGTTTGTTTGTTTTCAACGATCTATAATATTTGCACGAGAATAATAATTGTGATGTCTAAGGGGGAAGATCACACGATTTGTTATTGTAGAAATATATCATCTCATATCTAATTTATTAGGATATAAATTATTTAGTATATAAGTTTGATGGACTAATTTTTCTATTGTCAATTGGTTTTAGGATGAAACCCCACTGATCGTATCTGTGCTTATGCGCTCGTGTTCGCACGACCCCCAGTCTATGGTCCCACGGACTTTTGTAGGGATTTTAGATGCGTAAAGCGGAATTTCAGGAAACGATTTCCTAACATCTAACCAAGGATCTCATGCATAAACCAAATAGATCATAGATAGGAAGAATCAAATACCTCTTGATGCGTGTTTCAATCTGCTGGAATAGAGAGAATAGAGCCTCACGTGTGACTCCTCTATTTGGTCCACCCGAGCTTGAATCTGGATCACCTAGGACTCGGTTGCTAGAGCGATGATCGAAGGCGAACGAAGGGAGCTCCAGGGAGAAGGAGGCAACCGTATTTCTTGGTGTAAATTAGGGTTATGGGCTTTTCCTAAAAGCCCTCCTTTTATAATATCAGGTGTAGATATCTTATTTCCTAAATAGTGTTTGGATCATATGCGGAGCACTCTTCCCGTGCGGACGTGCGGAGCATGCACTTTAGGGCCTTATTTGTGCACTTTAATGTCTTATTTGTGCACTTTTTCAAAAAAAAAATCTTTTACAAATTGTTTTCCAAGCATTTTTCAAAATTTTTGCAAAAGTGCACAAATAAGGCTCTAAAGTGCACAAATAAGGCCTTATAGTGCATGTCCGCACGTCCGCACGGGAAGAGTGCTCCGCACCGGAACCGCACTCTTCCTAAATAAGTATGTCTTTTATTATTAATAATAACTCTTTATTATTAACAAACCTTATCTCCCAAGTTATATCATATATAACTTTATATCATATACCTTATATAATATGTCCCCCATTAAACTGATCCAGTCCAAACTCTAAGGGTGTGATCTCGTAGGACCCGGTAATAATAGCAATAGACTTTATGACATACTCTATAACATATAGTCTATAAATCATAGTTGGCTTCTAGCAAAGCACTATGACTACCTAAAATCACCGGATTAAATATCTCCATAAATGGTCTCACTTCATAATCAGTAATTGTACCTTTGATTAAAGGACACAATTCCTTCAATCTCTCACTTGTCCTTAAAACAAGTGTGCAATGTTAAAATTCATTTGTCACTTAGTGTCTTATCTGACTATATGATGAAACTCATCTTTACCGTCAAATATGTTTCTTGAACTCTTGAGATCAAACTGTCAGTACGGATGATTACTAATAATCCATCCGAGCATGGCCATGCGTTTTCACAGTTCTCACTCTTCAAGTGGCCGAGACACCAATCCTTTCCAAATGTATCATGGTATACACGGAATAGGAGAACATATTCAATCTTGTAAGACTACAGCTCCCACTCAACTTTTGGCAATCCCAATCACTGCCTTTATAACTGTCTGTTACGGTCAGCGTTTGACAGCGTCAAAGACATACCAGCAGTCAAATGATAACTATATCATACTCATGTCTAAGGAACTCACTAATCATGAATAATCCTAGAACTCCGCAGTAAAGTCCCGAGAAGTCCTAAGATCGGTCTGTCCGATGTGTATCAGTATACACATCTATGTAATCGATTAGACATCTCCATGTCCCTATAACACATGAAACCCGGTGTTATCAATCAATCTCACATATGGTCTTTTGATCAAGTCATTTGTATCCAAGTTAACAACTTAGACCATGGACTTCTAACAATTTTATAATTTCAGTTCACTTAATGGGGTTTCATTCACCAAAACAGTTTTGATGAGCCCATTTGATAACTATTAAATTGTTTGGATACTTTATCTAATCCCAAGAAATGATTAAATAATAATATGAAACTCATATATAAGTCAAGCATAAATGTTTGTAATAATAAACAAGGTTTATCATAAAACAAACAATGTCTCAAAAGAACTTTCTAGTGTGTTTGAGTCCTTTGGCCCTAGTATGACTATCATACTTGGGCCTAGACATGGTCTTGGTCAAAAGGATCTGCAATGTTGTCGTTTGTGTGCACTTTGCACATCCTCACATCTCCACTATCAACATAGTGTTTGATCATATGGTACTTCCGTAGAACATGTCTGGATTTGGAACTCTTCCAACTGATGGCTCCTTCATTCAGAATGAAGACATATCCAGACTGAGATTCAAAATCATTTATGTCTGTCTGAAAACTTGCATCAATATAGCCATTGACGACCAGCTCGTTATCACCTCCAAATATCAAGAGATCATCCCTAGTCCTTCGTAAGTACTCTAGGATGTTCTTGGCTGCACACTAATGTGCATCACCCGGGTTTGATTGGTATCTTCTACACATACTCAAAGCATATGCAACATCTGGGTGAGTACAAGTCATTACATACATGATGGATCCTATGGCTGAGGCATAGGGAATCCTGCTCATCCTTTCAGCCTCACCAGGTGTCTCAGAACACTGGCTCTTGCTGAGATATAAGTCATGCTGCATAAGCAGGAATCCTTTCTTAGAGTCTAGCATATTGAATCTCTCAAGGACCTTATCTACATAAGTTCCCTAACTCAGACCAATAAGTCTCTTAGATCTATCTCTATAGATCTTAATGCCTAATATGTACTCAGCATCTCCCAAGTCATTCATTGAGAAGTACTTCTTAAGCCACTTCTTAACTGTCTCCAGCATAGGAATGTCATTCCCAATGAGTAGTATGTCATCCACATACAAAACTAGGAAGACCACTTTGCTCCCACTAAACTTCTTGTAGACACAGGGCTCTTCTTCGCATCTGATGAAATCAAAATTTTGACCACTTCATCAAAACGAAGATTCCAACTCCTGGATGCTTGTTTAAGTCCATAGATGGACTTCTTAAGCTTGCATATTCTCCTAGGATTTGCCAAATCTCATAATCATAATAAGCGGCAATCGCTAGGAGTATCCTAATGGACCTGATCATAACGACCGATGCGAACGTTTCATCATAGTCAGTACCATGAACCTGTCTAAATTCTTTTGCAACTAGTCTTGCCTTATAGACAGAAACGTTTCCATCCTTGTCAGTCTTGATCTCAAAGACCCATTTGCATCCAATAGGTTTTACCCCATCATGCAAATCTATCAAGTCCCATACTTGATTCTCAGACATGGATTCCATTTCGGATTTCATGGCTACCAGCCATTTGTCGGAGTCGGGGTCCGCCATCATTTGCTTATAGGTCGCAGACTCACCGTTCTCTAAAAGTAGAACGTCAATGCTAGCAGTCAAGACGTAATCCTCATAACGTCTAGGCTACTGCCTTAGCTTGTCTAATCTCCAAAGTGGTCCAACAATAGGAGAGACTTCAGCTGCTGGGTTGACCACATCTGTATGCGGGACCTCAGGTGCTTCATCAACTTGAAGAATTGCATCTTGAATCTGGGCGGTTTTCCTTTGAGAAGGTACGCCTCCAAAGTCAAGTTCCTCAGTGACATCATCTATGTCCTCGTGTTGTTGGGTTTGTTGCTCAGCTTGAATCTCATCAAGCTGAACATTTCTCCCACTTGGCTTCTTGGAAAATAAATCCTTTTCCAAAAAGACACTATCCCGAGCAATAAACAATTTATTCTCAGCGGAATTGTAGAATTAATATCCCCTTGTTTCCTTGGGATAACCTATAAAGAAGCATTTGTCTGATTTGGGTACTAGCTTATCAGGTAGTAAATGCTTTACATAAGCCTTGCATCCCCAGACCTTCAGAAGTGACAAGCTAGGAACTTTTCCATACCATATCTCATATGGTGTCTTGTCAATTGATCGTGACGGAGTTCTGTTTAGTGTGAACGCATTAGTGGTGAGGGCATATCCCCAAAAGGATGTAGGAAGATCAACGTTATAATTTTCAGATTTGATATCCAATATGTATAGTCCACTACTACTCACATGGGCTCGAGCATAGAAAGTGTCATTCTTATAAATGGAAAAACAATCCTTAATGACAAATTCATAACTCTCAAGGTTCAAAACTGAAATTGAAATCAAATTCTTAGTAATAGATGAAACAAAATAACAATTATAAAGTTCTAAAACTAAGCCAGAAGGTAGAGGTAGACTATAATCTCCAATGGCAAGTGCAGCAACTCTTGCTCCATTTCCAACACGGAGATCTATCTCACCCTTCTGCAACCGTCTCCTATTTCTTAGTCCTTGCACATTCGAAATAATGTGAGAACCACATCCTGAATCTAATATCCAAGAATGAGACTTGGTTGATAGGATTTCAGTAACGTAAATACCTGAAGTGGAGACTGTTTCCCTCTTCTTTTCTTCCAGGTTTTTGTGACTTGCCTTCTCCTCATCAGATGAGGTGGCAGTCAACTCTGGGATGGGGGTTTCAAGGACATCCTCCTGTCCCTCAGACCTGAGACTGATTCTCATATGTCTTTCCCAATCAAGGAAATTTGTGTCGTTCAAACGGTTTTTCTTAACTATTGAGCGGAGAGTGAATTTGAGGTGTTCAGAAGACATAGTAACTATAAAACGGAATAAAAACATGCAGATAAATTATGCTTGACATGCAAGAACTTAAAATTTAGACAAACTATAAACAATAAGTTATTGCACATTCTACTCAATTAAATTGTCCCTTGTGAGTAAAATGATTCCAAGATCCTATCTTAGATGAAACTCGAGCGTACTAGGGCACTTCCCCAAGTCTCATGTAATCAAGGTAAGTAAACTCCTTTACTAATTATAACACCTTATAACTCTTGGTTGATGGTCACATCTTATGTAAGACTCATCCTTACGCCTCAAGATTCAAAACTGAGCCTTTTGGTCTCTTGTTGAGTGTAACCATACCAAGGCATCATGCCCCTATTAGACATACCCGCACTATCCCAAGGTCAAGGAAGGACACCTCGCTAGGGCGAAAACTATCCAACGAATTCCAAGGGCCTCATGGTTATGATATGGAAAGACATGATCTCAATATTCTGTTAAGGGACTTAAGCATACAATGGTTGTTTGTTTACTAGTGAACAAAATAGCATAAACAAACAAGAAAGCATGCAAAGTGGGAAATAAAGCATTCAAGTAATGCAATAATTAAATGTGATCCTAATATGGCCCCTAAAAACCAAAATTAAAGATCTAATCTTCATGGGTCTTGTTACTCTTGGATCTCCATCCTTAGTACCCTTCATGGATCTTCATCCTTTGGTCTTCTTAGGATCTTCTTCTTCTTGTCTTACATATAATTGGAATAAACTCTCTTGCAGAAATTTAAATTACAAAAATACATAACGATACGCAGATCGTGTACAAGAAAAACATAACGGTACGCAGACCGTATTTATCTATCCTAATGTGGGCCATACTAGTCACCTCATGCAAGCAATAATATCATAATATCATAAAACATGCATGCAATAATAATATCAAATATTATCAATAATATTAATCTAATTAATAACATTAACTAATTTAATTAAAAAAAACATATCAAATTAAATAAATCAATAGAGCCTCACGTGTGACTCCTCTATTTGGTCCACCCGAGCTTGAATCTGGATCACCTAGGACTCGGTTGCTAGAGCGAGGATCGAAGGCGAACGAAGGGAGCTCCAGGGAGAAGGAGGCAACCGTATTTCTTGGTGTAAATTAGGGTTATGGGCTTTTCCTAAAAGCCCTCCTTTTATAATATCAGGTGTAGATATCTTATTTCCTAAATAAGTATGTCTTTTATTATTAATAATAACTCTTTATTATTAACAAACCTTATCTCCCAAGTTATATCATATATAACTTTATATCATATACCTTATATAATATGTCCCCCATTAAACTGATCCAGTCCAAACTCTAAGGGTGTGACCTCATAGGACCCGGTAATAATAGCAATAGACTTTATGACATACTCTATAACATATAGTCTATAAATCATAGTTGGTTTCTAGCAAAGCACTATGACTACCTAAAATCACCGGATTAAATATCTCCATAAATGGTCCCACTTCATAATCAGTAATTGCACATTTGATTAAAGTACACAATTCCTTCAACTTTCACATTGTATCAGAGCTGGTTCGGTCATGGGCCCTTTATTGGGTCGATTGGGTCTGGCTATAAAGAGATTGAGATATCCACCCACACCCGTTTGTCCGCTCGTTGCACTTGCGGGGGCGTGTTGGAATATAGCATCCCACATCTAAAGTTGAGACATAAATTACCTAGTATATAAGCTTGATGTGCTACTCCTCTTATTGACAATTGGTTTTAGGATGGAACCCCATTGGACTTATCTCACTTATGCACTCGTGTCCGCACGACCCCCAGTCTATGGGCCCACGGACTTTCACAGTTATTGTTAGAATATGCACGTATAAATAAAAATGTATACACATATGAACTAATTTATGCACATATACATAAAAACTTATATATATTTTAGAACTTATGTATGTACAAGTAAAAATTTATACATTTCATAGAGTCATGTATATACAATTACAAACTTATGCATATATAAAGAAAAAATTATACATATTTTTAATTTATAAGTTTTGTTGTATAAATTTTTATTTGTATATACCTGAATTTATAAAAAAAATTATATGTATATGTATCATTTTCACGTTTTTACGATACAATCATTCTCCTGTGAGCCAGTATTTGGATATTGTTATACCGATAAGTAATTTAACAATTCTTAGGAGTTTGAAACTGGTTTTGTTCCTTTTCATATACTTATATAATGTTTTATCCTAAAATCGACACTAAATAAAATTAGTTGGTATTTAAATTGCACAAATAATTATGTACTCTTTTATCTACGAGTATAAGATTCTTCGTCCTTTAATACCCTTATCAAGTGTACGAAACCATTCAAAAACACATTTTTTCACTTCCTATTGATAACAAAATCTCGACAGTATATATGCATTTGCAATAACAAATATAATACACCGTAGACTCGGAATCGGATTCAAAAGCCCTTTAGTTTCCTTCAATGGACAATGCGTGTGGGAGCAAAAGTTGTAATCGAACTATCTTCGTGTTTGTTATGATTCCTCGTCTTTTCAACCAAACAAATGTTAATAAAAAAAGGACACGATTGTGGAGGAATCGGATTCCTGGCTCTTTGACATGCTTTTCGTAGCAAAAACCCTACCGTGGGATGGAGAATCCACAAAAAGAATATGAAATTAATTTGCCAGTTTGCCTTCGAGCTGGCTATAGCCTGTTATTGTGTGTGTTATTCGTGGTACTTTTGCATGAAAGTTGCTATCAACTATAATGTGAAACAGGGTAGAATAAATGGATGCGGATCCGGTAAAAAATAGTGCGTATGTGAGAACGTGAAAATACATACATATATACATGTAAAAATCCATGTACATCTTGTGCATGAAATTTTATCAGGATTTATATGATTTTTCACTTACATATAGTCACATATATAATACAAAAATATATACACATCTGTCATTCTCACGTTCTTACATAAGCGTTCATTTTCATATAAACTTTTTTCATGATAAATTATCCGCTCCGATACCACTTATTATGAGTTTGTGGATGCTGATTAATTGACGATTCTTGGTTTTAGCTATTAGATAATCTAATATATGCCTGAGTTGAAGTAAAGCTCGTGGATTATTTGTTAGTTGATAGACTTGACAATGAGATGACCATTTATCTAAATTGCTCCATTAGTCAGTTACTTTATATATTAAATATATTTGACAATAATTATTTAAGTGTTCGACTATGACTCCTTTCGCAAGTATTCACACGTACATGGTTTTCATTATACATAAAGAATATTATCAATTATCAAAGTTAAGTCTTGTTAGTAGATATCATATTAAAATGTGGCCATATATATATATATATGAATGGTGATCGATGTTATATGCACCGGTGTAAATCTCAACATGTGGTTGTACCCGTAACTAGAGTGTGTCGTCGACAATTCTGAGTGCGTTTAAAAGGCATGTAAATTTGAGGCCATAAATTATAATATGACTTGTAAATTAAAACAATAACATTGAATGAAATGACTTGTACTGTACATCTAAAATAAAACATGATATGAAATATAATTGTCAAAACTCATTAAACTTTAACAAATTTGTCATTTAATTTGAGGCGGGTTATGACGTTTGAATATTGCCTTTCTATGTAATATGCCAAACTACGTGCTTTTGAGTTTTGATCCCTAAATAACCTTACTCTGTTACTACCAAATCAAAATTTGAGTCTAAAAATTTATAATCAGCTCTAAATAATATATTAGTATTTTTTATAAGAAAAAAAAATTCAATGTATCAGACTTTTAAGTTTAAAGGATGATAAAATCTACGTTTGAATAAATCGGCGTGAAAACAAACAAGAAAAAATACAACAAAATAATCAAAGAATTTTAAGTGAGACAGAGAGTAGTTATGGTGAGTAAAGTACTATCGAAGAATAGTGTTGTTGGAAGTAGATTAAACAAAACATTTCCTAGTTAGGAAAATGCAAAATGCATGGACCACATTGAGGTTGTACGTCTTCACCGAAATGAGGGATTTTTAGAGTCTTAAACACGATCATGACCTCGACAAAAGCAATTCGACCCACGTCTTTAATCTAACGGGTTCGCATGCTGTTATATGGTTCAAGAATTTCTGATTTAGGTGCTATTTGGTTTAACTAAGAAGTTGTTAAAATTTATCAAATAATTTGTGTTAATATTATAATATATAGTACCTTAATTATGAGGTTGGAATTAACGTTGATATCACACAATAAACTAATTCTTTTGGTGACAAATCACCATCCATAGTACAAGAATGATTAAGATTTGGTTGGAATGAAGCCTAAGGACGACAGGGACGATTTAATTACCATATCTAGTTCCTAATAAACAATTGGTGCATGATTTGGCTTAAGTTAATGTGCACCTCTAATTAGTCCTTGCTAAAATTTGATGTTAATAAAATAATGTAAACGGGGATGAGAGAGGAGGAAAATATATAATTATTCAGAAGAGCTAGATTCGTGGTTGAGAGCTAGTGAGCGGCAAATTAGTCAAGATATTTTTGATTAAAAATTAGAAAATAGTTAATACAGATTGTGAGACTGCATAGTATGGTCTTATGTCATTTTTTAAAGGGAAATTTCGGTTTATATTTATGAGTTTAAGGTATTTTTGTTGGTGCTTATAATTAATTTCTCTTTAGTTTGTATTTTTAAGATTTTGAATTTGTTTGTTCGTAATCACACTTTTTCAATATTCGCATCTAATCTATTCGAATTGATCAAATCTAAATCCATCATTATGTTATCGCTCTCAAGATAGTGAAACTCGACTATTAAAACACTAAAATTCTGAAACAACTACCCATTTTTGATTGTTCGAGTATGACTTTAGGTGTTTTGAGATCCTACTAATTTAAGAACGAAGAACATTCAATAGTGAATTTGATCAATTTAAACCGAAATAGTACTACAATACGATAATATTTAGTTATGAAACAAACAAATCCAAAACATTAAATATACCAACCAGAAAAAAAATTGAAACTTTTGGAATACCAATTAGAAGTCTCTTAAATTCAAGTGCACCAATTGGAATTCACTTTTAAAAGTATAAAACTTTAGGCTCTAGGCGGAAAGAGTCTGATCTAGTATGCCTACAATTTGTTTATATTCTAAATGAACTTGTTATATGTCAGCTATAATCTAACCCATATGCGAGATTAGTATTTTTGTATGTCTTGATTTCATCATTTTGTAAAAATATTGCTTGTCATACGTTGTCAATAATTATAATTCCTAGTCACTATAGTTCTCAATTTAATATCTTATAGTTTTGTCTCATAATGCATGGTTCTAATATTTCTTTTGCCATAAGGCAACAACCAATTTTATAATTTTTTCATAGATTAGGGACGTCATTAGTACAACCAAAAGCTACGGTGGACAACTCCAAGATTTGGAGCACCAAACACGCAATTTACCTTTTTTAAGCAAATGATTAATGCTTTTCAAAATGACGTATTTGGTATAATAGTTGTTAAAGGGCAGTTTTTTTGGTACGGCCAACCTATTATTCTCGTCCAAGCCGGGAGAAAACACAAACAAAATTCTCACCTCAATTACGTAAGTTTGACTGATAAAGCATGATATTATGTGATTATAAAGTTACGCATTTAATTTACCCTCTTTTATTATAACGCTTACATATCTATCATGAAATTACAAGAGAAAAATCTAATGTAAATTAAAACGATCTTTATGATTTTTGACCCCTTAAGGAGGTCAAATAACAAATTTGGACTCTTAATTAAATAAATTAACTCCTTGATTTTCTAAGCCTTTAAAAACCCATAAATCTTAAACCCTAAATTCTACACCCTAAATCCTAAACTCTAAAAAAACACTCATTCTCTTTGGACCATATGTATAGTAATAGAGGATTATATTTGCAATTTTAAAAAAATGAGCCTAAACTTGCTATTTTTTTTTACTTAAATACTCTTTGCGCCCAATTTTCTCAAATTAAAATGACCATAAAGTTACCCACCCTTTCACTTATCTAACAATTTTTTGGGTTGGATTAAACCGGTCAACATAAGTCAGTCAACACAAGTCAGTTTTTCTATTTAGTGGCTCTTGTTAGAAAGCTATTGTCTGTCTTTAATTAACTTCTAAAAAATATTGTTTTTCAAATATGTTTGTAACATCAATTTTTAAGTATTTTTCAGGATTTTTTTTAATATAAAATAAGATTTCTAGTCCATCCTTGGGTATGAGTCTACTCGATCAAATAGAATACAAATACAATTCCTTTTTGTTTTGTTTTTTAATCTCTAGAGACTTTGAATTTTCGATGATAATACATTAAATTATATTATTTTATATTAAATTATTACTTTAATATAAAATAATATAATTTAATATATTATTTGAGAAATCCAAATAAACTTAATTTTATATTAAATTATCACTTTAATATAAGATAATATAATTTAATATATTATTTGAGAAATCCAAACAAACTTAATTGTAATTATCACTTTAATATAAGATAATATAATTTAACATATTATTTGAGAAATCCAAACAAACTTATACTCAGTAAGTACAGCAAAGCCAGGCTAACCAGATAGCAATTTCGTCTAGTTGCTATGCTAGTGAACCTGCTAGTTAAACACCAATACACCATTAGTGCAACAAATAGGTGAGATAATGAATTAGATGAATGATGAATCAGTTCTCCTAAGTTATAAGAGATCACTAATAGTAGATGGAAATAGCTAATTTATTGCTTATAAACTACCAATTAAAAGCCAAGTATGTTGCAGTTACATGACAAGGGTACTTTCCTGTACACAAAAAAAGAGCCAGATATACAGGATGCATTTGTACAACTCAGAAATTTCCTGCAAAATTTGCTGAAAATCCCCCAAACTCATTGTTGACATTCAACCTAACCCACCCAGCTTGAGCTCCAGTAACACCCAGATGCACAAACCCGGTTAAGAGACGCGATTAACCGTCGATATCGACCCATTCAATGCCTCATCAATCCTACTGAACACTACTTTTATGGGGATGCAGGCTAATGTAGGGAGCTTTTCAGTACTGGACTCGGCCAGTGAAGACAACGTTCGAGTCTTCCTTATCAAAGAACCGTGCTTTTGGGTCTTGGATGAAAGCGTTCTTGCTTCTGTTGATTCATGATCTGACAAGAAATCTGATTCACCATCTTCCAACACCTCTACTGAAATAGGGTGACCCGAGACGGGCGCTCTGTTCAGTATGCTCATCAGAGATACGTTTGGTACATGCTGGGGACGGTAGCTTGCTTCCACCTCAATGTGGACATCATATAATACGGATTCTGCATTCGTGTGCATAATAGAAGGTTCCGAAATCTCGTGCCTATCCAGCTGATCTTCCAGGTCAGACAAATCAGCTTTTGAATCTGTTGGCATCTTGCAATCCAGTTCCGGGTTTCTACTTTGGCGTCTCGGGTTCCTCTTTCCTTTCAACTGCCACACTAGAGGGTCTTTTTCTGTCTCCTTAGCAGAACCAGACTCTATGTTTCCCTCATTTGTCTTCACTGATGAACGAGTTATACGAGGTGGGAAACCTTCAAGCATAAAATAGAACAATCAGTGGTTCTCAACATACCAAATATCATAGGGAACCACATAAAATTGGACAAAAGAGATGCTAAAACCTATATACTAGTCCATCACAATGTACAGAAATTCTTCAGGCATCTGTGCAGCTATTCATACGTGTTAATCTAATAAGTAAACTATATAGTTTGAGCATGTGTGAACTAGTATCTACCATTTTCTTGTAAATCATGGATTAACTTATGGTACTCGAGGGGAAAAGATCTATTTTTATATAATCTGTAGTCTCTACTCTCTATCCATTAAAGTAAGCAGATAAAAAATTTACCATAAAAAAGCTCTTCCTCGCTGATTAACAGCACGTCAAACAGATTGTCTGAAGAATCATAGCCAAGCAACTCAGGCATTCTGGATAAATCATAGTCCTTCAGCTTGCTGATAGTAAGAGCATAATCTTGGTTGTTATGGGCGTTATAACATAGGTTTGCATCTGAGACGCTTCTCTTTGATTCAAATACGGAAACTTTGTCATCAGAATAAGACGACTTGCAAGGACTCAGAAGCTCGTCATAAATGATTGGAACAGACACTAAGGTGTCGCTTTGCAAGACCTTTGTTAACAAGTCAATACTATCCTCCTGCTTCAAGATTTCCTGAAACACCACCTTAGATCTCTTCTTCTTAAAATAAGCCATGCGAACTCCACCGCTTCCATTCATAATATTTTTTATTGGAAGGCGATTGAAGGGGCCCAAATCACCAAGTGAAGACGGACCTTGTGATGCTGGTTCGGTTACCAATCCATTTAGCTGCTTCATATTGGACCGAACAACCAGGTCATCGAGGCCTCTCATTCGCTTCTTAATTCCTTCACTACCATCATCTTCAGAATGGTTCAGGGTCCTTTTCCTTTTAACCTTATCAGGACACGCCTCGGGAAAACCAGCAGCATTGGCCTTTTCCAGAGATTGACCACAACGAGAAAATTCCGGTGCAGAATCTGAATTCTCCTCGGAAGAACTAGCGTTTCTTGGCGAGTCAATATCTCTAGAGGGATAACACATGGCCGAGGAAGCTCTAGACCAACTTTGACACGGTTCACTACCAGTATTATCTGCTCCACAGAAGTTTTCATCACAATCTATGCTCATTAGGGCAGTTTCGAGTTCAAGAGCAAGAATAATCGCATTTTCTCTTTGAGTACGCTTGAGTCTTCTCGTTGAGGAACTGGCTTGTAGCTTCTTTGCTTTCTCAATGCAAGAGTTGTGGTCTCCACAACGAAATGGCTTAACTTGTTTAACCTCTGCAAGATTATACCATTCCCTGCGAGCATACCAGATACCCAAATGAAAAATAAATAAACCAGAGAAGGATGCCCCCCCACCCCCCAAAAAAAAACATAACAGGTTCGTTGTTTGTATTTCCTAGGAAACAGGGGGGGGGGGGGGATTCACAAACCTTTAGAAGAAAAACATCCTTACTGACACAGAATCAGACAAGAAACTCCAAACAACAAACTGAATATTTCTCAATGCCAATACCCTAACACCCATGGAAAGAGTGGGGGCATTATAGTCATCCTGCATTTTACCCGTCCACAAGAGATGTGAGCCTGAATGTCAACTATCAAAATTTCTGAAATTATTCATCCACGGTTTTCTATTGTCAAGAGAGAAGATGTTTCATGTCAATTACAGACGGCATATAGCTAATTGATTCGACAATCCTACATATCATCTTAGGCAGTGCCATGATTACAGCAATCACTGTTGCATGCTTATCATCACATATAGTGTTCAACAGCCTACTGGGAGGGAAAAAAACATGCCAAATCCAAGCAACATTATCAAGTTCAAGAACATAATCAAGACTTACAAACAAAACAACAGAAAGAAAGCTTCACCATTTTCATTCTAAACTCTCTACCTAAACAGGATACTAATGAACAAGCTGCAAGAATTAGCCATGAAATATAAACCCACTATGGCCCCATTTCTAGATAACAGTTTAGATATGAATATAATGGATAATTCTTCCTTTTACAGTTTAAACCCTTGCTAATCCTTGTTATCAAAATATGAACAAAGAAAACCCTAAATATATCTCCTATAAGGATACTATATTAAGGGCCTTTCCTGAAAGCAACAGAAATCTCAAAGCATGATGTTTCTTTTTGCATATACACATAAAACATAACTTAATTTACTTGCCCTAAAATTAAGCAGAAAAAGAGAAAATTGAGAAATGACTTTCTACTACCCCTCAAGAAGAATTAGGGTTTAACAAAGATCAAATCAAATTGCAAAAGAGAGGGACTCACACATTAACATCATCTCTACCCAGAAGCTTGATGGGGACTCCACTTGATTTACCCGCATCGAAGCAGCTCTCATTCACATCCATAATCTGACCCGGCCACCACGACCCATTTTTTCTCTGAACCCAAACAAGCCTTCCAGCGGTGGAGTTCAAACCCTTAGGGTTATGCTGCTCACTAACAAAATTGGCCATCTTCTCCACCAAACAAGTCAAACTGAAGTCGGAATCCCAGCAGCTTCTTCCATGATTGTCTACACCGCAAAACAGAAGTCGGAATTAGTAGAAAACAAAACAAAACCTTGAAGGCATCCCTGAATCAGAAAAGGATACATACACAAATAAGCCCAAAATCTGACTCGCCTCGAAGATCTCCTTCAAATAAAACTCACCAAGCTGCTGTTTTGAACTTTTTCACTCTTTTGCTTCCCCTTTTCGTCCCCGCCAAGAGAAGCAAAGATTTTTCTGGAATGAATTTTGAAGAGTGAGGGTGGAGACAGGGGATTAGAAACGGATATGTCGACCTATCAATTTTTTATTTTTTATTTTTTATTTTTTATTTTTTATTTTTACAGAAAAGAGTTACACGTGTATATTTATATTTTTTTGAATAAAAGTTCGGGTCACTGAATTAAAATTTATACGGCTGAGATTGGATCGATCCGGATTCGGGTGTACCCTAGTTACGGTGGAGGTGAATAGGTGATTCAGATTGGTGGATGAAAGTCATGAAACGCAGCGTTTCCACAATCAGTACTTAGCTTAGCTAGTCGTCGTCTCCGAACTTAGGTTTCCGTTTCGTGCCTTCTTCGCTCGCGAGGATTGAGGAAGCACGACACAGCGAAAAGTACAATCCAAAGAGAGCTACAGCGCTGCTGTAACAGCTATCAGCCATGACGGGTAAAGGATTAAGCTTTTCTTTTTATGTGGTTAATTTGATCTTATTGGTAATTGAACTGGATGTAATTTTATTTGTTTGTGTTCCAATTGTCCCGTGCGAATTCCTTAGCATGAGAATGAATTGAGAAGGAAACAATTTCCGTCTGGAATCGGAAAAGAGTTATTAATCTCTACTGAGTGATAAACAGTTCGTGAGTTTGCTTTTTAGTTACTGATTTTGATGAGAATTTGGCAATGTCAATCAATCCCGTGTTTGGAATTTCGCTCAGCAATACCTAATTTCAGGAAAAAGGTCGTACATTGATTAATCTTATGTAAGGTTGATCATGTATTCTTATTTCTATGGAGATAAACTCATAAACGCATATATACAGTATACTTGTAAGGCTTCGTGAGTTTTCATATGACTGTGTTTTTTACCTTTGTTAATTGTATGATAGCTATACAAAACTAGCATTGTTTTTGGAATTTTCTTTGTTAATTATCATTATTCATGAACATTGTTTAAATAACTAAACTAGTCTTCCTCAGTACAACAAAGAAAACCAATGTAAGGTGTTGAAATAGTAGTCCATTCAGATTGGCTGCAATATATCTGTTTGGTTTTTTTTTGCTACTCTGTGTCCGTTTAGGTTAATCTTTTTAAGATAAAACAATATAAATTGTTGTCCTTTAGCATAGGATTTCTGCGGAATGTTGTTTCAACGTAATGCTTTCTTTGGAGTTACAGATTATGTGCAAGAGCAGGAGATGGAAATTGAGGCATTAGAAGCCATACTAATGGACGAGTTTAAAGGTTTTTGACCCTTTACCACCGTTTTTTGAAAGAAAATTGATAGTATTCCTTTAACTGTCAGTATCACTGAACTACGAGGTGATGCTGCATTTTTGTTCTTGTTATAGAAATTCATCCCGGAGAGAGTGGGCTCAGCACTTCTTCTAGATGTTTCCAGATCACAATAACTCCAGAGGTACACTGGCTGACTTTTTTTGCAGAATTATTTCATACCACGTGATAAGTTGGTTGCAAGTTGTAACTGATCCTACTTTTACTTCATTGTTCTACAGGATGATGACGATGATGAATCGACATCTTTGCCAGGTTTGTCATATAGCTCATTTCATCTTCTAATGCAATGATGGAACGAGTTCTTCTCTCTTTCCTTTGTTCTTAAGAGAAATCTGCTTTTTGTGTGTGGTATTTCCCATCTTGTATTTGTCCTGTTCTATATCTTGCTTAGCTCTGACAAAGACCGATTGTAAAAATCTTTTTGCAGTTGAATTGGGATTGATCTTCTGCCATACAGAAAAGTATCCAGATGAACCTCCACTGCTCAACGTGAAAAGGTTTAGAGAGAATCTTGTGCTCATGAATGTATAAAATGTATTTTATTTTCATCTAGCAAAATGGTTTGGTGCAGCACAACGTCTCTACTTTTTCCATGCACAATATATAATTAAGTATCTAACTGAAACTAATGCATGTTTTGGAATTCTGCATTATTTTAGCCTTCGTGGAATTGCACCCGAAGATCTCAGAACTCTTAAAGAGAAGCTTGAACAAGAGGTGAGATCTGCAGTAACTTGTTTACTGTTTTTTCAGAATATGAAGACGGCTTATTCTCCTTTGTCCACTTAGCATCTTGGCCACTTTTTTGAACAGGCAGCAGACAATCTTGGCATGGCTATGGTCTATACACTTGTTTCATCTGCTAAAGAGTGGCTAACTGAAAGATTCCATGAAGATACTGATACTGATGAAGTCAATCAAGATGATCTAGATAAAGAAGATGTAAGGCTTCTTATTTTATGACTAAGTTATTTGTGACACTCTTCTAATGTATGATTTTTTTTTTTATTTGTATAGTGTTTTTTTTGTGTTGCCATGTTATTGCTAAGTTTTCTAAACAGATTAGAAAGAAATTGAATATGTGGAACAACTCCACTAAGAAAAGCAGGAAAATGTTGGATTATACTTTAAGTTAGTGACAATAGACCCGTTTTATGTCAATGGTTCTGCCTTGCAGTTATCAGAAATACAGTGCCAGAATGATTTTTGCAGTGAACAAAAAAGTGATTTGAATAAACTACATTTTCTGCATGCTTTTCTCTTGAAATAATGTTAAAAAGGTTTGGGGTCTAATGACAGTGCCATCTGATTGTGGTATCTCTATGTGTTTCCTTCATCTTATGCTTCTGAAACTGATTAGGTTCTTACCATGTTGTCATTAGGTAATCATACCACATGGTGAACCCGTTACTGTGGAAAGTTTTCTTGCATGGAGAGAGAGGTTTGAAGCAGAACTGGCACTAGAGCGAGCCAAGTAAGTTGTACTAAACAGCACGCTTCAATCTCCCACTCTTTTAATGTTTTGTACACCTGGCTGCCAACATAGTCTAGGTACAAGAAGTTTCGAGGCCAATTATTTTTTCTGACTTGACATATTCAAATATCTCTTTCTTCCTCCAGGAATTGTTGATTGTTATTATAGTGGTTGTCTTCAATTAAGACTTGGTTCAGAATTCTGCTTAATGTTTGGCTTTAACTCTTCTATTTTAAGAAAGTCGTGTAGTAAGCAGTGTAGTCGTTTGAATGTGTTTTCAACCTGACACACAACCAACATTTCCAAACTCTTTGGCTCTGTTTCAGGATAATGCCAGAGTCTGCCCTTGCAGCACCCAAGGAAAAGAAGCTAACGGGAAGGCAGTGGTTTGATAGCGGCAGAGCTGCTGCTGCTGCGGTAATATAATATGTCTATCCCTATCTCACCTGTGTTTATATACTTGCAATTTGCAAATTGATCCCTGCAATGTGTCCTTATCCACGACAAGGAAAGAGCATTAGGGTCTGTTTGGATTCCCAAGGAGAATGCATTGTTTTGCATTAAATGGGCCCTTTAATGCTAGATAATACAGTTTAATGCAGTTTTTGGAGAATCCAAACAAACCCCAAGTATTTGGCTATGAAGGAAATTTGGTATTGCAAGGCGGTCACTCAAGACTGCAACATAATTATTTGTGGCTTAAATTTTGGCAGAGAGGTGCATTGCCACTTGCAGATGAATCCGAGGAGGAGGAGGAAGAAGACATTGACTTCAATGATGACGACTTTGAAGGTCTTAAATGCTTGTTTATCCTTCTCATCTCTGAACTAGACGGTAGCGTTGACTGTCGTTTTCTTTTTCTTTGTGTTCAGATGATGATGATATGCTGGAGCACTATTTGGCTGAGAAGTAAGGCTCGTCCTCAGAATTCCCATAAGAAGAGTGGCTTGAAATACTCTGTTGGTACACTACTTGTACTCTTCTTTAAGCTTTGAATGCCCTATTCCTGGAGAGCTTCAAGAAAAATATATATATTTTATTGACATGGTATTGGTTGCCACCCTCCACTTTGCTCTTTGTTTCCCTCTTATCTTGAACCTTTTTTACAGTTAGAATTTGGAGGGAGAGATTGGGAAAGTTAAGTTATTTCATTATTGCGTGCTCCTATTTTAGTGTTTGAAGTTTTGTAAAATAAATGCTCATGATTTTATAGCCTGGTGTCTTTTATCTACCTGGTGTCAATTGGGTTGAAATAAGACAATAGTATAGAATAGGGGATAAATAAGAAAATAATGGCCAAATATGTTGATTAATGCCAAAGTACAACTAGGTCTTGTTTGGCCAAAAGTACTTTTTATTCATAGACATTTAAAAAAAAAAATTTTATATATTTCGATAAATTTATAATAAATTATTATTTTTACTGTATGTGTTTTCTAACAAAATACACATATCTATAAAATATATATTTTTATCAAATACATTTTTTTATATAACTCTACTTTTCAATGGACATTTTTTTATAAATATCATCTCTAAACAAACCCTCAAATAGAAATGAAAAATATGTATATTTGTTACATCTTTGTATAAAGTAGTTAGGTTATGTGAAAAAAGAGGGATAAGACCATTTTTATCATTTGCACCTCACATGATACACTCACCAAACTTGAAAGCAAAACATGAGATACTTGCATTTCTTTGTACGAAAAAGGAAATTGCCTCTCATAATCTATCTATATTACGTCTTAGATAATGCAATTTCGATGGTATTATTAATAAATCTTGGAAATTGGAAATTTAGGATTCACATCCGTGACTAATATCCAAGCCTTTTTTCTTATTTTTTTCTTTTTTTTTGATGAGGAAAGAATTAAGTTGGCCTTAGTTTTTATGTGAAACTCAATCTAGAGCATTCGTAAGAATGAGAACACTCAGTTCTAAATCAAGACCAAGGACAAACACATCTGGTGAAAAGCTGAGTTTAGCTATACGATCAGCAGAACGATTCATCTCTCGAAAAATGTGTCTAAATCGGACTTCCTGAAAAAATTGGATGTCGACCAAGATATCAGCCACAACCATATCAATTTTCCAGGGATAATCCCAAATGCCTTTGAGAGAATTTATAAGGCATAGATTGTCACATTCAATTTGCAGATTTGTTAGTTTCTTTGTTTTAACAATTTTGATGCTATGTTTTAGAGCGATAACTTCAGTCATGAGGATAGTGTTAGAGCCACATCGTTTATTTTCCATGTGGATAACCTCAGCATTTTCATTTCTAATGATGAATCCAATGCCATATTCACCATTGGATTTTTTTGCTCTATCAAAATTAATTTTATGGAATTGTCGGTTGGATTTTTCCCAACGGAGAAACCTAGTTTTCCTTTTTTGTTGTACTTTATTATGATTGATTGGGTCGTCCTCATACTCCTTTACCTTCGTCGAATCCCAGTTTTTAATAAGGTTAGAGATATAGTGTGAAATATTATTGATTTTGTCATTAGGGTCAGTATTAAAGATGATTTGGTTCCTATAAATCCAAATGCTCCACCAAGCAATGCATAGACATATAAATTCCTTTTTAGTTAGTAACGATTGGAGTTCAGTCAATATGTCTTTTGGTTTCTTATTGTCAACATCCATATTAATGATGATGTTACTAATACCTATATTTTGTTCTTTGATATGTTTAATAGTAAATGGGCATTTTATGAGGAAGTGTATTAGATCTTCTACTAAATTGTTGCACGAGTCACATGCCAGGGGAACAACAATGTGGTTTTGTGCAAGTCTAGCTTTAGTGGGTAGGCCTTCATGGCATATTTTTCAAAGAAATTTTTTAACCTTAGGATATGTATCGAGTTTCCAAATCCAAGAGAAGTTATTATTGTTCGGATTTTGTTGTTTGGTAATCATTTCGAAGGCTGATTTGGTAGAGAACCAACCATTTTTACTTATTGTCCAATATAATCTATCTTGTATGGGGTTTTTAGGGATAAGAATATTTAGGATTTTTTCAACGGTTTGATGATTTAGAGTTTCATTAAGTTTGGGAAGGTCCCATTGACCATTAGTATCTATAAATTCACTAACTTTTGTGGCTGGATTGATAATAGTTTGTGGTAATATGTTGTCTTTAATACTAAGATTTGGTATCCAATTATATGTCCAGAAAAGAGTGGTTTTACCATCTCCAATTAACCACTGAAGACCAAATTGAAACTCAGCTCGAAGATTGAGGAGATGGGACCATTGCCAGGAAAGACACCCTTTTTTTCTTATATTGTAGAATATTAGTATCTTTGAGATACTTTTCAGTAATGATTTTAACCCAAATGTTGTTTGGTTCAACAAGGATTTTCCATAAAAGTTTCATTTGTAGTGCTTTGTTCATATCTTGTGTTTTCCTAATACCAATTCCCCATTATTCTTGTTTTTGCAAATTTTATCCCATCCAATAAAGGGGTTTATAAGAGGAGTCTTTATTCCAGAAAAAAAGTTTTGTTAATAACATCTAGTTCTTTGTGAATGTAGGATGGAAGCATAAAACTTTGCATGATGTAGTTGGGTTTAGCCCCCAGATTTGATTTTATTAATGTGTTTCTACCCTCTTGAGAGAGAGAGTTGGCTTTCCATTTTGTTAATTGATGCTTAACAGATAAGATTGTGTCTTGAAAGGTATCATGATTAGCTTTCCCATTAATGATGGGACAACCCAGATATTTTTCTAAAGAAGTAGAGTGAGGAATACCAAGTACAGATTGAATTAAATTTTTAGTGGTGTTTGTAATATTATTAGTTGTTTGAAAAGACGATTTATGAAAATTAACACATTGACCAGAGATGGAGCAATATTCTTCAATGATTTTTTTCACTTTAGAGCAAGCTGTTTGATTTGCTTTTGCAAAGATGAAGATATCATTTACAAAGGCAAGAAAAGGGATATTTGAGCCTCTTCTAGAAATTTTAAAACATAGTTGATTGTTACTAATAGAACTTTATGTTTGTAGTTTTCTAGCAAGAATTTCAGCTCCTAAAATAAACAGAAATGGGGATAGGGGATCACCTTGCCTAAGGCCTCTTTTTGGAAAGAATATATTAGTTGGTCCATTGTTAACGAGAGCCGAGAAAGTTACTATTTCGATACATTGTTTAATCCACCCAAGAAAGATGGGGGAGAAACCAAATTTTTCTAAGACTTTTAGAATGAATTCTCATTCAATCTTATCATATGCTTTTTCCATGTCTAGTTTGATTGCTACCCAACCTTCTTTCCCTTTCTTGGAGCAGAAAGAGTGAAAGATCTCATGGGCTATAAGAATATTATCATGAATGGCACGATCTGCAATAAATGCACCTTGTAACGGGTGGATGAGTTTATTTAAAATTGGTTTCATTCTATTGGTCATTATTTTTGATATTATTTTGTATATGATAGAGCATAAACTAATAGGTCTATAATGAATTATGGAGTTAGGGTTATCGCATTTTGGGATAAGTGTGATAAATGTGTGGTTTATTTGTTTTAGAAGTTTTCCGGAGTGAAAAAAACTTTGTACAACTTTAATCACCATTAGGCCAACAATATGCCAGTATTTTTGATAAAAAAGAGCAGACATGCCATCAGGCCCTGGTGATTTGTTACTTCTAATTCCAAAAACCGCATTCTTAATTTCCTTATTAGTAGCAGGCTTAGTGAGTTCCTTATTTTCTTGCGTCGAAATTTCCTTATTGATATTAGTGAGATAGTTTGTGAGGAGTGCTTTTTTTGAATCTTTTCTCAAAATCTGATCTGATTTCTTTTCTGATATTCTCTAAACCAATGATAATAGTACCATCATTGGTTCTTATTTCTTTAATGATTTTCCTACTTCGTCTACCAGATGCCACCCGATGGAAGTAGTTGGAGTTAGTGTCAATTGATTTAATATGTTTAATTTTTGCACGTTGGCTCCAATATCTTTTGTGGA
Source organism: Rheum nobile (assembly GCA_027886185.1). Lineage (NCBI taxonomy): Eukaryota > Viridiplantae > Streptophyta > Magnoliopsida > Caryophyllales > Polygonaceae > Rheum > Rheum nobile. The sequence continues at coordinate 3,579,306 of WOAB01000073.1, forward strand.
ATGAAAGGAGATTGTCCTTTTTATTTATTAGTCTATTTTGTTTAGATATGAGGTTTTGAGTAGGGTTATCAATGATGTCTCTTTGGATAATAGCGAGTGATTGTTCAACTTCTTGAAGTTGATTAAATATATTACCAAAGGTGGTTTTATTCCATCGTTTAGCACTTATTTTAAGGGCGTTAGTTTTCTTGACAAGATTATACATATGAGAGCCTTGAGTGTGGATACGCCATGCTTGTTTTACGATATTTTCAATTTTTTTCCTATAAGTCCACATTTTCTCAAATTTAAATGGTTGTGCTTTAATTTGATTTTGATTTTGATTTTCTAGATCTACAGATATAGGAAAGTGGTCCTGATAAGCACTACTTTGTAGGGCTTAAGTAAGAGTCAGTAGAGGTTTTATTGGTGCCATTCGGGTAGATTTAGACACATTCATGTGCATGGCGTGTGGGGGCGAAGTTTGGAGATTAACAGGCCACGTGAAGTTGGAATTAAAAGGATGTTGGGCCGAATTGGATGAGGAAGGCCCAATTGGAGGAAGCGGCCCACGTGAAGGCTGAAAAGAATGCCCGCGCGCGCGTCAAATTGAAGCTGGAGAATTGAAGAATGAAGCGTGATGTCACGCTGATGTAGGCGATGATGATTTGAATTGGATTTGGGCCGCATTGATGCTGTTGAAGATGGGCCGAAATTGGGCCGTGCCTGCTCGCATGAAATGGAGGCCGAGAGCAAAGTGCTGAACGAGAATTCAAGGCCGAGAACGAGATTAATTTCCCTGCTTTCGTTTGTTTAATTATTATTATTTTATTATTTCGTTTTAGGTTAATTTAGACTTTATTTCCTTTAGTATATGAGGGTTGAGAAAAGGCTTGTTTGCCTATCATCTATAATCTATCTCGAAACCCTAATTCTACTTCTCCTTTCTACGTTCTACGTTATGAAGAACTAAGCCTCCCTGGCTTAGTCAGACGCTGAAGCTTTCGTTTTGATTAAGTTGTGAGATTCTCGTTCCTTATCTATTGCATGGATTTTATCTATTCTCTTGCTTGATTGCTTATGATTAATATTGATAATCTTTAGCCTGCGCAACTAGGGTTTGTTTCTATTGATTGATTGCTAGATCTAGATTGTTACTGGTTGATCATATCTATTTCAGAGTAGCAACTGTATCGTACTAGTATCTGGTTGTGCTAGTCTTATGCAGAAGAGAACTGATTTACATTCTAGGATAAAAACTGGTTGTTTTATGCTAGAATTGTATCCAACTATATTCCTATCCGTAAGGCTGCTGTTAAACTGAATCTTGATAGTTTCAGGGTTGTTTAATTAGTTAGTGCTAATAATATCTGGTTGTGCTATTAGTTATATCTGAAAAGGAATTGAAATTTCCATTGCATGAGATTTTGAATGAGTATCTAGGATCAACTTGTCATACGAATAGTGGATGTTGTTTGACTAAGAGTTTTTCCCATCACTGATTTCACAAATCTTTCGCTTGTTTACTTTTGCATGCTTAGATTACTTAAACTCACAAAAACCCCCCTTTGGTTACTTTGGATTGACATATAAATTGCATACTAAGATAGAATCCGCCTCCCTGTGGATTCGACCTTTACTTACCTAGGACTACAGTTTAGGGTTTGTTTGGATATTTTGCATAGTAGGAATTAGAACGACAAATTCCTGTTATCAGGTCCGATGACGAGAAAGAATGGTTTTTTGTGACAATACCAGGGAACCATTCCTGGATTTGGTTATGAATAATTACTCTATCTAATTTGGAGTAAATGTTATCAATTTCTGTTCTATTTTTCCTCCATGTGAAACCACCCCCTTGAGTAGGGATATCGATAAGGTCACAATAATTTTTAAAATTGTGTAATCTAGCAAATTTCGATGAAGGTAGCTGACATCCATCCAATCTTTCCGTATTATTTTGGATTTCATTAAGATCACCTATAACAAGACAAGGCATATTAGTTTGTTGGATGAAATTGGTTAAATGAGTCCAGAAAGGGTCTTTGTCTATCTCTCTAGGGGGAGCATAAACAAAGATAATCAACAAGCAAATATCTTTGTCTAAGATTTTGTATTTAACTACAATGAATCTATTATCAATGTGAGAAATCTCACAAATTTCATTATGAAGTTGATGAGCTTTTCACATAACACAAAGGCCACCCGAAAAGCCCATTGATGGAGCGTAATAAAAGTTATCAAAGCCTGCATGTCTCCAAAGTTGTTGGTTTGGTTCTTTGTCTGTTCTAGTTTCCACTAGGGCCATGATTTGTGTCTTTTAAATTTTGCAGAAAGAGTCCACATCGGTCCATAGGTTTTTACGACCAATGTCTCTACAGTTCCAGAGGCTTATCTTCATGAAGAACCCCGAGAATTGTTTGCAAGTAACTTTGATCTTGCTATTTGGTAAGTCATAGTAGAACTATGATTATGCGTAGATAGTGTGGCCCAAAGAAAGCACTTACATGGGATATTGATGTTAATAGAGTTACAACATATAATTTTGGAATACTGATGGTTGATAGAAGTCGAAAAATCAAAGAAAATTGTCTGATTTGGGTCTTGAAAGTAATAAATCCTATGTAATTTTTGTAACACCCCCAAATAACCTCTTGAAAGTATTACCGCCAGTGACCTCAGACGTACTGTCCGATGTCACCCAAGGCTTTACTAGCTGATATAAATCATCACACAACAATTATGATACAAAATATCATAACTTTCATTTAAACCATAATCGCGGAATTACAACACAATTCCAAGTATGACAAAATACATCAGAATTACAACGGAAGTATTTACACAAAACATTTTCTTAACATAGCGGAAGTCTTTAAATAACCAACAAAAGGGTTTTGATTGCAATGATCACCCGCCAAGGATCTTAACCTGGATCACTTGTCAAAACACCATTCGCTTCTATAGTCGTTCTAGCCTTCACGGGATGACAACTTATCTGATGTGCCGAATCGAACGGATGACACCAGCCAACCATGCAGAGAACAATTACGGTTGGTTAGTCTAATGAAAGACTAAGCAAGGATACAAAGCAGAATGGTTCGAAGTAGTCGTATTAGGTTAGACTCATCGCTTCTCGAATCAAAACCGATGACGATAGTCAACCACCATACTCCTACTAGAATATATGAAAAGACATGATCAAGAGAATATTCTGGAAGACCAAGTCTTCCAGCAATCAATCCCAAAAGGAGACTCCAACGAAATGAGTCTTATCGGAAATATGACAAATGTTGGGAAACTTGATTAATCACAGAATCACAGTATCGCATACGAGCGATTTAAAAGTTAAGACGAGTTTTCCTAGCTGCACTATCGCCTAGCTGCACTACTCGCCGAAGGGTATATTAATTATGTGCGACAACGGCACTTATCTTATTTAATTCCAAAATCCACATCACGTTATAAGCTTTTAAATCTCCCCACAAGAGATATCGGATCTCCTTACAAGAGATATCAGATCTCCTCACAAGAGATATCAGATCTCCTCACAAGAGATCTCAGAGGGAATAAATCCCAAAAGATTTGGCACTAGCGAAGTGCACCACCCTGAGTAAGGGCATGGTCATGACCTGAGAGAGTACTGGGGAAGAATCCACCAAGTACTAGTTATAAAGAAACAACTATACCCCCACAAGGTACATAGCGTTCCTATGAATACTCGTGCTAACTAAATAGTTCAACACAGTAATAATCCACATTGGTGTAGTATCTGCAGCCCTTCTCACCAAGGGTGACCAAGAGGAGCTTCAAGTTGGAGTACCACAACGACATTGCAGACTCGTCGTCAATCTTGTTGCTACCCGTGAGGAACTCGAGCTCGTTGTCGCTGACCTTGATGACCTTAGCCTTCTCCCAAATGCTCAGGATCTGTTCTCGCACCTCCTTCTCAGAGGGCCACAGCGGGAGCCTGAGGTTAGGGTCGTACGAGAGCAAAGCTCCAGCCTTCTTAGATTCCTCCATTGCCTTCATATGGGCTGATCTACATGGCTCCACAATCAAGCTAATTGATCCGTAATGAATGGGTATTAATACCTGAACAAGAAATAAAATTTTGAACTTATTAAAATAACTATATCTAGCAAAATGTTAGACATGACAAACTGAGCAAGAGCAATTTGTTAAGATGTTTATGATCAGTATATTTGCCAATGACATTTCTTAGATCAAGTCAATTGAAAATTACATTCTCCCTGAAAACACTTACTCAAGATATTTAGATGAGAAGGCTAAAACACTCAACTCTTTTGATATTTAGATTATTTTGAATACACTGCCGCAACCTGTCTACACCACCACACCACCAATGTAAACAACATACACAAAGCAAACCCCAACGACAAGACTACACATTCTATTTATTAGTAGGAATAATCAAAATTAAGTACGTGCTCAAACAATTATTAATCTCCAAAGCCGCACACAATGAGCCCGGGCACCATTTCATCAAGAATATGTCCAATGCCTACATCAATTCGCAGATAAAGAAGGCACCAATTCCATTCAAGAGCCATGATTATTATATTATCAAGTAATTAAAGCAATAATTAGAACAAATCACATCTGTCAAAACCCCTTAGCATCATCAAATTAATGCACAAAATCAACAGAATAATAAAATCACAAAGCCATACCAGCAAGCACTCAAGCCCTCCCCCCAAAAAATCATTGTGAACAGCAAAACCGAAATTTCACTAGGAAGGTACATACTTAACTCGTCAACAAAAACTCGAACGCACAGCCGCTGGAGCGGCCCCGGGGCGGTGGAGTGATGCGGCAGAGGTGCTGGTGTGGGTTCAGCGGCACGGCGGGGCTCGTGGGCGGTAATGGGGGCTGAAGGTGGTAAGGCGCGGTGGTGAGCAGGTTGCGAGGAGGCTAGTGGGCAGCAGCGGCTCGAGCAGGAAGGCCGAGGCTGGTGTGGGTCGGTTCGGATCTGGGCGCGGGACGACACAGAGGTGCAGCAGGTGGTGTGGTGGCTCGCGGGTTTGGGAGCAGGCAGGTGTGCGCGGCTGTGAACGCGAGGGCATGGTGGCGTGGTGGTGTAGACAGGTCGCGGCGGTGCATATCCGCGGGGGAGAGGTTGGGTGTTTTAGCCTGAGCAAAATTGATGAACGTAGCTGAGCAAAATCGATGAACGGTGCCTCCTCCTTGTGTTATATTGGTCGCCGGTCAAGTGACAGAAGCAAACTCGATGAACGCCTGAGCAACCATGGTGAGGTTGAAGACAGAGTCAGAGGAAGGAGGAGATTCGGTGGCTGCTCTACAGAGAACTAGGGTTTTTTTAGTTTAGTTTTCTTATTTTGGGATGAGGCGGGCTCAATACTCAAAATAATGAAATTTCTACCCGGGAATTGATATCATTTCCCCGCCCAGCCGAATTTACAAATAATTCATGTAAAATATTTTTGACCCGGCAGGTCAACCGATCCGAACCCAGAAATATTCGGGTTTAGCGGGTTCAGTTTAAATCGGGTTTCGGAATTAATTTTTCGGGTTTCAACTTGAAAATTTCGATCGATGTTTCGGATTCGGCCAAATTTTGAAAGCTCTAATGTGCGTCTTGTATTTTACACGGACCAACCATTCCCACATGATCCATTGCCTTCCTACCATTAAATATTGTGTCATACTTGTCATATTAATTTCTTCACCACATTAAATGACTCAAAATATCTCTTCCTCTTTCTCCCTCCATATCCATGAAAAGCAGAAAATAACAATTAATTGTGAAAGGTTGTAGATACAACTAACAAAGGTTGCATCACATCTTGTTTTAAAATCTTGCATACTGGAGAATACTGAGAGATTAATTAATTTGAGTCCAGAGAATTATTTTTTGTAAACAAATGGCTCTTTCTTCTTGCAAGGAAGGCCTTGTTTGGCAAGTCTTGTTCTTCATAGTGTCAAGTGTTCATCTTGAAGTTGAAGCTTTCCATATGCAAACCCAAACAAGCAGCAGCCATCTGAAGGTTGAAGAATCAATTGCTCCTGATCAGCCTTACAGAACTGCTTATCACTTTCAACCTTCCAAGAACTGGATGAACGGTAATTATGTTTTACAAAGTTTCATATAATATTTGTTTGAATCTCATTGTCTTTAATTGCATGTATGTTTTATCATGTATATATATAGATAATCAGTTTCAATTCTTCTTCTTTTGTTTGGAAAGGTTTATTATATGCTAATAAATTTTATTTATCTTCTTCTGATTTTTTTTCTCTGGATGCATGTTAATTTGTACGGTGATTGTGAAGATCCCAACGGTAAGTTTTCTTCTGAACGCACTACCTACTTTACATTCACGATGATTCATTTAAGGGGTTTTTGCAGGAAATCACCCGTTATATGTCATTTTTTATAGGAAATCACCCGTATTTAACCTATTGATTTTAAACCATCCAAAAGTGACACTTTTGTTACAAAATCACACCCAAAGACGGATTCCGTTAAAATTGCCGTCCAAATGTGTGAAAAGACTATTTTGCCCCTTGATTTTTTATGAAATTACAGGAATAGTTTTGGAGAAATTGCAATCTGGCCCCTCTAGTTTTTGGTTTGTGGCAGAATAGTCCTCAAACAACTTTTCATAATTACAAAAATTGCCCAAACTTATTATTTTTAATATTCTGAATTGATAGTATATTTTAACCCCAAATTAAAGTTTAGAAAAATTAACTTAGGTTAAAATAGGCTTAAGTTATTATTCTTATGAATTTGACCATATTTAAATATGTAACAAAAATGTAAAATTTGATTTAAATATTTCAAGTCAAAATTTATAAGTTTTATATAAATTATAATTAATATAACGTTATATTAATTATAATTTATAACGTTATATTAATTATAATTTATAAGGTTAAATTCATAAGAATAACTTATAACGTTATATTAATTATAATTTATATAAAACTTATAAATTTTGACTTGAAATATTTAAATCAAATTTTACATTTTTGTTACATATTTAAATATGGTCAAATTCATAAGAATAATAACTTAAGCCTATTTTAACCTAAGTTAATTTTTCTACACTTTAATTTGGGGTTAAAATATACTATCAACTCAGAATATTAAAAATAATAAGTTTGGGCAATTTTTGTAATTATGAAAAGTTGTTTGAGGACTATTCTGCCACAAACCAAAAACTAGAGGGGCCAGATTGCAATTTCCCCAAAACTATTCCTGTAATTTCACAAAAAACCAAGGGGCAAAATAGTCTTTTCACACATTTGGACGACTATTTTAACGGAATCCGTCTTTGGGTGTGATTTTGTAACAAAAGTGTCACTTTTGGGTGGTTTAAAATCAATAGGTTAAATACGGGTGGTTTCCTGCAAAAAGTGACATATAGCGGGTGGTTTCCTGCAAAAACCCCTTCATTTAATAACAAAAACCATAAGAAGTCATATAAAATTTAAGTGAGGTATAACAAGTCACTACCTATATTCTTCAGACCCAAAAAAAAAGTCACCACCTACTAGGGATGTTCATCGGGTTCGGTTTTTCGGTTTTTTGGACCGAACCGAACCGATTATATTCGGTTCGGTTTTCGGTTCTTATAAAAATAATAATCGGTTTTCGGTTCGGTCAAAACCGGTTATTTTTAAAAATAATTTAAAAAACTTAGATTTCTAGATAAATTAGTCCAACCTTATTCAGTTCGGTCCAATTTCGGTTCGGTTCGGTCCAGTTTGGTTCGGTCTAATTCGGTTTTGTGCACTAAAACCTACTTCAATAACCTAAATTAACATAATTTCTAAACATTTGGTTATTTCAGGCCAAAACCGAACCGAATATGTTCGGTTCGGTTTTCGATCCACAAAATTCCGAAATTTGGTTTCAGTTCGGTTCGGTTTTGGCCCGATGAACAGCCCTACTACCTACCTATATTCCAGTAAGGTGGTGTTAGACTCTAACGCCTCCTTTTTTTTAATAAGGTAAGAATTAGACTAGTGTCAAGAAGAACTTAACACTCAGCCTATAGCATCCTTTCGGATGAGAGTTTTGAGCTCTGAGTTGTTCATGATATCGTTCAGAGAAAAGTTGTGGCCAAGTTTTGCTATGTGATCGGCCACCGAGTTCAATTCTCGAAAGATATGGGAAATCTGCACTGTCTGGAAAGACTGTAATAAACATAGGATATCAGAGATAAGAATCTCGATTTTTCATGGACAGTGCCAAATTTTATTAATAATGTTTGCAATAGTAAGGTTATCGGTTTCTATTTGTATTTGGTCGTATTTCATTTCTTTTGCTTTAAGAAGCGCATTTCGGAGAGCAAGAGTTTCAGTTTTGAGGGGAGTTGAAATGCCACAATTTTCTACACGGATAAAGATCGGATTTCCCATGTTATTTCTATAGATAAAGCCAATAGCAGATGCTCCATTAGCTTTGGTAGAGCCATCCACATTGATTTTAATAAATTTATCTGGAGGTCTTTTCCATTTGAGTTTTCGGTGTGTCCTCCTAAGTGTATTTTTTCCGTACAGTGGAGCATTGATCAAGAGTGCAATCTGGATTCCATTTTCGTGTTTTACTCCAGGCAAATATAGGATTTTGTATATATTTAGGTAGATTTTTAATGACATCAGTGTCAGGGTTATCATTTAAGAAAATTCTTTGATTCCTAAAAAACCAAATGCCCCACCAGGCCACAGATAACTTTATCAACTCAACGGGGGATAGTTTAAGTTTTACTTCTTCAATAATTTCTCCAATGTTGTTGTTTGCAGAGTTGATAGTCCTCAAATAGAGGCTAGTTGTCATATTAATCTTTGAAATTGTCTTTAAGGTATGATCAGAGTGAAAGAGGAAATGGTTCGTATCCTCCATAGGGTGAAGGCAGGAGATGCAACCCGGGGGGACCGAGACTCCTTTTTCTTGTAGTCGTGATTTTGTTGGTAAACCTTATCGGATGGGACAAAGTATGTCAACCTCTTTCCAATGGGGGCTTTGGCATTCGAAAAACAAAAGATATGAACCACGCTCTACAATACAAACTACTCTGGGGATTTAGCCGCTTTCTACTAGTAAATTGTTGAAAATAATAAATTCATATTTGGTTCAAAATTATTGTTTTTATATTAACATAAGAAGTAATTATCGTAAATTATTGTTTTTATTGGTTCTAAAATTATTGTTGAATATTACCATTTAAAAATGCAAGAAGTTAATTTTACTTACCTCTTTAAGGTAAATGCAATTCAAGTGATTTGGAGGAATTTTCACGATTTATTTTTGAATCAAATACAAAAAATAAATGTACTTATTAGAAAATTTTAATTTTCTGAAAAGTGTAGTACGAACCAAACGAAAGGTAAGTTATTTCTAGGAGATTCGAGCTTAAACCCTTCTTGAAATATGTATGGAAAATTTGATAACGAAAGAATTTTTTTAGAAACAAACTTAGAAAGTACATGATTTTTTTTTTTTGATAAAGTAAGAATTCAAGAATCCAGGACAACCAACCTGGAAACTCGAGAGGCCGATCAAACGACGAACGGATCAACAACAAACACAACAGCAAAGAGCAAAACAAAAATAAAAAAACAACAGACACAATAAAGAACAAAATACAGACACAACCGAACAAGCAAACCAACAAGGCTTAATCAACGAGAAAGTCTTCAAACAGGGGTTGGAAACCTCCAACAAGTCGTTTGAAGCAGCCAGAAAGAAGAGACAAGACACAATCTGGTGGCAAATCGTCAGTAGAAACCACCAGGGATCACACGATCACTGTCTTATCTCGAACCGAAACAACAATCTCCAATCAAACCTAAAGGCAACCTGTAACAGCCGTGAGAGTACCACAGAACAAACAAATCAAAACAAGGACGAGGGTCACTCGTAGGACGGGGGACATGAGAGGGAGGTGGACGGCGGAGAAGGAGGAGGGGATTAGAGGAAGACAAGGAGGAAGGCGGGGGAGGCACGGCGGGGCAGAGATGGAGGGCGAAGATCGAGGGCGGCAGAGAGGGACAATGGAGGAGGGGATTAAGAGGAAGGGAGGGAGGTGGGCGGAGAAGGAGGAGGGGATTAAGAGGAAGACAGGGAAGAAGACGGGGGAGGCGGCGGCGGGCCGAGATGGAGGGCGGAGAGGAAGACGACCGGCCAAGGCTCTCCCATGGGACGGGGTAGCGTCGGCGGAGGAGGAGAGGCGGCGGTGAGGTGGCGAGTGGAGTCGGGAGCAGCTTTCCGACGACGAAGCACGGGCTGGAAACGGCGGCGTCTTCTCAGGAGCTCCGACGCGATGGGCTCGGTTGGAGCAGGGAGCTCGGTCGGAGCGGGGCTCGGTCGGAGCGGGTGCCATGGTAACGGCGGTGGCTCGTCAGGGGCGGGGGCGGTGGCTCGTCGGGGGCGGGGGCCAAGGGTTTTCACGGCCAGCTAGGGCCGGCTCCCCTGAAGGGGAGCGTTTCTCTAGAAAGTACATGATTTAAACGTAAAGCGACACCCTCGTAAATCACTAAATAAAAAAGAGAGAGTTTAAGTTATAATGTTAATTACTTAATTTCAACTGATTGTACGTATATAGGTCCAATGCTTTACAAGGGAATCTACCACCTATTCTACCAATACAATCCCAAAGGAGCTACATGGGGCAACATCGTGTGGGGCCACTCCACGTCATCGGACCTCATCAACTGGACCCCACAACCCATCGCGATCTCCCCATCAACCCCATCCGACATCAACGGCTGCTGGTCGGGCTCAGCCACCCTCCGCCGACCCGGCAATAAACCCACCATCTTCTACACCGGAAGCAACTCACACAACCAACAAGTCCAAAACCTAGCCCTACCCAAAAACCGATCCGACCCGTATCTGATCGAATGGGTCAAGCACCCGCGAAACCCCCTCATGGCCCCAACTCCTGCCAACCATATAAACGCTAGCGAGTTTCGGGACCCCACCACCGCGTGGCTGCTGCCAGATGGACGGTGGAGATTGGCCGTTGGAAGTAAGATCGGAAACCGAGGCATGATGATATTATATAGGAGCAAGGATTTTATTCGTTGGGTTAGGGCTAAAGAACCGTTGCATTATGTTGAGGGTTTGGGGATGTGGGAATGTCCGGATTTTTACCCGGTTTACGCGAATAAAAGCGACATGTACTATGTTCTTAAGGCGAGTTTGGCTGACGTGGGGCATGATTGCTATACGATTGGAAAGTACGATACTCGTAAGGATGTGTTTGTTCCCGATCAGGGTTCGTTTTTGGGTGGTTCGGGTTTGAGATATGATTATGGAAAGTTTTATGCTTCGAAGACGTTTTATGATGGTGTTAAGAGGAGGAGGGTTTTGTGGGGTTGGATCAACGAGTCTGATAAGGCAGAGGATGATTTGAAGAAAGGTTGGTCTGGTATTCAGGTGATTACTCTTTCTATTGCCAATTGATTTTAGAATGAAATCTCACTGAACTTGTAAAAGATCGATTTTGCTCGTTTGTACAGTCATTTCCGAGAACGGTCTTGCTTGATAAATCTAGGAAACAAGTGTTGCAATGGCCGGTAGATGAAATTGAGATGCTAAGGGAGAAACAAATTGATGTGCCAATAAATAATATAAGAGGAGGAACTCTAGCTGAAGTCTATGGTATTACTGCTACACAGGTACATATTTAAGATCCATTTGGATTATGCATTATCTAGATGTTAAAAACGGCATTATAATGTCAAGTTTTGACATTATAATGTCAAATAATACGTAATTCAAACATATCCTAAATTTCTACTTTAACGTTTGTCAATAAGAGAAATGTTATGGTTGGAATTGGTTGAGTTTAATTGGTTTTTGATCCAGTGGTTTCAAGTTTGGACTAAATTATCTTTATTAGATGAATGCACAAGTGAGCTGATTTTGGAATTTCAAAAAACATAGTTATTTTTGATTTTTGGTATTGTGGTTATTCAAATCTTATATTGGATCATTAGTTTAATCAAAACTCAACTGAAACAAAAACCCTAAATTCCTAATCACCAATCAAAATCAACTATTACCCTCCTATTAATATTCTTGTCTCATTTGAACAGGCGGATGTAGAAATCTCATTCAAGATAAAAGACTTCAGAAGAGTAGAGAAATTTGACCCAACTTGGAGCAATCCACAATTACTGTGTACAGAAAAGGGGGCATCGGTCAAAGGTGGGCTTGGCCCATTTGGTCTCTTAATATTGGCTTCCAAGAACTTGGAAGAACAAACTGCTGTGTTCTTCAGGATTTTCAAGACCAACCACAACAAATTTGTAGTATTAATGTGCAGTGATCAAAGCAGGTTTGCCCCTAATTTATAAAGCCTCTAATTTCTTTTCAGAAACATCCTTTTGACGTGTTCGGAATAAGGGTGCATATACGTTGACCAGTCAAATCTTATATATGCGGGACATATTAAATATATGTTGTTGATAGGAGACATTTAGACTATTACAATAGAGTATAGGTGACATTGAAGTATTTTTTGTTATGTAGATCTTCACTGAATCCAACCAGTGACAAGCAAAGCTACGGTACTTTTGTACAAGTGAATCCAAGTCACAAGGAACTTTCTTTGAGGACTTTGGTAAGTCATTGATTTTTTCCCTAACTCTATAAGATCGAGTTAGATTGAGCATATTTTGATAGTACTATTTCAATTCATTTCATCTGTATATTATAAATATGTCATAAAATTATTTGGGTTATGAGTTATTTTGTGTTTTTCGCTCCCTTGTGTTCATATTCTCGCCTTTTTAAATGCAGATTGATCGTTCTGTAGTTGAAAGCTTCGGAGCCAATGGAAGGAGTTGCATCACAGTTAGGGTTTATCCCACACTAGCAATCCATAATAATGCACATCTTTATACTTTCAACAATGGAACTCAAGATGTTGAAATCACAAAATTCCGTGTGTGGAACATGAAGAAAGCTCAAATAGCTTAGATTACTGAATTTGTACTAATTTTATCAAAGATTATGTATTTATGTTTGTGGCCGAATAAATCTTTGGTGTTGTTTTATTGTGATTTTTTACTTAGAGAAAGCGTTTGGTAAAAAAAAGAGATAAAAACAGTGTTTGATAGTTAAGGATAAATAACCTATTGGAAAAAGATAAGGTGAAGATGGGGCTTAGGAGATGAGTGAGGACGCTCCAAGACCGTCAGATTAAGAAAAAGAGCGTTTAGATCAATCAAGAAAAAAATACGGAAAAATTCGAATACAATTCGGCACGGCCGGATTTTTCGCGAAAAAAATGCGTCTCACGTGCACACACACTTTAGTCCGTATGCACATATACATTGTTTTGCATGCACACACATTGTTTTCATGTGCACACACATGTCATTTCTGTATGCACACATAGGTTATTTTTGTTGGTTTTCATACGTATGCACACATATTATTTCGTATGCACTTTGAGTCATTTTCGCATGCACACATATGTTATTTTCACGTGCACACATAGCATGTAGTGCATTTCGTATGAACAAACATGTCATTTTCACATGCACATAGTAGTATACTTCGCATGCAAACGGTAGTATACTTCGCATGCACACAGGCGCGTTTTCATGTGCACACGTTTTGTTCATTCCATATGAACGCACGCGTTTTATGCATGCACACAAAAATGAATTTCAAGTGCACACCGTAGTGTATTTGACATGCACACAACAATGTATTTTGGCATGCACACAAATCTGCACTTCGCGTGCACGCGAATCTGTCTTTTTCGCGAATAATTCGATCGTGCCGATTTTTTGCCAATTTTTTGAAAAGCGATCTGGACACTCCGTTTGCTTCTCATCCGACGGTTCTCATGCGTCCTCATTCATCTCCTCTCTTCCCATCCTCACCGGATCTCAACCCTAAACTATTTACTAATTAACTAGTCAATGAGTAACTATAATAGAAAAGACTTTGGATTGTTGTTTTGAGTGAATTATCTAAAATGAGAGAAAACAGATTTTGTTTTTTCTTTTCAAAAATCACAAATAGGAGTTATAACTTATAATTAGTGGAATTAGTTTTTGAAATCCAAATGTATTATAGTATTTTTTTTTAACTTCGACTCATTTTTTAAAAAGTTATAATCTTTGTAAATAAAAAATACAACTAATTTTCTAATCATATCACATGTTCCCTAAAATAATTGGGACGACTCTAAATTCAATATCTCAAAATTAATCTCTAAAGATTGGAAATTATCTTTGTTGAAAACTCTCAACCATTAAACAAACTTACGGTGTTTTTATTGTGATTTATTGAGTTGGAGCTTTTTGGTCCATAGGATTTATCTATGAATAACATGTGCACTTTTTTCCCTCTTTGGAACGTCTCATAAATTGAGGTTAAACTCGAAAATTTCATAAGCAATAATAAGAAGGCCCTCAACAAATGAGAAGTACTGGCCAGAATAAGAAATTTGTAAAATTAAGAGGACAATTGGCATCAATTTACTAAAATAAATGAAGATTGGCCGTCAAGGAAATGAGGAATCAAACTCTATCAATTAATCTCCCAGAACACGTCGATTTTAGATAAGAGCTACAACTTGCAAATAATACAAAATAAATAATTCAAAATCTTTTGACCAAGTATAAAATCATTGGTATATTAAATTCAACTAGTTTAATACCCGTGCCATGTATGGTTGTTTGAAACTTATATATTTATAAATGTATAACCAAAATCATACTTAAATAATTGTAAAATATGAGTGATTATTTACAATATTTTCAATAAAGATAATTATCGATAAAGTGGTGAAGAAAATCTAAAACTTAAAAAAATGGAAACATGCACGAAGAAGAATGGTAGAATAAATCGACCCTCTTAAGTGTAGTTGTGCATAATGATGCAAAGATACATATATATAAGATGTCATAAAAAAATTAAATCTCAATTTACATATTGATATTGATTTTTTTATATTTTTGTTGCTATTGTTTAGAAGCTATAAATCACTCTGATTCGTAAATATATGTTTAGTAAATGTTATGTGATTAAGATCACATGCTAATAAATTACAATTAGATTATATATTATTATATTTATTTTATTTTTTGAATATTTTTCTTTGAGTCCAAAATAACTTTCTAATTACCACAATTAAGTATGTATATGCAAAAGAATCAATCGTAAAATGGAAAAAATGGTTAAATTATTTCGTCGATACATGGTTGTATATTTTAAAAATTTTAATCGGTTGAACAACTTTTACAAATTATTGAATTATTTACTTATGTTATATGAATCTTATAAATCATTTTCAAAAAGTAGTTTACATATGGTAATTAGTGCTTTAAAATATTAAAGTGTTAAAAGTTAATGAAAGATAAATGAAATAAATCATATCATATATTCTTCTCAAATTGAAAAATAATAATTTATATTCATGTAAAGAAGTAACAATTGTTAAGATGCGTTATTATTGGTGCAAATCTTGTTAATATTTTTTTGTTAACTTATATTTTGTTGATTATTTAATATATTAAAAGATGGAAAGTCAAAAAAATATCACTTTAATAACATGGACCTAAAAATAATATGGTGGCTCAAAAAGGGTAAACTTTAATATATATGTATTTAGTAATGATGAGAAACCTAAATGCGTGAAAGAAAAAGTAATTATGAGAAAAATTATAATAAAACTGAAACATTATTATACAACAAACCTATGCATGAAAGAAAATCTTAACAACCTTAAACCCATTATTGATATGTTTGACTCCACAAACTTTGAATTCCATGTTAATTTTGATAATTGTTCTTCTTCACCTTCCGTAACTCACGACAAATTTATTCAATTACTAATAACTCTATAGCAACGTAGCAGATTGAAAAATCCGAATACACCTAGTATATAGCAACATAGGCTACATCAAACGACGTGATGTATGTTCGACTTTCCAAAATAAGGATTGAACATATAGGAAATTAGTTGTAACTCGAAACCATAACCACTAAATTGGAAGTAAATGATTTTTTATATAAAAAAAGAGAGTATAATCACAATTTGTAGATAAATATGAAGTTAAACTTTAAATTGTTCGGTGAATTTAAAAACCATTACATATCACATATATTCATCAACCTATAATCAAATCTCACTACATTTTTCAACAACAAAAAAAGTCTCACTACATTAACAATCAATTTGAGTATCATCCAAATAATAAAAACACACGGTAGCTTTTATAGGATATTAGGCTTAGATGAGATGGATATTTCTGAGTGGCTAATCCATGAAAAAAATTCTTTTGTTGATAAGTTAGATTATAAGGGAGATTTTAACAAACAAATAAAAATAATAAATATTCAATTTACATAAAGATCGAACATTTAACAAAATCTCAATAATATACTGTACGGACAAAGTCTCAATTGTATAAACAACCATTAATTTGATATATAAGTATTTATACCTTAACGACGATTAAAATTATCTCTTTACTGCACCGAAAATGGAGAATGCTCCAAATCTTTATGAAGCGAAGTCAAATATTGTACTCATCATCTTCATCTTTTTTCAATATTGTGCATTGATATTTGATAAGCATAAGGTTGTTTATCCATAACTCTCGTGCAATTCAATATTTTAGATAGATTAAATTAGGATTTATTAGCTACAAAACCGACTTTTATAAAAAAAAATAGCAACAAAACCGACTACGAAGAATATACTTTCTTGAAAGATTTGTAAAAAAACAAACTTGGATGATTAAGAGTGAACTTGAAGACTCACAAAAAAAAAACAACGTACGAACTGATGGACATGTAGCAAACCTATATATAGCCTAGTTAGTTTAATATTTAGATTTTTAAAATTATAACAAATCAATTTTGAAACAAAGTAAATCATAAGCAGTTTAGATTTTCAAAACAAACAAATAATTTTTTTTTATAATTAAATCAAGTCTCAAAAAAAAAATCAAAATCATCACAATACAACATTAATATTCTTTTGATTTAAAATATTATAATTATGATTAAAATTTATGAAATACGTAACTATATTGAAATGTCAACTTAAGGAATCAATAATATACCACTTAACAAAATCAATATTAAAGACTTATTAGTATCTTAATGATAAATAATCATAGTTAGGTGGGTTTGATATAGTTAAATTTCAATCAAATTATTTTAAACCGTTAATTAATAAAATGATCAATAATATGCCGAAAAATCAGTTAAAACATGCACGCATGAAAGGAAACAAAATTGTGATTTGTCTGATAAAATAGTTTGCTTAGATATAAAATTTGAAATTTAGTTGGAGTTTTAACAATAAAATAATTATTAGTTTATTGTAGAAAAATGAACAAATATTTAATATACAAATATTTCGTTGGTTAGAAATCACATATGGTAATCGAGTACATAGTAAATTAGTAATAGATAAAACGTGAAACAAAGTAAGAGGTGAAACATGTACTCATATTTTAGAAATAAAAATTTGTTTGTGAATCAAATTCAAGTTTGTTAGTAGAGAATTATAATAATTATAAAAAAATGGTTTTTTTATGTAGAATTTATAGAAGATTTTGTAAAATTTTAGATTTTAAATTAATTAACACAAAAATAAGAAAAAATAGAAATTATTATAAGGATTATAAAAGATAATATATATATATATATATATAATATTATAGATAATTCATACTTGAAACAGTACAAATCTTCAAATATTAAATGTTTGGAATATTAGATTTAGTTTGTTTATTGAAAATCTATCTAATTTTTCACTAATCATATTTAGCTTATTGCATATTTGTTCCGTTGAGAATGATCCGTCTTGATTTTTTTTAGTTTGTTAATCAAGTGTATAGAATTTTTTTAGTTTGAAAATTTTAAAATGTAGCCTAATTGTCCAAGCAATGTTGTAGTGGCTCGAAAATCTAATCAGTAGTCATTAAATATCCAGCTAATGATTGTTGATAGATTTCATATATTGTTATAGATATTAAATTTTAGTAGGAAATCTATCATACTAAATTTTGACATATATTATAAGTTTATTATATATGTAATTTGTAGAAATCAAATTTATAAAAAAAATTGTATATAGTTTTTTATATATTTGAAGTTAGTTGTGATTAGATATTGTGATTTAAAATTTTAAATATTTGAAGTTAGTTGTGATTAGATATTATGATTTAAATTAAATAGAATTGTTAATATAAAAAAAGTGAATTAACCATAAATTCACACCTAGGATTTGTGGGGTTGGAATAATATGATGGCTCCAAATTTCTTTGCTTTAATATATATATATATATATATATATATATATATATATATATATATATATAGATGATGAACCTAATTGTCCAAGCAATGTTGTAGTGGCTCGAAAATCTAATCAGTAGTCATTAAATATTCAGCTAATGATTGTTGATAGATTTCATATATTGTTATAGATATTAAATTTTAGTAGGAAATCTATCATACTAAATTTTGACATATATTATAAGTTTATTATATATGTAATTTGTAGAAATCAAATTTATAAAAAAAATTGTATATAGTTTTTATATATTTGAAGTTAGTTGTGATTAGATATTGTGATTTAAAATTTTAAATATTTGAAGTTAGTTGTGATTAGATATTATGATTTAAATTAAATAGACTTGTTAATATAAAAAAAGTGAATTAACCATAAATTAACACCTAGGATTTGTGGGGTCGGAATCAATATGATGGCTCCAAATTTCTTTGCTTTAATCTACTATATAATTACTAAAACAAAACACCCACTAAGCCATATGGCACTCCCACAATAAACCAAAAATTTTTTGCCACATGTCGTCACGGTATTGATTTTGACATATGGTAACATGTGATTTTTTTATATTTGAATTTAAAATTATAAATCTGAAATATCTAACGGTTATCATAAATTAAAGATTAGTCATAATAAGTTTATATTACAACTATTTCCTTAATTAATTGATTGACCAAATTAAAGATTAGCTAATCACTGTCATCGGCACATAAGTATTGAATTTGCTTACTGTAGAACATTTAATTAATTAATTGATGGACCAAATTTAGTATGACATTTATCATTTTGATACCCATGAACGATGAAATTAAGCAAATAATTTACATTCATATATTCAATTGTAAAAATCTATTATTTATATATTTTAAAGCAGAAGCTTAAAATATACGTGTCAGTTTCAGTTTAATTCGCCTATGTGTCGTTACCACGTTCAATTCGTCTACGTTTGTCACCACGTTCAATTCGCCTACATGTCAGTCTCTGAGCTATGTTACCTCACCCGCCACATTATTTGCCATGTAATCGAATATCTTATCTTATTGTTTATTTTCATAACTATTTAAAGATATATAATAGTTATATCATTTCTTATCTTATTTTCGAATTTTTATCATAACTATTAATCTTATCTTATTATTTGTTTCCATAATTATTTAAAACTAAATAATAATTTTATCCTTTCTTATCTTATTATCGAAGTTTTACCATAATTATTTAAAGCTAAATAATATTGACAATATAAAACTTTATCTTATTATATGAGTTTTTTTTAAAAGTAAATTCTATTTTGTTAATAAAAAATATTTATGATTTTAAAACTAATAAATCCATAACTATATATATATACTAATCTACTATATAATTACTAAAGCATAATACCCACTGCGTTAGGTGGCGTCCCCAGAATAAACACAAATTTTACGCTATCACGTGGTGTCACAGTATTGAATTGGACAAGTGACAACCTGTGGGTTTTTTAGATTTATTTTAAAAGTAAAAAATTTACAGTAATCGAATCCTCCACTTGCCATATGAATATTATTTACAATAAAATCCTTCTAAAATGTACAACAAAATATTTTGTAATATTTGATTATCTTTTTCCAATACTGACCATAGAATATTCTGTAATATTTGTTTATATACTATAGAAATAAATCTGCAATATTTTTAACATTAATTTTTTAAAGAAAAGTATTGAAAAAATGTCATGTGAAAAAATGAATATGAGTGTGACATATGACATAAGAAATTTATAGGCTTAGTAAAGAGTGTCATGTGGAATAGAATGGTTTTAATTTAGTATATATATAGTATTAAAAGGCTATGCATACCATATGTATATTTTAATAATTCATTTTTTTCAAAGCGTAACACAAAATATTCTCTACCATATATTACTTATATACTTAAATAAATCTATAATATTGTTAACATAAACTCTTTCCAAAAAAAATTCAAGAATCTACTATATGTCTACTAAACAAGAACCCAATTATGTCACATGGCACTCTCTTATTAAAATCATCACATGACACTCCCTCATTAAAACCGTCACGTCATTTAATGTTTTTTATAAAAAAATTAAAATAAATTTAATTATAAATCAAAGACTGATATCCTAAACCTAACACTCATTTTTCCTAATTTAAATACAAATCAAGCAGAAATATTACAAGTTAATCACAAAGATTATACATCAAAAAATTACAAATTATATAAAAATCCAAAAATTTCTAATTATAGCACAAAGATCAATTCATGATTATGAAGGAAAATCATGATTACTACAAGAAGAATAAGGCAAGAAAGAAAGAGAAACATATTTTGGGTGTTAATTGGCATTTCCATGTCTTAAAGTTTGTCATTGAAATATTGACCAATCTTCGAGTTATGTAATGGGACAAGATTGATAACCACGCAGCTCGACAATCATGTCATACAAGGAAGAATTATTTTAACTATAATATTAGATATACAGTTTTGAATCCTCGCATGCTCATGTCACAGTCAGACACTTCATACCCATTCAAGTTTCAACGAAGACAACTTCTCTTGAGTGTCTGTTTTGCTATGATAATAAACAATAGCCAAAGCCAATCTCTTATAAATGTCGGTTTGTATCTTCCTCGCCATGTTTTCACTCATGGTCAGTTTTATGTTGCATTAATCACGGTCAGTTTTATGTTGCATCATCAAGAGTTACTAGCAAGAAAGGTTTGAAGATTTTGATATGGGACAAAAACAAAAAAAGATCTAATACTACTACCAATGTAGTATACAACAAAGTTTTTCATAATTTGTAGCAATTTTGAACATCTTACGAGATTTTATGTTTAGGGTTTTATTTTTATGTATTAGATAAACATTTTGATTATGCTTTATCGTTTTAGTAGTATAGATGTTAGGGATGTGACTATCCACGTTTCAAAACAACTTAGCCAATTTTACTATTAATAAAGTTATGGAGAGTTTCGTCTCTCTTTCGATAATGTATTTTGTTAATCTCTTCAATATTTTGTATTCAATTAGTCCTTTTTTACATTAGCATTCATCTACTTTTATAATAGTCACTACCTATATATTTCTATATCAATTAAATATATGATTTTTATATACTATTTTTTTTAAATATAAGAAAAAATAAACAAATCCCGTGCAAGGCACGGGTATTACACTAGTATATATATATATAGGCTCATTTGCAAATCTATACCAGTTTGGTTTTAAAATTTGCAAAGTAGTACTTCTTTTAGAAGATATTACAATAATATCCTAAAGTGATTTTTTTGCATTTTCTTTAATCTTTTTTTTAAAATCAAAAAATCTGAAATTGAATTTATTTTTTATAAATAAAAAGATAAAATAAAATTAAAAATATTATAATAATCAATAAAATTTTAAACAAATTTCCCAAATCAGAAATTGAAATTGAAATTGAAATCGAAATCAGCTGATTTCGTTTGCCCCAAATTCAGAAAATCAGATAAAGCCCTAAATTCAGATTTCATTTTGCCTATTCATCATCTTCCCCGTGTTGTTCTTCCTATTCATCATCTTCCTCCTCTCTCGCTTTCACCACTGGAACCAGACGAAGAATCGATCAACGCTACAACGCCGCCTTACATCGCCGGCCTCTCGACTCCCTCCTCGTGTTGTTCTTCCTATTCATCATCTTCCTCCTCTCTCGCTTTCTCCATTGGAACCAGACGAAGAATCTCCGCCTCCCCCACCAATGCCGTCTCCACTGACTCGGCCCGGATCCACCTCATCTTCCTCCTTTGTGGGCCAGATCTCATCGGCCTCTCGACTCCCTCCTCTCGACTCCCTCTCGTCGGCCAAATCTCGACCTCGATCTGGCCAGATCTCGTCGGCCTCTCGACTCCCTCCTCTCGACTCCCTCTCATCGACCAAATCTCAACCTCGCTCCCCCCGCCGTCAACCGCCTCCCCCACTGCCTCCCCACCTCCTCACCTTCCACCTTCAAACCCTAAACCTAAATCGAAGGGTTGAACTCCATCTCCCACAACTCGCCGGCGACCTCCCCCGGCAACCTCCCTCTGCCCCCGACGACCTCCATCCTCGAATTGCAGTTTCCAGCTGCCCCCGGCGACCTCCCTCTACCCCGCCTCGAGTTCTCCCCCCGGCGAACTCCATCACCCTCCGCCTCGAGTTCTCCTCCCTCTCCCCCCGCCTCGAACCCTAACCCAGCGAACCCTAACCCTAACCCAGATCTCTCCCAGATCTCTCCCACATCTCTCCCAAACCTAAGAAAATATATTTTAAAGAAAAGATAAATTCAGAAACTAATTTATCTTTTCTTTAAAATTTCGAAATTGGATAATTTTACCAAAACACCCTTATTTGGGTATATTTTTGGATATTGCATTCATATCCAAAAAAAGAATACCTATTTTGCAATTTTGGGCACCAAAATGGGTATTTCTTGACATTGTTTCATATATATATGATGAACCCCCCCCCCCCCCCCCCGCCTCGAGTTCTCCTCCCGGCGAACTCCATCACCCTCCGCCTCGAGTTCTCCTCCCTCTCCCCCCGCCTCGAACCCTAACCCAGCGAACCCTAACCCTAACCCAGATCTCTCCCACATCTCTCCCAAACCTAAGAAAATATATTTTAAAGAAAAGATAAATTCAGAAACTAATTTACCTTTTCTTTAAAATTTCGAAATTGGATAATTTTACCAAAACACCCTTATTTGGGTATATTTTTGGATATTGCATTCATATCCAAAAAAAGAATACCTATTTTGCAATTTTGGGCACCAAAATGGGTATTTCTTGACATTGTTTCATATATATATGATGAACCCCCCCCCCCCCCCCCCCAAAAAAAAAGTTTAAATAAATCTGACAATTATCATCCTGACAACGATCTCAAATTATTACTCGGCTTGATATTAGGCTGGAAATTAATTATTCAAAATTAAATTCTTTTGTTGAAAACTTTCATTTAAAGTTTTGGTGTCTTAATTATTTTAATTTAGAGCTTGTTTTGCATGGAGTTTATAAACTCTTCATAAATAATAAATATTATTTCCCCTCCTTTTATATTTTCCTATATCATTAAATATTCAACTTTTAAATATATATTTTTTTAAAAAGAGTCTTTATAAACAAAAAAAGTCTTTATAAACACACCTAGCTAACAAACTAACCCTTATTGACTTGGCGTGTTTTTGTTCATTCGAATTTATGTATGAATGACAAGTCTTTTTAATTTAGCTAATGATGAGGGAAAATCTATCCTTTACCTTTTATTGTAATTAGTAATATTTCTCAATTAATAAGGTAATTAATTATAGAAGAGAATAAATGATAATTAATGTGCAGCCTTTATTGATAGAAGATAGCTAACAGGCATATTAAGTGATAGACCCATAAAGGAGCAAGCAAGGGAATGCCAGGTAATAAATATCCTAGAAAACCTAGCTTTCATCCTATGCTAGATTATTTTCTCTTTTCTCTTGGGCAGCCACCATAGAATTTTGAGAGTTTTTGTCTGACTTGAGCATCGGAGGGGCGTTAGGGGAGATCCAGCCCTCCCGTTTTGTGTTCTTGATTGCAGATTCACACAGTCAAGGACATCTGAAGTGTTCTTCGCAAGAATTATCCGTCTCTTCATCGAATCTTTGTGTAGTTCAGATTCCTGCTACTACATTTTGGCGCCGTCCGTGGGGAGAGACTACGATGGTGAACGCGAGACGAATGACGAGTGCGTCTGATGCAACGCGTCAGGCTGATTTGGACACGTCTAGGGCAGAGCAAGATCGTCGCTTTGCCGAGTTGGAGTCTTCCAGGGTAGATGCAGAGCGCCTCCAGGCACAGTTGTAGGATGTCGTGACGGAGTCGCAGCGCCAGAACGCCGAGATGGCAGAAGCGGCTGCAGAGAAGGACAATCGGCTTCTCTCTGTTCAACAGGAGCTGAAAACCATCAAGCGGGCATTTGAGCGTGCTCAGGGAAAACGTCCTGCAAACGAGGTGGAGTCAAGCAGGGCGCGCGTCACCAGGTTGGCGAGCGTCATTGAGTCCCCACACAGGCACGAGGAAGGGCAGCGGGTCATAGCTGCTGATAACGCTCACGACTATGCTAGTGGTGCGCAGGACGTGCACCACCAAGAGATTAGGGTGCCAGGAGGAACCCACCAAGATGTCAGCCCGAGGCGATGGAGGGCTGCCAGGTCGTCCTCCTCGGCATGGCGCTCGGACAGGGCCCCAACACCACCCTGCCAACGCTCCCGTGCGAGCCGCTCTACGAGGGAGCACAGTGGCCGACGTCGTCGGTCGCCGTCGCCGGACCGTGCGTCGCGTTCCAGGGGGGATGCGCTTAGGGACCGATCAAGAAGTGCATAGTCTGGTCGGTCCGGAGGGCGGAGAAGCGAGAATGGCGAGATAAACAGAGCATAGCGTCGTCTCCTGTGCCTTCTTGATAACCAGGGGGAGTCCCTGGTCAACGCTCAAGAGCAGGTTGAATTGAAGCTTGCAAGGATGACAACAACCCCGTTCGCGAGGATAATTCGCGAACAACCACCACCAGCTAAGTTTTCATCTCCATCTTTTGATGTTTATGATGGGAAGTCGGACCCTGTTGTTCATGTTGCATCATATTCGCATAAGATGGCTCTTTGGGTTGATAATGATGCACTGATGTATAAATTGTTTCCTGCTAGTCTTGGGAAAATAGCTGCTAAGTGGTTTCATGCTTTAGAAGTAGACTCAGTTTATTCATGGAAACAGCTAGCTAGGAAATTTGTGTCTCGCTTTATTGCTAATAGTAGGGAGCCTACTACTATGGATGCTTTACTTGATATCAAAATGCGCAGGGGCGAGGGCTTGAGGCAATTTGCTTCTAGGTTCATGGACTGTTTCGTTGATATTGAGAATTGTGATGAGAGGGTTGCTGCCACGACCTTTCGATTAGCACTTCCAAAAGACAGTAGGCTGAGAGAGAGCTTGACTCTGAGACCAGCTGGTGGGGTTCAAGAACTTCAGGAGAGAGTCAGGCAGTATATCAAGTTGGAGGTTGATAAAAAGTCGTCCAGGGACAGGAGATCACCCTCTCCACAAGCACGTCCAGACGAGGGCGAAAAGAAGAAATCAAGAAAGGCCAAAAGCAGAGGGCTTTCGCCTGTTACAAATCTGCGGGCAGTGAACACCGTATTCAAGGAGCCAATTTATCGCATCCTACCCCAGATCAAAGAGAAGCCTTTCTTCACCTGGCCGCCAAAATTGAGGAGTGACTCTAAGGACCGGGATATGGGAAAGTAATGCGCTTTTCACAAGGAGAAAGGGCTCCTCACAGGGGAGTGCAAGGTGTTTAAGGCGGCGCTTGAGAAGTGGGCGTCCCAGGGCTACTTGAACGAGTTCATTGATTCGGGCTCGGGTTCAGGTGGAGATCAGGCAAGGAAAAACCTTCCAGATGACCAGCCTGAAGGAAGAAAGGATGCTCAGAAGAAGGTGATACATATGATAGAATCGACAGTTAAGCAGACTGTAAGTTCCAGACATGATTACAAGAAGCGTTGTCGTGCACTAGAGGTCATGAAGAGTGATAGCGCACTTGCAAAGAAGCCCAGAGTTGAAGCAACGCAGCTACTCACCTTTTCAGATGATGATCTTCACGAGCTACAACACCCTCACAATGATCCACTGGTTCTCACCGTAGACATGGGGACTTGCGAGGTACGTAGAATTCTTGTTGATTCAGGCAGCTTTGTGGATCTTATGTTTTTTTATTTGTTTAAGAAGTTGGGTAGAAAGCAAGAAGATCTAATCCCTATTTCTACTCAATTGTTGGGACTTGGTTCTATACCCGTCTGGCCACTTGGGATGCTGCGTGAGGCTTTCATGACTGGGGGCAAGGCGGTTGAGACAAAACTTTTGGTCGTCAACGTCCCATCTTCCTACAACGCCATTTTCGGGCGTCCTTGGCTGCATCGGATGGGAGTCGTGCACTCCACCCTGCACCAGCTTATTGTATTTCCACAGAAGGGGGGCGTGGTGCGTGTCAAAGGAGACCAAGGAGCTGCCCGACATTGCTTGGGAGTAAAAGCAAGTGACGTCAATATGGTCCAGGCCTCTCCTTAGGTGTTGGACGAGGTGGGGACGTCTCCTGTAGAGAAGTCAGTGGAAGCCCTGCAAAAAATAAATGTAAGTCCCTTTGAACCTGATAAGTATTTTTTAGTGGGAGCTAATGTTTTGGGCGAAAAAGATCGAACTTACCTGAATCGCTTAAAGAGGGGCAACTAGACAATAATTAGATTGATAATATCTAGATAATCCAAATCAACTAGAGACGTAAACGTAATAAGATTAAAGGAATGAAAAGACTGGCTTATCTCCTCTGAACAAGAGGTCGGTCGAATCAAAAGAACTGGACGTCGGTCGTTTACTAGAACGCGGATTCAAACTTAGAGAATTCAGATGAATGCAAATATGAGAGTAGTTGTCTGTATTATGTCAAATTCGTGTGTTGTTTACAATGATCTCTAACTCCTTTATATACACCCAATTTCCCAAAGATCTGGCTGAACTAGCCGTTTTTCCTCCATGATCTTCGCTCACTAGCTTTTATTTCCGGATTGCCATGATCTTGTGGGATTTATGGTTTGATTATGCAGGTTTGTAACCATTTTATGGAAGGATATATCAACCTCTATGATCTGGGTTTTTTGTAACGTCTCTGATCATGTCGTTGCCGTGATCTCTGCTTTGTCGCCTAATCGTTGGTCGCTTCAAAACGAAAAGATCACTTCGCTTACTGGGCCGCTTTAGTTGAGGGTCCATTAAGAATGAGGCCCAACATCTAACATTTCAGGAGACGAGTTGGAGTCTTTGTCTGGACTCCTAAGAAGAAATCGCGAGGTCTTTGCTTGGACCCCCTACGAAATGCCAGGATTAAGCCAAAAGATCGTCTGCCATCACCCGAATGTTGATAGGAACATCAAGCCCGTTGTGCAGAGAGCTCGCAGGTCCTCAGTGCAACATACTGATGCAATTTTGAAGGAGCTACATAAATTGTTAGAGGCGGGGGTAATCAGAGAGGTCCAATAACCAATGTGACGCCAACACCGTGGTGGTTAAAAAGAAAAATGGTGAGTGGCGCGTGTGTGTTGACTTCACCGATTTGAACAAGGCTTGCCCGAAGGATATGTTTCCTCTCCCCAAGATTGATCAACTAGTTGATTCGACCGCGGGGCATGCTAGGATGAGTTTCCTGGATGCTTACAGGGGTTATCATCAAATCCCGTTGCAGGAAGATGACCAGAAAAAGACAACCTTCATGATGCCGCGAGGTATCTATTGTTACAAGGTTATGCCCTTTGGTTTGAAAAATGTTGGGGCAACTTTCCAGAGAATGGTTGTCTCCTTATTTGGAGACTTGATTGGCAAGTCAGTTGAGGTTTACATTGATGACATGGTGGTCAAAAGCAAGCAGCAGGGTGAGCACCTGGCGGATTTACAGCAGGTGTTTGATATCTTGAAGTGGGCTGATTTGAAGCTGAACGCGTCTAAGTGCGCCTTTGGTGTCAGCTCTGGCAAGTTTCTAGGGCACCTAGTTACCCGACAAGGCATAGAAGCGAGTCCGGATCAGATTCGAGCTATTCAGTCTATCCAGAGTCCTCGCAGTGTGAAAGACGTGCAGAAGCTTACAAGAATGGCGGCGACTCTGAATCGTTTTATCAGCAGATCGTCTGACAGGTGTAGCATCTTTTTCAAACTGCTAAAGGGGGATCATATATTCCAGTGGGATGATGAGTGTGAGCAATCGCTGGCGGAGCTCAAGACCTACCTTCAACAACCTCCTATATTAGCAGTACCGATGGAAGAGGAGGAACTTTTTCTGTATTTAGCAATTTCAGAAAAGGCTGTTAGCATTGTTCTCATCAAGGAGGTTGGTAAAACTCAACATCCTGTCTATTACGTCAGCAAAATATTATTAGATGCAGAGAGTAGATACACCCCCATGGAAAAGCTTCTACTTGCTTTGGTAGTTGCTTCCAAGAAGTTGAATCACTACTTTCAGGCTCACCCAGTCACAGTCATCACGGCTTTCCCCCTCAAAGCTTTGCTATCTAGTTCAGATATGTCAGACAGAGTAGCGGCCTGGGTAGTTGAGTTGGGGCAGTATGAGATCCGGTTCATCTCTAGAACGGCGATCAAGGGCTAGGTTCTGGCGGACTTCATTACAAAGTTTGTTGAGGAGACCTTAGAACTCTTGAAGGTGGCCTGGACACTGAGCATAGGCAAGCAGTCTACGTGGGAGCTGTAGATTGATGGCGCCAGAAACAGAAAGGGTGCTGGAGCAGGTTTGGTCTTAACTTCCCCGACTGGGGAGGTGATCAGGACATCAGTCAAGCTTGGCTTTGCAGCAACCAACAATGAGGCAGAGTATGAAGCATTGATCTTGGGTTTGATCGCCGCCAGAAATAATGGAGCCAGGGAGGTGGTGGTCTATTCAGACTCACAACTCATAGTGAATCATATTACGGGCGAGTACGGGGCAAAGTCATCCCGAATGTTGGCCTACTTGGAGAAAGCAAGAAGCATGTTGGCAGGGTTTCGGGAGTTCAAGGTCCACGAGATTCCCCGTGAGCAAAACGAGGTTGTAGATGCTCTGGCAACCTTGGCTTCAACAAGCACTAGTGAGGCGGGAGCTTGGGTTCATATTGACATCCTAGAAATCCCGAGCATTGAAGTTGAAGAGGTACCTCCTGTTGACACTGAGCCTAGTTGGATGGATCCCATTTTTGACTATCTGAGCCGAGACATCCTATCTTCTGACAGAAGGAGGCGCATCTGGTCAAGATGTGAGTTGTGCGTTTCTAGATATCACCACATGGGATTCTCTACAGAAAGTCCTTTTTGAGTCCTTACTTGAGGTGCGTTCCCCCTTCCAAGGTCGAAGATATGTTGTTCGAGATCCATGAGGGAGTATGCGGGGTCCATGCCCCAAGGAGAAACCTGGCATTCAAGGCTAGAACTCAAGGCTATTGGTGGCCTTACATGCAAAAAGACTTAGACTGTCACGTCAAGAAGTGTGAAAAATGTCAGAAATTTGTCAAGTTGACACATCAGCCTGGAGTTGACTTACATCCTTTAACAAGTCCGTGGCCGTTCGACCAGCGGGGTCTCGACCTCGTTGGTCCTTTCCCTATAGCACCATGCAACAAGCGTTATTTGGTTACCGCCACAGATTACTTCACCAAGTGGGTGGAGGCCAAGCCGTTGTCCAGCATAAGGGACATCGACATCAAGAAATTTGTTTGAGAATTCATTATTACTCATTTTGGCATTCCTTATTCTTTGATTTCTGACAATGGCACTCAGTTCAGTAGTGCCGCGTTCAAAGCTTTTTGTGCAGGGTATGGAATTCATAATTTCTACTCATCTGTAGCTTACCCTCATGCTAATGGGCAGGCAGAGGCTACTAACAAGGCAATTCTTGAGGGGATCAAGAAGAGGCTGGACCAAGCTAAGGGGCAATGGGCGGAGGAGCTTCCGGAGGTGCTTTGGGTGCACCGTACCACACCCAGGAGGTCCACTGGTGAGTCACCTTTTATTTTGTCTTTTGGCACAGAGGAGGTCATTCCCCTAGAGATGGGGTTACCGACAATCCGAACAACAGCCTTTGAGCAAGGAGGAAACGACCAAGCCCTCGAGGCCAATCTCGATCTACTCAACGAAAGGCGTGAGGCTTCGACCGTCCGAACGACTGCATACCAACAAGAGATAGCACGGTCCCATGGCAATCACATGAAGCCGCATAGCTTTGAAGTCGGCGACTATGTACTTCGGAAGGTCCTCACCAATACTAAGGACCCAACGAAGGGCAAATTAGGGCCAAATTGGGAGGGGCCATATTGGGTGATAGCAAGCCCCGGCAACGGCTCCTACAAGCTGGAGAATCTTAGCGGCAAAGTTGTCCCGCGCACGTGGAACACCTCCAACTTGAAGAAGTTCTACATCTGAGCTGGCGCTAGGCGTGGGGTACTCTTTTTCCTCTTCGTATAGTTTTTTTCCATGAGGTTTTCCTGCGGAGAGGTTTTAACGAGGCCTCCGGGTTTCCCCCCTAGCAGAAATACTTTTCATATTTGAAAACAATTTATGTGGATTGATTTGTTGGAACATGTCATTTGGCAATTGCAATGCATTTTGATTTAGCTTGATCAACTTGATTGAGCTTCTAAGCACAGAAAACAGGCGTGGGTTGTGGCGAGTTAGTAAGTGCTGAACTCCCATGGCCAGCCATCAAGTCGAGCCGGTAAGTGCCGCTCAAATAGGCCGGTCGATGGACCATAGCGAGTCAGTGAGTGCTGCTCTCCTATGACCATCCCGGATTACAAATAGCCCGAGCCGGTAAGTGTCGCTCAAATAGGCCGGTCGGTGGACCATAGCGAGTCAGTGAGTGCTACTCTCCTATGACCATCCCGGATTACAAATAGCCCGAGCCGGTAAGTGCTGCTCAAATAGGCTAGTCGTTGGGCCATAGCGAGTCAGTGAAAGATGCTCTCCTATGACCACCCCAGATTGCAAATAGCCCGAGCCGATAAGTGCCGCTCAAATAGGCCGAGACATGGGCCATGGCGGGTCACTGAGTGTTGAACCCACATGACCACTTCAGATTAACAGCCTAGGTTCAAGTGAACACTAGTCAGATAGCACAGACAATCAAACAATGACCGCACGACCGTGCGTTTTACCGCACTGGCCGTGTGGTGCCCTCGGCTTTTCAGCCAACAAGTGAAATAGTGACCACACAGGCCGTGCGTTTTACCGCACAGGCTGTGCGGTGCCCTCGAATTTTCCGAGAAATAGCGTCACCGCCTGCACGACCGTGCGTTTTACCGCACAGGCCGTGCGGTGCTCTCGGCTTTTCAGCCAAAAATTGTAGCGAGGACCGCACGGCCGTGCGATGCTCTCGACTTTTCAGCCAAAAATTGTAGCGAAGACCGCACGACTGTGCGTTTTACCGCACAGGCCGTGCGGTGCTCTCGACCTTTTTTTATGAGAAATCAAATCACCGCTTGCACGGCCTTGTGTTTTACCGCACATGTCGTGTGGTGCTCTCGGCTTTTCAGCCAATTTTTGCCAACTAAGACCGCACGGCTGTGCATTTTTACTGCACGGGCCGTGCGGCGCTATCGACTTTCCGGTTAGCAATAAAGTCCTTGGTTCAACTTTCGGCTCGTCGGACCCACCTCGGCTCCGAAGACCCGAGGGGCAAAATGATGAGGGAAAATCTATCATTTCCTTTTTATTGTAATTAGTAATATTTCCCAATTAATAAGGTAATTAATTATAGAAGGTAATAAATGATAATTAATGTGCAACCTTTATTGATAGAAGATAGCTAACATACATATTAAGTGATCGACCCATAAAGGAGCAAACAAGGGAAGCCCAAGTAATAAATATCCTAGAAAACCTAACTTACATCATATGCTAGATTATTCTCTCTTTTTTCTTGGGCAACCACCATAGAATTTTGAGAGTTTTTGTCTGACTTGAGCGTCGGAGGGGCGTTAGGGGAGATCCAGCTCTCTCGTTTTGTGTTCTTGATTGCAGATTCACACAGTCAAAGGCATCTGAAGCATTCTTCGCAAGAATCATCCGTCTCTTCATCGAATCTTTGTGTAGTTCAGATTCCTGCTACTACAACTAACAAATATAATACTCTCAGTTCAAATCCCCTTCTTCCGTTGTAATACCCAAAAAAAAAAATCAGTTATAACCTTAATGCTTGTTTGGTTTGGAAGTAAATTCATGGGAATTTAAATATCTCAGAAAGTGGAATCAAGTACATGTGTTTGGTTATCATTTTTTTATCTAAAAAACCCATGTATTTAAATTTATGGGATTTCCAATTCCTCTATTATACAGGAAGTACACTTACCTACAATGTAACACCCTCAAATATTCCCTTGAAAGTATTACCGCCAGTGACCTCAGACGTACTGTCCGATGTCACCCAAGGCTTTTCCAGTTGATATAAATCATCGAACAACAATTATGATACAAAATACCATAACTTTCATTTAAACCAAAGTCTCGGAATTACAACATAATTCCAAATACATCAGAAATACATAATCAGAATCATTACAGTGGAAGTCTTTAAATAATCATAAAAAGGGTCTTGATCGCAATGATCACCCGCCAAAGATCTTAACCTGAATAAACTTATCAAAAACATCGTTTGCCTTCATAGTCGTTCTAGCCTTCACAGGATGGCAACTTATCTGATGTGCCGAATCGAACGGATGACACCAGCCAACCATGCAGAGAACAATTACGGTTGGTTAGTCTAATGAAAGACTAAGCAATGGTACAAAGTAGAGTGGTTCGAAGTAGTCGTATTAGGTTAGACTCATCGTCTCTCGAATAAAAGTCGATCACGATAGTCAACCACCATACTTCTACTGAATACATGAAAAGGCATGATTAAGAGAAGATTCTGGAGACCGAGTCTCACAACAATCAATCCCAAAAGAAGACTCCAACGATATGAGCCTTATCGGAAGCATGACAAATGTTGGGAAACATTAATTAATCACAGAATCACAGTATCGCATACGAGTGATTTAAAAGTTAAGATGAGTTTTCCTAGCTGTACTATCGCCTAGTTGCACTACTCGCCCAAGGTATATTAATTATGTGCGACAACGGCACTTATCTCATTTAATTCCAAAACGATCATCACGTTATAAGCTTTTAGAATCTCCCCACAAGAGATATCGGATCTCCCCACAAGAGATATCAGATCTCCTCACAAGAGATATCGGATCTCCTCACAAGAGATACCAGAGAGAATAAATCCCAAAAGATTTGGCACTAGCTAAGTGCACCACCCTGAGTAAGGGCATGGTCATGACCTGAGAGAGTACTGGGGAAGAATCCATCAAGTACTAGTTATAAAGAAACAGCTAAACCCCCACAAGGTACATAGCGTTCCTACGAATACTCGTGCTAACTAAACAGTTCAACACAGTAATAATCCACATCACAGTTGTTTTGGAGCGAAAAGATCGGACGACCTAAATCGCCTTAGACGGGGTAACTAGTCGATCAGGTGACAGAAAACAATCCAAACCAAGACAAACATAGATAAACACAGAATAAATATATAATAGCGTGATGATATTATTAGATGTCGTGTGAATCAGACTGAATCGTGATACAACTTATCGTAATAAAACCAGAGATCGAGTGGGACTCGACCGACGACTTGTGAGTGGCGACCGGCAGGGATCTGGCGTAAGCAACCGTCAGTGAGCTAGGTAGAGAGCGAGAGTACTATTCTGGTGTGTTTTCTGAGTAAGAATGCTTGTCCCCCTTGCGTAATTGTGCGTGTTGTTTCTTATCCTCTTTGTCGTCCCGATATGGTAAGTCTTCAATCCTTGTTGCCGTTATGCTTCTTGGCCGTATATTCCGTCTTCAATGCTCGGAGTGATGGCGAAGATTACACCATTAAACCTCTGTGATTATGGTGGTTTGAATGTTTGCAGCCGTTGCGCGATCCGGGCATTAAATGCGTGGCGAGATCCTTGCGATTCTGTCGGATGATACTCGACCAGAGAAGTCTCGTCGGCTCCTCCGGGCTTTTCCTCTATTCTTCCGATCTGTAGTAGGCTTGAGCTTGATCCACTTGATCCGTCTTCTCTGGAGAATCCAGGCCCAACAATAGCCCCAAGTTGTTATAGGCTTACGGTTTAGGCAAGTAGACCGAAATCCGTGGCAACTTCTCTGGACACGATCTCCACCGTCCTTTCTGGCGCGGTTGCACAGGTCGACGTGGCTTGCGATTAGGGCATGACGCGACATCTCTGCAGGTCATGATATCTTTCCATAAATTCTGAGCAGGAGAAACGATTAGTCTTCATCTCCTTCCTTTGCAAGTTTCTTCTGGTAAGTTTCTTGGTCTCTCTCGTCATAGCTTTCTGATTTTTCCTAGCCATAGCTCTCCAATTCCCCTCCCTCTTTGTTCTCGAAATGGTTTCTCTTGAGGCTTCTGAGTCGTCGAAGACTCTTTTCGACGCTAGAGAAGGTGAAGTTCCTCCCCATTTTATCTTGACGGAGTCGGATGCGCTGGTTAGCACTTTGTCAGAGGCGGAACTGGATCAAGTCCTCCAAGTCGGGGGCTTTCCTCCGGAGACAATCGCTAGGCTGCCTCATCTAGACGAGAGGGCCGATGCGCGTTACGAAGGATGGATTTGCTTCTATGTGTACCCGTTTAGAGTAGGGCACAAATTTCCTTTTTCTTCTCTTGTCAGAGATTTTCTGGCCACTTTGGCGTTAGTGCCGTGTCAAGTAATGCCTCAGGCGTGGAGAGTCCTTAGGGTTTTAGACCTCGTGAACGTCCAAACTGGAGCTGGTTTTGATTTTGATGCTTTGTGGTATAATTACTTCATCGGGTCGAAGAGTTCTTCCCGTGTGCAACTGCGTATCCGACGTGGTCGGAAGCCCTTGGTGCTGACTCCTGATGTGAACGACCGTGGATGGGGGTCGAAATTCTTTTTTGTCAAACGTTCTTCTCTGGAGAAGGAAGGGGGATGTCCGTTTCTGTTGACGGAGTGGCGGATCGACAGTATGTGTTTGTCTTCTCTCCCACGCGTTTATGTGTTTTAACACTCTGTTTTTAACTTTTCTTTTTTGTAGTTCCTGAACCGGAAGATTTGGAAGTCAACAGCCGATCAGAGGGCTTGTCCAAGATCGTCCTTGGGGTTCCAATGGCTGAGAGGAAGTTTGTAAACGTCAATCTCTTATCGACGACCCCTGTTTCTCAAGAGGATATGTCGAACGTGTCGTCATCTCGTGTGAAAGGTAGAAATCCGACCCTATGAGCCTCTTGTGACAGTTTTTTATCGTGTGTCTTAGGGCTCTGTTTGTCATGTCAGGTTCTCCCGGTGGTCGAGCGAGCACTCGTCTTAGAGTCGCTTCTGGAAAAAGCTTGATCGAGCAGAGGAAGGCGGCGGCCAAGGCTGCGTCGAGCAAGCCGCTTCTGGAGGACCTGACAGCGCCAGCCAAGGCCGGTTCGAAGAGGAAAGCAAGTGCTTGCTCCGAAGATGTTAAGGCGGAGGAGGTCTTCAAGAAGAAGAAGGCCGTGACTGCTGAGGGGATTGTCAAGATCGGTGCCGTTGGGCGGTCGATTGCTGACCTCTTTCATGCTCAAGATCCGACTTTGAAGTCGGAGGTCGACGACGTCTCTCCCCTTGATTGCATTGGTGAAGCGGGGTGCTCCGCGTGGAAGGTGAATCGTCTTTTTGTTTGTGTCCTTTTTCTTTTTCTTTCGTTCGACCGCGTTTTCTGATCGTCTGTTGTGTCGTCATGTGAGTTTGCAGTCTTTTCAGTATCTTTTGGGGGCATACTCTGGCGTCAAGGCGATGGTCGCCAAGGCCGAGGAGCAGGCTGCTAAGTCAGAGTCCGACCTCGCGTCCTTGAAGACTAAATTAGAGGGAGCGGAGAGTCGCTGCCGTGAAATCGAGCGTCGCCTCACCAGGGAGTTGAAGAGCTGTCAAGGGGAGTTGGTCGCATGTCAGAGGGAGTTTGAAGAGTGTCGGGCAAGCGTTGAGGAGGAAGTGAAGCGGGCTCGGATTGCCGATGGTCAGATCACTGGCGACGTTGGGGCCTTCTACGCGGTGAAATCGCGCATCGAGATGATTGAAGAATTCAACGAGGGCAAGCATGAGCTCTGGGACCTGAAGGCGGAGAAGGAGACTTTAGACTCAATGTTTCCAAAGGGCGATCCTGGTCAGGAGCTGTTCTGCTTAGCCGGCGTCGGAGAAGAGGCTGTGGATGAAGGTGCCGATGAGGACGAAGCTCATTCTGGCGATGCTAAGCCGACCGACGAGATAGCCCCTTTGGGGCCAGTCTCTGTCGAAGGTAACGTTGTTGTTCCCGATGCTTGACTTTGTTTGTCCCACTTGTGTGTGGGTTTAGACATTTGGTGCCTTTGGATAATGTATGTTTTGGCGACCCGTCCACCATCGCGGGTCACAGAATATTTCTGTTTGATGAAGTCCTACAGATGTGTAGGCAGACAATGTGGTTTGGCGACCCGTCCGCCATCGCGGGTCGCGTATTTATAAAAATGCTTTTTATTTTGCTGCAAATGCGTTTTTACATGTAGAATTGCATGCCAGTTTGTTTCGTACATGTTCGTTGAACTTTCGAGGAAGTTGTCGACGACGTTTAATATGTCGTGTATGTCGGTTTCACCCGTGTGCTCCGTCGAGTGGGGTTTCACCGTATGTATGTATGTAGAGCAGGCCTGCGATGTGTTTGTGTATGTGTTAGTCATGACATTATGCCGGGGAGGTAAGCAATATATAATAAGGTGTTTGTTCCTTATGTTTAATTGCGTGAATGTAATCAGGTGTTGTACCTTATGTTTTGTATAAGGCAGGCAGTGTGCCGACGTGCCTGTGTTGTCATCTCCCCGTAATCCGATCGATCGTGTAAATGTAAGCGCTATATGCGGATGACAGGATCCATTTGCGGACGACTACTTCCATTGTAAATGATGTTCTGCATTTGTGTTTTTGTAAGGAGGAAATCCTCGCTTAGTGTCAGATGATGACATGTAAAAGAAAGTAGCGATGTATATGCGATGGCATGCGGTATATATGCGATAGATGGCAATGTATATATGATAGCATGCGATAGGTAGCAATGTATATGCGATGTATAGAGTTTTGCGTGATGTTTTTACCTTATCGGTTCAGAAATGGTATAGCTTGAGATGTGTTGCGTTCTAACTCATCGGGATTGGTTGTCCGTCTTTGTCTTCTAACTGATACACTCCTTGTCCGACCACTTCGGTGATCAAGTAAGGTCCTTCCCATTGTGGTGCTAGCTTCCCGTCGGATGGGTTCTTGGTGTTCTGGAATGTCTTCCTTAGGACCAGTCTCCGACCTTGAATGCCTTGATTCGGACGTTCTTGTTGTAGCTCATTGCGACTTGTTGTTGGAACTTAACCATCCTGACTCGGGCTTTCTCTCTGATCTCGTCCGCTGTGTCGAGATTGTGTGTTAGCTCGATGTCGTTCTGTTCACTTGTCTGAAGGTTACAGCGAGCGGTCGGAACCAGTAACTCAGCCGGGATAACTGCCTCACTCCCGTAGACGAGAGAGAAAGGCGATTGCCCGGTCGCATTCTTTGGAGTAGTCCTGTCGGACTAGAGAATAAGTGGGAGTTCGTCTGCCCATTTGCATTTAGCCCCTGTGAGGCGTCTTTTGAGGTTATTGATAATGATCTTGTTGCTGGATTCGGCTTGTCCGTTGGATTGCGGATACCGGGGTGTGAATGTGACTAATTTGATGTTCCATTGGTCGCAGAAGGCTCGAGTCTTATGACTGATGAATTGGGAACCGTTGTCGCACACGATTTCTGATGGGACGCCAAATCTGCACAAGATATTGCGTTTTATGAATGAAATGACGTGTTGATCTTTTACCTCTCTGTAGGCTTCGGCTTCGATCCATTTAGAGAAGTAGTCCGTCATGGCAAGGAAGAAAACTCTTTGACCCGACGCGGGAGGAAGCTTTCCGACAATGTCCATTCCCCATCTCATAAAGGGCCATGGAGCCAGGGTCGGATGGAGGAGCTCTGAAGGCTGATGATGGACGGATGCATGTCGCTGACAGGCGTCGCACTTCTTGGTGTATTCCATGGCGTCTTTGTTCATTGTTGGCCAATAGTACCCGTTTCATAGGGCCTTTCCTGAGAGGCTTCGCCCGCCAGTGTGGTTGCCACACTCTCCTTCGTGTAACGATTGCAAGATACGTCTGACTTCTGGAGTCTTAAGGCATCGTAGGAGTAGCCCTGTAACAGATCTTTTGTACAAGATGTTATCAATGATATCGTAAGAGAGTGTTTGTACCTTGAGCCTTTTTGCTTCTGTCTTGTCGTCGGGTAGAATGTCGTCTTTTAACCACCTGATGTAAGGTAGCATCTAGTCGTCATCGGCGTCGATGATGTCCTCTTCGGGTCGGTCGCCTATTTCCATGGCGATGAGTTCTTCAAGTGATGTTGTTAACTCGACGGATGTCCTTGGGACGGCTGGCGTCATGATGTGGGCCAATGGTATATGTGGAAATTCTTTCGGGTCTAGGACAGATCCTAAATTGGCGAGTGCGTCAGCTTGGGAGTTAAGGTCCCTGGGTACCTGTCGGATGTTGAATGTCTGGAATTGTCCGATTAGTTTCCTGGCTACCTCCAGGTAGGCTACCATTCTGGTATCCTTGGCGTTGTACGACCCTTGTATCTGGTTTACGACCAGTAGGGAGTCGCAGACGACTTCGATCTCTCGGACCCCTAGATCGCGAGCCAGGATGAGTCCGAATATGAGTGCTTCGTATTCAGCTTTGTTGTTAGTTGTATCCCACTCACATCTGACAGATTGAGCTATCTTGTCCCCTTGTGGTGATTTCAGCACGACCCCAAGCCCCGATCCTCTGGCGTTCGACGCCCCATCTGTGTGGAGCTCCCATGTACCTGTCTCGTCTGTCGCGAGTAGTTGTATCGCTTCTTTAGCGGCTTCTTGCTCTAGGGTCGGACTGAAATCGGCCACAAAGTCGGCTAAGGCTTGCGACTTGATCGCCGTCTTAGGCTCGTACTCGATGTCGTAACCACTGAGGTGTATGGCCCATCTGGTCATTCGTCCTGTGAACTCGGGTTTCCTCATGATAGCTCTCATGGGATGATTAGTGCGAACAGTAATAGTATGAGATTCAAAATATGGTTTGAGTTTATTTTAAGCCATTACCAATGATAGTACGAGCTTTTCAAGTGACGAATACCTCGTTTCGGCTGATAATAGCGTCCGACTGACATAGTATATTGGCGACTGTTTGCCATCCTCCTCTCTGACCAGTACAGCGCTTACGGCCGACTCTGACACTGCAAGATAAAGAAATAAGGGCTCGTCGCCTTTAGGTTTGGTCAGTAACATGGGACTGGCCAGGTACTCTTTGAGGTTCTGGAACGCTGCTTCGTGTTCTTCCGTCCATTGAAAGGACTTGTTCTTCTTGAGCGTGTCGTGGAATGGTTTGCACTTGTCGGATGATTTGGAGATGAACCTGTTCAGAGCTGCTATCCGACCTGTGAACTTCTGTACGTCTTTGACACATTGGGGGGATCGGAGGTTGAGGAGAGCCTTGATCTGTTCTGGACTGGCATCTACTCCTCTTTGTGTCACCATGTATCCTAAGAACTTCCCTGATGACACTCCAAATGAGCATTTAGTAGGGTTCAGTTTCATGTTGTACCTTTTGAGCACCTCGAAGCTGTCGCGCAGGTGGTCTATGTGATCTTCTTTCTTTTTGGATTTGACCAACATGTCGTCGATGTAGACTTCCATCGTGTCTCCGATTTGGTCTTTGAACATTTTGTTGACTAGTCGTTGGTATGTGGCCCCTGCATTTTTTAGACCAAAGGGCATTACTTTGTAACAATAGATACCTTGGCTGGTGATGAACGCCGTTTTTTCTTGGTCGTCAGGATCCATGAGGATCTGATTGTAGCCGTTGAAAGCATCCATGAAGGTTAGCATTTCGTGCCCCGATGTGGCGTCGACCATGGCGTCGATATGGGGTAGAGGAAACGAGTCTTTGGGCAAGCCTTGTTG
Organism: Rheum nobile; assembly: GCA_027886185.1. NCBI lineage: Eukaryota > Viridiplantae > Streptophyta > Magnoliopsida > Caryophyllales > Polygonaceae > Rheum > Rheum nobile. Next base: position 3,619,261 of record WOAB01000073.1, read on the forward strand.
AGGTCTGTGAAGTCGATGCAGACTCTCCATTTGTCGTTCTTCTTCTGGACTACGACCACGTTGGCTAGCCATTCAGGATAGTGGACTTCTCTGATTTTTCCTGTTTCCAATAAGCTTTTGACCTCGTCGTCGACTATTTTGTTCCGCTCGGGAGCGAACTTCCTGCGTTTTTGCTTAACAGGGGGATGAGATGGATCCACATTTAATTTATGAGTAATAACGTTGGAAGATATTCCGACCATATCCTCATGGGACCATGCGAAACAGTCGGCATTGGTCTTGAGAAAATCGAGAAGTTGTTGTCTGGTCGAGTCGTCCAGATCTGACCCGACCCTTACCGTTTGGCTTGGCTTTGAAGGATCGAGTGCGATCTCGTCGAGTTTCTCCATTTCCGGTTCAACGTATCGACTAGGTCCTTCGCCGTTCTGTGATTGCTATGCGGTCTTGTGTTCGACTGCATTCTTCATGGAAGCGACGTAGCATTCCTTTACGGTCTTTTGATCTCCTTTGATTTCTTGAACTCCCCATTCAGTGGGGAATTTGATAACTTGATGATATGTTGAAGGTACTGCCTTCATAGCGTGTATCCACGGCCTGCCAAGAATACAATTATAGGGAGACGGGCAGTCTAAGACTAAGAACTTCACCTGTTGGTTGACTCCTCCAGCATATGTGGTCAGAATGATTTCACCAATCGTGTGTTTAACCTCACCGCTGAACCCGACCAGTGGGGTCGACTTCTTGATTAGGTCGTTCTCAGTCAAACTCATTTCCTTAAGAGTGTCAAGGGTCAAGAGATTTGTCGAGCTCCCTGTATCGATTAGTATTCTCCGTATTAAGCAATTTCCAATGGACAAAGAGATTACCAGACCGTCGTGGTGACCGTCCGACCCGTCGGAGTCTAACTCGTCGAAAGTGACCGTCGGAAGGTCGGAAATTCTCCTCGGCTTGAATTCCGACGCTTCGGGCTTGTCGCCTTTGCTTTCTCTGGCGTGTCGCTTGGCCGCGGAGTACGTGTTCCCACACACGTCCGATCCTCCTGAAATGGTATTGACAATTTTTGTATGGACCGGAGATGGGGGTTTGTTCTGCTTTACCTGATCTCGGCGTTCCATGGTGGCTTTTGCCCGTTCCGAGATGATGTCGCGTAGGAGCCCCTGTGAGAGCAGCCTAGCGACCTCTTTTCGCAGGGCGATGCACTCGTCGGTCGAATGACCGTGGTCGCCGTGGAATTCGCACCATCGACTCATGTCCTTCTTCATGTGTCCAACCAACAATATGGATGCCTATCTATTCTCATGGCGGAAACCATGGCTTTAAAAAACAGTATCATAAAAGCAATATCCCTAAACCTCAACAAAATTGAAATCGAAGGAGACAACCTATGCCTTATTAGCTCTATTTTAGGTATTTGGACTTGTCCTTGGGAAATTGAAATGGTCATCGCTGATATTCTTATCGATCTCCGTTCTTTTCAGGAAGTCCTCATCAGACACGTTTTTCGGGAGGTGAACCGTTCTGCTGATCAAATTGTTAAACTCAACTTCTCACCTTCGAGATATGCCTTGAATTCCAATCCAAAACTGTATGTTCTCATCCGCAAGAATGCTCTAGGCCGGACCTTACACCGTTGCTAGGTCCCGTCTAATTCTTTCCTCATAAATAAAAATAAAATAAGTGTACATACACAATTCTCAGTTTATCATCTCTCTGACTTTAAAAAAGGATGTCCTCGTAACTTGTTTTATTAATAAAAGAAAGACCATCACCACATAAAAAACTCTAGGAATACAGGCCAGAGTAGGAGATTTGTAAAAATAAAAGGCCAATTGGTATAATTTACTAAAAAAAGAATTAGACCACCAAGTTATCGATGTTATTCAAGCTACTAACCTCCCACCCTGCAACAACTTGCACTAAAATACAATTATAGTATAAAAAATCAAACAATACTGACAAAAAACCAAAGAAAAGGTATATTAATTAAACTCGACCAATCATTCACGTACAATTATCATCTTGATTACTATTATTTCGTACCTTAAATAGACTCCCAACTTTTGGAGGCTTGACAGTTGACAATACCCTCAAAATTTAAATCGATCGATCTCATGGACAACAATGGCGGTGATCAACCTCACAGGACAGCGTACCATTTTCAACCACTAAAGAATTGGATGAATGGTATGCTTTGCTTAGAGATTTGATTTCTGGTTTTACTTATTTCGTATTGATTTCAATTTAATTAATAGCTGCTACCTAATTAATTAAGCTTTTGTTTTGATCGTCTGATTTGGTCAATTACTCTTGGTGGCAATTGCGATTTGATCGATCTGCGATGCATTTGGGTGTGAAGATCCAAATGGTAAGTTCCTCCATCACTTTAATTCCAATTTTCATGTTATGTATATATATATATTCACCCTCTACTTGACAAGAAAGTGATCATCTGGGTGGATTTGGTTTAGTCATTTTAATTTTGAGTTGTGATGTGTTGGAATATTTATTCCACATTAAAGTGTTGAGAGTTAAGAGTGTATTGTGAATGATACATTGGAATTATAAAAAATGTAAGTCTATTATATAACTAGAGTTATTTTTTTCTGTCTGTCAATTGATTTTAGAATAAAATATTTTGAATCTATATGTTGATCTTAGTGATTGGACCAACCCAGATATCTCGTTATAACAAGTGGCATCGGAGTCGAGAGATCGGTTTAGGCCCGGACATGGTTAGTAGGAATTGTTGAAAGTAAGTAAATTACACATCGAGAGATCGGTGATAGGAAGATTGTTGGAAGTAAGTAAATTACACATCGAAATTATAAAAAATCCAAACCTAGTATACAATTTGGACAATTTTGATCTTAGGCAGGGTCATGCTAAATATAAAATCGTACTTGTCCATTAGAAATGATATTGTATACAAGCTCCATCCTATACATACATAATAATACCATTCTTCCGATGGCAATCTAAAGATCGAGAGGTCTTTATATGCATACTTGAAAGCTAATATGTCAAAAACCGGTCTTTCTAAATTACATGCTTACTTAACCTTTGACTAAATTATATGCATACTTATCCTTTAAATTATTTCGAAGTAGTTCTTAACCTTTTGTACTTGTTTCATTTCATTGCCTTTAACACTATAAAACAAGGGTAAAATCACACCAAATCATCCAATAATAAGTCAACTTTCAACAAAACACAGCCACAAAATTCCAAGTTCACATGTATATTCCATCACTTTTGAAAAGTACATAAAATCATCCAAAAATTGAGGTTGCTTTCAAAGAACCACTCACAAATCACAATCCATCTTTATGCTTATAATTAAATAGCCTAAATTTAAATTTAAGAAACCACTCACTACCGCGGCAACCAGCGATTTGCAAAATGTCGTCCGGACCATATCGAAAATACTCGGACAGGACTGGGTGTATTTCGGTCTGGTTTGCGATTCATATTTTTTAAGATTTTGGTTTTCGATTCGGTTCAGTCCAAACCCAACTGGTTTTGGATAGATCGATGTTTATTATTTTTATTTTATTTATTAATATCTCATAAAACTATTATAAAATTATTTTATATTATAAAATAAATTTGTAACTTGTCTAATATGGAATTTGATCATGTGAGAATGATCATTATGGTGTAAAATAAGAATGATCCTATAGTCATTGGATGAAGACAAATTCAAAGGCTTGAATCAAACTTTCATTAAAGGGGCATGTGCCATGCACATGACCCTTTGGTCAAACTTCACTTGACGGTCAACGTCGGACTCCGACGGTCAACGTCGGCCAACTCCGGTCACCAGCGGTCAACGCCGGCGTTGACCGACCTTTATTTTTTTTCGGATCCAAAATTTGTTTTTCTGGAATTTTTATTTTCTGGGCTAAAATTTTCTATGCACATTCCTTGCTAAAGTTATGCACATTTCTTCAGAATTGCATGCACTTTTGAAAAAAAGAGCAATGCATGTTAAAAACTAAATGAATTTCACATCTAGTACAAAAATAAATGCAAAAGTATACTATTCTATGTGTACATACATGCAAAAATTCATGCACTTCAATATTTATCTACACACGGTCTAAAACCCATGCACATTTTCAACACAAACCCGATATATGAACTCATAGTATAAATTAGGTGCACAAACAAGCCATTATTCATGCACATACATGTATAGATGTATGCACTTCACACGTATTGCACTGAATGTGCATGCAAATTGGCTTGAATGTGCATAATGTTTGCATTGTATATGCTAGTACAAATCATGTGAACATACAAGCCCTTATCCATGCACATACATGCATAGACGTATGCACTTCACATGTAATGACTTGAATGTGCGTGCAAAATGGCTTGAATATGCATAACATTTGCACTGGATGTGCGGGAAAAATCTGGACCCCGAAAATAAACATTTTAGGAGGAAAAAAGCTTGAACGGCCAGAAGTGCATGAAATCTTGCGTGAATGTGCATAACTTATGCACTAAATGTGCATAGAAAATTTTGGGCCGGATACAAAAAAATTGCCCAAAGAAAAAAAAAATTGGCCCCGTAAAAAAAAAGTTGACTGGTTTTACGTCGGTCAAAAGTGTATGAAATCGTGTTGGAATGTGCATAACTTTTGCAATGAATGTGCATAGAAAATTTTGGCATTGAAAATGAAAATTCCGTCCAAAAAAAATAAATTTTGGGCCCGAGAAAAAAAAAACGGTGACTGGAGGTCAACGTCGGAGAGCGACGGTCAATGCCGGAGTTGACCCACTTAAGTGGTCATGTGCCATGCACATGACCACTTAAATGAAGCTTTTATCTCCACTCCTGGATGAAAGTCCATCTAAGAGTGGATGTTCATTATCATTTTACACCATAAGCTCTAGGGGTGTTCATCCGGTCCGGACCGGATCGTATTTTTTCAAAAGTCCGGACTGGAGACCGGACCGGATCGTATTTATTCGGTCCGGTCCAGTTCCGGTCCGGTCTAGGACCGGTTTAGACCGGACTTTATTTTTTTTAAAAATAAATTTAAATTCTTATTTAAAATCTATAAAAAATATCTATAAAACATATATACTCCTAATTTATTAAATTAAGAAAAATATCTATAAAAAATACATATAAATCTCCAAAAAAACATATAAATTAAAAAAATTAAAAATCCAGTCCACTGGTCCGGACCGGAACCGGATTAAGGAAATTCTCTGGACCGGAGACCGGACCGTATTTTCACCGGTCCGGTCCGGTTTTTCGGTCCGGTCGAGATTTGAACACCCCTAATAAGCTCCATTCTCACTTGATCCAACCCCGTTTAATATTACAAACAATAGTTATAAAAATAGAATAAATAATTAATTTTTAATTGATATAAAAATAAAAAAATACATTTATCTGTCCATTCCAGATCGCAACCGGACCGAATCATATCAATCCAGTCCGGTTCGGATCAAAGATCGAATAAATTTCGAGGTCCATTAGACCGGACTGAAAAAACAATTCGATATGGTCCGGTCTAGACAGGATGCACAACACTACCAGTTAGATCAACCAAAAACATAATTAAGTTAATTTCTTGTGTTAGAAGATAAATTGGAGCTTATAATATATATCGACGTTGCAGGACCGGTGCTTTACAAGGGAATCTACCACTTGTTCTACCAATACAACCCCGAAGGAGCCGGATGGGGCAACATCGTGTGGGCCCACTCCACGTCAACGGACCTAGTCAACTGGACCCCACAACCCATCGCGCTTTCCCCTACAATCCCATCGGAAGACGAGAAAGGCTGCTGGTCCGGCTCAATCACCATCCTCCCCGGCGACAAACCCGCCATCGTCTACACCGGCGGCGACTTCCAAAACCAACAATTCCAACTCCTAGCCTTTCCCGACGACCCATCCGACCCACTCCTCATAAAATGGCACAAGCACCCCCAAAACCCTATACTCGTGGCAACCCCCGACAACCAAATCGACCCACTCGAGTTCCGGGACCCCACCACCGCGTGGCGGCTGCCAGATGGACGGTGGAGAATGTCCGTCGGAAGCAAGGTGGGGGACCGCGGCGTGGCCCTTTTGTTCACAAGCCAAGATTTTATCGAGTGGGCCCCAACCGAAGAGCCTCTTTACTGGCTTGACGGCACCGGAATGTGGGAGTGCCCGGATTTCTTTCCGGTCTACGTGGACAAGAGTGAGGGCGTGGAGACGTCGGTTCTTGGATCCGAGGTTAGGCACGTGTTTAAGGTTAGCGTGGTCCCCACGCAACATGATTGCTACACGATTGGGACGTATGATACCGTTAGGGATGTTTTTGTTCCGGATGAGGATCTGAGTTTGGTTAACTCGGTTTCGGGATTGAGATTTGATTATGGGAGGTTTTACGCGTCCAAGTCGTTTTATGATGAGATTAAGAAGAGGAGGGTTTTGTGGGGTTGGATTAAAGAATCTTGTAGCGAGGAAGATGACACCATAAAGGGTTGGTCGGGAATTCAGGTAAATTAACTAATATTCTATCCTCTCCGTTAACAAATAAATAAATATCGTTTTAGACTTTAATTTTTTGTTAAAAAACACTTAATCTATCATTTTAGAATTTTAGTTAATGGTTTCAAGCTAGACATGCTATATCTTAATAGTTAGACATCATAATTCTCAACTTATATATATGTGAAAGCTAGAAAAAATCTATTTTCAAAATGTTTGTTGTAACGTTCTGAAGAAAAACTAGCAACTAGCTCAAAGCTGAATCAAACAGTATACGTACAATTGTATTTAGGAGAATTAAGTTACATGATTTTCATGAGTGGGCTTGTTTAGGTCTGGTGTAACCGTTACTATTTTGTTACTAATTAATAGGGGGTTCCTAGAACTATTGTTCTTGACAAGTCTGGAAAACAGTTGGTGCAATGGCCGATAGAAGAGATCGAAATGTTAAGAGGGAGACAGGTTGATCTGCCGAGCAAACTAGTCAATGGAGGTTCAAAATTTGAAGTGTTTGACATCACTGCTGCACAAGTAAGTTTATTCTAAATTCTTGCATGGTTTAATTTACCTTATGTTTTTGAAATATATATTATATTCCGAAATGTACATAAGAGTATAATATATTGTGAAATGCACATCTTTGTCATTTTTAAATGCACATATAATTATGTTCAAATGTACGTACAGTTCAAATACATATCTGGTGAGTTCCAACTCAAATGCATGTATAGTTCATTAACACACATCAAGTTATATATATCCAAATGCACATCCAATTAAAATTAAATGCACATATTGTCATACACAAATGCACTTGCAAAATCCTATAATATTCGCAAGCACATCAAGTTATAACCAATTGCACATACACAATAATTAACTCCAAATGCACATAGTTAAAAATGCACATCTAGCATAACCCAAATTTACTTTTGTATTGTACACTATGTGCATTTGGAGTCTGCTGTATGTGCATTTCAAAGACAAACACACGTTAGTCGGGGTGAAAGTCTCAGTTGAGCTATATGCGCTTTTGTATTATACACTATGACACTATGTGCATTTGGAGTGTGTACAAGACGTGCAATTGGAGTGTATCGTATGTGCATTTCTAAGACAAACAAAAGTTGGTAGAGTATAAAAAATCTCGGTTGAACTAAATGTGTTTTTGCATTATATATACACTATGTGCATTTGAAGTGTATACTATATGCATTTCTAAGACAAACACAAATTGTGCTTTTGTATTCTGCTTTATATGCATCTGAAGTGTAAGAGCTATGTGCATTTTGAGTGTACCTCATTTTGAATTTATAAGACAAACACAAGTTACGCGGAGAGTAAAAATTTTGGTTGAACTATATGTGTTTTTGTATTGCCCATAGTGAACTATATGTGGTTTTGTATTGTACACTGTGTGTTTGGAGTGTACACTATCTGTCATTGAAGTGTACACTATGTACATTTTGATAGAATTTCTAAGACAAACACACGTTGCTCGGGGGTAAAAGTCTTGATTAAACTATATGTGTATTTGAATAGTATATCATTTGCATTTAGAGTGTAACATATATGCATTTTAAACTTCTAAAACAAACACAATTGCGTGGGATAAAAGTCTCAATTAAACTAAATGTGCATTTGCGGGTACACTATGTGCATACATTTGGATTTTTGTTGAAAAACATGAGCTAACTATTAAAAAAATGTAACGGTCAACGTTGAAGACCGTACCGAATGGTCAATACCTCCGATCAATTCATTTAAGTGAATCATGTGTTTGACACATAACTTTTTAAAATTTAGACCGGGCTTGGGCTTGACATCACTGCTGCACAAGTACTAATCTTATGCTTGACATATTATAACATGCATATGGACAGTAAATTTAAGCATTAATACGTTGTTAATTATCTTGACTTTGTTAATGGATATATACATAGGCGGATGTGGAGATCTCATTCAGAATAAGTGATTTTAGCAAAGCTGAGAAACTTGACCCGTCTTGGACCGATGCAGCCCTACTTTGCAGCCAAAAGGGAGCATCGGTCGAAGGAGGAATCGGTCCGTTCGGGCTGCTAATCATGGCATCCAACGGCTTGGAAGAGTACACGTCTGTGTTCTTTAGGGTTTTCAAGAGTGATGATCAAGGATTTGTGGTTTTAATGTGTTGTGATGAAACCAGGTACTTAATTAAGTCCTATTCTTTAATTACCCCAAAATTACCAAAAATGTTGATGCTTGATCTTTAATTTGTAGGTCTTCGCTAAATCCAACGACCGAGAAGAAGAGCTATGGTACTTTTATGAAGGTGGATCCTTTACAAGAAGACATTTCGCTAAGAACATTGGTAAGTTAATTAGAAGGGATGAGAGACAAACCAATTTTCTATGAAAAAATAGTTAAATGAAATGAGAAAGCCATGTATAATTTAAGTTTATTTAAAAATAGATGCAAAGTTAGGTTGAATTGGATAGTTTGTTATTAAATGTGAAGACGTACCATAAGAATGTAAATGGAAAATCTAATTGGAAAACTCGTGAAATTGAAAATGTGAATGCGAAAAAAGTAGACCGAAATGAAGTTTTCTCAAATGGAAAGGGACATGCACGGAAATCTAAAAACTTAAAACGTGAATAAAAAAGGTAGTATTTGTCCCACATCCGCATATGAGTTATGCTCGAAATATATATATGTTGGAGAGAATACAAATTAACAACTTGGCTTAAAAATAAGATTTTTTTGTCCATGACATACTCTAATAACTCTTTTTTTTAATAATTATTTATTTAGTTATTAGTTTAATGTTGTGTGTTAAGGGTTGATTAATTTTCTATTAGGAAATATTTTAAAAATAAATTTTCTATTTATGTTTGTTAACATGAGTCTATGGACAAACATCAGAAAAATTGTAAAAAGAATCCTGGTTTTAAACACTTATTAATTGCTTTCTTTTTGTGCACCCAAGAGATTGATGTGTGGGTTCATGTGGATGCAGATTGACCACTCTATAATAGAGAGCTTTGGTGACAAGGGGAGAAATTGCATCACATCTAGGGTTTATCCGACCCTAGCCATTAATGACGATGCTCATTTGTATGTTTTTAATTATGGCTCGGAGACGGTTGAAATGAAGGGATTTCGAGCATGGAATATGGAGAGAGCTCGTGTGGCTTAGGCTGATTATTACTGAAATATCATATCAAACATTGGGTTCTTATTTATTTTCCATTTGACGTACTTTTGATTTGTTTTTTCTTAAATCGGTCGGTTTAGTTACCGATTTATTCAATCTTTCGATCGTTGGTTTAAGTCTGTTGGGGACAAAATAATAAAAAAACGCTTTGGGTTTATTTGAATTGAATTACGTGACATGTGATACATTGTGTTAATGTAATATTGACTACGTAAATGATTGGTTATGATTATTGTAGTTTTGTATTGTTTTAAAAGCTTTGTTTGGATGTGATAATTATAATACATTGTTGTAAACAACAAATGGTCATCTCAATCAACGAGGTGGCGTGGATGATATTGAAGGTGATCGAGTCAGATGAAACAATAAGCTGAACAAACCCATGTTCTGTTTAAGTTCATTTCAGCCTGAAAGCGTTAAACAAAATTATATATTTTTTTTATAAAATTCTAATCAACAATGCATTTATAATCTAGATGAAAATGATATTAATTTTTTCATGCTCGATGAAAATGTTGAATTCCTTCATAGTCTTCATACAATTTTATGATATTGATATTTGTAATGCTTATATATATATCGTTTTTCTTTTTCTTTTTTGTTTTCAATAACAGGATGTTTTCCATTCATGATAAGAAAAATTATAAAAGCTTGAGCCTAGAAAACCTAGGTATTACATGTATATTCTTATTCCCATTTCACTAATCAATATTTGGTTTCAGAATAATACATCATTCATTGAATTAATTTTACATTTTTTATATATATTTACAGGAAATGACGGACTGTAAGGGTACAAGGCTAGTTGTAGGTTGTTGAGCTAACAATCACGTACTAACTGCTTATAAGAGCCTTTTGGATTGTAATGTTGATGTGACCCCGGTCACGACAGTCCTCGGCACTACGAGTGCCATTTGAGTTACTTTGGCATGTGAGTGTCACAATACCAAAGTAACTCAAATGACACTCGTGACCGGGGTCACATCAAATGTGGGGACATTCAGAAATCATAACAACTTTCTCTTCTCTCTCTTTCATCTCTTTCCCTCCTTCTTCCATATCCTTACTCGTCTATCCATGGTTGTCAAGCCACTTATCCGATCTTGTTAGTTGTGTTCATCACAATTCACAAGTGGTATCAGAGCCGTTCCATCCTCGGCCATGGCGGATGGAACCAGGATGAAATCGTTCGAGGAGAATCTCAGGAAGCTAGAGCAATTGCAACAGCAACACACACAAACTCTCAATCAATGGATGGGATCATCCAATGAGAATTTTGGTGAAATTCATAAGGAGTTTGAAGGACAACGGATCTTGACAAAAGATTTACAGGCACGAATTGAAAATGTCGACAAGAACATGAAGAATTTTCAATTGAACATCGAGCATCGGTTCGAGAGCTTGACCGACATGGTTCACAATATGTCAAGGGAGCGCGAGCAGGACAGGGTTCCATCAGGAGATCAGAAGAATCAGGCACGATATTCCAATCTAGCTAGACAGCCAAGAAGTTCAGAGAATCATTCTTTACATCAGGAACCAATGCAGCGTCATGGTGATTTCCAAATGCTGCATCACCAGTTGAGTCAAGATGGGAGTTATTCGGTGGGAGGTAACATTCGATTGCCAAAGCTTGATTTTCCTGCGTTTGATGGTGTCAAACCGCGTAGTTGGGTTTACAAAAGTGAAAAGTATTTTAGTATTTTCGTTGTTCTAGAAGAACTATAAATTTAATTAGCCTTGATGTTCTAGAATGGTAGAGCTGATATTTGGGCTCAGAGTTTTGTGATGCAAAATCCGCATGTGAATTGGGTTGAATTCAGTGACGCGATATGTGTCAGATTTGGGAAGAAATAGGGTTCTGATATTGTGGAGGAATTCAACAAATTAGCTCAGTCGGGTAGTATTGATGAATATACTGAGAATTTTGAAGAATTGTGTGCTTATATGATGGCATCTAATCCTTGTTTACCTGAATCTTATTTTGTGTCGAGTTATATCAGTGGGTTGAAAGAGGAAATCAGGTCCTTGGTGAAGCTTAGCCATCCAACCAGTTTAGCTTCTGCTTTTGAGCAAGCAAGATTGCATCAGGGTGTTGTTAATGCAATATTGAAATTGAGTAAGCAACCACCATCTTCCTCTTCTTGGAGACCTTATGGCCATTCTTCTAATTCACACCGACCCTCTTTCTTTCATAACAAACCTTCTTTCAATCCTCAATCTACAGTAAGTTCATCTTCTTCAAATGCTCCTACCAAACCTGGTTCTCAGAGCACTTCTACCCAGTTCTCTAAAACCAAAAGAACTCCTGGCCTTTGTTATCGATGTGGTGACAAATACTTCGTGGGACATAAATGCAAGAACCAGTCCTTGCATAGTTTGAACACTACTGAGGTGCTTGATGTGTATCAAGTTGAATGTACTGAATTGATTAGTGATTCTACTACAGAGGAATGGGAGAATAATGATGAACAACCTGAAGTTTATGTGCATGCTCTTACTGGAAGCAGTCCTCTTAACACTATTAAGATCAAAGGTACAGTGAAGCACAAGCCAATTACTATTCTGGTAGATAGTGGCAGTACACACAGTTTTCTAGATCCTAGGATTGTAGAAGAAGCAGCTTTTCCTTTGCAAGAATCAAGGGTTATGGTTGTGGCTGTAGCTAATGGCAATATGATGTTTAGCTATAAGATTTGCTCAGGATTTGAATGGTTGATGCAGGGTCACATATTTAATTTCAGTATTAGAATCTTGAAACTTGGTGGGTGTGATATGGTACTTGAAGTTGACTGGCTGTGTGAGTTTAGTCCTCTCACATTTGATTTTAAGCAATTGAAGTTATCCTTCATCAGGGATGGCCAAAGGATTGTGTTACAAGGGGTGCAGGAGATTGCTTCCTTGAAGATGATGAAGGGAACTAGCTTGAACAAGCTATTGAAACAACAGACACCTATGTTCATTACACAGCTGGGCCAGTGCTTTCAGTTAGCAGGTGCTCTTCCTGAACAACCACTGGCTATTTCACAAGTTCTGTTGCAGTTCAAGGATGTGTTTGCAGAGCCAACAGAGCTGCCTCCAACAAGGGGTCATGAGCATAAGATTCAGTTAAAGGCAGGTGTTACTCCTATTTGTTGTAAGCCATACAGGTACCCTTTCATTCAAAAGAATGAGATTGAAAAGCAAGTTGAGGACATGCTTCAACATGCTACTATTCAACCTAGTCACAGTTCTTTTGCTTCACCTGTTTTCTTGGTGAAAAAGAAGGATGGTACCTGGCATTTTTGCATTGATTACACGAAATTGAATGATGCCACTGTCAAAGACAAGTTTCCAATACCTCACATTGAAGATTTGATAGATGAATTACAAGGTTCTACTGTATTTTCTAAATTGGATTTGAGAGCAAGCTATCATTAAGTAAGGATGACTCTTGAGGATGTTCATAAGACAGCTTTCAGAACTCACCAAGGGCATTATGAATTCGCTGTCATGCCCTTTGGTTTGACAAATGCTCCTGCCACTTTTCAGTTTTTAATGAATGAAGTATTTGGCCATTACTTAAGAAAGTTTGTATTAGTATTTTTTAATGATATCCTGATCTACAACAAGGATTTAGAGAAGCATGTGGATCATTTGACTGTAGTCTTGGAGACTTTAAGGAATCAAAAGATTTTTGCTAAGCTTTCTAAGTGTGCTTTTGCTCAATCTCAGATTGAGTACTTGGGTCATGTCATTTCTGGACAAGGTGTGGCTACTGATGCCTCTAAGATTGAAGCCATGATCAATTGGCCTCTACCTTCCACTATTAAATCCCTTAGAGGTTTCCTTGGTTTGACTGGATACTATAGAAGATTCATCAGGCATTATGAAGTCATTAGTCGACCTCTCACTGAATTGCTTAAGTCAGATTCATTTGTGTGGTCTACTGCAGCTATTGAGGCATTTGAACATCTCAAGAGGCTTCTTACTTCAACACCAATTTTGACCTTACCTAATTTTTAGATTCCTTTTGAGTTGGAGACAGATGCATGTGACACAGGTGTGGGCGCAGTTTTGATGCAGCAAGGCAAGCCTTTGGCATTTTTGAGCAGGGCTTTACATGGGCAAAAATTGTTGTTGTCAACTTATGAAAAAGAATTGCTAGCAATTCTCATGGCCATTGACAAATGAAGGCATTATTTGGAGCATGCTCATTTTTTTATAAGTATTGATCAACAAGCTTTGAAGTATTTTCATGAGCAACAAATCACCACTAATCTTCAGAAGAAAGCTGTTAGAAAATTGCTTGGCCTCTCTTATTCCATTACATATAAGAAAGGAAGAGATAATAAGGTTGTTGATGCTCTCTCTCGAAGATTTGAGGATTCAGTTGGTTCCTGTTCTGTGGCTCTTTCTGTGCAACCAACATGGATGAAACAAGTATTGGTTAGCTATGACAATGATTCAACTGCAAAGGAATTGCTCAGTCAGTGTTTACTTGATTCATCTTCACCTTATTCAGTTCAGAATGGTGTCTTGCGTCTCAAAGGTAGGCTATACATTGGGCATGATGTTGCTTTAAAGGATAGTTTATTGACTGCTTTACATTTAGAGCCGACTGGTGGTCATTCTGGTATTTTGGCAACTTATCACAGATTAAAGAGTTTGTTTGTGTGGCCCCATATGAAGCAGAATGTGGAAGCTTTTGTTAAAGCTTGTGTCATTTGTCAACAAAACAAACATGAATTAGTACCTTCTCTAGGACTTCTTCAACCTTTGTGATGTGACCCCGGTCACGACAGTCCTCGGCACTACGAGTGCCATTTGAGTTACTTTGGTATTGTGACACTCACATGCCAATTTTGAGACATTCTGAGACACTTTCTATTTTTAGTAGTTTTTCGTATTTATCAGTTTCTCTTATTAGCAGTTTTCATTCTTAGAATGTTTCTAAGTTTGGAAAGCTATCGTTTTTAGTATTTACTATTTTTAGATGTTGCCGTTTTAGCAAGTTTCTATTTTTGGATGTCGGGCCTCTCTTGTGCCAAGAGGGCCGATCCATTTATGTTTTTAGGCCCATTAGGGCAAGAACCTTGTTTTGGCTGCTATATAAGCCAGCCTTAACCTAATTAATAAACAAGTTGAATTGAGAGTTAAAGCCTAGCGCTGCCGTTGAGCTAAGCTCCCGCCCCCTAGGTCTAGCTCCTCCAACTGAGCCATCACCGAACCGCCCTAACTGGCCCTCCTAACCCACGATCAAGTCCACCGAACCCAACACCACTGAATACGAACCCCACTCACCAAACGTGGCTCTCGGCCCGAATCGAGATCCCCCTCGTTCGAACCACAACTTGCCTCGCAACGCAGCCTCTGTCACGATTTCCGTGACCGCGGATACCCTAGCCGCGCCTGCGGTTTTGCACCACAACAGCTCCAGTCTTCGCGACGGTCCGATCTTCAGCGAGCAAGAGAAATTCGTCCGCCTTTCTACCTAGATCCGCTCTGACTTGTGTTTTGGGAGACCGAAACACATCAACTGGTATAAGATTTCAGGGGTACAAGGTTGGTCTTTTCTTTCTCGCTTTGTTCTCACGTTAAAATTCCAGTCTTTCCCTTGCTTCCGCTTTCGTTTGTGTAGCTTGTCGCCATTGTTTTGCTTCGTTTGTTTCAGTTTTATTGTTGTTGTTGGTTGCCCCTAACATCCCCTACCCTAGGTTGAATTTGTGGCTTCCTAAGTCCTTGTTCAAGACAGAGAGAGTTAAAAAAAGAAGAGATTCTTGCGCGAAAACCTAACCCTAGTCGTGGACTTTGCTTGCCCTAAATCATATTAATTTTGCATATTTGGTTTGCTAGAGTTCGTGATTATTGTTGGACTTTTCTGCGTTGTTATCTCCTAGTTTTTCATACTCATTTCTAGTCTCTGCAAACTTGCTCTTCGTCTACAATCAAAACTTGTGTCAATTGAAAAACAAAAACAAAAGGCATTCGATATATATATAAAAAAACAGTCACCGAATTAGAAAAACATAAGCCTTAGGCAATCTCGGTGAAGTCGATTCACTATTGACACATGTCCATTAAGCTTATCTCCCCGTATTCTTTCTCTGTGGATTCTAGGATTTGCATGCTGGAATACTTCTTGCGTAGTCACTATACTTTGGCTTCTAAATTGTGAGGTTTGTGTAGTTTTTGTGTTGGTTTAGTCCACGCTAAGTCAGCCTAGACACTCCGCCCTCACGGCTTTACCTAGATTAGTGACCTATGTAAGACTTTGTGGGTTTGATTTGATCTATTTTGTCCTTTGTTTTCGTTACCTTTTGTGTGTGTTTCTGCTCTTTTTGCGTTTGTCATGGTGTTTATAGGGACAGATACGGACGAAACACTCGCCCCTCGCCAGGCCGCTGACGATGCTCAAGCCAAAACGATGGAGGTGATCCTTTCGAAGCTCGACGAATTATAGAAGGACGTTGCCTCCAACCGAGCCGCCACTGAGGCCTTGGCCGCGACCGCGGCTACCATAACCGCGCCCGCAGATACCGCATCGATTGATCCCCTTTTGGCTCCCGTGCTCACTACCGACACCACGCGGCGTCTCGACAAGGGAAAGGGCGCGATGCCCTCCAGTTCGCAGCTCCAGCCGGGTCTTTGTCGCTTGGACTCCATCATTAAGTCCCAACAGGAGGACCATGGCTTTAACAGATACAAGCCCCTGCGCTCGCCAGCGGACGACTTCGTCTATGACTCCGCCAAGCACGAGTCCTCAGCCACAGAATTGGGTCGCTACCCCTACGTCGACACCACTGACCGACGTCAGCGTTTCGCGACCATGCAGCGAGATGAGGCACGCCAAGATGCCTTTTTTGAGAGCCGACGAGACGCAGCCTGCGACAACACCAGCGGCCGGGCACCACAGACGGCGTCAACTCGTCCTACCACCAGCCGTGAACCGAGCACTGTTCCCCGTACTGCACCGCGACCCAGGTATGTACCCCCTATTGCTTTTGCTGAGTATGATAAGGAGGGTTTTGAGTTTGCAGGTGTTCCCAATCCGGGAAACTTTCATCCACCGTTGGGTGACCCAATGGAGAGCCAGCTCTACCCGATGGATTACATCCCGCCGTAGATTCCGACACCTCCGAGGCGACCCGTGTGTGAAAGACTGTAGCCCCGCGCCGACGATCATGACCGTCGTCGCCAGCGTCGCCCGTGCCCCATCCAGGACAACTTTGATGATTATGATGACGAGTTGGACGAGCCTTACCCTGAGCGGGATCCTGCAACTCGACGTATACCTGACCGCCGACACGCGCCCAACCCCTATGCCAGTCGTCGCGAGATCAAGGTAACTATCAAGCATTTCCATGGTGATTATGATCCTGCTATGTTTTTGGATTAGTTGCGGGCTATAGAGCACGCCCTGCAACACTATCAGTATGAGGAGTTTGAGAAGGTAGACGTAGCCACTCTGCAGTTTCGTGGCGCAACCCGCTCTTGGTGGCATCGTTTCTGCACTGACAGGGAACGACGAGGTCTGTAACAAATTGATCAATGGCACCAGCTGACGTTCATTATGCGCCTCAAATATGTTCCAGATGACTTCCAGAATCACATGAGGATGGAGATAGCGCTCGCTCGCCAGGGCACCCAGACGCCACTCGAGTTCTTCGCCAAACTCGAGGATCTGTATTACAAGGCGGGCATGAGCATTGGCCCTGCTACTATGAGGACCAAGTTTTTGAGTGGGTTGAATCCCAACATACGCGACCAGCTGGAGATCCTACCTATACGGGACCTGAACCAACTCACTCATACGGCGATGATGATCCACCAGCAGAATCAACGCCGCAGACAGACTCCCTGGTCCCAGAATCAGTCTCGCAGGTATGACACTACACCTATTCCTTCTGTTTCTACTAATGTGTCCTCTTCCGTGCAGACCATACAGGTTCAGCCCCCGACCCGTGGACATGAGACCACACGCACCACGGCAGCCCCTACCCCGACTCGATAAGCCCCACGCAGCCATGAGAGGACAAGAGACCAAGCCTGCTATCATTATGGTGGTCGTGGACACATCCAGCGCGACTGTCCTAACCCGAAGAAGATCATTTTCACCCAGGCCGCAGGATATGAGTCCTTTGAGGACGATCCAGACGAGGAGATAGCTCCCGTACCACAGGACTACGCTCCTCATGAGGCTGGATACGACTGCGCACCACATGCTTTATCTGTAGGTATTCCCCTGAGCCTCTTCGCGCAGCGTGCACTTACTGTGATGGAGGTGCCCCTGACGGACCAGCGAGAGACCATTTTCCACACCTGATGTCTGGTCCAAGATGTCTCCCTCAACGTCATAACAAATAGTGGGTCGTGCTGCAACATTGTGAGTGCGAAGGTTGTCCAACACCTTCAATTACCGACGCAGCCACACCCACAGCCATATGGTCTTCAATGGCTTTCTATAGGTAATGGTGATGCGGTACACATGCAATGCCGCATCCCTTTTCAAATTGGTCATTACCATGATAGTGTCTTATTTGATGTTGTGTCTATGGATGTTACTCATCTTCTTCTTGGTAGACCTTGGCAGTATGACAGAAAGACGGTACATGACGGATTCCTCAACACTTACATCTTTATTCATGGCGGTAGGCGAGTCACTCTTCTCCCTATGACGCCTCAGGAAATCTTACACGACCATGTGGAGAGGAACCGCGTGAAGGCCAACGATGAGCAGCGTCACGTCTCTGTCGAAACCGCGACCGCGGACGCAGCATCCGCGACCGTGACACACACATCCATGCCCGCGGCCACCCATTCTGCGCCCGTGGTTTCTCTAATGTCGGCCCCCGCTTCTGCACCCGGAACCATGACTGCGGCCTTCCCTACCGCGACCGCGGAAGCTCCACTGTGTGTTGATCCAGACGATAGCTCCCTCTTGCACCCATTCCACAGCCGAGTCGCGCACCGCTCTTTGCTGACTCAATCACGAGCGTTTACTCATTCTTTTCAGGGACGTTCTCCTATTACTCCTACTACGTGTCTTTCTTTATTGGAGGTTCCCTGTGACTTACCCACTTTTGTGCACCCTCTATTGTAGGTATTTGATGATGTACCCTCAGATGAGCTTCCACCCGCTTCAGACAGTAACCACACACTGGACCTGCCCCCGGATACGACGCAGATACATCGACAAGCAGCTCGTGTTGGACCTGGGAGGAACGCAGCCCCACTGCATAGGAACACGAGGACGCCCGCACAGTAGCTGACCATGCACCGGCCTCACTTGAGTTTCGACCTCGACGGCTTGCGCCCTTACGAGCCCCCGGACCGCGACATTAGCGAAACGGGGACGTTTCGCAGCCAAGTGGGAGAGAGTGATGTGACCCCGGTCACGACAGTCCTCGGCACTACGAGTGCCATTTGAGTTACTTTGGTATTGTGACACTCACATGCCAATTTTGAGACATTTTGAGACACTTTCTATTTTTAGTAGTTTTTCGTATTTATCAGTTTCTCTTATTAGCAGTTTCCATTCTTAGAATGTTTCTAAGTTTGGAAAGCTATCGTTTTTAGTATTTACTATTTTTAGATGTTGCCGTTTTTAGCAAGTTTCTATTTTTGGATGTCGGGCCTCTCTTGTGCCAAGAGGGCCGATCCATTTATGTTTTTAGGCCCATTAGGGCAAGAACCTTGTTTTGGCTGCTATATAAGCCAGCCTTAACCTAATTAATAAACAAGTTGAATTGAGAGTTAAAGTCCAGCGCTGCCGTTGAGCCAAGCTCCCGCCCCCTAGGTCTAGCTCCTTCAACTGAGCCATCACCGAACCGCCCTAACTGGCCCTCCTAACCCACGATCAAGTCCACCGAACCGAACACCACTGAATACGAACCCCACTCACCAAACGTGGCTCTCGGCCCGAACCGAGATCCCCCTCGTTCGAACCACAACTCGCCTCGCAACGCAGCCTCTGTCACGATTTCCGCGACCGCAGATACCCTAGCCGCGCCCGCGGTTTTGCCCCACAACAGCTCCAGTCTTCGCGACGGTCCGATCTTTAGCGAGCAAGAGAAATTCGTCCTCCTTTCTACCTAGATCCGCTCTGACTTGTGTTTTGGGAGACCGAAACACATCACTTTGCCAGTTCCTAGCCAAGCATGGAGTCAGATAGGAATGGATTTCATTGAAGGGCTGCCTCAATCTCAGGGCAAGGACACTATTTTGGTCATTGTGGATCATTTCACCAAGTATGCTCATTTTCTCACTCTGACTCATCCATTTACAGTTGCTAAGGTGGCTGATTTGTTCATGAATCAGATTTATAGACTTCATGGTTTGCCAGAATACATAGTGTATGATCGGGATAAGGTTTTCTTGAGCCATTTTTGGCAAGAGTTATTTCGCTCTTTGGGCACTTCTCTTAATCTCTCTTCTGCTTATCATCCCAATCTGATGGGAAACAGAGAGAGTAAATCAATGCTTAGAAACTTATTTGCATTGTATGACTTCAACTAAGCCTTCTTTGTGGGCTAAGTGGTTACCCTTGGCTGAGTGGTGGTATAATACTAATCACCATACTTCTTTGGGCACTACTCCCTTTAAGGCTTTGTATGGGTATTCATCTTCTCAACTGGGTCTTCAGTGGTCTTCTATAAGTACTGGTTCAGTGAAAGAGTGGTTGAAGGAGAGAGATCACATGCTACAATTGCTTAAAGACAATTTGCAGGTTGCCAAGTCTAGAATGAAACAGTTTGCAGACAGGCATCGAACTGAGAGGAGTTTTACTGTTGGTGACTTAGTTTATTTGAAGCTCCAACCTTATAGACAGACTTTTGTGGCTCTTCGCAAGAATTTGAAGCTCAGTTCAAAGTTTTATGGCCCTTTTCCAGTTTTGGAACAGATTGGTTCAGTGGCTTATAGACTTGCATTACCAGCCTCCTACACCCTGCGTTTCATGTTTCACAACTCAAGGCTCACATTGGTCCCGCTGTTGTGGATTCTCCATCACCCCCCTTGACTACACCTGCTGGTGACATCTTAGTGGCGCCACAAGCTGTTTTGGACTCTCGTGTCAAGTACTTGTCTAATGGCGATCCCGTTGTTGAGTGGTTGATTCAATGGGACAATCTCTCAGCAGAGGAAGCTACATTGGAACTGGCTTCACACCTTTTACAGTAGTTTCCTAATTTTGTTCCTTAACCTTGAGGACAAGGTTTTTTTTCATTGGGGGGAGGTACTGTAGGGTACAAGGCTAGTTGTAGGTTGTTGAGCTAACAACCACTAACGACTTATAAGAGCCTTTTGGATTGTAATGTGGGGACATCCGGAAATCATAACAACTTTCTCTTCTCTCTCTCTTTCATCTCTTTCCCTCCTTCTTCCCTATCCTTACTCAGATATCCATGGTTGTCAAGCCCTTTATCCGATATTGTTAGTTGTGTTCATCACACGGACCTACTTTACACCCAAAAAAATATTAGCCCGTCAAACTAGGATCCATATCATATGAACCAGTGTCTCAGTATCTATATGATAGGAATTTTAACCTCCACTGTTTTTTTTTTAAATTTCAAAATCCTTATATTATTTATTTATTTATTAGAAGCTTTGTGTCTATTCTATACTTTTTTGAGAGCTCATTAGTATTTAAAAAAAAATATTAGTAAGTTTTTTTTTTTTAAATGTTTTAATCGAGGAAGAATCGTGTCTATTTCTAATATATCTTCTTGAAAAGTTAATTTTGTTTTTACATGTCGCAACAACTATTGTTTAAAGATTTTTTTCTGTTATAAAAATTATCAAGAGTTGACTACACAATCGATCGGGAATGTGATTTGATGAATAATTGTCTAAATGTATATATCGAGAAAAGATATACTGATCTATTGAATTTGAAGATATTATTGTAAGATTTCATAACATGACGGGTTAAAAAATGTCATTGTAATAAAAAGTATATGCGGTTTAATATTTCATAATTTTAAATTTATTATAAAAAAATTATTTTAGTCTCTACTACACTAAAATCCTGCATTGGCTGCATATCCCTGCATACAAAATACAGTTATTAATCTCTCACAACAACACCTCGATTATAAACAAGAGTTACAACTTGCTACAAATATTAGGCGAATGAACCGCGCAGTCCCCTTTTTTGAGCCGCGCACTCCCCTATGGACGGCATGTCGAGCCGCCCAGAAAAACCTTCCAAAAACCCGGTTTGCACCTGGGCGGCATTAGGTGCAGCCCATGCAAACCGGTTTTTTATGAACCCGATTTGTACCTAGGCGGCACATATTGCCGCCCAGATTTTTAGGTTTTTGTAGAACCCGATTTTGTAATTTAATTTATTTATTTTAAAATTAAAAATATGGTTTTCTGGAAACCGGGTTAAAACTCGGCGGCACGGTAAGCCGCCAAGTGTAAACCCAAAATTGTGGGCGACACAACTTCCCGCCAAAGGGCGAATTTGAATTTGAAATTGAAACGTGGGCGGCACAGCTTGCCGCCCAGGGTCGTCTTCTCGGCGTTATTAAAAGCCGCCCAGGGTCGTCTTCTCCTATCGCGATTTCCAGAGTTCGAGAGCGAAAATGGATCCCGGTGGCGAATTTTCGGTTGACGACATATGGGAGTTCTTGGCGGAGGAAGAACGGACGGAAAATCAGATGGCTGCGGCAGGAGTTCTTGGCGGAGACGGCGGCGATGTACCAGAATCGACGGCCGATTCGACGTTGGCGGCGGCGGCGTCCAATCTCTGTTTGACGGGGGGCAGTAGCGACGAGGCGTTGGAGGAGGCGAGGCTGGGGGAGAGGGGTGGCGACGCGGCGGAGGAGGACGCGGCTGAAGCAAGGGACGCGGTGGAGGAAGCGAGGCTGGCGGAGGAAGGAGGCGAAGCGGGGGCCGAGGAGGGAGGCGAGGCTGGGCTGCACAGCGTGCCGCCCACTATGGAGGAATCTGGGCCGCTCGTGGTGCCGCCCATAACCGATGTCGAGGAGGGCGATATTGCGGTGGAGAATGCCTTTGACGTCGCGTGCGCGATTGCTCATCAAGCTATGTCAGACTTGGGTGAAATTCCCGTTCGCCAAAAGCGAAAATATGAACGGAGGCCAACTGAAAAGGTATGGTGTTTTTTAAATTTGTAATCGTTAAATCTAATTTATTTAATTAAATTGTTACTGCACTTGTAGATTTATATATACTTGGATTTTAGATTATTAAATCATTATCTGATAAAAAATAGTATAGGTAATAGACTCAATTATAGTGTTAAATAATATTAAATATATCATTGTAATGAAAATTTAATATATTATTTTGTTTGTAAGAAAATAATATTTGGACATATGTAAATAGGTTATAGTGGGTAAAATGAATATAGTTATATTTGTAAATTTGGTTTTTATTGTATTTAATCACTATAAAAAATAGTATAGGTAAATCGCGATAATTATACTGTAATATTAAATATGTCATTGTTATGAAAATTTTAATATATTGAGTTTGTTTGTAAGAAAACAATTTTCTATATTTTTTATGCGAAAATAGGAAGTTTTGGGTAAGATCGCACGGTCCGATCGAGATAGTCGCCCTACTACTGCATATGCTCGCAAGAGGAGGGTTGGCGGTGTATTGCAGGGCCATAGTGAGGCCGATAGTGAGGGCGCTAGTGAGGACGATGTTGGTCCCGTCCGCTCAGTTGAGGACGTGATTATGGAGGACCCACCTCAGCAGTCACATCAGGAGGACCCACATCTTGATGACTCACCTCAGCAGCGGCTATCTCTGGAGGAGTCACATGAGCAGCATGTCCCATCTTCGTGTGAGGCATCTCAGCAGGCCCCGTCTCAGCCTGAGTCAGCCACACAGGAGACTCAGTATGGCCCATGTCCATCTCAACATGCCCCATCTCCACATCATGAGCCATCTCAGCATGCCCCGTCTCAGTCTGAGCCAGCCACACAGGCCCCATCTCCGCATGAGCCAGTTGAGCAGCTTGTATCTTTGTTGAGGAACTTTGATACGCATATTGCAGAGCTGATATGGACGAAGGCGTCGTTGGACCCACCCGAGGACGTTGTTAGGAGTTTGAGGGTTCAGACACGCCCTATGCAGTTTGCATTTTGGAGGGATCGTATTCCTAGAGGGGTCCCTGTGGAGGGTTCCTGGTTTTGGATTACGCAGCAGACGGGGTTGACAGGTTTACTTGATTTGCAGTTCGGCAATGTTGATCACAACCTCATTTCAGCATTCGTTGAGAGATGGCATCCAGAGACGAACACCTTTCACTTTCCTTGGGGCGAGATAGCTCCTACTCTACATGACGTGCTGATGATTTTAGGGCTGCCGATCGAGGGATTTGAGGTGACGTCACCATGGACCGGTCATGATAGGGAGATGGCGGAGTGTGAGGCTTTGTTCGGCTATTTGTTTGGGATAGATTCGGACTACAACTATGATGAGGATGATGCTGACATGGTCCGCGACCTTAGGAAGGGTTGGGTCAAGCAATTCCAGCTTGGGAGGCATGTGATGCGGATGATTGAGGAGGGTGCCTACCTAGAGGATATAGCAGCCGGTTTCTTATGGCACGCCATGTCGGCTAGCATCTTCGTTGATAAGTCAACGAACGAGCTGAAGACCACACTGCTACCTCTTTTTGTGGACTGAGAGCGTGTTGTTCATACTGCTTGGGGTACCGGGGTTCTGGCTCTCCTTTATAGGAACCTCGGAGAGGGTTCTCGGCGCAGAGCTGCACAGTTCGCCGGCTGCGCACGTCTTTTGGAGGTAGTCCTTTAATATAGTTAAATTATAATTTAGATTATTAATATACATTATTGAATTATTTATAACTAATGGTTTTCTTTCTCTGTACGCAGGTTTGGATTTGGACGTACTTTGTATACTTTCCGGGCAACCCTAACCTCAAGGAAGGTGCGGACGACGACCTCCGACGCGCTGGACGATACTGCATTGGCCGGACACCTCTCCGGTCCTCCCGTGACCAGTCACACTACAGACGAATTCTGGACGAGTATAGGCCAGAGGATGTACGTATTGTTTTTCAATTTTAATTTACAGTAAGATAGCTTAATGAATTAATTTATGGTCCATCGTGTTTTGTTAATTGCAGATACGGTGGATGCCGTACGAGGGTCTTGATTTTCGAGGTCGTCACAGGTCCTCCACTTATCGAGGGATTATTCGTTTTCTCGGTGTAGAGGAGCCATACATGCCAGATCGGCTTACACGCCAGTTCGGTTATCGACAGAGCAGGCCGATGGATATCATTGAGCCTCTGGTTGTAGTTCGTCCTCCTGATTTCAAGGGGACGAGGCGATACCAGTTGCACTTTGACCCGCGTTGGCACATGTGGGACCAGCGTGAGCATCATCTTTGCCCCCACATCTTGGCGAGTCCTCCTGTGACGATGGCTTGGGATGTCCACGACGCGTACCTGGACTGGTATCTACAGGTGTCGTATCCTTACGTGAGTCCGCATGCGCCAGTCCAGCCTCGTATCAGTAGAGGACCACCTCCGGCTATCAACTTGCAAAGGGTATGTTTTTTCCCATTTTATTCTTTTAAATTATTTTATGAAAGTCTATGTTTTTAAAATGTTTGTTTTCATTTGCAGCGTCATGCGATGAGCCAGGCCTATCTTCAGGAGCTTATGTCTAGAGGAGGTTGTTTAGGGTGTAGGGAGCACTTTCAACATTTGCATGACATCCTTTTCAGTAACGTCATTCATGTAGCTCCACCGCTTGTACGGGCTTCACAGATGCCTTCCCATGCATATAGTGCAGACGCTACTATATTTGAGAGAGCCGAATCATCTAGGATGGCGAAAGAGCGTGCAACAGCTCAGCAGGCATCGTCTCAGCCGATCTCTTCTGTTCCTCCAGTATGGGCACCGGGCGTGGGTTCGGGTATAGGTGTGTCCTTAGCTAGTGCTTCCACTCCACATCTAGATGACTCATCTGATAGTGAGACGGAGAGTTCGTAGTATGACTTTTGACTTTTGTGTTTGTACGTTTTTGGGGATTGAAATTCCAGTAAATTAAGTGTGACTTTTGGCTTTATTGGTTTCGTATTTAGATATTTGTTCCGTCGTTTCTAATTTGTTCCGTCGTTTCTAGTTTTAGTTCTTTGCTTATTGGTTTGTTGGATTTTCGTGCGTTATTTCTAAAAAACACATGTATATTCTTAAATTACATACACATACTAAAAACACGTACAAATTCTAAAAACACATATACATTCACCGATGGCTTAAATTACATACACATACTAAAAACACGTACAAATTCTAAAAACACATATACATTCACTGATGGCTTACACACTTAAAAAAAAATACATACACACTAGAACAAATGACATACACAACTCTTGCACTATACATATATATTCACTCAAGAGCCCAGGATGAACCTCCTAGGACCACGGCGTTCATGCTGATATGCTCCTTCTCCTAGCTGCATCACAGAAAAACTTGAAATCCTACAAATACTGAAATATGGAGATCCCATGTTTTTCTGTGCTACAGCCAGGAAAAAAGAGCAGATCAGCATGTACGCCATGGCCCAAGGAGGTTCGTCCTAGGACTCTTGACTTGGTCAAGAGGAACACAAACAACCGCCTTTTCCACCTTCACTAGTGAGCTTAAACCGAACTGTCTTGTATTCATTGTAGACTCACGTCATGTTGTGGTCATTTTCAACAGTGCGTTAAGATGGATGCGACTGCCTTGTGGACATTATCCTCTTGACCGAGTCAAGAGTCCTAGGACGAACCTCCTTGGGCCATGTCGTTCATGCTGATCTGCTCTTTTTTTCTTGCTGCATCACAGAAAAACTTGAAATCCTACAAATACCGAAATTTGAAGATCCCATGTTTTTCTGTGCTGCAGCGAGGAAAAAAGAGCAGCTCAGTATGCACGACATGACCGAAGGAGGTTCGTCCTAGGACTCTTGACTCGGTCAAGAGGATAATGACCACAAGGCAATCACATCCATCTTAACGCACTGTTGAAAATGACCACAATATGACGTGAGTCTACAATGAATACAAGACAGTTCGGTTTAAGCTCACTAGTGAAGGTGGAAAAAGCGATTGACTGTGTTCCTCCGGGACTGAAGTTCTGAAAATGCTAGACGACGAAACCCACGATATTGAATTCTTGTATCTGAAATAAAATATTATTTAATTAGATTCCAACGAATACTACAACCTAATAACGTAAATAATCAATAAAATACATATATTTATTTTTCTTACCGCGATCAAACACATCCCTTCCTATTGGATGTGAAAGCTTGCCTCTTTGGGTGAGACAAGCTTGGTAGAAAGGGGACCCCGTATGGCCTATTTATAGGCATCTTGGGCGGCACGCTGTACAGCCCATGGGCTGCACACTGTGCCGCCCATGGGCTGTACAACAGAGTTGTGGTGATGAAATGATATGGGCGGCACTGTGTGCCGCCCAGTACCCTCATGGGCTGCTCTGTGGGCCGCCCACAACGGTCCTATTTTAGCCTATAAATACGGCCCCAAAACCCCTCGAAATACACACAATTTCCACTCCTCACAAACTTTTCTTCGGTTCTATTTAAGGTAATGGCGCCTTTGGTTCTCGAAGTTTACGAAAATGGGCGAATCACCTACAATCGAATGATACGCCAACGAAGTGGAATGGACATGTTTTTCCATGGCTACGAAGGTGGCGAGGTCCGCACGTTGCGGATGGGGGATCTCGAGCCTGGAGAGGGGGGGTTGTCATTAGGTTTCTTCTTGTACTTGGCGTTATTTTACCATCTCGAGCCTGGAGACGGGGTTTCCCCTGGTCGGATTTTTTACTTTCCAGCAGGCGTGGATCCTCCACGACTCTGTGAGGTGGTACACGAGGATCAGATAGCTAAAATTATGGCTCTTTACAGACCTGGTGTTCCAGTTCCCATTTACACAGAGTCTGCACACCCGAGATGCCATATCCCCGGTCTTTTAGAAGATTCGGAATCTGTGGTGGACAACGGCAGCTATGATGATGGCGGGGAGGCCGATTCGGACGGGGATTAGATAGCTTTTTTTATGTTTCATGTTAAACTAGTGTACGCTTTAATGTTTTCGTGAACGTGTTTTTGTTAATGATTAGTAATATTGTTGTCTCGTATAGCATTTTCCTGATTTTTTTCAATTCTCAAAAACAAATGATTAAAAGCACAATATACGATCAATCTCAATCAAACTTTCACACAAAAGGAAATACAATATCATATATAAAGTCGATTACAATCCAAAAAACCTAGGTAAGTATGTCAGGTCGCCCATGATATGCTCGCTCCTCTACATAATTCTTGAACCTATCCTTGAAGCGCTCATGACTATCCCATCCATCAACACTTGGATCCTTGTAAATGCGCCACTGTCTTGGAGGCGGTGGAATGGGACAATGGTCATTAACAAGCCAAATCTGTACACGTAAACAATACAGTTACTAAAAAAATTATGAAAGAATAAGTAAATACGAGAGAGTAGGACTCCACGTACCGGTACGTAATGGTCTCTCTTGCCTACATGTGCTATCGCATAAACCTTTGTCGGAGGCTCGGCACCCGGGGGGCCCACAATGAAAGACATGTGTGCGGTCCGAACCATGATAAGACAACAACAGCCACTTGGTGTTCCGTTGCAAACGCCAACCCAGTAATAGGCATTATACACCAGAAGTTTGTCGTGCACGGTGAAGGAATATAATTCAATTTCCTAACAAATTCTTCCAACGTCAACGCTTCCTCCGCAAGAATCGCTACGTAGTTCGCTCCATGTGCCTGGACGTGCTTCGAAAGCCCTAATCGGACATCAATGTACTCGTCTTCTTGGCGACACAGCAAAACGGCAAGAGAACGGAACCCACAATGACCATCACCTTTGACATTTTGAACTCCAGAAATGTAGGCGAGCATGAAATGATCAATATTCTCGTGCCCCCAGTTGAAGCCGAGATACTTGACCGGCTTGTTTGAACCCGACTTGGACTTGATTGAAGCAGATTTCGGCTTTGCAGGTTTAGTGGCACTCCCCTTTGCTGTTGAAACTCCACTGTGAGGTCGTCCGCTAGAAGGGCATCCTTTCGATCTCAGGGATCCAACGGACGATTTCACATTGGTCGTCTCTTTCTCTGCAGGCTCATCCTCCTCATCCACTCCCAGCTCCTCATCCTCCATCTTCATCTTCTGCTTCTCCTTCTTCATGTTTGCATCCACATGCTCGTCCCAACACATTTTCCTCTTCGTACCGGTCTTTCTCGCATTCATCCTAGGCCTCCCCTTCTTGGTCTCACCACGTGGCGGGTCTTGAATATCGCACGATGTAGGGTCCTTTGACTCACGCCACTTTTCCGCCATCTTCTTCAAATCAAATCCCTCAACTGTCCCACATAAGTACTCTTCAACGAAGTCATCCACCGTGACATTGTCCGCTGTCAGTGAAACACCATCATCGACATCAAGATCCTTAGCATCCACCCCTTCCCATCGGATCTGCTTCCAGAAAATATCAACCTCTTCAGGCACTAACGGATAACCCGTCTCCACGTAGACCTTAATTGTGTGTGGGCAAGGCAGCCCCAGTGTGGACCTCCACCAAAAATCAGCACATTTGTTCCCAATTTTCCCCTCCTTTGCTAACACAGCTTGGGGATACAACATCCTCAGGCATT
Source organism: Rheum nobile (assembly GCA_027886185.1). NCBI lineage: Eukaryota > Viridiplantae > Streptophyta > Magnoliopsida > Caryophyllales > Polygonaceae > Rheum > Rheum nobile. The sequence goes on from WOAB01000073.1 coordinate 3,648,658, forward strand.
TTTCAGAGCACTTTTCAAGGATGCGCTTGAAGAACACCTTAACCCACTCAGGGCCTTTCACTATCTCCATGGGAAAGGCAGTGCAGTTCTTGGTCATCTCATATCAGATCTTCCGATGCTGATCAACAAACATGTTGTCGATGTGCTGCACAAGTGTGTCGAACCCTCCGACGGATGTCTCAATCATGTCCTTAAGCATAGAGTGCTGACCCTCAACCCTGAAAATAATATATTCGTATACAATTAACTAAATAAATTTTATAACCCAATTTGATTGCAAATGTTTGTATGAAAGTTACCTGTTTGATGTTCTTGTGGCAAAATGGAGAACATCATCACACCATGCAGCAGACGAGAATGCCGTCAACCAATAGACCCCACTTTGTTGCCTACCCACGCCAATCACTGTCCTCGAACTGGTTTCCTGTAACACACAAAGCTTATCATTTAGAAGAACTAGAAGATGTAGTTCACTAGCTAATTGGGCAAAAGATAATAAGTTGCAGCTTAGATGAGGAATATAAAGAACATGGGAGATTTTTAAAGAGTCGAAGGACAAGCTGCCTTCTTGCATAGCCACTGAAATCCGGCCATCAGGGAGTTTAATAGAGACTGGATTGATTGCAACGAGATCCCGAAGGAGCGCTTTCTCACCCGTCATGTGATACGACGCACTAGTGTCAAGGATCCAAGGAGAATGCTTACCGGACTTAGCAGTGGCATTGTTCATCGTGTTGTAGAGATTGAGCATAGCAGCCCATTGATCGTTTGTAAGAGACGGGCCAAAAGCTTAACGATCATGATCGTTGAGAGTCACACCCGGGGCAGACATAGAAGCAGCAGTTTGCATAGCTCATACAGACGTCGAACCACGCCCCCCTGCCACGTCCAGCAGACCGAGAAAAATCAGTAGGAGATTGTGAAGGGGCGGAACCCTTTTTGGCGTCAATCTTCGCCTGCAGCCACGCAGGGTAACCGTGGATTTTGTAGCAGATGGTGGTGTCATGACCCTTCTTGCCACAATGACTGCAAGTCAGGTTTTTTGAATCTGTAGAAGGCGTGTCCTTAGGAGGATCATGGGGATGCTGAGCAGCAAAGGCAGGGCTTTCAGAGGGCGTTTCGCGACTCGTAACAACAGTTTTGAGTCGTTCCTCCTGGACGACCAAGGAATAGATTTTACCCATGGGCGGCAGTGGTTCCTGGGAGAGCAGATTGGACCGTACGGTGCAGAAAGTTGCGTCATCCAGCCCGATCAAGAACTGATGGGCGTGTTCCTCTGCTCTCTCTTGAAGGATGTCAGCAGCAACCCCACAAGTACGGGCCTTTGGCGGAACATAGACATCAAGTTCCTCCCAAAGTTTCATGAGGATTGAGAAATAAGAAGCGACCGATTGGCCATTCTGTCGACACACAGCAATGTCGTGACGAAGTTGCAGCTTCCGTGGTCCGTTTCCGACGAAAAAACGATGATGAAGGTCATCCCAAAGAGCTTTGACGGAACAAAAATAAGTGATGGAGGAACGCAAGGTTTCATCAATGGATCGAACAATCCAACCAACAAGCATGGAATTGACTGTTTGCCAATCGGCGAAGGCGGGATCGGTGGCTGCGGGTTGAGTGATTGTCCCGTCGATGAAACCCATCTTACGTCGAGCCATAAGAGAGTTTTCCATAGCTACGCACCATTCTTCATAATTCTCTCCTTTGAGAACCACAGGACATATATTGAGGCCCATATGGTCGGAGGGATGAAGGTAATATGGTGAAAGAACATCGGGGGCAGTGTATGCCGGTTTGACTGTCTGTTTGTCTGGCATCGGAACGTAGAAGCACAAAAGCGAGTGTGCTGGAGAAGCGGCTGAGTGGCGGCGGCAACAGGTGCGGCGGCGGGCAAACCGTGAAAATAAAATAAAATAGGGTTGTGTTTAGGATCGGTTTTGCTCTGATACCATAATAAATTTGGGAGAAATTATTGGAAGAGAAACTGAAATTCTTGATTGATTGATGAGAACGCCGAAGGCATAAATAGGGTTACATGCTAAATTCTATCTTGTATCTTAAACAAAGATAAGTTAAACTAGGCTAAGATATAATCTAAATAAAGATATAATATCCTAAACTCGAATACCAATTAACATGTAGTTCTCATACTTATCAATTTCTTCTAAAAATAATAATCAACTTTCTAAGAAGTTAGTAGTGATCTACTTCCCACGGGCATGACCGCATGATCAATGACATGAATTTGTTTGGTAATAGTTTTTTATAAAGACTTTTTAACTTATAATATATTTTTATATAGTAATATTTAAAATTTGTGTAATATAGAGAAGTGTAAAAAAAATCTTATAAAGTATTTATCAATACTCGGTCAAACAAAGTTAATATGTAAAGTATTAGGTGGGTTTAAATTTAGGTTTTTTTTTGTAGTAGTATTTATAAAAACTTTTTTATTGATAAGCGGTTAAAAAATAGGATTATGGAAAAAAAAATGTTTGATAAAAAATATTTTTTATAAATGTGTGTATTTTTAAAAAAAATGCTGTAGTGAGAAAAAAAAGTAATATTTAAATATTACACATTTATCAAAATATATAAAAATAGTTTTTTTTTAAAAAAAATCATTATAATAAAAAGTAGTCTTTACCAAACAAAACCCAGATTTGAAACCGACTCGTTATGATTTTCGTGCTTTTTGATAAAAACGCCATGAGCAAACCTTCCAAATATTTTATTCCTAAACCCGAATAGTGGAAATTGGGTGAAATTCCTGGATTCAATAAAATGAATTGGGTGGTCAAACTTCTCCGAAAATATGTTTGGGCTTTTTCTTACTTTATAAATTTTAGCTTACATTTTTGAAAAATAAGATGAATATTAAGAGCCGATATAACATTTATTGAAACAATTATTTAACCAGTTTTTCAAGCATCCTAAACCCAAAATTGGATAACAATACAAAAGCTATCATCAACATTAATTCAACATATTGTAGGACCAATGTTATACAAGGGAGTTTACCACCTCTTCTACCAATACAACCCAAACGACACAGCCTGGGGCAACATCACGTGGGGCCACTCCACGTCAGCGGACCTCGTCAACTGGACCCCACAACCCATAGCCATCTCCCCATCAACCCCATCCGGCATCAACGGCTGCTGGTCGGGCTCAGCCACCCTCCGCCAACCCGGCAATAAACCCGCCATCTTCTACACCGGAAGCAACTCACACAACCAACAAGTCCAAAACCTAGCCCTACCCAAAAACCGATCCGACCCGTATCTGATCGAATGGGTCAAGCACCCGCGAAACCCCCTCATGGCCCCAACGCCCGCCAACCATATAAACGCCAGCGAGTTTCGGGACCCCACCACCGCGTGGCTGCTGCCAGATGGACGGTGGAGATTGGCCGTTGGAAGCTTGGTAGGGCACCGTGGCATGGCGTTGTTGTACACGAGCCGAGATTTCGTCGATTGGATCAAAACTGAAAATCCCCTTTACTATGTTGATGGTACCGGGATGTGGGAGTGCCCGGATTTTAATCCTTTGTATCTGCACGTGGGGAATGGTGCGGAGACTTCGACCGTTGGATCGGAAGTTAGGCACGTGCTTAAGGCGAGCGTGAGGTCACGTGATTGTTACACGATTGGGACGTATGACATTGTTAAGGATGTCTTTGTCCCGGATGATGATCAGGGTTTATTGGGGTCGGAGTCCGGATTGCGGTATGATTATGGAAAGTTTTATGCGTCGAAGACGTTTTATGACGGGGATAAGAAGAGGAGGGTTTTGTGGGGTTGGGTTAGTGAATCTTGTAGTAGTGAAGATGACAAGAAAAAAGGCTGGTCAGGAATTCAGGTATTAGTTAATACTCCATATTAAGTGAATTTTTTAAAGGTTACTTTGGTATTGATACCAAATATACGACGTATAGATATGAGTGATATTTTTGATATACTCATATCGTGGGAAATATCAAAATAATACTCAGATATCACTCATACTCATATCATGAAATCTATACTTGATACCAAACAGCGGATATCGATATCAAGATTATACCAAACACAGATATGAGTATGAGTGATATCGATCATATCCATACGGCCATACATGTTATCCTCATATCAATACCAAACGAAGCCTAATTAATTGTTTTTAGGAGAAGAGTAACATGACAATGATTTTTCTGTGAGAATGTAATTAGAATGACGCACATATATGTAAAAACTTATGATTTTTTCAAATTTATACACATACAGATAAAAACTTGTGAACGTTCTAAGTGGATAAGTTTTTGTCTGTATACGCATGAATTTTGAAAAATGAATAAGTTTTTGATTGTATGTACATCATTGGAGAAATCATTATCATGTGATATCTCCCTTATTGTTATCATTTTAAGGTAAGTTACATGGTTTGATTTAATCTTTTGAAGACGTTTCCTAGAAGCGTTTTACTCGACAAATCCGGGAAACAACTTGTGCAATGGCCAGTAAAAGAGATTGAAACGCTAAGAACCACAAAAGTTGAGCTATCGAGCAAAGTGATCAAAGGAGGTTCAGTGATTGAAGTTCTTGAGGTCACTGCTGCACAAGTAAGTTCATACTTATAACAAATATTAGATGCATATATATATATATATATGGATCACCAATTTATCCCTTAATGTTTATATATAGGCGGATGTTGAGATCTCGTTCAAAATAAGTGATTTATCCAAAGCTGAGGAATTCAACGCGTCTTGGACCGATCCACAGTTGCTTTGCAGCCAAAATGGAGCATCGATCGAAGGAGGAATCGGTCCGTTTGGGCTTCTAATCTTGGCTTCCGAGGGCTTGGAAGAGTACACAGCGGTTTTCTTTAGGATTTTCAAGAACGGCGATGAAGGATTTGTGGTGTTATTGTGTAGTGATCAAAGCAGGTACTTTGCGTACGCTTTATCCTTCATAAATCTCGTAATTTTAGCCAAGTAGAGTTCGCAAATTACATGCTTATGAATATTATTGTAGGTCTTCGTTAAATCCAACGACTGACAAGACGAGCTATGGTACTTTTATGAGGATGGATCCGAATTCTCACGAGGATATTTCGCTAAGATCATTGGTAAGTTGTGTTTTGGAAACTAACTTTGTATAAATCTAAAACTCCATTTATCTTTATAGCTTTGAAAAAAATTGGAAATATAAATTAACAAAAAAAAGAATAGGGGACATTTCAAATTATTGAAATATTGTTACGGGGAAGGCAAAGCAGAAAATAGAGAGAGAATTGGGGATTTGTTGTATTGAATTACAATATGATATAGCTCAAGCATATTTATACAGAACGAATGAGAAAATATCTCCCTAATTGACTGCCTAACAAACTCAACAGAATGGAGAGCAATTCTGTTAGCCCGGTTGCCACGTGGCAGCTGGCTTGGAAGCTGACTCTAACAAACCCTCACAAGCTAGTGATGGAGAAGAATCGAATAGACCCAGCTTGGACAGAATATAGTGATGATCTGGCGAGGGTAAGACCTTGGTGAGAATGTCAGCAATCTATTATGTGCTAGGCAAATGAGCAAGATGGAGGAGTCCTTCAAGCACCTTCTCCTAGGTGAAATGGCAGTCAATGTCAATATGCTTGGTTCGCTCGTGGATCGAATACAGGGTTTTTGGCAATATGAATGGCCGAATTGTTATCACAAAAGAGAGTAACAGGCTGTAAGGTGGACACACCTAATTTGGCAAGAACACGAACAATCCATATGACCTCAACAAAAGCTTGTGCCATTGCTCTGTACTCAGCCTCTGCAGAGCTCTTGGAAACTGTGAATTGCTTCTTACTCTTCCAGGAAATGGGAGAGCCGCCTAGTGTGACCAAATAACAGTGACAGATCGTCTGGAGGTGGGGCAAGTTGTCCAATCAGAATCAGAGAAAGCCTATAGAGTGAGTTTAGTGTGACCATGTAGAATGATGCCTTGGCTAATGGAATTATGCACATAATGCAAAAGATGAACTAAGGCATCATAGTGAGGTTGTCGAGAATGTTGCATAAACTGGCTCAAAGTTTGAACAAAAAAGGAGAGGCCATGCCATGTGTTGGTGAGAAAATCAAACTTGCCAATCATGCTTCTATAAAACTCATGATCAGCAAGCAGAGCACCATCAATAGGATTCAACTTGCAGTGCATCGGCAAAGGAGTGAGATGTACCTTAGTAGTAAAGGTTGATTGGAGAATCCTACTATCATGTATGAGCTCAGTAGCAAACTTGTGTTGAGTCATAGTAATAGTTGTGCCTAGTCGCCCGATTTCAAAGCCAAGAAAGAAGTGTAGTAACCCCAAATCTTTGATGTTGAACTGAGCATGAAGTTGCTGCTTAAGAGCAGTAATAGAGGACATATTAGAGCTAGTAACCACAATATCATCCACATACACATCCACAATCACTTCACCAGTAGCACTGCTCTTCAAAAATAAAGAATAGTCATTCTTAGACTGATGAAAGCCCAAAGACAAGAGAAATTCCTGGAGTTTAGAAAACCATTGTCATGAAGCCTGTTTAAGACCATATAGGGACTTCATGAGTTTGCAAACATAGCCAGGAGAAGTAGGAACACCCTCATGAACTTTCATGTATACCTCTTTATGCAAATCTCCATGGAGAAATACATTATTCACGTCAAGTTGATAAACATGCCATTGATGAGAAGCTGCCACTGCTAACACACATCTGGCAGTAGACATTTTCACAACAGGTGAAAAAGTTTCATGGTAATCAATCCCAAACTTCTGAGTAAAACCCTTAGCAACCAATCGGGCTTTGAAACGTTCCACTGAACCATCTGCCTTGAGTTTAACTTTATACACCCATTTGCAGTAAATAGCTTTCTTTCCAGCTGGCAATGCAACAAGATCCCAAGTACCATTAGCCCTTAAGGCCTCAATTTCTTTGTCTATAGCAATCACCTACCTAGGATATTTAGATGCTTGTTTATAGGTGTTAGGTTCAGTAAAAGAAAGGACAAAAGCAACAAAAGTATGGCTAGAAAATGAAGGTGAAGAAGTAGTAGTAAGAGCTTCTTCAGAACTATACACACCATAACAAACATAATCTTTGAGATGCAGAGGAGAGTGATGAATTCTAGCAGATTGTCGTGGTAAAGGAACAGAAGAAGAAGAAGAAGAAGAAGAAGAAGAAGAAGAAGAAGAAGAAGAAGAAGAAGAAGAAGAAGAAGAAGAAGAAGAAGAAGAAGAAGAAGAAGAAGAAGAAGAAGAAGAAGAAGAAGAAGAAGAAGAAGAAGAAGAAGAAGAAGAAGAAGAAGAAGAAGAAGAAGAAGAAGAAGAAGAAGAAGAAGAAGAAGAAGAAGAAGAAGAAGAAGAAGAAGAAGAAGAAGAAGAAGGAACAAGAGAAGGAGAAGAAGAAATGTTAGTATGTAAAGGAGAAGAAGAAGAAGAAGAAGAAGAAGAAGAAGAAGAAGAAGAAGAAGAAGAAGAAGAAGAAGAAGAAGAAGAAGAAGAAGAAGAAGAAGAAGAAGAAGAAGAAGAAGAAGAAGAAGAAGAAGAAGAAGAAGAAGAAGAAGAAGAAGAAGAAGAAGAAGAAGAAGAAGAAGAAGAAGAAGAAGAAGGGGAAAGAGAAGGAGCGGGACTGTCAACTGTGTCATGAATAAGAGTGTGATATGCTACAGATGTGATAGGTGGAGTGTGAGGATAGAATATGGTAGTAGGAAACTCAAGTATAGGAGTAAGAAGAGGAATAGTGGTAGGTAAAGTAGATGAATGGTAGGGAAAGCATTTCTCATGAAAAATGACATCACGATAAATGATAATAGATTTGGTGGTGAGGTCTAAAAGCTTGTAAGCTTTCTTACCAAAAGGATAACCAATGAAAATACAAGGGTGAGCTCTGGGTTCAAATTTTGTTCTGCCATGCTTTGGTGTAGTAACAAAGAACAAGCAACCAAAACATGGTAGGTGTGAGTAGGTAGGAGGTGTCTTAAAGAATAGCTCAAAAGGAGATTTATGATGTAAAGAAGGCAAGGGAAACCGGTTAATGAGATAAGTTACAGTCAAAAGACATTCCCCCCAAAAAGATATAGGTAATTTGGATTGAAAAAGTAATGATCGAGAGGTTTCTAATAGATGTTTATGTTTACGTTTCACAACTTCATTTTATTGAGGAGTGTGGACACAACTGGACTGGTGTATAGTGCCTTGCTCTGCATAGAAAGCTAATGCTTGAGGGCCAGAGAACTCAGGAGCATTATTTGAGCGAATGGCTTTAATTTTGGTATTAAAGTGAGTAGAAACATAGGCAATAAAAGATTTCAAGATAGGAAAGGCATTACTCTTAGTGGACAATAGATGAGTCCAGGTAAGGCGAGAAAAATTGTCAGCAATGGTAAGAAAATATTTAAAATCATTGTGAGTAGAGTGTTTATAAGGACCCCATGTATCAATGTGTATGAGATCAAATGGTGAATGAGAGGTAGTGGTGCTGGTTTGGAAAACATTTCGGCATTGTTTGGCAAATGACATCAAGTTTCTTGGAATCAACAGGTGTAGCAGAAGTCACATGACAGAGTTTGTCAAAAGGTAAATGACCCAGTCGACAATGCCATAACAAAGAATCAGATGCTGACAAATAAATCTTTTTATTAGAAGTCAAATTGGTTACATTTGGAGGTGTAACAACAACATGACTAGAATGAGAAACAAGAATAGAAGTGACAGAAGATGAAAAAGACGAATCAATGCTAGAATCCAAAGACAATCCATCTGCAATCTTGAGATCATGGATGTGTAGTATGTATAATCCTTTTGAGCTTTTACCAAGCACCAAAGGTGCCTTCAGTGAAGGGCCCTGAAGAAAGCAAAGATCACGGGTAAGACAAACATTAGTCTTAAGATCACAGTCAATCTTATGAATGGACAACATGTTATATTTGAAAGAAGGAATATGTAATACATTGGACAAAGTTATAGAAGAAGAAAGAGTAATATAGCTTGTGTGCGGGATAGGAAATTTGAAGCCATCGGGTATAGTGATATAGGTTGGAGAAGAAACAGGTGTATAGGATGTAAAAAGAGAAAAATTAGGGGTGATATGGTCAGTGGCTCCGCTATCTAAGATCCAATGTAGATGAGTACTATGAGCATTGAAACAGAAAGCCATACCTGTCATTAGTGCTTGAGATGTACCTGTCGAATCTGTAGAACCAGATTGTTGACTGAGCAGTGCTTTGAGCTTAGTATACTCTTCATCAAACAAGAGTTTAACATTAGAGGAAGAAACCTTGCGATTATGACCAAATCCTGGAGGAAAGCCATGGATCTTGAAACATCTATCAACAGAGTGACCATGAATTTTGCAATGATCGCAAAAATAAGCAGGTTTGCCACGGCCACCAGAAGCACCAGGATTGCGTCCACCATAACCTCTTCCTCGACCACTTGAATAAGGTCGATTTGCTGCAAAAGAAGATGACTCTGGAGGAACAGAAGATGAATTACAAAGCTCACGCTGCATTTCAACATGGAGAAGAATCTGAAAGACTTCATCAAGAGATAGAAATGGACGCATCATGAGAATATTGCCACAGACAACATTGTAGCCTTCATTGAGTCCCATCAAGAACTGCATAATTTGCTGATTGTGAAGCAAATTGATCATAGAAGAACTACAGCGACAATCAGCCATACCGCAAGGACAAGAAGGAATCTCAATCATCAACAAATATTCATCTTATAACTTCTTAAGCTTTGTGAAATAACCAGAAATAGAGAGATTGCATTGTGAGATCAGAGCGAGATCGTGCTGGAGCTGATAGATCCGTGCTTGACTAGATTGAGAGTATTGAGCCCGAAGCTGACTCCAAATTTGTGCTGCAATAGATGATACTCTCTGCAATATCCCGATCTACAGAGTGTAATAGCCAAGAAATCACCATGCCATTACAGCGATCCCATTGCTCAGCGAGAAAATCATCAGTGTGAGGACAAATACAAGAACCGGTCACAAAACCGAGCTTGTTCTCGGAGAGAAGTGAAACCTCAACAGATCGGCGCCAATGGTGATAATTGTTGCTGTTGAGAAGACTGGTGGATAGAACATAATTGGGATGATCAGAATGATGAAGAGACAAAGGATTCGAGAATGGAAAAGAATTTGTATCAGTAGTGGCGGTATCTGTAGATGTAAGAGTTGGATCTTCATCGGTAGCCATGGATGCAGAAGCTTCGAAGGATCGAAAAACTCAAGCTGATACCATGTTACGGGGAAGGCATAAAATAGAGAGAGAATTGGGGATTTTTTGTATTGAATTGAATTACAATATGATACGGCTCAAGCATATTCATACAGAAAGAATGAGAAAATATCTCCCTAACTGACTGCCTAACAAACTCAACAGAATGGAGAGCAATTTTATTAGCCCGGTTGCCACATGGCAACTGACTTGGAAGCTGACTCTAACAAATATAAATATTGTAGGGTTGAGCATATTCCAGTCCGACCCGGAAATTTGGACCGGACCGGACCGGTCCTAACCGGTCCGGTCTCCGGTCCAGGGAATTCTGAAATTTCGGGTCACGTCCGGTCTGGTCCGGTCCGACCCGATGTTTTTAAAAAATCTTAAAATTTTAGGTTTTTTTACATTTGAGGTTTAGGGTAAATTATATTTAAGAGTAAATTATATTTAAATTTGAAGATTTTTTTTCATGTTTAAGTATAAGTAAATTATATTTTTAAATTTAATAAAACTCATTTAAATTTAATAAAATCCTAAACCGGTCCAAATCCGGTCCAAATAGGACCGGACCGGATATTTTCGGTCCGGATTCCGGTCCACCATTTTTGGTGTTCCGGTCCGGTCCGGGTCAGTCCGGTCCGAAACGGGCGTTTCGGACCAGTGCTCAACCCTAAAATATTGTAAGACTAAGGGGATATTTAATTATATTCCTAAAATTAATTGCACTAACGTATGGGTGAATGGATGTCGTATGCAGATTGATCACTCTGTAATAGAGAGCTTTGGGGCAAAGGGCAAGAGCTGCATCACATCTAGGGTTTATCCGACCTTAGCCATTGATGACGATGCTCATTTGTATGTTTTTAATTATGGATTAGAGACGGTTCAAATAACCGATTTTCGAGCATGGAATATGAAGAAAGCTCGTGTAGGCTAGTTAGTCTCACGATTGGATTAACATTAAATCAAACTATTTAGGGTGTGTTAGGGTCGTGTTATAAAATATACTAGTTCGTATTATATTACACCAAAATTTTGAGGTTTCTTTTCTTGCTTGTGTAATCTTATTTGGAATCTACTATATAATATTACTAAAATAGTAAGGAATAAGGTAATAAGGTTAAATGTCATTCTCACATTAAGTCGCCATTAAGTCGCGTTATTTATAGACAGCCACATGTCAACATCTCTTTATTTAAGTCTTTTTATTATTAAATATAAAAAAATCTTGTACAAGACACATATATTAAATTATTATTATCATACAAACTTCTTGGCCTCGCCAATTTTGTACCCTCCTGCTTCTCTTAAGCCACTTTTGCAAAGCTTTAAATACTCCCTCGATCATTCCATGCACTTTTAGTTGTCCTTTTAGCATTCAAATTTTATTCACAAATATTTATCTTTATACGATTTTAAAGCAATTTATTATAGAAATCATAAAATTTGTATTGAAATATGATTATGTTATTTTTTTCTCTCAATCTATTGATTTTAAAGGGTGATGAGTGATTAAATTTAGATAAATTTTGAAAATTCAAAATACACTATGATTTTCTTAATACGGAGTATGTGTAAAACTATAAAACCAGAAATAAAAGTGAATGGCTGGAGTACTTAACTAACTTTAAAAAATATAGTCCCTCTGTTTATTTTTATTTGTCATTTTATAATTTTTCACACATATTAAGAAAGTCATTAATTGTGTTTCAAGAATCCAATTTTTTTCTCAACTTAATCACACACCACCCTCTACAACCAATAGATAGAGACAAAAAAATCAACATAACCAAATTACAATACAAAATTTATGAATTATATATAATAAATTATCTTAAAATTATATAATGACAAATATTTATAAACAAATTTTAAAAATTACAAGGACAAATAAATCTGAACGGAGAGTATAAAACAACGTATCGTCCTATAAATTTCTTAACCATGCCAATTTTGGAAATTTTGACTTTTAGATGGAGGATTTACGTGGCTCGTGGTTCGTCGACACGTAGAAAGTCAACACTCATTTATTAATACTTTAGAAACATATTTACTCGTTCACATTTCTTTTTAGTTTTTAAAATTTATTCATATATACTTAGTTTGATTTAAGATGTACGACCCAATTACATAATAATTAACAGTACATGGATAAATTAATTAACACCACGGCAGTACAACATGATACATACATTTACTCACGCCAAGTAGTTAAACAGACTTGATTAATGAATTAATAAATCACCCTATCAACATCCGAAATTGGGGCTTCAACATTTCATCAACGAAGCACTTTGCAAAATACACAAACGGAATGACACTCAACACTTGAGTGGTGGTCTTCCCAGTTAAGAAGAGCCACACTAAGAAGGCTTTGTTAATCATAAGCGCCATTAACAGTCGATCGGAGTTGATAATCGCGTCATCTTCGACACGTAGGGTTTGTCCTAAATCCAGATTATCATTGTAAGCTCCACTCTGCTCCCAAAAAATGCATACATATATACTTAGTTTTCATTGTCAAACTGTGACAACTTATAATACTCTAGTTATATGCATGTATATATGAATCGATATGTAGAGTTAGTATTATGTTGATAGAAATTGCAACTCACCATCCATGTAGCGAAAGTGTGGAAGGAGACTTGGTCGGGCGATGCGACTAAGGCGCAGAGCTCACCGTACAAGATACGGGCGTCTTCATTGCATAGCTTGAACCTTTCTTTAAGCCATATCTTGTCTATTTGCCTACATTCACATCAACACCCCACTTTATATACCGTTTGTTTAGAGTCAATTGTGAATTTTACATCAGAGTTGTGATAATCTAAGTTTAGTATATAAGTAGATGAATTACTCATCCTATTAACATTTGATTTTAGGATGAAGTCAGTGTTGGGTTTAATAATTGGACCCAAAAGCACATCTCTCCGCAACACATTTCTTTTCTTTTTTGTAAAATTACAGATGTTGTGTTATATCAATTTCTCTACTATATATAAAAATAACCTTTTTAGATAAACAGTTATGCGCATGTACGTATACAACCCCCAATCTATTACACATCTATGTAGCTATGATGAGCCCATGGACTTTAACAATTTTCTAAAAAATGTAAAACAAAATTGTACCTTCTACTTGTTAGCTTAGGCTCCGTTCAATATATTGAGTTAAATTAGAAGATGTATCACGATTTTTCAGTTTAATTATTTTAAAAAATGTAATTGATGCATGTTCAGTATTACAAGCTGAAATGGATGAAAAGTTAAATTTAAGTTATTAATGTTCATCAATTTTGGGGGTTTCACATTAAAAAATAAAAAAAATATATTACATTAATCTACTAAAAGCTCTTCAAATTTGTCGAATCGAAGTCCTTATTCTACTTATCTCTTAACCAACGTACTATGTTTTAATATGGATCTCGGAATTTTCATCCTCATTCTCTAATAAATTATCCTAATCACTTATCGCTATAAATAAAGAAAGATAGGAGGAGCACACGAAACATATAAAACCAACAATTTATAATTACTGAATTCACTTACGCGCCGTCGTCAGGGGAAATCCCCTGTTCGTGCCTAGCGGTGTCAGCAAGGGTGTCGCCCAACTCCGGCGGCAGCAGAGTTGTCAAGCCTTGAATATGCATGGCGACAAGCGCCACCTCCTCCTTCGTCGGCTTGCGTGGCGACAAGTAGCGAATGTGGTCCTCCACCTTGCAACACATCTCCACGACGCTGCCGTCGCTGGCCACCTGCACGATCTCAACCTCGCCTTCCTTCTTCCTCCACGGCGCCATTAAACTCTGATCCTTGCCCGCACTCGGTATCAGAGCGTACATTATGTGGAACTGAAACCCCACTCGCAGTATCCTCTCCTCGTACCTAGCTCGTTCAACCAAAAAAACTCAATATGCCAAGATTTATATTTAAGTTTTATGGATTAAGATCCGGTAAGAAAAATTAATTGGTATTTTATTGCCGGATTTGCAAAAGTTTGCTTTTTGTTATTTTAGTTTTTTAATCTTGTTCAAGAACAACAATAATTGACACACTATAATCCCACCGAGACAAAATTCGAGGAGTCCAAATGTACGTATTTTCCGATATAATTTGATAGGATGTTTTCCTAGAGATCCAAAAGATAGTGACACAAAATTAGAACAATCCAAACAAAAAGCAAAAGCGGAAAAAAAGATAGTTGCAAAAGGCACACCCTCCTATCTAACGTTTCTCTATCCTAATTTTTTCCGATCAACCTCTACCGTAACGAAGCTCGTCGAAAACTAGCCCTTTACACCTACGAACTGGTGTATCGACCCAATTATTTTAGTTTTTAATCTTGTTGATAAATAATTATCTTTTTAAATATTTTGGTCAAAATTATTCAACATTATTCTTTATACTTACGTAACGAGGATTTAAATTTAGCCTATTTTCATTTTTAATGCAAGAAATCAAAGATTTAATTAAGTGTGTTTTGATATATATTTTAAAATTTTCTTAGAATGTACGTTCAACTTTATAAGGAACCAGCTGTTGGAGTATAAGATTATAAATTAATATTACGTTTAACCTACACTAATTAAAGTGTCGTTTTAATATTTGAATTTTGATAAACTTTATACTCCCTTCGTATAAAAAAGATTATCATTCTAGAGTTTGACACACTAATTAAGAAATACAATGATTATCTTATATGTTCATAAATTTTTCTTAAAATTTACAAGTATTTAATAACTCATCTCAATTGTAGACAATGTTTAAACATAGAAAATTTGTATAAAAAAAGTAAAAAAAAATATAATTTTCGATGTCAAACCTCTTAACTCATCAATAAATTATTACCTAAACACTTAAAATGATAATCTTTTTCATACAAAAATTATGAGCTAAAATGACAATCTTTTCAAAACTGATGGAGTATGTTGTTTTAGAATTTCTAGGTAATTAAATAAGAATAGTTATTTTCAATAACTTTTTTTTTTCTCTAAACACTATTGATAGACTCAAAGCAATTGTAATTAAGAAAAGATATAAAATTTTATATGCATTTAGTACTTTTATTAAATATTATTTTTAAAGTTAAATGGACACTTATTTTTAGATCTAAGTAATATCTATAATCGATCATCAACCCTTGTATTTATGCATTCAATCAAACCTGTCGAAGAGCGCGTTCGCTCTCCACCTAGCCTTTATCGCGGAGTTGAGGAGGAGCATAGTGCAACGCGTCATCCACGCGCCGACCACCCACGCGCCGTAGCGCGTGACAGGATGGATGACGGTGGAAAACTGCAAAAACCGCCACGTCAGCAGGATGAGGGTGGAGTGGAGAGCGGAGCCCAATGGGTTATTAAGGGTGCCGTTGGCGTAGTAGCACCACCGCTTGTTTTGCCGGAAGCGGGGTCCGAGGGCGTCCACGGTGGCCCTGACGGTGGCGTCGGCGAGGTAGATGCCGCAGAAGAGGACGGTGGCGAGGAGGGACCAGTTGTAAAGGGGGGAGCCGAGGAAGGCGGAGTTGCGGAGGGCGGGGACGAGGAGGGTGGCGAGGAGGGAGGCGGCGGCGGCGAGGGCGGCTTGGAGGCGGCGTTGGGCGGAGGATTCTAGGGTGAATTGGAGGCGGTATTGGGACTCGACGGGGTTGGGGCCGTTGAAGTTTGAGGCGATGAAATCGGAGATGGAGTCGACGGGGGAAGTGAGGCCGACGAGTCGCATGAGGAGGAAGCTCGGCAAGAGGGCGACGGTCACGACGCAGAGGAGGATGAGGTGTGGTAGTGAGATGGGCGGAGGAGTTGGTGGTTGTGGCGGTGGACACGGCGGCACGGCGGAGTAGGGTATATCTTGAGTGTGTCTATGAGTTGTCATATTGACTATTGACTATGGCTTATTCTGGGAGGAATATATTAGAAGAGGTGTAATCGGGAAGGGAATATATAGACAAATTAAGGATCAATGATTGTGTGAATTCCTTAACGACAAATTAGGGAGGTAACATGGGAGTACGTTGACAATGTTGGATTGGAGATGCATTGACTTTTTTTTATAGATATTTCGCCCGATTTGAATGATCATTGTGACTCTATGTTCGGATCGGATTCTGATTGACCACTTTTCGATGGGACGACCCTCCCAACACAAATAGATCATACACGCCGCGAGAAAGACTCGAATTCGAAACCCCTGAATAAAACGTTTAAAAGACCTAGCATCAATACCCACTAAACCAACTAGATATTGGTATGCATTGACTTTGACAATATGACAAGCCACTTATGCATTATACCTACATCTTAACAATTTTTTTTTTTTGAGTTATTATAACATTGACTTTTAATTTTTTATTTCTTTTTTTATAGATGGGCATGTACCAAACACGAAATTTAATTTTTTAAATATTTTAATATCATGATAATAGAATTTACGAAGTTAAATATATTTCGTGGTACTAAAAGATGATTAATTATAATAAAAAAATCCTACTAATGAAATTCACGGACCTTCATCATCATACATTGTATCTCCTCTTGACAAGTGTAATTAATTAGAGTTTTTGAGTTTTTATTATATACATAATCCTAGCTTTATATATTCATTATAACGGAAGAAGAAATTTTAAATTCGTGATTTTATAGCATATAATAGCATACTTATTAAGCTGGAAATACTTCATTGATAAATAAAGTATTTACCTATTATGTACTCCTAAGATATTTAATACGGAGTAAGAGATTTAGGGATTTTATAAGCTTAACTATATATATTACATATACACCCTTCTCGCCCTCAGATTAGTAAGATTTAACTCTTAAAATGCTCAAATTCATGTCCGAACCATATCGATTTTAATTCTGAAGCAACAATCCATTTTCGACCTTAAAAATTTAAATCGGAATGGTTCGAGTATGGATTTAATTATTTTAGGAGTCGAATCCTACTAAGTTGAGATCAATCAATATAATAATGAACTTCGATTTCATTAATTCGAACCGAAATAATAAAAATATGAAAAATTTTGGTTAAAAAACGAACAAATTAAAATCTTAAAAATACCAACTAAAAAAACGTGATCGTGAGACATAATAACTATAAACTCAGAAACATCAATACAAATTTCCCTTTATTTTTATAGCTTATCTACTAAAAAATGAGTTGAACTTGAATAGTTTATCAGTGGCATTAGAATTTTTGTAAGGTCAGACTTCAGAGATCGAGGACATTCGATCACGCGCTTATGCTTCTACTTGAATCATTAACACGTAGATATATATATTTTTTTGCAAATACAGCATCAACTGTTGACTGCATAGATTTAACATTGACAAAAAATCAATACTAAGACACATTCAAATTTAGAGTTGGTTCGTGGTTGCATTCAGTATACAATCGAACTTGGGAAATTGGGATTAAAATGATAAATTTTAATAAAAAAATAATTTTAAATAATACGAATTATCTTATTTCGAACCAATAATATCAAATGTTAAAATTTTAAAACCATATCCAACTATGTTAAAATTTTGAAGTCCATTTTCGGATGACGGTTTTGTATACATGAACGTTAGACATCGGACATGTCAATAAAAATATTAAATGTCGTCTTCGGGAGGAGATAATTAAGCGAGTGTCTGCAAAGTGCAAACCAACTTTCCAACCTCCTCATGGACTCTTCGGGTAA
Organism: Rheum nobile; assembly: GCA_027886185.1. NCBI lineage: Eukaryota > Viridiplantae > Streptophyta > Magnoliopsida > Caryophyllales > Polygonaceae > Rheum > Rheum nobile. The sequence goes on from WOAB01000073.1 coordinate 3,666,575, forward strand.
TTAAGTTCAAGAGGATGATGTTGATGTTGAAACAATAAAGATGAAATTCGCCATTTCTTTTGAGAAATTGAAGAACAATCGATCAAGAAAATTTGATCGGAAAGCTTTTGATCAACAATTTTGAACAAAAGAGCAAGTGATCGAAGGACGATCGAAAAGCAATCGAACGATTTCAACCTAATCGATCGAAAGTGCAGAAGCAAAAATCAACTTAATCTGATACCATGTTGATGTTGAAACAACAAAGATGAAAGCAAAAGAAAGAGAGAAGAATTCTTCATTGATTGAATTCTGAGAGATTACAGAGAAAGAGGTATATAACAACCTCATGTACAGCTGGACAATTTGTAACAAACATTTCACGTGCTAAGCACGTGCTATCTATCCTAACAGATGAACTTAGATATATGTTAGCCTCTTATGATACAATGATAGTTTGATACCGATCCATGATGTTTAATACGGATATATCAGAATGGAAATCGAATTTTTTATTCCAACAAATGTCCTAGCTTGTACATGAGCAAGTTGTTGGATCGAATACATAATTAGTAATAGTTACCAAGATCCATTATACGAGTTATGAGCTTATGAAAACGAGGGTTACGACAAATATTTTAGAGTAACGGTAACAAGTCTAGATTTGTTACCATTACTCCGAAGTTAAGCGTGTTTGGATGAGAGTAGTATTAGGATGGGTGACCTGCATGAGAATTTTTAATCCCTGAAATGATATTTTTCAATCCCTGAAGTGATAACTTTTACTCCATAAAGCGATTTTTATTTTATTCTCCTCTTCTCGTCATATTTGCTATTGTTGCATACATATATGCTTACTTTATATACATATATATAAGTATTTTTTCCTACTTATAGTCAGAACATGTATTACTTTACTAGTAATCCCTGAATTGATAAATTTCAATCCCTGAAGTGATAAATTTCAATCCCTAAAGTGATAATTTTCAATCCCTAAAGCGATAAATTTCAATCCCTGAAGTGGTAATTTTTCAATCCCTGAAGCGATAATTTTCAATCTCTGAAGCGATAATTTTCAATCTCTGAAGTGATATTTTTCAATCCCTAAAGCGATAACTTTTACTCCCTGAAGTGATATTTTATTTTATTCTCCTCTTCTCGTCATATTTGCTACTGTTGCATACATATATGCTTACTTTATATATATATATATATATATATAGATTTAGGATCTGGTAAAACAGCTCCTTAAGGTAGAACGGAAGTACAAATAAGGATCGTTTGATTAGAATTAAATCGATGGTCTAGATTAAAGCTAATAGGGTACAAATAAATATTATAGGATGTAGATACACCCAATAACTTTTCTCTCCCGTTTTTTTAGGGATACGATACCCAAAATATTTAGAAACTTTTTGCATTCCTTTTTTGCTTTATTGAATATCTCTCGGTTCCATAATCCTCTCTCAGAAACTGCTCCAAAATCTCCTCCGATTAGTCTCCCCGATATCTTCCATCAGAAGCTTCTCCACTCGTTTGACGTTTTGGCTTAATCCTCTCGAAGTGTCTCTTCCATCAGAAGCCTCTCCAGAAGCCTTCTTCGCCATTCTCTCGAAGTCTCTCGCTTGGAGTTCTTCAATTTCACGGCAAAGGTATTTTCGTCCGTCATCGTCGCCAGAAATCATTCCACTTCTGAGAAGTTCGTAGCCGCCGACGCCTAGGGTTAGTATCAAAGGTAGGTTTTTTCGGAAAACCCTAAATTCAAATTTGCATGTTATACGAACACTTTATCTCCAAATTATTTTATAACCCATTGTTGAGAGTGGATTTTTATACTCTTCGAGGTACCGATTTTAGTTTAAACGGTTTAAAATCCAGAATTTGATTGTGTTTGTTGATGGGATATTTTTCGGTATCTTGAACTCAAATTTCTTACTATTTGGACAGCATTTTCGTAATTAGATGTTAGTATTAGTACGGTACTCTTGAAATCATTTTCATAAGTTCATGCGTTTGCTAATTGTTCGAAGCATTTATTTGTAGACAATGGTCCGAGGTATGTTGGCAAAGGAGAAAATCTCACCCTAAAAAAAGGGTAGTAAGCGTCGAAGGCTTGTTAAAGGTAATGTTGTTCATCTTAAAACACATTCTTGAACTGAAATTATTTGTTAATTTTTTCAATGACTGTGTTATTCATAGTTTATTCAGTGATATTCATGTGTAACCATCTGAAAATGATGTTGTTCAGAATTGATTTTTTTGGTTGTAGTAGGTCGAAGATGTTTAGGTTTGATATTTTTTTATTGTATATTCATGAGAATGATGATGTTGTTCACGGTGATGCTGAGTTGAAGAGATTATTGATTGTATTTCAAACCTTGTGCATTTGTTATTCATTAATCACAATGCGATATTCATATATAGTATAAAGATAAAGATATGCTCATTTAAAATGTACTATATTAATGAAGCTGTTTATAAATGTCATATTCATGATGTGTTATTCATTATGTTCGTGTTGATATTCAGTTTAGAGTATTGCATTTATGTTATATGATTCATTATATCACACCATATTTAATATTGGAGAGTTTGGGATACATTTCTGTATATATTCAGCTCATGGCTTGAATCATGGCCAAGAAGAATCACCACCTTCAGAGCAAAACACACATGCTTCAAATGAATATGCGGTAGTTGAGCATGCTGAGCAGAACATAGTTGATTTGGTTGCCTCTGATGAAGTAGCTGTTGATCATCAAATAGTGGCGGTCGCTTCACCGGTGAATAGACGGCTCTCGCTCCCTGCTGTTGGTGGTGATGCTGCAAGGACTAAGAAGGATAAGTTAAAGAGAAAGGCACTCAGTAAGTCAAAATAATTTTTTGTGTTGTTTTTTCATTCACATGTTATCAAGTTGATAATTTTCATATTTTTGAAAGTGGTCTTACATGTGTGTTTGCCAAGGTCTTGTTTAAATTGATATTAGTCAAAACATTACAGCAAAAGTGACAGTTTGTGTTGTACTGAACTCAGTGCATTAGTGATTCATATCATATTAATTGTATTTTTATAATCTGATGTGATATTCATGAAATAATTGTTTTTGGTTGATGTTATTCCTGATTTCATTTTCTTTTCAAATGATATTCAATTTTGATTTGGTGAAATTCATTTGATTCGTACTAAAATACATTTGTGTAGTAGTTCTTGTTCTAGTATCGTATGATATCTACCTTTTCATTTGGTGTTGTTCTCATGTTTGGTTACGTCATAAACTTTTCATGAGTAGATGAAGAAACTGATGATGATTTCGAGGATGATGTTCCATTGACTGTGCGGAAGTGCCAGTTGAGCCAACAAAAAAAGAAGAGTAATGTTACCCAGAAACAAACTGTGAGAGATGTTGCAGGTACTAGTCATCATTTCATTCTTGTTATTCAAAGTGGAGTCTTTTATAGTTTAGAGTCATTTTATAGTTGTTATTCTTATAATTTGCTGTGATATTCATGAAATAAGTGTTTTAGGTCCATGTTATTTTGTGTTTTCATTTATCTGCTCATATGATATTCCAGTTTCATTTGGTAATATTCAAGTGATTTCTAATGATAATTTGTGTAGATGTTTATGATCTTGTATTGTATGATGTATACCCTTTTGTATTATGGAAAGTTTCATTAAATCCATCTAACATTCTGTGTTAATATTCAGGTTTTGATGCTAAGAAGCGTAAGGACAAAGGAAAGGCCAAGATGGTCGACCCCGAACCAATATCGTCTGATTCTGAAGATGATGCACGTCGTCTTTTGACGAGAAATTCTAAGAAGGTATTTACCGCAATCAAACATCGCGGCAAAATATCAGTCTTCGTGGAAGCAGTTGAACAAATGAATGAAATACAAAAGAAGGAGATTATTGGTATTGGGTTTGGAGCGTTGTTGAGGCTGAACTCCTTTGAAATCCCACGGTATGTTTTTTCAGTAACGTCTATAAAGTATACTCTAGAGTTCAATGATTTATGTTTTATTTATTCAAAGCTCGCATGTGTGCAACTTGAAGTACACGTAGTACATGTGCTCTGACGTGATATTCAGTTATACTGTATGGATATTCATGAAAGTGACTTGGTGATTTTATGATCTTTTTTCATACTTAGTGATATTCGTGTGTTTTAGACATAGTACAAACTATTTAATGATATTAATTCTTATGTTATACTTATTAATGTCATTTCCAACATACTTTCCACTATATTTAAATGTATATGTTTTGTCTAGCCATTTGTGCAGGTTTTTGGTTGAGAATTACCATCCAAGGACGGGAAAGATCAAACTACCTGATGGTGCTTCATTGGAGGTGTCTGAAGCTGATGTTGAGATATGCCTTGGTATCCCACGTGGTCCTGCGGAGGTGGTGAAGGTTGACCCTAGTATAAGAATGGATGTGCTGGAGAAATGGAGAGAACATGTTGGAGGGAAATTACATGCGATCAGAAACGACAAAGTCGCCAAGAAGATGTTGGAGTGTAGCGAAGGTGGTAAAGAGTTTATACAGGATTTCATCGTTTTATTCCACTCGTGCCTAATCGAACCAACCCAGAGTGGGGCTACGAATCAGTCACTCGTCCGGAGCTTAGATCGTGTCAATCGGCTGGGATCAATGAATTGGTGTCGATTTGTCATTAAGTGCCTCGTTGACGCCAAAAAGAAATGGGATCCTAACCCTGATGCGTGCTTCACCGGTCCACTGATATTTATGACAGTAAGTTTTAATGTTGAAAGTAATTATAGTTTTGTTTAATGGAGTCCAACATTAACCTTTTCAGCACATATTATACAGATACTATACCTGGATAGGGTTGTTTTGTACTGCCAGAGAGTTGTACCGAGAGCATTACCAGCATTCATTGGATGGACAGATGGTTTGGTTGCACAGAGGGAGAAGTCTGAGATGAGTTATGGGGTTCTGGGTGAAGGTAATGTTGAACCAAAACAACAAATTCCCCACCATCAGGTTCCACAAGGCAGGCTTGAAGGCCGCCAGAACAATGAAAGAGTTCATGTAGCGTCGACAAAACATGTTAATATGTTTTCGACATTAATTTTATTTAGGAAACAAGTTCTTAATCTATTTGACGGGTATTCATGTAGTGTGTTGTTATATGATTATTTCAGTAATCATATATTCACATTTATCAACCTGATATTCAGTTTGTGTGTATTGATATTCGATTGTAACTGGCTCTCTTCTGTCTATTTGTTTTTTTAAATTTTCAAGTTCATATGATCGTTGCATTATTCACATTCATGATGTTATTCAATTGAGAGTGTATATTCCTTCACATTCAAGGGTCATTATTCATTGTTAAGTATATATGAATGGTTTTCATGTGCTTTAGATTACATTGTTCAAAATATTATGAATGATATGCACGGTAGTTATTATGATTTATAACGAATCAAATTAATCGTATTGCCTTAGTGTATTATGCTTGCTGATTTATAATTTCACTTCTCAGGATTTCAATAGGGCATTGGGCGAGGATTTGACGGATTTGGCAAAAGTCATTGTGAGGATTGCCGACAAGACTAACAAAATACCAGAAGATTGCAAAGACGACGAGGTGTCGAAGGCACTCACTAAGACAGCTATGGCACTGCTGGGGTCTAGTGCAGAATATTTCCCGGAAGAGCATCTTGGTGTATCCAGTCAATTTGGCAAGACACTCACCCAATCACAAGACCCTTTCTGGACAGATCCAGAGCTGATTAAGATGGTCGAGGAGATCGAGGCAGCCATGACGAGCCGGAATGACATCATAAAGCATGAGTATGAAGAGTTTCATCAGCACTATAACTCTCCCTTGTTCCAGGACCAGAACTTGAACGACCAAGGTGGTGCAAGTGTGTTTGAAAAGGGAGGAAGTTCAAGGGCAAATGTTGGGGCCCCCGCTGACATGGCTAGAGACATGGAGGACGATATACAGGTACAAATAATATTAGTGTGTTAATATTGTATATCCAAGCTTTTGATTTTTTTTATAAACGTCTATCTTCGGTGAAGGTTACGATTAATGCACATATTCAGCCAGATGCAAACAAGGAGCAACAGGTGAAGAACACCATATTTTATTCGTAATAATTTCATTTTGATCGATCATTAAATTTTGTTGTTTTAATGTTGAAGGTTGTTCAAGGAAACGTTATCCCTGATGTAGCACAACCAACTGGTTCCAATGCTGACCCGCTGCAGGTATCACAATGCATATTTATAAAATTAAGACTTTTTTAATTGCGTTGTTCGTTGTTGTATTATATGACCAATCTATTATTATCCACAGGCCCCGATTAATCCAGGGGACGTTATGAAGGATGTCTTGCAAGACATTGTTTCCGAGCATGGCGTCGCTGAGTCTTCTGCTGGTGTGACAGCAATCCAGCCAGTTCCAGCACCAAAGGTAGCTCCAGTGAAGCAGAAACTGAAGAAAGCGCTGACTATCCCACAGGTCCCGGTAAGGAGGAGTGGTCGGAGGAGGGTGCCGATTAGCCGTTAAAAACATGTGTAATTTTTTTTGTTTTCCCAAATGTTGTTTAACCAATGGGTATGTCCTAAGTTAAGGCGGAGTCAATATGTTTTGTAGGTTGAAATATGGAACAAGTATATGATGGCATGTATGCCATCATGTTTGTTAAAGGATTATTCACTATATGTATATTATACTATTGGATGACAATTTGATATTCAGGTTATGGAGATTCGTCAAGCACAAGGAGATGATTTTGTGACACCTTTAAATCACCCAAAAAAAAAGGGACATAAAGATTCCGGCATCTAGTAGGAGCCCATGGTATACAAGGATCATAAACCCGACATTGAGGAGCACCAAGGAGCAACTACACCTATATGAATATGTGACTGAATACGCTGAGGATGAGTAAGTATTAATTGATTTATACCATTTTCTTAAATAATATATACAATTTTTATTAACACATTTTGTTACCCGTTTATTTATTATAGAGAAGTTCTATTTGAGTACAATGGTACAACACTTACAACAGTCGAATTCAAATCCTTGGAGGAGTCCGCATTCGTCACAATATCTATTGTTGACTTGTGGTGTGTATATTTGAACGAGTTGGAAGGGCTTCGATCTAACACCAGTGTGAAGCGGATGTTTGTCACGCCATCATACGTGGTATGTATTACAAATTACCAACACATGTTTAAAACCTAAATTTTATACTTATTTATTACCTTGATAATCATATAGATTGGATCGATTGCCTACGCTAAATCCCGGAGCTTTGAGACAAAGATGTCCATGTTTAAAGCTGGCATGGATGAGCTGGTAGCCAAAGTCAAACATGCATCATTAGTGGATGTAGACTTGGTAAGTATTCGTTGTACAACTATAAATTATTACTGATATTCATATTATACTAGGAGATATTCATTTTGCAACTGACGATATTCAGAACGTATAGTGTTTATTTTCAAATTAGTATGTATGCATTGCATAACTATTAATTTTTCTTGATATTCACATTATATCAGTGGATATTCAGTAATAATAATGATGATATTCAAAGTTCACTAATTCATTTTCGTTTAAACTTTTACATGTGCGACTGTAGGTGTTCTTCCCCATATTCCATCATTCACATATTTATGTCGTGTGCTACAACTTTGTTCGCTCTACTATAGAGATTATTGACAATTCGACTTCTGGTGATGCGGACCCCAGTGGGAAATATGGTGACATTGTCCCAGAATTGGTAATTATTGAATATTTCTCATTTTTTTTATCAAGTTTTATTATTAATCATAACAAAACTACTCGACTAATGTTTACCCACAGACAAAGATGTTCTTCCACTACATGGGTTTAATGAGAACGGGCAAGAGGTGCAATTGTTTTTCCAACAAGATACCCGAAATACTAAAGATGAATTGGAGGGATGCGAATAACAAGGTTGATTGTGGAGTGTACGTCATGCGCCATATGGAAACATACATGGGTCAAGATGTGAAGCATTGGGAGACTGGATTCAAGCATAACTAAAAAAAAAACATGATCTCCTTGAGGACGAAGTATCTCCACAAGTTGATTTCGCATCAGATGAACAGTTTAAACAAGGTCATACCTGCAAAAGCAACAAGGTTCATTGCAACGAAAAGCAGTCGTGTTTGAGTCAAAATTGCTTTGATGTTTTCGTCATTGGATTTTTTTAGGTGTTGACTTGGTTCAAAGCTAGGATTTTGTTTCATAATTTAGAAGGTACGTTTGTTAGTTAACGAGACAATATGTTGGTACTTTTCATTGGATTTTTTTAGGTGTTTACTTTGTTCAAAGTTAGGATTTTGTGACAACTTTGAATTTTTTTATTACCGATCACATAATTTGTCATTTCAGGAGTTATGCATACCATGAATATCGTTTCGAAATGTATGAATACTCATTAAATAGTCCGTCATTTCAAATGATATGCACACTGTTTCATTGGTTGTTCAAGCTAGCAAAACATTCCGAATATATATAATACAAAAGTAAAATAGATGAATACTGATTACATGATTGGCCACTTCAAATAATATGCATATTGTGAAACAGGGTATTCATGCATACATGGTATTCATGTTAAGGAATACACATATAGGGTATATGATAAGCTAATTTGACAACAAACCCACTTAACATTATATTTTGCAAAACAAGTATCAATGTGAACGAAACCGAAATATCATATAACAAATCTGTATATCCTGAATATCATGTAATAAAAACTGAATATCTGTAAAACTTAATGTAATATCAAAACTATAATTGTTCCTTGCAATTCCTGCTGTCATGCCCTGCATATTTGTTGCACATTTTGCATTTTCTCTTTCCCTTGTTCATTTCCTTGATTGCCTTCTCTTTTCCACCCATAATCCTCCTACCACTACCCTTATTCTTTGCTTTTCCGGGAGGCATTACGACGACATCGTTGGGTGCATTAATTCCTGCAAAACTCTCAACCATTGTATTTTGGACGTCTTCATCTCTTTGGGTATCATCATCTTGAGCAGAGAGAGTTTCCTTCATTTTTTTCAATGTGTTCAGAAACTCATTTATCTTGTCTTTATCATCTTCCACAAGGCCAACACAAGAGTATATAACTGACCACATTTCATTCATCATACACTGCTTCTCCTCTATAAGCACACTTTGTTCCCACACATCATTAGCCATTACGCTCTTCACCTTTCTGGCTGCACCTTTAGTCCACCTGTCCAATATTAGGGATTCCGGAATACTGTCTAGACCGAAGCATTTCAAAGCTGTAAACACATGCCTACAAGGTAGCCCAATTCGGTTGAACATCATGCAACTACATGTGGTGAAATTGTCACAAACTCTGCGATCTACCTCGAAGTAATCACATCGCCCTTCCTTCACCGTGTATGTCACATGCCCTTCACCTGTATTTGCAAAACGGGTTATTCATTTACTACTTTTGCGTATTCAAGGGAGAGCGGATTGTTATTAACAGTATTGAATGAATATCATTAAACATTATATGAATATCGCTACATTGGTTATGAATATGTACATACAGTACACGAATATCATATAATATCCAGTTTATCATGAAGCAAGATTTACAAAGTCGTTATTAACAAATGAATATCATTACAGATTTAATGAATATCAAGACAAATACCATACCTGGATTCTCACTTGTAACAGAACAAACATAACATGCTGCTGATATCTCTTCTTGTACAAGAGAGAACATTTTTAGAGTGTATACTTCTGATCCGTGTCTCTCAATCAACAACGGTGTTTTTAACACGTGTGCCCTTGTATCAGAATCAATATCATTCCTCAGCTGATGGTGTCGTTGGGTCTCCATAGCACTATCAAATTGCATTAATAATTCAACCAAGCTAAAATTCATGTTTGAATACGAACCAAAAAAACTGTTTTGAGACTCCGAAATTGATGTGGTACGAACCAACCCTCCGAGCACAATATCCATAAAATAGGGTGGGATCCAATTTGAGCGCATATTATAAATATCTTGGAACCACCGGTTTTCCACAAGCTCCATCTCAACCACAAATGATTTTCATCCCTCTTCAAATTCAGAGATGGTTTGTTTATCATCACAAACCAATCTACCCAATCTCTTCCTGAAATTAGGTGAATTAATTTTCTTCACACCAACCTTTTTGGACACCTTTTCCATGATGTGCCACATACACAAGCGATGTCTAGTTTGCGGCAACACATTTCCTATAGCAACCTTCATTGCAGGATCTTGATTTGTCACCATAATCTTTGGTGCATGACCCATAGCCTTAATAAAGTTTTCGAATAACCACTCATAAGAAGCAACATCCTCCTTCATAACCAGACCGGCACCTAAGGTAACACTCTTTTTATGGTTGTCAATTCCTGTGAAAGGTGCAAACACCATGCAGTATCTGCATGAATATCACATAACGATTTATGAATATCACCGGATTCGTCTAATAATATAACCAAATCTGCGTAATTAAAAAATACCTGTTGGTGTTGAACGTTGAGTCAAATGATACCACATCACTAAAAGCAGCATAGTTCCTACGTGATATAGGATCAGCCCAAAATAACCGTGTCAATTGTTGATCATCGTTTACATGATACTCAAAGTAGAAGGCATTGCATTGTTCCTTCTTCTTCAAGAACCTATTGATCACCATTTGTGCATCAGCTGCTGTGATGTTAGACATCAAATCCCTCTTGAAATTCTTGAAGTCAGTTGGCATTGCTCTCATGTTTCCGTATCCACCAACAATCTCCTTCATCAACTTGTAAGATCTTATTGGTCCGAGATTTGCCTTTGCACAACTCAACATGAATTTTTTGTGCCCAATGTCCAACTTCCTATTACTCTTGAGAAAATGCTTTGCTGTGTTAGGCATCATATCATGGTTGTGTTTCTCTATAAACTTGTCCACAACATAATCACTTACTCCACAAAATTTTATTGTCATCTTTGCTTCACAGCCTATTCTATTAGAAGTTGTTTTACGCTGACCTGTACTATTAGATGAGTTCTTAAATCCTTCTCTTGTGCAAAGGAAGTACTTCAATTTCACAACATCTGACCGGACTAACTTGTGGGTTGTGCTTGATCGGACATCAAAACCAACAAGGGCTGCATATTCACGGTAGAAAGCCTCCCCTTCAGCAATGGACTTGAACTTCTTACCCACTGCCGGTTTAAACGACTCAGGACATAGCGGCATCCAGTAATTTAAATTCCTATCATCCGGGTCAACAAGACACTTTGTACCAAAAACAAACTCAGATTCTTCTTCTTGGGAAAGCTCATTATCGGATACATCAATATCTTCCTCAGAGCTTTCAAAGTTGTCATCCTCGCTTGAGTGGATCCTTTTTTTATCACCTGAATATCGAAATAAAAATCATGAATATCTGTACAGTTTAAATGAATATCGATTTAATTATCGAAATAAAGTGGTCTGAATATGCATACACAAAGCGGGAATATCATTTAATTGTATGATTATCGATATTATAATTATTGAATATTTAATAATCGATACATGAATATCGTTCTATCACAATTAGTTTACTTTCAAACATGATGTACATAATCCATCAAATACAATATCATGAATCGATTTCAAAAGCTTACAACTAACACATGAATATCAATACAAGTTGTTTTAATATCGGCTATACACTTCTATGAATACCGACTAAAGAGATATGAATATGCATACACAAAACAGGAATATGCAGACAACAGCTTACAACTAACACATGAATATCAATACAAGTTGTTTGAATATCGCTTATGCTCACCATATGCGAATTAAACTCTGAATATCCACAATGTTTTAATGAATTTCTACTAGCCGATATCAATATATGAATTCCGTGATTATCATAACATCTTACATGAATATCATTTACTGTTTACACATTAATCTTCTTTTTCCAACTTGAATATGCGATATTCACCGATCAAAACAATTCGAAGATAATATAATAGATTCAGATAGCAACGGATTAATACCCGAATATCAATACAGCTTGTGTGAATATCGCATAAGAATAAGCATGAACATGCGAACATGATATATGAATATCAATACAATATAATACGTTCAATTTCGTCTATTAAAATCTGAATATCAAATATTGTTTATACAACAAACTGAATTTCGATTACTGCTTATGCAACAAACTGGTATATTCAATAGATTAAAAATAATCGCAGATAGAAGAATTGATTCAGAAAGCATGAGATTAAATTACGAATATGAATACAGCTTGTGTGAATATCACCCATGTACATGCGTGAAGATTCGCACATAATATATGAAGTTCGTTTCTTTCTAATCAGTTCTTACCAAACAAGACGCTCAATTTCGTCTAGCCGAAATTCTACATGTACAAACTAAAGCTTGTATAGCAGTATTTAATTGAAAATAGATTGAAATAGTACAAGATCAACGTATCAAGAAGATTAGGAATTAGGGTTTTCATAAAAATAAAAAACTTTATTAATACCTAGATTCATGTTGCTTCGAAATGTGCTCTTGGATATTCACGAATTTTTTTGGCTGGATGAAGAACGTACAGGGTTTGTATGATGATCGTCAAAGGAGGAGAAGAAAACCGTAATTTTTGAAATCGGTAATGGAGCAAAACCGATTAGGAAGGTGAATAATATCCTTTTTCTCTCTCCTATAACAATCCAATTTATTTATTTTTTATTAACAATATCCATATTTGATTGGATTTGGTAGTTAGGGCTTTACAATATCTATCCTACAACCCATCAATCCAACCATCCATCAACTTCAATCCGACGCTCTACATTAGTACTTTCGTTCTACCATAACAACCGTTTTACCGAAGCGTTCCTCTATATATATATATGCCATACGTATTTTTTTTGTATATTATAAATTATGTTTAGCATATCACATGTCTCATATATACATACATGTTTTTGTTTGACATGTCATATATACTTATATATTGTACGGCAGATTATATTTATTAGATATTAATTTATATCTATCTCATTTTATATGATAGGTTGGAGTTTGCCGCCCTTGACGTTTCCGCAAAAAAACTATTTAACATGGGTACTTGATGCGGAATTCCATTTGACAAGCAACAATTTGGGAGAAACAATCAAAGAGAACTCTAGTGCATCCTTGCAGGATTGTGCTAAGGCTATGATATTACTTCGTCACTGTAATATCCCTCAATTTTAGTAAGGGTATTTGGATAATTTTATCATCCTTCGTTCAATAATTATTTCGCTTTCAGTGGAGTTCGGATTTTTCGTAACATCCATGATATCCGAAATAATTCTGTGAGTGGTATAAAATACATTCGATGTATTTTCGGGACTTAGAATATTCGTTTGAATACAAACATATAATTTCCGGGATTTAAAACCCATACCAATCTTATCCTCCAGATCAAATCTTATCATATCCATATGCAATCTTATCCTTAGCTGCAACGTGCCCAAATGTGTCGGGGATGTGGCATCCGCCTACGACTTCTGTTCACAGCTGGTCGGGCTCCTCTTGGGGCGTTATAAGGAGATCGATGGAGAGCTGATGGGCACCCTTGCTCGAGCCGACGACAAGGCAAGCTCCTTCTTGGAGTCGCCGCTGCTGATGTCATGTGTCTCGTGTGGCTGACTGCTGCTCCTCCCCGGCGAAAATGAGCCACCGACAAGGCGCCGCGAAACCGCTGCCGAGCAGCTGTTGTGCGAAGACGTCGGAGCTGCTGATTCTCGTTGCTGTGGTTGCTGCTTCTTCCGACGACGAAGACGCCACCGACGAGGCCGTTGTTGGCTCCTGTGTGCCACCGTTGCTCCGCCCGGCGCCGAGCTGTGCTGCCGAGCTGCGTGTTATTGCTATTACGTGTTGTTGTGATGTGTTGTTGCAAGATTGAAGAAGGGAATAATGAAAGTGGGACCCTCCACTTAATTAGCTCCAGTTGGGCCGATAAGCCCAAATTCAATCCAGTCCAGATTTAACCCGAAATTATACGAGCGGTATAATTTCGATTCTCTTTCATCCGTATTTTTCTATAGGAAAATTTAATAAATATTTTTATGATTTATAATCATAAAGATTTATTAAATTTAATTCCTTAAGTTCGTCCAAGCAAATTAATTGATAGTTAATTAATTTGTTAGTTAGAACGTGATTCACTAGATCACGTGTGGACTCGTAATCCGTTCGAGCTATCTGAAGCTTAGGCCATATCCTTGGAAAGGATATTTTCGGTAATCGTCTCGTCCAGATTCATCACTGAATCTACTCCAGGCAAGTGGCGGTTCGCTTTTTCTCATCATTCCATATTTCCATTAATTATCAATGGTTTGATTGTTAATTAATTTGGAATGATTTACTGTTTTGTTGGGAACAATTTTACTAAATGATATAAAAGAAATATGATATTATAATAGGTTGTATATCTGTTAGAACAACGCTATTATAAATATATATTTTGGCCTGAGGGCTTTGATATGATTATTACTGTGTTGAACTGTTTAGTTAGCACGAGTATTCGTAGGAGCGATGGACTAATTGAGGTCTAGTCGTTTCTTGATAATGAAAATAGTGCTAAGGGTTCTAAACTCAAAGACCATTTGGTGGGTCATGACCGATCTCTATACTCGGGTATAGAGATGGTGGCACGAAGCTGGTGCTACAAATCTTGGGATTCGTCCCATTCAGGAACATGTCCCTCATGGTGAAACATATGTCCTATATGTCCCTCATGGCGAAACATATACTCAATATATGTCCCTCATGGAGAAACATATATTTAAAAGCCTATAACGTGATGCGCGTTTTGGAATTAAATAAGATAAGTACCGTCGTAGCACATAATTAATAAACCTCAGACGAGTAGTGCAGCTAGGAAAGCTCGTCTTGACTTTGATCAGAGTACGTTCTCTTTCCAATCTGGATTCGCCCTGGGGCGGTGAGGTTGGTTGTGAACCGAAACATCAAGTCGTTTTTGAACGCTTGTATGAAATTATTAATGTTCCCCAACATTTGTCATATTTCCGATAAGACTCAATTCATTGGAGTCTTCTTTTGGGTTGATTGTTGTAAGACTCGGTCTTTCAGAATCTTATCTTGATCATGATGTTTGATATATTCCAGTAGGAGTATGGTGGTTGACTATCGTCATCGGTTTTAATTCGAGAAACGATGAGTCTAACCTAATACGACTACTTTGAACCACTCTGCTTTGTACCCTTGCATAGTCTTTCATTAGACTAACCAACCGTAATTATTCTCTGCATGGTTGGCTGGTGTCATCCGTTCGATTCGGCACATCAGATGAGTCGAGGACCCATGAATGCTAGATCGACTATGAACATGAACGGTATTTGAAAATGTTTTAATCAGGCTACGATCTTTGGGCGTTGACTACTGAAGTCAATACTCTTGTAAATTATTTTAAGTCTTTCGCTGTATTGTAATAACTCTGTATTTTGTCGCATTTGGAATTGTGTTGAAATTCCGCGACTATGTTCAAATGAAAGTTATGGTAATTTTGTATCATAATTGTTCTTTATGAATTGTGTTTCAATGGTAAAGCCTGGGGTGGCTTCGGTGTGGAAACCGAGGTCACTGGCGGTAATACCTTTCCAAATGGGTTAAAATTTGGGGGTGTTACAGTCACCATCTCCATGAAAATTTGAAGTCTCAGTACTTGATAGTCAAGAATCCATTTGAACTCTGGAAGAACCTAAAGGATAGGTTTGATCACCAGAAGACCGTTATCCTTCCTCGTGCGAGGTATGAATGGATGCACCTGAGGTTGCAAGATTTCAAGAATGTCTCAGATTATAATTCTGAAATGTTTCGTATTGTTTCAACTCTGAGGCTTTGTGAAGAAAACATAAAAGATGAAGATATGCTTGAAAAAACTTTCTCTACTTTTCATGCATCCAACCTCATACTCCAGCAGCAGTATAGGGAGCGTGGATTCAAGACATATTCAGAGCTCCTCTCTTGCCTGATTCTAGCTGAAGAGAATAATCAGTTGCTTCTGAACAACCACCAAATTCGTCCTACTGGGTCAGCACCACTCCCAGATCGGTCTCAAACATTGCCTGAAGCAAATGCTACCTCCTCCCGTAGAGGACGTGGGAGAGGCCAAAGTCATGGTCGTAGTCGTGGTCGTGGTGAAAAGGGACAAGGACAATGGCCCAATTATACAAGGATTAACCCAAATGTCCAGAAGAACATTGGAAACAAGCCCAAGAAGCAAAATCAGCAAGACAAGCCAACACCTCGAGGTGAAAGTAGTTGCTACAGATGCGGGGGAACTGGGCACTGGTCTCGCACCTGTCGTGCACCATCACATGTTATAGAATCATATCAAGACTCCCTGCAGGATAAGAATAAATATGTGGAGACTAACTTTGCTAATACCAGCCCCGATAACACAAATCTTGAGGCACACAACACCCAGTTGGAGACATCTGATTTTCTCAATGAAGTAGAGAATGACGAAAGTTTGCTTGAAATGAACTCCAAGTTTGGAGATCTCCCAATTGATGATAATTTTTTCCTTGATTAAACCATGGTCCCCTAGCTAGACACTTGTTTTTCCCTTCAGTAGTGTTTTATGTTTTACTTGGTTGTTAGTTTGTTTTTCTTTCTCGTTGTAATAAAATAGGCGGTCTTCTAGAAGCCACCTTCTTAGATTTTCATCTTCTACTTTGCTTAGTTGTCATTCATATTTCCGTTATAATCAAACTTTACTATTTGAATTAATCTCAGTCATCATTAGTTTATTTATATATCTCTTTTTTTTTGTTTATATAGAATGGACCAACCAGATGGGTTTCTCAATGGTGGAGAACCATGTCTCATTGATAGTGCTACGACTCATACTATTTTGAAAAACCAGAAGTTTTTCAACAACATTCAAATGAGAAACACTAGTGTCAATACCATTTCTGGATCAAGCAATCTCATAGAAGGCTCTGATAAAGCCTCAATCCTATTACCTAAAGGGACAATCTTACACATAAGAGATGCTTTATACTCAAGTAAATCACAAAGAAATTTGTTGAGCTTCAAGGATATTCGTGAAAATGATTATCACATTGAAACTATGAAGGAAAACGGAAATGAATACTTGTTACTTACTTCTCATCAAGCTGGCCAGAAGCAAGTTTTAGAAAAAATGAGAACGTACACATCCGGTTTATGTGGAACAAGGATTCATCCTATTGAATCCTACAATGTCACTAATAAGAAGTTAGTTGATCATAAAATGTCTTCTTTATGGCATGATAGACTCGGTCACCCAGGTGAAATAATGATGCGGAAAATCATTGAAAATTCACATGGACACCCACTAAAGGATCTTAAAACCCTCTCAAAGGGTGACTTGACATGTACGGCTTGTTCTCTTGGCAAATTAATAACAAGACCGTCTATAACAAAGGTAAACGCAGAATCTCCCATATTCTTTGAACGGATCCAAGGTGACATATGTGGACCAATAACGCCGCCATATGGACCATTTAGATACTTTATGGTATTGATTGATGCATCAACACGTTGGTCACATGAAGCTTGTTATCAACACGGAATGTTGCATTTGCAAGACTTTTGGCCCAAATTATTAAATTAAGAGCTCATTTTCCTGATCATCCGATCAAGAGCATCATGTTAGACAATGTTGGAGAATTTACATCCAAGTCCTTTATTGAATATTGTCAATCAATTGGTATAGTGGTTGAGCATCCAGTGCCCCACACACATACACAAAATGGACTTGCAGAGTCATTGATTAAGCGGTTATAATTGATAGTTCGACCAATGCTTATGAGGTCAAAATTACCATCATCTGGATGGGGACATGCAATTTTGCATGGTGCATTATTGATTCGTCTAAGACCGACTGCTTATAATAAGATCTCCCCATTACATCTTGTCTCCGGAAGAGAACCTGATATTTCCCATTTGAAAGTTTTCGGATGTGCGGTGTATGTCCCTATTCCTCCCCCACAACGAACAAAAATGGGGCCATAAAGAAGGTTGGGAATATATGTTGGTTTTGAGTCCCCATCAATCATCAAATACTTAGAACCTATGACAAGTGACCAGTTCACAACTCGGTACCTAGATTGTCATTTTGATGAGACCAAATTTCCAACTCTAGGGGGAGAAGAAAATAAGATAATTAAGAAAGAGATTGCATGGAATGCAACTACTCTATCATTCTTAGATCCAAGGACAAACGAAAGTGAATTTGAAGTTCAACGGATCATACATTTACAAAGTGTAGCAAATACACTACCCGATGTGTTTATAGATGCCAAGAAAGTGACAAAGTCACATATACCAGCTGAAAATGCACCAACTCGTTTGGAAGTCCCAGTAGTACCGTAAAACCAACAAATAGCAAGTGACTCTCAAATACGCCGAAAGCGTGGGAGACCACTAGGCTCTAAGGATGTAATTCCCCGGAAGAGGAAAGAGCCAATAACAACTCAAAGGTTGCTGATACATCGACTATGAACATCCATGAAGGAAGAACTCCTGAAGAAGTTCCACTAAAGGATCCCGAAAACAAAAACAAGGACATTGAAGATAACTTTGAAATGTCAATTAACTATGCAAGCACTGGTTTAGGGTGGCAACGAAATGACATAGTCCTTGATGATGTTTTTTGCTTTTTCGGTCGCAATGGAAATTATGGATGAAGAGGACAATGATCCCCAAACGATGGAAGAATGTCGACATCGAAACGATTGGATGAGTTGGAAAGGAGCAATTCATGCGGAACTGGATTCTTTGAATAAACGTGGTGTTTTTGGACCAGTAGCTCTAACACCTAAAAGTGTCAAACCAGTCGGATATAAGTGGGTGTTCGTACGGAAACGCAATGAACATAATGAGGTTGTACGATACAAAGCCAGACTAGTCGCAAAAGGTTTTACACAAAAACCAGGAGTGGACTATATGGAGACATATTCACCTGTAGTGGATGCAACTACACTTAGATTTCTAATTGCTTTAGCCGTTGTTGAACGACTCCAAATGCAACTCATGGACGTGGTAACTGCTTACCTGTATGGGACATTAGATACAGATATTTACATGAAAGTCCCCGAAGGACTAAAATTGCCAGAAGCATTGAAATCAAAACCACGCCATATGTACTCCATCAAATTAATTAGATCCTTATATGGACTAAAACAATCCGGTCGTATGTGGTACAATCGTCTTAGTGACTACTTACTAAGACAAGGATTTATAACAAATCAAATAAGTCCATGTGTATTCATAAAAAGATCAAATCCGGGTTATGTGATTATAGCTGTTTATGTAGATGACTTGAACATCATAGGAACTCCATAAGAGATCCAACATACAGCAGATTACTTGAAAAGAGAATTCGAGATGAAAGATCTTGGAACAACCAAGTATTGTCTCAGCCTGCAGTTCGAACATACAAACAATGGAGTTCTTATCTATCAATCAAATTATATTGAAAAGGTCCAAAAGCGTTTTAATATGGATAAAGCTCATCCATTAAGTACACCAATGGTCGTACGGTCACTTAATGTAGAAAAAGACCCTTTCCGCCCTTGTGCAGAGAATGAGGAGATATTGGGTCCTGAAGTACCATATCTTAGTGCAATAGGTGCATTAATGTATCTTCTACTAATACCCGATCAGACATAGCCTTTGCAGTGAATTTGCTAGCAAGATATAGTTCAACCCCAACAAAAAGGCATTGGAGTGGTGTCAAACAAATCTTGCGTTATTTACGCGGAACCAACGACATGGGGTTGTATTTTCAAAAACCCAAAGGGGGACAAACTGCAAAATTAGTTGGCTATAGCGACGCGGGTTATCTATCTGACCCACACAAAGCTATTTCACAAACAGGATACTTGTTCATGTACGGCGGAACAACTATTTCATGGCGTTCAACAAAACAGACCTTAGTAGCCACATGATCAAACCATGCGGAGTTGATAGCACTTTATGAAACAGGAAGAAAATGTGTGTGGCTTAGATCATTTACACAATATGTTCAAATGTCTTGTGGATTGAGATCTGTTGCAGAAGGCCCAACAGTCATATATGAAGACAATGCAGCTTGTATCGCCCAAATCAAATAAGGCTACATCAAAAGCGATCGAGTCAAGCACATATTGCCAAAATTCTTCTCCACTCATGAACTTCAAGTCCAAGGCAAGATTGATGTTCAACAAATTCAGTCAAGCAAGAACCTATCACATTTGTTTACCAAATCGTTGCCCACCAGAGTCCTTAAATAACTCATTCATCAAATTGGTATGCGTTGTTTGAAAGATATATGCTAAATTGAGGGAGAGAATTACAACTACATTCTTTTTCCCTTAGTTTTGGTTTTTATCCCATTAGATTTTTCTCTGACAAGATTTTTAACGAGACAGTTAGTAATATACATCCAAGGGGAAGTGTTATAATATTATATATGAATGTACATTAGAATATTATATTTCTCATAAATCCTAGAATTACCTTATTTTAGGAGGATGGTAACATCCTTACAATGAAAAAAGTGGGAGATGAAAGTCTGATAGATATGCATGTTGGCACAGTAATTTTGCTGTGGTGTATTTCTTTAAAGAGCAACACGTGCTACTCCTGCTAGACGTGGCCTTCTTTGGAACTCCATCATTGTCATGTTTACACGTGCTACTCCTGTCAAGGGCATGTTCGCCATTTGTCGATTCCTTCTGAACCGACTTACACCCCTTTGCTTATAAAAACTCCAATGCCTGCTGCTTTCGACCTTGACTGCTCCTCCGCCACCGCCATCCTCTGCTTCATACTAAGCTCCTCCTCTTTTTGCCTAGCCGCCGACGCTTGTCCAATTGCGATCTGGACGTGATTCATACTATTTTCTTCTATACGTGTAATCATCTTCTATTTGTATAATCTAATTACCTGTTGTAAGTAAGCTTCCAGAAGTACCCAAATGGGTCGAGGACGAACATAGCATGAGGATTGGCGTGAAGAGAAGGTCGGTGTTCTATCTTGGAAGCAGTCAAGATGGAACCAAGACAAATTGGGTAATGCACCAATATTGTGGTCTTCAACCAAAGGTTAGATCGATAAGCAGATTCAGATTCAAATTCAGCTTCAACTTTCTGGAAAGGAAATTTCAATCTTCAGAGAAACTTTAGTAAAAGCTTCTTGTTTTTCAGCCGGAGGATTGGGTGGTTATCAAGATTTTCCAGAGCAAGACCGACAACGGCGTGGCAATGCCGGTGGTAACGGGTCAAAGCGCAGGAGGAGCGTTGCGGAGATGGATAATGGCGATGCCCTAGCGTGGGTGCCAGAGCTGGCCGGACTACGTACGTGTGTATAAGCCGGAGGCCAAGTCCATTGATGAGGATGAAGACATACTCAAGTCATTCCGGAAGCAAAAAGTGGATGTAGCTGTTGATCGATGAGGTTCTATGTATGGTCGACTGTCCTGAAGCAAGGCAGCAATACAATCGCATGCGTCTACTTCCCAAACTGATGTTTTAGCAGTGGATTATGACGAGATGTTTCAGTTTCCTTAGCAGCTTCAGCGAATTCTTGGGGACTTGATAGGGTATTGGTAGATATGCCCATCTAACTCTAGGGGTGGTGGTAGAAGGTGTGAGACACGTACTGATTCAGTTCATATATATAGCAAATTAGGTGTCTTTGTAGTTGCAAGTTAACAGTTTGAACGGGGTTGATGAGGAGTATTTGAATATAAACATACCAAAAGTTTGCTAGCTAGGTAGAGTTTTAATCTGACACTGCCCTCTAGGGTGGCTGTTGCAGGCCATACCAAAAGTACAAGAAAATGAAATGGAAAAATACAAGTCAAAAGAAAGGGGAGACTTGGAGAAATTATTGAGTCTCTTATTGTTCTTTATGTTCTAAGACCATGTTTATAGGTGCAAGTGAAATGATTTTTTTATTAGAAAATATTTTTTATTAATGAGAAACCCTTTGAATTTCTTATTGTTCTTCATGATCGAAGACCATGTTCATAGGTGCATACAAGCAGTGACACCTGCACAATTTTACTACTACATATATAATTAAGTGGAATGCTAGGGTTTAAAACATCTACTATATATCTACTAAACGCAAAGGCTCGGTTATGCCACGTGGCACCCCAACAATGCACTAATTTTTTTCATGCCACGTATCATCTCTCAAGCACATTTGCCACGTGTCATTCAATCCATTTATTCCGGTTAATTCATTTTATTTTCAATATAAATCTATCAAGAATGCGTGGAATCATATTTCCCAAATGTGATTTTGTTTCCATAATTTATATTACATAATCGGTTTTTTTGAAGATCTTAGTAAATTAGTAAATAAAACCGATTACCTTATTTATTTGTATACAAAAGAATCAATTGCATACAAAATTGCTAATAAAAAAGAAATTACAGCATATAAAAAACTGAAATACTAAAACCTGCAGACATTACAAAACCCACCCAGACAATTGCTAAAACCCACTCAGAAATTACCCAAAAACAATGCACAAAATCTGTAGACATATTACAAAACACATATACCAAAAATGAAGCATAAACATATTACATAAGCATTACATAAAATTTTGCACATAAATTATTACAAAATTGCTTAAAATCTGAAACGAAATGTGTGCCATATGTTTGGCACATGGCAAAATTCTGCAAAAATAAACCTGCACAGATGTAACACATAAAACTGAGAATACATAATGGACTAAAATCACCCAAAATCAGAAACAAATCACCCCAAAACAAGTCATAAAACCTGCACATATATTACAAGACCTGGATATATATAAATGCTACAAAAAATTCAATTCGAAGCATATTAAAAACCAAAATACTAAACCCCAACCAGAAATCCTAAACCCAAAGATAATTCACAAAACCTGCACACATATTACAAGATCTGAACATATCCATAAAGTGAACGAAACTTTGTTTCCTATTTCATTACCCTATGGCAGAAATTCTCCAAATCACAACATATCCATAAAAAGCCAAATTGATTACAAGATCTGAACAAGAAAATCATATAATATACTATATAATAATTATTAGTCCTGCACAACGCAATTAAAAAGATTACTATGAAGATTTGATATTGGAAAATCTGTGCATTCCAAAATTACTCTATTATCTCTTTCATATATCGGCCTATAACTTCATCTATAAATATACGTGTAGAGCTTCTCAGTTATGTGAAGAAGATTAGCTATAGCAGAATACAGAGTTTCAAGAGGTAATGCTTATATCAATTATAATTTGTAATGCTTATATCATTTCAAACAACAACCCAGTTTCTGCACAGATTCAACATCGAATAACTACTTTTTAGGCTTGCATTCATTCTACTCTATGCAACATTTAATATATATTGCAAACATAACTGATATTACTTTATTTTCTTTGGTTCAGTGTTACTCAGGCAATTCAAAACAGAGTTATAAGGTAATAATTCAGGATCTATATTTTTCATTTAAATAACTACTTTTCAGTCTTTAGTTCTTTCTACTCTATGCAACATTGAATATATTTATTTGTCATGTTGACCTAAATGTTAGTATAGTATCCGTACCTTTAGGTTTTCATTTGTACATCTTTGAACTGCATGAGTTGTTTTAAACCCCAGTTTGATTTCCCATATTTATTCCTACACCAACAATAAACAAAGACAGATTTCAGAAATTAAGGACTACATTGATAGAATCATGAACTGAACATATGCTTCACCACATAAAAGCATGGATATTCGTACAATAACAAATTTCAGTATTTAAGTTGAATCAATATCATATTATCAAACCAGGAAATACATAACAGATTTCAGAAATTGATATTTTAAAAATACATTTATCACATTGTGACTGATTTTTCTGCATTTACATAATAATGTGCTAAACGTTCTGACATTTTCCCCATCTGCATTGATTTTGTCCATTACTGATTTTGCTCATTTCTCATTACTGATTTTGTCCATTAATGATTTTTCATTTACATAGCATGCAAATACTGAACAGAAATAATGTGCAATTACAGATGGTTTTTTGCATTTACATAATAAGTATTTTTTGTTTTGCACATTTGTAGCAATGTCAAAACAGCAACAAGAAATAAAAGATATTACGGGTACCCGAGGAAATTATGAGCTAAAGGTTAGAGTAATTCGATTGTTCAAGGTTTCAAAGAAAGAAGACCGTACCCAATACAGTACAACTGAAATCATTTTAATGGATGAAAATGTAATAATTTTTTGTTCTTTATTAATTTGTATTTAATATATCATATTTGTAAAGGACTAACACAAATTTCTCATTGTCTCAAGGGTGAGAAAATTCATGGAGTAATTAAAGAAGCTTTTATGGCGAATCTTGGAATATTAGAGGAAGGAGGTGTGTATTTGATTTCAAACTTTGGAGTAGCTCTTTATGATATACCTTTCAAGTTCTCTAATCATAAATACAAGATAATATTTTATCGCAACACTACAATTAAGCGGAGTTCATCAATTTCTATACCTATTCATGGATTCCAATTCGCTGATTTTGAAAAAATCCTCGACGAGTCACTGGATCAAGTATATCTCTATGGTTAGTAAATCTTTCAATTTAAGATTTGTTATATTATAACAATTAACATTTCAATAGGTTTAATATTTTACTTTACACATAATATTATTCATTGTGTAGATGTTATTGGGCAATTGGTTGGAATTGGAGACAGCATTGTTACATTCACTAATAGGAACGGAAAAGAGGGTAAAAGGATCAATATACAATTGATGGATACAAGGTATTTATGTTTTTTTTTTCTCCATTGTAATAGAATTTAATTTGTTATTTTATATTCGGTTGTGTTAAATTCATCGTTATTTTATATTGTATACTATTGCAGGGATAATGTCATCAATTGTACATTACGGGATGATTATGCCGAATTATGTCGCTCATTTGTTGGGGCATCATCACAGAATTTGGTCGTAGTTATTATACAATTTGGAAAGCTGGGAAAATGGAATAATACACCTAATGTGTCAAATGGTTATTATGGCACAATGATTTTTTTTATGATGATAGCATATGTGAGATTGCTGAATTTAAGAAAAGGTAATATTATTATTACTACATAAAATATGCAGCAGTGCAATATCCAATATCTTATATTTTTTTTTTAATTATCCTATACTATATCTTTACATTGTAGTTTATCAGAAAAGGAATGGTCAAAAGCTGGCCAAAGTTGTGTTCAATTGACAAATGAGCCGTCCTACTCCCAAGCCGACCTTTTCTTAAACGCAAAAGAGAGAAAAACTTTAGATGAACTCTACGAACATCTTCACGAACGGGGAACGGTTAGTTCAGTTCATTTGCTTATTATGTGTTAATAAAGAGTATGTACATTTATGTACACTATCTTACATATTTATATAATATATAAACTAGGTTTTGCAAGCTATTACTCTTGCCACCATTGATCATATTGAAGATTCCTACGGATGGTACTATAATTCTTGCAAACGTTGTAAAAGTAAGGTGCAATCGCAAGAGGAAAAGTTTTGGTGTAAAAAATGTAAAACTTTGGTTAACTATACAGTCCCTAGGTACAAAATTCTTTCATTAAAAATTTTCTTTTAAATTCAGACATGTTAATGTTTGTTCATGATATTGTGGTTTTTTCTAATACGCAGATTTAGTGTTCAAGTTAGTGTTATAGACGGATCTGGTACCGCTCAGTTCACTATATTTGATAAGGAAATTTCACAAATCTTGAAGAAAAGTGTTTCAAGCATTCTCGAATCAATGGATAAGGTATATAAACATCAATTTTAATGCATTACTTATTAATTTCTGTTTTTATTGAACTTATTATTTTTTCAGGATGAGGACATAAATAATATCCCGAAAGAGTTAAATGTCTTGCTGAACAAAAAGATGCTATTTAGAGTTCTTATTTCGAAATTCAACATCAGTAGACTTCCTACACATTCTGCATATACCGTGATGAATATGACCGACGATACCACTCTCATTGAGAAATTTGAGCAAACTATCAAAGAAACTGAGGTATCTTTCGCAGAATTAAGATTATGATATTTATGAGTTATTTTAATACTAATCACAAATTATATATGATTAATTTTTTATTGATAGGAAAATCTGGAATCATTCACCCTAGACAATGATGTTATGTCAAAAGTTTCATCAAATGAAATGGTTTCACCCCGCAAGCGTCGTTATATTAATATCGACCAAGATGATGATAATGGTGACTCGGATGAAGAGGAGATTACTAAAGCTGATCGTGGCGAGCACTCAACTACCAGGAATAGGCTTATTTTCAAGAAAGTGAAAGAGGAAAAGCTAGATGAATAAATAATTTCATATTAGGAAGAGGTTGCATTATTTCGTATGACCATTTATTTTTAAAGTTCAGAAAGACAGTTTTCATATAAGACACTCTCTGTGCATATTCTACACCGACTAACAACACACCATCTTTTGCAAAGAATTCGTTATTTTCAACTAACTTCAGAAATCATATACAAAGATTACTATATTCTTTGTAAAGTCTGATTGTTTTAGAGATTAATAAGTAATGAATATGAGTTAAAAAATTGTGAAATCAGCAATTTCCATATTTAATAAAGCAAAACATACGAAAATTCTTTTTTCTAGGGTTCATATATGTATATTGATATACTTACAAAATATATTCTTTATTTTAAAGAGAAACATTATAATTAATATGTGGCTGTTGGTATATAAATTTTCCTATATGTATATATCATACTTACATAATATAGTATTTATATTACATGGAAACATGATAATAGAAATTTCCTTACGTGTTGAATGCAAAATTTTGTTCAAGTAAATTTAGGTCATAAAGTTTATTTACTGATATCATACTCTGCAGAACATATGAATTTTAATTTTGGGTGTTCAGATATGTATATTGATATACATACAGAATATATTCTTTATATTAAATGGAAATATAATAATTTTCATATTACGCTGTTGGTATATAAATTTCCCTATATGTAAATATTATACATTCATAATATAGTATTTATATTACATGGAAACATTATAATATAAATTTCCTAAGCTGTTGTATGCAGAATTTCGTTTAAGTAAATTTAGATCATAAAGTTTATTTACTTATATCCTACTATGCAGAAATTTCCTTTCCTGTTTGTTTTTTATAATATCTCAAAATATGGACAAAATTACAAATCATTAAATAAAGACTATAAGTACCACATTCTTAAGGTCTTATATCACGTTCTAAACTATAAACTTCTCCAGGCTCTCATTTATAGTATTCAGTATGGTGCATCCCATTCCGCATGATGTCTCAATTGATACTGAGTTGCTTTTCCTTACTGATATTGTACCAGAAAGCCATTTTTTTAGGTTTCCAAGTATCGCAAACAGTTTTTACATTGGATTTTCCTTTCCAATTGATTTATCGGACGATGAACATTACATAAAATGTTCAGTTACTATGCCGAGTGATATATCAAATGCAACACAAAGGTATCTTTATTATACTGTATTTTTTAATTAAATAATATTATATGTCGTTTTGTGTTAATGTAATATTGTAAAAAAACTTTTTTTTTTATGCATGTGCAGGTTGAAAGATGCTTTGGATGAAATGAACAAGAGATATACTCCATTTATTTATGAGAGGGATCCTATTATATTCCCAAACATTCATATGAATGTTGCAATAAGAAATGTGGTAGGTTTTTTCGGTCCAACTCAACTGGCAGGATTTCATTCAACGTTTACATCCTATAATCCTATGATTATTGTGCTTACACATGCTGAACTGGACGAATGTCTTCTTGAACAAATGTTTTTACCATATGGCCATGACCGCTATATACGTATTGATTCATTGTACAACAATGAACACAATTACATCACATGGCGCAGCCGTGATGTAAATATATGGATTGACAGGGAAGGAAATGATTATATATTGAAATTCAATAGCAAGTCTGTGGAGCCGTGGCAACTTTCATGTATCTATGAAGTGGATAATGAAATATCCGGACTACTACTATGGAGTTGTTTGGAAGAATTTGCAAGGCTTAATTTTCTACCTTGGCAATACATAAACGGGAGAGAGGAAGTGATACATTTAAGTGATGAAGAACAAGTCAACGAAGAGGAAGAATACGATATTCAAAAAGGAGACGAAGAAGAACAAGTCAACTTAGAGGAAGAAGAAGATATTGAAGAAGCAGGCGATAAAGATGAAGAACAATTTGAGGAAGAAGAAGAAGGCAATTCAGATTAGATTAGCATTATTGTTATTTGTTTCTAACTTTGCTGTTTTTAATTTTCAGTATGTCATTTTTTTAAATCATTGAACTCTTAGTTATGTTAATTTGTTTGTTCTTTTCACATGCAGTTTTTAGACTTTTATAAGTAGGCATAATTAATTGAATGTCCTTTCAAAATACTTATTAGTTGCAATTATAGTTTATTCCTTTTTGTGATGAAACTATTAACTTATCCAAGCCTACGAAGCAGTAACTAATACCCTCAGAGAGATGTAATCCACCAGTCCTACTATCTAGAAATAATATACCTTTATATGTGATATTGAGTTATTATTTTTTAAATATAGAATTTAGAGAGAGAGAGAGAGAGAGAGAGAGAGAGAGAGAGAGAGAGAGAGAGAGAGAGAGAGAGAATGGTGAATTGGATGAAAATAGATGACTAACCCGAAGTTTTTCCTTTAGTCAATCGTGTGGAGCACTAAAGTACCAGGAATAAATTTATATTCAAGAAATTGAAAGAGGAAAAGCTAGATGAATAAATAATTTCATATTAGAAAGAGGTTGCATTATTTCGTATGCCCACTTATTTTTTAAGTTCAGAATGGAAGTTTTCATATAAGTTTTATGTTTATTAATTCCTCCAAGTTAGACTAATTTTTTTTAATTTGCAGAATTCTGTTTAATATATAGTAGATTTTGCATCCATGATTTTATTTATTGTCAAAGCATATTTTGTTACTTAACCTAAATAAATAACAGGGGTGGATATATGACTAATGTTCTATGATAAGAGAGAGAGAGAGAGAGAGAGAGAGAGAGAGAGAGAGAGAGAGAGAGAGAGAGAGAGAGAGAGAGAGAGAGAGAGAGAGAGAGAGAGAGAGAGAGAGAGAGAGAGAGAGAGAGAGAGTGGAACATACATGGTCGCATGCAGATAACTATATCCTCTTCTTCAAATTCCACTCCATATTCAATCAACTAGGACAGTCAATGATCTGTTTCCAGCCTACAGACATCCTCATCAAGGAAAGAAAAAAAAGGATGTTAGAATGAAAAACAGAGTAGAAAAAAATAGACAGATACATCCTAAGCAAGTGTAGAAATCGCTATGAGAGACCATTGAATTAGTCCTTTTGCACTGCCGCATGTAGCCTTATTACTATTTTTTACAATTTTGTAACCTTATTACTATTTTTGTTCTTTAATGAGGAGGCATGTATACCAAGTCGGTGTAGATTATGCTCCGAGAGACTATTACATTAGTCCTTTTGCCAATGAAACAAATACTCTCCCGGAGCATATTCTACCGACTTATAATACCCTCTCAATTTTCAACAATGTTATTTAACTTCAATTCTGCTATCTACTTACAAATTTCTATCAAGTTTCAAAAAGATGTATTTCCTATATACATTGCAACACATTTAAATATTGATAATTTTCATTACTATATGACATGGGAGCCTTGAGCAAATAAATATATAGACATAGAAAGCTTAACTTGTGAGCATGGCAGCACATGTCCTGTTTGATATTTATTCACCAACCTCTAGATCTGTTCAAATGAAATGAAGTATTTCATTAGATTTTTGAATTATATGATCCAGGAGAGAAAAAGATATAAACAAACAAAGACATATATTAACACAATGTATACATGTTTAGAAAATGTTTACAAGCCCATTAATGTAATCTGTCCATTAACCCAATGAAATAAATGTTTAGAAAAAGTCATAGCTCTACCTTAAAGCCCATTGACCGAATAAATTTAAGCATTAATAAATTTAACATATTTGGGCCTTATAGAAATCATTATCCAGTGTAGTATAATTTAGAGTCCATATATGATTACCAAATCAGTTTATATATTATTTAGGTCCATATACGACTACCAAATCAGATAATATAGTTGATTACAAGTATAATTAAGTCAAGTTCTATAATTTCCTTTATTGATCGAATTATGATGGAGTTGTATATAAGGTTTGCTGATTATGGACCAAGACACAAAGACAAAACAAAGAAAACGGCTGCAACCTAGAGACTTTGAGCAGAGATTCTATTGTGAAGGTATTTTAGTGTTTTAAGTATTTCTATTTCAAAATTGTATCTTGGTAGCTTTGTACTTTATAAGATTTCTGAAACATGCAATGATTCTAATCTATTATCTTTGATAAACACTAATGTTAATAATGTTAACCTACAGTAAGATTAAATAATCTGTATTATTTAAACGATTTAGAAAAGTTGTAGTAGTTTGAACAAGTATAAAGATAAAGTTGTAGTAATTCTGCTGTCTACTCACAAATTTCTATCAACTTTAAAAAAGATGTATTTCCTATATACATTGCAACACATTTAAATATTCATAGTTTTCATTACTATATGACATGGGAGCCATGAGCAAATAGATATATAGACATAGATATCTTACGTTTTGACCTTTGCAGCACATGTCCTGATTGATATTTTTTCACCAACCTGTAGATCTGTTCAAATGAAATGAAGTATCTCATTAGTTTTTTGAATTATATGAACCAGGAGAGAAAAAGATATAAATCTAATATGTCCATTAATCTAATCTGTTTATTAACCCAATGAAATAAATGTTTAGAAAAAGTCAAGTTGTAACTTAAACCCCACTAATCCAATAAATTTAAGCATTAATAAATCTAACATATTTGAACCTTATAGAAATCTTTATCCAGTGTAGTATAATTTAGAGTCCATATATGATTACCAAATCAGTTTATATAATATTTAAGTCCATATATGGAACCTGTACATTTTCAGGTTCAATCATATTAAGTTTGTTTCAAAATAAAATAAAAAAAGAGACGAGAAGCCTACATGATTGAATTATGACAATGCAGCAAGTAGAAATGTCTATATAAGACCATGAACCATCAAATAGTTGCAAGTTTAAAACAAAAGATAAAAAACAGTTGCAAGATCAGAAAGATTGAAGAGGGAAACATTGTAAAAAGGAACTCCTAGAGACATACTCCAGGTAAAAATGAAGCAGATCTTGGTCCTGTTGTATTCTGAGTAGAGCCGTGCGGATATCATCATCACTTAAATCTTCACATGGATCCACTTCCTATAAGATTGAAAGAACAATGCAAATTATCAGTATAAACGAGAGAGAGAGAGAGAGAGAGAGAGAGAGAGAGAGAGAGAGAGAGAGAGAGAGAGAGAGAGAGAGAGAGAGAGAGAGAGAGATCAGATGCATGTAAAGATTGTAGCAGAAAACCCAATAACGATAACGAAATGAAATTGGCCCATAAGCCCAATGACATCTAGGCACAGCTGTTAATTTGTTTCATGCTATTAATTAATTCCGTTATTTAAAGATTGGACAAGTACGCCGATATTTTTTTTATTGGCCCATAATTGGTTGCACATTTGGGCCGTCATTAAAGAAGGCCTTACAAAAAATGGGCCACTTAGCCGTTATATCTAAGATAGAAATGAAGTTATAAATTAAATGACTGGGCCTAAGTTGTCATGTAAGCAGGCCCAATATAAATTTGGCCCACTAACCCGTTATAGCAAATCAATGTTTTTTCTGAATCCAATTCAATTCGTATCCTAATCATATATAAATGTAATAGTAGATTCTATTATTGAACCCGGTTTATATATTATTATTACTAAACCCATTATACTAAATATAATATAATTATAACAAATATATTGTATAAATTGAGCGACAAGTTTCTAGATATAAAATTTATAATACAAATACAGTATCCTAATCAATTCAGACATGAAAAAAAACCAAACACATTTTTCAAACAGATCTTGAATGATTAATGAAAGAGATTGATGATTTAGGGTTTATTTTGAAGCAAGGTAACATAGCAGAAGAAATGAACATTAAAACATGATGAAGAACAAGCATGAATGATTGTTAAACAAAGCATTGAAACAAATTCGTGGTGATATTAAAATCGAATGGAAATCCAGAGAATGAAATTTATTTGGGACATATATACTCAGAGAGATAGGTAAACGAAGGTGCGAGAGAGACAGAGAGAGAAGGAGATTTTACATTTCTAATGGATTGTGCTCTCCACAACCTCCGAATTCAAGATGGTCTGCAAAATCGAAAACAAAATCCGAGAATCAACAAAAGAGAGATAAATATACTGAGAGAGAGAGAGAGAGGGAGAGAGAGAGCTTACGATTTTAGGGTTTTTTCTGTAGATCTGAATAACATCCCACGAGCAGATCCAAATCCTTGCGATCATTGACGTTTCCAGAGAAAAAGAAAGAGAAAGAGAGGGTTTCTGGAAAAGCACAAAATTGATATTTCCAATCGCCATGGATGGCGAGATCTGGAAATGGAACGAAAAATTACGGTTTTATCTTGACTTAGGTTTATGATCTGGAAATGGCGACAGCTTGGTTTGAAAACGCCATGGATGGCGAGATCTGGAAAATGGAACGAGACACATGGTGACAAGATCTGGAAAAGGAAAGAGAGATTTGGGGAAAGCTAGGGTTTGAGGCTGGAAATGGAGCGAGGAAGGGGATGAGGAGAGGTCTGGAAATGGCGACAACTGAGATTCAAATCGCCATGGATGGTCGATCTGGAAATGAACGAGAGGCAGGTGAGGAGATCTGAAAAAGGAAAGAGGAAAGAGAGATTTCTGGAAACTAGGGTTTGAGGCCGAGTGAAATGAGCGAAATTTGTTGGTTAGTGGACGGGTAACGCGTCTCAGTGTTGGGCTAATGGGCTTGCTTGATATATTTGGCCCAGAGTGAGGGATTGAGTTCTGGGTCGGGTTACATAGTAATTGTGGGCTTTTGATTTAATTGTAAAATCATATATTAATAATTTATGTTTTCATAAGTAAATCCGGCACATGAGTCAATTATTTATTTTATACTTTTTTTAACAATTATATAGTAATACAATAATAAATAAATATTGACATTTATTAATGCAATGTTGAGTGATTTTTTAAAGTATTTTCATGTATTATAAAAATTATAAATTATGTAGGTAATCATGTTAATGTATTTGAATAAGATGATTCTTGTGTAGATATATTTATTTAAATATTTATATCTTAATTTATCAGGGTGATTTTGTTATGGACGAATTAACCCAACGTAATAGAACGTTGAGATCGCCTGTTGTTAGAGAGAAACGACAACGGACAGTTTCTAATGGATCAGGTTAATATATTGCATTTTTTTAAATTTTGTATACTAAATAGTAATATGAATTTTAATATAAATACTAATTATGCAGGATCTACACTTGGAGGTACTGGCAATTATTATGTTAATGATCGTATCGCAATGTCCGATATTTCAAATGGTTAGTAATATTTATTAGAGTAGATTATCTATTTACTTCAAATTTTCTTTTATATAGTAGTTAGTGTCAAATATTTCTCTAATACATAATAGCATTGTGTCGGAACAAAAAAAAGTTTAAAATATATTTATTTATTTTTTGTTTTAAATTTATAAAAAATTATTTAGATTGTTTGCTTCTTTATAAACAAAAACTATATACCATTATTTAATTCTTTAATGTTCAGGTAGAAGAAATTCGTCTACTCCGACGACTCTGCACTACAGAACTGATCAAAACGTTCATAATTCACATTTACCTATTAGTGTTCGAGACAAAGAAAACTATGGTGAAGCTCAAATGCAAAATGTCATGCTTACAGAACATAATCATACGCAAAATGTCGAACAAGGTATGGTATTTTTAAAAGTGGTATAAAATTAGTGATTTATTAATTTATATTGTTCCTTATTTAATTCTCATGCTACAATTAGCTCGATTGAGGAGAAAATTGCGAATGAATGTGATAAGGGATAAGCGGCATGGAACACCGCTAATCGAATCAGGTTAGAAAAAAATATATTATATTTAATTACAATGTAAATCACTAAAGGGTACCATGCATAATTATAATTTTATGCAGCAAATACACTTGGAAATATGAGCGACTCCGTACTTATCCAAGCTAGACCATTATCTATTTCATTTAATGGTTAGTCACGAATGAATTTTTGTTTCTTATTGTTTAATAGGTATACATGCATAATCTTGAAGTTTGAGATTATTACTAATCTATCCTTATTTTGATACTTTAATGTTTAGGTACTTCCAAGTATTCCGTTAATGATCGTATCCCAACGTCCGATATTTCAAATGGTTAGTAATGTTTGTTTTAGTATATTATCTATTTACTTCAATTTTTCATTTATATGGTAGTTATTGTTTGATACTCCTCGAACACATAAAACCATTGTTTCTGAAAATAATTAATGTTTAAAATAAATTTCATTTCGTTTTGTGAATGAGAACAAAAATTATGTAAATTAGATTGTTTGCATTTTTTTATAAACAAAAACTATATATAGTTATTTAATTCTTTAATTTTCAGGTAGAAGAATTTCATCTACTCCGACGACTCTTCAATACCGAACTTATGAAAACGTTCATAATTCACATTTACCTATTAATGTTCGAGAAAAAGACAACTATGGTGCATCTCAATTGCAAAATGTCATGCTTACAGAACAAAATCTTATGCAAAACGCCGAACAAGGTATGGTATTTTTTAAAGTGGTATGAATGAGTGTTCTCTTAATTTATAATATTTAATATTTATTGTCATGCTCAAATCAGCTCGATTGAGGAGGAAATTGCGAATGAATGTGATAAGGCATAAGCGGCATGGAACACCGCTAATCGAATCAGGTTAGAAAACATATATTATATTTAATTATAATGTAATACAATCCAGGGTAGCATGCGTAACCATAAAGTTATACAGCAAATATACTTGGAAATAGGAGCGACTCCGTACTTCTCAAATCTAGACCATTGTCTATTTCAATTAATGGTTAGTTATTAACCTACATTGTTTTGTATAAGTTTTTAATGGCTACTCATGCATGATCATTATTTTTAGATTATTACTAATCTCGCATTATGTAATACTTTAATGACAGGTACAAGAAATTCATCTACATTATCAGGATGTTCATCTAATGTACCACAAATAAGTGATGGTAGTATTCAATTATGGTTATAAGTATACTAAATATAGTAGTTATGTTATAATCGTCGATTAAGTTTAATTTATAAAGATAAATTTTAATAACCATGTATTTACGCAGTGTGCGTCAACGTTACGCCGACAGATTTACATTTACCATTAGTGGATCAAACTCATACAAACTTGGTTCCACGTATAAGCCTCA
The DNA here is from genome assembly GCA_027886185.1 of Rheum nobile. Taxonomy (NCBI): domain Eukaryota; kingdom Viridiplantae; phylum Streptophyta; class Magnoliopsida; order Caryophyllales; family Polygonaceae; genus Rheum; species Rheum nobile. The sequence continues at coordinate 3,702,201 of WOAB01000073.1, forward strand.
ATGACAAGGAAAACGAGGGTAACAAATTTATGTTTTATAAAGTCATGTACATTAAGGATTATACTATATTTTATCTTACATCAATATTTATACTATGCTATATTTATTTATCATTTACAGATCCGTTACAAAACGCGAGTCTTACCAATCAAATTGATGTAACAAAAGCTGAACAAGGTATGATTTTGTTCAATAAATAAAGTCATTTATTATCGTACAATATTTGTAATTATTTTCCTTTTACAAATTAGCTCGACGCAAGAGAATGTTGAGAATGAATAAGATTAGGCATAAGAGGCATGGAACACCATTAATTGAATCAGGTAAGCATAAAATATTCTTAGTTAATGAACATTACAAAATATTATATAACATACAAGTATCGACATTTGTGCAGGATTTATACTTGGAAATATTGAGAACTCTGTAGCTACACCCTTATCTATTACGGTTAATGGTAATTCCTTAGGAAGTTCTCCGGTTGCATATAACGCTATACATACATATATTATATTAATTTCTATGTTGTGTATAATCTGTCATTTAATGTGCAAGTAATTTTCAGGTCCTACCAATTCGTCTGCGTTGCGAGGGCGTTCATCTGCATTACCAAACAATCGTAATGGTATTTTTTATATCAATATATGTATCATTATGTATTGATAGAACCATTTATTTCTGTATTGCATTGAGATTGTTTAACACGTTATAATGTCCCATCTTTATTTGAAAATAAACAACTTGTAGGAGTGTCTGTTATTTTTAAATACTTGATTTATCGACATTTATTCATTATTACAATATTATACTCAACAGTTCCTGTCGCAGAAGTGAATAGAACAATGAGAAATCATACTGGTAAACCAGATACTTTATTTGTATTATTTAGTGAATTTGTAATATTTGTTTATATATTGTTTAATGCTCATCTATATTTCGTAGTTCAATACCTAGATCACGGTGAAGCTGTGTTTGAATGTCTACATTGTGGTGCATTACTGTGGCATGCTGAAAGATTAAATATACAAGACCCTTCAGGCGAAGGTATATGTCATATATCTTCGTTATGTTGCATGAAAGGAAAAATTGAGCTGCCATTGCTGCAAGAGCCACCACCGTTGCTGAAGAATCTTTTGACAAATAGGCATCCAAAAAGCAAACAATTTTGTGAGAATATTATAGCTTATAATATGATGTTTGCTTTCACATCTTTGGGAGGAAAGGTCTTACCCATCAAGAAAGGTCGTGGACCTTATTGTTACCGAATGCATGGACAGAATTTCCACAGAATAGGGAGTTTGTTACCAGTTCCTGGCGACACACCAAAGTTTTCGCAACTCTATATATATGATACTCAAAACGAGGATTCAAACAGAATCAGTGCCATTAGGTATGTCGATTATGTATATTTTTATTCGTTTTGTTAATATGGACGATTATTTAATTGGATTTTTATTATTAACATATTATTATGATGTTTAATTATGACAGCTCTAGGGTCAAAAAAGTTGATGATTCTCTTGTGACTGAGTTGAGAAAGATGATAGATCAACACAACCCCCATGCAAAGGCATTTAGAATGGCCAGAGATAGATTTAAGGATGAAGGTGTGGCAGATCTTAAGTTGTGCCTGCTTAGCACAAGAAACACTGATGCTCGGAGATATAATCACCCAACCTGCTCCGAGGTTGCAGCTCTTATTCTTGGTGATATTGATACAAATTACTCGCACAGGGATATTATATTTCAGACAAGGTCTGGTCAATTACAACGGATTCACGAATTGCATCCTTCGTACCTTGCGCTTCAATATCCATTGGCATTCCCTTATGGTGAGGATGGCTACAGGATTGACATAGGTTTAAGTGAAAGATGCAGTACTTCTACAAGGAAGAGGACAAGGGTGACGCTTAAAGAATTCTGTCAGTTTAGAATCCACGAGCGTCGAGGCGAAGCGGGAACACTGAGGTTATCTAGAAAATTGTATCAACAATTCTTGATTGATGTTTATACGATGATTGAAGCAGAGAGGTTGAACTACCATTGAACTAATCAGTCTACCATACGGGCTGATTCATATACAAATATTTCAACGGCAACAAGCAAGGGTCAGACAGCACCAGCTTCAGTTGGAAAGCGAGTAATATTGCCATCTTCATTTACAGGTGGTCCGAGATACATGCAGCAGAACTATCAAGATGCAATGGCAATACGCAAACACAATGGTTATCCCGATCTATTCATAACATTCACATGCAATTCAAAATGGCCTGAAGTTGTGAAGTTTTGCAAAGAAAGGGGTCTACATCCAGAGGATCGTCCAGACATTATATGTAGAGTCTTTCACATGAAACTGGAGTCCATGGTAAAAGATTTCAAAGTTAAACAAATATTTGGCAAGGTTAATTCGGGTAATTTCTCTTTATATTTTTCAATTTATTATTTATTTTAATATAATTGATAAGTCTTATTTATTAAGTCATTTGGATGTTGTGCAGGTATTTACACAATCGAATTCCAAAAGCGTGGTTTGCCTCATGCCCATATTTTGTTGTTTCTGGATAAGGAATCTAAGTTGTCAACCACTACAGATATTGATAAGGTCATCTCGGCTGAAATACCACACCCAACAGAGGATGCTGAGTTATACAATGCCGTGTCAAATTTCATGATGCATGGTCCATGCGGAGCTTCTAATCCATCATCTCCGTGTATGGCAGATGGAAAGTATATAAAGTACTTTCCAAAACAATTTGTTGAACATACGGTTGTTGATGAAGATGGATACCCTGTATATAGACGGCGTGAAGATGGTAGAACGATTGAAAAGAGTAAAGCCATTCTTGATAATCGGTATGTGGTTCCTTACAATGCATTTCTTCTATTAAAGTACAATGCACATATAAACGTTGAATGGTGCAATCGATCGGGCTCTATCAAGTATCTGTTCAAGTACATAAATAAAGGACATGATCGCGTCACTGTTGCAATAACACGGGCTGATGCAAACAAATTGGGTGATGATGGCATTGACGAAATCAAAAACTTCTACAATTGCCGCTATATATCGGCGTGTGAAGCTGCTTGGAGGATTTTTGGCTTTGATATTCATTACAGGACTCCTGATGTTCAACGGTTGAATTTGCACCTTCCTGGTGAGGAAAGCGTTTTATTTGATGATGATGATGATCCTATTGATGCAGTGTTAAATGATCATGAGAGTGAAAAATCAATGTTTCTCCAATGGATGAAGGCTAACAAGAAGTTTCCAGAAGGTAAAGATTTGACATATTCTGAATTTCCAGAGAAATTTGTTTGGGTACCTTCATCTAAACATTGGAAAAAACGTGATAGACGTGGTTCAATTGGAAGGATTTATCATGTACCTCCAGGTAGTGACGAGAAGTACTATCTTAGAATTATGTTGAATCATATTAAAGGACCCACATGCTACGAAGATTTACGTACTGTTGAGGGTATAGTTTATTCTACATTTAAAGAAGCTTGCTATGCATTGGGGTTGTTAGACGATGACAGAGAATACATCGACGGGATAACTGAAGCAAGTTTTTGGGGATCAGTGCACTACATTAGGAGTCTATATGTTTTTCTTTTGTTGTCTGATAGCATGGCACAGCCAGAGTTTGTTTGTGAACAAACATGGAGGCTTCTAGCAGATGATATTCTCAACAAACAGAGGCGAATTCTACGAATTGATGGTATGCATTTCAATATTAATATTTAAATGATCATAATGTTAACTGCATTTACTCTTACATGCAGATTTTGTACTCATTTAATTGTTTTGACACGTGCATGCTATATATATATATATATATATATATATATATATATATATATATATATATATATATATGCAGATTTGCATCTAACAGATGAGCAACTTCAAAACTATGCACTTGCCGAAATTGACAAGTTATTACAACGGAATGGTAGTAGTTTGAGTCACTACAAAATCATGCCTCCTGTAGATTCAAGTCTTATTATCGAAGGTGTCAACAAGCTTATACAAGATGAACTTCGATATGACACGACAGTTCTAGCTGAGGAGCATGCTCAATTACTTTCAAGATTTACAATGGAATAGAAAGGGGTTTATGATGAGATCATGAATGCTGTTATATCAAATAACGGGGGTGTCTTCTTCTTATATGGTTATGGTGGAACAGGCAAAACTTATATATGGAGGGCACTTTCATCGGCTATTAGGTCAAAAGGTGAAATAGTCCTTATTGTTGCTTCAAGTGGAAATGCGGCTCTCCTAATACCCGGCGGTAGAACTACTCATTCCGGGTTTAAAATTCATTTGCAAGTTCATGAGGATTCAACGTGTCATATATGTTCAGGTACAGAACTTTCTGAGTTGATATGTGCCGCCAAACTTATTGTCTGGGATGAAGCTGTCATGACAAATAAGTTATGTTTTGAAGCTTTAGACAGGACATTACAAGATATTTTACGGGCTACAAATCCTCTTAGTTTAGAACAGCCTTTTGGGGGAAAAGTCATAGTATTTGGTGGAGACTTTAGGCAAATCCTGCCAGTTATCTCAAAAGGTAGCAGACAAGATGTTGTTTTTGCTATAATTAATTCCTCTTATTTATGGGATCATTGCAAAGTTCTTACTCTAACAAGAAACATGAGGATTCAACAAGGTACATCTGAATCTGAGATCCAAGAGGCAAATGAATTTTCTGCTTGGGTATTAAGCATCGGAGATGGGACTGTAGGTGTTGACAATGATGGGGAAGCGCAAATTGAAATTCCCGATGAACTATTGGTAAAGGATTTTGAATTAGATCCAATTCCAGCTGTTGTCAAATCTGTTTATCCCTCTCTTATGGAAGATCAGTTGACTCCGGCATACTTTGAAGAACGAGCAATTCTTGCTCCAACACACGAAGAGGTAGATAAAGTTAATGAGTACATATTGTCTTCGTTGCCTGGTGATGAAAAGGTCTATCTCAGTTCCGATAGTTTATGCAAGACGGGTTCTGTTAAAGATAGTGATGCTGATATTTATTCGTCCGACTTCTTGAATAGTATTAGATGTTCTGGTCTGCCGAATCATGTACTAAAACTTAAGGTTGGGGTCCCTATTATGTTGCTTCGCAATATTGATCAGACTTCGGGTTTATGCAACGGGACGAGGTTGATAACCACGCAGCTTGGCAGTCATGTGATACAAGGTAGAATTATATCAGGCAACAATATTGGACATACGGTTTTGATTCCTCGAATGATCATGTCACCGTCAGACACTTCATTTCCTTTTAAGTTTCAACGAAGACAATTTCCCTTGAGTGTGTGTTTTGCTATGACCATAAACAAGAGCCAAGGCCAATCTCTTGTCAATGTTGGTTTGTATCTTCCACGCCCTATTTTCAGTCATGGTCAGTTTTATGTTGCTTCTTCAAGGGTGACTAGCAAGAAAGGTTTGAAGATCTTGATTTCTGACAAAGACAATAAGAGATATAATACTACAACTAATGTAGTATACAAGGAAGTTTTTGATAATTTGTAGCAATTTTGAATATCGCGTCATTTATTATGTTTACGTGTCATTTTCATGTATTAGAGTTAAATGACTTTTTTTTATTATGTTTTATCGTTCTAGAAGTATTGATGTAAAAGACTGTCTCTATTCCTGTTTGTAAGACTACTTAACCAATTTTTACGATTAATAAAGTTATGGAGAGTACTGTCTCTCTTTATATAATGTAATGTTTTATATCTTTAATTTGTTTAGTCAATTTTTCATTTTTTATTTAAATAACTAATCAAGTATATATTAAAACAATCATTATTTGATAATAAACATATATAATTTTTACAAATGTAAAATAAAATAAAATAAATCCCGTACAAGGCACGGGTATTACACTAGTTAATACTACATATGTAATTAAGTGAAATGGATTCACTTTTGGCAAACGAAACAGGGGCTAATGGATTGACTCAAAGCACATAAAGGCATAAAGGGCACAAATAAATAACTCTACAATTTTAGCATTTACATATTAGTAATGCAAAACAAGAAACAGATTTGTATACAACATCGCTATACAAAATAACAAATATGTGAGACTAAATTTCCTCATTCACAAGGGATGTGAAGGAGTGGTATAAAGACTGTCAACATTTTGGCATAAGCATTAGAAATTGTTGACGTGTCTACATTGCCCGTGTTTTGAACAAAAGCAGTAGAGGTGTGCTCGAGCCACACTGTTGAATTTCTTGATGCTTTAGTGTCAGCACGGAGTTCATTTGCAAACTCCCGGTCCTATATATCATCAAGAAAGAAAATATGTAAAGTTGTAAACATAAACTTAGTTGATCATATCTCTAGAACTGAAATTATATATAAAAAAAAAGCAACCATGGCAGTACAAAACTGAGAGAAAAGTGAAAACCACCATACAAGCAATAAATTAGCATCAACAATCTAATGACTGACCTCTCTTCAAAGAAGCAAATTAAGAGAACTACAATACACTTTCCTCAGAGGTATCAATGAGTTTTTATCAAGACTCTAGGGCAGAAAATGAGACAGAATGAGCTAATATATATACAAATGAGGTAAAAAATGATACATCAATACATTTCTCTATCCTTCAATTTTATACTTTCTTTACAAGTTATGTTTAATATTTTTTAAACATACTTTATCTTTTAAAATTTAAAATCTTAGTTTTCATATATGAACTTCTATCAAATATTGGTAAGACATAATAGAATTAAAGCTCACTTTTATAAAATAAGGTCTAGGCAGTCATCTAGGTACTAGGTTCTTCTTGACCGTTTCTATTTGATTGTAAATCGGCCTAGGAAGGTGTTAAACATGAAGAAAAGAGATTATTATTTTTTATAAGTTGGCAAAAGGGTTAAGAGTGAGAGGTGATATAGAGGGTGACACAAGATAATAAGGTTTTAAAGTTAAAAAAAAAGTTCTTATTTTGTAGGTTGTTTTTTTTTATATCTTATGTAGGGGTAAGCAAACGGATCGATCCGATCCGTTATACCGGATATCCGGATATCCGGTTCAAAAAATTTACAAAATCCCGATCCGTATCCGGTCCGTTTTGAAACGGATATCCGGTAAAAAGGACCCGGATCGGATATCTGAGTCGGATATCCGAATTATCCGGTTACTACAAATCTATTAAAAATAAATCAATATATTCATTTTTTAAATTCAAAAGTAATAAATTTGTAATTAAGAAATAAAATTTGTAGGTTGTTTCTTAATTTGTTCGTACGATTTAAATTATATACACACTTATTATTCATATGAAAATGTATTTACAATATTTTACTTGGACAACAATATAAATATGTGATTAAGGATGTAAAATTTATTAATATATTACTCAATATATTAGTTATAATAAACAAATTTATGATTATAAATATTATATGAATAGTACCGGATATTTTCGGATATCCGATAAGCTAAATATCTCGATCCGTATCCGGTTCAAGTATCCGGCAAAATCACCCGGATCGGATCGGATACGGATAAAAACTTAAAGGATATTTTCGGATACGGATTTTTAGGATACGGATCGGCGGATTTTCGGATCGAATCAGCCGGATCGGATATATTTGCTCACCCCTAATCTTATGTATGGGGCATTGACTTTAGGTACATGTATAAAACTACATGTTCTTGACATACTCAACGTGTTGTCACTACATTTAACATGTCAATTATCATACCCTCATATAAGGTTCCGTTCAACAATTAGGTACAAACCCGAACCACAATGAAAGAGCTAGGGACATGTTCAGAAGTACAATCTTTAGTATCTCATGCCAAGAAGATAGAAGGGCTTCACATGCTGACTCAGAAACAAAGATATACGATGTCTCAATGTGATAATATTGTTATTTTGCATATGAAAATATTTCAAGAGAAATTGAAAGTTATAATATCAAAGCATAAAGAACTTTCAGGCACAAATGAAGCATTTTAGAATCTCGACAATAAAGTTGCAAGCTGAACGGAAATCCAATAATTAATATAATGAAAGAAATATGTAGTTTGACATAATAGGATTTAAATAATTACTCCATTACACTCCTTCATAATCACATCCATTTTTAAGCAATTCATGAATGTTCTCTGAAAAAAAACAATCTATATATTAACATTCGTCAGCCAAAATTCTTTTATGAAATACTAGCATTATTAAAATGGATGTAATTATGAAGGAGTGTGATTACAATTCTATTAACATACATATTCTCGACATACTCAATGTGTTATCACTATATTAAAACAATCTATTAACATACATTGGACATACTTAGCATATGATAACTACATTTAAAATATCAACTACACAGAAATACTATCACTTAAGAACATTCAAATTCCCCATGCGAAGCACGGGGCACAAGACCTAGTCTATAAAAGGCACCCATTGGTGACGTAATAAGATATTAAGTCTCTCACTATTCTCATTCTCTACTCTCTGCTCTCTCATATTTCAATAAGAGCCTTATATAGGATTTACAATACTTGGGTAATAAGTCAACTCTAGGATTTAGAAAATCCTATCTTATGTACATCCATAAATATAATATTATAACAAGATTTAAAAAATAAAGAGTCAGATTAAAAGAAATGGAGTTAAAAATATAAAAAGTTGACAAATTTTAACATTTTTACATTAAATTAATTTTATTTTCAAATATTATTATATTTTCCAGGGGGGAAATCCGAAAAAAATTGATTCTCCGAATCATTCAAGAATCAAAATAGTGTACATACGTGTTAACGGTCCAGATTCCATGTTCCCCAGATCTATTCTACCCGTGTTTCATTGTCTTAATTAGTCGTATTAATTTTAAATTAATATGTTATGAATAGAGTTGAAAAGAGGTGATTAGTTTTCTGCGTTATACGCGTATTCAGCGTATATACTTATAGAATTAAGATCAGGTAAAACGGTCTCTTAGGGTAAAACGAAAGTACTATTAAGGGATTCTAATAACTGAGAGCGATCCATTTATGGGATTCTAATAACTGAGAGCGAATGGCCGTGTACACAGATTTTAATGGCCAGGATTTATTTCTAGAGGGTACACAGATTTTAGTATAGGAAGTATTCACCGGATTGAAATCAAATGGCCGTGTTTTATGGGATTCTAATAACTGAGAGCGATCCATTTCCTTTTTTATTTTATTCTCTCCCTCTCATCTCTCCCCGATCCCCTTTTCATCTTCCCAGATCTCCCTCCCAGATCTCTCAAATCTCTCTCGCTCTAACCCACCAAGGCGGAAGCGGAGCATCGCACAATCCCGGGTTTCCGACGAACTCAGACGCCGGCAACTTCGCCATGTGAGGCGGAATCTTCCCACTCAACCTATTATTCGACACGTCAAATCTTCGCCGAAATCCCTCCGCTATCAAGCAATTCGTTGAAGAGGAAGTGCAGTCGCCATCACCGATCAACACCGCCACCAGTCTGACGGCGTCCCTCTCGGAGTAGCGGCCGTTGGCGAGGACGCGATTGAAAAGGTCACCGCCGTCGCAGAGATCCGTGATGAGGTGGACGTGATCGGAGTCCTCGTAGGCGTCGAGGAAGGCGAGGATTATTACATTTGTATATTTCAGGTAAGACATTTCTCCTCCTTTTCTTTCGTTGAATTGAAATTGTAGAAAGATTAAACTTGATTTGAATAATCGAAATTGATTTGGATGAGATCATCTGAATTTCAGGGAGTCAATTTTGGGATTTAGGGTTTTCTGATATGGCTCTGAATTTGGATTTACGGTTTCGTGATTCTCTGCCCGTCGTCATTGCTTCTTCCTACTCCATTTGCTAGAGATCCGCAGTACAAAGAAGAAGCGCCATTTAATTACGGTTTTGGTTGTTCAATTGCGGTTCCAATCGTAGCCAAAATACGATTTTGGTGTTCTGTTTTTGGGGGTTGCAATGAAGAAGAAGGGCTATAAGGTTTTGGTGTTCTGTTTTCTGGAGGAAGTAAAATTGGGGGTTGCAATGGAAGGCGTGTGCTGGTCCCCTGGTCGAGATCCCTAGAGTTGGGGAGAGAGTCTACTATTTCCCACAAGGCCCCATGAAGCAAGTAAAATTTGGGGGTTTTAGCCTTTTAGGTTTAATTTGTTTTCAATTTTGATGGTATTGTATGAGTTATTTATCATTGATATTCACGTTTTTATATGTGATATTCAAATTGTTTATTGTGATATTCATACACATTTTTTTGATATCTATGTTGGATTTAAGTTTCATGCGTTGAGTACTTGATATTCAAATTGTATGATGTGATATTCACTATAATGTTGTTCATATTCATTAAGTTTCATGCGTTGAGTAGTCGATATTCAAAATTTATGATGTGATATTCACTATAATGTTGTTGATATTCATTATAATAATGTTGATATTCAGGTTGATCGTGCGACCCAAAATCGACGCGATAATATCATTGTTAAACCCCACCACCATGAATCAAAGCTTCGAAGATATTGGGTGGTGATATTCGTGTAGTTAGGTGATGATATTCATGTACTTGGGTGACTATGTTAATGTAATTGGGTAGTGGGCGATATTCACAAAATGGGTAGTAATATTCACAAATTGAGTGGTGATATTCGTGGAAGTGGATTTGATATTCATGTGATTAATTGAGATATTCATGTAACTTAATGTGATATTTATATTATCAAGTGGTGAAATTCATGATTTAAGTAATGATATTCACATTTTTAAGATATTAAATGTTCACTTATTAAATAGAAATCGATATTCAAACAAACACGAACGTTATTCATTAACAAATGATCGATATTCGTGAACACATTAACGATATTCACGAACGCTGGAAAATCATTAAACGAGCAGAACGAATTTAAATCTAAACGAATTTAAAATAATCTTCCCCTTTAAATTTTAAATATTTGAAGAATCTCATTCTCTCTCCAATTACAAAACAACTTCCTATTTTGTAGGATATTAATTTCGGTAATTCAATAAAGAAGGCAGGTTATTCAAATTCGGTACAATGCACCCCCATGTGGCTTATTTTGCTCCATCAAATCCAGCCCTCCAATCTCTTCAATCCAACGCTCCTTATTTGTACTTCCGTTTTACCACAATTTTCATTTTACCGGAGCGCGCCCCTATACTTATATAATTCTTTTGTCCCACATTGTTTATCCCGTTTGACTTTTGTACACTACTAGTGTAATACCCGTGCCTTGTACGGGATTTGTTTATTTTTTCTTATATTTAAAAAAAATAGTATATAAAAATCATATATTTAATTGATATAGAAATATGTAGGTAGTGACTATTATAAAAGTAGATGAATGCTAATGTAAAAAAAGACTAATTGAATACAAAATATTGAAGAGATTAACAAAATACATTATCGAAAGAGAGACGAAACTCTCCATAACTTTATTAATAGTAAAATTGGCTAAGTTGTTTTGAAACGTGGATAGTCACATCCCTAACATCTATACTACTAAAACGATAAAGCATAATCAAAATATTTATCTAATACATAAAAATAAAACCCTAAACATAAAATCCCGTAAGATGTTCAAACCTTTCTTGCTAGTAACTCTTGATGATGCAACATAAAACTGACCGTGAGTAATGCAACATAAAACTGACCATGAGTGAAAACATGGCGAGGAAGATACAAACCGACATTTATAAGAGATTGGCTTTGGCTATTGTTTATTATCATAGCAAAACAGACACTCAAGAGAAGTTGTCTTCGTTAAAACTTGAATGGGTATGAAGTGTCTGGCTGTGACATGAGCATGCGAGGATTCAAAACTGTATATCTAATATTATAGTTAAAATAATTATTTCTTGTATGACATGATTGTCGAGCTGTGTGGTTATCAATCTTGTCACATTACATAACTCGAAGACTAGTCAATATTTCAATGACAAACTTTAAGACATGGAAATGCCAATTAACACCCAAAATATGTTTCTCTTTCTTTCTTGCCTTATTCTTCTTGTAGTAATCATGATTTTCCTTCATAATCATGAATTGATCTTTGTGCTATAATTAGAAAATTTTGGATTTTTATATAATTTGTAATTTTTTGATGTATAATCTTTGTGATTAACTTGTAATATTTCTGCTTGATTTGTATTTAAATTAGGAAAAATGAGTGTTAGGTTTAGGATATCAGTCTTTGATTTATAATTAAATTTATTTTATTTTTTTTATAAAAAATATTAAATGACGTGACGGTTTTAATGAGGGAGTGTCACGTGATGATTTTAATAAGAGAGTGTCATGTGACATAATTGGGTTCTTGTTTAGTAGACATATGGTAGATTCTTGAAATTTTTTGGAAAGAGTTTATGTTAACAATATTATAGATTTATTTAAGTACATAAGTAATATATGGTAGAGAATATTTTGTGTTACGTTTTGAAAAAAAATGAATTATTAAAATATACATATGGTATGCATAGCCTTTTAATACTATATATATACTAAATTAAAACTATTCTATTCCACATGACACTCTTTACTAAGCCTATAAATTTTTTATGCCATATGTCACACTCATATTCATTTTTTCACATGACATTTTTTCAATACTTTTCTTTAAAAAATTAATGTTAAAAATATTGCAGATTTATTTCTATAGTATATAAACAAATATTACAGAATATTCTATGGTCAGTATTGGAAAAAGATAATCAAATATTACAAAATATTTTGTTGTATATTTTAGAAAGATTTTATTGTAAATAATATTCATATGGCAAGTGGAGGATTCGATTACTGTAAATTTTTTACTTTTAAAATAAATCTAAAAAACCCACAGGTTGTCACTTGTCCAATTCAATACCGTGACACCACGTGATAGCGTAAAATTTGTGCTTATTCTGGGGACGCCACCTAACGCAGTGGGTATTATGCTTTAGTAATTATATAGTAGATTAGTATATATATAGTTATGGATTTATTAGTTTTAAAATCATAAATATTTTTTATTAACAAAATAGAATTTACTTTTTTTAAAAACTCATATAATAAGATAAAGTTTTATATTGTCAATATTATTTAGCTTTAAATAATTATGGTAAAACTTCGATAATAAGATAAGAAAGGATAAAATTATTATTTAGTTTTAAATAATTATGGAAACAAACAATAAGATAAGATTAATAGTTATGATAAAAATTCGAAAATAAGATAAGAAATGATATAATTATTATATAGCTTTAAATAGTTATGAAAATAAACAATAAGATAAGATATTCGATTACATGGCAAATAATGTGGCGGGTGAGGTGACATAGCTCAGAGGCTGACATGTAGGCGAATTGAACGTGGTGTCAAACGTAGACGAATTGAACGTGGTAACGACACATAGGCGAATTAAACTGAAACTGACACGTATATTTTAAGCTTTTGCTTTAAAATATATAAATAATAGATTTTTACAATTGAATATATGAATGTAAATTATTTGCTTCCTTTCATCGTTCATGGGTATCAAAATGATAAATGTCATACTAAATTTGGTCCATCAATTAATTAATTAAATGTTCTACAGTAAGCAAATTCAATACTTATGTGCCGATGACAGTGATTAGCTAATCTTTAATTTGGTCAATCAATTAATTAAGGAAATAGTTGTAATATAAACTTATTATGACTAATCTTTAATTTATGGTAACCGTTAGATATTCCAGATTTATAATTTTAAATTCAAATATAAAAAAAATCACATGTTACCATATGTCAAAATCAATACCGTGACGACATGTGGTAAAAAAAAATTTGGTTTATTGTGGGAGTGTCATGTGGCTTAATGGGTGTTTTGTTTTAGTAATTATATAGTAGATTTATAGTTGAAAATAATTTTTAAGATTTTTTTTAATATATAAGAAAAAACATAGTCATGTGGGGTCTTGTTTAATTCGTCTCAACGAGTACTTTGATAATATCAATTTTTTTTTAATTTTTATTAATATATAATTAGAGATATTAACGATACAAAATCCGTCTCGACAAATGTGCTCAATCAAAACGAGACAAACATTATGGGACGGAGGGAATATAAAGTTATGCATTGTATGCAGGGGTGGACGCAGGTGGGCCCAGTGGGGCCCCCACTGGAATTTTGAAGATAATTTTTTTTATAAAAAGAAAATTATATGGAATTTCTTTTCCCTCGTCCAAAGTTTTTAATTTTTTTTTCCAAAATATTTCTTTAAAAATTTCAAACTAATTTTTGTACTTTTCCAATTTTAAAAATATTTTGTACATAGAATTTATTATGTATAATTCTAAAAAATACTAAAATTTATCCAAATTTGCACACAATTTTTCAATAAGATATGTAATATTTTCACTATACTTATCCTTATTTGTGTTAAAACTTTCAAAATTTAGGGTTTATGGATTTGTAAATTTTACAAATTAATTTTTATACAAATTTGTTGAGATTACGCAATGAAAGTAGTCTGTAATGATGAAATTTGTTTAATTTTTGATCAATTTTGAGTAAAATTTCATTTGAAGTTTGAATATAGAGTTTGTTGTTTGAAATTGAGATTGTTTGTGTAAAATAGATGATATAATTAAAAATTATGATTTAGAATTTTGTGTAAGATAGACGATAATATTTTATTTTTTAAGATTTTAGCCCCCATTAAGCTATAATCCTACGTCCGACCCTACGTCCGACCCTGATTGTATGCCTATTGCCTAATGATAAGATGCATATCAACTATCAAGTGGTATGATGGGTCGTTGATTTATTCCATTCATCGATCTTTTTCACCCATATATTATATTCATTTAATAATTTATTTAACAAAATCCCAACAAAATTAAAGTGATAAAAAGTAAATACTCAATAATACTATACTTATAGATTACTTAAAAATTGTATAAAATAACCAGTTTTAGGGAGTATCAAATTAATTTGCATAAATTCCAAATAATAAATAATTAACAATGACAAGGGTCGATAGTGGCCTTGGAATATATATATATATATATATATATATATATATATATATATTGCGTTAGAGCAACGCGATATAATTGATATTCCTCCAAATACAAAAAAAAAATGTGATTAATTAATTCGCCCCACCCGTATATATAAACAATCTCCCACCTTAATTTACTCTCACCCCAAACCAACTAAGCCATTCAAACTCCAAAGAATTCGCGATTTCTTCAGGTAATTTAAATACAACATGTACTACGTATTTCCTTAAAAGATACGATTAACATATGTATATGCTGCTAATTATGATTTAATTTGCATGTACACGCGGGATACATATATAGTTAAGCATGGGAAACGAGACAAATGAAAGGGGTCTGTTCGGAGGTGGGTACTGCAGCGGCGGTGGATACGGTGGAGCCCCTCCTCCATACGGTGGTGGATACGGGTATCCGGATGCCCCTGGCGGTTACCCTCCGTCCGTTGGCTATGCCCCCGTTTCTTATCCCAGCTATCCTTCCGCCGCGCCTGCATACGGTAATTAATTAATTGAGAAATTAGTAATATCTGAAAAATCTCTAAATTAGTAATATCTGAAAAATCTTTTCATAATGAGTTGTTTGGGCATAAGTTAAAAAAAATCCTTAACTATTTATTAATCTTCACCTTCATCTCCTCTTTTGAAGCGAAAGTCCATGTCAATATATACGAGGACTTAGTATATTCTGAATTTTTTTTTTCTTAACACGCTTAATCTCAGAATTTTTATTAACATAAAAATACTTTAATCGTAATAAATCATACTAAAATCCGGATGTTATATAATTTATATGATCATTCATTTTTTTGATGTCTAGTACTTACATGCAAGGGCGGATCTAAAGAGGGTTTGTGGGGGCTGCCGTCCCCTTCTCATGACAAATCCCTTATAATATGTCAATTTTTTTATCAAGTTCTTTTTTGAATTTTGAATTTTTATCATGTATATATAAAATGATAAATAAATGATAAAAAAAATACATTAGTCTAGTGGTATTTGTCTTAAAACTTGTGTGAAAAATACTAAAGGTCATGAGTTCAATTCTCCAACCCTTCTTTTTACTACTTTTGTTAAAAGTTTAAGTCTTAATTGTCTTATTAAAAAAATTGTGTTTATTAAACATGTTTATTTTTCTTTTCTTTTTTATTTTTCTTTCCTGTTTTTCTTTTTTATTAACACAAAAATTAAAAATCTTACATTATTTAAATAATTTTTCAAAACGCTAAAAATTAGAATATATATTGCATGAATTAATCAAATTTCATAAGGTGAATCTCATATTTTTCATAGTTTTAAAATATTAATATAAATATCGATTGTTTTAAAATATTAATATAAATATCGATTTATGAAGTAAAAAATATATGAAATTTGCCCCACTTCGACTAATTTCTGGATCCGACACTGTTTAATTATATGTATATAAAATTGGAATTGTGGATGGGGACAGGATACGGAAGCAGCAGCAGCTACATGGGAGGAAGCTACGGGATGCACCAGGTCTCCCACGGAGGATACTACGGTGGTGGTGGCGGCGGATACGGCCACCACGGTGGCCATCATGGCAAGTTCAGCCACGGCAAGTTCAACAAGTGGAAGTGAACTCAAACACATATACCTTTATAAGTACTATATTATATATAGTACTCCTACGTACAAGTATACGTACTGTTGTGATAATCAGTACTAGTTGGAATTAAGTGATCAATCGTCTGTAATAATTATATTTACTCAAGTACTTCGTCAAGCTTGATTAAATAAAATATGCATGGTTTTCCTAATATATATTTCATTTCATAGACATATATGGTAGTTCGATCACTATAATTATAAGTTTACGGTTTTTAAAAATTAGTTTCGATAACAATTTTGTGTTAAATAGTAAAGAGAAGTACAAAGGTGAGAATAAAAATGTTGTTTTCTATTAATAAATCATCTATAATATAATTTGAAAATGTACGTGAGGGTCACTTTAATAGCTTTAACTTTGTTTAACAGATTTAGAAATGTTATTTTCTATTAAAAATGGGGTTGTTAGAGTGTGTCCATGGACACTCTAACAAGCCCATTTTTAACAATAATTTGTTTAGTCACTAGTTTAATTTTTTTTCTTAAGAGTTTATCCATTCTCTAGGAATATTTTGTAGATAATTTCCTACTTTAACTTGTTAAAGTGTGTCCATCACACATACTAAAAAAACCGATAAAAAAAATAGTCAAGCAAAGACATTTAAGGGATTGTGATATTAGGAGAGAGAATAGGTGTTAAGTGAACATAATTCAAATTACCTTATTTAATTAATTTTCTTTCTTTTTTTGAAAAATTAAACTAATCTAGTATAAGGAAGATCATGTTGTTCATTTATGGATCTTAATATACACACTATTAGATTGAAAAATGAAAGGCTCACATAACTTCTTAATATTTACTATTTAGTGTAACAACTCTTATCATTGAAACTTGACCCTAAACTATATAAAGTTATGCATGATAAGATGCAGATGAGGGTGGTCCCTCCATGTTTAATACTCCTTCTGTCCCAATATGTTCTTCTCATTTGGGTATGATACATTTGCCGAGACGGGTTTTGTATCGTTAATATCTCTAATTACATATTAGTAAAAATTATAATTTTTTGATATTATGAAAGTACTCGTTGAGACGAATCAAATAAAACCCCACATGACTATGTTTTTTCTTATATATTGGAAGAAATCTTAAATATTCTTTTTAACTATGAATAGTGTATAAAACCGAAACAGAAAGAATATTATGGGACGGAGGGAGTTATCATATATGATAATTCATCTAAGGTAAAAATAATATTATTGTAAACAAGAAGAAAGATATGGTGCATAAGACTAATCATCAAAATCATTTTCATGAAAGAATACCGTGTTCAAGTAGAGTGGTATATTAGAACCTATTACCTATATGGCTAAATGATCGGATCATTATAATTTGAGTTGTTTTTTTTTTTTGAAGCTTTTCGGTAATAGAATATATGAGAGGAGAATGTACAGAGTATAAAATGGCACCAAATTAGTCACGATAAAATGGCAGCCAACATGGCTCCAAGGCAAACCAAAAAGGAAATGCGAGATGACTAATTAAGGTGCCAAAAGACTTCTCCAACTTCAAGTGTCACGTGGTCCTCTTCTAGCATTGGTGTTGTGTTGGAGAGTCCCACATCGATATATGTGGCCTCCCTTATCTTGTATATAAGACAGAGGACTATTCCCCCTATCGCCAATTGGTTTTAGGGTGGAATTCCACTTGGGCTTGTTGCTAGGCCCGCTCGTCTTGGCCCATTGTGATCTTTCACATGTTGACATAGGCTTTCATGTCCGAAATGATCCATTGGGTGCATTCCTCTGCGGTGATGCTCTTGCTTTGATAGAGGATAATATGCCGGCATCTCGAGGTATAGTAGACGAAATAGCTGAGGCAGCTTTTACGGAGGAGTGCAGTGAAAGATTTGAGGTTCTTGCCTTTAGAGAGCCACTCAATCCAAGAAGCAAGATTAGTGAATCGAGTGGTGATGCCCAACCAGGTGAAGATGGTATGGAGAACAACTTTGGTGAAGGTGCAATTGATCCACAAATGGTCCTCAGTTTCTGACTCAAGATGGCATAAGATACAAGTGCTTGAGTTCCTAATGCCCCATTGATGAAGTCTGTCCAGGGTGGTGAGGCGTCTATGGAGTGCAAGCCAGGTAATGAAGCTGCTTCTAGGGGAACTGAGGCCGCCCCAAATACCAGAAAAGAGGATTTGTGCAGGCTGTTGGGGCTTAAAGATATGGTAGACCTCCTTGGTAGAGTATTTCCCATTTGTTGCAAGCATGATATTTTCAATTTGGTTACTGGAGTGGTGTGAGAGGAGTTCAGTTCTGACCTGGAGGGTGGATTTCTAACACCAACTGTCACGGTCATTAGAGTGAACATTCCAAATAGTGTGGTTCCTGAGCTTGTAGGAGGCGACCCATTGAAGCCAGAGGCTATTCCTGTTGTGTACGATTTCAAAAAGGGAGCGAGCGATGCATGCCTTGTTACATGATAGTAGTTCCTTGAAGCCGAGGCCGCCATTCTCCTTGGGTTTGCAAACTGTCTCCCAGGAAATAGGATGTTTTCTGCTAGCTTCCTTCCCAGACCAAAGGAAGCTTCTCAAAATGCTTTCGATTTTTTCCAACACAGTAATAGGGATGAGAATGACATTGCACCAGTAGGTGTTCATGCTAAAAAGGATGCTCCGAATGATCCCCACGCGCCCAGCATAGGAGAGGCATTTTGTTGTCCAGGACTGAACCCGACTGGTGATGCGGCTAATGAGGGTAGAGTATTCTCTAACTGCAAGTATTTTTGAACTCATAGGGAGTCCCAAATACTTCATGGGCAAGTTCCTCTTGGGGATGTTGAGGACTCCTGCAATTTTGTTTTGTTCCTACTCAACAATACCGCCGAAGTAGATGCTTGACTTTCCAATATTGCTATTGAGTCCTGAGATGTTGCCAAAAAGTGACAGGGAATCACAGAGGATGCGAATAGACTCTTCATCACCTCTGCAGAAGAGAATTAAGTCATCTGCAAAACAGAGATGGGTTAGTTGTAAACGGCTGCAAAATGGGTGGTAGTTGAAATTGGGATTTTGTGTTCTGGAAGAGAGGATGCGGGTAAGGTATTCCATTCCAATGACAAAAAGGTATGGTGAGAGAGGGTAGCCTTGGCGTAACCCCCTGTAGCCCTTGAAGAAACCATAGACATATTCATTGACAGAGACAGAGAAGTGAGCTGTGGATATACATTGCTTGACCCAATGGATGAGGAGGGGAGGGAAAACGAGGTGATGGAGGGCTTGGATGATGAAGAAGTGGTTGATGGAGTCAAAGGCCCTTTGGAGGTCAATTTTGATGGTGCATCTAAGGGAGATATTGGTGCGGCCATAGTGCTTGAGGATTTCTTGACAAAGAAGGGTGTTGCGACGAATGGAGCGGCCAGGGATGAAGGCACTTTGGTTGTTGCTGATTAAGGTAGGAAGGGTTTCTTTGATTCAGCTAGCGATGAGTTTGGCAATGGCTTTTGTTTTGGGGCGAAAAGATCGGACGACCTAAATCGCCTTAGACGGGGTAACTAGTCGATCGGACGATGGGAAATAATCCAAACCAAGCAAATAATAGGTAAACAAGAAATAAATATATAATAGCAAGGTGATTTTATTAGTTATCGTGTGAATCGGATTAGATCGCAATACAACTTATCGTAATAAAATCAGAGATCGAGTGGGACTCGACCGGTGACTTGTGAGTGGCGACCGACAGGGGTCAGGCGTAGGCAGCCGTTTGGAGAGCTAGATGGAGAGCGAGAGTGCTATTCTGGTGAGTTTGCTAAGTGAGAATGCGTGTGTCCTGTGTGTAATTGTGTAGTCTTCTTCTTATCTTCCTCGTCGTTCTGATATGGTAAGTCTTTTACTCTTGTGACCGTTTATGCTTCGGCCGAATATTCCATCTTCAATGCTCGGAGTGATGGTGAAGATTGCGCCATTAAATCTCTGCGTTTATGGTGGTTTGAAGGCAGTGGCCGTTGCGTGATCTAGCATTTAATGCTTGGCGAGATCCTCACGATCCTGTCGGAAGGCATTCGACCAGAGACGTCTCGTCGGATCCTCTGGGCTTTCTTCTTCGATCTTCCGATTGGCAATGGGCTTGGGCTCGACCGATTTGATCCATCTTCTCTGGAGAATCCAGGCCCAACAATAGCCCCAAGTTGCTATGGGCTTACGGTTTAGGCAAGTTGACCGGAATCCGTGGCAACTTCTCTAGACGCGATCTCCACCTTCCAATTTGGCGCGTTTGCTCAGGGCTACGTGGCGCGTGATCGAGGCATGATGCAACGCCTCTGCAGGCCTTCACTTCCCTCCATAAATTCATAGCAGAAGGAATCGATTACTCTTCATCATCTTCCTTTGCAAGTTTCTGGTAAGCCTCTTGGTTTCTCTTGCCATAGCTTTCTGATTTCTCTTAGTTATAGCTCTTCGATTCTCCTCTTTTTCCATTCTCAAAATGGTTTCTCTCGAGGCTTCTGAGTCGTCGAAGACTCTCTCTGATTCTCGTGAAGGCGAAGCTCCTCCTCGTTTTATTTTGAAGGAGTCGGATGCGTTGGTTAGCACTATGTCCCAGGCGGAACTGGATCAGGTGCTCCAAGTCGGAGGTTTTCCGCCGGAGACGGTTGCCAGGCTGCCTCACCCAGACGAGAGGGCCGATGCTCGCTATGAGGGATGGGTTTGCTTCTACTCTTACCCATTTAGAATAGGGCATAGGTTTTCTTCCCCCCCCCCCCCCCCCCCCCCTTGTCAGGGACTTCTTAGTTATGTTGGCGCTGGCGCCATGTCAAGTAATGCCTCAGGCGTGGAGAGTACTTAGGGTTTTAGACCTTGTGAATGTTCAAACTGGGGCTGATTTTGACTTCGACGCCCTGTGGTACAACTACTTCATAGGATCGAAGAGTTCCTGTCGCGTTCAGTTGCGTGTCCGACCTGGTCGGAAGCCCTTGGTGCAGAGCCCTGATGTTAACGACCGCGGATGGGGATCGAAGTTCTTTTTCGTCAAACGCTCTTCTCTGGAGAAGGAGGGAGAATGTCCGTTTTTGTTGACGGAGTGGCGAGTCGATAGTATGTACTTGTCTTTTCTTTCGTGTCTTTGTGTTGTCGTATGCCTTTTTGTCAGGATTTTCAATACTTCTTGGGAGCTTACTCCGGTGTCCAGGCGATGATTGTCAAGGCTGAGGACAAGGCTGCTAGGTCAGAGTCCGACCTTGCCTCTTTAAGGACCAAGCTGGAGGGAGCGGAGAGTCGCTGTCGTGAGGCTGAGCGTCGTCTCACCAGGGAGCTGAAGAGCTGTCAAGGGGAGTTGGTCGCATGTCAGAGGGAGTTTGAAGAGTGCAGGGCAGGCATTGAGGAGGAAGTGAAGCGGGCTCGGATTGCCGACGGTCAGATTGCTGGCGACGTTGGGGCCTTCTACGCGGTGAAATCGTGCATCGAGATGATTGAAGAGTTCAACGAGGGCAAGCATGAGCTCTGGGACCTGAAGGCGGAGAAGGAGACTTTGGACTCCATGTTTCCAAAGGGCGATCCTGGTCAGGAGCTGTTCTGCTTAGCCGGCGTCGGAGAAGAGGCTGTGGATGAAGGTGCCGATGAGGACGAAGCTCATTCTGGCGATGCTAAGCCGACCGACGAGATAGCCCCATTAGAGCCAGCCCCTGCCGAAGGTAACGTTGTTGTTCCCGATGCTTGACTTTGTTTGTCCCACTTGTGTGTGGGTTTAGACATTTGGTGCCTTTGGATAATGTATGTTTTGGCGACCCGTCCACCATCGCGGGTCACAGAATATTTCTGTTTGATGAAGTCCTACAGATGTGTAGGCAGACAATGTGGTTTGGCGACCCGTCCACCATCGCGGGTCGCGTATTTATAGAAAATGCTTCTTATTTCGATGCAAAAATGTGTTTTTACACGTAGAATTGTATACTAGCGTGTTTCGTACATGTTTGCGACAGATAACAAGTTGTCGACGATGTTTAGTATGTCGTGTATGTCGGTTTTGCCTGTGTGCTCCGTCGAGTGGGGTTTCACCGTATGTATGTATGTATGTAGAGCAGGCCTGTGATGTGTTTGTGTATGTGTTAGTCATGACGTTATGCCAGGGAGGTAAGCAATATATAATAAGGTGTTTGTTCCTTATGTATAATTGCGTGAATGTAATAAGGTGTTGTACCTTATGTTTTGTATAAGGCAGGCGGTGTGCCGACGTGCCTGTGTTGTCATCTCTCCGTAATCCGATCGATCGTGTAATTTAAGCGCTATATGTGGATAACAGGATCCATTTGCGGACGACTGTGTCCAATGTAAATAATGTTCTGCATTTGTATTTTTGTAAGGAGGAAGTCCTCGCTTGGTGTCAAGGCGATGATATATAAAGGAAAGTGGCGATGTATATGCGATAGCATGCGATACATATACGATAGATGGCAAAGTACATGCGATAACATGCGATATGTATACGACAGGTGGCAATGTACATGCGATATGTATGCGACATATGGCAATGTACATGCGATAACATGCGATATGTATGCGCTGCATAGAGTTTTGTGTGATGTTTTTACCTTATTGGTTCAGAAATGGTAGAGCTTAAGATGTGCTGCGTTCCAACTCCTCGGGATTGGTTGTCCGTCTTTGTCTTCTAGTTGATATGCTCCTTGTCCGACCACTTCGGTGATCAAGTAAGGTCCTTCCCATTGTGGTGCTAGCTTTCCGTCGGATGGGTTCTTGGTGTTCTGGAATGTCTTCCTTAGGACCCAGTCTCCGACCTTGAATGCCTTGACCCGGACATTCTTGTTGTAGCTCCTCGCGACTTGTTGTTGGAACTTGACCATTCTGATTCGAGCTTTCTCCCTGATTTCGTCCACAGTGTCGAGATTATGTGCTAGTTCGATGTCGTTTTGTTCGTTTGTTTGGAGGTTGTAGCGAGCGGTCGGAACCAGTAGCTCAACCGGGATGACTGCTTCGCTCCCGTAGATGAGAGAGAAAGGCGATTGCCCAGTCGCATTCTTTGGAGTGGTCATGTCGGACCAGAGAATGAGTGGGAGCTCGTCTGCCCATTTGCCTTTAGCCCCTGTGAGGCGTTTCTTGAGGTTGTTGATAATGATCTTGTTGCTGGATTCGGCATGTTCGTTGGATTGCGGATACCGAGGTGTAGATGTAACCAATTTGATGTTCCGTTGGCCGCAAAAGGTTCGAGTCTTATGACTGATGAATTGGGAGCCGTTGTCGCACACGATTTCGGATGGGATGCCAAATCTGCACAAGATGTTGCGTTTTATGAATGAAATGACGTGTTGATATTTTACCTCTCTGTAGGCTTCGGCTTCGATCCATTTAGAGAAGTAGTCTGTCATAGCGAGGAAGGAGACTCTTTGACCCGACGCGGGAGGGGGCTTTCCGACGATGTCCATTCCCCATCTCATAAAGGGCCATGGAGCTAGGGTCGGATGGAGGAGCTCCGATGGTTGATGACGTACGGGTGCGTGCCGCTGACAGGCGTCGCACCTCTTGGTGTATTCCATGGCGTCTTTGTTCATCGTTGGCCAATAGTACCCGTTTCGTAGGGCCTTTCCCGAGAGGCTTCGTCCGCCGGTGTGGTTGCCACACTCTCCTTCGTGTAATGATTGTAAGATACGTCCGACTTCTGGAGTCTTAAGGCATCGTAGGAGTAGCCCTGTAACAGATCTTTTGTACAAGATGTTGTCAATAATATCGTAAGAGAGTGCTTGTACCTTAAGCTTTTTTGCTTCCGTCTTGTCGTCTGGTAAAATACCATCTTTTAGCCACTTGATGTAAGGTAGCGTCCAGTCGTCATTGGTGTCGACGATGTCTTCTTCTGGTCGATCGCCTATCTCCATGGCGACGAGTTCTTCAAGTGGTGTTGTCAACTCGACGGATGTCTTTGGGACGGCCGGCGTCATAACGTGGGCCAATGGTATGTGTGGAAATTCTTTTGGGTCTAGGACGGATCCCAGATTGGCGAGCGCGTCGGCTTGGGAGTTAAGATTCTTGGGCACCTGTCGGATGTTGAATGTTTGGAATTGTCCGATCAGTTTCTTGGCTACCTCCAGGTAGGCTATCATTCTGGTGTCTTTGGCATTGTACGATCCCTGTATTTGGTTTACGACCAGTAAGGAGTCGCAAACGACTTCGATCTCTTGGACTCCCAGATCGCGAGCCAAGATGAGTCCGAATATGTGTAACACCCCGTAATTTTTAAGGGTATTTTGAATTATTTTTAAATTTTTCTTATGCCCGTTTTGCTAGACGGATTTAATTCAGTGAATCTCGGACCTTCTCAAAAGGGGTCTAAGCTCTGTAGAATTTTCCGAGCATTATATAATACAGTTGAGGTATTTTCGGGATTAATATATCGTTAAAGTACGAATATATTTAACCCGGAGTTAAGAAATTTAATCCAAACCAAGTTCGGATAAGAATAAATGAAGTCGGCCAGAAACCGCGATCAACCGCGATTGACCGCGATGAACCGCGACTCACCGCGATCGGCCGCGATCGCGGTAATGCCTTTTTCAGAGGCGGTCGTCTTCCTCGAAGGCGGTTACTGTAGCACTCTGATTTTTTCTCTGTTTTTGGGGCAGGCAAGTGGCTCGATCCAGCTGGCTTGGCTTGTGTCCCCTTGTCCCCGACTTGTTCCCTTGGTGGAGACTCGGATTGGGCTATAAAAGGAGGTGAAGATCGAAGCTTAAGCTCTCTTCTTCTTCTTTCTTCTTCTCCTCTGTTCTCCTCTGTTTTTCTCCATTAAAACCGAGCTTGTGAGCTGCGTGTGTGGGAGATTTCGAGTGTCTCTTGAGTTGAGAAGGTGCTCTTGAGTGTTGTGAGAAGCTTTGTGGTGTTGGGAGATCGAACCATAGACAAATCGAAGGCAAACAAATCGGTTTGGGTAAGAAATTCTCCATGGGAGCTGTCGAGCTTCGCCACTGTCAGGCCACACGAAAACCGTGACTGGCCGCGACTTACCGCGATCGCGGTATTTGCGTCCGAAGTTGTGTGTCTTGTGGTTTGGCTTTGGGCTTGGCTCGTTTCCTTTGATTTCTTCTTGTATTCTTTTAGATTCATATATAAGTATATTGAATCTAACTTAGGGTCTTGTTATGGGCCATTTCATAGGGATTTAATATCCAAGATCTGTTCCAGTTTTTGGACCCAAGAGTCGTTGTCTCTAAGCTTTGCTTAAGCTTCTGCGGATTCAGGCAAGTGGCGGTTCGCTCTTGCTTAATCATGTTTCATTACTTATCAATTGTTTTGTTGTTAATTATGTTGGAAATTGTTTTGATAACGTTATGTGTTTAAAAGAAGATATTATACTAGGTTGTATATTTTGCTAGAACCGACGCTAGTCTATTCTAGATTTGTGCAGGTGAAGGCCGTAAGGGTCCTTGATATGATTTATTGTGTGTAGCTTAGATTATTAAATCTAGGGTGATAGTTGTTCAGGGTGAGCCGTGATGGTTCTCTGTGTTGTGATTGTGTGTTTGACTGCTAGTACAGTCCGTGAGTAGAACGTAATTGTTGGGATTTATTCCCTGGGATTTATTCCCCGTTAGTTTTGTTAGGTCATCATGACCCTATCCTAATAAAGGATACGTACACGCAGAAATGCAACTTGTTGGGATTTATTCCCTGGGATTTATTCCCCGTTAGTTTTGTTAGGTCATCATGACCCTATCCTAATAAAGGATACGTACACGCAGAAATGCAACTTGTTGGGATTTATTCCCTGGGATTTATTCCCCGTTAGTTTTGTTAGGTCATCATGACCCTATCCTAATAAAGGATACGTACACGCAGAAATGCAACTTGTTGGGATTTATTCCCTGGGATTTATTCCCCGTTAGTTTTGTTAGGTCATCATGACCCTATCCTAATAAAGGATACGTGCACGCAGAAATGCAACTTGTTGGGATTTATTCCCTGAGATTTATTCCCCGTTATTTTGTTAAAGTACAACCGGTTGGGATTTATTCCCTGGGATTTATTCCCCGTGTTATCTCTTATAGAGAGATGTTAAAGGCTTATAACGTGATGTGCGTGTGTGGTCATTTAAATAAGATAAGTGCCGTTGTCGCACATAATTAAAAATACCTTGGGCGAGTAGTGCAGCTAGGAAAAGCTCGTCTTAGTTGTAGATCGCTCGTATGCAATGTCTGATGTGATATGTTGATATGTTTAACTGTTAAGTTAACGCTTGACGATTTGATGTGATTTGTGATATGTGGAACTGCTTGTGATGTGTTTGTGTGAATTGTATGCCATGAGCCTTTGCTTAGTCTATTTATTAGACTAACGCTTGTATTTTATTTATTGGTAACGTCATGGGGGTGTCGTCCGTCCGTTTCGGCACATGCAGATATGTTGCTGTTCAGAGAAGGCTAGAGCGACTATGAATATGAACGGTGTTTTGTTTTCGACAAGTTGTTTTGTCGCTTTGTGTTTAAAACGATTTCCGCTGTGCTATTTTGTATTTTGTTTATAAGTCTTCCGTTGTAAATTCTGATTTTTGTATTGATGATGTATTTGGGTCGTTTTAGGAATCGTGTAATTCCGCGACCATGTGGTTTAATAAAAGTTATGATTTTAGTATCGTAACTGTGTTTTAAGTCAGTTATGACGTCGGAAAAGCCTGGGGTGACTTCGGGGTTTACGCCCGGGGTCATCGGCAGTAGCGCTTCCAAATGGGGTTAAATTTGGGGGTGTTACAATATGAGTGCTTCGTACTCAGCCTCGTTGTTAATCGCATCCCACTCACATCTGACAGCCTGGGCTATCTTGTCCCCCTGTGGCGATTTCAGTACGACCCCAAGCCCCGATCCTCTGGCGTTCGATGCCCCATCTGTGTGGAGCTCCCACGTACCTGTCTCGTCTGTCGCGAGTAGTTGATTTGCTTTATTTGTGGCTTCTTGCTCTAGGGTCGGACTGAAATCGGCCACAAAGTCGGCTAATGCTTGCGACTTGATCGTTGTCCTCGGCTCGTACTCGATGTCGTAACCACTGAGGTGTATGGCCCATTTTTTCATTCTTCTTGTGAACTCGGGTTTCCTCATAATAGCCCTCATGGGATGATTAGTGCGCACAGTGATAGTATGGGATTCAAAGTATGGTTTGAGCTTGTTCGAAGCCATTACTAATGATAATACGAGTTTTTCAAGTGACGAATACCTCGTTTCGGCTGATAATAGCGTCCGACTGACATAGTATATTGGCGACTGTTTGCCATCTTCTTCTCTGACCAGTACAGCGCTTACGGCCGATTCCGACACTGCAAGATAAAGAAATAAGGGCTCGTCGCCTTTAGGTTTGGTTAGTAACATAGGACTGGCTAGATAGTCCTTGAGGTTCTGAAATGCTGCTTCATGTTCCTCCGTCCATTGAAAGGACTTATTTTTCTTGAGCGCGTCGTGGAATGGTTTGCACTTGTCGGATGATTTGGAGATGAACCTGTTCAGAGCTGTTATCCGACCTGTGAGCTTCTATACGTCTTTGATGCATCGGGGGGATCGGAGGTTGATGAGAGCCTTGATCTGTTCCAGGCTGGCCTCTATTCCTCTTTGTGTCACCATATATCCTAAGAACTTCCCTGACGACACTCCGAAGGAGCACTTAGTAGGGTTTAGTTTCATATTGTACCTTTTGAGTACCTCGAAGCTGTCGCGTAGGTGGTCGATGTGATCTTCTTTCTTTTTGGACTTGACCAACATGTTGTCGATATAGACTTTCATTGTGTCTCCGATTTGGTCTTTGAACATTTTGTTGACCAATCGTTGGTATGTAGCCCCTGCATTTTTCAGACCAAAGGGCATTACTTTGTAGCAATAGATACCTTGACTGGTGATGAACGCTATTTTTTCTTGATCGTCGGGATGCATAAGGATTTGATTGTAGCCACTGAAGGTGTCCATGAAGGTGAGCATTTCGTGCCCTACTGTGGCGTCGACCATGGCATCGATGTGAGGCAGAGGAAACGAATCCTTGGGACAAGCCTTGTTGAGGTCTGTGAAGTCGATGCAGACTCTCCATTTGCCGTTCTTCTTCTGGACCACGACCACATTGGCCAGCCATTCAGGGTAGTGGACTTCCCTGATTTTTTCGGCTTCCAATAAGCTTTTGACTTCGTTGTCGATTATTTTGTTCCTCTCGGGGGCGAATTTTCTGCGTTTTTGCTTGACAGGGGGATGAGATGGATCCACATTTAATTTATGAGTAATAACGTTGGGAGATATCCTGACCATATCCTCATGTGACTATGCGAAACAGTCGGCATTGGTCCTGAGAAAGTCGAGAAGTTGTTGTCTGGTCGAGTCGTCCAGGTCCGACCCGACCCTTACCGTTTGGCTTGGCTTTGAAGGGTCTAGTGCGATCTCGTCGAGTTTCTCCATTTCTGGTTCAACGTATCGACTAGGTCCTTCGCCAATCTATGGTTGCTATGCGATCTTGTGTTTGACCGCGTTCTTCATGGAAGCGACATAGCATTCCTTTGCGGTCCTTTGATCTCCTTTGATTTCTTGGACTCCCCACTCGGTGGGGAATTTGATGACTTGATGATATGTTAAAGGTACTGCCTTCATAGCGTGTATCCACGGCCTGCCAAGAATACAATTGTAGGGAGACGGACAGTCTAGGACTAAGAATTTAACCTGTCGGTTGATTCCTCCAGCGTATGTGGTCAGAATGATTTCGCCAGTCGTGTGCTTAACCTCACCGCTGAACCCGACCAGTGGGGTCGATTTCTTGATTAGGTCGTTCTCAGTCAGACCCATTTCTTTGAGAGCGTCGAGGGTCAAGAGGTTTGTCGAACTTCCTGTATCGATTATTACTCTCTGGATTAAGCAATTACCAATGGACAAAGAGATTACCAGACCGTCATGGTGACTATCCGACCCGTCGGAGTCGGATTCGTCGAATGTGACCGTCGGAAGGTTAGATTCCCTCCTTGGTTTGAATTCCGATGCTTCGGGCATGTCGCCTTTGCTTTCCTTGGCGTGTCGCTTAGCCGCGGAGTACGTGTTCCCGCATATGTCGGATCCACCTGAAATGGTATTGACAACTTTCGTATGGATAGGAGATGGGGGTTTGTTCTGATCTCGGCATTCCATGGTGGCTTTTGCCCGTTCCGAGATGACGTCGCGTAACAGCCCATGTGATAGCAGCCTAGCGACCTCCTTTCGTAGGGCGATGCACTCGTCGGTCGAATGACCATGGTCGCCGTGGAATTCACACCATCGACTCATGTCCTTCTTGACGTTCGGTCGGTCGCTCTTTCGGGGCCATCTTACGTCTTTTCCATACTTGTCGAAACTCTTGACGAGCTCCGACACGGAAATGTTGAAGTTATAAGACTGGACCCTAGGAGGCAACATAGAACCGTCTCTCCATTCTTGTGACCTGTCTTGGAAAGAATCTACCTGGTTTGCTTCGTTTCGATTACGAGAATAGGGATGTGGACGTCTGTCCCGACGATTGTCGGAAGAATGTTTTGCGATCGGATGGATCGGGTCCGCGCGAGGCTTTACGCGACTCACGGTCCTCTTCCAGCCTTACCTCGGCCATAGTTTTGGCCTGAATATCTTCGAAACTTTTGTAGGGATACTTGGTAATCTCGTCGTAAAGATTGCTGTCTTTGACCAGGCCTTGTCGGAATGCTTTGATAGACGTTGTGACGTCACAGTGGGGGATTCTCACTTTCTCTTTGTTGTACCTATTAAGATAATTTCGGAGAGGCTCATTGTACCTTTGTGTGACTCGGTAGAGGTCACTCGATTGTTTCTCATGCTTCCGACTGCTGGCGAACTGGCTCTTAAAAGAGTTGACCAGATCCGCAAATGATGTGATCGTTCCCTGAGGCAAACGCATAAACCAAGTTAGTGCGGGGCCCGCGAGGGTCGTGCCAAAGCTTTTGCACATGACAGCCTCGCGACTCTCCCTTGAAACAGATGCAGCCATTAGTTTTTGTTTATAGAGAGAGATATGGTCATCTGAATCGGTGGTGCCGTCGAATGTCGCCATGTTGGGGAGATGGAACTTCTTGGGGATCTCGACCCTTGCGATTTCTTCGACGAACGGGGATTCTTCGAATCCGCCGGACGCTTCTCTCTTGATCGGTTGCGGGACTCCTGGGAGCCTATTAAAACGATCGTCGATTGCCTTCATGTGTCGGTCGAGCGTTTGCTGAAAAAGGACCATGACGTCTGGCGGATTGGCAACCTGTGTTTCGTCGATTCGGGCCCTAACAGACCCGATCGGTGTAGAAAAGGTGACATGGTTAGTCGAGAATGGACTAGCGAAAGGAGTTTGAGACGTACCCTCAGTGTGTCTGGGACGTCGTATGCTGGGAGGCGTTGGCTCGATATTGTCCATGTCGAGGCGCGTTCGGGCACCACCGTGGACGGGCGCATTCCGAGATCCTGAGGCCATTGATTGTACCTGCGACTTAAGAGACTCGTTCTCACGGGTTAGTTGCGCGATCTCGGCTTCGGATTGGGTTGACAAAGCGGCTAGGGCTTCGGTTTTCTGACGTTGCTGGGCTAGTTCCTCTTGAAGGGCGGCCATTTTTTGAGAGAGTTCTTAGAACTGGGTTGGAGTAGGATTTTCGATTGGGTTTTCTGTGGTTTGGGTTTCGTCTTCGAGACGTGGTTCTTGGTTATCAATAGGGGATCAATAGCCATGGTTGGAAGATTCCAAAAAGGTGATCGGCAAGTTGCCCCACGATGGGCGCCAAATTGTTTTGGGGCGAAAAGATCGGACGACCTAAATCGCCTTAGACGAGGTAACTAGTCGATCGGACGATGGGAAATAATCCAAACCAAGCAAATAATAGGTAAACAAGAAATAAATATATAATAGCAAGGTGATTTTATTAGTTATCGTGTGAATCGGATTAGATCGCAATACAACTTATCGTAATAAAATCAGAGATCGAGTGGGACTCGACCGGTGACTTGTGAGTGGCGACCGGCAGGGGTCAGGCGTAGGCAGCCGTTTGGAGAGCTAGATGGAGAGCGAGAGTGCTATTCTGGTGAGTTTGCTAAGTGAGAATGCGTGTGTCCTGTGTGTAATTGTGTAGTCTTCTTCTTATCTTCATCGTCGTCCTGATATGGTAAGTCTTTTACTCTTGTGACCGTTTATGCTTTGGCCGAATATTCCATCTTCAATGCTTGGAGTGATGGTGAAGATTGCGCCATTAAATCTCTGCGTTTATGGTGGTTTGAAGGCAGTGGCCGTTGCGTGATCTAGCATTTAATGCTTGGCGAGATCCTCGCGATCCTGTCGGAAGGCATTCGACCAGAGACGTCTCGTCGGATCCTCTGGGCTTTCTTCTTCGATCTTCCGATTGGCAATGGGCTTGGGCTCGACCGATTTGACCCATCTTCTCTGGAGAATCCATGCCCAACAGCTTTGTAGATGGTGGAGCAACAAGAGATCAGACGGAAGTGGCTGATATTTGTAGGGTCATTAGCTTTGGGAACAAGGGAGATAACAGTGTGGTTGGCTTGCTTGAGCATCCTTCCCCCAGAAAAAAAAAATCTTTGACAGCTTCAATAACATCAGCCCCAATAATGTTCCAGGATTGCTTAAAAAAATAGGAGCCAAATCCATCAGGCCCCAGTGCCTTGTTTTTGCTAATGGAAAAGAAAGCCCTTTGAATATCCTCACCACTGAAGTTCCTGGAGAGGGTTTGGGAGTCAGCTGGGTTGAGAGTGGGCCCAGCATGGATAAAAGTGGACAAGAAGGGGAGGTTGTTACAGGGGGTACCAAGAAGGTTGGAGAAGTGGTCAATGATGTAAGTGGCAATTTGGGTAGGTTCAGTGATGGTATCATCATGAGAATTGATGAGGAAAGGGATTCTGGAAGAGTGCATGCGGCTTTTAATCTTGTTGAAAAAATATGAGGAGCAGTGGTCATAAAACTTGAGCCATTTGATTTTGCCCAATTGACTGGTGGTGAGCTGCAATCTAGTAGAGCTCTCATGCAGTTTTTGAAGAGTTTTATTCTCCAATGATATCAGGTGGGGAGCAAAGGGGCTAGCTTGGAGATCATTTTGGACTTCAGTAAGTTTGCAACGAAGCTCTTGGACCTCTTCGTGCAATGATTCCATATTCCTGTTTTCAAATCTATGGAGCTATTTCTTGATCAGCTTGAGCTTAGAGTAGATACGGAACATGGGGCTCCCCAAAGCAGGGGTTTGCCAGATTCTAGCAACAGTGTTGTAGAATTGCTCATGATGGGCCCAACAGTTGTTAAAGCGGAAGGGTTTCCTTGGTTTGGGGATGGCAGGATGGGTGGCAAGGATACAAGGAGAGTGATCAAAGATGTCGTGGGTATTGAAACGGGCGGTGGAGTGGGGGAAATAGGAGAGCCATTGGGGGTTGGCCACAATGCGGTCATGTTTGCACCAAATTCTGCTGCTGGCAGCTTGTTTGTTGCTCCACGTGTAGCGGCAGCCAGTGAATGGAAGATCATTAAGGTTGTTGGAGTTGAAACAATCTGCAAGTTCTTGGGAGACAGAGAGAGGGTGGGTGTGCTACCGAATAAGCTTATCAGTGGGGTCAAGGAGAGTGTTGAAGTCTCCCATGAGAGTCCAAGGCCCAGCATTGGAGGGGGTGATGCGAGAGATGTCACTCCAGAGAGAGCGTCTCTCTTGAGAAGAGTTACAAGCATAGATGAAAGAAGCGTCAAAGGAGGTTGAGCCACAAGAGGAAGTGATGTGCGTGTGGATAATTTGATTGGTGACAAGAAGGGGAGACAAGAAGAGCTTGTTAAGATCCCACCAAAGCCATATACGATAGTTGTGGGCATGATGAACATTAGAGAGATGGTGTCAATCGGTGAAAAGAAGTTTGGAGAGGGGATTAATATTGTGGGGGAGAAGATGAGTTTCGAGGATGGCAATGACATGAGCTTGAGAGGAGGAGGAGAGCTTTTTGAGAGATGCAATTTTGTGGGGGTTGTTAATTCCCCTAATGTTCCAACAGATGATGTTTAAGTTAGTCATTGGGAACAGATGGGGGGCGATGAGAGGCACTTGCCTTGCTAGAGTTTAAGGTATGTGTTTTTTGAGGAAACAAAGTGAGAGTTTGATTGCTGGCAGCAGCGGTGGAAATATGAATAAGGGGTGTAGAAGCATTTAATGTGGAGTTATTGGTTGGTGGGGGATGATCATTTAAAGCTGCTTGAGGTGGAGCAGTAGTAGAAGAAGGGTTGATAAAAGGGGGAGTATGAGAGATGGTTGGGACAAAGTCAACATTGGCCCTGAGGGACGTGTCTATGCGGATGAGCTGGAAGGGGTCAGGATTGGGCAGCAGAGGTGCCTAGTTAGAGGAAGGTAGAGGTGCCATTTTTCTTTGGGTCACAGCCTTAGTAGCAGGCTCAACATTTCTATAGTAGTGTCCGAACACCATACACTTCAGGCACCTTGTGGGAATCCAGTTGTGGACGACTTCTTGGTGGACAATTTCACCATCTTCCCCATGGAATTGGATTTCCCTGAGCAGGTCCGAGTGCGCTGAAATTTCAACCATAACCCTTGCAAATGAGAGCTTTTCCTGGTGTGCAGAAGTGAAGTCGGTGAGAACAGGGGTGTCGATAGCTGATCCAATTTTTGCTAGCATGTTCTCCGACCAGAAGCGAACATCCAGGTCATGTAAGGTAATCCAGATGGGGATAGTTTCAAGGTAGGAGAGATCCAAATCCATACCCTCACGCCATCGTCTCAGAATGATGGGTCGTTGACCTCCGAGCATCCAAGGACCTCTTTCAAGGATCGAGGCCATATCCTCCTCTTTGTCAAAGTGAAAGACAAAGAGGCCATTATCACGCCTGATTATCTTAGGTTGCGTGATGTTTGTCCAGTAGTTAGCAACAAATCTCTCAATGGTTTTGAAGGCAGTTTTGTCACCAACAAGGGTGAGGTTCCATTTATCAACCATCTCAGCCATATAAGACTTTGTAAACTTGATTATATCGTTGGAGATGCCTTCAACAAAGGATAGCGGAATGGGTTTGGGCCCATCTTTCCTTTCTCTAACAACAGTGGAGAACTGGCGGTGGTTTGCGGGTTTTGTTGAAGGGGCCTCACCGTGTTTCTCATGAGCAGAGATAGTGTGAGGGGGAGGAGAGAGGATAGTGACATGGTTAGTGTCAAGAAGGGGAGGAGGATGGTGATGCATCCCTATCTCCGAATGCCGACACGAGTGTCGTGATGGCAAGGATCTAGACCTTGATATGAGTCGCTCTCTGGGATTCAAAGACTGGCCGTGGAAACCTTGGCTTTGGCCTTGTTGAATTGCACGAATGGCTTCGAATGGGCGTCGGTGTGAACAGTAACTTTAGAGGTTTACTGACACGAGTGGAACTTGGGACGACGACGAGAACGAACCTGGTGACACTGGGAGCGGGCTCGATAGCGGCGGCGAAACCGAACCCGATGACACAGTGAGTGGGCTCGTTGGCGACGGCGACGATGATGGGTCTCGCGATGGAGTTGGGAAAGTCGATGGCGTCGGAGAAGATGAACCCGATGGCACTGGGTGTGGGTTCGGTGGCGATGGCGATGCTAGTGGGTCTAGCGATGGTGTTGGTGGATCGATGGGTCGATTGTTGGCTCAATGGTTTGAGCGAGGCCGTAGCGTCGGCAGCGGATGGATTGATGGACTCGAAGGGACTTGAGTGGGCCGTAGCATCAACAACGGGGTTGGATAGACTCGATGGGACCGAGTAGGTGCCGTAGCGTCGGCGGCGGAGGAAGGAGGTGAGAAGAGAGAGTGTTTGGTGACGTCGATCTAAGGTGACGTAACCTTGTTATAAGAGCCGATCTTGGCTTATATAGGGACGCAGCCTCGGATGGGCCGAGACACGTCCAATGGGCTAGCCCACTATGCAATAGTGGGCACACGCCAAAAAATAGAACTACTAAAAAAAGACCTACTAAATTTAGGAAGTACTAAATAAGGAAAGTGTTCAAAATGCAAGAGAAATACATCAAATAAACCTCTAAACCCTAAAGTAGTCCAATGCCAGCACTTGGGCCTTTGCGATGCTTCGGCGGCGGCGACAGACGCGGCGACGAAGGCACTGGGGCGGCGCGCTCGGGCGCGAGTGCGGCGCTGGGCTGGCTTAGGCTTCTAGGGGTCCCTCTAATGAAGTGCTCGAGCCAGACATGGAAGTGCCCGGCTGGATGTCGTCTGGGCCTTGTATGGTGGTGAGGAGCCTTAGGGCAGGCGCGGCTTCGGGTGTGCCTTGGTTGGCCACTAGGCGCGTGACCATGGATTGGGTGGCCTTTGCAATGGCCTTGGCACGAGCCCTGGTCACAGGCCCATCACTTCTCAAGCTCATGCCCTCTTCCTCCTCGGTGGAACTCATGGTGGGTAGGGTCGCATCAGATGGTTAGGAGAGTCGGCGGCCGGAGGAAGAGAGGAGGAGACAGGGGTGGAGGGAGGGGGATTAGGATAGGGAGGCAGGCTATCTGATGAGCTGGGGGAAGAGATGGAAAGTCCTCAGGAGAAGGAGTAGCTTGGATAGGTTTGGGGAGGGGAAAAGAAGGGGCAACACCAGTGGAGCCAACTAGAACAGAGGAATCATAGAACAAAGACTTAAAGATTTCTCCAGATTTAGGGCTGGGGGGGGGGGGGGGGGGGTTCTTGCCAAGGCAGAACAGTCTCGAGTTGTTGGAGGCTATCATAGCCGAGGGGACAACTCAAATGGGGCTCGCCGTCGCTGGAAGCCTCAGAGAGTGAGCATTGAGGGGAGATCAATGAGGAGATTTTGCGGGACATCCTGCGGTTTTTCTTCTTCTTGCTACCACCCATTGGCCGGCAGTCAGGGCCAGGGGGTGGCGGTGTGCCAAACCCTAGTAGCAGCTCTCAGACACTCCTTACTTTTGGGTGTGCGTGAGGCACATTCAACACCTCCCTTCCTTGAGATGTAATTTTACCTTACTTTTTGAGTTGTTATCTTCATTACCATGAAAAACATACAATAGATTAAGGGCCTGTTTGGTTTGAGTTTATGGAAACAATAACGAAAAGGAAACGAATCTAATCCACATTATACATTGATCAAATTTTTTATCTTGACTTCGGGCTCTAAAATTTGTGTGCAAAAAAAAGGAAGAAATAAAATAATTTTATCATTTTACAACTCACCCTTGTATTTGGAAAACAAATATCTCCATTATAGTGCTAAGAGAAGGGGGAAAAGAAATGATTTCACTATTTTGATCAATGAATAATGACATTAAATTGGACTAGATTCGTTTCTTTTCCATTACCGTTTTTACAATTTAATCCAAACGGGCCCTAAGTGTAATTTCAAAATTAAACCAAGGGAATACCAAACACGTACATATCCCACCTAGAATTCGTAAGACATGAATCGTCATTATCGATTTAACTGGAGACATGTATACCGTTTTTACTTGAGAGCGAATTTTGTGTTGATAATGTGTTATAAAACTAATGAAAATACATAGAAATTGATAATTTGTTGAGATAGTATAGAGAGGCAAGAGAGAATAGTATATGAACACAAAGTTTTCTTTCTTCATCTTCTTCTTCTTCTTATTTTGCGTCTTGTAATGAGTCTCTTTTTATAGGCTAAGGGAGAGACATAAATACAAGAGTACTCTTCAATATAAGAGTTAACTAGAAATCGAAGCACGTGCTTCGCACAAGTCTTTTGTGTATATGTTGTCGCGGTTTAAATGTGAATTTGTAATATATGGATTGTTGTTGCATGTTTTATCTTAAATGATATATTGTTTGATATGTATTTAATGTAATATCTAAGTATTTTAGGTATAAAATGCTATGATCGCACGGGTCATGGTTAAATTTTATTGTATTTAAGTCTATGTAAGATTTTTTTTGTTATGTAAATGACAAAATTGTTGGTAATATTTTAAGGTATGGTATCAAATTGTAAGAGTTTGGAATGAAAAAACCTATGATCACATTTTTATAATTTAATATTTAGTATTTTAAGTAGATAATATAAGATGTTCAATGATTAATGTTAAATAATCTACCATTTTTTTTAAAACTTAGGATATATTTGAAGTACATAACATAACATCAATTTAAAAATACTATAATATTCATGATATTTAAAAAAAGTCCCCAAATTTATTTTTTATTTAATAAAAAAAATATGAGTCACTTATTTAGGTTAAATTATGTACTCATAAATCATTAATACAATAGAATGTACATTGTAGTTTTTTTTTTGTTTTTTAATGGGAACAACAATAAATATAGATAAACGTAAATGTATTATCTATATATAACAGCTAACCCAAAAAAAAGATATCCGACAGAGAGAAGTATTTTTATTTTAATTTAGCAATTTTCTGTTTTCAAAATATTTGAGTAATTGTTTTTTTGCTTTGTTTTTATCTGGTACAGTATTAAGGGAATATTTTTAAAAGATGGTATTGTTTTATGCTATTATTAAACGTTAGTGAACAAAAGTTAATGGCATTAGTACTCGAATTGAGTTAAGATATAATTTGACAATAAAAGGAAAAATTAATTAAGTTATGTGGTGATATTTAAAGTGAATGATTATAGGTAGTACTTTAAAGTCAAGTATAAGATGGTGGCTCAGTGACTCGTGCTCTAGAAGCTTTTGAAACCCTACCATTGCTTTACCCTTCTCGGTGAAAGGGCAATTGCAGTTCTCATTTCAGTCATTTGATTTTTTTTTGAGTTTCACTCTACTGGAAAAAAGAATGGTGAGATCTAAGGTCGATTCCAAAAAAATTCTCAAAAGCTTTGTTTGGTCCTCAAGAAGTCGTCGATTGTTGTGTTCATCTGTGAAAGAGAAAGAAATAAGGGGTTCTCTCGTTAGCGAAATTGGAGGGTTTTCTATTGATCCAGACGTGGATGGGGTGAAATGTGTTGAGCGGTGTGTGCTTATGGAAACAAATACAGAAGTTGCTTCTTCTAGGAGAATGCAAGAGCTTCTTGGACAGTTTGGTACAATATTGCGTTAGGTAGCTCCTCCCTTCATTATTTTTTATGTTATCCTTGTCTTACATACTTTAAGTTTCAATACATGTAATCATAGAGCTTCTGTTTATATGATTCTCTTGCTTTTATGTGTTAATTTATACTTGTAAGTTGAAGACTGTTTGTTATTCCTAATTTACACCACACATAGAAATTTATCATTTTTATCATGTAGGCGTTGGTTTCTCTTCATAACAAAAATCCTCTTAACTTGTTCCTAAATTTGTTAATAAAACAACGTAATTATATTTCACTTTGCTCCTTATTCAATTTGTATTTTGGATGCCCTCTGTTTACAATTGTCTTATTTCTAAGCTTTCACTGTAGTAGTATCTATGGGTTGTCTCTCACTGAAGCTAGTTTTTGGACTGTATGATTTATGACTATTATTCTATCTTGATTTGTTAATGAAAGAAGTTTTACCTTAATATATTTAGCTTGTAAAATATCATATATTACTTTATTCTTTTGCTGTAATTGTCATGTTCCACTCAAAATATGATGAACTATGTTTTGCCATATCATTCAGCACAAGTGGGCATGGCCTTTCATGGAACCTGTTGATGTTGAATGTCTTGGTTTACACGATTACTATGAGGTAAATTGGCTAGTATATGTGGAAGAAAATTCTCATATCTCTTTATTCTAACTTCTAATGTCTATATTTATTTATTTGCTGATATGCATTGAGAAATGCTAGGGAACAAACGACAAAGTCAATTTTTCAGTTTTATCTCTGTATTTCTTTTTCTTTTGACATCCTCTGTAGCTTCTTTTTAGATTTGATTTTGAAGAAACCTTTTAGTTCTCTGTATTGTCAAATTTTCTGTTCCATTCTTGTAGGTTATTGAGGTTCAGTTTCATCTTTTCTTTCCTCTGATTTCAGTTGAATTGCACAATCTCAATCTCTTTTTTCCTCTAATTTCAGTTCAATTGCACAATCTCGATGTCTTCTTTCCTCTGATTTCAGTTCAATGGTGTTGTACTGCTACATTTATTTTAGTTCATCTATTCCTATACCTACAAATCTAATTTAGATGTG
The DNA here is from genome assembly GCA_027886185.1 of Rheum nobile. Classification (NCBI taxonomy): domain Eukaryota; kingdom Viridiplantae; phylum Streptophyta; class Magnoliopsida; order Caryophyllales; family Polygonaceae; genus Rheum; species Rheum nobile. Next base: position 3,741,898 of record WOAB01000073.1, read on the forward strand.
TGGTATTTTAGTGCTTTGTGTTATGAGTGTTTATTATGTGTGGGTTGATTAAGAATCGTATAATATTGAAACTTAGTTGTACAAAGGAAATATTACATATTGCACATGATTTTTACCATACCTTGTCATCAGGAACGATGTACTGCTCCAAGAACTAAACCTTATCTGTTGCATTTTCAGTTTGCTATGGCCATAGTTCAAGGAGATGAAAGTATTGGATCCATCCAGAGTAGTACCGATGCAGGTATATAGGTCAGTAGCTTTGCGATGAAGTTCAGAATAATTTATTTTATTTTATTCATTAGTATGAATTATTTCGACTGTGCAAAAAAATATTGTCCGTGTGTGAAGGACATATGCATTTGCTCAATTAAACTATGTGTAATTTGGATGCAAATTCGAACACAACATGAGTAGTGAAATTCGCATGCAAAATGAAAGCAAACATGAGTGTATTTTAATGCCTGCAAAAACAAATTCCAAGGGCTTGAGCCAAGTAACTACTTGTTAATGTTCAAAAGAAACTAAGGTGAAAACGAAAAGACTTATTTCTAGAGTTCCTAAATTATAAATGTAGAATGTTGGTCGGAATTGTAGTCCCTTGTCCTCATGTGCTGCAATAGTTGTTTTTCTCCTCTTTGAAGTTGTTAGATCTTTAGAAAACGGAATACCTTCTTCTTTAGACCTGCACAATAGTCAAAGCCATTTTAGTTTTATGTAGCACAGCTGTCTATATAATACCAATTGAATACAGTTTTTTTAGGTTCATCACATGTGATTGCCTATGTCTGATTGCTCAACATCCCCTTGAGCATGATGTTTCTCAGCTTTGTCATGTACTACCTCAGTATTAACAACACAACCACCGCCCTGAATGTAGTTAAAGTATGGACCTCAGATATCTTATACTCCCTCCGTCCCATTGATTTCTTCTCGTTTGACTTTTGTACACTATTTATAGTTGAAGAGAATCTTTGAGATTTCTTCCAATATATAAGAAAAAAATATAGTCATGTGGGGTCTTGTTTGATTCGTCTTAACGAGTACTTTGATAATATTAAAAAATTATAATTTTTATTAATATATAATTAGAGATATTATCTGGGACGGAGGGAGTACATTTTAACTTAGGAGACCTCTTGGTTAGAGATAGAACCTATTATGTTGCTTGCAGTGAAGCTTTCATAACTTCCATAATCATAGTAAGTATGCGTCTTCAGTTCTAGAGTATGGTGAGTGCTGGTCAACTGTAGGATTTGTTGTGGAAGTACATTCTCGTCATCATCACCCTAAGCAGTCAAAATAATGCATAGAGTTAATTAGGTGAATAGACTGATGATCTTGGATTTCTGAATTGCGAATAATGCTTACTCCAACTTCCGCAAGCAATTTGTTTGCTTGCTTCTTGAGCAGTTTTCCAGCTATCTCATCAAATATGGTAACAACCACTGATACAGTATGGTCTTCGACGTCCAAATGTAACCATTACCTGTATGAAAAGTGGTCAAAAAAACGTTAAGCTTCTTCTAATGTTGCTGTGTGTTTATCATGCGTTTGAAGTAATACCTAGTCTGTGGAAATTCACAAACTTTGTCACATGAATCACACCAGAAATTGCCCACATTCCTTGTGACACCCTTTTTTGCATTAGTATTCAGTTTATTAAACATTGTGTCACATTTAAACACATTGTAGAAAATAGCAAACCTTTTTCTTTGATGCTTTTAGTTCCCTTCCCATGTGCAATAGCTGTAAAAGTGATCCCTCTTTCGTTGGAATATGCTCAAGTGCAATGTACTTGGCAGGGAAGTTAGCAATTTTATGGCATATCATGGGTGAAATATGAAGTATTAAAAAGCAGCTGATGCTTTAGCGACAAAATGATTGAGGTAAAACATCTTTACTTCAGTTGCTTCTTGAAATCTGTGATTTGGGGGATTTCCTCATCATCAAATATACTGGTGGCTGATGTGCTTGATTAAAAAACTTCACCTATATATGCATTTCAAACCTAGCGTTAGGCTCTCAGTAATTGAAAAAAAAGTAGACGATATGAACTTGGATATAATTTGAATAGTGGGCATGCTGGAATTAGTATAACAATTTAAGGTGAATTAGTGTGTAATACCTCTAAACTCTCGTACATCCATTCATGTAAGAATGACAGTGTAGTTGGCTTGAGAACGACTATCCCCGTTGACGAAATCATTGCACAAATGACCCTAGAGTGTAATTTTTTTCTGTATGCCCCTGCAAGGTGTAGAAGAGAATATGTAAGGTTGAGAAAAAACAATAGATAAACTCAACCAATTTGTCCATACCTTGTGATCGGAAAAAATGTATTATGTGCTTAAGTATTTCTCGAATGGGTTTGTAGCATCCCATTTATGTAATACCATAAGTTTTATTTTGCAGTCAACACCTTCACACAATTCCTCAAGGGTTACAAATGGTTCATCATGTTGAGGCTGAATAGGATCAAATACTCCTTTGGCCTTGCACTTCATCCCATGGAATAATTCTTTCTCTACAAGAACAATTGGCTGAATCCATGACATTTCTCTCCATATTTTCTCGATGTTTTGTGCTCGGTCAGCTTAGGTGTGTTCAACCTCTGTGTCACTTCAGAGGGGTTTGTAAGAGGTATGTATTTATAGGTATTTGTTGGTTGTTGCAGGGGTTGGACCGTTTTCTTTCTCAAGAACATGACAAATGGTTACAAGTGTGACATACAAAGGGTTGCCCTGCAAATAGCATAACTACTAAGTTAATGTGGTCTTATCCTTCCCATTTAATTTTGTTGTCGTTTTTTTTGGGCAACCAATTGCTTCAGCAACGATAATTAATGTGGTATTTTTTAATATGGTATTGTAATTGCATATGGAATGTGCTCATGGCCGTTTTCTTGGGCCTCAAACATCCGGCAGCAAGTAATGCATGTGCGGCCCAATATGTTTTTTGGCTGAACAAAACATAATTGGCCCAATAAGATACTATTGAGTTGCATTCTGCGTTTTAGGCCTTTAAAAAATAGCATTGAATTGGCAAGAAAGCCAACAAAGATATCATTAAATTGACAAGAAAGACAACTTTTAAGTAGATATAGATAGATATCACGGCCCTCATCTCTCTTTTAGTTTGTTTTAACTTTTAATTTTTTTCGTTGTACTAGTTTTTAAAATGTGAAGCCCTCTATTTCATTTTTGCTAAATAAGAAACTCAAACTATTTTAAAATTTTTCTTCTATTTCTTTTTTTCAAAATAAGAAACTCACGTTTTTTTCCTTATATTATGTATATTTTCAATTTTATTTCATTTGATATGTGAGCCAATTCTTTTCCAATTTAGAGTTGGTTTTTTACTTTTATTTCTTCCTTGTATCTTTGATTCTTGTGAGGTTTATTTTTCATTTTGAATATAAATATATTTTTTATTTGAATGTTATAATATTACTTACTTATATTATTTGTTTTTCATAAAATCTCCTTCTTCTGAGAAAATCTAAATTTTAATTTGGACATAAGAAGTGGTTTGATTCTATCTTTAATTACTTAATGTAATTATCAATAATAATATTATCCTATTATATATTTTACCTATATTTTATATTAAAAAATTAAAAAAGTTGTTCAACCTTTATTTTTATACTTACGAGGGCCTTAATTTTAATTCGTCCTAGGACCCACTAAATATTTGGACCGATAGGTTGTTATTATTATTATTATTTAAATATCTAAATTAAATTTCTTCCTATGTATAAATTAAAACCATATTTATATGTAGGTTTGAACAAAATCTTAAAAATTCAATTGATTGTAGGAAATAATAATTAAATTTCCAAAGATGACAAATAATTAAAAGTTTTCATATGAATTTTCGGGATCCATGTCGATCAACTTCCTACAAAAATGTGATATTGATTATGAACGGTATTGTCATCAGCATTACTTTTAATATCTCTTTACCGTGATAATCATCACGCGAAAGAAGTGATTTAAATGAATTTGTTATCTTTCTACCCCCAAAAATGAATTTGTTATCTAGAAACTACTTCATTTGTTAAAAAAAACAAATTGTTTTAGTCTTTGATTTTTGTTAAAAAGTGTTTTTCATTTTAGAGCAAGGTATGTTATTGAAAATCGCATGTATTGACACTTTTTATGCAAAATCTATTTATTTATTGGTTAAAAATGAGGTAAAAGTTTACTAATATGTGCACACATAGTATAAAATTTATGACATATATTTTTTAATAAATTAATGAATACATAATACAAGTTTTATGCACACATAATATAATATTTATGCACGCGTATGTATGTGTTTATAAATAATAGCGCCATACAATTGTTTATAATGTTATACTCACGCTCACACTCAATCTCAAATGATGCCCACTAATTAGACCTGTCAAAAATCGACCCAACCCGAAAACTCGACCCGATTCGAAAGGATCCGAACCCGAATCGAACGTCATTGGGTCAAGAAGGACCCGAACCCGAAGGACCCGAACCCAAACCCGACCCGACTCGACCCGAACGCAAATCCGAGCTCGCGGGTCCCCTTTATTTTGTATATTTTATTTCATTTCTATTAAATATTTTAATATACTTTATTAAATAATAATATAATATTAATTATATTATTATAATTATTTTATTAAAGTTAAAATTCATAATAATAATCATAAAAAAAAGGGCATGTTCGACCCGCTGGGTCAACCCGAACCCGACCCGTCCGACCCGAAAATTTTATCAACCCGATCGACCCAAATCCGATTTGACCCGAACCCGACATGACCCGAACCCGACCCGCCCGACCCAGTTGACAGGTCTACCACTAATATAAATTTTCTAATTTCTAATTAACGTACGTTTGAAATCGTTAGATCATTTTTAAGCTTCTTCTAAAATGTAATTTCATGTAATTGCTGAAGTCGTATTTATATTTGACCAAGAAAAAACTCATATGTATACATCGATCCAATTTTTGAGGAGGTCGTAGTATATATGTGTCGGTTTAAGATTGAAGGTCCGTGGTTGGTTCTCATATAATCAAGTCGTTGATTTGTAATCTATAACTGAATCTATCAAAGATGCAATAAAGAAGAATGTGGTCGCCCTTTTGATACCCAATGTCGAATAGATTTATATTTCATTGACTTTATAAACGCGAAAACTATCAATATGGACTTTTTTTTTTTGATAAAGTAAGAATTCAAGAATCCAGAACAACCAAACCTGGAAACTCGAGAGGCCGAACAAACGGTGTCGGAACACCCGACAAAGCAACCAACCATTAGAACAACAACAAAACACAACAACAAAGAGCAAAACAAAAATAAAAAAACAATAGACACAACAAATAATAAAATACAGACACAACCGAGCAAGCAAACCTACAAGGCTAAATCAACGAAAAAGTCTTCAAACAGGGGTTGAAAACCACCAACAAGTCGTTTGAAGCAGCCGGAAAGAAGAAACAAGATACAATCTGGAGGCATTTCGTCAGTAGAACCACCAGGGATCACACGATCACTATCTTATCTCGAACCGAAACAACAATCTCAAATCAAACCAAAAGGAGAACCTGTAACAGCACACAGAGACAAGGAGGAAGGCGGGGGACAGGGGAAATAAAACGCACGGCGGGGGACAGGGGAGGGAGGAGGGCGGCGGAGAAGGAGAAGGGAAAAGAAGGAAGACAAGGGGAAGGGTGGCGGCTGACCGGAGAGGGAAGACAGAAAGGAAGAAGGCAGCGGCGAGGTGGCGGGGGCTCTTCTGGGAGCAAATGAATCCAGATCCGGCTCGTCTCCGGTGGGCGGCGGCCTAGCTTTCTGAGAGGTGGCGGCAGCGAAGACTCGATGGGCCGATTTCAGGCTAACTCCGGGAGGCGCAGCTCTAGACTTCTGAGGAACAGATCTGGTCGGGGAGGAGGAAGCTCGGTCGGAGGAGCAGTCGGTGGACTGAAGCGGCAGTCGGCCACGGCGGCTCGATGGAGCAAAAGCATGGGCCGACGTCTTCCCGGCGAAGGCAAGGAGAGGCGGCATGCCGGTGAAGGCTGGTGCCGGTGTGGCGGGAGGCTGGTGCCGGTCGCCGGTGAGGCGGGAGTGGATGGGGGGGCCGTTAGGGCCGGCTCTAATGGTTCAAACTTTATCAATATGGACTTCTGTTACAGTATGATTGATGAAGACTATCTAGTCTATATATATTTAAAAGTTAGCATTCTAGATCATTGAATGCTAACTTTCAAAAATGAATTAGTTTTTTTTTTCATTTCATGCTTTATTTATTTAACACAAAATTTAAACAATTTCTCAAATCCAAAAAGTATTAAAGTGACAATTTCATATATTAACAATTATATTAATAATCTATAATTGTCTATATAATATACAAAGTTTTTGATTCACAATTATATACAATTACTACATATTAATTAATTAAAAAGTCCTCATTTTCATATCGTTGTATAATTCTTATATCTTCACGTTAAATTTTCAACATAGTTCAATTTATATTTCTATTAAGCATGAAAAATAACCATCTATATCTATATCTATATATATTTAAAAGTTAGCATTCTAGGTCATTGAATGCTAACTTTTAAAGATGAATTGTTTTTTTTTTCATTTCTTGCCTTATTTATTTAGCCCAAAATTTAAACAATTTCTCAAATCCAAAAAGTACTAAAGTGACAATTTCATATATTAACAATTATATCAATAATATATAATCTTCTATATAATATAAAAAGTTTTTGATTAACAATTATATACAATTACTACATATTAATCAATTAATAAGTCATCATTTTCATATCGTTGTATAACTCTTATATCTTCACGTTAAATTTTCAACATAGTTCAATTTATATTTCTATTAAGCATGAAAAACAATCATCTATATATATTTAAAAGTTAGCATTGAATGCTAACTTTTAAAGATGAATTAGTTTTTTTTTATTTCATGCCTTATTTATTTAGCACAAATTTTAAACAAATTCTCAAATCCAAAAAGTACTAAAGTGATAATTTCATATATTAACAATTATATTAATAATCTATAAATGTCTATATAATATACAAAGTTTTTGATTCACAATTATATACAATTACTATATATTAATCAATTAAAAATTCCTCATTTTCATATCGTTGTATAATTCTTATATCTTCACGTAAAATTTTCAACATAGTTCAATTTATATTTCTATTAAGTATGAAAAATAATCATCTATATCTATATATATATTTAAAAGTTAGCATTCTAGATCATTGAATGCTAACTGTTAAAGACAAAATCAAAGGCTTAAATATGCCTAAAGTTATAGTTTGCTTGTAGGATTAGTTTATCACCCTTAGTATATAATATGTATATAATATGTTTGATTTTCTGATCGGTTTTTACAATAGGGTTTATAAACCAATATAAAATACATAAGTATAATTATAGGCTACTTTGTAATTTAAGTAATTAGTTTTTCTTTGTTTAGTTTAATATACAATAGCATAATTATGTGTATATACAAAAATGAGCACTATTTATAAGTAATTATTCCCTCCTCTCACACACTTTTTTCAGCTAAATCTTGCCTCTACGTGCGGACTACTCTTTAGGTTACGACTCATTTTTTAACCTAAATCTCAATTAGTGATAGTTACTACATACTGTTATACGTTATATTTTGCTCTCATTTACTCCTATTTTATTATTATCCAATTATTACACGTAACTCCCGTATTTAGTACACATAGAATGGTTGGAAACAAATTATAGTCAAGATGTCTAAACGGTTATATGTCAAAATGGCTTCACTTTCCAAGTAATATTTTCATCTATAAAAGGGCGAAAACGGTGGTATTCTGTTCATTTGCTCTAGGCATCCATCATCGCATTCTTCTATATAAAAATTAGCTTTTGAAAACCATATATGGTCACTGAAGTAAGCATAATTATTAACTTAAAGATGTGAATGAGGATTCCCGATTGTCGATGATGCAAGTATATATCCACCTCACGGTAAGCTATCCTTGATTATATGTATTTGAATCTCTTTTGTAGTCTACAATACTTACATATATCGGTTTAAATTTATTAATATAATTGTCTTTTGATCGAGATAGGTTAATTTTATGTGAATATGTCAGAGAATTGATCTAATAGCACTGTTGAGGCATCAATTGTTTACATCATGCACCAATAGCTTTCACTAGAAGGAGGACAAAGACAATCGATTTAGGACGACTGATTATTAGTAAAGAATAAAGCAAACTATTTTATGGACGATGTAAACCCTTCAACTATTGGTAGCATAAATTCAATTAGGTTTGTATTTTTAGTTTCTTTTTTGTACTAAATCGTTTTAGGTAGGTGTGTTGTTATTTTGGTTTAGGATGATTTTTATTGTTCTATTTTATACATATTCATTTTACACTCATCATGTATATATACTAAATTTTGCCTCATTGGTGTTGCTCTAGAGGAATTAATCAAGGATGAAAGCCGAAATAATAGACATGTACTCACTCTCATATATGAAATGCACAAGGAAGAAGTTATGAATTATAATTTTGCTAAGAAGAGTAAGCAAGTACCGATAAAATAACTAATGTACTTTTTATATAAAATGTAACAAGGTTCTAAGAAAATGCAGAGTCAGCAATTATTTATATTACTCCGTATTTAATAAGAATAGGAATTAATGACTAATATATTTTAATTAAAATGATATTAATGTTTAGGAATATGTAAAGTCAATGTGACTAATAAAACGATATATATTTCAGAGCAAATAAATAAAATGATATATTAATGAATATTAATAACTAAAGCATAATAAAAAAGACATTATTAAAATGCATTAAATTTGTAAGATAAAGGCAAAAAATTAGAAATATGGAGGGTAGTGGAGCATGTAAGAAATGAGAGTTATTGTAGCAAGTTTCTTACAAATACTCGAGTTCAAGCACAACATATAATTAGATATGCATTTCTAAAATATTTCCCAAATATTTTCAAAGGAAAAAACGCATCCTTACAAAAAACAACTACCACCTTAATTCAAAATTTAAATTGAACTTCTGACCAAAATAAATAAATAAAATTGTACTTCGTACAATCATAGCAATTTATACCTAAAATACTTAGATATTACCTTTTTTTGTCAAGACTTAGATATTACATTTAAATACATTTCAAACAATATATTGTCTAAGATAAAACATGAAACAACAATCCATATATTAGAAACTCAAATTTAAATCGTGACACTACATATACATAAAAGACCCGTGCGAAGCACAAGCTTCGATTTCTAGTATATTTAAAGTTTATCATTCTATGTCATTGAATGCTAACTTTTAAAGACAAAATCAAAGGCTTAAATAGGCCTAAAGTTATAGTTTGCTTGTAGGATTAATTTATCACCCTTAGTATATAATTTGTTAGATTTCCTATCGGTTTTTACTATAGGGTTTATAAACCAATATAAAATACATAAGTATAATTATAGGCTACTTTGTAATTTAAGTAATTAATTTTTCTTTGTTTATTTTAATATACCATATCATAATTATGTGTATATATAAAAATAAGCACTATTTGTAAGTAATTATTCCCTCCCCTCACACACTTTTTTCAGCTAAATCTTGCCTCTATGTACGGACTACTCTTTAGGTTATGACTCACTTTTTAACATAAATCTCAATTAGTGATAGTTACTACATACTGTATACGTTATATTTTGCTCTCATTTACTCCTATTTTAATATTATCCAATTACTACACGTAATTCCTCCCGTATTTAGTACACAGTGAATGGTTGGAAACAAATTATAGTCAAGTTATCTAAACGGTTATATGTCAAAATGGCTTCACTTTCCAAGTAACATTTTCACCTATAAAAGGGTGAAAACGATGGTATTCCGTTCATTTGCTCTAGGCATCCATCATCTCATTCTTTTCCATGGAAATTAGCTTTAGAAAGCCATATAGTGAAGCTTGGGAGATAGTGGGCAACACCTTACAAAAAAATTGGTCACTGAAGTAAGCATAATTATTAAGTTAAATATGTGAATGAGGATTCCCGATTGTCGATGATGCAAGTATATATCCACCTCACGGTAAACTATCCTTGATTATATGTATTTGGATCTCTTTTGTATTCTACAATACTTATATATATCGGTTTAAGTTTATTAATATAATTGTATTTTGATCGAGATAGGTTAATTTTATGTGAAGATGTCAGAGAATTGGATAATCTAATAACACTATTGAGGCATCGATTGTTTACATCATGCACCAGTAGCTTTCACTAGAAGGAGGACAAAGACAATCGATTTAGGACCATTGATTGTTAGTAAAGAATAAAGCAAACTATTTTATGGACGATGTAAACCCTTCAACTATTGGTAGCATAAATTCAATTAGGTTTATATTTTTTGTTTCTTTTTTATACTAAATCGTTTTAGGTAGGTGTGTTGTTATTTTGGTTAAGGATGATTTTTATTGTTCTATTTTATACATATTCATTTTACACTCATCATGTATATGTACTAAATTTGGCCTCCTTGGTGTTGGTCTAGAGGAATTAATCAAGGATGGAAGTCGAAATAATAGACATATATTCACTCTCACATATGAAATGTACAAGGAAGAAGTTATGAATTATAATTTTGCTAAGAAGAATAAGCAAGTACCGATAAAATAACTAATGTATTTTTATATAAAATGTAACAAAGTTTAAGAAAATGCAGAGTCATCAATTATTTATATTACTTCGTATTTAATAAGAATAAGAATTAATGACTAATATATTTTAATTAAAATGATATTAATGTCTAGGAATATGAAAAATCAACGTGTCTAATAAAATGATATATATTTCAAACCAAATAAATAAAATGATATATTAATGAATACTAATAACTAAAGCATAACAAAAAAGACATTATTAAAATGCAATAATTTGTAAGATAAAGGCAAAAAATTAGAAATGTGGAGGGTAGTGGAGCATGTAAGAAATGAGAGTTGTTGTAGTAAGTTTTTAACAAATACTCGAGTTCAAGCACAACATATAATTAGATAGGTATTTCTAAAATATTTCTCAAATATTTTCAAAGGAAAAGACGCATCCTTATAAAAAACAACTACCACCTTAATTCAAATTTTAAATTGAACTTCTTACCAAAATAAATAAATAAAATTATACTCCGTACAATCATAGCATTTTATACCTAAAATACTTAGATATTATATTTTTTGTCAAGACTTAGATATTACATTGAAATACATATCAAATAATATATCGTCTAAGATAAAACATGAAACAACAATCCATATATTAGAAACTCAAATTTAAATCGTGACACTACATATACATTAAAAGTCGGGCTTCGATTTCTAATATAACTAAAAAACTTATGTATTATCCGAAATTTATATACTAAAATTGTAGTATTTTATTTAAGCTGTACTCTATAAAAACCAAAATATCAAATTCAAAAATACGTCCAAATATCAATAGACTGTATTATATTACATAAATCAAGCTACATACTACGACCCCTCATTCGGTTTAAGATGCACTTCTCGGGAAGTACATTTAGGAACGGTCCAAAAATTCTGTCTGGACTGAAATTTGTTCATTCTTAAATAAAAATTGGAGGAATCTATTTCTTAGTAAGTTAAAAATCAATTAACATTCAGTCGATCAAGTGATTTGGTATTAGATATCCTTAAACGTTTTATTTAGAGGTCTCAAGTTTGATTCATGTAGGAGATCTGTATGGAGACACTGATATTGGGATGAGTTTATCACTTTGTGTGTCAATAGTATCCCGATCTAAATATAGAGCGGCTTTGTCCGGTCGAACCAGACGATCAAGATCAAAAAAAAAAAAAAAAGTTAAAATTCATCCAATCATATGAATTGTATTTATCTTGAAGATGTAAGTTTTTTAGACAATAAATATAATTTCTAGAAAGTTTTTCATGTGAAATTATATTATGTGAATTGTATTTAATGAAAATTGAAAAATCATATTTAGTTTTTTTGGTGCAAAAAAAATCATATTTAGTTAAAATTCAAATCCTAAAAAATGATGGGAAAGCAAAATCTTATTACCCGCTCCCCTAAATAATTGAAATCTGTATTATAAAGAATTAAAAAACCCAACAATTCTAAATCATAAAAATTTTAATAAATAAAAATTGATTAAACACATATATTTTATATTATTTTATAAGATATTTAAATTAATAGAAATTTATTTATAAACCATACGAGCACAAGTAAGGATATTATGTATATATGTTATAGGCTAATTAAATTTAATCAAATCATTTTCCTTATCCACGTTTTGTTTATGGTCGAACGTTTTTCTTTGTGAAAATATTACGTACAATTACCAATCTACCATTATTTTTTTCTTCCTGAACCTAAATGATTTTTTTTTTGTTAACACTCAATTAACCGTGACTCTGTGAGTACTGAGTAACGAATATAAATCTGCCACGACGACACGGCGTTAATACTTTGCAAAGACTGGGCTCCACCTCTCTTCTCTATAAAACCCAACTAATCACCTTCAACCTGGACCCACCCCCACAGAAACAAACTCCAGAATCACCGACGATATGCAGAACCAGCTCAAACTCATCTTCCTCCTCTCTCTCGCTCTCATCGCCTCCTCCGGCGTCCACGCCGACGCCAACCTCATCAGAAAAGTTTGCCAGACCACATCGAACAGCCGCCTCTGCGTGGCCACGCTCCAATCTGATCGCCGGAGCTCGTCCGCCGACACCACGGGGCTGATCCTGATCATGATCGATGCCGTCAAATCGAAATTCACCGACTCGCTGGCGTTTGTGAATCAGATGACGAAGAAATCGCATCCGCCGGCGCTGGCAAAGTCGCTCAAGGAATGCGCGACTCGGTTCCGATTTGTGCTTAGCAGTGATATCTCCGAGGCGAAATCGGCCGTGCCGAGCAATCCGAAGTTCGGCGAGGACGCGATGAACGACGCCGCCGGATCCGGCACCGATTGCGTGCAAGCGGTTTCCGGTGCCGGAGGAGGCGCGGCGGGATACAATTCGGCGTTGATTGATCGCTCGAAGCTTCTCTATGAGATCTCGCACGTGACCGCTACTATGATCAGGAGTCTTGAGTAGTAAGGTAAATGAACGCCGTCGTTTTAGCTAAACTAAGATATAAATTGGTGAGATTCGGATGCGAAAGTTGCTTAGAATATAAAATACGAAAGAATACTAGCCGTCCACGGTGACGAGATCTACGGCAGGAGAAAATAGGAAAAATAACCTTTATTTATTCATACGCGCGCTCATTGTGTTATTCGCTCGCCTTCAAATGCACTTTATGTTTATATGTTTGCACTTTACGTTTATTTTCTTGCACTTTATTTTTATTCGCTTGTATTTGGTGTTTATTTGTTTGCACTTTATGTTTTTTTGCTTGCACTTATTCTTATATGCTTGCACTTTATGTTTTCCTGCTTGCACTTTTGTTTATCTGGTTGCACATTGTGTATATTCGCATGCACATTTTGTTTGCTTGTATTTTATTCTTATATGCTTGTCAACAATGTTTTTCTTCTTGCACATTGTGTATATTCGAATGTATTTTATATTTATTTGCTTGCACTTTATGTTTATTTGCTTGCACATTATGATAGATTCAAGGGATTAAACAACAGAAAGTGTAAGCCAATAGAAAGAAAGTGCATGAAAATACATAGTAAAGTGCAAAGCAAGTGTAAAAAATATTTAAAATGCAAGCAAGCAAACAGAAAGTACATCAGAATAATGAATAAGTGCAAGCTTTTCAACATAAGTGCAAGTGGTTAAAGAGGAAGTGTAAATTAATAAAAAAAAAATTGCAAGGGAATAAACAACAGAAAAGTGCAAGTCAATAGGTAGAAAGTGCATGGAAATAAAGCGTAAAGTGCAAGCAAGTGAACAGAAAGTGCAAGCAAATATGAGATTAAAAAATATTTAAAATGCAAGCAAGTGAACAGAAAGTGCATCAGAATAGAACGAAAGTGCAAGCAAGTCAACAGAAAATGCAAGACAATGTAGAAGAAAGTGCAAGCCAATAAAAGAAAGTGCTAGCGGATAGAGCAAAAGTGCAAACGAATAGAACGAAAGTGCAAGCTGTTAAACAGAAGTGCAAGTGGTTAAATAGAAAGTGCAAATGAAAAAAAAAGTGCAAGCAAATAAACACAAAGTGCAAGCAAGTGCATGGAAATACGGAGTAAAGTGCATGAAAATACGGAGTAAAATGCAAGCAAGTGAACAGAAAGTGCAAGCAAATATGAGATTAAAAAATATTTCAAATGCAAGCAAACGAACAAGAAGTGCATCAAAATAATGAATAAGTGCAAGCGAATAGAACGAAAGTGCAAGCTGTTAAACAGAAGTGCAAATGGTTAAAGAGAAAGTGCAAATAAATAAATAAAAAGTGCAAGTGGTTAATCGATTATAAAAAACGAAATCGAAAATAGTAATGGAATCGAAAATACAAGGCCGCATCGAAAAGCTGGAGCGAAAAAAAAAAAAAAAAAAGCGCGTCCATATGAAACAATACAAAAAAACTGAAATAAATCAAACGGCTAAAAAACTTTCGTATTTTATACGTTAAGCCGTTTTCGCACCTGACACTTATCCTAATTAAAATAGCCTTCCTAATAAGTCATCTAGAGAGAAAAAACAAGCTTCTAGCAATAGAGGGGAGGTTCATAAAAAACATGTACAAATAAGTAGATATAAATTGTAAGGGATCAAAATCATGTTATAAGCAGATGTTGCTGATCATAATCGATCAGATTGCCAATCCAGTTATTTAGGTGTACTGATCGATCATATACGTTAATACGTAACGTAATTTGCATAATATTAAAATAACAAAGTGTAATTGAAACTAAACTATACCAAACATGTTTCAAACTTCACAACCCATCTCTTTGAAAGGGAATTAATTAATATTGACAAGTTAATGCTTTAATTCAAGCTTTTATATATTGTTTGTTAATTTTATACTCCCATTTTGAAAAAGTTGTCATTTTAGCCCATAATTTTTATATAGAAATGATTATCATTTTAAGTATTTAGGTAATAATTTATTAATGAGTTACGAGGTTTGACATCGAAAATTGCATTTTTTTGTTTTTTTATATAAATTTTTTATGTTTATTGGTTAAAATTGAGATGAATTATTAAATACTTGTAATTTTTAAAAAAAATCTATGAGAATATAAGATAATCATTGTATTTCTTAATAAGTGTGTCAAACTCTAGAATGACAATTTTTTTCATACGGAGAGAGTATATTGGAGCTGGCTCATAAGTCCACATAATTAGTGAGTACCTAACAGAAGTACATACTATATTACAAAATGAGGTGAATAAAAACCTCAAATTATTGATTACCATACCTATCATTTGTTGGCTTGGCAAAAAGCAGCAAAAAGGATGAGATAAGAAAGGAATATGGGAAGGAAGATAAGGTTGATCGAGAAAAAAAAGCATCTAAAAAGAGAAGATTACACATTGATTTTTCAAATTTGTCATGGCTTTTATGACAAAAAAAATTGTAATGGCTTTTCTTATAATAAAGGGAGTAAACCTTTTGACTCTATGTTATACCATTGATTATACTAGTTTTTTGGTGAATATTATACTAGGCTTTATTAGGCCCTATTAAAATCCGACCAGTTTAATTTTTTTAGGATTGAGATCAGATCGAAAATAAATGGTTCAAGAAAGATTTGAGCGACGGACTTGAATTCGGCCTGAATCTGAACTCGACGAACCCGAACTCGAACCTAGCCCACCCTAACGGACCCATTATCTTATTAAATATTTATGTAATATTAATTACTTTATTATCAGTTATTTTATTTAGTCAATGCAATTATTTAAAAAAAAAAGCGGATACTTTTGATCCATTGGGTTATCCCAAACCCACACCATAAATGTTATGCTCCGATCATATCCATTCGAAAATTTTAACAACCAGATCGACACGAACCCGATTTAAACCGATCTCGACTCTCCCGACCTAATTGACAGGTATAGTTTTCGTACACTGGTGACAAAATTTGATATGTGCAATTGAGTCTGCTAAAGTATGGGCCGCAGTTCATTTAACATGCCCGATAGGTCAATTATAAAACCAACAACGAGGCCCAATATTTAACATTTTAAGCCGAAAACACTTTTCCTTAAAAACACTTTTCCATAACACACTTTTTTTTTGTATAAACATGATAGAAACGAATTTGAATGTTATACTAGTACGCAAAGGAAGAGCAAAAACAAGCTCTTAATTATTTGTTTCTATTGATATATATATGTGTGTGTTCAATGAGGATAATTTTACTTGATGTTTTTGTTGTGTTGAGCATTTTGGGCTATAAGTTGTGATTTTGAACTTTGGTTATTTTAAGTGCACCATAGTTCATGAAGCAAATTGGATCATATTATTATCGGTTTTTCTAGTGTGTGTCCATGGACACACTCTAACAAGTTAAAGTAGAAAACTATCTATAAAATATTTTCTCTAATAGAGAATGAATAAACCCTTAAGAAAAAATATTAAATTAGTGACTAAAAAAATTATTGCTAAAAATGGACTTATTAGAATATGTCCATGGATATACACTAGAAAAAACATATTATTATAATCACTACTTTTCAGAGATATTTTATACACAATAGCCAGCTACTCCATAGTGGATGTGGGGGTGCACTGGCATTTGCGAAAGCAGAAATCACATAAAGTTGATTGTGAATATAGGGAGATATTAAGGGACCGTTCGATAGTAAAATTGAGTGGAAGTGAAAGAAAATGAAAATAGGAGTTGAAGTGAAAGTATGAGTTGAAGTACCAAATAATGTGTTTGGTAAACAAAGTTTATGAAAGTTGAAGTTATTAAAAGTGAGATGTAAAATGATGAAAATGGGTATGGATATAATTTTGTAATTAGATTATATGTTGAGTTGTTTTGTGTTATTATTTAATTTTTGTAACTTCAATTTTATACATCAAATTTTATTTAAAAATATTGTCTGATGTATTAAAATGAACAATGTATATTTAAAATATTTTTAAAATTATGAACACAAAAAATTGATGTATTAAATTTAATAACTTTATATATTTTTTCTAATAAACTCAATATTTATATTAGACATATGTATAATTTTATAAAAAATTATAAATGTAACACATTCATATACTTATATATATAAAGTCTTGTAAATACCCTTAATATAGCTAATAAAAAATGAGGGGCAAAAGATGGAATTACTTTCACTTCATCTTCCATATCCTTCTTGCAAACGACGAGCCGAACACGCCACTGTTGCGGTGAGTAAGATGAAGTTTATACTGCCTTATATACTTCCAGCCGAACATGCCCTAAATTCATTATGCTCATCGTTATAATCATTTCATTTGCTGGTAGAACATAAATAGTTTCCCTTTTTTGCAAGAATAACAATTAATTATGTATATGCACACAAAAGCTTGAATTGTGGCATATATAAGTAATTGTAAAGTTCAAGAAGTTTGATTTTTAGCGAGCTCATAGTTTATAGTAGTGCTATATATTGTTTGATAAAATAGGTTTTAAATATGATAAGATTATTTCGATGGAACTAGTATATTGAAAAAAGCTATTATTAAGTTTTTACTCTAATAAGAAAAGAGAAATGAAACAAGTTCATACAATATTTTTTTGTCAGAGGACAGAACCTGAGAACGACCATTTTCATGAATATGTGGGATAAATTTTGATCATGGGAAAAATGACACGACCGTATTATATATAAAATTGTATATTTTATTATGTATTTATAAATTTATAATGTGTGTTCATCAATTTATTAAAAATGCGTGTTGATAAATTTGTAATATGCTTGCATAATTATTGTTCTATATATATGTGCATGCATTAATTGAAATACATGTGCTCATTAATTTAGTAACACTTTGTCTAATGTGTGTTCATGGACATATATTAAGAGGCAAATTTGGAAAAAAATTCAAAATATTTTTTAAAGTAGAAGGGATAAGCTCCTAGAAAAAAGTTAAATTAGTGGCTAAAAAAAAATATTACTAAATATGGGGTTTTTATTGTGTATCCATGAGCACACATTAGACAATTTCATTTAGTAATATGTGTTTATAAATGTTGTATTATGGGTCCAGAGGAACGCTCCGGTAAAACGAGAATTGTGGTAAAACGGATGTATTAATCTGGGACGTTGGATGGAGGGTGATGGATGGATGAATGAATGAGTCATATAGTGGATATGGTATGTGTGAAACTACCAGATCTTCTCAAATAAAGTAGTTAATATATATTTTAATTAAAATAAGATAATTAATGATATTGTTAGAGGAGAGAGAAAATCATATCTTTCTTCCAAAACCGCTCCATTCCGCTGATACATTTTCTTCTTGTTCAACGATTTTTCAGCGTTCATGAATATCGATCACGTCTTTATGAATATCGTTCATGCGTTTATGAATATCGATGGACGTGAATATCTTCACTTAAAACATGAATATCACCACTTGATTTTTTTCAGCTTTTGCAAATTCGTAGATTTATAAATTTGTTCTTGTAGCTTTTATCATTGTTTCTTGAATATCGTTCATGTTTGTATGAATGTTTTTGTTTAGTATGTGGATATCACCAATTAAAGACATGAATACCACAACTTAAAATATGAATATCACCACTTATTAATATATGAATAACATAATCAATTACACGAATATCATAATCAGTTACATGAATATCACACTCAAGTACATGAATAACATAACTTAATTCATGAATATCGATCACTACCAATTACATTAATATTACCACCCAATTACATGAATATTAACACATATTACACGAACATCACCCCCGATATCGTGAATATTACATGAATATCACCATTCAATTCATGAATATCGATCACTACCCAATTATTAATATTACCACCCAATCACATGAATATCAACACATATTACACGAATATCACCCCCGATATCATGAATATTACATGAATATCACCAATCAATTTATGAATATTGATCACTACCCAATTACATTAATATTACCGCCTAATTACATGAATATCAACAAATAACACACGAATATCACCCCCGATTACGTGAATAATACATGAATATCATAACTCAATTCATGAATATCGATCACTATCCAATTACTTTATATATTACTACTCAATTACATGAATATCAACACATATTGCATGAATATCACCCCCGGTTGAATCTTTGATTCTTGGTGGTTACTTTTTGTTTCTAGAGACATTTTCTCTCTATTCAACGACCATCGAACCATCCACGAACCCTAAAATCAAAACAACATTGACGTCAAAATCAAAAACAACATCAACATTAATCAATGAAATCGAACAAATAAAAACACAAGTTTTTTGTGACTACAAAACTAAATTTCAATGAGACAAGCCTTAAAATCAAAGTCTTTGCGAATTTGGTAAAGTTGAAGACAATAACCCTAAATATCAAACAAATAAATTGAAGGGAGAGATGAACTAATAAACAAGGATTGAAGAGGAAATCATCAAGATCCAAGACAGAGGAAACCACCGAGGCGGAGTCGCGGGGGCGGAGTCGCGGAGCCGGAGGCGAAGTTGCGGATCTGGAGGCAAAGGCGGAGTCGCGGATCCGGAGGCAGAGGCGGAGTCGCAGAGCCGGAGTCGAAGGCGAAGTCGCGGATCCGGAGGCAGAGGCGGAGTCGCGGATCCGGAGGCGGAGTCGCAGAGGCGGAGGCGCAGAGCTTCAATGGAGGTTTAGAGAGATTTGGCAGAGACGGTTTTGGAGCAGTATTTTGGGAGAGAATGGAAATAACCGTATATGTGAGATTTGAGAGATTTTAGATGGAAATAAAATCCTATGAAATCAGAATTTGGTATAATATAGTGCACCAAATTCCATTTCTCAAATTTGCACTCATTAGGATTAAATTTGAGCCATTAATTATTTCCTCATCCGACGCTCATAATTAGTACCTTCGTTTTACCGTAAGAGCTCGTTTCACCAGAACCTAATTCTATGGGTCCATTTGATTTAGTGTTATTCGTACATTAAGGGTGTGGAAGTGAGTGAAAGTAGAAGCAAATTCCATACAAAAATTTGGAGTGGAAGCACTTCCACTTACTTTCATCTATAATAGCAAAACGTAGCCTATGTATTCATCGTTTTTTCATAAACTTTATACTACGTATTCATGAGAACGAGTGTTCTCACGTTTCGCAAATAAGGTTCGTTTTCACTCAAACTACACCTGTTCTCACACGAACTACATCCATTTTGTATTTATATATCAAATATATTTTAGCTTATAAATTTAAGCCAATATATAATACTTCATCGCTACTTAATATTATCAACTCTCTTCTTTTCGACGTGGGATACACATTTACACTTTTTCAAAGCTGCTTTGGCGTTTGATCAAGATAGATGAAATTGGACGGTAGCCATACATTTACTAGGACCTAAACCAAAATTTCGAATGGTAGTTGTAAATTTGTCATATAAACACTTTATAATGTATATTCAAAAAATATTCTAGGCCACAGTCAGTAACTTCTAAGTAACTTTAATTCGTATTCAAAATAATTAAAGTAACTTCTAATTCATATAAAAACGAATACATTTTGTTTTCTACTAATATTTTAAAAATGTAAGACCACCTACTCTAAGTCTGAATGTTCACCTCTTTATTGTCAATCTTACTAAAACAGTTTTTCTAACTAAGTAAATATGTTAAGAATCTTATTTTAAATATATTTTATTAAATTTATTTAAAAATTTTAAATTATTTTAATAGATTTACAATTAACATTTTTTGTGGATCGAAGAGTTAAGATTGTACGATTGTTAATCATCTGATTTATTGTCTTGAATGCAAACTTTGGAGCCCACTAAGTTAGAAAATGGACGATCACAAATATCTGCAAATAATAAAAAGAACATATACGTACCAGTTATCAATCTAGAGATTACTCCATACTTATTCCACGTGTTGATTTCTTTCATTTTCTAAAATTGTCTTCAAACTAGTCTTGATTAATTTCTTTTTGGGCTAAACCCATATCCTTAATTAAGAGGGGGTACTTCTGAGGAAAATAATTGGAGAATTTTGAGGGGAGCAAATCCTTTCAAAAATGATGGAATTTAGGTGGATTTGTGACATAAGTTTCTTTATTTGAAGAAGAAGTTAAAATAAAGCAAAAAATAAATGGTGAATTTTTAATTTCTTCGCCAAACAAGGGGTATGAATACGAGTTCTCATTTTTCATAAACTCTCGTTTTCTTTTTCTCTCACCAAACAATGTTTAATTAAAATTTCATATTTTCTTTTTTCTTATATATTTTCATGTCCTTTCCCTTTCATTAAAAAAGTACGGTATCAAATAAGGGTAAAAACTTTTTTTTTATATATATAACATGGTTTTTTTTAGTCTGTGCCAATAAGCACACTCTAATAAGTCTATTTTTAGCAATAATTTTTTTTATCACTAGTTTAATATTTTTCTTAAGGGTTTATCCATTCTCTATTAGAGAATATTTTATAGATAATTTTCTACTTTAACTTGTTAGAGTGTGTCTATGGGCACACACTAAAAAAACCGATATAACATTAGACTTCCTTTCAAGTAAAGGGCAAACCTAGATCATCACAACATATGATTTTTACAAATTGGTGCCATAAAAGTTGACGTCTCCAGTTGATGTGGAAGAACTCTTGTATAGTCGAATATATATCTAAAGGTGAATTGCTAGTGGTGTTGAGTAGCCAAATGATACTCCTAATTGTGTTGTTGTATTCATCGTTTTTTTCATAAACTTTATAGTACGTATTCATGAGAACGAGTGTTCTCACGTTTCACAAATAAAGGTTCGTTTTCACTCAAACTACACCTGTTCTCACACGAACTACATCCATTTTGTATTTATATATCAAATATATTTTAGCTTATAAATTTAAGCCAATATATAATACTTCATCGCTACTTAATATTATTAACTCTCTTCTTTTTGACGTGGGATATACATTTATATTTTTTCAAAGCTGCTTTGGCATTTGATCAAGATAGATGAAATTGGACGGTAGCCATACATTTACTAGGACCTAAACCAAGTTTTCGAATGGTAGTTGTAAATTTGTCATATAAACACTTTATAATGCATATTCAAAAAAATATTCTAATCATTCATATAAAATTTGGCCAAGTGAGTAACTTCTAAATAACTTTAATTCGTATTCAAAATAATTAAAGTAACTTCTAATTCATATAAAAACAAAGACATTTTATTTTCTACTAATATTTTAAAAATGTAAGATCACCTACTCCAAGTCTGAATGTTCACCTCTTTATTGTAAATCTTACTAAAACAGTTTTTTCTAACTAGGTAAATATGTTAAGAATCTTATTTTAAATATATTTTATTAAATTTATTTAAAAATTTTAGATTATTTTAACAGATTTACAATTAACATTTTTTGTGGATCGAAGAGTTAAGATTGTACGATTGTTAATCATCTGATTTATTGTCTTGAATGCAAACTTTGGAGCCCACTAAGTTAGAAAATGGACGATCAAAAATATCTGCAAATAATAAAAAGAACATATACGTACCAGTTATCAATCGTAAATCTTAAATCTTAAATTGATAAATTCAGATAATTATCTTAAAAACCGATTTTTTCCTAAGCTTAAAAAATCGTTATTTATAAATCATCTTGTTAACACACTCAAACGTTGTCATATTTTTTAGGGAAACTTTGTCATCTATAAGTAAACTGAACATATAGTTATAGAATAATGATCTAGAACATGATTAACAACATATGCAAGATGTATTGCTCTATACAGACTATATGATAAGTCTCTTAATTTAAACTGTACATATTTGTACCCACTTATCTGGAGGTTAAAGTGAACTAATCACAAGTATGACAAGTATGTCATGTGAGGGAGAGTTTTGTCCAAAATGGCATTCTATGATCACCCTGACCACGTGCATTCCTCAATGACATTATTCAAGAGTAAGTATATTTTTTGGACATACTGCTAGAACATTGTAGGACTGAAGATTAAATTGTCGATATATTCACCAAAGCATTAAATCGAAAACCTTATGAGTCCTTCAGGTTACTTCTAGGAATGATTTCCATAAACTAATAGTTTCAGTTGCTTTTACTAGTTCCCTTGCTTTGACTAGATTTGATCTTTTCTATGATTTCATTGACAATACTATTGATATTTGATCTTGTGTTGCTCTCACATGTCCTGTAATATTTGTTCTAAAGCATGTTCTTAACACTCTTGCATGATCACATGATTTTATGATATGATTCGATCGTGATTACATTTCTTTGTTGGCCTCATAGTAGTCAATTTGATCACATCTATCCATCATCATAAGCTGAAATGATAATTGACTACAAACCGTCCTAAGCCTGGCTGTATTGTATAATTCCTTATGATCCATCTTTAGTCCACAACTAGGAATTATCTTTGTGGTGTCAAAAATACCAACCTGTTTTTATTGATATGGGTATGTACTTTTTCTTGAGTGTTGCTTGGTTCCCTACATAAAATATACCCATATCTATCCGGTTCCGTGTCAAATATTTAGGAAAGGAATTGGGAATTGCTCTTCAACGGCCAGAATTCAAATTCTGCTCTGTCTGCAACCGTTTCCCGAGGACAGTAATTGCGGTTGTAGCCGTTTGATTCCCTGCAAATTCTGAGTAATTTTGGATCCGATTGATGCGATAGTTCTGAAGGAAATTTATATGGAGCGTTATGAGTTCCCTTAAATGCTGAAGATATTGTGGCCGTTTGAAGGAAAATTTGGGTTCCCTTATTTGAAGTGATTCGGCAACGACTATTTTTGGATAGAATTTTGCCGAGAGATTATAAAAGGCATCAAGTACAACCCTAAAGCGGCACCGATTTCATATTTTATTTGCCTCTCACAAACATCTGTCGTTCTCTCAAAATCTCCAAGCTCTCAACTTTCCACTTGATCTCATGGATTTTGCTCTCAAGAACCTTCCCACCGATGAACTTGCCATGTTGGAGGCCTACAGAAAACAAAAGGCTACCACCTCCTCCTCTATGGCGCCCTCTCCGGCGAAGGCCTCTTCTCTGGCGCCAACGGCGGTGGAGGAACCCAAAAAATTTGTTCCGCCACAAGTCCTAGAGGAGCAGCCCTCCCAGTCCGCCTCATCGGAACACACCCCATCGAAGCACAACTCCCCCACACCGACTAAGGAGGGTTCCCACCACTCCTCTCCTTCCCAGGAGGTTGCACCAATCAACGTGGAACTGCTCCCCACACCGACGGCGTCTCTCAAACAGCCCGACGACTCTCAGTCGGTGGCCGGTCGTGTCAAACGCCGCGCCGCCAAAAGGGGGTCACGGTATTCCGTCTCTACAACTGGAGGATGCTCCCAAGGCTAAGAAAGCAAAGACAGCCAAGCCTAACAAAGGGAAGAAGCCCCAGTCAAAGCCTGCATCGTCCCCATCCTCAGTTCCCTTCGCGGTGGCACCAGCTTTAACCTTGCGTCACATCCTGAAACCTCTGATCATTGGCCAAGAATTCTAGAGTTCCGCTGATGATGATCTTATCTCCTCTGCCTACTCTATGCTCCAACTCCAAGGGTGGGACAAGCTGATTGTGGAGCCTTTCGCGGTCAATGAAGATTGCGTCCGCCTCTTCTATCAGAACATGGAGTTTGTCCCAACCCAGGACGACAAGCCTGCAATTGATGTTATTCTCACCTGGGGAGGTAATTTAATCCCGCTCTCGGCTGATGTTGTTGGTTCTGTCTTGGAGGTCTCCACCGGTGAAGGTTTCGGTGTGATTGTGGAACTGGCCCTCCAAGCGAAAGTAGGCCATTCTGAAGATTGTGTTCGATGGTTCCCCTCCTTCTAAGGGCCCTTGCACACAAAATTTATGCGTCTCGACAAGAAGATCCTCCACACCTTCATCATCAAAAACATCGTCCCTCGCCAAGAGAAGAGAGACACTGTGTTGGTCAGCGATGTTGTGCTGATGGAAAAACTAATTCTAGGAGTTCCCATTGATCTCCCCCGCACCACCCTTGGCCATATGCAATACTGTAAGGGCCATTCTACTCACGCTCTTCCCTATCCCCATGTGGTGAAGAAACTCATGTGTCGCCTTGGGCTTTATCCATCTGGAGTTGAGGAAAATCAGTTTTCTCGATTCCTAACTATGACCACAGTTAGGCGACTTCTGCATAAGGCTCATGTGGATGAGGAATCTGACGAGGATAAAGACAAGGAGGAAACCCAGCCAGGCCCATCTGAACCCCGTTTGGTCCCTGATACTCATGTGCTTCTGTAGAGCTTGGGACGTATTGAGCATGCCTTGGTTGATGGATTCAACAATGTGGCGTCTACTGTTGAGAAGGGTAGCAACTTCACCAATGAGATGGTGGTGGAGTTATGGAAGACTTATGCTGCCCTTGTGAAGGAAATTGCCAAGATGGTTGACAGGAAAGTTGCCGAGGAGACAACAAAGCCACTGGAGTAGTTGTGGCGAAATTGCTCAGTTTCCTACTCAGTAGACATGGAACCTTAGTTTCCTAGGATCCCACTTCCATATCTTAATCCTCTTTTGTGTGTCTCTGAGTGATTTATTTTGTTCTATGTTGTCTATGTTCCTTTTATATTTAATGAAATTTATGTGTTCCTTGCGCTGTTAAGATATGCTTCCAACTTTTATTATGGTGCCATTTCTCTAGAGTTCAACATTAGTCTTTATATCACTCTAAGTTCTATATGCTTCTCATTTAACTGCTTCTTTTCGATGATGTCCAAAGGGGGAATGAACTCTGTAATGTGGAACTAATAGGATGAAAGGAACTCTGAACTAGTTGTTCCCTTAAGGGGGAATTAAGGAACTAGGTTATTTGTTAAGGGGGAATATGCAATTCACTAATGATTATTCTACATCTAGCTTTGATTGTTTACCTCATATTTCATTCATGCCTATTTTAGATATGTCAGGTTCTACTTGTTTGTCATCATCAAAAAGGGGAAAATTGTTAGGAAGTGAACTTTTGGGAACTTCAGTTCCCTACCAAGTTTCCTTCCTCAGTTTTCCTAGTTTTGACGATGACAAACACTTTTGCTATTAATATTTCCATATGTGTTGATAAACAGAGAACTTAGGAATCAGAAATACAAGACAGAGACCAAGACGTCGGAATTGAGAACTGGCATAGGAACTGAAGAACATTGACGTTGCGATAGCTTGAAACAAGATATGAAGAGCGGCGGCGATCTGTTTAGGGTAGATCTTTACTTAGAGAGAGGAGATAAATATTATCCTGTTTCCATATATTTAGGAGATTCTATGTATATCTTTTATGGAAACAAAATGTGTAAAAACCGTGGAAGATAATATTTGGTAACAAATGTTATCTTTTCGATTTCTTTTTGAATATTTTATTTGTGCAAATCAACCAGCTGTATATACTGATTCTATACAGTTGAGTTGCATAAATAGAGTAGTCAAAACTCTATCACACTCACGCATTCACTCATTGCTTACGGAGAAGAAACAGAGCTTGTTCTTGTGAGAAGAACTGTGTAAGTCACTTGCTTGTTGTGTGCTTGATTAGGTCGAACTAGATAGATAGTCTTAAGTGTGTCTTAAGTCTTTAATCTGTGTGTTCTATCCTAGTTGATTGTAATCGAAGCATTAATAAAGAAGTAGACTTTCAAATCCTCTTGAAAGAGAGGTAGTTGGTTTTATCTTGGATAACTAGTTGATTATCAAAGGTTTTCACTCTAAGGAACTAGTCTTGATTATGTGTTATTACATATTCCGCTGCTAAGGAACTGAACTCTCAGTTTCCTTTGATTTCTAACACGTACGATCCTACATATACCTATGGCATTTTGGCGCGTACCCAAACTTGTTAGATTTAACATGAGACGTTAAGTTGATTTCCTATTAAAAATAAATAAGACAAAAAAAATAAAGATTGGAGAAGGGAGCACTTGCTCTAATTCGTGGAAATAATTTAAATAAATAGAAAAAAATTATTAGAGTCAATCAGAATTAATGGATCATCAAGAGAATTTGAAAAGTTAACTAGAAAATCTATACTGAGACTAAATATATTTCATTAAAAAATTTGGAATATCTAATGGTATGATCCGAGGGGTGAAGGTAGTACGGGGAGGTCATATCGAGAGCACCCTGTGTCTTGCCGGAATCAGTAGTATGTTCGGTTGTAATTGATCAGAATGAAGCAGATCAAAACATAAAGAAAAAAATGTGGTATCGATGCCGACGGAGGAAAAACGCAAGGGTATGGATCGTGTTTAAGCTTTTGGCTCTGATACCACGTACAACTAAGCAAGACAAGTAATTGGGAATTTCTTTGAGGGAGTTCATTGAAACGTTCGGTTAATATACAAGAGAAAAGATACTATCATATTATTCATATCTATAAAATAATCTAATAAAGGAAAATATAAGTTTGCTAACTAAAGAGATATACACAATATTCACAAAATAATATCTCCAAAAGATAATTTTATTGAAAATTGAAATAGAGGTATTTGGTGGTTTTGTCATTATAACTATTGTAAAAAAAGAGTCTTTTATCCTCCGTGTTATTAAGATGGGCAAGGCGCGGAATACAAATTAACATATTCCTAACTTATATATAAGAAAAAGATATACAACACTGATTATATTTATATGTGTGAGACTCACTCGAATATATAACATGGTTTTTTCTAGTGTGTGTGTTGGATCGTTAGAGTTACGTCTGAGGGAACAAAGGTTTTGTTCCCACAGAAGGCACAGCGGAACAATATAGCAGGAAAGATAACGAACGAACTCACGATATATAGTGGAAACCCTAATTGGCAAAACTAGTTTCTCAAGGAAAAATCACTACCTTCAAGCTTCCGCTTGAGAGGATTTTGAAGTGTCTACTTGTCTTATTGATTTCTTGTTCGATTACACTTGTATCCTGGACTTCAACCTCTAGACTTCCCACCTAGATTTGAAACCTCTTCTACAACGATGAATCGAACTCAACCCTCAAAGACTCACAAACACTTCACTCTATTTTTCTTTTCTTTTCGTTTGATGCCCCGAGTTCGTACATAGAAATGAATCCCACACTCCTATAAATACAACTCGTCTAAACCCTAATCGTAACAAGATAAGATTTCTCCAAATAAGGTAACAAGAAGATATGATTTGATTGAAGAAATAATATTTCAACCGTCTATATTAATTAAAGAAAAGATTCCTTAAATTAATATAACCGGATAAGATATAATCCCATCTCTCCAATTATCTTATCTTAGGAAAGATTTCCTAAGATAAAACAATCGGGCTTCTCTCTCTCCATATCTTCTCGATCGGCTTTAATCCTTGCAGCCGAAGTCTTTCATCATTTATCGCGTGTGCTTCTTGATTTGTTTCCATAATTCAGCACGCTGGATTTCTTCCTTCCATTCACAGCTTTGATCTTGTTCGTCATTGTTGTTCCTTGAGAGGTAACAAAGCACATGAACAGAGCTTTGTTCCCTCTGCGATCCTTTGCTGCAATGGTTCCCTGAGATAACTGTCTTTGTTCCTGAAACACTTAGTACCCAGATTAGTTGAATGTTTGTTACCATCAAAACCTAAGGAATTCAACAGTGTGTCAATGAGCACACTCTAATAAGTCCATTTTAAGTAATATTTTTTTAGCCACTAGTTTAATATTTTTCTTAAGGGTTTATCCATTCTCTATTAGAGAATATTTTATAGATACTTTCCTATTTTAACTTATTAGAGTGTGCCTATGGACACACACTAGAAAAACCGATATAACATTAGACTTTCTTTCAAGTAAAGGGCAAACCTAGATCATCACAACAGATGATTTTTACAAATTTGTGCCATAAAGGTTGACGTCTACGGTTGATGTTGAAGAACTCTTGTATAGTCGAATATATATCTAAAGGTGAATTGCTAGTGGTGTTGAGCAGCCAGATGATACTCCTAACTGTGTTGTTGTATTCATCGTTTTTTTCATAAACTTTATACTACGTATTCATGAGAACGAGTGTTCTCAAGTTTCACAAATAGAGGTTCATTTTCACTCAAACTACACCTGTTCTCACACGAACTACATCCATTTTGTATTTATATATCAAATATATTTTAGCTTATAAATTTAAGCCAATATATAATACTCCATCGCTACTTAATATTATCAACTCTCTTCTTTTCGATGTGGGATAGACATTTACACTTTTTCAAAGCTGCTTTGACGTTTGATCAAGATAGATGAAATTAGACGGTAGCCATACATTTACTATGACCTAAACCAAGATTTCGAATGGTAGTTGTAAATTTGTCATATAAACACTTTATAATGCATATTCAAAAAATATTCTAATCATTCATATAAAATTTGGCCACATTGAGTAACTTCTAAGTAACTTTAATTAGTATTCAAAATAATTAAAGTAACTTCTAATTCATATAAAAACGACGACATTTTATTTTCGATCTACTAATATTTTAAAAATGTAAGATCACCTACTCCAAGTCTGAATTTTCACCTCTTTATTGTCAATCTTACTAAAACAGTTTTTCTAACTAGGTAAATATGTTAAGAATCTTATTTTAAATATATTTTATTAAATTTATTTAAAAATTTTAAATTATTTTAAAAGATTTACAATTAACATTTTTTGTGGATCGAAGAGTTAAGATTGTACGATTGTTAATCATCTGATTTATTGTCTTGAATGCAAACTTTGGAGCCCACTAAGTTAGAAAATGGACGATCACAAATATCTGCAAATAATAAAAAGAACATATACGTACCAGTTATCAATCGTAAATCTTAAATTGATAAATTCAGATAATTATCCTAAAAACCGATTTTTTCCTAAGCTTAAAAAATCGTTATTTATAAATCATCTTTTTAACACACTCAAACGTTGTCATATTTTTTTAGGGAAACTTTGTCATCTATAAGTAAACTGAACATATAGTTATAGAATAATGATCTAGAACATGATTAACGACATATGCAAGATGTATTGCTCTATACAGACTATATGATAAGTCTCTTAATTTAAACTGTACATATTTGTACCCACTTATCTGGAGGTTAAAGTGAACTAATCAAAAGAATGACAAGTACGCATGGAGGAAGGATCAAATGAGCATAGGTGTTAAGGTAAGCATTGAGCATCTATTATAGCTGTCCACGTGTCACCCTTTAATGGTTGGCATTGTTGCATCATTAACAACACGGAGGGGCATTTTCGTCATTCGATCCTCATTTGTTTTGTTATCCCCTCGTTTGTCTCTATGCGGCACCGACCGGCGAGAGAGAAGAATTCGCTCCCTCTCTTTCTTCGCTTCGCCAACCCTCCGCCATTGCTGCCGCCGAGTCCAAGGTATTTGGCTTCTCTCACTTTCAAGTGTCTAATTACATATTCTGGACTCAAATTTTGAGATTTTCGCCAATGGATGTGATATCTAAAATTCTTCCTGAGATTCCTTTTCTCCTCTCCTTTGATCCTCAGGATCCCTACAAGAACTTGTAGTTCACTCTGTACTACTATCTCAAAACCCTTATTTGCAGTACCAGAGCATTTTACCACACTTTGCTCAAGAGGGCATTTACATGAAGCATTTGAGAACTTCAGATTTGAAATATGGTTGTGCCCAAATCTGTTTTCCCATCTCCTCCAGGGATCGATATTCACAAAATCAATCTCTCTGGGCAAACAACTTCACTGTTTGATCAGTACATCTGTGATGTGACCTTGTCCGATGGAAAGACCACGATTCGCTGTCAATGATCGATTGAATGCGTAGTAGGGCGAACAACTCTTCGGATTGGAGATGACGATGATGATCTGCGGACTGAGGGTGTTCGGAGAGGATGCGGAATGGTGGCGGAAGGTGGTTGGTGATGGTGAAGAGGAGGCGGAGTTGTGGTGGTGCGTGCGGCGGACGTAGGGAGGAAGGAAGACCTGCGGTATTAGGGTTTGTGGGGCGACAAGAACTAGTGTTAGTTCTTGTTGCGGGATTGCGGATAGTAACTGGATAGTTGGAACCGAATTAACGCGTCAGGATAGTTCGACTAGAAACGCGTTAATTTTGTGACGTCAGGGCCCGGGTTTGCAGGAGATTACTCGACTGGAAAACAAGCTCTATTTCGACGTAATTGAAAATGAAGACAAAAGAGAATATTTATACTAGAGAGTTGACCTAATGGGCCAGACTCTCTAGTTACTAATTCTGGCGGCCCATTTAACATAAATGGCAACCACCCAGAAATAGCAGCTACTAAAACTAGAAATATTGTTTATAGAAATGTCCAGAAATAGTAAATCTCTTTAATCGATCTTAGAATGGATGTAGCTGTAGAGGAGTCTCAAGGCGGATGTCTCATGGCGACTTCCTCCTTTGTAGCTGACATGGAGGGCAGGGTCACATCACCCTCCCCCACTTGGTTGTGAAGCGTCCTCGCTTCACGCTCACCAGGCTCGGGTTCAACATATGGTGCCAAGTCAGCGACATTGAACGTCGGATGCACCCCATACGTGTTCGGAAGCTCGAGCTGGTAGGTGTTGTTGCCAATTGCTATTACGACTCTGAAGGGACCATCACCCCGTTGGTCGAGCTTAGACTTGCAGACGGAAGAAAATCGCTCCTTTCGCAAGTGAAGCCAAACCAAGTCGTCCGGGGCGAAGATCAATCGTCGCATGCCCTTGGTCTTCAGGGGTGAGTACTGCAGCGCACGTCGCTCCAGTTGTGTGTGTCCTCATGTACAGCTCCTGAATGTGCACAACCAACTTGCCAAAAGCAATGGTCTCCTTGTCCTGCAGCGGGTATGGTGTCATGTCCAAAGGCGTCAGCGGGTTCCTTGCGTATATGACCTCGAAAGGTGTCAGCTTCGTCGAAAAGTGACGGAACCTGGTAACACATATTGCCGCAGGAGAAGCTCTAGATGCATCACGGTGCGGCAGAGAAGCGTCGGGAATGTAGGCTATATGTTCTGCAATAGCATGCGCTGGTGGCAGACCGGGTGGCAGCTCGTCTGGCAGAATGTCCTCCAAGTCCTGCAAAATAGACAAAATAGCAGGCGGGAGTGCGGGCTCTACCGTAGTAGTGGCGCAAAGGAGAGGAATAAGAAGGAAACAAGAGGACTTGCCGTGAAGTGTCGGTGTGAGGTCCCGGTGATGTGCCAGAAGAACTCTGGGTTCACAGGTGCCCCGCAAGGTAGATGCAGAAGCAGCTGTAGACGCAGAAGATCGCCCAGAAGAGGCAGAAGGCCAAGGCGGAGGCCTAGGAGCGGACTCGGCCGGGTTTGGGCCGAGTTGTGTCCAGGTGCCCTAACTCGGCCCAGAACTCGACCAAGTTTCTGGCCGAGTTTCCCTCAGGTAGCGTAACTCGGTCGGTGACCCGGCCGAGTTGTCCCTCGAGTGTCCCTCAAGTGCTCCAACTCGGTCGGTGACTCGACCGAGTTGTCGTCCGGCGTTTTCTGGGGCGGGTTTCATCGCAGGCGGAGTTCTGGCAGCCTCAATAGCCTTCTGGCATTGTCGCTCTGCCTGTTCCTGTAAAATTTTATGCGGGATCATGGATAAGAGAGTCACGCGCCTCCGTGGTATTTGAACAGGTAAGTGTTCAAATACGCGTCGTGAAGCACGCGACGATCAGTTTGCCACGGACGACCCAAAAGCAGATGGGTTGCGTCCATAGCGGTAACATCACGTAGCACAGTGTCGTTGTAAGGACTAATAGAAAATGAAATAAGACTTTGTCGAGAAACTGTGTTACCTGACCCTTCAGAGATCCACTGGAGGTCATAGGGAGTGGGGTGTGTTGTAGTCGGAAGGTTGAAATGGAGCCCAACCTTCTCATTGATAATGTGGCAGCAAGAACCCCGTCAATGATCACCTTGAGCGGCGCATCCTGAAGTCCGCATCTAGCATGAAACAAGTTCTCCCGTTCGTCAGCAGGGGCTCCCTCCTTGACGCTTAGCATGCATCTAGAGAGCAAGTCAAGGCGATATGCCTGGCCCTCATGGTGGTCGGAAGTGCCGACCGCACATCCCTCATCATCGGCTGTAAAGACGCTTGCAGGGTCAACCTTGACGTCGTCAGCATCTGCCTCGGCAACTGTAGGGTTCTCTTCTCGGATCACTACCTGGGCAGACCGTCGTTGTCGACGTCACTGCGGATCAACAATGTTTTCCCTCTGTGTAGCTATGTGTTCCCGTTGGCCGGGATCCGATGTGGAGGGAAGCATCACAGTTGTACCCTTCGCCTTTTCCAGGGCTAGGGCGCTCAATTCTGCGGCCTGTTGGTGACCTTGATCCGAAGCTAGCGTAGTGACCGGGACCGGTTGCTGGTGAGCTAAGATTTCTTCTAACGTCCGCTTTATTTCTGCTAGTTGCGCATCTTGGGCTTTGCCGGCAGCAAGCAACTCGCGTATCATCTGCTGGCGAGAGTACGCGTCAATCTGACGCTGGAGTTCGGCGAACTGGGCGGCCAATGCTTGGTTGGCAGCATGCATCTCGCGGAGCATTTTCTGTGCGGCAGTCTCTGTGCCAGTCTCTTGGGTGGTATCCTCGCCCGACATGGTACCTGACAGCAAGAAAGGGCAAACCACAGGATCAAAGCGAATAACAACAACAACAGAGAATCAACAAAAAGGCAAGCAGAACCGAACTCAACAAACAATCACTCGGGAAACTACTCTGGCTGGCCGTGTGGGCGGTTACGAGTAGGCTTAAGGCAACTCACACAATAATCAACAAAATCAAGGCAATGCTCAGCAAAGAAAATGTCGAAAGTAGATATGCAAGGATATAAGCACAGAAGTAAGCACGACACAGTCACCCAAGATATGCAACCCAGACAGTGAAAGATATAGGAGACGGTAAATGAATCACTGCGATAACGGGGTTGAAGGTGCCGGAATCAAGACCGGGTTCTCCCTTCGTGCTGCGTAGAGACGCACTTGCCTTATTTTGGCTTCTGTGGTCTCGAATTTTTATTTTTATTATTATTTTATTTTTATTTTTTGTCTGCGAACAGCCCATATTTTTTTTATTTTTTTTTGATTCTGGGGCTGTTGCTACTACAGAAGCAAAAACTTCAGCAAACAAAACACAGAAAAAAAAATCAGCAGCACACGAACAGCACAGATACGCACCAGAAGTTCAGAAAATTCAGCAAACGCACAAGCAAAACTGAATTCTGTGCACAGAAATTCAACAAACGCGGCACAAAAAATAAAAAAAAATACAGTGATTCAAGTGGGAAGAGAAGGAGGTTGCGAATATGTAGATTTGTGGCGCACACAAGGCAAACGAAGTCGCAAACGAACTATCTAAGCCTATATGCAAGCGGATCTACTAGAAACACAATCAAAAACCAAGAAAAAACACCAGAAAATTGCAGAATATTGGTGAGTAGTGGTTCGGCTGTGCAGGAAGAAAAAAATTGTTTTTTTTGTGTTCGTATTTTGGTCTTTTGAGGGGTCAAACGATGTCCGTTTTGGGCGAATTTTATATGCCCGGACTCGTCTTGAGATGCTCTACAGGAATATGTAAGAAAATTGCGGAAATGAAGAAAAAAAAATTGACGAAATCTGGGTAGAACGGTTCGCCGTTTTTTTTTTGATATGCAGGAATGGATTTGCGGAAGAGAAGGAGTGATTTGAATGAAGAGTTGGAACGACTTACGCGATTCGAAGGCTGTGATGCCAGTTGATGTGACCTTGTCCGATGGAAAGACCACGATTCACTGTCAAGGATCGATTGAATGCGTAGTAGGGCGAACAACTCTTCGGATTGTAGATGACGATGATGATCTGCGGACTGAGGGTGTTCGGAGAGGATGCAGAATGGTGGCGGAAGGTGGTTGGTGATGGTGAAGAGGAGGCGGAGTTGTGGTGGTGCGTGCGGCGGACGTAGGGAGGAAGGAAGACATGCGGTATTAGGGTTTGTGGGACGACAAGAACTAGTGTTAGTTCTTGTTGCGGGATTGCGGATAGTAACTGGATAGTTGGAACCGAATTAACGCGCCAGGATAGTTCGACCAAAAACGCGTTAATTTTGTGACGTCAGGGCCCGGGTTTGCAGGAGATTACTCGACTGGAAAACAAGCTCTATTTCGACGTAATTGAAAATGAAGACAAAAGAGAATATTTATACTAGAGAGTTGACCTAATGGGCCAGACTCTCTAGTTACTAATTCTGGCGGCCCATTTAACATAAATGGCAACCACCCAGAAATAGCAGCTACTAAAACTAGAAAGATTGTTTATAGAAATGTCCAGAAATAGTAAATCTTATTACTCGATCTCAGAATGGATGTAGCTGTAGAGGAGTCTCAAGGCGGATGTCTCATGGCGACTTCCTCCTCTGTAGCTGACATGGAGGGCAGGGTCACATCAATCTGGGTGCTATTCAGACAAGTTTCTCAACAATCATATGCTGAACATGTATGTAAAAATGGGCTCCATGGACATCGCCCTGAAGCTGTTTGGTGTAATGCCCAAAAGAAATGTGATGTCGTGTAACATTTTGATCAATGGCTACATCCTAAACGGAGACTTGGAGGGCGCCCGCAAGGTGTTTGACGAAATGCCTGAGCGAAATGTGGCCACTCTGCAAAGTTATAAAGGAGGTCCTGGGCAACAAGGTAGAGAAGGTGATCGTCTCTGACCGTGTTGTGGATTCCCCCTGCTGTCTTGTCACAGGCGAGTACGGGTGGTCTGCCAACATGGAGCGTATCATGAAGGCTCAGGCCCTGAGAGACTTGAACATGGGAGGATACATGTCGAGCAAGAAGACGATGTAGATAAACCCTGAGAACTCCATTATGGAGGAGCTCAGGAAGAGATCCGATGCTGACAAGAACGACAAGTCGGTCAAGGACTTGATTCTCCTCCTATTCGAGACCTCACTTCTGACCTCGGGTTTCAGCCTGGACGAACCCAACACTTTTGGAAACAAGATCCACATGATGTTGAAGCTCGGCCTCATCATTGTTGAGGATGCTGCTGACGACACTGACATGCCCCCGCTCGAGGAAGCTGATGCATGGCAGCAAGATGAAGGGGGTCGACTAAGTGATTTTTGCTTGAAGAGTAACTCTGCTGACTCCACTCTTACTATTATAGTACCTATGCTTTTTAATTTTATTTCTGTCTCTCATTTTGTAACTAGACTAGATGCTCTATTTTGGCCCCTGGTTCAATGGGCGTTGGCGTTATGACTGGCAGACAAACAGTGCTTATTCCAAGTTGCAGTCTTGAATGGCAATGGAGTTTTATTTTGCGTTATCTGCTTCTTCAATCCTTTAAAAATATTTTTGGATGCTTGTTGCATAATGTGTGTTGACTTATCTACTTCTTGTTCAACATTTTCTCATGCTAGACTTTGGAGTTGATGTAGCACAATATTGTGGATTGCAGAGTCTGATGTCTATAATCCTGGTGGGAGAATGATTTTTAAGGTGTTTATTCATAATTGAAAAGCTGGATTTGTTAAATGATGTATACTTGTTGATTTTTTTTTAAAACTGGATTTTTGGTTGCTGAATTTTCTGCTTTCCCAGTGGCTTTGGGTGTCAGTAGTTGTGTAAATGGTTGATTGTGTGCTGAATTTTGGGGGCTTCTTGGGTGTGTTGTGTCTAAGCTTGACGTCCAAGTTCCCTCTACTTTTGGTCAGTCCTTGACAATCAAGAATTTGTGCATGTTATATACAGTTTATTATGTTTTGCTGTGATGTTCTCATGCTTGTTGGGCAAATTTGTTCTCTGACAGAAAAGTATCTTTTTATTTGGATGTACATTATGAGCAGAGCAGTTCTTTGAAGTCTGATTCACGAGCGATCTACAAGCATCTGAAGGAGATTCAGACTGATCTAACGGTGTGGATAGAGCGGAGCATGACCCTAAAAACCGAGCTGCATTGCAGATTCTCGCAGCTCTGCTGCATCCAGAAGCAAATAACAGAGGCGTTGAACGACGTGGCGATGCACGATGAGATGCAGTTTACAAGCTACCAAGCCGCGAAGTTCCAGGGAGAGGTGTTGAATATGCAGCATGAGAATAACAAGGTTGGGGATGAGTTGCAAGCGAGCTTGGATAACGTGACGGGGATCCATATTGAGGTGGACAAGACTGTGAAGAAGCTGAATCAAGAACTGGAGATTTTCAGTAGTGATCGATCGTCGGATGGTGGGCAATCGAGCAGTGATTCATTGGGGAAGAATCAGGTTCTGTTGAGGTCGTTTATTTTCGGAGTCAAGCCCAAGAAGCAGAAGCCTTTCTTCTCTGTGCCCCCGTCGTTGCATAAGATGATAAGAAATACCAACAGCTGAATCTTGCTTTCTCCTACATTGGGAAAATGTCATTGTTAGGTTCAGTTTGGTTATATTTAGATGCGTTAGTGGTGTGGATGTGTAAAGTTAAAGAGCAAAATAGGGAAATGAACAAGCACAGTAGTTTTGCATTCATTGATCATATTAAGCGGGTGATAGACTTAAAGTCGTATGCCTAATCAAAGAAATCCTAAAGTACCTACTAAAGAGTATAGCAAGCAAGTCAGGGTCGATCCCACAGGGAATCAGGTTATCAATTCTTGTGTTTCGTAAACTACCAACTAGGAACTAGTGGGGTTGTTGTATGAGTTTCTTAGTAACCAAGTAAATAAAGCAAGAAAACAAGTAAACAAATTCGCAAGTAAAGGTTGTGAATATGGTGGGGGAAAACGTCACACCTAACAAAGATCCATACAACAAGAGATATGGTTGATCACTGAATTCTATTAGCCTCAAGTTCTTATCTTTCCTATAGCTGTCCTTATCCCGATCTTAGGTAACTATTAGTTCTACCAGCCCTAATAGTACTTATTACTAGGTCAAATCCAAAAACCTTCAAGACTCAACAAAGCAATAGCATTCAACCAAGGATTTAACAAGATACATGCAATAGAAACAACCCGTTACTATAACATGCAATTAACTCTCTCTCACGATGAACACTCGCAACCCGCTCATGTAAATCGTGTTTGCTACTAGATATGCAACCCGAACCCGGAATCACAAGTCCTAGCTATATGGATAATATCAATAAACCTAGGCGATCAGTCTAGATAAATCAATAAGATTCAATAAACATTCAAGCACAAGAGAATTAATCCAACTAGATAGGAAAACGAACAAGAGTAGAAAACTCACAACCAATCAATTGCTGGCTTCAAACTGTCAAGTGCAACAATGGAGGTTTAGTTCTCCATTAGGGTTTGTGAGAGAAAAACGATGAAAGGTGGAAACTAGGGTTAGAGAATAGATTCCCTCTAAAAGAGTCTTAAACTTAACTTAAATACTAAGGAAATAATTCAGAAATAAAGAAAAGAAATAAACAAACTTGGAAACAAAGTTTCAGAAATAAAATAAAACAGAAATAAAACTCGGAAAGAATCTCTTCAGCGCGTCGTCACCGCGGGGTGCGGTGGCGGTGTCTTCTTCAGCTTCTGCGACACTTTAGTAAAAACGTCATAACTTTTGATTCCCAACTCGGATTGCGCTCATATTTTGAGGACTTGCAGTAGACTTCAAGATCTAACTCCTTGAATTGGAATCACTCCATTTGGACATCTGAGTAAAGAGAACGAATAATTTGAATTCAACCCACTGTTCTTCTACTCTTCAATGCACTTCAAACCTCTGTAAATTCCATGATTTCTTCACTTTTAGTCTTCTCTTCCGGATTACAGAATTACCATCAAATCATATCCAAACATCATCTAAATCATGCTAATAACCACTAGATATGCCATACAATATATCGCATATCAGCGGGACTGAATGACTGATTAAAAAAATGTCACTTGTGTTTGTTTCTTTTTCATGATATGTATTATCATCTATGATTAGTGAATGGTAAATCATGTTTGTTTTGCATTAGATCCATTTGCTCATGGTAAATAGGGAAATGTGTTCAATGTTGGATAATACTGGATTGGTTCCCTTCTCTTTTATTCTCTCATGGTTGCAATTATACTAGTGTAGTAATAAGTGATATCTATAGATTCAAAACAAAACTCATGAACCTATAAGATAAAAAAACTCAAGATAAAACTTATTAACTAATGAAGAAAAAAACCATGAATTTGTAAAACAAAACTAATGAACTTATAAAATAAAACTTATTAACTATAAGATAAAAAACTCATGAACCTGTAAGATAAAAAAAAAACTCAAAAACCTCAGAAAAAACCCATGAACCTGTATAACAAAACTAATGAACATATAAGACAAAACTCATGAACCTGATAGTTAAAACTCATGAACCTTAGAAAAATCCCATAAAATTGTAAAATAAAACTCATGAACGTATAAGTTAAAACTCATGAACCTACAAGTTCAAATGCATGAACCTGCAAGGAAAACTCATGAACCTGCAAGATTATCGACTTAAATTTCTCTTGTAGGGTTTATCAACCTCTAAAAAACTCATGAACCAACAAGATAAAGGCATGAACTTATCAAGTTTACCAACTTTTATTCCAAGTTCATGAACCTGCAAAGTAAAATATATGAACCTACAAGAAAAAAACTCATGAACCTGAAAGATTAAATTCATGAACCTACAAGAGATAACTCGTGAACCAGCAAGATAAATGTATGAACTTATCAACATGAACCTAACATAAAGCACTGATGAACCTGTAAGGTTATCGACATGAACCTAATAGAAAGCACTGATGAACCTGTAAGGTTATCGACATGAACCTAACAGCAAGCACTGATGAACCTATAAGAAAAATTGATGAACATGTAAGGGAAAACTCATGATCCTGGAAGTGCAAACTCATGAACCTATAAGATAAAACTCATGAACTTACAACGGAAAACTCGTGAACCTCCAAGATAAAGGCATGAACTTATCAAGTTTACGAACTTTTATTCCACATACTATTGATTTTCACGGAATTCCGAAATTCTCTTTCTCTAAGCTTGGATTTCAAGGTAATAAGAGTGGCAAAAGAAGAATGGCAAAAGAAGCTAAAATGTTGCTCAGATAATAAAATGAGAGAAAGTTTAAAACATTAAAGTAGCTAGATAAAATTATTCAGATGCAATGCACAAGTTTTTCTACTTAACTTGACAAAACGAGAGAAGAGAAACAAAGACTACAAAAAGCACGGCCCATAAATGACAATGAACCAAACCCCTTCCACCGTTGGTTTCAAAACTACCAAATGGTTAAATTTGCGTGTATAGCCGAATAATTTGTAAAAACCTTCTATTTGTCAATGTCTAAAGACATAATTACCCCGTTGTGGTGTTGTCTAGTTTGTTATTGTTATGTGGAAATTGGCTCGGAAAAAAAAATTATGAACCTGAAAGAGAAAAGTCATGAACCTACAAAAGAACCTATAAGGCAAAATCATGAACCTGAAAGAGAAAACTAATGAACCTATAAGACAAAACTCATGAACCTGCTAGTTAAAACTCATGCACTTGCAAGTTAAAACTCATGAACCTATAAGATAAAACTTATTAAACAACAAGATAAAAAACTCACGAACCTGCAAGATAAAAAAACTCAAGAACCTCATAAAAAACCCATGAACCTGTAAAACAAAACTAATGAACCTATAAGATAAAACACATGAACCTGCTAGTTAAAACTCATGAACCTGCAAGTTAAAACTCATGAACCTATAAGATAAAACTTATTAAATTACAAGATAAAAAACTCATGAACCTGCAAGATAAAAAAACTCAAGAACCTTAGAAAAAATCCATGAACCTGTAAAACAAAACTAATGAACCTGTAAAACAAAAATAATAAACCTGTAATACAAAACTCTGCTAGTTAAAACTCATGAACCTTAGAAAAATCTCATAAACTTGTAAAATAAAACTCATGAACCTATACGGCATAACTCATGAACCTACAAGTTAAAACTCATGAACCTACAAGTTAAAACTCATAAACATGCAAGGAAAAACTCATGAACCTGCAAGATTATCGGCTTAAACTTCTCTTGTAGGGTTTATCAACCTCTAAAATATAGCCTATGAGGGATTTGAACCCACATCCATGTGAATAAATACATTGCTCTACCATTTGAGCTAATAGGCTATGATAACCAATACTCAATTTCACCCTTTTGTCATTCAAATTCAGCCGTTCTTGGCCACGCTGGCGGTGGCTGCTGAACGGAACACTGATTACCTTTAACATATCTCTGAGCATAATCTTTTCTTCTTGGTAGAAACCCACCTTCAAGATAGAGATGAAAAGACTAAGAATTTACTATATGGACAAAACTAGGAAATATGAATGCATAGTAACACAATACTCTACATAGCAGTCAGGCTAATTAAAGATAATTGTTCAAGATTAAGAACATGAAATTAGCAATTAGAAATATCAAAGATGTCAAAATGCACACAGCTTTCTACTCAGAAGCTAATCATTTCAGCAGCATACTAATATTAATCATAGAATGACTATGCCAAAGAGCCAATAAGTGTGTCAAAATTGAAAACTGAAAATCAATACTTATGAGAAATATATTGCAGAAACATGTGGAAAAAAAGAGTGTTCATGACCAGCAAATTAGTGTCATAACTCATAAGTGAGACTCAAAAAGCTAGATATTAACTACTACACATACAAAATTAATAGGTCCAAGATTAAGCCTACCAAAATTAAGATTGCGTGCAATGGCTACAACTGGGAGACATGAAATGAGACATATGGGTATTGTGGCAGCCATGATTTCATTCATCAAAAGACACATACAGGAGAGTTGCATTTTGTGGTCCTGCATAGAGTTTAATTTAGGCTCTAATGGAGATTTTACAGGATATCTCTTTGAAAAGTCTCCATTTGATGCATCTCCATGGATATATACCGAGCCACCGAGACCAGATTCTTCTTGCAAGTTCATAGTGAGGAGTCCGTCTAGGCAACACAAACCAGACTGAAGACCACCTAAATCAGTGGCTAAGAAAGTCTACAACAAGAACAAGCGCAACAAATATACAAAACACCAGCACACACAAAACAGACAAACAAGAGCATATACTCCCTTTACCAAACACCTGCTCAATGGCCTTAATTCATCAAGCTCCATCTGAGCAATGGGAGTATAGTCCAAAACCTACAACTATACACTACTTTATTGACCATAGTAACTGTTTTGACATATCCGAATGCGCAAGGTGCCAGAGTCGAACCTTCAAACGCAATCTAGTAGAAA
This sequence comes from Rheum nobile, assembly GCA_027886185.1. Classification (NCBI taxonomy): domain Eukaryota; kingdom Viridiplantae; phylum Streptophyta; class Magnoliopsida; order Caryophyllales; family Polygonaceae; genus Rheum; species Rheum nobile. The sequence goes on from WOAB01000073.1 coordinate 3,784,297, forward strand.
CAGCATGACAAGTTAAATGAATATACTCCTGGGTTTCCTCCAGAACCCTCTTTACTTCAATAAACTCATTCAGCTTGCATATTTTCATGCATCGGGTTCAGCAAAGATAGACATGGTGATGGAGGCTTCAACATATCTTCAGTGTAGAACATCAGGGATCCTCTTGAAAATACAACTGAAAGATCCTCTCCTGATGATAAAGAGAACCACTATCAAAACAACCTCAACTTACAACCCTTTTGTAGCATCAATTCCGCTTTTACAGCAAAACCCAGAACTGAAATTCAACAAGAAGAAGCACAAAGGTGAAGAAACACACAAAAAGAGACCACCTTTGAGTTTGGGGTGGAGAGAAGACTTGGAGGAATCAAAAAAGGAGATGGATTTGAGCTCTGCTGGAGAGAGAAAGCTCAAAGCCATCGAGCCTATGCGGTGACTGAATACCCAAAATAGACAAGATGAAGAAAGAAAGGATTCCGATTTTCTCTCCCAATCTTGTCTGATTCGCTCCTTTTGTACAATCGCAAGCCCCGAGGCTCGGAATCAGAAACCCTAGGATTCCGATTCTCCGTCGCATCATCTTCAGGCGCCTTGAGCTTCGCTACCTCCTCGCATATGATTTTCTTGTTCTGAAACATGATCGCCTTCTCCGGCGAGGCCTGCAACTCCGCCGCGACGTTGGAGCTCAACTCCTCGTGGATCTCGCTCTTGGCATTGGCGGCGCCGGAGGAGCGAGTGATGTGGCCGGACTTGGCGAAGAGAGCGACGACAATCTCGTTTCCGAGGAAGAAAACGAAGACAGGGTTGGCGACGGCGACAGATAGTCGGCGGAGGCCTTGACGGCGAGCGGCGCGCGAGCTGAGAGCCAGGTGAGGAGAGCCATGGCGGCGAAGAGCTCCACGAAGCGGAAGGCCTTGATTCGTTTTTGGGTTTTAGAGACGAGGAGCAAACGTGTAATAACGTGTTAATTTTAAATTTAATTACAGAAATACCACCGCGTCCAACAGGACTCACTCGCTTGCTTTTTTTCTTTTTACTTCTCCTTCAATCTGGGCCGTCTATTGGCTTCATCCTACGGTTGTAATTGTTTTGTAGTGTTTATCTTAAGAAGCAATTCCATCCGAACGGCCCTCAGTATGCATGTGAGATTGATATTAATATTATTTATAATTATTTTATTTAATATTAATATAATATTAAAAAAAATTGTACCCCTCTTTTAAAATTCTCTGATTCCTGAACATCGAAATAGTTAAATAGGGATCTAATATCTAATAAGATTGTTCTTATTTTTCACTGTAGTTTCCATTTGCCTTTGATTGTGTTGATGTATTCAAATTATCACATTTTATAATTAATCAAGGAGACTAATGTGCAAATGTCATATAATACGACAGTAGCCTCTGTTTGCAAAATAGATATTTGTAGAGTTTGTTTTTAGCAAAATTTAAAATATTTGAAAGATACTCGTGAATAATAAGGGTAAAATATTTCACTTTCTTGGTTTGTCAGCTGCTTTTTTTTAATCCCGCAATGGTCGACATCTTTAATTGTAAACAATTACACGTAAAGCGTGTTATAAATGTGACAGTACACATAATAGTCGTGTAAGATATAATGACTCGTATCCAATAAAAAAAGTCTACATAAGCAACTCTATAAAAGCGTAGGCCCATTTATCATCATAAGTACTTTCTCAAAAAATTATAACATTTTAATTATTTTGGGTTAAATTATACGGGATTTGATCACATAAAAATGATTATTATTACATAAAATAAGAGTGACGCACATATATACAAAAACTTAAGCATGTATAGGCAAAATCTTATGCATACATAGACAAAAAAAATTAAGCTCATATAGGCAAAAATTTATGCATATACATGCAAAAACGGAATATCAAACCATATATTTTGGTACTAGTTTATTTTAATTATAGAAAATAAATTTTTATAGTGGATATTTAAACATTAAAACTTAAAGTTTTCGATTCATCCGGTCTGGACCGAAAAAATTCCGGTTTTATACCAGACCAAAAATCGGAATTGTAAAAAGTATAGACCGTAGATCGAAGTGAAATACACTCGATCTGGTCTGGTCCGGTCCAGTTTTTCAGTCTGGTCCGTTTCGGGTTTTTTATCCGATAAGATCCGATTTTCCGTTCTGGGTAACACAACGCTAATCCTTAGGGAGAGAAAGTAAAAAAGTGGCCAAAAACGGCGTTTTAGGGCCGGATCCTTTTTTTTTTTATAAGGTAAGAATTAGACTGGAAACCACAGAAGAGACGGTTTCTCAGTCTATAGCATCCTTGCGGATGAGAACTACAAGTTCTAAGTCATTTCTAATGTCTTCCAATCTACTACGTTGCGCATGCTTCGCAATGTAGTCCGCCACAACATTAGTTTCTCGGAAGACGTGATAAATCTACACTGAAGAAAACAGTTGTAATACACAAAGGATATCATAAATTAAAATTTCGATATCCCAAGGACAGTGCCAGATTTTGTTTAGAACGTTGACAATTGTAAGATTATCGCATTCAATTTGGATGTTCTTAAAGCCTAGGTCATAAGCTTTAAGCAAAGCATTCCTGAATGCGATGGTTTCCGTTTTTAGTGGGGTTGATATACCGCAATTTTCACCAAAGATGTGTAGCGGCTCTCCTTTGCTATTGCGGATGATATATCCATAGCTAGATTCTCCATTATTCTTGTTGGATCCATCCGTATTTATTTTAATCATGGAATCTGGTGATTTTTTCCATTTTTTCTTTATACATCTTTTTGTATTGATATTGGTTTTCTTAATTTGATATGTGCTCAGGCAGTATGGGTTCCATTTTTTAGCTTGTTTCCAATTCTGCATTTGGTTTTGGATGTAGGTAGGTACATCTTTAATCTGGTCTGTGTCACTGTTGGTACTTCTAAAACTTTGTTGGTTTCTGTAGAACCATATTCCCCACCAGGAATTAAGTAGTTCTATGAATTGTGATCTATCAGTCTTTTGTCGGATTTCTTCAATTAGTTCATATGATTTTTTATTTCCGATGTTAAGTGATTTGATGATCCCAAGAGTATGAAGATTAATTTTTTTCCATGGTTTTCATTGTATGATTGCAGAGGAATAAGATATGATTAGTATCTTCAACTTGTGCCCTATAACGAATACATCCTAGAGGAATCGAAACTCCTTTTTCCGCTAGTCTTGCTTTTGATGGTAGTCCGTTTTTCATAATTTTCCAAAGAAAGTTTTTAACCTTTGGATAAGTATCCAGATTCCATATCCAAGAGGAGTTGTGAGCGGTATATCATTTATTTTCATTTATCATGTCCATGGCTGATGTTGTAGAAAACCACCCGTTTTACTGGCTTTCCAGTACATCATATCCTCAATATCATTAAAGGGGATTGGGATGGATGTGATTTGTTTAGCTATGTCACCAGGGACACTTTGTGTAATCTTTTCATTGTTCCAGGTTTTGTTTGGTAGAATGAATTCTGCAACCAAGACATTCATGCTCTGATTCTGTAGTGTGATGGAGATGTTGTTTAATGGATCTTTTGATAACCAATTGTCTGTCCAAAATTTAATAGTCTTCCCATTTTCAACTTGCCATATGAGTCCTTTTTTAAATTCATCCAATAATTCAATCATTTTAGCCCATTGTCAAGAGCATATACCTCTTTTTTGATAATGTAGAATGTGATGTATTTTTAGATATTTTTCAATGATTATTTTAACCCAGCAATTATCAGGTTCTGCCATTATTTTCCAAAGAAGTCTAAATTGTAAAGCTTTGTTCATGTCTTTAGATTTTCGAAGACCTAGTCCTCCTTGTTTTGTTGGTTTGCAGATTGTTTCTCAACCGATAAGTGGTTTATAAGCTTGGTCTTTGTTCCAGAAGAAAATTCTATTTAATTTATCTAGTTCATTATGAGTATTTGTAGGAAGCATAAAACTTTGCATCAGGTAGTTAGGTCTAGATGCAAGGTTGGTTTTAATCAATGTTGTTCTTCCAGCTTGGGATAAAGAGTTTGCTTTCCACTTTGATAATTGTTGTTGTGTGTTTGTTAAAAGGTCAGCAAAGGTATTTGAGTTAACTCTACCAGTACTAATAGGGCATCCCAAATATTTTTCAAGTGATGTTAAGTTTGTGATTGTCAGGATTCCTTGAATCAACTGTCTTTTTGTGTTCGCCACTTTCTTTGTGACCTGGAATGCTGATTTGTGGAAATTTACTTTTTGTTCAGAAATTTTGCAGTAGTCATCCACAATATCCTTGATATTCTTGCAATTTTCTGGGTTCGCTTTTGAAAAAATCATGATGTCATCCGCAAAGGCCAGAAAAGGAATCCTAGTTCCTTGACTGCATACTTGAAATCCGATTGGTTTTCGCGGTCTAGTTGTTGCCTCTTGGAGTTTCCTGGCTAGAATTTCCGATCCTAGAATGAAAAGAAACGGTGATAGGGGGTCTCCCTGGCGTAATCCTCTCGTTGGTCTAAAAATCTCTGTCGGTCCATTATTAACAAGGACCGAGAAAAAAACTGTTGTAATACACTCTTTGATCCAATTAATGAATTTTTGGTCGAATCTAATTTTGCCATAGTTTTTAGAATGAAATCACATTCTATTCTATCATAGGCTTTTTTTCATATCTAATTTGATTGCTATGAAGCCTTCCTTTCCATTTTTTGCTTTGAAAGAGTGAAATATTTCATGGACAATTAAAATATTATCTTGTATAGCTCTGTTTGCAATAAAGGCTTCTTGTAAAGGGTGAATTAGTTTTTCCATTGTTCGTTTTAATCTTGTTGTTAAGATTTTTGATATGATTTTGTAAATAGTAGAGCATAGACTTATGGGCCTGTAATGGTTCGTTGAATTAGGGTTATCACATTTTGGAATCAGAGATATGAATGTATGGTTGATTTGTTTGAGTAGTTTTCCGTAGAGGAAAAAGTTTTTCACTACTTGGGTAATCGAGGATCCTACAATATCCCAATATTTCTGGTAGAATTCTGCTATCATTTCATCTGGTCCAAGAGATTTATTTAAGCCATATGGTCTTATTACTAGTATGTGATAACGACAACTTTGATGTATATATTTATTTACAAAAACAATAATTTGTAAAATAATTAAGATTTTTTCTAGTGTGTGCCCATGGGCACACTCTAAGAACTCCTTTTTTGGCAATTATTTGATTAGTCACTAGTTTAATCTTGTTTGTTAAGGGTTTATCAATTCTCTATTAGGAAATATTTTAAAGATAAATTTCCTATTTAAGCTTGTTAACATGTGTCCATAGACACACACTAGAAAAACCGAATAATCTACTTATTATTTTGTTAGCAGACTTGTTATTACGCTAGACCAATATGTATGTACGTAATATGTATGAGTGAAGTTTTGTTGCTTCAAAGATCAAACCATAGTGCATTAGTACATATGTAAGGAAACTTGCAATAAATTATTTAATCAAAACGTTATTATCTTTTAAATTCGAAATGAAATGAAAGAAATTTGGTTTACAATCAATCAAAGTTTGTAGGTCCTTTTTCAATAAAATCAAAGCTTGTAAGTAACAACATTCTATTTTATTTTAGCGTGGAAGCACTGCGTTATTCAAAATTTGGTAAGGTACGGCGTTGATGCTTTCAAAGATTGGGGCCCACCTCTCTTCCCCTATAAAACGCCACCGCATCACCTTCATCAACAACAACACAAACACTAACAAATCTTCTCTCAGTCACCAAAATCATCTCAACAATTCACCAAAACCAAATATGCAGCAGCACAAGCTCATCTTCCTCCTCTCCCTCGCTCTTCTCGCCTCCTCCGGATTCGCCGCCGACGATCTCATCGGAAGGAACTGCCGGAACACGCCGGACAGCCAGATCTGCGAGGCCTCGCTCCGATCGGATCCCCGGAGCTCCGCGGCGGACACCGAGGGGCTGATCCGGATCATGATCGATGTCGTTAGGTCGAAATTCACCGATTCGCTGGCGTACGTGAACCAGCTGATGAAGGAGTCGCCGCCGCCGGCCGAGGCGAAGGCGCTCAGGGAGTGCGTGAGGCGGTTCAAAGTGGTGCTTAACGCGAACGTCATCGTCGCGGAGTCGGCCGTGAACCTCGGCGATCCGAAGTTCGGCGAGGGCGCAATGCTCGATTCTGCCGTCGAGGCCCACGCTTGTGAGCGAGCTGTTACCGGTGCCGGCGTCGATGACGTCTACGGTGCCGGGAGAGGTAAGGCGGAGGACAAATCGGCGTTAATTGAACGCACGAGGTTTCTCAACGGCCTCTCGAATGTAGCCGCTTCTTTGATCCGTATTCTAGAGTAGTGTCTAGTAAGGTAATAGAACGACGTCGTTTTAGCTCAAAAGATAAAGAAAAACATGAAAACTAAGTTTTATTTGCAGTGGTTGTGTGAAGTGAAATGTGTATGTATAGATAATCTGGTAGCCATTCTATGTGGGAATTGGCTTTATCTTCTTCTATTTGGCTACCGATTTGTTCTTGTCAATGAATTGTCGATCAGGATCAAGAAAGTTTCTGTTGTCGCATCATTTTAATGAAGTGACTGAACCAAACTTAGATGGAGATAATATTTTTATTATTTTAAGCAGCAAAAGGTGCATGCCCGCTGTTATCTACTTGAGATGGACTAGAGTAACAAAATCTTAGTATTTTGGGACAAACAAATTAATTAAATAATATGCTAAGAGGACTTAATTTGGGACAAACAAATTAATTAAGCAGCAAAAGTTGCATGCCCGCTGTTAAAGAATATGCTAAGAGGACTTAATTAAATAATACTCTCTCTGTAAAAAAAAAAAAAAAAAATTATCATTCTAGAGTTTAACACAAAATACAATATTATTCTATATTCTCATAAATATTTTTTAAAATTTATAATTATTTAATAACTCATCTCAATTGTAACCAATAAACATAGAGAATTTATATAAAAAGAACCAAAAAATACAATTTTCGTTCTCAAATCTCGTAACTCATCAATAAATTATTAGATAAACATCTAAAATGACAATCTTTTCTTTACAAAAATTATGGGCTAAAATAACAACATTTTCAAAACGGAGAATATAATATTACTGCGTTACAGATAAAAAAGAAGTTATAATGGGTGTTAGCTGTAAGCCTAATTGTAACGCTTTAATGATTCCACTTTCGTTACTTTAAAATTTTGAGAAATTTCATGTTGGTACGTGGATTTATTTCTGGTGACTAAAGTTTTTCAGTTTTAAATTGTCCCATTTTATAAATACTTTAGAAAAACTATTATGACAATCTCACAAGGAATTGGCCTGGTAGAACATGACATCATGACAGAATTTTCTAAATCCTGATCGATGGAACGATCTGTAAGAAATTAATGACCCAATAAATATGGGCTTGTGGGTATTTCGAACATCTTATTATATGGCCCATATAATATATCAGGTTTAATTAAGGAATCACTGATTTGATAAGATTCGGTTACAACTATAAGATATTATTCTCTATTATTTAAAGATATTATCTATTATTGATCAACTTTGATGGAAGGTTGAGATCTTATCTTTAGAGGATTTCAGCCCCTCTCTCTGCCTATAATAATAATCTGAAATTCATCATTAGGGTTATCTCAACGTAACACAACTGAAGCATAGGCTAAGAGAGAGAAGGCGAATTCCAAGGTCTGCGTTTTGCTCCAACAGATTCTCATCCTCTTCGTTATCTCACAATCACGATGTCTAACGGTATGTCTTTATCATAAAGGCGGACGCAAGATTTTAGCCCAGTGGGGGCTAAAATCCTACGTAGCTAAAATTAATTAAATCCATAAATACTAAACATCATATTAATTTGTTTATTACAATAACATTCTTCGAGGTGCCATGTCCTGAAATCGTACAATAATATCTTCAGTTTCAATACATCTTACTACATCTTTCTCAATATACGTAACAAGACAATCATTAACTAACTCATCTCCAAGTCGATTGCGTAACGAACTTTTGACAAGCTTCATAGCAGAATACACTCTCTCTACGGTAGCTGTTGCAACAGGTAAAAGCAAAGCTAACCGCACCAGAAGATATATCAAAGGATAGACACGATCCTTCTTCGACTGAACCATTTTTTTCGAGAGCTCACTAATACCTGTAAGGTTGGCAAACCGATCATCTGAGCTCACATCAATAATATAACAGTCAAGTTGTTGTTCAAGTGTCATTATATCAACAACTGAATAGTCATTTGGGTACAATTCTGCAAACCGAATCAACTTTCTCTTGTCGAATGCCGAGAATGCATCACTTGGATCAAGACATGACATGCACAACAATAGCTCGGTATTCACCTCAGTAAAGCGATTGTTCAACTCCTGCAGCTGCATATCAATTACATTGTAGAACACCCCGACACGGTAGAAATGTAGAATGGTAGCTTCTTCAGCATTCCGACGAGGTCTTCCTTGAATGACATACAAGTCTTCCTTATCTGGGACAATGATATTGCGCTTGGTACAAAATGAAGCAACTTCCTCCCACAATGATTCCTATCCTACATCTCTCATCTGTTGGAGTAACTGTTTGGTGACTTTGACAAGACTTATTGCATTAACAATATCTTGATATTTTCTCTGTAAGGCTTGTGACAAATTATTTGAAACTCCCAAAATATTCTTCATCAAGAATAAGCAGAATATAAATTCAAAGCACTGAATGGAGTCCATAAGAGAATATGCTTGAGCTCTTTGCTTTGAAATATTTGAATCATTCTCAATAGCCATAAGCACCTCAATTGTTGGGTCAAATAAACAAATCAAACTCACCAATATTCTGTAGTGAGAACCCCAACGTGTTGCTCCTGCTCGACCCAATGATACTTCTTGATTTTGTCCCCTTCCAGACAAGATTTCACCTTCACGAAGCCCTTCAATTACTTTTGCAAATGATTTCTCTCGAAGCATATCTTTCCTTTTGCATGATGCACCAACAATATTAGTCAACAAAGAGATGACATCAAAAAAGTCACTTACTTTTGGGTGACTTTCAGCTACACTTACAAGTGCCAATTGCAATTGATGAGCGAAACAATGAATATAATAAGAAGATTGATTTTCCATCATTATCAAACTTTTCAGACCATTAAATTCACCTCGCATATTGCTAGCTCCATCATAACCTTGTCCACGTAAACTTGAAATACTCAAACCATGCTTACACAAAAGAGCCTCAATATTCATTTTCAATGACAAAGCAGTGGTGTCACTAACATGAACAATCCCAAGAAAACGCTCAACAACACACCCTCTAGCATCCACAAAACGCAGAACGACAGCCATTTGTTCTTTCACAGATATATCACGAGCTTCATCAACCAAAATAGAAAACAAATCATCACCCATATCTCTAATGATTGCATTTGTTGTCTCGACTGCAATTGCATTGATAATATCTTTCTGAATTCTAGGTGAGGTCAACTTCAAATTCTCAGGTGCATTTTCCAATGCAACTCTCTTAATTTCATCATTATGGTCAGCAAGGAAATGCAAGATTTCAAGAAAGTTTCATTGATTACTTGACTCATCAGATTCATCATGTCCACGAAAAGCTAATCCTTGAAGCAAAAGAAATCTAATGCAATCAATTGATGCAGTCAATCTAGCACGATAATCTATCTGCCTTTGCTTAGAGTGATTAGACAGACAAACTTCTATATGTTGTTTTTGACGCATGAAATCTTCACAAGCATGCACACATCTGTTATGAACATTGTTACAATCACCAACATGGATATCAAATCTATCTTTCTTCTTCCAGTTTCTAAACCCTTCCCCGACAAATGAATCACCACCTCCTTGGTTACCATGATCAGGTTTGAAAAGATAACATGGTAAGCAAAATGCAGCATCTTTTGATATACTATATTCCAACCAACCACTGTAATATTTAAACCATCTGAAAACAAACCTACGCTTCTGAGCTCCAAATACAGTCACAGGAAAAACATGATTTCTAGGTTGACAAGGCCCTTTTTGCAAATATGCTTGTCTAACCCTTTCTCTATCATTAACAGCATACTCAAATATTTCTTTCCTTAACCCTGGGTCAGCAGGTAACTCATCAACACTAACACCAACACCAACACCAACACCAACACCAACACTAGACAAATTCGGAACAGTTGGTGGATTAGGATTAGAACTAGATCCTACATTTGATGATTTCGTCTTTTGTGAACCACCAATACTTGGAGAAAATCTCTTCATTTTCTGAAATAATTAAATTATATATTACATTAACATATAATACAAGCAAACAATACATAAAGCAAACAATTTCACAAGTCAGAATTTAGAATAGGCAGACAACTAGACAAGTCACAAGTCACAATTTCAAAGTCATAATTTCTCAAGCTGACAAATTCCTTTATTTGACCCAACAAGCAACAATGTCACAATTTCACAAATCACAAAATCACAATTTAGAATACGCAGACAACTACTACTCACCTTGACGGCTTGACTCCTTGACAGAGAAACAGAGATGACGGTGTCGGTTGGCGAGTGGCGAGGGCGGCGAGCCGGCAACTGGCGAGGGTGGAGGCGCCGGCGCGTCCAGATCTTCGATCGGCGATTGGCGGAGGGAGTCCCACATGCCACAAGCTGACAAGTGACAAGTCCACAATGCGACTCGGTGAGGGAGGAGGGCGGCGAACCGGCGACTGGCGAGGGCGGCGACTGGGGAGGGCGGAGCCGCGGAGAGCGTCGTCGCATCAAGATCTTCGAGTGGCGACTGGCGGAGGGCGTCCACAGACCACAACCACAAGCCCACAACGCGACTCGGCGAGGGCGGCGAGTGGCGACTCCGGCGAGTGGCTATTCCGGCGAGGTGAGAGATGAAGATTGAGAGAGAGATGTGAACTGGCCTAGTTCACAGTGGAAAGAAACGAAAAAGTTAGGGATGGCTGGGGGTTGGGGGAAGAGATGGGTATAAATTTTTAAAAATGTTTTTTTTTTTTTAAATTCCAGTGGGGGCTACAGCCCCCACTGGGCCTCACCTGCGTCCGCCCTTGTCTTTATGCATTTGTGATTAAGCGTATGATCAAGATCATAAATCGTAATCATGTTATGATTAATATTTACGAATTAATGTGTATAGTTTACATATGGTATCAGTCGCTTTGTTAAGATCATATTCTTAGTTCCAAATCATGGCAGAATCACATCTATTATCATGTTTCCGCAATTACTTAGATTGATTTCTGAGTGATGTTATGTTTTGATTATGATTATTAATACTGTTATCATGTCGTATTTCGTGAGATATTATTGTATTTGGTCTCTGGTAAATAGATCTTGCATGACAGAAATCGAAATTAGGGTTTTTTTTACCGATATTAGGGCTTTTGCCGTAGTTGCCGAAACTGGTTTTTTGTGTTGGAATTGGACGAAATTTTCACAGTTGATAGGAATCGTCGAAATCTTTAAGATTTACTGATTTGCTGTAAACTTTTCATATTTTAGCCTAATTCGATCGTTTAGACCCTCAAAAACTCGTTTTACTACTTTTCGGCAATAATCGTAATGCTAATTCATGTCGATAGAAAATTCGTTTGATGTTTTCGCGAATTAATTTTTTGATCCTGGTGACATGTATAACCTAATGGAGTTAAAAAAATATTTTTATTTTTATTTTCGGAAAATTGATTACTTTTTTTATGTTATATGTCTATAATACATGGATAAATACATCTCGAACTACAACATTCATATTATATTGTTTTGATAATCACCACAGTGATAACAATTCAGTACATGTATATTGTATTTCATTATCGTATGACGTTCATATAATTATTTGTAATCTGCCACAGTAGATTCAAAGTATGCCTTGAATGTCAGACTAAGTAAAATTATTGTTGGTTCAATTATTAGCATGTGTTACCCACATGTAGACTATGCATCATAAGTAAAACAACCATTAAGGAGATGATTTAATTATGAGATTGAGCATGTATAGGATATCCACAGATATCGTACTTGTTTGATTGTAGGTATTAAGTCATTCATTCATGTTTAAATCTTAGTCATAATACGTTATTTTTATAACTCAAAGTTTAATTGTTGTGAGATGGTTTCTATATTGCAGTTCCTCAACCCGCCCAACTTAACTCTTTTATAAACTCAGTTCCTGAACTAGATGGGACTAATTATACTGTGTGGAAAGAACATGTTGAGTTTTACTTGGGTGTACTTGAGATAGATTCGGGATTGACTGTGGATAAGCCGGCTGATCTTACGGCTATGTCCACGGAGAATGAGAAACTTGTCCATAATGCATGGACTAAAGCCAATAAACTGTGCTTGAAGTTCTTGCGCTTAACCACTGCAACCAACATCAAATCTTCCATTCCCGACACTAAGACTCAAACCGCTAAGGAGTACTTACGGATAATCACTGAACGCTTTAAGCCTGGCGACAAAGCTGTTGTTGGGAAACTTATGGCTAAACTAACCACTACCCGTTATGATGGTACCAAGATCATGCAGCAACATGTACTTGACATGGCTAATCTGGCTGCAAAGTTGGCTAAACTGGGCATGAAAGTAGAGGATTCATTCCTAGTCCAGTTTATTCTCAACTCCCTGCCTCAACAGTATGGTCCTTTCCAGATTCACTATAACACGATTACGAAAACGTGGAATGAGAATCAATTGACCAATAAGCTGGTTCAGGAAGAGGCAAGGATTAAGCAGCAGAACAGCCATGTTGCTAATGCAAATTACATGCATGGGAATGGGAAGAACAAATTCGTAAAGAAAAATTGGAAGGGCAGTAAGAATAGCTCCTCCAATCAGAATAGTTCTTCCAACCAGTCCAGTCAACCTGCACCAAAGAAAGCTAAGAAGAATGAGAATTGTCACTTTTGCAAGAAGGGTGGACACATTCAAAAGGACTGCATAAAGCGCAAAGAATGGTTCGAAAAGAAGGGTAATCCTTTGGCTTTCGTATGTTTCGAATCAAATTTTGTAGAAGCACCTTCTAACACTTTGTGGATTGATTCTGGATCTAATGTTCATGTTTCGAACTCGATGCAGGGATTCCTTACAACCCGGAACATAAGTCCAAATGAAGCCTACCTTTACATGGGAAATAGGATGAAAGCCCCAGTAGAAGCCATTGGAACTTTTCGTTTAGTATTAAGTACTGGTTTTCATTTAGATTTAGAGAACACTCTTTATGTTCCTACAGTTTCTCGCAATTTCATTTCCTTGTCTAAACTTGATATTAATGGTTTTTCTCAATATACTGGTGATGGACGTTTCAGTTTGTTTAAGAATAATGGTGTAGTAGGTTCAGGAATTTTAGTTAATGGTTTATATCAACTTACTCTTGATAGTTCCTTCTCTGAATCTCTTAATGTGACCTTGCATCCTAAAGTGGGTTTAAAACGTAGTAAGACAAGTGAAAGTTCTTCATTCTTGTGGCATAAAAGGCTGGGTCATATATCCAGAGAAAGAGTTAACTTATTAGTGAAAGAAGAGATTCTTCCGAGTCTTGATTTTACTGATTTTGAGGTGTGTATAGATTGCATTAAGGGTAAGCAAACTAAACATACCAAGAAGGGAGCTACAAGAAGTATTGAACTGCTTGAAATTATACATACAGACATATGTGGACCTTTCGATTTTCCATCTTTTGGTGGAGAAAAATATTTCATTACCTTCATTGATGATTATTCACGTTACTGTTATCTTTACCTTTTGCATGATAAATCTCAATCTGTGAATGTAGTAGAATCCTACATAACTGAGGTTGAGAGACAATTAGGTAAAAAGGTGAAAATCATTAGGTCTGATAGAGGTTGTGAATATTAAGGAAAATATGATGAGTCAGGACAACGTCCTGGTCCTTTTGCTAAGCTCCTTGAAAAATTAGGGATCGTTCCTCAGTACACAATGTTTGGTTCGCCATGGATGAATGGTGTTGCTGAGAGACGTAATCATACCCTTTTAGAGATGGTTAGGAGTATGATGAGTAATTCCAACTTACCCATATCGTTGTGGATGCATGCCCTTATGACTGTTGTGTATATCTTGAATCGGGTTCCCAGTAAAGTTGTTCCTAAGACACCTTTTGAGATGTGGAAAGTATGGAAACCCAGTTTAAGACATTTACGTGTATGGGGATGCCCAGCAGAGGCGCGCATTTATAGTCCACATGAAAAGAAACTCGATCCAAAAACCATTAGTGGGTTTTTTATTGGGTACCCAAAAAGATCAAAAGGGTTCGGGTTTTACTGTCCTAATCATAGTACCAGAATTGTAGAAACCGGTAATGCTAAATTCCTTGAAAATGGCGAAGTCAGTGGGAGTGATAAAGTAAGAGAAGTGGTCATTAGAGAAATTCGGGCACCAATACCAATTCCTTTGCCCAGGATTTCGACTGACATTGCTCTACCTAATGTTGTTGGTCCAACCAACAATGTAGAACCAATTGTCAATGACCATGCACTCCATCATGGGCCTGTCACCATTGAACCGAGTGTAAGTGCAGCACCTGAAGTAGCATTAAGGAGGTCCACAAGACCTCTAAGACCAGCTATTTCAGATGACTATATGTTGTACTTGCAAGAATGTGAATTTAACATGGGATTGGAAAAAGATCCGGCAACGTATTCACAAGCCATGAAAAGTGAAGATTCTGATAAATGGATTGATGCCATGTTTTATGAGATGAAATCTATGGCTACAAACAAAGTTTTGGAGTTGGTTGATTTACCAGAAGGTCATAAGAAAGTCGGTTGTAAGTGGGTCTATAAGACCAAACGCGAATCTCTTGGTAAAATCGAACGACATAAAGATAGACTTGTAGCTAAAGGGTTCCATCAAGAAGAGGGCACCGATTATAATGAGACCTTCTCTCCAGTTTCAAAGAAGGATTTTCTACGAATCATTATGGCTTTAGTAGCTCATTTTGACTTAGAGCTACATCAAATGGATGTGAAAACGGCTTTTCTGAATGGGAGTTTAGAAGAAGAAGTCTATATGGCTCAGCCAGAAGGCTTCATTACAGATGGAAAGGAAAACAAGGTATGTTTGTTGAAAAGGTCGATATATGGATTAAAGCAAGCTTCTCGACAATGGTATCTTAAGTTTCATGATACCATTACCACCTTTGGGTTCACCAAAAACATGGTTGATCATTGTATATACCTGAAGATCAGTGGGAGCAAGTTTGCATTTTTGGTTCTATATGTTGATGATATCTTGATAGCAAGTAGTGACCTTTGTTTATTACGGGAAACCAAGGACTTTCTTTCTCAAAACTTTGAAATGAAAGATATGGGAGATGCTTCTTATGTGATTGGGATAGAAATATTCCGTGACAGATCACGTAGGATTTTAGGATTGTCTCAGAATGCATATATCACAAAAGTTTTGGAAAATTTTGGCATGGCGTCATGTGATCCTAATGTTGTTCCGATTCAGAAACGGGACAAGTTCAGCTTAAGCCAATGTCCTCAAACTGAGTTAGAACGTGATCGAATGAAAGACTACCCTTATGCGTCTCTTGTAGGAAGTTTGGGGTATGCACAGGTTTGCACCAGACCAGACATCAGTTTTGCAGTTGGCATGTTGGGTCGCTATCAAAGCAATCCAGGCATTGATCATTGGAGAGCTGCAAAGAAAGTGCTGAGATACTTACAAGGAACGAAGAAACTTATGCTCACATTTAGGCGTACTGATCACCTTGAGGTGGTTGGGTACACGGATTCAGACTTTGGTGGATGCGTGGACACTAGGAAAAGCACTTTTGGTTATGTGTTCATGTTAGCTGGAGGTGTTGTTTCATGGAGAAGTGCCAAGCAGTCCATCATTGCATCATCCACTATGGAGGCCGAGTTTGTAGCATGCTTTGAGGCTACAATTCACGCATTATGGTTGCGGAATTTTCTTTCAGGGCTTACAGTCATGGATTCTATTGCTAGGCCGCTGAAAATTTATTGTGATAACACCACAGCAGTATTCTTTTCGAAGAATGATAAGTACTCTAAGGGTATAAAGCACATGGAGATGAGATACTTATCAGTCAAGGAAGAAGTTCGGGAGAAAAGAGTGTCCATTGAGCACATCAACACTCGTGCTAATATAGCAGATCCATTAACTAAGGGGTTACCACCTAAGACATTTAAGCAGCATGTTGATACAATGGGTCTTGAGGGTGACCAGTAGTGTAGCTTTTCTTATTTATGAATTTATGGATTGCTAAGTGCTTTTTTTATGACACTAATTTTGAATATTCATTATTGAAGCTTCTGAAATTTTTTGTTTCATATTATGGATCATTTATGTACATATTAAAAATAATGCATGATAACAGAACTAGTCTTTCTTCAAGACATTAATGGGGACCATTATGATTACTTCTAAGATACAGACTTTGTTGTTTTGATTGTTGGTTAGTGGTACATGGAAGGGACTACGTTCTTTAATTAATGTAGAACAGCTATGACTCTAGCTAATGATTCAAATCAACTAAGGGTAATTAAGATAAACCGGTTAAGTATATCATTTCAGTATTTATGCGTGCCTTATGTTTGTTCCTATATGACCATTAAAGCATTTGTCATATGGACCAAGTGGGAGAATGTAAGAAATTCATGACCCAACAAGTATGGGCTTGTGGGTATTTCGAACATCTCATTATGTGGCCCATATGACATATCAAGTTTAATTAAGGAACCGCTGATTTGATAAGATTCGGTTACAACTAGAAGATATTATTCTCTATTATTTAAAGATATTATCTATTATTGATCAACTTTGATGGAAGGTTGAGATCTTATCTTTAGAGGATTTCGGCCCCCCTCTCTCTGCCTATAATAATAATCCGAAATTCATCATTAGGTTTATCTCAACGTAACACAACTGAAGCATAGGCTAAGAGAGAGAAGGCGAATTCCAAGGTCTGCATTTTGCTCCAACAGATTCTCATCCTCTTCATTATCTCACAATCACGATGTCTAACGGTATGTCTTTATGCCTTTGTGATTAAGCGTATGATCAAGATCCTAAATCGTAATCATGTTAGGATTAATGTTTACGAATTAATGTGTATAGTTTACACGATCGACATGAGTTATCAAAGGATTTTCTTTCTTTGATTAAAGGTCTCCAATTCAATATTTCTAAAATGCAATGATTTGAACGTAAAGTAGAAATTTAGAACACTTGAAATATATTAGTAATATTATAAGGTGTTCTGAATCTTCTGATAATACGAAAATATTAATAAAATTCACCATAAAGTTGAGGATAACATCAACTCAAAAACTTACACAAATATCATAAGATTGGATGTATTCAAGTTGCAAACAACACACAAGATAAGAGTGAATTAGCCTTTTTGCATAGCGGTTAGCCCACAGATTCACCACAAATGCAAGTGAGTTTTTTTTTTTTTTTTAGAAAACAGCAGAAAATATTATTAAGATAAGTAGGGGTACAGTTTACAAGCCAAAACAGATGGCATTTGAGAGATATGAGCAAAAGATACCTTAGCCAAAGGAGGCAAGGAGAGCCCATACTGAGCTGCAGTATGAGCAAGCCCATACTGAGCTGCAGTATGAGCAACAAAATTACTACTCCTAGGAACAAAACAGAAATTACAACATACAAACTTACAAGAAAGAAGCCTAATAAAAGAAACAAGATGTCCAAAGTGAGTAGAAGGCATCACCGAAGTTGAGCAGCAGTCCACCAAAGCTTTGCAGTCAGAGTACACAAAGAGACGAGTAATATCATAGTCAAAAGCCATAGATAAACCCCAAATGACAACAAATGCCTCTAATGGTTGAATGTCAATGTTAGGTTTTAAAGATTTACTCTCTAACATAAGCATGGAACCATTAGAACGGCATAGATATAAACCAATAGCAGACGAGCCATCAGAGGAGCAACTGGCATCACAAAAAAGAAGGCAAGGAGAAGAAATATGTGCATAAGGCATATGAACAACAATCACTGACTGAGAGTTGTGGAAAGAAATCAAGGGGGCATGCTGAGGAGAAGGAAGAAGCACATTCAACACAGATTGCAGAAGATCAGGAGCACACTTTCAACACTTCCCAACATCTGCAAAAGTTCTACAGTTTCTGTTATTCCAAAGTGCCCAGATGGAGATAGCCCACAGTTCCTGGTTGGGTGGTACACAAGTTTGTTGAACAGATTGACACCAGTCCTAGAAGCTTGAAGGTTTGAGTTTAATAGCATCTCTGAACTATGGAAGCTGAGACCAATATTCTTTAGCAAAAGAGCAGCTGTGGAGAACATGCAGGATGGATTCTGGCTTTGCAGGGCAGAGTGGACAAATACCAATGAAGACCATTCTCCTGAACTTCAGAATTTGAAGACACGGCAGAAACTGATTCAAGGAGCGCCACAAAAAATTATTCACCTTAGGAATCACATTAAGCTTCCAAACCCATTTCCAGAGAGTTGCATGTTCATCTATTAAATTGCTATTAGAAGAACCAACATGGTTCCAAGCCTGAAGAATAGCTTTGTAAGCAGAGTTAACAGAAAAATTGCCATCACGAGTGAAATACCATCGCCTAACATCCTGAATGTGGGGCGAGACCAGCTGAATTGATTCAAGGAATTCAATGTCAATTGGTAGGAGTCGTTGATGTAGTGTTGTCCACTTCCAGTCATTAGTATTCAGTCAAAAAAATCATCCACTGAGAGTTGAGATTCA
This sequence comes from Rheum nobile, assembly GCA_027886185.1. Taxonomy (NCBI): domain Eukaryota; kingdom Viridiplantae; phylum Streptophyta; class Magnoliopsida; order Caryophyllales; family Polygonaceae; genus Rheum; species Rheum nobile. The sequence continues at coordinate 3,803,070 of WOAB01000073.1, forward strand.
GACTGAATTGGAGGACTGATTAAGGAGAATGAGTTTGGACGAGGAAGCCATCTGTCATTCCAGAATTTGGAGTGTAAGCCATTGCCAAGTTCCCAAAAATAACCCAATTTCATGACCCAGATTGCTTGATAAAGACTTCTCCAGATAAAACTTGGTGGGGAGCCCAGATTTGCATGAAGAGCATCCGAGTCTTTGAAATATCTTGCTTTCAAAATTATGCCAGCAATGGAGGAGTTGTTGTTCAATAGTCTCCAGATCTATTTGGCAAGCAGTGCAAGATTGGATGCTTCAAAGCTCCTAAAGCCCATACATCCACCATCTTTAGAAACACAAAGAAGATTCCATTTGCACCAGTGAATTTTCTTCTGAATATTGGAACCCCACTAGAATTTAGCAAGAATCGAGTCCAGTTCATGACAGGTAGACAGTGGCAATTTGAAACAACTCATGATATAGGAATGGATGGCCTGCAGAACAAATCTGATCATAACCTCTCGAGCAGCCTAGGAGAGAGAATTCACATTCCATCCATTTGCTTTTTTTCTGGCCCTGTCCACAACATTCTGAAAAATCTCATTTTTTGACCTTCCAAAGACAGTTGGCAGTCCAAGATATTTGGAATGTGAAACCACCTCTCGAAAATTTAGGTGCAACAGAATAGAGTTTTATTGAGTTCTATAAACATTAGGACTGAAAGAGATTTCAGATTTATCAAAGTTCACTTTCTAACATGTACCAAGCTCGAAGAAATGCAGAATTTCTTTCAAATTTCCAGCCTCGACTGGATTAGCTCTCACAAATATGATGCAGTCATCAACAAAAAGCAGATACGACACATGAGGTGCAGATGAGGCGACTTTCAATCCATGAATCTTCCCATTCTGAGCAGAGACAGTAAAGATGCTGGAAAGCCCTTCCATGATGAGAAGAAAAAGATAGGGTGACAAAGAGTCACCTTGTCGAAGACCTCTAGATGGAGCAAAAGTGTTGGTGGGAGTGTCATTAAGGAGAACATAGAAGGTAGCCGTGCTTACACATTTGAGGACAAAAGCAATCCAGTTTGGATGAAAGCCCATATGTTGCATGATTTCCTTGAGGAAGTACCATTCCACTCTATCAAACGCCTTAGACATGTCAAGCTTGATTGCCATGAACCCACGTTTTCCAGTTTTCTTATTTTTCAAATAATGGAAGCATTCAGCAACAGCAATGGCATTGTCAGTAATAGCCCTTCCTTTAATAAAAGCACTCTGGTTCATACTGATGGAGTCTCCCAAAATAATTTTAAGTCTATTAGCAATGCATTTCGAAATCAGTTTATAAGTGATATTACACAAGCTAATAGGCCTTAAATCCTGCATATTGGAAGGGTTGTCAACTTTGGGAATTAAGGACAAAAAAGTATGATTCATTTGATCTGGCATAGCAGCACCATTTAGCACAGGCAGGATGCAATGAAGGACATCCTTACCAACAAGGTCCCAGTTGTTTTTGTAGAAGATTGTTGGCATTCCATCGGGACCCGGAGACTTTGTTGGATGCATATGTTTGAGAGCAGCAAGGACTTCTGACTCGGTGAATGGATAAATTAAGGAAGCATTCTCAGATTCAGTTATTTTCCTGGTAATGCCAATCAGTAAAGCAGAAGGAACAGGCTGTGACACGGATGTAAAAAGATCCTTGAAGTAGGAGGTGGCAACATCTTGCATTTGGTTCCAAGAGGAGGTGAATGAACCATCAGGCAACCGGAGTTGCTTAACTGAATTGCGTCGCCTTCTGCTGTTAGCCTTTGAATGGAAATACTTTGTGTTTCTATCCCCACATTGTAGTTCATTAGCACAAGATTGCTGGTGCCACATGGTTTCATGTTGTCTAAGAAGAAGCTCTTCATCAGCTTTCAATTGAGAGATAGACACAGCAGGAGAAGTATGATGAACAGAGGAGATTGCATATGAAATTCTCTGCTGCATAACTGTAAGTTTGGTGTTGACATTACCAAAAGCAACAAGATTCCAATGCTTAAGAGTTAGTTGTGTGTGCTTTAACTTGTCAAGAAAAGTGGAAGCACAGGGGGAAGACCAAGTCTCACGAAGCAAAGGAGAGAAACCTGGATCTTGCATCCAGATGGCTTCAAAGAAAAAAGGCCTATCTCTTCGTGATCTTGCAGCATGCATGGAGATATGATCGAGGACAACCGAAATTGCAGTGTGGTCAGAACCCTGATACCCGAGATTATTGAGCAAAGCATTAGAAAAATTTTGAAGCCAACCAGCAGAAGCAAAAGCCTTGTCAAGTCTTTCCTGGATGAGTTGAGAGCCAGCCCTGCCATTGGTCCAGGTGAAAGGCCCTCCAACAGATTTTAAGTCATTCAACCCATAAAATTGAAGCTTATTTTGGAAGGAAAGCATACTCGACAGATTAGCAGAAGAGCCACCAGATTTGTCAGAGTAGAGTATTTGGTTGAAGTCCCCCAAGCAAAGCCAGTTGGAAGCAGCCTCAAGAGAAAGAGAAGATAGTAGTTCCCAAGAAAGATGCTTCTTGTCAGCTTCAGGCCAACCATAAAAGAAAGTAGGATTCCAAAGGTTACCAAAACTAGCATGAATATGATGATTAGTGGAGGAAGTGACAGAGAGTTGTACAGAGGAGTCCCAAAACAGAGCAAGTCCTCCACTTCTACCATGACTGTTAATAGCAAAGCAACCATCAAAACCCAGATTATGTGCTATATTGTACATATGATTCCTAGAAGACTTGGTTTCCATTAGAAAAAGGACTTGTAGTCTTTCAATCCTGATCAACTTGGTCAGGCATTTGACTGCACGGGGTTGTCCCAAGCCCCTACAGTTGAAACTCAGGAGTTTCATTGCTTTCGGCAGAGAGAGGAAGTTTCCTCTCCTGCCGATATCTTAGTTGTTGTAAGAGACTTTTCTTCAGATATAGGAACTTCAATCAACTTTAATTTTTATGAGTTGCTAGTGGCTTGGGGGAAGAATCCCTATCTCTTTTACCCTTAGGATATTGAATGTCATGCATCGGGGATTGAAGTTGCTTGCCTTTCCTTTTTCATGTATTTTTTTATCATTAGGAAAATGAGAACCAGAAGTAGGTGCTCCAATAGGACAATTGGCCTGGAGAGGTGTATCTGAAGTCAATTCAGTTGTGATTGGCTGTATTGGAAGAGACAAAAGAACCTCTGAATTAGCAGCACCAACAAGAGTCTTTGCTGGATCATGAGCAAGGGAATAAACTGCAGATGGTTTGTCATAGCTATGCACCATCAACTGAGAAACAAGATTGGCAACTTTGTTCATCTCTGGATTTAAGGTTGTAGTATGGTGAAAGTCAGAGGAATCATCATCAGAATCGCCCTGTAAGACAAAATCCAGTAGGCTCCTCCCTTCTTTAATTTTTTCTTTCAGAGGAGGAGTTGCATCAAGCTCACCAGAGGTCAGAGTAGAAGAAAGCACTGCATGCAGTGGCGGAGCACGTAGCCAAGATCCATACTGATTTTCAAAACATCTGGATTCCTCATCATCACAATCAGCTTGAGCATGACCCAGTTTATCACATATGTAACAGAAGTTGAAAAGCTTCTCGTACTGAAAACTCACCCAAACCTTACCAATTTCCTGAAGATTCAGCAAGGCTCCTCTTCTAAGTGGTGAGGTAATATCGACCTCAACCTTTATACGCAAGAAGCCAGAAAAGGAATTGTTCCAGTCATCGAAAGAAGGAATGTAATTTTTAAACAGCTTCCCAATGGCCGATTCGGTTTCTTTAGTCATGGCAGCGAAAGGCAAGTCTTGAACACGAATCCAGAACCATGAAGAATCAAAAGAAACTTTGGACGGTTGTTGATGTCCTGCATCTTTGAGAATTAGAAGGCAACGATCAAAAGACCAAGGACCATCTTCAAGAACTTTGCGTTTGTCTTCAAGAGAACTGAATTGGATTGCAAAGAGGTTGTTGTAGGTTTCTCTGATAGTAAAACCCTTACGAAGCTACCATGCAAGTTTAAGGGTGTTTTTAAGGGCATGCATGTTGAAGGGTTTGTTGGTGAAGAGTTTGCCAAGAAGGCTAAGGGAAGTACCAGGTATGAGAGGGTCGATTCTGGCGAAAGAACCTTGGACTTTAGTTCTTTCTTCAGGAGTAAGATAGAGGTCTTTGTTAGATGGGAGGGCCATGAGGGAAGTGGAGGGAGTGAAGAGGAAGCAGGGGAAAAGAAGCAGGTGCTAGCTAGCACAAGGCTAGAGGGGGCCTTCACCGGCAGTGGGAAGGAGAGAGAGTTTTCCTTACACGGAGGGGAAGACTCTACACAATTCATTACTTCTTTTGGAACTTACTATACTTCTTTCCTAAATGCAAGTGAGTTGAATGTGTATGATGTAGACAAAATTGTATTATTGCGATGGCAACAATTTATAGAATGGTGATGATGACGTTGACATCTTGCTCTATTTTTCCTTTATAATTTTTTGTGGCTTTTGTTTTAAAAAATATAAATTAATCTTTTAATTTATAGTTTTGTACTTAAACAATCTATTTCTCAGCCTATAACGGGCCCCGAAACACTCGTAATCAAACAGCACTCGCCAGATTTTACACGTTGTAATGTCATTGTAATGTCATATGGTGTGTAATTGCCTAAGTTTTGTTAGGCTGTTGAATTGTAATGTAACTTAGGATATTAAGTGGCTTACGAAGCCAAATTTAGGCCTTGCAACCATTTGGGCGCTAATCGGCTCAAATTGGATGGCAAGACGCTAATGGCTCGCCAACCCAATATCATGTCTGTGCTTGTTATTTGAATTTGCTCAGTCACGTGACGTTGAGCAAGACACGTGAGGAACAGGGAGACACTTAAAATGTCTCATGTGTAACCCTAGCCACTGGCAGAGTGTGCCTGGCGATTAGCTTTGAGAGCGTTTTCGTGTTTTCTTCCTCTCTGTGTTTTGCTCCGCCATTGAAGCTCACTCTTGCTTGGGCTGTAGAGGATCTTGGCGAGAAGAACATCGGAGACCATTTTTGTGGTTATTTGAGTGTTGAAGAACATGGGTGCTTCTTGAGCACTCAATCTGTTCCTCTCCCAGTTTGGATCTTCTCTGCACACACCTTATGTTTTTTTTACGTTTGCCCTTCTGTATTTCCCTTGTTGGTCTTAGGTGTTCCAGTTAAGGCCCCAAAATCTCCATTTTATCTATAAAATTGGTTCCTTTGTCTTTTCGCTTCCGCTTCTTGTTCCCTTCGCTCTATCTCTCTCTGTGTATCAATTTCTACACACGTAATTTTTGTCCTAACTCAACACAAGCAAGTTGTGGATCATCTAGTTGAAATTAGTTTAGGTGGTGTGTTGGGTTAATTATTGGAAAAAAAAAATAACTCTTGAAATAAATTAATAATAAGTAATAGAAAATTGTAAAATTTGTTGGAACCGTTTGGGTTAACCTGAACTAGTGCTGGACCTGTACCATATACGGGTAATTACACAAATAAACATAGCAATTCATAAGACAAATAAAATAATATCTTATAGTATTTATTTTCTCTTACATAAGTTGATATTGAAAATAAATAAACGATAGAAGTCGATAAATAAAGCCTAAAGCCTCGTTTGATGCTTGAGGTTGCATATTCTATTTTATTTTTCATCTCAATTCTCTTGGCAAATCCTCTCCCAAAGATGTTGGTCCCATTGTCCATTTAGCTTGGACGGAATAGAAATTGACAATGACATTTTTCATATTAACGAAAAACAGTTGCACCTCCACAAATATCAGTTGATAGCCAGGAAATAATGCTAAAGCTTACCTATTGGTCCAACCCCTATAGCCCAGCTAACATCCATCACTTCGTTCATGAATCATGATCATATGGTCCAACACTCCAACAATATTCATTAACAACTTAAATGTACAATGCTCTCCAGAAATGCAATAGGTACAAAAACCACAATGACAACAGAGAGCCGAAGTGTAACCACATGTTATCTTTACCCGAGTTAATAAATGAGGTAGGTGTATAAGTTTGATCGAGTATTTACATATAATCTGCAATTGAGTTAGTCGTGACAACTCATGAGCAACGACAATAAAAAATAAGAAATTTGGATTAACAAACACCAAATTACATCTATATGGTTGAAGATACAAGGGAAGGACCCTCTTTATTATTATTTATTGTGGATTTCTGGAGTACAAGGGAACTAGACCAAACCTATATTATTCGATTGGAGATTGATCAACTTTTTATAGCACAGCTGTTTGAGTTAAATTTTCAATTGTTAGGCAACATTTTGATCATAATGCCCCTAATACAGCCAAAACCTAACATGTATACTTAACCCATAGGCCAATTGACAATGTATGAATGCGAATTCCTTCAAAACATAGGCCAATTGATAACCATGGTTGGCACTTGGTGATACATGTTCGTACAAATATTTGAATATGACGAAAACAACATCCTTTTAAAACAATGAACAAAAAATAGGATAATGTTGTATAAACTTTTTTAAAATGTAATACATATGTCTTATACATCTATTACATCTTGACAAATATAAATAAAAATGCATGAAAAGTTTGCTTACAAATAATGTAATGTTGAAAGAACATAATTGAACTAACTAAGCTATTAGGTTTTGGTCATCAACTACTCCGTCTAAATAAGCTATTAGGTTTAGCAAAAAAAAATCTTGAGCAACAAAACCATAATGCACTAATGTGAATCATTGTTCAGATCAGAACCAAACCCAACATGAAAGCAAGAAATTGTGAAATCAACATAGTTTATACATGGTCCCAAAGTAGCTAGGAAATGGGCAGGTCCATTAGCCTGGCAGTGTACATGAACCACGGCAATACTCAAAAACCATGGACAGTTGAAAGATTCTTCCCAAAATGTTGCCAAGCACACATTCGCCTATTCCTCACCTTCCAAATGCAACAACAAAGGACTGTCCACTTTTGCAGATCAGCATGCTATAAACAATCAAAGGCAGTGGCTGAAGAGTTGAGACAGATCAGGCCATCGCACCACACACAAGGGAAAGGAGTTCTCCTCCAAACCCACTGAGCCACCAAACACTCAAACAGAACATGAGCAATTGTTCCGCTCCGCCCACACAAGTCACAACGATCATCTTTGGTAATTTCCCTTCGCCTGCACATCAGGACCCGAAGCAGGTTTATCATCTAGTTAGTTCATCCAGTAAACACAAAAAAAGGTATTCATTTGGAATTCGGTACAAGGATTATGCTGCCAAAATGAAAGAAAAACTAAGGAAAAACATGATCAAATGTCATGCAATTCCAGAAGTAGCAAAAGGTTTGTAAAATCTATCAAACCAAAGATCAAGACTGAGAGCTAATCTCATAAAACAACAAATAAGATGAATTAGTGATATAACACTCTAGCTGCAGGAAAAGAATATCACAAGGCAGAACTTGTCAGTATTCACAAAATATGGGGCTAGTTTCTAACAAACATGCACTTCCACAAGTTCAACAATAAGGAACAACTTTTAACTACATATCTGTACCAAAATTTCAATAAATAATCTTAACAGGCAACCGCTGAAATCATATCACAGAGTAGTAGTATGTTATTCAACTATATTCACATGCTTTAAGACAAACACACAGTTCATATCATAGACAAAATGTTATTCTCATCCACAGGGTAGCAGAAATTTTATTAAGTTGCCAAAAGCACTGCTATCATAGTGTTAAAAAATAGGATGAGCTGAAACTTGAAGGATAACACCAAAACATAGAACTAAAAGTAATTGATTATTAATTTAATGCAATCAAAGAGCGAAGGCTACTTAAAGAATCAACATCATCTACACGTGGAAGCTCCCTTCACAAAATTGAATCAACAGTAGCTAGGTCCTACATCAATCATTGTACCAGGAGCCAATCTTAGATTGTATGCGATGTGTTTGAGCTTGGAGAGATGGGGGAGGAATTTACCTTGAATGGCATCCCAACAATTAGTTTTGCTGGCAATGACTTGTAGATTATTTCTGGTGCCTGAGGATGTTGTAGCTCATGATGTATTCTTAAAGCAAATAAATGTGACAAACATGCCATACTGCTTCACATACTTCAGAAAAGTTGTTGGCAAATATCAAGGTACAACCGCATGAAATATGTCCAGATACATGAGAGGACTGACGAAAGTATTTATGCATCAAATTCAACCAGCTAACATTTCAGATGTAGATTTTACCTTTAGCTACTCCAAAGAATCCATGAGCACAGATCCATCATAGTGTAGGACTCCTCTATAATCTACGTCTTCACCAAGGAATCAAAGAAAGGAAAGTTTAGAGTTAAGCAACTTGTGATTTGGTTGGAAACAATTCTTCTTAAATACAGAAGCCAACCTCCTTCTGGATAGGCAATTGACCAACTCTACACTAAAAGTCAAAATAGTGCCTATGTTTCTCCTCAAACGGTGCCTGATCAAAATTTTGCATAGAAAATGCTTTCAGAATGGTAAATTTTGTAAACTGCAAATTAACCTATATAGGTGATTGAAATCATACCACCCCTTGCTGGAGCTCAGCTGCCCTTGTACTAAGGTTGACCATCCTTTTGCAAGGGTCTATCTCTTCTTCTGGTGGTTCAGCGAGCGAAACTCTAATTGTATCTCCCAAGCCATCCTGCACATTAAAGGCATTAAACGTAGTCTAAATCCATTTAAGTTAGTGCAAATATGTTAGGTTAGTATCTTAAATCAAAGAACCTCGTGCATATTGTTCCTACATATAAATGATACAAGATCTTGGGTAGTTATAAATATAACAGTCTTTTCAACACCACTTTTAGTATCATTTCCAAATAATCATTGAAAAAAAAGCATAAACCCTAAACATCCACATGGAAAACATATAAAAAGAGAAAATTCTTAAAATAATTCCATGAGCCCTAAAGTAGTTACCTCTTGTTATAGTTTGGAGTTGTTCATGTCCAACTTATACACCTAACTTTCTGAATACCATAGTTCTCTATTAGCTAGGATAAAGTGCCTTTGAGAATTGAGACTAAATCATCTAAGTTAATACACTGCTTCCTGAAAATTTTGATTCGATGTGGAAAATAGTTTTTCATGGGGGGAACTTGTGATATATCTATTTACACCATCATTCCCAACTGGAGGGAAAAAATGTCAAGACAAAAATGACACATCAGAATTGCATTGTTAGCAATAATAAAAATATATTCTAACAAAATTAGTAAACAACTGACCATGGAATACATGTAGATAAGATGCTTAAGGTTCAGTTAGATTAGAAAGATTGGTGGGCGCCTTTGGCAGCTGTCCAGTAAGGTAGTCTGCATTGAAAGTCCTAAAACCCGAAAAAAAGCTAAATAAGATGAATGTACTTTCCAGTATTAAAGTGCCAAAGCCGAAAAAGACTTACAAACTCTGTAACTTGACCAGTTTTCCAGGCTCAGTCAGAACGACCCTAGAGAACATATAGTCCTTAATGCTTCTGATGTTTCATAAACACTCAATTTAGATGAATTGAGAACAGAAGAGTAATTTTTTGAAATGTATGATCATGTAGAGGAGCATAACATACAAGTAGATAAGATTGGTCATATTCCCCAAGTAAGTTGGGATCGGATAATCGATTCACCATAGCAGACATGCACAAACTTATCTGTTACATAGAAACACACATTGGTTAAATGTGACAATGAAATGAAAATGTCATACATATCTAGACCTATAACTCCAAGCCTTATTTGAATCCTGCAACTCTCCTAAGTCATCTTGAAACTCTACTAAGTCAATATCCGAAAAACAATGATTTCACTGCAAAACAGAAAGTCAACTGGAAGAGGAGCAAAATGTGAAAATGGAAATGATTTCATAAATCCCCAAACCTCAACTCTTGCACAATTGAGTAGAAGAATAGAGTTAAACATCAGAATCAAAGCCAAAACTAAACCCGATAAAACTTTTAGTAAACCATTCATCTAATAACCAAAATGCTTTGATTTTTATTCGGCGATTCAACTACTACCCTCTGATCCACAAAAATTCCCATTGAAGTAGTCATAGCCTTTCATTTTAAGCAACACATACACAGGAATATGGTCAATCTTATAGTAATCAGTACAAATAAAGAACTTTCCGCCCCTATAAATAATAACACAGTAACAAATCTATTAAAGAGGCAAATGAAATTAACATGGGATTAGAAATTATGGTTTTGTAATTTGTAGAAGAAACAGTCTGGAATTCTAGAAAATGAACAAAAGACCATTTGTTTGAATGTGGTTAAGTAATAAGAAAAGAGTTGGAGAAATTCATATAACCCTCAAACGAAGACTCATCTCAGTAGCATCATAATGTAGATTAAATCAAAATTTTGCAATTAAACAAATGCCCGTAAATTTGTCAACAACAATCAGGCAACTGCAAATAGTATGGATATTTTTCGTTGAACTGATCAGATAGTATTCAAAAAAATGTAATTCAAGAGAATGGGCCACAGCTTGAGCATGCTGCTCGTGAGCATCCACACCTAAAACTCTACAGTAACAAAAAAACAGCTTATAAAATTCCTAACAGGAAGCAACACAAAATATTCGTGCAGATCTGTAATAGAAGTAAACCTTTCTCTTGCATAATTATACACATAAATACAGCAAATGGTCTAAGGAAGCAGGAACTCATAGAAAAGCATGAACACGTGCTTGTGTATAGTATTCCATTGCTGCTTTCAAATCCTTTTTTCCTAAACACATATTTGCTTTTTCTTTGAATTCAATGTTTCTTGCATTTGATTGGTCCACAACTGAAAAAAAGCTGCAACCATAACCCAAAGTGAGCAGTCAATTTACTTGCCAGGCCAGAGGTTCACATTTGATTCAATTCTTAATACTCTTATAATTGTTCAAAAGTTTACATTAGTGTCATTATACATCAACTTAAAGTCACATTTGATTGCAATTCAAAACCATAAAGCAAGGATCAATAACTTAACCCATCATATGGTAAACATAAAAGGTCACTGAAGGAAATAATCACATCACGCAAGAGTAAGTAGGGTATGTTGTGAATTTTAAAGAACTTTCACAAAGCAAGCCTTATTTTGACATGAAGGTTGTTAAGCAACAATATGCTAAGACAGATCCAATTCATCTAAATATATTTCTCATGAATGCCAAGTTGCACTGCACCTCATGAAAATATAAAATATGAAAGATAATGCATGAGAAAATACTAATTTGACAAAAGAATAATGCCCGCTGATGTTGGTATTCCAAAATTATGACTTCTTACAGTAATGAAGCAACATGTCATCAGCAATCACCTACTCGATCAAAAGGGAAATGATACAAGTTAGAGATTCATTAACATAGAATCCAAATCCAGGTTGCATCTAAAATCTAAGGCAAGTTTAACAATTCACGAAATACAAACACAAGAATCAACCTTCATCGTAGTTGCTCTGGAAGAGCTCGCCAAAAACCTAAACCCGCTTCACCGAATAATGGAAAATCAAACACAAACAGAAAGGAATTTTGGGAGAAAATTTTCTCTTTCACAAGACAAAATCAATCTTCACAAGACAATTACCACTTCAAGAAAACTCAAATCGGTAAAATTATCCAAATTGAATACAGAAGTGCAAATTGAAATTGACCAAATTGAAGTCTCGCTGAAAAATCTCTGGTAAGAGACGACAAACCGGACAAAATTGAAAAAGTCAGGGCTTCATACCTTGATTTAATAAGGAAGATCTGGAAGAACTCAGGCATGCGCATGGAATCATCGGCATAGGCGAGCAACCGACAACGTGAAAGAGGCAAAGTAGGGGAAGAGAGGGGAACCTGTGAATTGTTTTCAGATCGTGGTCCATAATGTTTTGTAACGGAATTCGGAGGAGAGCGTCGGGGACTGGAATTCGGCGTCGGCAAGTCAATCCAGCGTTATGAGATATTTACACTGAAGCTTCCAGATTGAGTGAAAGAGGAGATCGTCAAGGCTAAATTGAAGCTGAAAAGATTGACAAGCTGTGAAAATTTGTCTGGCGCTAGTGGTGGTGGCGAAGGTAGAATAGGGCGGTGGCTTGGGCGGTCGGAGCGATGGAGATCTATCGTTGCGCCATTGGAATGCTTGGCGGTGAAAGGAGACCAAAGAGGAGCAGTTCAGGACCATTTGAACTGGAGAACCGGGGAAGTGAAGCAGTTCAGGATCAATTTTTTTATTAAGGGGTTCTCCTTTGCACAGCTCTTTTTTGATTTCGCACCACAAGTTAAACGCTACGCGCTAGCGTTTAACTTTTTTTTTTCTTTTTTTTTAAACGCTATTATATAGCGTGAGAGTTTTTTTTGTTTTTTATTTATTTATTGAGATTAAAAAAAAAAAAATCGGCTCGATTAAACCGGGTCGGAGTTAAACGCTACGTCATAGCGTTTAAAATGAACTCGGTTTAATCGAGCCGATTAAGTTTTAAACGCTACGTTGTTGCGTTAAAAAAAAAAAAACAGAATTGCACTTTTTTCCATAATCATGTAGAGAATTTCAATACGAGTCCGTACATGGACATCGTTTGCCACTCCAAAAGCCTAAAAAACGAAGCCTTCCTACCCATTTTTGTTACAATTTGGTACCCAGCATATAGCGTATTATAGTATAAATTTTTGGTATTTTCAACATTTTTCTACTATAATTTTGTATAAAATTTTAATACTATAGTTTTGTATAATTTCGTTCATTTATATACTATAGTTATATACTATTGTTATATCGTATAATTATATACTATGGTTATATCGTATAGTTATATACTATTGATATATTGTATTGTTATATACTATAGCTATATACTATTGTTATATCATATAGTTAAATATATACTATTGTTATATCGTATAGTTATATATATACTATTGATATATCGTTCATTTATATATTATAGTTATATACCATGGTTATATCGTATAGTTATATACTATAATTATATATTATGGTTCTAACGTATGGTTATATACAAATTTTATATTGCATAGTTATATACTACAGTTATATACTATTGTTATATCGTATAGTTATATATATACTATGATTATATCGTATAGTTATATACTATAATTATATATTATGGTTCAAAAGTACTATGGTTATATACAAATTTTATATCGTATAGTTATATACTATGGTTATATACTATGGTTATATATTATGGTTATATCGTATAGTTATATACTATTGTTATATCGTATAGTTATATATATACTATGGTTATATCATATAGTTATATACTATTGTTATATCGTATAGTTATATACTATTGTTATATCGTATAATTATATACTATGGTTATATCGTATAGTTATATACTATTGTTATATCGTATAGTTATATACTATGGTTATATCGTATAGTTATATACTACTATTATATACTATAGCTATATACTATTGTTATATCGTATAGTTATATACTATTGTTATATCGTATTGTTATATACTATGGCTATATACTATTATTATATCGTATAGTTATATACTATTGTTATATCGTATAATTATATATTATGGTTATATCGTATAGCTATATACTATTGTTATATCGTATAGTTATATACTATTGTTATATCGTATAGTTATATACTATGGTTATATTGTATAGTTATCTACTATAATTATATATTATGGTTCTAACGTACTATGGTTATATACAAATTTTATATCGTATAGTTATATATTATAATTATATACTATTTTTATATCGTATAGATATATATATATACTATGGTTATATCGTATAGTTATATACTATAGTTATATCGTATAGTTATATACTATTGTTATATCGTATAATTATATACTATGGTTATATCGTATAGCTATATACTATTGCTATATCGTATAGTTATATACTATTGTTATATCGTATAGTTATATATTATGGTTATATCGTATAGTTATATATTATTGTTATATATTATGGTTCTAACGTACTATGGTTATATACAAATTTTATATCGTATAGTTATATACTATGGTTATATCGTATAGTTATATACTATTGGTATATCGTATTGTTATATACTATAGCTGTATGTTATTGTTATATCGTATAATTATATACTATTGTTATATTGTATAGTTATATACTATTGTTATATACTATAGTTATATACTATAATTATATATTATGGTTCTAACGTATAGTTATATACTCGTATTAAAATTTTATAGAAAATTATAGTAGAAAAATGCCGAAAATACCAAAAACTTTCACTACAATGCGCTATATGCTGGGCACGAAATTGTAAAAAAAAAAGTAGGAAGACTTCATTTTGGGGGCTTTTGGAGGGGCAAACGATGTCCGTTTTGGACGAATTTTATATATACGGACTCGTATTGAAATTCTCTACATGATTATGGAAAAAAGTGCAATTTTGAAAGGAAAAAATAAAATAAAATGCAACGGCGTAGCGTTTAAACTGAACCGTTTTTTTTAACCGTTTTTTTTATATATAAAACCGATTCAGTTTAAACGCAACGACGTAGCGTTTAATTTTTATTTTTTTAAAACGCTACAACGTTGCGTTTAAAAACGGTGCGAAACACAAAATTTATGGGTGCAAACAAGTTCCCCGTTTATTAAACGGTCTCAAACAAATGTGGTTAATTTTTCCATTTTTTTCATTTTAAAATTTAGAAATACAAGGACATGTGTCGACTTAATATTTTGCCAAGTGGCACAATATTTTGTGAAGACTTGGTCTCTCCTTTAGAATGTACTAGTGTAGTACCCGTGCCTTGCACGAGATTTTTTTTTTCTTACATTAAAAAAATAGTATATTTAAATTATACATTTAATTGATATAGAATTATGTAGGTGGTGACGGTTATAGAAGTAGATGAATGATAATATTAAAAAAGAACTAATTGAATACAAATATTAAAGAGATTGATAAAATATTATCGAAAGAGATACGAAACTCTCTATAACTTTATTAATATAAACTCTCTATAACTTTTCATGTCTTCCGAGAAATAAATGTGGTGGCCGACTTCATCGCAAAGACGGTCCAAAAGAGTTCCTTGGAAGATATTCGAGCTAGTCTAGAATTTGTAATTCTCATCCGAAAGGATGCTATAGACTAAGAAACCGTCTCTTCTGTGATTTCCAGTCTGGCCTAATTTTTACCTTATCAAAAAAAAAGTAAAAATTGGTTAAGTAATTTTGAAATGGGGATAGCCACACCACATCCATAACATCAATTATACTAAAATGATAAAGCATAATCAAAATGTTCATCTTATACATGAAAATGAAACCCTAAACATAAAATCTCGTAACATGTTCAAAATTGCTAGAAATTATTTTTAAAAAACTTCCTTGTAAACTATATTGGTTGTAGTATTAGATCTTTTTTGTTTTTGTCGTATATCAAAATCTACAAACATTTCTTGCTAGTAACTCTTGATTATGCAACAAAAAAATGATCATGAGTGAAAACATGGCGTGAAAGATACAAACTGGCATTTGCAATAGAATAGTCCTAGCTCTTGTTTATCGTCATAGCAAAACAGACATTCAATGGAAATTGTCTTCATTGAAACTTAAACGGGTATGAAGTGTCCGATGATGACATAATCATGCGAGGAATCAAAATTGTATATCCAATATTGTTGCCTGAAATATTCTTCTTTGTTTGACATGACTGCCGAGTTGCGTGGTTATCAGTCTTTTTCCTAATTCTGCTTTTGTAATCTTTGTGATTAACTTGTAATCTTTTTGCTTGATTTGTATTTAAATTAAGAAAAAATGAGTAATAGGTTTAGGATAATAATCTTTGATTTATAATTAGATTTATTTTTAAAAAATTAAAAAAAAAAAGCAGAAAATGACATGTGACGGGTTTAATGATGGAGTGTCATGTGGAGATTTCAATGAGAGATTGTCGTGTGGCGTAATTAGGTTCTAGTTTAGTAGATGTATAGTAGATTAAAAAAAATTGGATTTATATATAATTAGGAAATTTAAGATTTGTAATCTTTGTCATTAACTTGTAATCTTTGTGTTTGTTTTGTATTTAAATTAGGAAAAAATGAGTGATAGATTTAGGATAATAATCTTTTATTCATAATTAGATTTATTTTAAAAAATTGAAAAAACAAAACAAAAAATAACATGTGACGGTTTTAATGAGGTAGTGTCATGTGGCGTAATTAGGTTATATTTTAGTAGATATATTGTAGATTAGGAAATTTTAGATTTGTATATAATTAGGAAATTTTTGATTTATAATCTTTGTGATTAACTTGTAATCTTTGTGCTTGATTTGTATTTAAATTAGAAAAAAAAGAGTGATATGTTTAGGATAATAATATTTGATTTATAATTACATTTATTTAAAAAAATTGAAAAAAGCATAAAATGACATGTGACGATTTTAATGAGGGAGTGTCATGTGACGATTTTAATAAGGGAGTGCCATGTGGCGTAATTAGGTTATACTCTAGTAGATATATAATAGATTAGAAAATTTTGGATTTGTATATAATTAGGAAATTTTGGATTTGTATATAATTAGGAAATCTTGAATTTGTAATCTTTGTGATTAACTTGTAATCTTTATGATTGATTTGTATTTATATTAGGAAAAAATGAGTGATAAGTTTAGGATAATAACTGTCTATTTATAATTAGATTTATTTTAAAAAATTGAAAAAAACAAAAAATAACATATGACGGTTTTAATGAGGGAGTATAATGTGACGATTTTAATTAGGGAGTGTCATGTGGCGTAATTAGGTTATAGTTTAGTAGATATATAGTAGATTAGGAAATTTTGGATTTAAATATAATCATGAAATTTTGGCTTTGTGTATAATTAAGAAATTTTGGATTTGTAATCTTTGTGATTAACGTGAAATATTTGTGCTTATTTGTATTTAAATTAGGAAAAAATGAGTGATAGGTTTAGGATAATAATCTTTAACTAATAATTAGATTTATTTTAAAAAAGCAAAAAATGACATGTGACGGTTTTAATGAGGGAGTGTCATGTGGCGGTTTTAATGAGGGAGTGTCATATGACGTAATTAGGTTATAGTTTAGTAGATATATAGTAGATTATAAAATTTTGGATTTGTACATAATTAGGAAATTTTGGATTTGTAATCTTTGTGCTTGATTTGTATTTAAATTAGAAAAAAGTGAGTGATATGTTTAGGATAATAATCTTTGACTTATAATATATTTTAAAAAATAAAAAAATGACATGTTGTGGTTTTAATGAGAAAGTGTCATGTGAGTCTGATGTAACTCTATGATTCAAGATATATATATATCCATCAGTTCACCATTTTAATTTATAAAAATAAAATTCAGAGAATGAAAATCTCAAGTTGGAATAAAAAGATTTTTGTAATATGGTTGAATGCGTTTTGGCAATTATAGATGATTACATATTTGATTATGTACAAAATTTATAGGGATGAGAATATTACCTAGTAAATTTTTAGAAAGATTTATACTATAAATTAGTATAAAAATAATTTGGGAGAGTGTGCAAATCCGGCTATTATAGGTAGTAATTTTATTTTCTTTGATTTTATTAGTTTTTTTACAAAACTCTCGAAAACATAAGAGCGCGACACGTGGCAAATTGAATACAGTGACGCTACGTGATAAAATAAATTTTGATTTATTATGGGAGTGTTACGTGACGCAGTCAGTATTCTGCTTTAGTATATATATAGTAGATACAAGATTCAGATATTATAGGTACGTACCCATACGCTAGTTGTGTGCTGTTTGTAATTCGATCTCTCGGCATCTATAACACGTGCATATGTACGTCAGCTTATATATAGTACGTTCCGATACCAATTCATGGTTAAATTAACGATCACAACTATAGAATTAAGGGGTTGGTTGCTTGATTATCTGTATGGATCGATGCATATATGTAATAAAGCAAATATACACTACCGTTATTAATTTATTTATTTTGGTAGAAAACACAACCCTTATTAATTTTCCGGCCAACAAAGGTAAATTATTATATTTGATCAACAATCCATCGTCTCAAAAATCTAATTACATGCACACCGGCCTTGGTGCCTTACTAATCAATATAGCTATTCAAATATCTCTTTTATTTAATTTTATTGTGAAACACATATGAATATATACATATAGCTTTGATGTCTATATATTTAACATAGCTAGGTTTGGTATATATATATAGGAGATAACAAGATGATTAAATAGTGTTAACATATATATATAAACAATTTTCTGACAAGTCATACGTATATAATCAGACAATTTTAGATGATTATAGATTTGATTATGTACAAAAATTATAGGGATGAGAATATTATCTAGTAAATTTTTAGAAAGATTTATACTATAAATTAGTATAAAAATTATTTGGGAGAGTGTGCAAATCTGGCTACTATAGGTAATAATATTTTTTTTTGATTTTATTAGTTGCTTGACAAAACTCCCGAAAAAATAAGACCGCGACACGTGGCAAATTGAATACAGTGACGTCACGTGGCAGAATAAATTTTGATTTATTGTTAGAGTGCCACGTGGTTCAGTCGATTTTTGCGTTTAGTAGTTATATAGTAGATTAGCTTTGATTTTTCATAGATTGTGAGATATATGCAGTTTTAGACCAAAAGTCATTCATTATAATTAAGAAACTTAAAATCCCAATATAATCAAAAGAACTTGATTTATTAAATAGCATGGGCC
Organism: Rheum nobile; assembly: GCA_027886185.1. Classification (NCBI taxonomy): domain Eukaryota; kingdom Viridiplantae; phylum Streptophyta; class Magnoliopsida; order Caryophyllales; family Polygonaceae; genus Rheum; species Rheum nobile. The sequence continues at coordinate 3,821,826 of WOAB01000073.1, forward strand.
GACAGCCTAGTGCAATCCAATATAAGATAACAACCGAGAAGTATGTTAATCATCATTTATCCTATTCGACAAATTTGATATTTTATGATCAAATTCGGAGCAAAAATAAATTATGATCGGTTTCATTAAATATGAAATTTATATTTGGGTTGGCTTAGAGGTTGATGTCAGACTATATAATGCTCTAATATTATAATAGTATAACACCTTGTTTGAGAAATGTATTTATAAACACTTTATTAGTTATAAATTTTTTTATTTAAATATGTGGAATGTTTTTAAACATTTTAATAAATATTCCATTCAATTATTATCATTTTCACTGCAAATCTTTTAATAAAAAGTGTTTATATATCGAATTTTTTCCTTACCGAATTTACTTAATTACACAATCATATTTTTTCAACAAATTTATGAATACTTGATCTTTTAAACCTAAGTTGAAGACTACTACATGTATTACTTTTTCTTGAAAATCAAGGTTACTACATTACTTACACCATAATTAAGCTCAAGCAAGATTATAAGTTAAGTAGTGAAATTAACTGCCCATATAAACCACAAAATGTCCTATTAACAAAAGCAACTGATTTTTTGGGTTTTAGCATTAGTGCCTAATTAAATACAAAGAATAGGTTCAAAATAAATACAAAAAATAGATCCTTTTATAAGATAATACAAAGATATTCGTTTGACTCCAATATGTATAAATTTAGACTTCTTATTAATTAATATATCTTCATCCTTTATGTCTACCATAAACCTATTCTGATCAAGATAAAACAATTTTTTTTTTTTGCAAAATAAAAAATATAACAATATAGTTTTAAACTCCTACATAGTAGCCACCGAACCATCAAAGGAATGTGATGCAAAATTCATATAAGCGAAAAGCAAATAAGCAGAGTCACATACTTCGGAAATTTCAAAGCCTAATACCGAGTGAAGTAATCGACCCAAGTCACCCAACTCCGACCAATATGTTTTTAAAACGCGTATTATATTTTCCCCATAAATTTGGAAACTTTTCCCACAAAATCAACCCCGAACAATATCATCTGAAAACGCGTATTATATTTCCGCGTTAAATTTAGAAACTAATATTTCAAGAATCTTCTACTAACCCATAATAAATTAGTGCTATGTAACAATTAATTTTTCGTACATGTTTATTGTATTCATATATTTTATTGATTTTACCAAAATAAACCTAATATGTATTCTAGTGGGTAAAAATTTGGAAAGTGGTAATCTTGCATATTTTAATATAGCATATCCAGAAAGTAAATTATTAGACTATCGTATATTATATTTTATTAAATAGTTTTTTTTATAAAATATGGTAAGTTGTATTTGTTAAATAAGGAAATTGATATATGTAAAAGTTATTGTAAAATGTAGAAAAAAGGAAGGATACAAAATTTTTAAATTTTAAAATAAATAAATCTAAAAAAACCCACAGGCCGTCACATGTCCAATTCAATATCATGACGGCACGTGACAGCGTAAAATTCGGGCTTATTCTGAGAGCGACATGTAACTCAGTCGGTATTTGTATTTAATAGTTATATAGTAGATTAGGGTGGATATGTATCCAACATGTAACAAACCAACTAATTCCTAACCAAAAATGACTTGATCTATAATTAATCCTAATCTAAAGTGTTTAGCTTTGAACTTATTAAAGTCTGGGGCCTACAAGTGAGATCAAACAAAAAAAGAAAGAAAATTCATGATCAACCAACATTCAATTGGTCTAGTGGTTTGACATTAGACTCTCTTAAATCGTAAAATAGCTTTGGTCGATAGAATTGGGGGATAAAAAAAAAAAAGACAAATTTTGTTCCGATTTATTCATTTACTTCGTATCATCTATTTGTTAAGTTCGATTGAATTATCTTGCCCCTCAATTAATCAAACCGAGTCAACAAACTTAAATTGGCCAAACACTATATTATAAGACAAATTTTGATTATCTTATTGTCGATTCCATGTTCAATATTAGAAGCAAGAACATCCGTGATCATGATCTACTCTATTTACATCAATGATCTCAGAGAAGATATTATATATCATCACAAGCACAATTGCTCTATTCAAATCTCAATGTAGAGTTCTTAAAGGATGACAATCTCACATGCATCCAAGGATATCCAACTCACCTGTTCTGAAAAGTCGGGTGAGTCACCAAAATATGTTTTAGTCCAAAAACCAATTTTTGTGGTCTCACATTACGTTAATATCATAAGATAGCCTAAATAATCGCAGAATGAGTTGCAATACACTTTTGTGCAAAGCCAACTTGCTAATTGAGATTTATGTTGAATGTAAGGATGTTTATCGGTCCAAATCAAAAACTTATTGGAATTTAAAAAAACTGAAAACCAAATCACATGTAATTGGCTCAGTTTGAGTTCAACTGAATCAAACGAGTTTCTATTTTTCTTCCCGAATAAAAACAAAGTTTTGAAAGATCAAATAATGACATTGAAGAAATGAAAAAAAATCACCGGATAACCACTAAGACTAATGGATAATCTAGCTATGACTTTATTTTTCGAAACAAAGTGAATCAATATTCCTTTTTGGGGACAAATGTGAAAGATCTATCCCTTTAAAAACATAAACTCTTGCAATTAGAAATGTCTTGGTCAAAATCTATGAATTAACCCTTGACAACATTCAAATTTAATGCGATAATCTTACTATTGTAAATATCCTGAATAAAATCTGACACTATCCTTTGGATATTGAAATTTTAATTTCTAATATCTTTGTATTTTACAACTGTTTTTTCAATATAAATTTATCATGTCTTTCGAAAAACAAATATTATAGCTATTACATTGCAAAGCTGGACCACCAAAGTTTTAATTCTCATCCGTAAAAATGCTATGTAGACTGAAAAACCGTGTCTTCTGTAGTTTTCGGTCTAATTTTTATCTTATATATAAAAAAATACAGAACTAAACATTATTGGTCATTGTATTAGTCTGCAATACTAATACAAGGACCGTTTTTTTAATTAAAAAACAAACACAATCAATCGTAGCATCAGTAAGTCGGCAGCAACAACAACAACAAAAAATAAATAAACGAGTTGAGCATTTTCAATTTCCACATATGCACAAATACAAACAAACCCATATATACTTGTATCAAGTCATCGTATGAATACATGGATTTTCAAACCCATTTTCAAAATCAATCCATGGATTCAGCCTGAATCCATTGATTTTGATACCTGAAAGCTGAGAACTCGCCATCACAAGCATATTTCAAAAAACAGAACTGATTACAGAAGATAAAGTTGTTAACATGGCAGCACACAAAATGATACTACAAAGTATAAACGATGCGTTTGCAAGTGATCACATATAGCACAGCAAACCCATATGTTTGTAGAAAGTAATCGTATCATAATTCATAAAAACAATATGCTTGTAGTTCCAATGAAGTCACACCCCAAAATCCGAAAGAAACTATCCTGGATGTGCTCAGAAAATTATCCAAGCTTTCAATAGAGAATGTGAAAGCAAAATTGAAAGATGTAACTAGGAAATATTGAATCGCCAAACCATGAGGGGGGGGGGGGAATCAAAACTAGGATGAATCCATACATAATCAATAGAAACAACTGAATCCACTATTACTCGGCTGCTTGCATCACAACCTTTAGACACTCAAACCTTGCACTTGGGGTAATGACCTTGGTCTCCAGTTGGTGCTTTTTCTTCAGGACCATTTGAATCAGATACACCACAACCTTTTTTTTTATCTATATATCTCCACACAAGCCAAGATGACAGTAGATGTACCTATGTTACCTTGGCACCAACTAGTTACTGCAATAAATTGCAACAAAGCAAATGATAAAACATTCAGCCAATTCAATTTTGTGGATTTGGATTTTGCCTACATAGTTAGACACAAGTTCCAATTTAACGAGTATATCATGGCAAGTTTCAAGTCTGTACCTTCTTCCTGCCCTTGGGTTTCTCTTCTTCTTCATCATCCTCCTCCTCCTCGTCATCATCCTCATCATCTTCATCATCATCATCATCCTCATCCTCATCCTCATCATCATCCATCGCCTCAAACTCATCTTCCTGTGCTGCTTCCCCGGTAAACCAAGATACAGCATGGGGTATAATTTTGTCTCGGATTGTTGTACTGTAGATATCAATGCCATCAGCATATACTCAATGAAAGAATAACAGTAATTACATGCTGTAGTGTTATTATGCATAAGAATGGAACTATTAAAGTAAATGCCGTAAAGTAGGCAGCCAATTCTGTACATTGTGCAAACCAAGACAAAGCAACACTTATGGTGAATGCTCTATTGAAGTGAAGGGATATAAAATTTTGCTTCGACAGAAGATTGATATTCTCAAATTGCAGTGAAGCGAAACAAAATCATTCTTGGAGTTGCACTTTAACCCCATCAAACTCAACATCACCAAGTGACAAGTAAGTTCTTAAAAAATAAAGTATAATATAAAAGGAAAGGTTAATCAAATTATTTTGTCAGACTTTGAAGAACGTGAACACCTAAAGCCAAGAAAGTCCATGGATGAAGCAGAGGAAAGAATAGGACAAAAACACCGACTAATTATTACTCTTTTATGATATACTCAAGCTAAACTTTGCAATCCTTGGTAGACAGTATATCTTAATGTGACTTAAAGACAGATGTGAAGGATCTTAGCAATTATGAAACAAAGGAAGACATAATTTTAGTACTCAATACTAACCACATCAGAGAACCACAGGCATTCCTTATTCTCCGACAAGCAAAATTAAAGTAGGAAACTCAAAGCAGATTACTGGTAGCTTTAAGATAAATAGACAGAAATATAATAACAAAGGCATGTAAATGTAAACAAGCTAGCTCACCCAATTTCATAGTCCAGATCCATTTCATTCTGAAGCTCCTCCGCCTGGAATTGAAAAAGGGGAAATTAGTAATCTAGCTATTCTTAGCCAAGCCCAACTTTGGTACTTTGAAGAATCAGACTTACGGTGTCTTCATCAATTTCATCACCCTCTTCAGGAACTTTGGGAGGGTTAAAGAAGTTAAAGAAACTCTCGCATTTTTCAGTTTTGGTTATTATCTTGCCACCTTTCTTTGACTTTTTCTTTAGAAGCTTCTGTGTCAAACATTTTCCAGAATGCCACTCAATCTCCGTCCTACAAAGTGGTAAACAGACCTGAGCTTTCTGCATCTGCATAGCAAACCTTCAAAACAAATCACTGCAACTTACCCAATGGCCTTCTCCAAAATAGGTTCATCTTCATCAACCATGTGATATGTTTTTGTGAGAGTGGTATTTTTGAAGTAGGGATTTGTGTCAAAAAAAAATTCAAGCTTGAAGCCCTTAAAATCACCAATCCTACACCATTTGATATCTTTCAGATAATGCAAAGCCCCTCCATCACGCTCTGTGATCTGGATACCAAATTCAAAACTTTCAGGCTATACCCATGTGATATATGATAGCACTAAATGCATTATAGTTGCATACAATAATTACCTCTTCAGCCAAAACTTCATTTGTCTTCATTGCATTCAGCCAAAAGTCGGGAACACCTTTTTCTGATTTAAAGAAAAAGACCTGATTTTCAGATATAATATCCAAAAGAACTGAAAAACAGCTTAGCCAACATTAGTGGTTCAGACTACACAAATTAAGGAGTGAGAACTGGATGAATAGACACCCCAAACCAGCAGGATCCAATCCATCTAATAAACACCCCAAACCAGCCATATTCTTATTTTAATTATACTATGATCAGTTCACTTCCTCGAGGTACCTTCTGGGGCATTCTCATCTCTCTTCTTGGCCTCATCGTCATCAGTAACTCCTTCCACTTCAACATTGCCATTTACGATCTCATATCTCTGCAGGTTTACAGCAAAATTGATATAAATACAAGAGCAACTACAAAAGACAGAGAAGAGAGATACTGTGGCTCAAGGTAGAGCAAATAATGTATTAGAAAAGAGTACCTTAGAATAAAGTGGTTGATAAAGCTTCTGATATTTAGCTTCAAGTGCAGCCCTCTCCACAAAAAAATTTGCCTCAAGCTCATTATGTTGGCTCTGCAGAATTATATGCACTATAAATTACTCTTCATATTAAAACCATTTAAAGAAGCAAACTTCATAATCAAAACATTTCTACTACAAAGTGTCCATAAGCAAAGTAAACGTAAAAAAAAAACTGAAGCTAATGTAATCAAAGCCAATTCTATAGGATTAAATACAACAATATGCAGACGGACCAAAAAAAGAACTGCATCTCATACTAACTCAGTTATGCGCGTTAACAAAGGCTCCATATTTTAGAATGACATATCCCTTTTAGAACGGAAGAAAGAATGGCAAACCAACAATAGCTAACATCTCTGTTGTCTCACACAAAAAAGCAAGGACTACAGAATTCTGTGGGTAATGTTTTTATGTGGAATGATGCTTTTAACAAATCAAGATTCGAGAGAGAACCAATTTTAAAGAGAAACAATAAAAATATTTTGCTCACAGAGCAATCAAAAGATTCTAACTAAAATACTGACTAAGCATATTCCAAGAAAAAACTTTATAATCCACGGAAACGGATTACCTCTGAAACTACACAGTCAAAGCATGTTAAACCTATGAACATCCAATTCAACCTCTACTATATCCACAGTAAGACAAAACGAATCATCAAAAGAAAGTAGCTTATCATAAAAAGATGAACACCTGCAACTGTCTCAGCGCCTCAACACGCTTCCGGACCATCGGCGCGAGACTTTCCAAGACAGGTGCAGCGTCCCCAGCCAGATCCCGCAACTTACTCTGCAAACATAATTCGATTCTCGTCATCAACAAACGCAGTCATACGAAGCTCTAATCTCCCCCAAACCCCAACTCAGTTGAAACCTCACCTTCAGAGCATTCAACAGACCGGCACGATCCTCCCGACTAAGAGCTGCAATAAAAGACAATCAACAATCCATCATAAGAAGGAAATGACGAAGGAAGATTCTAGATTTTCACCAGCGACGGCGGGGAGGTCAGCTGCGATATCGTCCATATCGAAAGCATCTTTGCTGTCAGTCATCTTCGTAGGCTGAATTGACACGGCAAGAGAGAAAATGTGCGATTGGGAGCTGAGAAGGTGGAAGAAAATGGGGGAAATAAGATCGGAGAGAAAAGAGGAGGAAGAGGCGGTGGCGATTCGGTGGCTCTTTTCTCTCTCCAAGTTTTGACCTAGCCGAATACAGACTTTATATAAGGCGAGGAGAAAGTGGGTTACGACATACGAGTCACGCGCTCTCATGGAACGTGATTTTCACGAACTTTGACGGGTCTCTGGATAGTGACGTGTCTGAGTTTCACCAATAGGATATTCCTCCAGGCTTTTGTGATGCGCTGGCGCAGCTTGCGTTGCTGTATTTCTAGCTTTTGCTTTTTCCCCCGACATTGCAAATTTTGCCGGGTTTTTTGTAAAATTATATATTCAAAGATTTTAATTATTATTATTTTGACGATTTTAGCATTTCCTTAAAATATTTTTTTAAGGAAGACTGTACAAAAATACATGTTTCTTGGTAAAACATTACGGTTGTTTGAATTAATAAAGCAAATCTATTATTATATATTAAAGTTGTTCCCTTTTGAGCCCCTTATAACGATTTTGGCCCCACAAATCTTACGTGTCATTTTATGATAACTTTTTTTTTTATAATCTTTTATGCTTCTATAATTTAGCTAATTTAATTTTAATTTATCACCAAATATCTAAATAAATTATCTTAACAACCTCTAACAAACATATAATAAAATAATTAATTATTAATTATGGATTTTTTTAAATTGTATCAAGTATCAACCCATTTTGAGCTCTAACAAACATATATATTAAAGGATTTAAATCTATCCCCTTTTGAGCTCTTAAAATACGTATGGACCCATCATATCTATATGTCATTTTTTTCATTTTTTTATTTTACTTTAAATAAAAACCGTTTATCAAAACAAAATTTATATGTAAATATTTAGATTACAATTACTTCTAAAATCAACCAAACTTTAAAGTGACAAATAAAATTGTAAATAAATTTCACCATTAATCTATATATATCTATAAAATCTTCACTTGATAGATTTCACATTTTCAAGATTTAATTACAAATTATTTATGAACTTGAAATAATTGATGATCAATAAAAAATATGTATGAAAATATTAATATACTATTTTAAATATAATTCAATTGGGTTTTATTTGATTCTCCAATTGAGTTAATTTAGTATATTAATAATTACAAATAAATATAAGTGCCTAACATATATATAATAATAAAATAATGAGTATATTAATATGATTTTATTTTCAATAATATCATCTCAATGTCTAAAACGTGAATTGAATATTACAAAAGGTAAAAAAACAAAAGCTAACAAAAGTAATATTCTATCAACAAACTTAAAAAGTTTTAAAAAGAATATAGATTTAAACATATCATCACTAACATATTGTTGGAAGATTGACATATAACATCGTACTAACCTATTAAATTGAAGAAAAAAATAGTATATTTTGATTCATAACTTCAATCACGTATACTATTTCACTCTAAATATACAAAAATAAAATGTTGTAGGATCGTGATTGTTAGATAATAACTTAAGGAACTCAGAATATGGATTCTAAGTTCCCTTCGTAGCGGAAATAAACAATCAAACAAATGACAAGTTCCTTATAGTGGAAACCTTTGATTGCCAACTAGCAATCCAAGATAAAAACCACTACCTTTCTTTTGAAAGGATTTCAAGGTCTACTTCTTGATTTCTTATCTCTTTTGGTTATAGCTTATCCTAGGAACAAACACACAGTTTCTTTGCCTTACACACAGTTAGGCAATCCTAGATAACTTAACACAATCAATAATTAATCCAAGAAACAGACCTTCGCACCTAGGAACTATCACTTACAGTCACAGGAACTTAGCACTCAGCTCTTCTCTTCCTTGACTGGTTCCTCTTGATCTCGGTTTGCTTTGATGATCTTGTTTGAAGGTTCACACTTGATATTTGCTAATGAGTGTGATTCGTATTTCAGTGCTTGAAGATAACTCTTGAGTTAGTCTTCCTTTTATAGAGGATTCTTCGTAGCTTCTTCTTCTCTTGGTTCCACAGATTGAGCTTGCCCTAGGATAAGTGGTTCTCCTTGGTCCACGTTGTTCTTGGCATGTGCAAACAACCTAGGCAGCTCAGAATCCTTCTAGGTTAGTCAACCTCTTCAGCCAAGTCGTTCTCCAACTTTCTTTGTCCGAGGTTCAACACTCTGGGCGCTTGGGAACTGACTTCTGGACAGCGACAAGTTCTATGTCCTGTTGCTTTCACCTTTCTCTGTCCGAGGTTCGGCGTTCTAGGTGTCTTGGAGTCTTGCTCTTGGATGGTGGCAGGCTTTTGGAAGCTTCTCTCAAGTCGCTTTCACCTCCTTTTGTCCGAGGTTTGGTGTTCCCAGATTTCTCGAGAATCGCAACCTCGCATGCTACGTTTCTGGACACACCTGGGTTCCTCTGGGTTCCTTCCTTTGTCTTGTTCCTTTGGTTCTCTTGTCCTGTTTGGCTTTCTTGCCTTCGGTATATTTCTGTGATTCCTTAAAGCACATCTTTGAGATAAAACATTAGTATCATAATATTTGTCATCTTCAAAAGTAGAGAAACTGATGAAAGGAACTCTCAAGGGAACTGAGGTTCCAGAGTTCTGTTTCCTAACAATTTCCCCCTTTTTGATGATGACAAATATAAGGAACCTGACAACATAATAACGACATGAAATTCATGAGAACAGTTGAGCTAAGAGATTTACAACTTTATTAAATAATGATAGAACATTCAATAGTTGCAAATTCCCCCTAAGCAAATGAACTAAGTTATTCAAGTTCCCCCTCAGAAATAAAACGGGTTCAGATTTCCTATAAGTCCAGTAGTTCCAATAATTCAAGGTTCCTATCCATTCTTCCCCCTTTTGACATCATCGAAAAGATCAAGGTACTTATCAAGTATAGGATATCAATGTGAAATAAACAATTTGCGTTAAACCCATGACAGTGACCATAATAGAAACTTAAGGCAAAGACAAATGATGCATTAGAAACATTACTATAAGAGTTCATTAATCATTAAAATCAAGTACATTGCCCAGAGATGCATAGTGAAAAGAGAAACACAAGAGCACAACCAACTTGACATTAGACAAAATAAGGATAGAAGAGGGGAGTAGGACCCTAGGGAACTACTAGCACACTGTGATGTTATAGCACTGGGAACTAGAAGAGACGTTCTTATGGCAGTGTAGTGGCCTCCTCTTCAATTTCCTTCTTTTATGCAGTTCCTTCATCTTGGCATGTTGTCATCTTATCGGCCTGATTACCTCCAATTGAGCAAGGTTAAGATTGAGGTTTTTCTTGGCCATTTGAGGAGCTTTGTGTTTTGAGAGAGACAGGTGAACATGAGATTGAGAGAAGGCGTGAGAGAACAGAGTGCTCGGCTCAATCAAACAGGAAACCTTAAATAACCCTTGAGCAATTTTGGAGCCGTTGAGAATCAAGCCATTGGAGATATTTCTGGGAACTCTGAAGAGTTGAAACGGCTAATTTTCTTGAAGCTTTTGCGCCTTTGCAACGGTCATAAATTCAAAGATTAGATGCTCAAAATGGCAACTGTTCAAGGCTGAGCAGACGTCTCTGACGCTGTGAGATTTGCCATAAATACTGTCTTGGGAGGAACAATTCTCTTACTAGCCGTTTAAGGGGTAGCCCATCCTAGTTCCTTTCTGGCGATATTTTCAGTGTGCTAGAGGGATATATGGGAACCTTTGATGTGGGGTTTTAAGACATAGGACCTGAAAGTACGTTCCCATAAAATAAATCGGGGAAGGCCATTTATCGCATCACACACTAATTCCCAGAGAGGGTTAAGAAGAGGATCATAGGGAATTAGATTGTGCAATGAGGCAAGGGAGAGTCATAGTACACAATCATCATTTCGGCTTGTATTGTTGGGTTAGAAAGATGATCAGATTGTGACTTTTGGGCCAACAAAGAAACTTGAACAATGATTGAATTTTAATAAGAGATGAACAACCAAGGAGAAGAACTAGAAAAATTTGTCAAAGCCTTTTGAGAAACCATTATGAATATGAGGGTCTAACGCAAGAGAAATGACACAAAGATTCCAAGATAAAGACAAGTAAAGAGTTCTGAACTAGTCAATCAGGGGAACTGGAGAGAAACTTTAAACTAAAGGAACTGCTAGTTTATAGGAATCATTCACAGTTCTAATCTAAGGTTCTCGAAGGGAACTCTATTCAAGGCTTTGGTGAATATATCTGCAATTTGATCTTCAGTTCTACAAAATTTCATAATGATGTTTCTTTTCTCAACATGATCTCTAAGAAAATGATGTCTTATGTCTATATGCTTGGTCCTAGTGTGATGCACATGATTCTTAGAAATGTTTATAGCACTAGTGTTATCACAAAGAATAGTAAGAGGGCCATAATACATACCAAAATCCGCGAGTTGTTGCTTTAGCCAGAGAAGTTGGGAACAGCAGGAGGCAACCGCGATGTACTCGGATTCTGTGGTGGAGAGGGAGACTGAGACTTGTTTCTTTGATCCCCATGACACAAGGCAAGGGCCTAGGAACTGTGCCATTCCAGAAGTGTTCTTCCTATCCACCAAGTATCCAGCATAATCAGCATCAGTGAAGCCCATTAGCTCAAAGGGACACTCTTTGGGGTACCAAATGCAGAGAGAGTCAGTTCCCTTGAGATATCGAAGTATTCTCTTCACAGCAGCCAAGTGGGTTTCTCTTGGACAAGATTGGAACCTAGCACACAAGCCAACAACAAAAACAATGTCTGGTCGACTAGCAGTTAGGTACATGAGTGAGCCTATCATACATCTATAGAGCTTCTCCTTCACTAGAGGACTCGAATGGTCCTTATCCAAATGAGCAATGGTGGATATGGGAGTGGAGAGAGGCTTGCATGAATCCATTTTGAACTTCTTCAGTAGTTCCCTGACATACTTCTGTTGGTGGATTTGAATACCATCTTCTTTTTGGGTGATTTGTAATCCGAGGAAGAAGGTGAGTTCCCCAATTAGACTCATTTCAAATTCACTGCTCATCAAGTCTTTGAATTTGTCTACAAGGGACATGTTAGTGGAACCAAAGATAATATCATCGACATAAATTTGAACCACCAAGATGTTACCTTCTTCTTCTAGGATGAAGAGAGTTTTGTCAATAACTCCACGCCTGTAGCCATTTGAGAGTATGAACTGGGCAAGACAATCATACCAAGCTCTGGGAGCTTGCTTGAGGCCATACAATGCTTTGTCTAGAAAGTAGACGTGGTCTGGATGATCATCATCTTCAAATCCAGGTGGTTGCTTGACATAGACTTCTTCTTGGAGAATTCCATTGAGGAAGGCCGTCTTTACATCCATTTGGAACAACTTGAACCCTTTGTGTGATGCAAAAGCAATCAACAACCTTATTGCTTCAATCCTTGCTACTGGAGCATAGGTTTCATCATAGTCGATGTCTTCTTGTTGATTGTATCCTTGAGCAACGAGTCTTGCTTTGTTCCTTATCACAGCTCTTGTATCATCTAGCTTGTTTCTGAAAATCCATCTAGTTTCTATGATGTGTTTATCCTTGGGACAGGGAACTAGATGCCATACTTTGTTCCTTTCAAACTGATGGAGCTCTTCTTGCATAGCTTGGATCCAGTCCGCATCCTTCAGTGCCTCACCTATGTTCTTTGGTTCCACAATAGATAGAAAGGCATTGAAGGCAAAGAAGGTTAGATGTTCGAACCTGACTGGAGGCTTGATGACTCTTCTTTCTCTGTTAAGAGCTAGAGCATTTGATGTGGAGACATTCTGAGTTGAGCATTCAGCTTCTTGGTTGGGATCACCTTCTCCATTGAAGATCATGTGGGAAGATGAATCATTGAAGTCTCCACAGATGTTGTCGTCATGCTCCTGGTTCCCAGAGATAGATTATTGTTCATTATCCATGGGAATTGGTGGAGGAGCCATTGGAGGGTTCCGAGCAGCAGGACATGAATTGGGTGTAGTGATATCTTCATCTGGATCTTCTTGAAATGACTTGGGAAACGGGTCTTCAAAGGAATTGGTGGTGTTCTGCACAATCTTTCCAAGTGATTTTTCATTAAAAATAACATGAACACTTTCTTCTACCTTTTTAGTCCTTTTGTTGAAGACTTTGTATGCCTTGCTACCCGAGGCGTATCCAATGAAGATTCCTTCATCACTTCTTGGGTCGAATTTGCCAAGATTGTCCTTCCCATTGTTGTGCACAAAGCACTTGCATCCGAACACCCTCAGATGTGAGATGTTGGGAACTCTTCCTCTTAGGAGCTCATAGGGTGTCTTTTCTGTGATTGGGCGAAGCATGGCTCGATTGATGATGTAGCAAGCTGTGTTGATCGCCTCAGCCCAGAATGATTGAGAGAGTCCACTTGAGATCAGCATAGTCCGAGCCATGTCTTCCAAAGTTTTGTTCTTCCTTTCCACTACTCTATTTTGTTGAGGAGTGTATGGTGCAGAGAAGTTGTGATCAATTCCATGCTCACTGCAAAAGGTTAGAAATTCTCCATTTTCGAATTCGGTACCATGGTCAGACCGAATAGCATTGAGTGAACAATCAAGAGATTTTTCTAACAAAGGAACCAGATCTTTAAAGCGGTCAATAACTTCACTCTTAGATTTAATAAAGATGGTCCAAGTAAAGCGAGAGAAGTCACCGACAAGAACAAAGATATACTTGTTCCCTCCTAGGCTCTGAACTCTCATGGGTCCACACAGATCCATGTGGATGAGTTCAAGAGGCCTTGAGGTGCTTACCATGTTTTTGGACTTGAATGAACTACGAGCATGTTTTCCTTTTACACAGTCAGAGCACAATTTCTTAGATGTGCCACTTAGCTTTGGCAGCCCTCTGACTAGCTCCTTTGAGTGTAACTTTTGAATCAGCTTGGTGCTAGCATGACCGAGGCGTTGATGCCACAAATCAGCTTGGTCATTCACAGTTGAGAGACAAAGTTTCTCCTTGGGAACAAAGGATGGATCAATTATGTAGACATTGTTGAATCTTTTCCCTTTTAGGATGATTTGTCCCGAGGAGTCAAGGACTGAACATTCGTTTGATCTGAATCTAACTTCATTGTCTCCTTGATCACACAGCTGTGACACACTTATTAGATCAAAACCAAGATTATCAACAAGGTGAACTTTATTTACCTGAATGTGGTCGTTGAGTTTCACAGTTCCTATTCCATAGATTTTCCCTTTGCTTTTGTCTCCAAAGAATATGTTCCCTCCTTGGAGAAGTTGAAGAGAGGTCATTTGATTTCTTCTTCCAGTCATATGGCATGAGCAACCACTGTCGATGTACCATAGTTGAGGTTGCCTCTCTTCTTTCTGCACATAAGGGAACTAAGATTTCTGAACCCAGCGAAGCTTGGCTTTACTGGAGGGATTAGCATTGCGAGTCTGTGAATAACCAGGGAACTGGTTCCTTTCATGGTAATGAGTACTTTTCTCCTTTTCAAAGTTCCTTTTCTTAGCACAATCAGTGTTGTAATGAACATTCTTATCACAATAGATACACAAACGATTGTAAACAACATGTCCATATTTTCCTTTTTCCTGGCCTAAAAGGTTTTTCAGTTTTCCTTTTGTTAAAATCAACATTGTTTCTAACCTTGCTATGGGCCATGTCAATATATCTTTTGTGAGCAAAGGAATTGGTGAACCATTGGTTTTCAGGAACCATCTTTTCTTTTCCCTTTGGTTCCTTCTTAGGACTTTGAGAGCCTTCATTGAGACGTTTGGCAACCTCAGCCTTGTTCTCAAGGACCATGATCTTCTCTGATAGGAATTGATTCCTATCACAAGAAGTGGCAAGAGCAATACTGAGATTCTCATTCATCTCAACAAGTTCTCGCCTAACCTTTTCTTCTTCAGCATCATTGTTCCCTTGATTATTGACATATCCTATTCCATGGCGTTGTCTCACAAAAACAGTTTGATTTATCGTTTTTTCATTAATGGAATCGGTGAGAATGTCTAACCTATCAATTATGGATTGAAGCATGTCATTTCCAGGTGGGTTAGCATGCAAAGGAACTTTGACAGAGTCTATGCTAGTTTCATCACAAGATTTGCAAATTTTGAGGTGACTAGCATGCATATTTCTAATATCAATGAGTTTGGAGTGAGTTTCAACTAGGTCTTTCTCAGTTTCATCAAGTTTCTTACTCCAAACAGAATTCTCGACAGTCAAGCAAACAATTTCATCTTCACAATCATCTAGTTTCTGTTGAAGGGAACTGGTTTCCTTTCCTAGTTTCTTTATGATCTTAAGAAGTTGTTTCTTATCACAATCAACTAGGGATTTTAAGAGATCGTCAGAAGTTACCTCAAGGTCTTCTGAGTCGCTTGAGTCTCCTTTTGCCATGAGACATCTCCCTCCAGAGAAGCCACTCAGATCCAGTTCCTCATCTGAGTCTTCTCCCCATGATGCTACGAGAACCTTCTTTCTTTGAGGTCTTTCCTCTTCCTTGGACTCTTCTTTGTTGGGACAGTTCTTAGCGTAGTGTCCCTTCTCCTTGCACTCGTAACATGAGACTTTCTTGAGTTCTCTTCTTGGTCCATTGTGAGAGGAACTGTCCTTTTGGAACCTTCCCTTCACAAAGAATTTTTTGATGTTCTTTGTGAAGAGGGCTGTTAGTTCGTCATCTTCTTCTTCAAGGTCTGAGTTCTCTTCCTCCATCTCGAGCCTAGAGAAGGCTTTTGAGATCTTGAGGGCAATTCATTTTTCCAGTTTCTTGTCGGCATTGTCTTTGATGTGCTCTCCTTCTTCAACCTCCAGTTTTCCTATGACTTGGGTCAAGGGAAGTGATTGGATGCCTGGAGTGTTCTTCATGATTCCCTTCAGAAGGGTGAACTTGGAGTTGAGTCCATTGATGACCACTAGGGACTTGGAAACTTTATCAAGATCGACTCCCGCCGCTATTAGCTTTCCAATCAATCTGTTGAAGCGGGAGTAGTACTCTGAGATGGTCTCAGTTTCCATCATTTTGAAGGTGTGGTATTCTCCTTCTAAAGCAAACTTTCTGCTTTGCTTCAGTTCCTCACTTCCTTCATGCATCTCCTTGAGAGCTTTCCACATCTCCTTGGCCGTTTTGATGCCTATGACCTTGTCCATGTCCTCTCTGTCCAATCCATTGAGGATGAACTGCCTAGCCTTGGCATTCTTCTCCATGATGATATAGTGTTCTGGTTTCCAGTCTTCTTCCTTCATGGTAAGGTCGACATAGCCATCCCCATTCTCGATTATCCTCCAGCATTGGTAGTCGTTGGTCTTAATGTGGCTTTCCATGCACCTTTCCCACCATGTTTCTTCTCCTTTATTTCGGAGATGTGGCTTGTTGGTGGAGATTCCGAGCTCAAACTTGCTTGGTTGAGACATGATCTGCAAACTTAACAAAGATCTAGAGCTTTTTCCGCTCTGATACCAATTGTAGGATCGTGATTGTTAGATAATAACTTAAGGAACTCAGAATATGGATTCTAAGTTCCCTTCACAGTGGAAATAAACAATCAAACAAATGACAAGTTCCTTATAGTGGAAACTTTTGATTGCCAACTAGCAATCCAGGATAAAAACCACTACCTTTCTTTCGAAAGGATTTCAAGGTCTACTTCTTGATTTCTTATCTCTTTTGGTTACAGCTTATCCTAGGAACAAACACACAGTTTCTTTGCCTTACACACAGTTAGGCAATCCTAGATAACTTAACACAATCAATAATTAATCCAAGAAACAGACTTTCGCACCTAGGAACTATCACTTACAGTCACAGGAACTTAGCACTCAGCTCTTCTCTTCCTTGACTGGTTCCTCTTGATCTCGGTTTGCTTTGATGATCTTGTTTGAAGGTTCACACTTGATATTTGCTAATGAGTGTGATTCGTATTTCAGTGCTTGAAGATAACTCTTGAGTTAGTCTTCCTTTTATAGAGGATTCTTCGCAGCTTCTTCTTCTCTTGGTTCCACAGATTGAGCTTGCCCTAGGATAAGTGGTTCTCCTTGGTCCACGTTGTTCTTGGCATGTGCAAACAACCTAGGCAGCTCAGAATCCTTCTAGGTTAGTCAACCTCTTCAGCCAAGTCGTTCTCCAGCTTCCTTTGTCTGAGGTTCAACACTCTGGGCGCTTGGGAACTGACTTCTGGACAGCGACAGGTTCCATGTCATGTCGCTTTCACCTTTCTCTGTCTGAGGTTCGACGTTCTAGGTGTCTTGGAGTCTTGCTCTTGGATGGTGGCAGGCTTTTGGAAGCTTCTCTCAAGTCGCTTTCACCTCCTTTTGTCCGAGGTTTGGTGTTTCCAGATTTCTCGGGAATCGCAACCTCGCATGCTACGTTTCTGGGCACACCTGGGTTCCTCTGGGTTCCTTCCTTTGTCTTGTTCCTTTGGTTCTCTTGTCCTGTTTGGCTTTCTTGCCTTCGGTATATTTCTGTGATTCCTTAAAGCACATCTTTGAGATAAAACATTAGTATCATAATATTTGTCATCTTCAAAAGTAGAGAAACTGAGGAAAGGAACTCTCAGGGGAACTGAGGTTCCAGAGTTCCGTTTCCTAACAAATGTTCTTGAGAATTGCTTAAGTAACATGTATAATCGTAATTTTTACATATATTTAGAGTGAATTGTTTTCCAATAATATTTTTATATATAAATTCAATCACTTTCTTTCTATTAGTATGTATATGTTTGGAAACAATCTAATATAACTACCTGTCAATATATTCTCATTTAATGTATATCTTATCTTTTATAATTACGTAGTCATTAATTTGCACTCATGTGACGTTTATTCGTATAATAATTTTTTTCCATAAATATAAGTCGGCTCGTGCATGACACGAGGGTTTAAACTAGTATATGAGAATACATCACTTTTTTAATCTGCAAGAATAAAGGTTGTTCTGAACATCCACAATAGTTGATTTTTTAACAAAGTTTTTTTACCAAACTTTTATTTTCTCTTTCCTCCACATCTAAAAAACTCTTCTTTTTTCAAATTTATGGTTTTTATCTGGGTTTTTTAACCCTATAAATTTTCTGAAAAACATATATAAAATGGATGTCTATGGATAGATAAAAATCAATTATAAACATTAAATTTTATTTTAAAATAAATAAAGCTAAATTTGGGCTAAAAATGACTAAAACAGCAAAAAGTTCCAATTTTTTCAGCTTGATGGGATTTTTTAGCTGTTTCTTAGTAAAAAAAACAAAGAGGAGATTTTTTTAGCAAAAGTACATCTTAATTAAAAAAATCGATTATATTTTATGTTAAAAAACCACCATGGTGGGTGCTCTTAGATTAGGAAATTTATAAAGAGTTTTTTGTTTATAAGTAGTTGATAAATAAGGTTGTATAGAAAGATATATATATATTTATTTTATTTTTATAAGGGTAAAAATTCGAATACCCGACAAAAAGTCGGACCACTCGAGAGGCCGATAAATCGACAACTGGAAAAACCAGTTAGTACAACACAGACAAACAAATGAAAATACAACAAAGCAAAAGCGAGCTACAAGACTAGTGAGAGAAGTGAGTCCACCACCAGACGACGGGTCAAACAGGAAAACAATCCTGGAAAATGTTGAATGGACAACCATGACGTTGCCCCCACTCATGATGAGGGATCTTCAGGAGTCTCGACCACCCCGACATTGTCGTTTGGATCTTCAGGAGCCTCAACACAACCACGACCACAACTGGAACAACTCGATCTCCACACTAATCAGCTCAACAGAAGCAAAGTAGTACAGCACACAAGCTTGCAAAGACACACAAAAACAAAACACACACAAAAACAAACAAAAGAAAAAGAAAAAGAAGCAAGAACTGCTCGGGGGACAGGGGCAGAGATGGAGGGCGGAGAGGAGGGGAGGAGGAGGGCGGCGGCGGGGCAGAGATGGAGGGCGGAGAGGAGGAAGGCGGCGGTGGGGGGACAGGGGAGGGAGGTGGACGACGGCGAAGGAGGAGGGGACGAGCCGGGGGGGAGAGCCGGGGGGGAGGCGCGGCAGGCCAGAGATGGCGGGGGACAGGGGAGGGAGGAGGGCGGAGAAGGAGGAGGGGAAAGAGAGAAAGAGGGAGGAAGACAGGGGAGGCGACAGCGGGTCGAGAAGGAGGGCGGAGAGGACGACGACCGGCCAAGGCTCAACCAGGGGACGGGGAAGCGTCGGCGGAGAGGCGGCGGCGAGGAGGCGAGAGGGGCCGAGAGCAGCTTTCCGACGACGAAGCACGGACCGGAATCGGATCTGGGATTGGCTCGGCGGTGAGGCGGTGCTGCTGGTGCCGGTGAGGCTATAGAAAGATATATTTGATTAACAAAAAAGTGATTTTTATGGATACGTGTAGTTTAATATAAAAATATAAGTAATAAAAAAATACATTATACGTTTATCAAAGTATATGAAAGTAGTTTTTGAAAAAAAATGTTTATAAATAATACTTCCTCCGTCCCGGTTTGTTTGTCCTGTTTTGACCGGACATACTTGTCGAGACGAGTTTTGTATCGTTAATATATTTAATTACATAATCCTAAAAATTATAATTTTTTGATATTATCAAAGTACTCGTTGAGACGAATCAAATAAGACCCTACATGACTATGTTTTTTATTATATATTAGAAGAAATCTTAAAGATTTTCTTCAACGATAAATAGTATCCAAAAGTCAAACAAGACAAACGGGACGGAGGGAGTAAGAGTTTATGCCAAACAAAGTCAAAGTTTAGTTGAGTTTTTAGAATAAATTAATATATTGGATGAAAATTGTTTAAAACGTTTTCGGATGAGCTGAAGTTAACATGTTTGATTCGTAGCAGTATCATTTTGCATTTATCACAAAATTTACTTCCTCAACAAAAAACTAATTCAACACATTTGAAGCCAAAGATTACACACATTGATACAATAATACAAGAAAAGACGCCAAAAATGAATCAACAAAAACCATGGCAACATTATATTTAAGGGTTTGTTATTATAAAGTGTATTTTGTTTATAAGTAAATAATAAATAGGGTTGTATAAAAAAATATGTTTGGTAAAAATGTGATTTTTATGAATGCGTAATTTATTAAAAAAGTATTAGTAGAAAAAAGATAAAATAATTTTATTACACGATTAATCAAATGTATAAAAGTGGGTTTTTAAAATAAAGTGTTTATAAATAATAAACAAACTTTGCCAAACATAGCCTAAGATAATAAGACGAACTATGGTTTCTCCTTCTTCTATTTCTTTTGTAACGACATTTTGCTATGGAAGCTCAACTATCTTTGGTCTCTTTTTGCTCACACCTCTTCCAGATTTGTCACCTGAAGAATTATCTTTCTGATGCTTGGATTTTGGGTTTCCTATTTCATTGTCTTCAACTTCACTATCAGAAGAGCTACTGTCATCTTCCTCCTCGTCTTCTTCACTGCTTTCTTCTGAATCTGATGAGCTACTCTCGACGGGCAAATTGATAACTGGCTGCCTCCCATTGATTGCTGCCTGAGCTGCAGATACAGCTTCAGGAGTTTGGAGATCAGCAACTCCCAGCATCAAATCCTGCATACGAACAACCAATTTGGCTTACAACAAATAAAATTTATAAAAACTGTGACCGCCAATTTGTAAAGGCAATTTTTTACCATTTCAATGTATTCTGATTCACCGTCCTTGAGAACTTCAATATCATAATTCTCTGGATTATCCTGGAAACAGTAGATTAGTTTAACATGAGAAAACAAAAATGAGGGGCGGAACATAATCATATTTGTACATGAAATCCATAGGATTACCTTTGCATTCATTTCAAGATTCTTGTTGGCTTGTGATATGACTCCTAGAAAATCCTTCACTTGACTAAGCACTGTGTTCAGGCAAAAGAGAGCCACATCAGTTAGTCACTAGTCAGTCTCAATTAAGACGTCTCTTGAAGATCACGCAGCCCAGACATATAGTGAGAAGAGTTGAATGATGACAGCCTAAACTAGGATATAAAGCAACTTATAAATAGGAATGGAATTGGTGGGAATAAGGTATATAGAAATTTGGTTTCTGACTGCAAGTTGCCTCTTATCTACTATTTCCACACAGCTCTACAGCAAAGAATATCAACATAAACAATTCAAAAGTTGGTTGATTTATTCCTATAGCAAGCTTATTGGGGTTCTGTGATGAGTATCTAATCAATTACATTTCCTTCCATATCTTAATTACTACAACAAAGTTCCTTTCACAAAAAGTTCTCAAAATGAAATACCTATTCAGTATACAGTCAATCTCCAAACCAGAAAACATTTACAAACCAATTTCTGGTTTCATCCAAGTTATAAACACCCTCAAGTGCTCCAAAGTTATAGTATAAAAATCTACAAATCAATCAAAATACGATCTCAAGAAAAAATACCCTTTCATGCTATATGAACATTCATTCATTTAATTTTTTAATCCCCCAATTCCAGATTCTAACCTCCCATTCACCAACCAAAATTTTAAGGCAATGTTCCCTTTACGGGTATGAGGAATCGAAAATCCGGTAGCACAACCAAATTCAGTTTTTGGTTATGGTCTATGGACTCAGATTCTGAATCCCAACTCCCACTAAAGCTACGGGCAATTTCAACAGTCATTTTTCATCAAACTCCAATGGCAGAGCTGTGGCATTGAATCAAAACCCAATTCCTCATTCAAAAGCTACCCCAATATATAAACCAAATGTCACTTGAACCCTACCAAAACTTCTGAAAAAAGCAAAATAAAAAGAAGCAAACTTGCAACACAAAACCTTGCTGACATTGAAAAGCCAATCAAGAGCAAAAGAATAACTCATCAAAAGAAAATACCATTGCTTTTGGGCAGAGGCGCTGTGGAAAGGGGCTTGTCTTGCTTTGAATTTGATCCTTTATTGCAAACAAGCAGCGCCGATTCTGCCATACAAGCACAACATATCAACACACACAGAACAAACCGAACAAAAAAAAAGAGATCAATTTCGATACTTTTATTTGTAATAATGCATAAAAGTGTAAAGAGAAGAAGAGTTTTACCTATACTTGAAGAAGGGTTTCTGTGTTCCAACTGCAGAAGGTCTTTACTTGTCTTCTCCATCCCTCTCTTGTCTCTTGCTCGCTAATGAGTCGAAAACAACAATGAACGCCCCAAAAAAATTGAGAGAGAAACGCCCACAAACGGTTCGCAAACACCCACCGGAGTCGCCGAATCGCACCGGTCCAGACTGCCGTGAGCCGCCGCCTAGTTGCTCTTCTTGTGGGTTTTGTTGGATTGAAAGCTGCTGCTAGAGCTTGGAGTTGAAGGAATCGAGGGATTCGAGGACTGCGGCCTGCGAGTAAGGGTTTAGACGTTTCACATGTGAGTGTTGAGAAGTGAAGAGAAAACGATGTCGTTTCATGTTTGGGCCAAATTGGGGCTCAAATTTTGGGCTTGTGCAAAGTTAGAAAATAAGGGTTCTTTGGTAAGACGTGAGTTTCCACTCTAGTTTTGAAACTTTTATATTTTTATAATCATTAATTTAGTGTTTTAAAAATGTTATATCATTGTATTACCTTATTTTTAAAACTGTCAACTAAAATATAAAATGAGAAAAAAAAAAAATCAGAATTCTATTTTCAGTTTTTTTTATTAAAAAAGAGAGTAAAAGCTCACAAGTTTACCAAACAAGTTCTAAATGTTCAAAATCTTTTTTTTTTTTTAGATTGGTACTATTTTACTATTGGTAACCGATTATATTGTATGTGAATTTACTTTCTAACGTTTCGTTTGGGAAATTGTTTATAAACACTTTATAAACAAAAAAATATTTTTCTTAACATTACACAATTTCCAATACCTCACAAATTTCAAAAACTATTTTTTTCAAAATAAACACGTTATAAACAATAAACATCTTATACCAAACAAACCCAATTTGGATCGATATCCATACATTGACTCGTAAACTTATATGATTGTACAATTTAAGGTGCAGTTTTGATACTATGAATCTCTTAGTCGCTTGAGAGTTTAGAACATCAATTTCGCAAACCCTTCGAAAAATTACAACTGATGCAAGATGGAGACTTCGTTGTTGGGATTTTGTACTCTGAGCTATGGAATATTAAACTGGGACGAGCCTTTCAAATTGGATTGGATATCAAGGCTCGTTTGGTATGATCCCATGATTGGGTTAGAATCGAAATAAAAAGGACTTGTTCTCATTCTTGTAAGTTATTGTTTGGTATGTTGTCGGAATGAGTCATTCTTGAACATGTTTTTTATCAATGTGAGATTACTTAGACCTATCAATTGGGATAGGCGGGTCGATTGGGTCATTAAAATTCTCAGGTTGATTGGATCAAGCTATAACGGGTTTGGCTCGTGTTTAGGTTGAAAGTGTCCATTTTTTTATGATCATTATAATATTTTTAAAATTCAAAAAACATTAATAATAAAATAATTAATATGATTTGATTATCTAATACGATATATTATAATATTTAATATAAATGAGATAATATATATGTCGAGTTCTAGTCGAGCTCATGTCTTTTGAGTTCGGGTTTGGGCCCATTGTGTTTAGGTCCTCATTGACCTATTCAGGCCAGGTTTCAACCCTAAAAAATAGGATCGGTTCGGATTTTCGGGCCGTTTTTTTGACATGTCTGATTGGAATAGATGACATCTCAACATTTTTTGTCATCAAATGCTTCATTAAGCTTGAAATTATCAATTCATTAGAATGAAATCTATTCTCATTCCTATACTTACCGCTTACAGTTTTAAAAATCACTCATTTTCATTCACAATCCTTATTTCTTTGTAGTTTTTGTCGTACAACAATTATCAAGCTTTAAACATTAGCACATGATTGAATTACTTTCGAGTTTAAATTTTCCTATGCAAAGGAGCTTAGGGTAAACCTTAAACAACTATTGATCAAAATGACATGAAGTTTAAAATATCAGAGTACAAAAACAAAATTATGCTTACTAACTATTGAATTTATAAGTCTCCTTTGTTGTGGAGTATCAATGAGAGCTGCTTGAATTAAACTAGGTAACTTATAAATCAAGATGTATTTATCAGAATGCAACCTGTAACAGAATCAAAAGATCCAGAATTGGTCAACTATTTTCCTGATACTGAATCAAACTCACAGTACAAATAAATCTTCAAAATTCATTTTTTTTTTAATAGCAAGGTAGTAGTACCATATCCAGATATTAATGGAGATCCATATCTCAGGAGTAAATAGCAAAAAGACAATGAACTTGATGTTCTCCACAGAAATTTATTTCTTTCCTTTCTTCATACTCCAATTCTTGATTTTTATTTTTCAACTTCCTCCACATTTCAACAACAAAAATAAAATAAAAATCTGTACCCTTAATTTCACACCCTCTTTTTCCCACTTTATGTGCTTCTTCTTCTTCTTTCTCCTTTTCCCCACTTCATTTCCAATTCCCCACCACCACTTAAAAGTTGTATACTGTACATTTTTGTATGTGCTTACAAAACTGTTATACCAGGGTATCTGAATTTCAATCAGGAAACATATCTCATATGATGAACAGCTGTGATTATGCATGGCCCCTTTTTTCCCTTTCAGAATCACAGAGCTTCACAGCCTTGGAAAATTAGTAGGAAACTTCACACACTAGAAATGGAAATTTTGTACATACTTTGACATTGAGCTTGTACTAGCTAGTACCTCTTTTTGAGTCTTTACTCTTAATTGCTGCAGTAACATACAATTTACCACCCACACCATAAAAAACTTGCAGTAGAAGTAAAAAAAGAAGAAGATAATAATAAAACATGCATTTACATTCTTCATAGGCATTTTTCTCATGTAATGTCTTTTTTTTTTGAAAATTAGGCTGATCTCACGGTCTATGAGAAAACCAGCCTATGACATCCTTTTAGATGAGAATCCTTAGTTATGAATTTGTAATGACATCTTTCAGTGGTAGAGAGTGGCGAAATTTTGTAATAAGGTAAGCCGCTGTATTAATTTCACGAAAGATATGAGTAATCCGTACTGTCACAAAAGATTGTAACATTCTGCTCTTCTTAATTTTCTTAAAAATCAAGTTTGATTACACACATGACACACCATTGCATTGAATTCAATGATTATTTATTCATATATTAAACTTTTTAATACCACTAATTACCAAACTCAGCCATAAAAACTTGCAGTAAAAGTAAAAAAAAAAAATATAAGATAATAAAAACATGCATTTACATTCTTCATAGGCATTTCTCTCATGTAATGTCATTGATTTTGCACATTCTGCTCTTCTTAAAAATCAAGTTTGAATACACACATGACACACCATTGCATTGAATTCAATGATTATTTATTCATATATATATATATGGAAGCTTTTTAGTAGCACTAATTACCAAACTCAGCCATGCCAGCTGCCAAGAGAAGAGTACTAGCAGTAGTAGTATTAGCAGCAGAGTTCATGAAGTTAGCCCCTTGGTCACATGGCAGCACTGATGAGGAAGACGACGACGACAACAAGGAAGGCGAGTTGGCAGATGACGTGGACGCCATTGCCATGATACCAAGATGTTCATGAGCTGAGGTGGCATGGTCATTCATGTCATCATGGGGTATGTTGTAGTTGACAGCTTCATGAGGTGGAATTGGCATGTCCATCATCAGCATCATCAGCATCATCTTCCTCTGATGATCATCATCATCATCATCATCATCAACAACAATAACATCCTTATTGTGATCATCACCCAAGTTAATCACTTCATCCTGCTTTGGAGCAGGTGGATTGGGCACTAATCCCTCACTACCATAAATCTGATAGTTACTGCAGTTAATATGATCATGTTGGAGGCTTGGAGACCAAATTGCAGGCTCACAATTTGGCAGTAAAATGTTGCTAATTGGAACTTGATTTGTAAAGAAAGGTGATTGTTGTGGTTGGTTGGTGAAGAAGGTTGGATGGTCTAGATTCGGCGCGAGGCAAGCTGGGTTCGGGTTCGGGTTTGGAGGTGAAAAGAAGGTTCCAGAAAGAATAGTGTTGGAAGAAGAATTTGGATCAATGAAGATACTTGATGGAAGATGATCAGAGATGAATAGCTCTTGAGAAGCAATGAGCTTCTTCTTGATTGTTGAGTTCCAGAAATTCTTCACCTCATTGTCTGTTCTTCCTGGTAGACATTTTGCAATCTGTGCCCACCTGCACAATTGTTAGCTTAAGATTACACCAAGCCCATAACACAAACAATAAAAATGTCACCTTTTTTTTAACATGCATCTAAATCAGATAGTATTACCTGTTGCCTAGGATTCTGTGGAGTTCAATGATTTGAGCAGCTTCTTGAGGGGAGAAGCTCCCACGTTTCAGGTCTGGTCTCAAGTAATTTATCCACCTTAGTCTGCAACTCTTTCCACACCTCTGAAGCCCTGATCAACAACAACAACACCCAAAAAAAGGTGTAATCTTTATGTTTGATGGTGGAGGAGATTCTATAAAAATAGAGCAAATTGGTGCAATTAGGTAATAAAAAAAACTACCCAGAAGAGCTAAAGATTAATAGACAAAAACCCAGAAACCAAAATCACAAGAAAAGTTGTTGATTTTTTTTACTGTTTTCCAAATCCTTATTGGTGGTAAATACTTATAATTACCTGCTAATCTGGGGACAGAGCTCCAGCAGCCATGGCCATAAGTGGAGATGTAGTTGATGAGCTTCTCATCCTCTTCAGGAGACCAGAGCCCTCTCTTGACCTTCTGCTTGTTGCAGCAAGAATGAGGACTCATCTTCAATTCTAACTCTCTGATCACAAAGAGTTGTTTTATTTTCCTTGTTTTATTTGTTTAATTAGTTTCTGTTTTGATTGTTTGGATGTTGGATAGTGATGGAGTGGTGAAAGCAGCCAAAGGCAGTGAAGCTATTACTACTACAGCAACAACTGACTCATATGGATTGATATATATAAAGAGGCCAAGAGCAAGGGTAGGAGAGGAAGAGGTTTTGTTTCTTCTCTTTTTAATAGAAAAAAGGGATCAATTGGGAGGATTTTGAAGCAGAGAAAGGGTTGTGTGAATTTAATGTGGAAGGAGAGTACCTCACATATTCTGGCCCCATTTTGAGATATCTTGGTTGTAACAATAATGTTATCAAATTATCTTATATGTGTGTACATGTATGTATGAAAGTTCGTGGGCCGATAAATTAAGGCGGAAATGTATGAGCGTAAAAATGTAATAGGCTCAGTACATAAGTTCGGTGAGATTCTATCATAAAATCAATTGACAATAGAAAGGGTATTACACTAATCTTATATATTAGACATTAATATTTACCCAATTCATATTCCAACATGCTGTGCAAGTGTAACGAAACTAGCCCAGTTAACACTTGAACCAATGGATGTGGCTGAAATTCTCGCTCTCTTTATAGCTAAACCCTAACAATCCAAGAAGCGGACCCAAGATTGAAATTGTTCTGACACCATGTGAAAGTCTATGGGCCGGTAGACTGGGACGGAAACGTACGAGCACACATGCATGATATGCCAAGTACATAAGTCCGGTGAGATTTCATCCTAAAATCAATTAATAATAAAAATAATAATCCATTAAACACATAAACTCATATACTAGGTATTAATATTCACTAACTTTCAACGTGAGATCGAGTTTCAAATTCCAAGAATATGTGTTTAGTTATTTAAATAAAATTTCTGAAAACTAATAGACGTAAGATGTTGAAATTGGTTCGTAATAAATAAATTAAATCGTCCAAAAAAAATACATCTATATAACTAATAGACGTAATTCTAGCTGCATAATGAGCTAAAGGATCAACCCATCTATGGACATGAAAAAATTTACAGTAAAAAACAAAAGTAGGAGTTAATTTAGATCAACATAAGAAATACCAAATGATATGGGGTGAGATCCGCCACGTTGAAGGTGGGATGGATACCATAATTATCGGGAAGCTCGACGCGATACGCGTTGTCACCAAAGCGCTCCAATACGCGGAAGGGTCCATCGTCGCGTTGGTCAAGCTTGGAGCGGCGCCGGGTAGGGAAGCGCTCACGGCGCAAGTGGACCCACACAAGGTCCCCAGGGGCAAAGATGACGGTGCGACGGCCTTTGTTGGCTTGGCGCTCATATTAGGCGACGCAACGCTCAAGTTGAATCCGCGTGCGCTCATGAAGTTCATGGACAAAGTCGGCGCGCTTGGCGCCTTGGGGGCTCTCCATGGTGCCCATGGGGTGAGGCACCAAATCCAATGAGGTGAGTGGGTTGCGCCCATAGACGACCTTAAACGGGGTGAGCTTGGTGGCCGAATGCATTGACCTATTATAAGAAAACTCAACAAACGGGAGTAAGTCTTCCCAACGGCGCGTATTGGTCCTAAGCAAGGCTCCTAGGGTGCGGTTGGTCATTTCGGTTTGGTCATTGGTTTGTGGGTGGCAACTTGTGGAAAATAGGAGATTGGTGCCTAGTTTACCTCACAAAGTCTTCCAAAAATAGCTCACAACCTTGACATCCCTATCAGAGACAATGGTACGAGGGATTCCATGAAGCTTGACTACGTCTCCTCTGCTCTTCTTTGTTTTCTTGTTGTCTTTCTGTTGTTCTCTAGTTGTTCTTCTAGGGTTTTCTAATTGCTCTCATATAACCGACACTTCGTGTTTATTTGATATTTAGTGTATTTGGGTTGAGTCTCTCGTCTCGAGGCTCCGCGGATGTAGGACAACTGAATCGCATGAACAGATCTGGTGTTCTTATTGTTTTTGTTCTTTGCGTGTTTGTTGCTTGACTTCGATTGAAAAGGGCATAGCGAGGAGAGCTAATCAGTGTTAGTTTCAGAAACGAGTCCAACCATCCAAAACTTCAAATGCTTTTTAATTGCTCTCATATAACCGACACTTCGTGTTTATTTGATAACCGACACTTCGTGTTTATTTGATATTTAGTGTATTTCAGGTTTAGTTTCAGGAAGCAAATCAGTGTCTTAACTTAACAAGAGACTGAAAAGGGCATAGCGAGGAGAGCTAAGGTATATAAACCTAATTTAAAGACTACTAATATTTATTTTACAAGTATATAATTTTTGTTGTCACTTACATGAATTAGTTTATAAGTGGAGCATTTACTTACAACTCATACTATGTAGTTTACAACTAACCTATTTAATACGTTTTTGTTGTTGTCACTTACATGAATTAGTTTATAAGTGAAGCATTTACTTACAACTCATACTATTTAGTTTACAACTAACCTATTTAATACCTGTGCAGTGCAGTTGTGTACTATTAATATTTATTTTACAAGTATTTAATTTTTGTTGTCACTTACATGAATTAGTTTATAAGAGAAGCATTTATTTATAACTCATACTATTTAGTTTACAACTAACCTATTTAATACACTATTTCCAACTAAATTACATACCACACTAAAAGTTAGTATAGAAAACATACCTTTAGGTCTTCTTTTGTATGTATTTATAATCCAATTTTCCTTTTGACTTCAATTCGAGCTCCCATATGTTTCCTATACCATGAACAGATTAGTTAAGTACATAATGAGCAAGTAAATCATTTAAGTATAGAATTAGTCAATTGATGAAATCAAGACCTGATTGTATAGATTGAATCGGTTTAACATATTGAACATATCCATATACTTAGAGCTTTAGAGCTCTTTCATATTAGTCATACCTTTAGAGCTTTAGTATATTAGTCGTATCTTTAGAGCTCTTTCAGTAATCACATTACCAGTTAATGATCATACATATAAAATTATTTATGATAAAGACAGCCCAAAAATTAAACACAAAATCAATCACAAATAAGATAAAACAATGCACCAAAACCTGCCCAGCTCTTACAAAAGAGAACACACATTAACCTAAATATAAAGCATGAAATCAAATAAAACACAATGCACCAAAACTTGCCCAACTATTACAAAAGAGCACACACACATTAACCTAAATATAAAGCATGTAATCAAATAAAACACAATGCACCAAAAGTTGCCCAGCTCTTACAGAAGAGCACACACACATTAACCTAAATATAAAGCATGTAATCAAATAAAACACAATGCACCAAAAGCTGCCCAACCTCTTACAAAAGAGCACACATACATTAACCTAAATATAAAGCAAAAAAATAATTACATAAGCTTTACATAATTGCACAAACCACGAATGTGATAAAATAATGCACAACCTGTATTAAAATTACAAAACCACATTTCTCAGACCATGGATTTGAATCAAGCCTGCACATAAATTACAAAACCACATTTTTACCATACAATTTATGAAATGCTTGGACAAATAAGGATGTCTGGAGGTTACATAATATATTGCATAACTTTTAAATTAAATAATCTAAGTATAATCACAGACAATCGACCTATGTTATAATCTATATTATAATCTGAGACAAGACCTTCAAATGGAACCTGAACATTTTTTGGTTCAATCATATTAAATTTGTTTCAAAATAATCAAAAAGAGACGAGAAGCCTACATATATGACTTACGACAATGCAACAAGTAGAAATGTCCATATAGTACCATAAACCATCAAATAATTGCAAGTTTAAAAAGGAAGATAAATAATAGCTGCAAGATCAGAAAGATTGAAGAGGGAAACACTGTAAAAAGGAACTTCTAGAGACATACTTCAGGTGAGAAATTTTTTGTTGCATGTCAGCTGTTTCCCATTGTCAATTTGCTCCCACGAAGTCAAACGATTATATATTCCTTGATCCTCAGAAAATGGAGTTCCCTTCTTCCAATGGAAGAAGTGATAAGTGACCTGCATAGAAAGGCAGGTGGGGCATGTTAACTACACAAAAACTTGAGATATGTTAATACGAATAGTCAAATATAAGTTTAACATCCAAGGGAGCAGGGGACACCTACTTCCACTATATAAATAAAGATCAATATGAATCCTATTCTTGGCTAAGTTCAAAAATAAATACAGAACATAGCAACAGCCACATGATAAGCAAGATGATTAAATTATCAAGTAAATGCTAAGAAGCTAAACTGTCTACTATCAAACAAAAACATATATAATAGAAACTATTCATTATAGACACGTTCGTCATCAGAATATCTCAGCATCACATATGGTCTTGCAATTTTAACTTTATCTAATTCATAAAACTGTTTCATTGTTATCATTAATAGTGCAATTGTAATAAGAAACCAAAAAAAAGAGCAAGCTTTTCACAACATTCAAGCACTTAAAAGCTAAAAGGGAAAATTACATCACCCGGATCACTAGCTAACAAAGGTCACATATAATTGGCATATACATCAACATCCTGAGGTCAGAAAAATCTTCCAAAAGCACAAAGATTGAATCTCAAAACTACTGGACTTAATAAACAAGGCAGACGAGATGCTTGCAGGTTAGCATAATCCATTAAAAGCCGAGAGATCATGCTTTGCTGGGTGAAATAGTTTACCTGCTTTTTTTAATACGAATAGTCAAATTACTAAGGAAGGAGATAATTACATAGAAGTGTTAACCTCTTAACCTTATTATTCAGCGAAGATACATAACCAAAAGACTATGCTACTACTACAATTCAGAGCAAGTGGATTGTTGTATGTATACATTTTTGTGATTTGTGGTCCCAAAAGGTGCAGATTATGAAATGAAATTGCCATAAATTAAAGCTATGCTACTACTACATAGTATGGTCACCTCACACCTTAAGACTGTCCATTATAAGGAAAAAGGAAAAACAAAACAAAAGACTCCTGCAAAGAAAACTCTTTCCAATGAATAAATGAAGCCAATTTTATGGAGCAAGAAACTAATACCTAAACTGAGGCACCATTGGTGACAAAATTCATCCCTCCTATGTACTCAGTAAGCTGAAGTTTCTGTGAAATGGCTGATGATTTTCTTCTATGCCCTGCAGCCTTAGATCCATCCTTATTCTAAAAAGAATCACATAAAAAAAAACAAGTTAAAAACTCAACCAACTTCAAAAGCAGATTCATGTTAAAAAAAAAGAAGACGATATGTTTATACCTCACTGTTGGTAGGCTTCTCCGGTTTGGAGATTTTGGGTGTGCCTGAAAGATTTATTTGAGAGAAGACAAATCATATTAATTTTGTTGTCATTTTACAAAGAGATCAAGATCAGGAAAGAGATGATGGCTATGGTGGGTTACCTTCAAAACTCTTGTCAAGGTTCCCAGTTCTCTTCAAGTTCTGATCAAAGTGTGGCCTGCAGTAAAGAACCCCTCAGAGGAGGAAGAGGCACTGAGAATGCGAAGATAAACTTTCAAACATTGGAGGCCACAACACAAGACAAACAATTAATTTAAAATCACAAAATAAGAAGTGCGACATTCAAACTGAATCAAAACACAAGAAATGAAGCACAAAAGTCAACCCAGCCCAACTGGACGCATTTCCATTGAAGAGAACCACACAAATTTAAAAGCCTTAACAGTACATGTGCATTTTTTTGGTGAACGAAACTTAACAGAGCAAATGCTCCACACAAATACTACAAACTCGAACATTAGCAAATATCAAGCATGAAATTTCCCAGCGAACAAACACGTAACTCCTAACCGCTACAATACACAAAAGAACCCTAGCGAAACTTGGATAAGCAACCAATTAAAACAACTGCCTAAGGAAAATATCGCCTGCAGGATAAAAAAAATTGACGGTGCCGAAACCCTACCGACAAACTAGGGTTTACCCAAATCCGAAAATAAAACACAAGCTTGCACCGTATCGAGCTTGGAAATCTTGATTAAGTGAACACAACTCACAAAAAAACATCGAAGGAACCAAATCTTAGAAGAATGGGGACGATAAACGCGGATTGAGAATTAGAGAGGGATATGCAGCGAAAGGGGGAAAGAAAGAAGCGGATACCTTTGGAGATCTAACTAGGAGGAGTAACAGAGAGGAGGTCATGAGCTTTCGAGTCCGCCATTGGTGATCGGAGAGAGGAGAGGGAGAACGAGGAGCTCGGAGGAGTACAACGGAGGGTTTCGGTAACCCTAATTTAGCAGTTTCCAGATCTCCATTTGCATTCTTCATCGGCCTTTGCATACTACACAGATCTGGAGAATGGAACTTTTATTTGGATCTAAAACAGAAATCCTTTGGATTTGAATGAGTTTCGACAATAATCTCAGATATCCTCTGGATGTGAATGAGTTTCGAGAATAATCTTTTTTTGTGGATCTGTGAGAAACGATTTTCGATCTAGAACTGGAAAGATTGAAAGAGAAAAGAAACTATGTGGATCTAACTGGAAAGATTGAAAGGGGAAAGAAAATTCTTAAAACTTCAAGAATATGAGAGTGAAATCAAAAGCAGCGCCGAAGTGAAATGAAAATGAGAGTGAGGTAGGGTTTTGGCTACGGTGATGAGCACGAGATTTGAGTTATGCATTTAATTGGGCTTGGCCCAATTACTTGAATCAAATGATGGGCTTCGTTTATATATGGCCGAGGTTAATGTTACGGACTTGGCCGAGGTTAACAAATTTGTTGTTAATTTTGTATTTTTATTATAGTGCACATATAATTAAATAATTATATTAAATGTTAAGTTTGTATTTTTATTTATTTTGTTACTAAAATATATCTGCAAAGTTCCATTGACTATTGTATGTATGAATAAAAACAAAAATAATATAATGTTGACATTTGGTGATATTAGATATACATGATAAGGGATAAATTATTGTTAATATAAATAATAATTTTTTACATAAATTGGGATTTTTTAGTTTGGCCTATATTTTAGTTATGTATTTATTCTAATTGGTCCTTAAAGCACATTATGCTGTTTTGAAATATTGATCAGATTTCAGGTTTATGCAACGGGACGAGATTGATAACCACGCAGCTTGGCAGTCATACAAGGGAGAATTATTTCAGGCAACAATATTGGACATATGGTTTTGATTCCTCGCATGATAATGTCACCGTCAGACACTTCATTTCCTTGTAAGTTTCAACGAAGACAATTTCCCTTGACTGTCTGTTTTGCTATGACCATAAACAATAGCCAAGGACAATCTCTTGTCAATGTCGGTTTGTATCTTCCACGCCCTGTTTTCAGTCATGGTCAATTTTATGTTGCTTCATCAAGGGTAACTAGCAAGAAAGGTTTAAAGATATTGATTTGCAACAAAGACAAGAAGAAAAATAATACTACAACCAATGTAGTATACAAGGAAGTTTTTGATAATTTGTAGCAATTTTGAACATCATACCATATTTTATGTTTAGCGTGTCATTTTCATGTATTAGAGTTAAATGAACTTTTTTATTATGTTTTATCGTTTTACATGTATTGATGTAAAAGAGTGTAACTATATGTGTTTGTAAGACTACTTAACCAATTTTTATGATTAATAAAGTTATGGAGAGTTTCGTCTATCTTTATATAATGTAATTTTTTATATCTTTAATTTGTTTAGTCAATTTGTCATTTTTAATTAAAATAACTAATCAAATATATATTAAAACAATGATTATTCGATAATAATAATATACGATTTTTACAAATGTACAATAAAATAAAAAAATCCCGTGCAAGGCACGGGTATTACACTAGTTAAGTAAATCTTATTAGCCATTTTTAACTTTGATTCTAGAATGAGCTTAATTCGCATGATTAAACTTCCATAAATGACATGTCTTAGTGCCTTAACAACCCAAATTGCAAGTTATTAAATAACTTGAGATCACAGATTTTAATCCTTGTTATAATAATTTAAGTGTATTATATCAAGTGTATTCAATGTTATATGCATTTTTTTTCTTTCTTTTCAAAATGCACGTCATTTGAGTATTCTTAATTTTCAAAAGTTTGTAGTAATATGTGGTAAAGTTTAATAGCTTCATAAACTTCGTTATTAAGCGACTACGTACGTACCAAAGCAAGTTTTAAATATGTCATATGTTATAATTTAAATTATAAGAATTTACAATTTTAAACAATAATGTGGTAGCAAAAATATGCCACAAATAAATGTTGATGAGGCAACGATGAGAATCAGTAACTCCGGCCCTACGAGTGTAGGCTCTTTCGATCTTCTTCCTATGCCCTGTGAATAGAGAATTTTTTTTTTAAAGATGGTGGGTTTTGTTCCAAATATATGATTATGTGAATAGAGGCAAATTTCTGAATGATTGGAATTATTCTTTGCTAGGTTAATAAAAGGACTTTAAATAATCTACCTCGTGGATATATAACAATTAAATAGTCTTGTTACACCCTTATGGGCTTTAACTATATATATATATATATTATAGCAACTAATACCATTAATTGATTATCATCTGATTATACAAATTACTTACAACATGCAAAGGTGTACAGTAATTAAATTGTATTTTGCAAAAGACAAAATACAAACTTGCAAATGTGTCAAATGTT
This sequence comes from Rheum nobile, assembly GCA_027886185.1. NCBI lineage: Eukaryota > Viridiplantae > Streptophyta > Magnoliopsida > Caryophyllales > Polygonaceae > Rheum > Rheum nobile. Next base: position 3,857,444 of record WOAB01000073.1, read on the forward strand.
AGGAAATTTAGTGAAATGTGTCAAATGAGGTAGTAAAAGATACATAGCCTAGTAAAATGGTTAAATATTATCATCATCTTATTTGATACAAATGGTCCTTCCGATTATGTACAGCCTAGCTGGTTAATTATTTGTCAATAATAAGGCGGAGACAAAGCAATTAAGCTCTGGAAAGCTTTGTTTGGAAGTATTGTTGATTTAAAACCAATTTTCATTAACATCAAATATCTTGTTGTCATACTTATTTGTGCAAATTCAATTTTTGTTAGATGGGTGTCCCGTGTGGGGTTGAGGTTTCTTTGCACAGCTCACTGCAATTTCTTAATTAGTACAATAAAATATAATCTTATCTCAATAGCAAAGGGACGGCATTAATCATCACTACAACGATTTATCATACTCACTCCGATCATAATTAACTGTCGTTTTAGAGTTATGCACATGGATTAAGGAAAATTCAATCTCCCTCTAAATTAATTAAAAAATATGGTCCAAAAAGTCGTTTTTTTAGTTGGGGGTTAAGAATTGATTGCTAGAGGTTTAATATAGTTAACAAAAATCTTAGCTAAAATACCATATAATTAAGAGATTTTTTTATGGAACAAATAGTTATATGAATTATTCTGCACAAAATCACTCGTTATATCATTACTAATTTTAAACTACCCATTATAGTCTCTCCCTTAACAAAAGGTCCCTTGATTTGCATTAAATGACAAAAATACCCTTTTATTTCAAAATATTGTCATTGGATCAAATTCTCAGCCTTCACCATCTTCTTAGTATAATCCTCCGCCACCTTCTCCATCTTCCTCGATCTGCTCCTCCTCCACCATCCACTCAAGCGTCGAAATTGTTCATCTCCTTTTGCCCCGCCTTCGTCGTCGCCCCACGGAGAAGATATCTGAACCTTGCCACCAAGGAGCGAGAAGTTGATTTGGATCGTCGACTGGTTAAGTTTCGAGGAAACAAGGTTTTTATCGTCAATGAATCTTCCATTTAGATCGTCGGCCGCTAGGGTTATGAGAACGAGAACTCAACCGCGAGCAAGGGTCCTTTGGCCTCGTGCCGGTGGGATCTGTTACCATTGATGCGTCACATGGAAATGTGACCAAGTCCAGTGGCGATAAGGTGTTTAGACCTGGTTCAGCCATGAACGGATCACCTGCAGGCTGCAGGCCAACTGAGATTGGAGAAGCTTCCATCCACCATAACACACAAATAAACAGATGTGAAAGGGTCACAAAATGTCAGTATTTTTTGAAGTGAGGGGTAAAACGGTCTTTTGTGCAAATTAGACAGCTCGTGGGTGATTCTTGATTAGGGATGGCAACGGGGCACGGGGAATCCCCGTAGCGGGGATGGGGCGTTTAAACTGGGATGGGGTGGGGGGAAATTTAAACCCCGAGCGGGACGGGAAAATCCGCACGGATCTCCGTTGAATATATTACTTTTGTGATTTTTTTAACTTTAAATCCTAAATTTTATATTATTTAGTCTATAAACTTTGTATCTTTTATACGTTAAATCATAAATCTCAAATCATTTATACCCTAAATTTTAATAATATATAAACTAAAACAAAATCTAAAAAATTTATGTGTAGTAAAACGGGGACGAGGATCCCCAACGGGAAGCGGGGCCCCGACGGGGGAAGTTTTTGATCTCGTTCAGAGACGGGGGCGGGGATTGGGACAAAAAACAAACCCGCTCCATTGTCATCCCTACTCTTGGTTAACGGAGGACATTTATGGGTGATTTAAAATCAATAGTGATATAACGAGAGGTTTGGTTAGGAATGACCCATATAGCAGATGGCTTTGTGCAAAAATTCCTATAACTAAATACTAGTTATATTGTTTTTTCAAATGAGCGAACGGATAATAAATTTATTTTGTATCAAAACGTAACTAGCAAATATGGTACCGTGTGATCATGAAATTTCGAGTTCGGTTCATCCTCTCTTGTTGGTCTAATGTCTTTCATGGACAAATAAATACAATGTAATTAGTGAGGCTGGAGAATATATATTTTTTCATATTTAAATTCAATTGATCTTTCTCCGATAGTACATTGAATTTTAATGTGTTATTGACTAATTTTACTCATACAAATTATTTTATTTAAATGATATCGATTTTTTATGACCTAACCATAACCTCAAGGTATTTTTAAGCGAAAAATCTCTTACATCTATATACTTATTTCTTGTTCGAACGTGAAAGTTGAATTTTCAGGAAGTAAATTCAATGTTTTTTCTTTCTAGAAATTTAAATTTAAGGGAACAGAAATATATGTTTGGTTAAAGCAAGTAGTAATTTATCATATTAACAAGGTCATGGCAAAAAAATATATAGGATATGTAAATTAAAGTATATATGACCTGAATATGACATGAGCTATATATAATCGCTCCATTATGTTTGTTATTGTAATCAGTTTCACACTTTCACATATACGTATTCATGAAGTAATATGTTCGATCATGTTAACTAACTAGCTTGTTCAATATAATTAATGAACATATATATGCCAAATGACATTTAACTTTGGAGAAAATTAGGTAAAGTGTTACTTAAACCGACTTAAAGGAACCGTGTCTTCACTAACAAGCTTGTGCTTCGACGATTTAATTAAGGGAGATCGAAGATTAGAAGAAATTTGTCAAACTCAAGTCTTTATCACTTTAAATTTTGTTAATTTAATGTCCCTTAGTCTTGACAATTACCGCAAAAATCGCATTGATAGTGTCACATAACATTCCACACACGGAAATACGTGATTTATATATGATGAGGAAGTTAATTAGCCTTAACAATGGGATAACGTAGTTATTTTTTACACACGGAAAAATCGAATATGAATTTTTCATGTGACCCATGTGAACAAGAATGAATAAATTTTTAACTAGTGTAACTTAGAAAGTTTAGATTAATCTTGCTACCATTCCAAATCTACAGTGTTTTTAACTATTAACTATGTATTATTTCTCAATGCATGTCAATTGTCACACCTTTAAAAATTCAATTTATACCTTTTATTATATAGTGAGAGCTTTGCTTTCAAAAAATAATTAGTGAGAAATGTTATTTTAACCAATCGTCACGTATAGAGTATTTTTTATCTACTTTGATTTTATTTTCAAATTTAATGTTAACCTTAACTCATTTTAGACTATTTTTTTTACCACAAAAAGAGGAATATTCATATCATTTTCTCTAAACTATTTTTTTTTTTAAATATAAAATGGCTAATATTGGGAGATATCTACCTATTATGAACAAGTAGCATTAAAACAACTAAAGCAGCTATGATCGATCGAATTAGGCGTTATCATTTTCACTAACTTCAACTCTCGTGTTTCCAGTAGATACTGCAACTGATTAATTCAACACAAATTGTTCGCGATCCCTAATCTTCCCCAATTTGATTCACATACAAGCAAAAGTCAATCTTGGTGAGGGTTTGCTTATGATCCGTAGTTGCTCATTGATCAGGCAAATAACGCTTACTTTGTTTTTCTAGGGCTAAGATTATCCACAGGGGTTTTAATTAATCCTAATTTTAGGGCTAAGATCAAGCAATTGTGTTCTCATTGATTTGAATAGTTTAGGGCATAGAGTTTAGGGTTTAGGATTAAGATCAACTTCAAGTCTCTTGATCTTTATGATGATGTTCATAAGCAATTGTAACTTATTGTCCAAAATTGACTAAAAATCATGTAAACTTCACAGGCAGTTTTTGATGTTTCCTGCAGCAGAGATGCAAGAACACAATTGCTTAAATTCCATCTTACAAAGAGACAAAAAAACAATGTTAAACCACAATTAGAACCAATCTTGGATAAGATCACTTCACACACTGCAACAAGCTGTTGAAACTCTACAAAAAGCCGCGTTTCATCGACACCTTTGGTACCCTATTTAAGCTTGAGATAGGCGCGTAAAGAGCCGAATCTACACTATTCCTTGTCATTTCCCCGCTGAATCTCAAACCGGACTTGGCGTAATGCTGAGGCAGAAGAGGAGCCTCTCTGAACCGGCTCTTACTGATTCCTTCCCTATGCTTAGCCCTGTTGGATGCTGTGAGACTCATGTACCTCGGCTTGCTTAAGCCGACGCTAGCACTACTAGCGCTGTCCTCAAAGGCGGTTGTTGTTGTTGTTGTTGATGATGACAACGAGCTCTCGGTGTACAATACCCCTGAGCTCGGTTGTGAGCTGCTGCTGCAGTAGGAAGCCTCCCCCTGTGGCGGCCTTGCAGTAACCCTTTGGGTCGTGTTGTTTCTTGTCACTCGTATCGAATCACAGTCCAATGAATTCGAGTTCGGACTTGCCCTCAATTGCTGCCATGAAAGCCAACATCAAGAGCTCAGAAAATTTGCAAATAAATGGAAGTTGTGTTGTTGGCTTCAATTTTGAATTTGTATTTGGTTTGTACCTGCTGAGAAATGAAGTAAGCCATTGCTTTCTCCCTCTTAATGGCTGCTTCTTGCTTCATTTGCTGCTTTGTTTTCACTTCCTCCATGCTTCCCCTGCTATCACACCATTTTCCCTAAACAAGAACACAAAAGATCTTATGTAATTGGATATTATTTTCCATGGACTGAACTCAGAAATGATTTGTTGTTACCTCTTCTTGTTTGACAGGATCAGATTGGTTTTCAGCTTTCTTGTGGAGTGATTCGCCCTCTGACAACATCTTGACACGGATAGCCGTCACTTGAGCTTGAGCTCTAACAAGTGCTTGCATACATTTGAGTGTCATAGCAGCTTGCTTTCTCACTAGCCGCCCCCGAACAATGGCTTGTAGCCTTACAAGCGCTTTCAACGCCCTGAATGCGCGCCTCGCCTAACCATTTGTAAGTCAGATTTGCTCAACCACATGTAGCAAATCTTAATGCAATTTTACAGTCTTTTCCCAACTAACAACATGATCAACGTTGTCTAGTACTTTGCATTGCCAATGAAAATTTCTTGAACCCTCTAAATCAATGCAGCTCAAAATCTCAAAAGAAGTGCAAATTTGTCAGATAAGAGTAAATTTCTGTCACAGAATTGAAAAATGTTATCCAATTGAGTATGAATTAAGCAGTTACAAACCCTAATGTAGAAAGGTTTGAAGAGATTACCAGAAGGGCCCGGAAAGCGGTTTGGATCCGAATAGCAGCCCATTCTTGTCTCATGATAAGGAAGTCCTTTGGAGGAGCTCTGACCAGAGTAGCCATGGCAGCATTGTATGCATCATCAACCGCTGGCGAATCCGACGGCTCCGATGCCGCCACCTGGCCTCTCTTGACTGATAATGTACTGTCATCAGATGACCCAGATGAAGAAGAGCTTCTCCATAGCTTCCATTTCTTGTTCCTCTTTCCACCCAACGCCTAGCAAAAGAAACCCAGAAACACAGTGGATCAAGATGGGAAAAGAAATCATCAAACAAAGAATCAGACTTTCTTGCTTACTTGGTCATTTGGGTTTGATTTTCTGTGAGGTATGAATAATTTTAGCCAATTTCCAGAACTACCCATTTGAGACTATGAACAGAAAAAGCTTGAACCTGATGAATTGATGTACACAGTAACACAGAGAGTTGGGATTTGAAAGAGCAAAAGGAGAAAGAAAGAAGAAAAGGACAGCAACCCTTAATTTAGTTTGTGGCGTGATATAAAGGGGTCAATATAAAATAGCCGTTAGGAAGCTTTGAAATTTTGAAATTGGAAGGAAAAGAGAAAGGAAGGTGGAATTGAAACGGATAGTGACTCTTCTTTCTTTGTGTAAAATATTTATATGTGGTAATTTCTCTTTTACCTAGACAAACTCACTTTCGAAGCGGAAACTTCGGATATTTCAAGCAAAGTTGTTTTCTTCTAGTTAAATAATTGTCATTTTGATATTCAAGGAATATTTATCATTTAAAATTTTAGGTAATAATAATTTATTGGTGAATTGTAAGGTTTGTTATTAGAAGTTGTATATATGAATATAATTTATATAATTTTTTAGTTAAAAATTATATAATTAATTATTAAATTGTAAATTTTAAATATATATATATATATTAGCTTAATAAATGCATTTTTTAATAGTTATGTCAAAATATAAAATAACACTTACTGTATTTCTTAATAGACTTATCTCTTAAAAATGGAGTAATATATTAGTACCATGTTTTCTTAAAGTCTTAATTGCTAAAATTTCGAGGCTTGTGCCTCCAATTATTTAAGTTTAGTTAGTATAGACTGTATAGGAGTATAAACTACTTTTAATCTGTGCTATATAGGCTTGTGTGTTTTTATCAAAAAAAAAAATATAGGCTTGTGTGTGCATGCTAAAATATTGGGTGTCACGCATGGTAATTCATAGATGGGTCATGGGTGCATTATTTCTAATAATTTTCTTTGTTTATGAGGATTTAATAGCACACAATTATTTGTACGTATTGAAATTTTTTACAAATTTTATTGAGGTGCAACGAAAACATTTGCATGTAAGAGGTCAGAGGGAAAACTTGCTCTAATATAAGATTCATTGATTTTAAAATGTGCTAATGCTATACATAAATTGTTGTGTATTTTCAATAGAACAACCCACAACTATTGGATCCTAAGAAATCAATGTTCCAGATCGTGTGTTCGTAAAATGAGGAAAAGCGGAAAATTCGACAAACGATCGAATTTTATGGGAAAAACGGATTTGTGTGCACACAAGTGTTATGTGTATATGAAATACACTATTGTATGCATATAAAATACAATATTTTATCTATAGATAAAATTTTGTACATTCATATAGAGCACTAATGTATGAATAATAGATGCATTACGTGTTATGTGTACATGTGAAATACTTAATATGTGCATATGTGTATATGAAAATAACATGTGTACATATTAAAACCTATGAAAATAACATGTATGCATATGAAATAATTTTTGTTTGTACATGATACACGTTCTTTTCACATAAAATTTGCTTGTGTCAAAATTTCCCCGAATTTTTTCATTTAATAAACGTGAGATGTGAGACGTCATTTTTTCTTAATTCACGTTCTCGATTCTCTCCTTGGTGGCCATCCGCATGTGAACCCAACCCCCTATTTTACTAAGGAGTATAAACTAAACATAAAATTTTGTTACAAACTCATCTCTTGTTAATCCAAATATTCATTCTAACCTGTTATCCTTTTTTTTTTGTCTCAATCGCCTAGTTTGATCGGATAGAATCGCTCTATCGCATATAAAGTGGTAAACCCTTCTCAACATTAATGTCTTCATATACGTCTTCAACAGAAATCGAACTCGAGACTTCTGGATAAAACGCTTATAAAAATCTAGTATCAAATTACTAAACTAACCGAATGTTGGTATGATATCCAATTTCTATTAAATGCATTTTTTTTCGAAGTCCACTTCTCTTAACTTTGTTGAATACGGAGTATATCCTTGGCTGTTTTAAGTTTGGGTCAAACTATTGGTTGAAACTTGAAAGAGATAAAAATGAAGAAGCACCAGAGAGAGAGACAGTCAAGGGCGAATCAGTGAATGATCAAATCACTGAAAAGTCATATTTAAGCACACCAAAATTTCATAGCAAATCAGTCTTTACTTAGTTGACAAATGACAACAAAGGTTAATACCTGATAGTACAAATCCCTGGGCAATTTCCAACGATTTTTGACAAAATTATACTCCATCCGTCCGTGAAATTTTGTCACATGGCCGATCTTAACACTATTTACAGTTGAATAAAAATTTTAAGATTTCTTCTAATATATAATAAAAAACATAGTCATGTGAGGTCTTGTTTGATTCGTCTCAACGAGTATTTTGATAATATCAAAAAATTATAATTTTTATTAATATATAATTAGAGATATTAACGATACAAAACTCGCCTCGGCGAGTGTGCCTCCCCCATGGGACAAATAAAAGGGGACAGAAGGAGTACTCCGTACAAAATGTCACCATTCAGGAACAACCATTTCTTGTGTGCTGTCTTCCTGATTATGATCAGTCTTCAGTCATTCTCTTTGTGGCATTCAATCAGAAGCTGATAAATTGACTTTGTCTTGTCAGTAAATTATTGAACCCCCAACATATATACTCCATTTGTTCCTTTATATAGTTCTCCTTTGCAAATTTACACAAAAAATAAGAAACTTTAAAAAGGGGAAAAGTAAGCAATTTTTGCAGAAAAGTACAATCAGGTTTAGGGTACAATCACAATTCTGTAGGAAATGAAACTTGTGCTGAAATCTTTCTCACATTTAATTAACCAATAAAAATACATTTGTAAATTGTTTACAACCAATAGAAACACATGATTCATAAACACACGGATTATGCCAATGATTTACAGAGATTCACAGAGAGAGAACATTCCTGGCAATATAAATGCCCATAAACCTTCAACACTGCATTCATTACTCATTCACACAAAAACAACAGCAAAACAGAGAATACAAGGGCATCACTGCCTATCCTTAATGGCTTCAGACTGGGACTTAAATGATGCATGGATTCCAGATGTTGAAGACATTAATGTTGATGTTGCTGAAGACCATGGACACATGGGAGCTGTTGAGATCAACATTGATCTTAATGAACTGGCTGGGGACATGGAAGAGGGGCAAGGCTACTATTTTGATCTCAATATGGAACTAGAAGATGAACATGGCATTCAGTAACCAGAAACAGAGGTAACAAACCTTCAACATACATCATTTCCTTTTTCACCAGATAATCATCAACATCCTTCAAGGAATAGGCTTAGCAGTGAGAAGAGATTGGACATACTTATATGGCTTCTCAACAGAGCAACAGAGGGCAAGGATCAATCATGGCTGCTGCACATGAATTTCAAGTAACAAAAAGATGCATAAGCAAACTGTGGAACTTAGCCAAGAGACAAAGACAAGCAAATGAAAGACATAATGTCACAACCAAGTTCCACAACTCAGGCAGAAAAATGGTTGAAGTACCAGTTGGAGATATCACATCAATTAGCATGGGTGACAGGTCATGCATTAGAGATTTGGCAGCCAAGCTTAGCATCTCAAAGAGTACAGTCCATAGAATGGTTAAAAGGGGAGCATTGAAGCCACATACAAATCCATTACATCCAGGTTTGAAAGATGGAAATAAAATGAGAAGGTTGTCATGGATTTTGGATCTACTGCAAGGGGACACAACTGAATAAAAAAGGGAGTATTTCCCAATGTTTGACTTTGTCCATTTAGATGAGAATTGGTTCAATCTCAGCAAAAAGTCACATAGGGTATATCTAGCACATAATGAAAAGGGCAAGTACAAATCAGCATGCTCAAGCAAATTCATTCCAAAGATAATGTTCACTTCAGTGGTGGCTAGGCCAAGGTTCAATTCACAAGGAGAATGCACATTTGATGGGAAGATTGGCATCTTCCCATTCACATATCAAGAGGCAGCCAAAAGATCATAAAAAAACAGGCAAAAAGGGACAATGTGCACAAAAATTATAGAGTCAATCAATCAGAGAGTCACAAGGGACATGCTTATCAATCAGATTATTCCAGCAATCAAGTCCAAATGGCCAGGGGGAGCACCACAAGTAATTTTCATCCAACAAGATAATGCAAAAGCACATATTACTCAAAATGATGCAGAGTGGCAGCAGGTATATGAGCAAGATGGATTCACTTTTATTCTAGTTCAACAGCCACCTAATAGCCCTGACCTAAACATCTTAGATCTAGGCTTTTTTAGAAGTATACAGTCCTTGATGCATAAAAAGATGCCTAAAGATGTAGATGCAATGCTAGCTGCAGTTAATGAAGCCTTCTATGAACTAGATCCCAAAACACCGAGTAATGTGTGTGTGACTCTCAAGAATGTAATGAATGAGATTTTGAAGGATAAGGGAGAGAATGACTATGAGATACCACATGTAAATAAGAAGAAACTGGATGCTCAAGGTTTATTACATCAACCAGTGAAGGCCCCAATGTGGGTTGTGATAGAAGCCTGGGACCTTGTCAAGGGAAATGCACAACAAAAGGGACAACATACAACAACAGATCAACAACCACCTCAAGACCCAACAACAAGCAATGGACATGGACTGCAGGACACTCAGGAAGGAAGTGCAAGCATGGGATATGATATGCAAGACACTCAAGAAACAACAACAACATCATTTGGACTCTAAGTGTTTTATATTTAAAGTCTACACTTTTGTGAAGAGCTTCTACATTTCACATAACTAGTAGGTTATGTGAAAAATAGAAGCTTGATATAGGATTAGCCTACAACTTTTGGGAACATAATGTAATTTTGGAAACTAAATCAGAAACTAATAGCATTATCAAGTAAGTCATTGTCATCAAATGCACATAAAAGAATATAAACAACATCTCATATGTCCCCATGCATCATTGATGCATATCCAATCACACAACAACAAATATACCAATAAACCATCCAAGTTATATCAACTGGTTGCTTAAAGGCACATTAGGGCATGAAACAAGAGGATATGCATCTCAGTCCATTAGAGAACTCATCATAGATATAAGAAAAGAATATAAACAGCATCTCAGATGTCCCCATGCATGTAACACCCCCAAATTTAACCCCATTTGAAAGCGTTACTGCCGATGACCCCGAACGTAAATCCCGAAGTCACCCCAGGCTTTTCCGACGTCATAACTGACTTAAAACATAGTTACAATACTAAAATCATAACTTTTATTAAACCATATGGTCGCGGAATTACACGATTCCAAAAACGACCCAATAATCAGAAATACAAAATAGCACAGCGGAAATCTTTTAAATACAAAGCGACAAAACAACTTGTCGAAAACAAAACACCGTTCATCTTCATAGTCGTTCTAGCCTTCTCGGATCTTCAACACACCTGATGTGCCGAATCGAACGGATGACACCAGCCAACCATGCAAGGAATATAACGGTTGGTTAGTCTAAATGAATAGACTAGCAAGGGCACAAAGCAGAGTGGTTCGAAGCAGTCGTATTAGGTTAGACTCATCGTCCCTCGAATAATAACCGAGTACGCTAGTCAACCATCATACTCCTACTAGAATATCAAAAGGTATGCACAAGAGAAGATTCTGGAGACCGAGTCTCACAGCAATCAATCCCAAAAGAAGACTCCAAATGAAATGAGCCTTAAAGTAAACAATATGACAAATGTTGGGAAACATAACCAAACACACACAAACACATCACACCAGTATCGCATACGAGCGATCTACAACTAAGACGAGCTTTTCCTAGCTGCACTACTCGCCACAACATTTTAAATAAGTGCTTACTCATACGACACTTTATATTATGGTCAAGGCATTTTAATTATGTGCGTTATTCATTGCACGTATCTTATTAAATGTCATCACACACACACACATCACGTTACAAGCTTTTATGATCTGCTCGTCCCGAGATGAGAGATCCTTGGGAATACTCCCTAGATTTGTGACACTAGCTAAGTGCACCACCTCTATACCCGAGTATAGAGGCTAGTCATGACTCACCAATGGTATTAGGGTCTCAATGCCCTTTTCTCCATTTAATTATCAAGAAACGACTGGACCTCCATCCATCGTCCCTACGAATACTCGTGCTAACTAAATAGTTCAACACAGTCAACATCATATCAAATCAAAGCCATCAAGGCCAACATCATAGATCTAACAATCTATATATATATATATATATCAAAATAGCGTTGCTACTAACAGTATATGCAACCTATTATAATCTTTTTATATGAATTTCACCTTTAAAATCCACAACAAAACCATTATGAACATAATAGCGCTGTATCTAGCAATATACAACCTATTATAACAGCACTTCTTTTATCAAATAATTGATCAAAACTGTTCCCAATATAAACAAGAAATCATCCCAAATTAATTAACAACAAACAATTGATAATTAATGAAAGTATGGAATGATGAGCAAGAGCGAACCGCCACATGCCTAAATCCGCAGAAGCTTAAGCAAAGCTTAGAGACAACGGGCTCCTGGATCTGAAACTGGAGCAAATCTTGGATAATAAATCCCTAAGAAATGGCCCATAATAAGACCCTAAGTTAGATTCAATATACTTATATATGAATCTAAAAGAATACAAGAAGAAATCAAAGGAAACGAGCAAAGCCCAAAGCCAAACCACAAAACACACAACTCGGACACACATACCGCGATCGCGGCAGGTCGCGGTCGGTCGCGGTTTTCGTGCTGTGACAGTGGCTAGCTCGCGAGACAACAATGGAGAATTTCTTACCCAAACCGATTTGTTTGCCTTTGATTTGTCTATGGTTCGATCTCCCAACACCTCAAAGCTTCTCACAACACTCAAGAGCACCTTTCTAACACTCAAGAGACACTCGAAATCTCCCACACACGAAGCTCACAAGCTCGGCTTTAATGGAGAAAAACAGAGGAAAACAGAGGAGAAGAAGAAGGAAGAAGAAGAGAGCTCTTGGCTTCGGTCTTCACCTCCTTTTATAGCACAAATCCGATCACCTCCAAGGGGACAAGGGGACAAAGGCGAAGGGCCACTTGGCCTGGCCAAAAAAATATCCCAATCGAGCAAAAAACAGAGCTACAATAACCGCCACGCGAGGAAGACGACCGCCTCTGCAAAAGGCATTACCGCGATCGCGGCCGATTGCGGTGAGTCGCGGTTCATCACGGTCAATCGCGGTGAGTCGCGGTTTTAAGCCGACTTCGTTAATTCTTATCCGAACTTGGTTTGGATTAAATTTCTTAACTCCGGGTTAAATATATTCGTACATTAACGATACATTAACCCCGAAAACACCTCAACTGTATTATATAATGCTCGGAAAATTTTACAGAGCTCAGACCCCTTTTGAGAGGGTCCGAGTCTCACTGAATTAAATCCGTCTAGCAAAACGGGCATAAGAAAATTTAAAAATAATTCAAAATACCCTTAAAAATTACGGGGTGTTACATTACTACCCCCTTATTTTAAGTTTCGACCCCGAAACTTGCATTATCAAGGCCGACAACAAGTAGGGAAAGTATCTAAGTACACCCGTCTCAGTCTCCCAAGTAACCTCTTCGGTTTCTAACTTGGAGCACAAACTTGTACCAAAGGTACCACCTTGCTACGCAGCTGTCTCAACCTTCACCCTGAATGGTAATCGAGACATCTGACAAACGCTTGGTTCAAACCAAATATTTATATTAGCAAGAATATTTACAACAAAAGGTTTACAACCTTGCTGCATACTTAGACTTACTAACATAACCATCCTTAACCACAGACTGGGTAACACCCATATCCACAACCTACAACAAAAGTAGAAAGCTTTAAGCAAATGGAAAATCAGATCCATCCGCCTCACGCATCACGTAAAGACGTTGACCTTGACTTCCAAAAGCTACTGGAGCCTTTCCTTTATTCTGTGCAGTCGTCTGCATCGTAGGACTAGGAGCCTCCACTGGTTTATACGCAGGCCGGTTATTCTGATTAGCAGACCCTTGTTGCGACTCCAGTCCTTTTTGCCTTTCCAGCCAACAAAACTTCTGTACGTGCCCAAACCTTCCACAGCCAAAGCATCCTCTCTTCTCTTTTTGACACACAAAGCTTTTGTGTCCAGTGGCACCACAATTGAAACACTGGATCAGACCCTGGTCCTGACTCGATCGTTGTGTCGACCCTCCTTGAGTCATCTCTGTCTTTGCCTTGCTTGACTTAGCAAGGTTAGACGGTGGCGCAGAACGTTTAAATCCGCTCGCCTGAGATTGTTCTTGCACCAACTTCTGGTGATTCCTCTTCTTGGTTGACTCCTCTAGAGCCACTTCCAGCTTGTAGGCTGCATCCATATATTGCTCTAAAGTAGAACATCCGTGACGCACCATCAATGGCTTAATGTCTGGACCCATCCACTCATGGAAGTGTCAGATCTTCTGCTCCTCGCTGGTTACATCTGACCCAGCGTATTGCAACAAGTGATTGAACTTAGTCACAAGCTCAGTGACTTTCAATCCCTCTATCTCTGGATGCATGAACTCCTTGTGCTTCTCGTCCCTCATAGACCGGGAAAAGAAACGGTCCATCATCTTCGTCTTGAACATAGCACAGTTCAAATCAGCTCGATCAGTCAACCTAGTGTTCTCCTACCATTCACTAGCTTCTTCTTTCAACTGAAGAGAGGCTATTTGCACTTTCTCTGCCTCGGTGCAATCCACGTTTTGGAACAACCGCTCCATATGGGAAAACCAATGAGCAGCTCTAACTGGCTCTCCTTTTCCATCATAATGGTCAGGTCTCAAAGAGTTAATGGTCTTCAACACTCGACCATAATCACCTCTCTTCCTGACCGCCTCATCTTGGTGTACATAAACAGCTGGCTCCTCAAATCTAGGAACCACTGGAGGAATTGGCACTGCTTGTGCCTGTGGTGCGGCAGGTTGCCTAGCCTCGGCGAGTACTTGCATCATTATCTCCCGAATAGCTGCAATAGCTGCTGCATCAAAAACCATTGGAGCGTTGGCCGAAGCTTGGCCATTGCCTCCAGGGTTATTCTGTGACATTGACTCGTGTTCTCCTACACGGTTCAGGTCGTCCCTTATGATTGGCCTTGGATTGCTTGGCCCAGCACTAGCGCGTATGGTATTCCTTGTATTCACCATCTGTTTACCGATCAAATCCCAAGTATTAATATCTTTTCCATAATACTTATCATGATAAAGTCACTTGGAATAGATCAACTTGGTAACGTTCCTAGATGAACACCAAACTGGAATACTTAGGTTCTACAACCTCAAATCCTGACAAGAGAACTAAAAACTCAAGTCTAACTGGAGATGGCAAAACCACCTCGACTCCTTCCGAGTCCTTCAGAAGAGAACAGAATGCACCCTCAACTACGGGTGACAAACAGAGAGTCTTAGTCTTTCTAGACACAGAAGCAAACTTCCATGTCAGACTGTAGAAGGCACGGCTATAAACGGCTTTTTATTTGAAAAATTCAGAGCTCTTGGAAAACATTTTAGCTCTGATACCATTTCTGTAACACCCCCAAATTTAACCCCATTTGAAAGCGTTACTGCCGATGACCCCGGACGTAAACCCTGAAGTCACCCCAGGCTTTTCCGACGTCATAACTGACTTAAAACATAGTTACAATACTAAAATCATAACTTTTATTAAACCACATGGTCGCGGAATTACACGATTCCAAAAACGACCCAATAATCAGAAATACAAAATAGCACAGCATAAATCTTTTAAATACAAAGCGACAAAACAACTTGTCAAAAACAAAACACCGTTCATCTTCATAGTCGTTCTAGCCTTCTCGGATCTTCAACACACCTGATGTGCCGAATCGAACGGATGACACCAGCCAACCATGCAAGGAATATAACGGTTGGTTAGTCTAAATGAATAGACTAGCAAGGGCACAAAGCAGAGTGGTTCGAAGCAGTCGTATTAGGTTAGACTCATCGTCCCTCGAATAATAACCGAGTACGCTAGTCAACCATCATACTCCTACTAGAATATCAAAAGGTATGCACAAGAGAAGATTCTGGAGACCGAGTCTCACAGCAATCAATCCCAAAAGAAGACTCCAAATGAAATGAGCCTTAAAGGAAACAATATGACAAATGTTGGGAAACATAACCAAACACACACAAACACATCACACCAGTATCGCATACGAGCGATCTACAACTAAGACGAGCTTTTCCTAGCTGCACTAGCGCCTAGCTGCACTACTCGCCACAACATTTTAAATAAGTGCTTACTCATACGACACTTTATATTATGGTAAAGGCATTTTAATTATGTGCGTTATTCATTGCACGTATCTTATTAAATGTCATCACACACACACACATCACGTTACAAGCTTTTATGATCTGCTCGTCCCGAGACGAGAGATCCTTGGGAATACTCCCTAGATTTGTGACACTAGCTAAGTGCACCACCTCTATACCCGAGTATAGAGGCTAGTCATGACTCACCAATGGTATTAGGGTCTCAATGCCCTTTTCTCCATTTAATTATCAAGAAACGACTGGACCTCCATCCATCGTCCCTACGAATACTCGTGCTAACTAAACAGTTCAACACAGTCAACATCATATCAAATCAAAGCCATCAAGGCCAACATCATAGATCTAACAATCTATATATATATATATATCAAAATAGCGTTGCTACTAACAGTATATGCAACCTAT
The DNA here is from genome assembly GCA_027886185.1 of Rheum nobile. Lineage (NCBI taxonomy): Eukaryota > Viridiplantae > Streptophyta > Magnoliopsida > Caryophyllales > Polygonaceae > Rheum > Rheum nobile. The sequence goes on from WOAB01000073.1 coordinate 3,873,674, forward strand.
TATAATCTTTTTATATGAATTTCACCTTTAAAATCCACAACAAAACCATTATGAACATAATAGCGCTGTATCTAGCAATATACAACCTATTATAACAGCACTTCTTTTATCAAATAATTGATCAAAACTGTTCCCAACATAAACAAGAAATCATCCCAAATTAATTAACAACAAACAATTGATAATTAATGAAAGTATGGAATGATGTGCAAGAGCGAACCGCCACTTGCCTAAATCCGCAGAAGCTTAAGCAAAGCTTAGAGACAACGGGCTCCTGGATCTGAAACTGGAGCAAATCTTGGATAATAAATCCCTAAGAAATGGCCCATAACAAGACCCTAAGTTAGATTCAATATACTTACATATGAATCTAAAAGAATACAAGAAGAAATCAAAGGAAACGAGCAAAGCCCAAAGCCAAACCACAAAACACACAACTCGGACACACATACCGCGATCGCGGCAGGTCACGGTCGGTCGCGGTTTTCGTGCTGTGACAGTGGCTAGCTCGCGAGACAACAATGGAGAATTTCTTACCCAAACCGATTTGTTTGCCTTCGATTTGTCTATGGTTCGATCTCCCAACACCTCAAAGCTTCTCACAACACTCAAGAGCACCTTTCTAACACTCAAGAGACACTCGAAATCTCCCACACACGAAGCTCACAAGCTCAGCTTTAATGGAGAAAAACAGAGGAAAACAGAGGAGAAGAAGAAGGAAGAAGAAGAGAGCTCTTGGCTTCGGTCTTCACCTCCTTTTATAGCACAAATCCGACCACCTCCAAGGGGACAAAGGCGAAGGGCCACTTGGCCTGCCCAAAAAAAATATCCCAACCGAGCCAAAAACAGAGCTACAGTAACCGCCACGCGAGGAAGACGACCGCCTCTGCAAAAGGCATTACCGCGATCGCGGCCGATCGCGGTGAGTCGCGGTTCATCGCGGTCAATCGCGGTGAGTCGCGGTTTTAAGCCGACTTCGTTAATTCTTATCCGAACTTGGTTTGGATTAAATTTCTTAACTCCGGGTTAAATATATTCGTACATTAACGATACATTAACCCCGAAAACACCTCAACTGTATTATATAATGCTCGGAAAATTTTACAGAGCTCAGACCCCTTTTGAGAGGGTCCGAGACTCACTGAATTAAATCCGTCTAGCAAAATGGGCATAAGAAAATTTAAAAATAATTCAAAATATCCTTAAAAATTACGGGGTGTTACAATGCATCATTGAAACATATCCAATCACACAACAACAAATATACCAATAAACCATCCAATTTATATCAACTGGTTGCTTAAAGGCACATTAAGGCATGAAACAAGAGGATATGCATCTCAGTCCATTAGAGAACTCATCATAGATATAAGAAAAGAATATAAACAACATCTCAGATGTCCTCATGTGACAGGGTCGGAAACCGGTGTCGTTTTCCTGTCAAAGAAATCCTAATTCACCTACTAAAGAGTATAGCAAGCAAGTTAGGGTCGATCCCACAGGGAGTCGGTTATCTGTATGCAATTGACGTGTGACTAACAAATAACAGGGGGTTTTAGAATAATCGCAGAGTAACAAAGATGCAAGCTTTAAAACTTAGAAGAAATATGATGAGTGAAAGTATTTCACTATACAAATATCCACACTGCAGATGAAACAGGTTGATCCTCGATAACTATTGTTCCAAGTTCTTTTCACAATCTTATAGTTGTTCTCACTCTGATCTTAAGTACTACCAATTCTCACAGTTGTTGATAGACTTATCACAATATCAATGGAAGAAAACCTTACCACTAACAAAGCAATAGCAATGCACACAAGGATATATGATACATGCAAATAGAAGAAAACCTTACTACTAACATGCAAATAATTCTCTCTCACAATTGCACACTCGTATTCCACTATATGTAACAATTGTGTTTGCCACTAGGTATGCACTCGTATTCCACTATATGCAAACCCTAGCCCTATGATAGATGTCGAAAAACCTAGTTAGCTATGCTAGAAGAATCAACATAAACCAATAGACAATATGCTCGAGAGAATTAAACCAACTTTATAAGATATAGAACAAGGAATAGAAATCTCACAACCAATTCATTGCAATGCTTCAATTGTCTAGCGAAATAAAGGTGTTTAGCTCTCCATTCGTTCAAACCCTAGAAGTAGAATTGAAACGAGAGAGAACAAACTCTCTCTCTAAAAACTGGAAAAACTCTTAAATAGGTTCAGGAAAATAAAGCTAAACCTAGCAAACAAAATAAGGAAATAAAATAATAGAAAATAGAATATCCGAAAGTGCTAAAATCAGAAACAAATAAACGCTGGCCGCGAGGCGTCAACATCCACCGCGGGGCGGTGAGTTCCACCGCGGGGCAGTGGCTTCGCTGTGTCGCCTTCTCTGAGATCCACCGCCGGGTCGCGGTGGCTTGTGGCGCGGGGCGGCGAAAACCGCCTCTTCAGTTCTTCATCTTCTGCTCTCCTGTACTACCAAGTGATGGTAGCCTTCCTCCATGAATCCTGAGCAGATCTTCTCCTCCATCTTCTCCATCCTTCATTAAGCTGTAAATCCTATGATATCTTCACTTCTTAACTCTTCTTCTGGATTACCGACTTAGCCTAAATCTATACCGAAACTCCATCTACATCATGTCAATAATCACTAGTTAAGGTGCCTGAAATGGCACCTATCAAATTCCCCCACACTTAGACCTTTACTCGTTCTGAGTAAATCAAAACTAATCATACTCCAATCATCAAACACTAAGGCCTCAGGAAGTGCGAGCAAACATGATACCAGTGACTACAATAACTCAACACTCAGCTCCAGACAACCAAAACAAGTGATGCGAGATAAATCTATTCCTAACTCCTGTCTAGCTCCTTATCGCTCCAGAGTGACCTACCCGAACTCCTTATATCACCTCTGCTTATGACGCCAGCCTCCAGAATGATCCTAAAATCACTCTTTTTTCTTTACGCTCATCTTGCCTAGGCGCCCTCTCGGGTTTTCACCTAGCCACTCATTTCATTTTGCTAGACATCTCACATGTACTCACATCACTCCAGTCCACTTTTGCACCGGTCTATACCAGTCGGACTACCTGCTTATTACCTGAACTGCCCTTTCGGGTTTTCAGCTCATCCCAGGATTTTGATTGCCTTTTCAAATATTTTTGGCTTTTTTGATTTTTTTTTTAGGATATAAATGCTCGAATCTGAAATGCAAATACGAAATGCATAAACAAACTATGTACAAAAACTATGATAAGCAGCAAGTCTAAATCCCTCCCCCACACTTGAAACACACATTGTCCTCAATGTAGAGACGAAGACAGAACGAAATAGGGGAGAAGGAAAATAAACTCACTGGAAAGGTGGATACGGTGGATAGCCCGGCGGAGGTGGGTACCCCCCAAAGTAGTGCTCCTGCATAGATGCCTCAGCTGAACTCAACCGGTTCGTAATATCCCTCCCAATATCAGTCTGCAAAGTCCACAAGCGAGTCAGCATCCCCTCATTTGCAGCGTGTTGACGCAGTGTGAAAGCATCAAAATGAGCAAACACCTCATCCCAAGGAATCTCAGAAGTCGATGCAGAAGAAGAGGCAGCAGCATACGCAGGGGGATCAACATTGTAACACCCCCAAAACTTAACCCTTTTGGAAAGGTATTACCGCCAGTGACCCCAGTGTTCCTTACCGAGATCACCCAAGGCTTTACCGTTTAAATACAATTTATGAAGTACAAATGATACATAATGATCAAAGCATTCAATTCCAAAATATAACATTGTCAAAGAAACATGAGTTACGGGATTACAACCCAATCCCGAATAGGCTAACACAGAGTTTAAACCAGATACAACGGAAGTCTTATAAAACATATTACAACCAAAGTCATTGCCCAAAAGATCTCAACCTGAATAACGAAATAACTAAAACATTCGAAAACCACCGTCGACTCCATAGTCCTTCTATTCTTCTGCACTACTTTCTATCTGATGTGTCGAATCGAACGGATGACACCAGCCCACATGCGGAGAACAAAGATCGTGGGTTAGTCTACTTGAATAGACTAGCAATGGTACAAAGCAGAAGGTTCGATGTAGTTATATTAGGTTAGACTTATCGTTTCTCGAATGATAACCGATACCGATAATCAACCTTCATACTTCTACAGAAAATAACAAGAGGTATGCACAAGAGAAGATTCTGGAAGACTGAATCTTCATAGAGATCGACTCGAAAGAAGACTCCAACGGAAATGAGTCTTAGGGAAATATGACAAATCTGGAAAGTTTAAAGAATCACAGTATCGCATTCGAGCGATTTAAAACAGCTCACTTAGATGTTTCGGTACACGACCAACCTCACCGCATACAGCGAATTCAGATTGGAAAGAGAACGTACTCTGATCAAAAGTCGAGACGAGCTTTCCTAGCTGCACTATTGCTTAGCTGCATTACTCGCCGAAGGTTTATTAATTATGTGCGTCGAGTAGCATTTATCTGATTTATATCTCAAAACACGCATCACGTTATAGACTTTTACATGCGTACCCCACCATTGGAACGACACATCTTAGTATGCGTTTCGTCGAGAGTGACGCACACCGAAAGGTTTGTGACACTAGCTAAGTGTCCTGCCTCTACACACTTGTGAAAGAGACCGATCATGATCTTAGAATAGTACCAGATGGAGACGAGCCACCCCGATACCAGATTATAAAGAAACGACCGGACGAAGTCCGAGTACATTCCTAACTAACAGTGCTAACCACACAGATACAACACAATAACAGTTACATAATAAATTCACATAAAGGCCCGAAAGGCGATCACAGATAATAGCGCTGTTCTAACAGATATACAACCTATTATATGATTTTCAAAACAGTTTATAAATCACTTCCAGAAGAACACAGTAAGTTCCAAATTAATTAATCAATTGAAATAACTGATAATCAATGTAAATATGGAAACGATGAGCAAGAGCGAACCGCCACTTGCCTTAATCCGCAGAAAAGCCTAATGACAACGACGGGATTCCGGGCTCGACACGGGTATAGCTCCGACAACACAACGACCTTTGAGTCGACCCATAAAAGGAACCCTAAGTTAGATCCGACATAACCATAATACAAATCTAAAAACGACGAAAGAAAACGAAAGGAACGACGCCACAACGACGACCACCAAAGCCAAAAGCCCAAAAAGGCATTATGGACACTGGCGGCGGTCGCCGCAGTTCATCACGGCGGGCGCCGTGAAGAACACGGCGGTCGCCGTGAAGAATTCAGACGACAGAAGCGGCGAGAAAACTCACCCAAAACACGAGCGACTCGGCCTCCTTCGACTTGCTTTGGTTTCTAACCTCCAAGGCTACCAAAAGCTTCACAAAGGCACTCTGGAAACACCACCAAACGACCTCCGGCAAAAGATTCAGAAATTCGGTGAGGCACAACTCCGATGAGGCAAGAATTTGGGAGAGATTTGAGCTGAGAATGAGCTCCAATCCGACCCCCAAGCACTCCCTTTTATAGCCAAATGCCAAGGGAACACTATCATTGCCTACAACGAAGCGGAGCAGGCCTAATTCGGCGCGTCAGAGGCTCACCGGCGACCATCGGGTTTTACCCGCTAGTTAGCTCGCGGCGGTCGCCGCGTTACACCCAGGTCGCCGCCTCACAAAACCACTACGACGGGCAACTTACGGCGGTCGCCGCCCTTAATGCGGCGGTCGCCGTTTTCTGGTCTTCGCGCCCAGCTAGAAGACGAGGGCACTGTTACCTCGAGCCCTTCGCGGCGGTCGCCGCCTTAATTGCGGCGGTCGCCGCCACCGTGGCTTTTCCCTTCTCAGCTTTTGGATGATATCGACTTAACTCGGGATAAAAATAATCGTACACGAACGAGTATTAAAATCCAAAGCACGTCGTCTGTATTTTATTTCACTGAGAAAAATATTACAGATACAGAGAGCATTACCGAACGTCTTAAACTCTCTGAATTAAATCCGACGTACATAACGGGTACTCGGGAAAAATCCCAAAATTCCCAAAATAACCTTACAAAAAATACGGGGTATCACATCTCCTCCCCCTTAAAAGAAGTTTCAACCCCGAAACTTAGGTCGAGAATAACTCGGGAAAACGCCTGAGCATATCTGACTCGGTTTCCCACGTTTCCCAAGTAACTTCCTCCGATCCAGACTTGGACCACTGAATCCGTACCAACGGTACGATCTTGCTACGCAGCTGCTTATCACGACGCTCCAAAATGCGCACGAGCATCTCCTCATAAGTACCATTAGCTTGAATCTCGATGTCCTCATAACTCAGCACATGAGACTCATCTGGCACATACTTCCTGAGCAAAGAGACGTGGAACACATTATGCACTGGATGAGCCGATGGCGGCAATGCCAAGCGGTACGCTAGAGATCCCACTCTATCCAGAATCTCGAATGGTCCCACGTAGCGAGGGTTAAGCTTCCCACACTTACCAAACCTGAAAACTCCCTTCGAGGGCGACACCTTGACAAACACCTTGTCACCGACCTCGAACTTGACATTCCTACGCTTCTTGTCTGCATACGACTTCTGTCGACTCTGAGCGGTCAACATCCTTTGTCGAATCAAGGCAATGTCAGAAGCTGTCCTCTTGACTAACTCTGGCCCAAGCAGAATCTTGTCGGCGTTATCATCCCAACAAATCGGAGATCTGCATCTGCGACCATACAAAGCTTTGAACGGAGCCATCTTGATCATAGCATGCCAGCTGTTGTTGTACGTGAACTCAATCAGACTCAGGCTGTCTTCCCAGCTAGTCGGACGATCGAGTACACAAGCTCGGAGCATATCCTCCAGGGTCTGGATGGTCCTTTCCGACTGGCCATCTGTCTCGGGATGAAAAGTTATACTGAATCTCAACTCGGTTCCCATGGCCTTGTGGAGTTCTTTCCAGAACCTAGACATGAAACGGCCATCTCGATCCGATACAATGGTCTTAGGAATGCCATGTAAGCGGACAATCTCCTTCTGGTAGACTTCTGCTAACTTCTGGGTTTCCCATGTGGTCTTGATGGCTATGAAATGAGCACTCTTCGTAAGCCTATCCACAATTACCCAGATAGCATCTCTCTGACTTCGAGTCTTGGGTAGCCCAGTGACGAAGTCTATGGCGATGTCCTCCCATTTCCATTCTGGCACTGGGAGAGGTAGCAACTCACCACCTGGCATGCGGTGTTCAATCTTGACCTTCTGGCAAGTTAAGCACTTTGCCACAAAGTCTGCTACGTCCCACTTCATGTTTGGCCACCAAAACTTCTTCTTGAGATCCTTGTACATCTTTCTAGAACTAGGATGCACAGAATAAGCAGATGAATGAGCTTCTCTCATCACCAACTGACGAAGACTCTCTGTGTCTGGCACACAGATCCGATCCTGAAACCAAAGCGATCCATCATCCTGAATCACAAAATTGGAAGCTTTCCCGTCCATCACTTCACTGCTTAACTTTACCAAGACAATGTCATCGACTTGCTTTTCTTTGATTTGATCCAGTAGCGTAGCCTGAATTTCCAGCATACTCAGGAAACCTTTACGCTGATCATACAAGACTTCAATGTCGCACGACTCTTGGTTCAGCTTGGTCTGAGCAGTAAGTAAAGCAACTACCCTCTCGTGCGTTGTCTTTCGGCTCAGTGCATCAGCTACCACATTAGCCTTGCCCGCATGGTACAACAACTCGATGTCGTAGTCCTTGAGCAACTCTAGCCAGCGGCGTTGTCTCATATTTAGCTCCTTCTGAGTAAATATATACTTGAGACTCTTGTGATCGGTGAAGACTTGGCATCTAACACCATAGAGATAGTGCCTCCAAATCTTCAGCGCAAAAACAACCGCTGCTAACTCCAGATCATGTGTCAGATAGTTCTCCTCGTAAGTCTTGAGTTGTCTGGATGCATAAGCGATGACCTTGCCTCTCTGCATCAAAACACAACCAAGAGCATACTTTGAAGCATCACTATAGACCACATAATCGTCATTCCCTTCTGGAAGTGCTAACACGGGTGCCGAGGTCAGCCGTCGCTTCAACTCCTGGAAACTGGCCTCGCACTTGTCATTCCAGACAAACTTCTTGTGAACCTTGCGGAGTAGATTGGTCATAGGTAGAGCAGTCTTTGAAAACCCCTCCACAAACCGTCTATAATACCCGGCAAGCCCAAGAAAGCTGCGCACCTCCTTCACGTTCTGGGACTGTGTCCAATTTGCCACAGCTTCGATCTTCTGGGGGTCAACCATAACCCCATTCTCATTGATCACGTGGCCTAAGAAAGCCACCTCCTTCATCCAGAATTCACACTTGGACAGTTTAGCATAAAGCTGATGTTGTCTAAGGACTGACAAAGCAATCCGCAGATGTTCCTCGTGGACTTCTTCACTCGGAGAGTAGATCAGAATGTCGTCTATGAAGACCACTACAAACTTGTCCAAGTACTGGTGAAAACATCGATTCATCAGATCCATAAAGACAGTTGGAGCATTTGTAAGCCCAAAAGGCATCACTACGAACTCGTAATGACTATATCTGGTCCTAAACGCAGTTCTAGGAATGTCATGCTCACGAATTCTGAGTTGATGATATCCAGATCTCAGGTCGATCTTGGAGAAAACCTTTGCTCCCTGCAACTGGTCCAACATGTCATCAATCCTTGGCAACGGATACTTGTTCTTGATCATTACTTTGTTTAACTCTCGGTAGTCGATACAAAGTCTAAACGATCCATCCTTCTTTTTGACAAACAAAACCGGAGCACCCCAAGGCGATGCACTCGGCCTGACATAACCTTTGTCAAGAAGATCTTCAAGCTGGTTCTTCAACTCTTGCATCTCTGCAGGAGCCATCTGATACGGTGCCTTAGAAATTGGCGCCGTACTAGGCACAAGATCAATTGAAAACTCTATGTCACGGTTCGGGGGTAATCTAGGAATTTCTTCCAGAAAGACATTCGAAAACTCCCTAACCACAGGAATATCAAGAACCCCTTCGCAGGCGAATCCAAGTAGCAAAGGTACCCGACACATCCTTGTCGTAGTAGCTTAAACACAGCCATCACATTGATCAGCTTGCCGTTATCAGCGTCATTCCGACCTTTGAACTTGCACATGAACTGGACCCCAGATGACACCGTCACCGTTCTTGAACTGAAGTCGATCACCGCCTTGTGACGCATCAGCCAATCCATACCGTGGAGTCATGGCTATACTGATCAGATCTGTCTCAAACTCCTTACCCTGAATGGTAATCGGAAAGTCGGACAGATACTTGGTTCCCACCAAATGTTCTCCATTAGGAAGACTAACGATGAAAGGGTCGCACGAATCGTTGCACACTAAGTCTAACTTGCTAACACAACTATCCGAAATAAAAGAATGCGTAGCACCAGAATCAAACAGAATGCATACGGAAGTAGAGTGAATGTATAAAGTACCTTGAGCAATTGGAGCATTGGGTCCATCGGCTTCACGCATCTCGTATAAGCGTTGACCCTATCTTCCAGAAACAGCTGGGGCCTTTCCCTTGTTCTGAGCAGTCGTCTGAACTGACGGGCTAGGAGTCTCGGCAGGCTTGAACCTAGGTCGGTTGCTCTGATGAACTGACCCTTGCTGCGACTCTACTCCCTTATGCTTCCCTTGCTTGCAGAACTTCTGCAGATGACCATCACGTCCACACCCAAAGCACGATCTCTTCTCCTTCTAACACTCATTGCTCTTGTGCCCAACAATACCACAGTTATAACACTGAACTGAACTTCTGCTCTGACTGGACTACTGCGTTGACCCTCCGTGAGTCATGTCCGTCTTTGCTCGGCCAGACTTGGCAAAGCTAGACGGTGGCACAAGTCGCTTGAATCCACCACCCTGATTCTGATTTTGATTATGCATCGACCTCTATCGGATGCGTCTCTTCGTTGACTCCTCCAGAGTCACCTCCAGCTTGTAGGCATCATCCATATACTGCTCCAGAGTAGAGCATGTGTGGTGCACCATCAACGGCTTGATATCTGGACTCATCCACTCGTGGAAGTACCAGATCTTTTGTGCCTCACTGGATATCTCAAGTCTAGCATACTGCAAGAGATGGTCGAATTTGGTTGCCAGCTCGGTCACCTTCAAACCATCAGTCTTGGGGTACAGAAACTCCTTGTGTTTCTCCTCTCTCATAGCTCGAGAGAAGAAACGGTCATTCATCTTGGTCTTAAACATTGATCAGGTCAACACAAGGCTATCAGCTAAGCATGTACTCTCCCACCACTCACTGGCCTCATCCTTCAACTGCAAGGAAGCTATGTGGACCTTCTCAGCCTCAGTACACATCACATTGCGGAACATCCTCTCCATATGAGAAAACCAATGGGTCACCCTGACGGGTTCCCCTTTTCCGTTGTAGCTGTCAGGCCTCATAGAACTGATGGTCTTCAGAGCACGACCATAGTTGTCCCTAGTCTTGACTGCATTCTCCTAGACAGCATGGTTTTCTGGCTCCTCAAACCTCGGAACCGGTGGGGGATTCTACACACCTTGCGCTTGAGGTGCATTAGGTCGCATAGCATCAGCGATAGCCTGCATGACAATTCCCCAAATTGTCTCAACTGCTGCAGCATCAAACACTACTGGTGCATTACTCTGATCCTGACCATTGTCCCTGGATTGATTATGGGATTCAGATATATGCTCATCTTGTGCAACATCTCTTATGATTGGTTTGGGCTCCTGACTAGTCCCAACACCAGCTCGCCTTGTGTTCCTTGTGTTCACCATCTGTTTACCGATCAAATTCCAAGTATTTCATACATTAATATTCATTCAATAAACTTAATGTAGCAAAATTACTCGGAATAGATCAACTGGGTATTTTATAGATGAACTGGAACTATTATACAAGCTACACATAAGTCTATCATCCGAGCGTTAGGACAAAAATTGCTCGAAGATAAAAGTGTTTCACAGAGTACTTGCCGCAATACTGAAATATTACACAAAGTACATACTGAAATACTAAGAAAGGAAACTACTACGATAGGCAACACCAATCCTCATCAAGGCGCTCCAAAACGTCTCCTATAAGACTGGCTACTCGTGCAAGGTCTCTTCGGACTAGGCTCACCATCGAGCTCTAGCGATGAGTTTCGCACCCTGCTCGGTCCTGGGTCACATGGCTCTGGTGACTCAGACCCAACCTCAGTCATGGAAAAGAAAGGATCGCCCATAAGAGGTCCTCCTATCCCAGCCCTCCTCTGAGCGCTATCGATCGCCTGATCCATCTGCTGCTGTTGCTCCATATGAGAGCTCATTTCGCTTTGGCGAATGATCTCTCTCAACTCATCCTCTGATCTCCTCCTCCTCCGAGGCGGAGTAGGCGGATAGTCCTCGTAGATCATGGTCGGGCCACTCCTCCCAATACCGTGCTCAGTGTATAGTGCCTCCCAATCAGCATCGGTCATGAGTGCATAAGCCAGCACTGGTGATAGTTCTGGACTGGGGGGAATAAACTGCACTCCCGGCTCCTGACTGTCCACTAGTAAGTTCCTCAAGTTGTCTGGATCCTGGCTCTGCTCTTCCACGTCCATCTCGGGGTCCTCCTCAGGATCATCTTCGATGTGATCCTCATCCTCAGAATCAATCTTGATCATATCCTCGTCCTCAACAGGATCTAACTCTAGCATCTCTTCTTCCTCATCTTCATCATCCTCGTCCCCTTCCGGGACCATCTCTATCTGGTAATCGTCATCGTAATTCCCTAAGGCGTATCTAGATGACTCACCCACTTCCGACACTGTTTCCTCCCTGAGTGGCTCTATAGGTGCAGCTATAGTGACCACTGCATCCTTAGGCGTAAGGACAACAGACTCGGGAATCACATACTTGATGTCCTCGGGCGGGCTACTCGGGCCTCCAACCTCGAAACATCGCTAAGGAATCGGAAAATCTAGCCTGCCTGGAGACGGCGGATCCGTCTTGGCGTCCTCCGACCCCTTATCAAGAGAAAAGCACGCACCCATCCTACAGGATAACGAGGAATCGAGTTAGTCTTTCTAGACATAGAAGCAAACTTACTACATCAGACTATTCAGAAGACATGACTATGAACGGTGTTTTTAAATCCTTTTTACTTTGAAAATTTTGAGCCCCTTTAAAGTATTTTCAAAAACGGATAAATGATATAAAAAAAATCCCAAACCCGTTTTAAAACCTTTGGCTCTGATACCACAACTGTAACACCCCCAAAACTTAACCCTTTTGGAAAGGTATTACCGCCAGTGACCCAGTGTTCCTTACCGAGATCACCCAAGGCTTTACCGTTTAAATACAATTTATGAAGTACAAATGATACATAATGATCAAAGCATTCAATTCCAAAACATAACATTGTCAAAGAAACATGAGTTACGGGATTACAACCCAATCCCGAATAGGCTAACACAGAGTTTAAACCAAATACAGCGGAAGTCTTATAAAACATATTACAACCAAAGTCATTGCCCAAAAGATCTCAACCTGAATAACGAAATAACTAAAACATTCGAAAACCACCGTCGACTCCATAGTCCTTCTATTCTTCTGCACTACTTTCTATCTGATATGCCGAATCGAACGGATGACACCAGCCCACATGCGGAGAACAAAGATAGTGGGTTAGTCTACTTGAATAGACTAGCAAGGGTACAAAGCAGAAGGTTCGATGTAGTTATATTAGGTTAGACTTATCGTTTCTCGAATGATAACCGATAACGATAATCAACCTTCATACTTCTACAGAAAATAACAAGAGGTATGCACAAGAGAAGATTCTGGAAGACTGAATCTTCACAGAGATCGACTCGAAAGAAGACTCCAACGGAAATGAGTCTTAGGGAAATATGACAAATCTGGAAAGTTTAAAGAATCACAGTATCGCATTCGAGCGATTTAAAACAGCTGACTTAGATGTTTCGGTTCACGACCAACCTCACCGCATACAGCGAATTCAGATTGGAAAGAGAACGTACTCTGATCAAAAGTCGAGACGAGATTTCCTAGCTGCACTATTCGCTTAGCTGCACTACTCGCCGAAGGTTTATTAATTATGTGCGTCGAGTAGCACTTATCTGATTTATATCTCAAAACACGCATCACGTTATAGACTTTTACATGTGTACCCCACCATTGGAACGACACATCTTAGTATGCGTTTCATCGAGAGTGACGCACACCGAAAGGTTTGTGACACCAGCTAAGTGTCCTGCCTCTACACACTTGTGAAAAAGACCGATCATGATCTTAGAATAGTACCAGATGGAGACGAGCCACCCCGATACCAGATTATAAAGAAACGACCGGACGAAGTCCGAGTACATTCCTAACTAACAGTGCTAACCACACAGATACAGTACAATAACAGTTACAGAATAAATTCACATAAAGGCCCAAAAGGCGATCACAGATAATAGCGCTGTTCTAACGGATATACAACCTATTATATGATTTTCAAAACAGTTTATAAATCACTTCCAGAAGAACACGGTAATAATCGGTCCAAATTAATTAATCAATTGAAATAACTGATAATCAATATAAATATGGAAACGATGAGAAAGAGCGAACCGCCACTTGCCTTAATTCGCAGAAAAGCCTAATGACAACGACGGGATTCCGGGCTCGACACGGGTATAGCTCCGACAGCACAATGACCTTTGAGTCGACCCATAAAAGGAACCCTAAGTTAGATCCGACATAACCACAATACGAATCTAAAAACGACGAAAGAAAACGAAAGGAACGACGCCACAACGACGACCACCAAAGCCAAAAGCCCAAAAAGGCATTCTGGACACTGTCGGCGGTCGCCGTTCTTGGCGGCGGTCGCCGCAGTTCATCACGGCGGTTGCCGTGAAGAACACGGCGGTCGCCGTGAAGAATTCAGACGACAGAAGCGGCGAGAAAACTCACCCAAAACACGAGCGACTCGGCCTCCTTCGACTTGCTTTGGTTTCTAACCTCTAAGGCTACCAAAAGCTTCACAAAGGCACTCTGGAAACACCACCAAACGACCTCCGACAAAAGCTTCAGAAATCCGGCGAGACACAACTCCGGTGAGGCAAGAATTTGGGAGAGATTTGAGCTGAGAATGAGCTCCAATCCGACCCCCAAGCACTCCCTTTTATAGCCAAATGCCAAGGGAACACCATTATTGCCTACAACGAGGCAGAGCAGGCCTAATTCGGCGCGTCAGAGGCTCGCTGGCGACCATCGGGTTTTACCCGCTAGTTAGCTCGCGGCGGTCGCCGCGTTACACCCAGGTCGCCGCCTCACAAAACCACTACGGCGGGCAACTTACGGCGGTCGCCGCCCTTAATGCGGCGGTGTAACACCCGCCACTGTGGAGATCCTGACCTACAGGCCCAGCCATTCCCAACAGCGCGTTGTCCAAGGGCATGCAGCCCACACACCCAACCCTTCCCCCATAAATGGATAGGTTGTTGCCCACGGGGATCGAACCCGGGACCTTTAGATACAAGGGCAATACCTTGCCACTTATATCACCAATTGTGCTGCAACACAATTGGTGATACAAGTGGTAAGGCATTGCCATTGTATCTAAAGGTCCCGGGTTCGATCCCCGTGGGCAACAACCTACCCATTTAAATGGGAGAAGGGTTGGGTGTGTGGGCTGCATGCCAACCAGGCGGCACCAGTACCGGTGCTGGCACCGTTGGGTGGTTGGGCGGCTTGGTGGCTGGGGTAGCTTGGCCTGGGATGTTACAAAAAAAGTACACTTTTATGTGAGTGCTCAAGCCACGGGCCTAGCCCAACATGAGACACTCCATGAGCCGCATCCCATGTACCCCAACCCATCCCTGGTAGGCTACTCCAAATTAAATGGAAGCCATTTCCCAAGAGGTTGTTGGGAGCGCTCGAACACGAGACCTCTCCCCTTTAACAAGCGGCTTAACGCCCACTTGTTACCAATTGTGCTGCGTTAAGCCGCTTGTTAAAGGGGAGAGGTCTCGTGTTCGAGCGCTCCCAACAACCTCTTGGGAAATGGCTTCCATTTAATTTGGAGTAGCCTACCAGGGATGGGTTGGGGTACATGGGCTGCGGCTCATGGAGTGTCTCATGTTGGGCTAGGCCCGTGGCTTGAGCACTCACATAAAAGTGTACTTTTTTGTAACACCCGCCACTGTGGAGCTCCTGACCTACAGGACCAACCATTCCCAACAACGCGTTGTCCAAGGGCATGCAGCCCACACACCCAACCCTTCCCCCATAAATGGGTAGGTTGTTGCCCACGGGGATCGAACCCGGGACCTTTAGATACAAAGGCAACACCTTGCCACTTATATCACCAATTGCGCTGCAGCACAATTGGTGATATAAGTGGCAAGGTGTTGCCCTTGTATCTAAAGGTCCCGGGTTCGATCCCCGTGGGCAACAACCTACCCATTTATGGGGGAAGGGTTGGGTGTGTGGGCTGCATGCCCTTGGACAACGCGCTGTTGGGAATGGTTGGGCCTGTAGGTCAGGAGCTCCACAGTGGCGGGTGTTACAGGCGGTCGTCGTTTTCTGGTCTTCGCGCCCAGCTAGAAGACGAGGGCACTGTTGCCTCGAGCCCTTCGCGGCGGTCGCCGCCTTAATTGCGGCGGTCGCCGCCACCGTGGCTTTGCCCTTCTCAGCTTTTGGACGATATAGACTTAACTCAGGATAAAAATAATCGCACACGAACGAGTATTAAAATCCAAAGCACGTCGTCTGTATTTTATTTCACTGAGAAAAATATTACAGATACAGAGAGCATTACCGAACGTCTTAAATTCTCTGAATTAAATCCGACGTACATAACGGGTACTCGGGAAAAATCCCAAAAATCCCAAAATAACCTTACAAAAAATACGGGGTATCACAAGCATATACAGGGGGATCAATATCCATAGGGACAGCAACCTGGAGACTATCCTCAGAATCAGAAGAAACGACCTCAGCGTCAGATGGAATGAGCCACTGTGTGAAATCACGCGGGTAGGTAAAGGGGCGAGGAAGCCGCATCACGTGGCCTCCATAAGAACACCAAAGGAATTGCTCCGGTGAGTTTTTCAACATACCACACCGTCGTAGACATGGGATTCCGTAGCGAACATGCATGATCGGCTGAGGAATAGTGTCAGTCTGAACTCTGGTGCCCGCAACCA
Organism: Rheum nobile; assembly: GCA_027886185.1. Taxonomy (NCBI): domain Eukaryota; kingdom Viridiplantae; phylum Streptophyta; class Magnoliopsida; order Caryophyllales; family Polygonaceae; genus Rheum; species Rheum nobile. The sequence goes on from WOAB01000073.1 coordinate 3,889,905, forward strand.
AAGTGATCAGACCACCCTGAACAATATATCGCGCTTCACCCTCGCGAATCCTCTGAAGGCTGCGAGCCCACACTAGAACCCAACACGGAGTCTCCTCATCCAAAGGGTCGAGCATCGGAGAGAACAAACCAAGACGCTTCAAAGAAATCTTCCTATCCTCCGCACTCCCACAAAATGACCGCACCAGCACAGAATGAATTAAGCGTAGACAAGGGTGCACGAGCTTGTTACTGGTCTCCCTACCCTTCTGGAAATCAGACATTCCCGTAGCGGTAATCCAGAATTCTTTAATGTCCGCCTCGTCGGGTCCCTTCTTCCACCCAACGATAGGTGGTCTAGACACTCCCAGAACCTCCCTGACTTCCTCAACTGGCATCTCATAAGCCCGTCCCTCATACTTGAATTCTATACCCGTAAGTACCTTGCGCCCTTCACCATTAATAGTGTGTTTCTCATGGTATCTTGACATGGTGGCGATAAATTGGTAACAAAGTTCGGGGAACGCAGGGGCACACTTGTCCAGGAATCCCCCCAATCCCAACTTATCCAAACACAGCTGGACCATTTCTAACATACCCAATTCGGCCAAGGTACCCTTATCAAAGAATCGAGGTGGGAGCACAGTCCTCTCTGCAACCACATCATAAGCTTTGTTCTCCTCCACAGTCATGCCAACCTTCCTAGCTCTCGGCATAATAAAAGTATTGGAACACTCGGAATCAAAGAGCTAGGCAAAGAGGACTTATAAACCAAAGACGGGGGTTCACCCAAGTTTCACCGCGGGGCGGTATGCTCCACCACGGGGCGGCGATCAAGACCAGTTACTCCACTGAAGGCTGCCGCCGGGTCGCGGTAAGGACTGTTGCGGGGCGGTGACTATTGGGCCTGGCATCCCAGGAGAGAGACGGATCAAGTGGATCGAACTCAAGCCCACTGCAGATCAGAAGAACAGAGGAAACGCCCAGAGGAGCCGACGAGACTTCTCTGGTCGAGTATCATCCGACAGGATCGCAAGGATCTCGCCACGCATTTAATGCCCAGATCACGCAACGACCATAACATTAAAACCAACGTAATCACAGAGATTCAATGGCGCAATCTTCGTCATTACTCTCAACGATGAAGATGAAATGTTCGGCAAGAAATGCAAAACGGTAACAAGGGAAAAAGACTTACCATATCGGGACGACAAAGAGGATAAGAAACGAGACGCTTGTTACGCAAGGGACACAAGCTTTCTTACTCAGAAAACACACCAGAATAGCACTCTCGCTCTCAATCTAGCTCTCTAACGGCTTCCTACGCCTGACCCCCGCCGGTCGTGTAATACCCCATAATTTTTAGTAAGGGTATTTGGGTAATTTTTCCATCCTTCGTTCGATTAATTTTTCGCTTTCAGTGGAGTTTGGATTTTCTGTAATATCCATAATTTCCGTAATAATTCTCTGAGTGGTATAAAATACATTCGATGTATTTTTCGGAGATTAGAATATTTGTTTGGATACAAACATATAATTTCCGGGGTTTAAAACCCATTCCAAACCTTATCTTGTGCAATCTTATCCTCCCGTTCAACTTGGCTCTCCACTTGGTTTTCCCACTTGAGCATGGCCGGTTCCCTGCAGAGGGAGTTGTCGGACCCTTGCCCCCTCTTTGGGCTCCTGATCTTGGGCTATATATAGTGGTAGGGAAGAAGGGTCGAAGGACACCAGATCGATCTCCCCTGTTCTGTTCTCGTCTTCTCTCTCGCGAGCTCCCTGTGCATCGCCTCCTCTGCATCACGTCTTCCTCTCGGTGAAGCCTCCCGTTGAGCAGCCCAGCCCAGTCGTTCGTTGTCTCCTCTGGCGAGCCCAGCCTAGCAGCTCTTGGTTTCCTCCGGCGCCACTTCATCCTCCTCTGCCCCGGCTCGGTCCCCTCTGTTCTTCGCGGCTTCTAGTGTGCTGCTGGTGCCGAGTGGTGTCGCTGGGTAGCTGCTGTCATGGTCGTTGTGCTAGTGGTGGCTGCGTTCAGCTGGTGTCGTGGTGCTCTTCCCCGCCGGCGTTGCCTTCCTCCCCGGCGTCGAAGACGGTGGAAGCCCGGATAGACCCGCCACCGTTGTCTTCCTCTGTTTTGTTGAAGTTGTTCTGTTGTTGTGTGCAATTCGTGGGTTGAAGATGGTGAATAGTGCCCAGGTGGGCCCCCTCATTGTTAAATTGTTGTTGGGCCGAGAAGCCCAGGTTCCATTTCAGTCCAGATTTAACCCGAAATTATTCGAGCGGTATAATTTTGAATCCCTTTTATCCGTATTCTTCTTTAGGAAATTTTAATAAATATTTTTATGATTTAATATCATTAAAATTTATTAAATATAATTCCTTGAGTTCGTCCAGATAAGTTAATTGATATTAATTAATATGTCATGTACTGGATCGCGTGTGGACTCGTAATCTGTTGGAGCTATCTGAAGCTTAGGCCATATCCTTGGAAATGATATTTTCGGTAGTCGTCTCGTCTAGATTCATCGCCGAATCTACTCCAGGCAAGTGGCGGTTCGCTCTTGCTCATCATTCCATACTTTCATTAATTATCAATTGTTTTGTTGTTAATTAATTTGGGATGATTCTTAATTATGTTGGGAACAGTTTTGATAATGTTATGTGATTAAAATCAGATATTATACTAGGTTGTATATTCTGCTAGAACCGACGCTAGTATATTGATATTTTGTGCAGGTGAAGGCCGTAAGGGTCTTTGATGTGATTTTATTGTGTGTATGTGTAGACTGTTAAATCTATAGTGATTGCCAGGTGAGCATAAATATAGATGTTTGTGCAGGTTGGGCCGTGATGGTCCTGTATGTGATTTGTTGTGTGTTTGACTATTTAGTCAGAACGAGTATTCGTAGGAACGCTATGTACCTTGTGGGGGTTTAGCTGTTTCTTTATAACTAGTACTTGGTGGATTTTTCCCCAGTACTCTCTAAGGTCTTGACCATGCCCTTACTCAGGGTGGTGCACTTAGCTAGTGCCAAATCTTTTAGGATTTATTCCCTCTGGTATCTCTTGTGAGGAGATCCGATATCTCTTGTGAGGAGATCTGATATCTCTTGTGAGGAGATCCGATATCTCTTGTGGGGAGATTTAAAAGCTTATAACGTGATGTGGTTTGGTTTTGGAATTAAATCAGATAAGTGCCTTTAGTGCACATAATTAATGAACTTTGGCGAGTAGTGCAGCTAGGCGCTAGTGCAGCTAGGAAAGCTCGTCTTAACTTTAGTCGCTCGAATGCGATACTGTGATTCTGTGATTGTGTGTATATTATAAATTAATGTTCCCCAACATTTGTCATTTTTCCTATAAGGCTCATTTCATTTGGAGTCTTCTTTTGGGATTGATTGCTGTGAGACTCGGTCTCCAGAGTCTTCTCTTGATCATGCTGCTTCATTTATTCTAGTAGGAGTATGATGGTTGACTAGCGTACTCGGTTATTATTCAAGGAACGATGAGTCTAACCTAATACGACTGTTTCGAACCACTCTGCTTTGTACCCTTGCGTAGTCTTTCATTAGACTGACCAACCGTTATATTCCTTGCATGGTTGGCTGGTGTCATCCGTCCGATTCGGCACATCAGGTGTGTTGCAGTTCCGTGAAGGCTAGAACGACTATGAAGATGAACGGTGTTTTCGACAAGTTGTTTTGTCGCCTTGTTTAAAAGATTTCCGTTGTGCTATTTTGTATTCTGTTAAAGACTTTCGCTGTTGTATTTCTGATTATTGGGTCGTTTTTGGAATCGTGTAATTCCGCGACCATGTGGTTTAATAAAAGTTATGATTTTAGTATTGTAACTATGTTTAAGACAATTATGTCATTGGAAAAGCCTGGGGTGACTTCGGAGTTTACGTCCGGGGTCATCGGCAGTAACGCTTTCAAATGGGGTTAAATTTGGGGGTGTTACAAATTTGGTATCAGAGCTAAAATGTTTTCCAAGAGCTCTGAATTTTTCAAATAAAAAGCCGTTCATAGTCGTGCCTTCTTAAGTCTGATACGGAAGTTTGCTTCTGTGTCTAGAAAGACTAAGACTCTCTGTTTGTCACCCGTATTTAGGGGTGCATTATGTTCTCTTCAGAAGGATTCGGAAGAAGTCGAGGTGGTTTCGCCATCTCTAGTTAGACTTGAGTTCCCGGTTTCCATGTTATGCTTTGAGGTTATAAGACTTGTGGTATCACTCTTTTTGAGGAAATAGGAGTTGTATCGTATGTGATTCGTTTCGAGGAACGTAGGAATGAGATGTTATGATTATGTTTGGAGAAAGTTAAGGAATCTTAAAGGATTTAAGTTAGAGATTGTTTAAAGGAAGGTGTTAAATTATTCTTGTAAGGATTTTAAGTTAGAGATGGCGTAAGGCCAATCTTACTTTCAGATAAATGATAGAATTGTGTAAAGTACCATTAAGGAAATTAAGGAAGTTATGATTCGAGGTTACTAAGATTTAATATCTGAGTTGTAAGAAGTTAATGTATAAACCTTGGGTTTGTATATAAAGAGATTGGAGGAGAAATGTGTGTTCTCCTAGTGAAGGTGCAGTAATATCGTAATGACGGTTGTGGAAGACCATTATTCTAAGGTAGACATGATCTTGTGGAGGTAGTAAGAATTATTACCTGGTATGTTATATGGAGATAAGGTTGTATGATGATGTTATGATTAAGGATATTAAGTTCACATAGTAAAGTTGATGTTGAGGCAGGTTCCTCATTAGTTTAATGCAAGTTTTGGGGTTGAAACTTTTCTTAAGGGGTAGTAATGTAATACCCCATAATTTTTAGTAAGGGTATTTGGGTAATTTTTCCATCCTTCGTTCGATTAATTTTTCGCTTTCAGTGGAGTTTGGATTTCCGTAATAATTCTCTGAGTGGTATAAAATACATTCGATGTATTTTTCGGAGATTAGAATATTTATTTGGATACAAACATATAATTTCCGGGATTTAAAACTCATACCAAACCTTATCTTGTGCAATCTTATCCTCCCGTTCAACTTGGCTCTCCACTTGGTTTTCCCACTTGAGCATGGCCGGTTCCCTGCAGAGGGAGTTGTCGGACCCTTGCCCCCTCTTTGGGCTCCTGATCTTGGGCTATATATAGTGGTGGGGAAGAAGGGTCGAAGGACACCAGATCGATCTCCCCTGTTCTGTTCTCGTCTTCTCTCTCGCGAGCTCCCTGTGCATCGCCTCCTCTGCATCACGTCTTCCTCTCGGTGAAGCCTCCCGTTGAGCAGCCCAGCCCAGTCGTTCGTTGTCTCCTCCGGCGAGCCCAGCCCAACAGCTCTTGGTTTCCTCCGGCGCCACTTCGTCCTCCTCTGCCCCGGCTCGGTCCCCTCTGTTCTTCGCGGCTGCTGGTGTGCTGCTGGTGCCGAGTGGTGTCGCTGGGTAGCTGCTGTCATGGTTGTTGTGCTGGTGGTGGCTGCGTTCAGCTGGTGTCGTGGTGCTCTTCCCCGCCGGCGTTGCCTTCCTCCTCGGCGTCGAAGACGGTGGAAGCCCGGATAGACCCGCCACCGTTGTCTTCCTCTGTTTTGTTGAAGTTGTTCTGTTGTTGTGTGCAATTCGTGGGTTGAAGATGGTGAATAGTGCCCAGGTGGGCCCCCTCCTTGTTAAATTGTTGTTGGGCCGAGAAGCCCAGGTTCCATTTCAGTCCAGATTTAACCCAAAATTATTCGAGCGGTATAATTTCGAATCCCTTTTATCCGTATTCTTCTTTAGGAAAATTTAATAAATATTTTTATGATTTAATATCATTAAAATTTATTAAATATAATTCCTTGAGTTCGTACAGATAAGTTAATTGATATTAATTAATATGTCATGTATTGGATCACGTGTGGACTCGTAATCTGTTGGAGCTATCTGAAGCTTAGGCCATATCCTTGGAAAGGATATTTTCGGTAGTCGTCTCGTCTAGATTCATCGCCGAATCTACTCCAGGCAAGTGGCGGTTCGCTCTTGCTCATCATTCCATACTTTCATTAATTATCAATTGTTTTGTTGTTAATTAATTTGGGATGATTCTTAATTATGTTGGGAACAGTTTTGATAATGTTATGTGATTAAAATCAGATATTATACTAGGTTGTATATTCTGCTAGAACCGACGCTAGTATATTGATATTTTGTGCAGGTGAAGGCCGTAAGGGTCTTTGATGTGATTTTATTGTGTGTATGTGTAGACTGTTAAATCTATAGTGATTGCCAGGTGGGCATAAATATAGATGTTTGTGCAGGTTGGGCCGTGATGGTCCTGTATGTGATTTGTTGTGTGTTTGACTATTTAGTCAGAACGAGTATTCGTAGGAATGCTATGTACCTTGTGGGGGTTTAGCTGTTTCTTTATAACTAGTACTTGGTGGATTTTTCCCCAGTACTCTCTAAGGTCTTGACCATGCCCTTACTCAGGGTGGTGCACTTAGCTAGTGCCAAATCTTTTGGGATTTATTCTCTCTGGTATCTCTTGTGAGGAGATCTGATATCTCTTGTGAGGAGATCCGATATCTCTTGTGGGGAGATTTAAAAGCTTATAACGTGATGTGGTTTGGTTTTGGAATTAAATCAGATAAGTGCCTTTAGTGCACATAATTAATGAACTTTGGCGAGTAGTGCATCTAGGCGCTAGTGCAGCTAGGAAAGCTCGTCTTAACTTTAGTCGCTCGAATGCGATACTGTGATTCTGTGATTGTGTGTATATTATAAATTAATGTTCCCCAATACTTGTCATTTTTCCTATAAGGCTCATTTCATTTGGAGTCTTCTTTTGGGATTGATTGCTGTGAGACTCGGTCTCCAGAGTCTTCTCTTGATCATGTTGCTTCATTTATTCTAGTAGGAGTATGATGGTTGACTAGCGTACTCGGTTATTATTCGAGGGACGATGAGTCTAACCTAATACGACTGCTTCGAACCACTCTGCTTTGTACCCTTGCGTAGTCTTTCATTAGATTGACCAACCGTTATATTCCTTGCATGGTTGGCTGGTGTCATCCGTCCGATTCGGCACATCAGGTGTGTTGCAGTTCCGTGAAGGCTAGAACGACTATGAAGATGAACGGTGTTTTCGACAAGTTGTTTTGTCGCCTTGTTTAAAAGATTTCCGCTGTGCTATTTTGTATTCTGTTAAAGACTTTCGCTGTTGTATTTCTGATTATTGGGTCGTTTTTGGAATCGTGTAATTCCACGATCATGTGGTTTAATAAAAGTTATGATTTTAGTATTGTAACTATGTTTAAGACAGTTATGTCGTTGGAAAAGCCTGGGGTGACTTCGGGGTTTACGTCCGGGGTCATCGGCAGTAACGCTTTCAAATGGGGTTAAATTTGGGGGTGTTACAGGTCGCCACTCACAAGTCACTGGTCGAGTCCCACTCGATCTCTGGTTTTATCACGATAAGTTGTATCACGATTCAGTCTGATTAAACACGACATCTAATAAAACCATCACGCTATTACATATTTATTCTTTGTTTATCTATTGCTTGTTTGGTTTGGATTGTTTTTTATCATTCGATCGACTAGTTACCCCATCTAAGGCGATTTAGGTCGTCCGATCTTTTCGCCCCAAAACAGTGAATGTTCAACCTTCTTCTCCAAATCAAAATTCTCGACTCGCGCGAGGCGGTGAAACTCCAACGCGAGGCGGCGACTGTATGATCAACTCTATCTCGACCTCCGACGAGCCTAGACAAAGCCCAACTTCCTCCAATCACACCTCCAAAACTTCACAACACATCCCTGCAACTAATAAACACCACGGGGTGGTCGGACAAGTGGAATGTGGCGGCTTGGGTATGGGAATCTGAAATTGGTTTCAAGGATCTTCCACAAGCAAAGCTTAGAACAAGGGAGAGGTGGGGATTTGAGGTTTTGGGTTGAGGACGTGAGAGGTGAAAGAAGGGTGCGGCTGAAAGAGGGGGGAGAAAGAAAAGGGTGAGGAGGTTAGGGCTTGGCGGGAGTGTTTAAAGGGTAATGGGGGTAGATACCAGATACCGGACCGCGGGACGATCCAAATAACACCGTCAAATCCTTCGTATCCAACTTGGAAAATGTGTTTGAAAACAAAACCGTTTTTTTTTTTAATTCAGAGTTGAGTGAAAATACCCAGGCCTCACAGCGGGGCGGCGACTGTTTCCTGGAGAGTTAAACTCGCCTCCATTTACTTTCGTACCTGACACGTTAGTAGCAGGCGGACGAAACAAAGCAAAAGAACTACGAAAAAGTCTAAGGAAAGAAAGTCAAAAGAAGAGAAAAAGAAAAATACCTCGGGTTGCCTCCCGATCAGCGCCTTGGTTAACGTCGTTGGCTCGACGTAGGCTGTGGCCTATCAGTTTTCAGCTTCAGGGACTTCAAAACTCACTTCATCAACTCGGTTCGGGGTGAAGCCTTCATGGTAAGGCTTCAATCTTTGGCCATTCACTTTGAAAATGTTGTTTGTCTTGGGGTTAATCAATCCAATGGCGCCATGAGGGTGTACTTCAGCAATTTCATAGGGACCCGTCCACTTGGATTTCAGCTTCCCAGCAAAAAGCTTAAGCCGAGATTGAAATAGGAGGACCTTATCCCCTGGCTTGAAATCTCTTCTCAAGATGTGCTTGTCATGCCACTGCTTGGTCTTCGCCTTATAGCTAACAGAGTTCTCATAAGACTCAAGGCGCAACTCCTCTAGTTCTTGCAGCTGTAGCTTCCGAAAATCTCTCACTTCATCCAGCTGCATGTTGCATTTCTTTATTGCCCACTATTGGGGTCGGAAAATTGACCATTCGTCCAATGGGCATCGACTGTCTGACGCAATCGGTCGGATGCATCAGACCCGTCAGACGTGAGCCATGCGACCGTCGCCTGATTCCTAGACGCAACAGACCAGCGATATTTTCTCCTTTATTACTCTGAGATCTCCAACGGTTGTATGCATTATTTCAGCCATCAAGGAGGGAATCAACCATCTTTAAGAGAGGATCAAGGCTTATTAAGAGGAGATCAAGCGTAATTAATGCGGAATCAAGGAGATATTAAAATCATTTAAGGAGAATTCAAGTGTCATAAAGAAGGAGATCAAATCATATTCAAAGGAGATTAATGCGGGAGATTCCTTCTCCTTGACTATATATACAAAGCTCCTTAGCTATTCTAATATCATCCAATCCCACCCAAAAGGCCTTGTAATACATATATTTTTCTCCATTTCGCGTAATTAGAAGAACTTGTAAACATCCTCACACGATCGAAAGCTCTCACGCTTCGGACAATATTCTTCTCTATCTAATGAAGATAAGTCTTTCTTATCTCGATTTACATTATATTCTACTACATTTAATGTTATTTTACTCTTTAAGTCTCATATATTCAATCTTGTCATTATCGTCGCTTTGACTCAACAAACTAGTCGTCATTACTATTTTTATTCGACTATCATGCCTAACGTTTGATCGATATGGATTTTTGCTATTTTACCCCGTCTAAGGCGATTTAGGTCGTCCGATCATTCGATTAATTTATTCATCATCTATACATCTAATTGATTCACAATCGTTTATCTAATATACTGTTTTGGGGCGAAAAGATCGGACGACCTAAATCGCCTTAGACGGGGTAACGAGTCAATCGGGTAATAGAAATCAATCCAAACAAGTAGACAATCAACGAATAAAGAAGAGATGCAAAATAGTAAAGTAATTTTATTAATATGTCGACGATAGAGTCGGATGTAAGTACAACTTATCCTTGGAGGATGAAAGATCGGATCTGGTCTGACCGGTGACTCGGGGGTTCGATCGGTGGAGATTTGAGTGATATTTCTAGTGGAGTAAGCTAGAGTGGGCGTGTTCTTGGGTTCTTCTTGGAGCAAGTGAGCAGATGTCTTGTGTAATTGTGTGTAGATGAGTGTAGATGAGCGTAGATGTGCCTTCGTTGTCCTCTTCGTGGTCTATATAGGGTAAGCTTTAGCTTGTGATCGTTGCCTATTGATGACAATATCTCCCACTTAATTCTGGGAGTAATTGCTAGGATTTCTCCTTTAAATGCTCTTGATATCTCTATATGGTAAGTCTTTAATCCATTTGACCGTTAACCTTTGATCACGTCCTTATCCTCAACGCTGGGAGTAATTGCAAAGATTTCGCCGCTAAATGTTGTTATTAAGGCGGTGTTGAATGTTGTGGTTGTTGGAGATCTCGGAATAATAAAGGAGAAATTCTCGCTGGTCCGTTGCGTCTAGGAATCAGGCGACGGTCGCATGGCTCACGTCTGACGGGTCTGATGCGTCCGACAGGTCTGATGCGTCCGACCGATTGTGTCAAACAGTTGATGCCCATTGGACGAATGGTCGATTTTCAGACCCCAACAATAGCCCCAAAATTAAACTGGGCCAGAGCGTCAAGTGATGGGACGGTTTGATTTTATAACTTCTCTTTCTTCTGGCATGATCTTGATTTTGTTGTAGGCGTTCTGGCGACGAGGCCGTCATGTGTATTGCTAAAACTGAGAATCAACTCAATATAGCCAATAATCGTGTGAAGACGACTGAGAGCGTTTCTTGTGATGACGAAGGGTCAGGAGACCGCTCCTTGTTTGTCGTTTGTTTTGTTTTACAGGTGGTCTCGCCAGTCGCTTCCTGATCAAGTCGTGTGATGTTGGTCGTGTAAACCTATAATTGTTGTACGACGTTGGTCGTGTAGACCTGTTGTTGGTCGTATAGACTTGTAATTGTTTGCGACATTTGGTCGTGTAGACCTATCGTCATTTGTGCGACGTTGGTCGTGTAGACTTGTAGTCGTTTGTGCGACGCTGGTCGTATAGACCTGTCGTTGTGTGCGACGTTGGTCGTATAGACCTGTAATTGTTTGTGACACGTCGTGTAGTTCCAAGGAAGAGCATTGTAGTACTTGTATAAGACGTATACCTCAAGCGAGATAGGTCTTGAAAACATGTATCGTGTTTTTGTCCCTCTATTCCTTGTGTACCGATCGATCGCGTAAGGTATAAGCGCTATGTGCGATTGTGTTTTGTGTGCGATGATCAACTTGTTTTGTTAGGCACGCCTTGGTAGTGACGCGAAATGTTTGGTCATGACGACCTGTAATGTAGCATACTTTGTCTATCCGGGGAAGAGTTGTATGTATGTGTAGGAAAAGACGAATGCATTTGGACAGGACAAGTCTTGTAAGCAGTTCATAGTATGTTGTTTCTCTTTGATTTGCTTGTGTTTTATGCATTATCTGTCAACGTCTCCGGCTGGTCGAGTTGCAGGCGTCATAGGCGCTTTTTACGTGTTGAAGTCTCGTATCGAGATGATGAAAAGAGTTTGAAGAGGGCAAGCAGGGAACCTGAGATTTAAAGGCGGGTAAGGAGACCATGGAGGTCTTGTTTCAGAAGGGGAATCCAAGCTCGGAGCTTTCCCATCTGGCCGACGTCGGAGAGGAATCTCTGGTCGAAAGTGCCGGTGAGGACGAGGTTTATTCTGGTGACATCGTACCGCTTGAGCCCCAGTCTTCTCCCGACTTAGCCCCTGTTGCTGATGGCGTTTGTAAACCCTGATGCTTGATTGTTTTTTTCATAATTTGTTTTGTCCAAACTCATCCTGCTACGTAGATAGTCGACGATTTGATGTGATGTGACATGACGTTGCTTGTGTAAAAGCTTTTGTCTTTTGAAAGCGTTGAATTGAAGTTTTCAGCCATCGGGCGTTAACTCCGTAAAGGTATATTTGTATTGTACCACCGTTTGCGTAAAAGCTTTTGTTTGGTGAGTCGTGTGTAAGTTGTAGCCGTGTGAGGCATTTAACTTTGTAAATGTGTACTGCGCATGTTTGTGTATTTGTAGGTACCGTATGTAGGGTTTGTCACCCGTAATGTGTGTTTAGTCATGATGTTTGTGTAAACCGAGGAGGAAAGCAGTTTGTTTGCTGCGTAAATAAGGTGGGTTCCCTCGTGTAAGGTGGGCAATGTGTCGCTGAACCGTAAGTCATCTCCCCGTGTACCAATCGATCGTGTAGTGTAAGCGCTTTTTGCGGATGACTGGATCCAGTATGTATGCAAATGTAATGTGACATGTCAAGTCGATTTGTTCGTAGTTGATTTGTGTGTCGGGTTTGCCCGTGTACTCCGTCGAGTAGGGCTTACCGTATATATGTCGAGTTTGCCCGTGTACTCCGTCGAGTAGGGCTTACCGTATGTATGTCGGGTTTGCCCGTGTGCTCCGTCGAGTAGGGCTTACCGTATGTATGTCGGGTTTGCCCGCGTACTCCGTCGAGTAGGGCTTACCGTATATATATCGGGTTTGCCCGTGTGCTCCGTCGAGTAGGGCTTACCGTATGTATGTAAAGAAAGACTAAGGTGTATATTGTATTGTACCACCGTTTGCGTAAAAGCTTTTGTTGGTGGATCGTTTGTAAGTTGTAGCCGTGTGAGGCGTTAACTTTGTAGATGTGTACTGCGCAGGTTTGTGTATTTGTAGGTACCGTATGTAGGGTTTGTCACCCGTAATGTATGTTTAGTCATGACGTTATGCCGGGGAGGTAAGCAATATGTAATAAGGTGTTTGTTCCTTATGTTTTATTGTGTGAATGTAATAAGGTGTATTAACCTTACGTAATGTGTAAGGCAGACGGTGTGTCGACGTGCCTGTGTTTGTTCATCTCTACCCGTGTTCCGATCGATCGTGTAATGTAGCGCTTTTTGCAGATGACTGGATCCAATGTGTATGTTTAAGGGTCGTCACCCGTATGTATGTAAATGTGATGCGACAATAAGCAAAGTATGACATGTGAAGATATGTAGTTGCGCATGCGACGATAAGCAATGTATGACATATGAAGATATATAGTTGCACATGCGACGATAAGCAATGTATGACATATGAAGATATGTTAGTGTCTTACCTAGTTGGTTCAGAAATGGTCTAATTTCAGATGTGTTGCGTTCTTTGGAGTGGTCCCGTCGGATCAGAGAATGAACGGGAGTTCATCCACCCATTTGCCTTTAGCCCCTGTGAGGCATTTCGTGAGGTTGTTGATGATGATCTTGTTGCCGGATTCGGCCTGTCCGTTGGATCGTGGATACCGAGGTGTGGAGGTGACCAACTTGATGTTCCATTGGTCGTAGAAGGCTTGTGGGAGTATCCCTGTAACAAATCTTTTGTACAAGATGTTATCTACGATATCGAAAGAGAGTGCTTGTACCTTGAGCTTTTTTGCTTTTGTTTTGTCGTCGGGTAGGATGTCGTCTTTTAACCATCTGATGTAAGGCAGCATCCAGTTGTCATTGGTATCGACGATGTCTTCTTCTGGTCGGTCGCCTACTTCCATGGCGACGAGTTCTTCAAGTGGTATTGTCAACTCGACGGATGTCCTTGGGACGGCTGGCGTCATGATGTGGGCCAATGGTATGTGTGGAAATTCTTTCGGGTCTAGGACAGATCCTAGATTGGCGAGTGAGTCAGCTTGGGAGTTAAGATCCCTGGGCACCTATCGGATGTTGAATGTCTGGAATTGTCCGATCAGTTTCTTGGCTACCTCCAGGTAGGCTATCATTCTGATGTCCTTTGCATTGTACGATCCTTGTATTTGGTTCATGACTAGCAGGGAGTCGCAAATGACTTCGATCTCTCGGACTCAGCTGACGGCCTGAGTTATCTTGTCCCCTTATGGCGATTTTAGCACGACCCTTAGCCCCGGTCCTCTGGCGTTTGACGCACCATCGGTGTGGAGTTCCCATATGCATGTTTCTGTTGCGAGCAACTGTGTTGCTCTTTGTTCTTGGATGTGTAGTACGATGACTTTCGTAGATCGTGTTGCATCGACTAGCTTGATGGGGATGGCTCGGGCATCATTATTTGTGAACCTGCTTCATCTAAAAGAGTAGAAGCTAGAAAGGGTTGTGAGGAGCTGGTTATCGGCTTCTTCATCGGTCTCTCCGTGTATACGTTAGTATGCATTAGTCAGAGTATATTCAGATCGAAGACGATGCAAGTATGGAGGAGATGATACACATGAATGAATAGAGGTGAAGAGTTTAGAAATGGTAAACGTTTTGATATGTTTGCGAGATATGGTTACTTACCTTTGGTATCGTACCTCACTTGATCTCACCCTTTTCCGGGGTTCGTAGATCCAGATTGATCAGTCGACGCCATTGTACCTTTGAGTTTGTAAGTCATACCTGGTTGCCAGAGATAAGGCTCGTGATGGGATAGAGTTTGCTTGCTCATTCACCCCTTGCCCCAAGGAGGCATTTGTTGATGTTCTTGATGTTGATCATGTTGTTGGATTGATTTTTGAATCTAGTTTGACTAATGCGTTGGCTTGAGTCTTCGACTCAAGATTATGTTTGTTATCCTCTTGTCTCTAGAGGTGTGTGTTTCCTGCATTGGAATGAGGATTATGGTGAGGTAGTAATTGCTTTAATACCTTGTATGGATGACCTTCGGGCAGTTTAAGCCAAGAGATTAGAGTCTTGTAGTCCTGATTTGTCGTTGGTCGCTTTCAGCTATGACGGATGTCTTGAACTATCTTGTCTTCTTGTTTTATGACTCTTGGATCTTCATCTGCCATTTTTCATGTGTGAAGTTTGGCTTGCGTGGTCTTTTTCTATGTCGAAGCGATGTGACGCTTCAGATGTGAGACTTGTTTGAAGATATGCTTATCCTGTCACTTGATTTGTAGATTTTGGTTTCCTCATGATAGATTTCATGGGATGGTTAGTTCGCAAAATAATAGCATGTGATTCAAGATGTGACCTCAATCTAATTGAGGATACCTTCAATGTTTGATATTCTAAGTGACGGACTACGTAGTGTGTGTAGGTAGGGGTAATGCACTTACTTGGTGGTTTGGTAACTGTCATCCGACCCGTCGGTGGTTGATGTCTTCTAAGCATTTGTGTGACCTTGGAATGATGACCATTATGACTTGACCTAGGCTTACCTTGGTGTTGCCTTGAGTCGCCACGTATGCTGAGAGGTTCTGTCATCCATCATGCGTTTAGGTCTTGACCGTTGTCTCGTTCATGGGTCTTTGGAAGATTGCCCCTGGCGTATTTGTTAGTCTGAGTTATATGACTCTATAATAGTGCGTACCTTGTTTGCTTTTACAGTATGTCTGTCTAGATGGACGTGACCTGCTCGTTTCGTCGTATTGACACGAAGAGGTCATCCAAGATGCAGAAAGTTGTGACATGAGCTGTGACTGAGGATCGAAGAATGAAATGAAAGAATAGATGCAAGCCCATCAGAGAGTGTTTCTCTAGCAAGTGATAAACATCTGACTCAGTAGCTAACTCTCTTGATTCAGGAAAGGCATATGAATGCATTGGATAACACGATGAGCATGAGATGTCAGACGTGGTTGCAAAAGACTACTTAGATGAGCCTTGGATCGGTCAATTTCATGATTAGGCATATCAAGGTGCAAGAATCGCAAAAAAGTGTATGACATGACACACATGTGTCAGTAGCTTAGATGTAATGCATGCGGATAGGTATGACATATATGCAAGAATACGAAGTAGTACATGACATATGCTTTTATATCGTATAATAGGTGTGGGAGAGCACTATATGGACACATGATGAATCAGAGATATGGAATAATGATCTTGCACTAGTATGCATGTATTTGACGATATATAAAACGTGTGGGTGCCCCGACAATCTGAATGCTACATGCTCAAATATAATAGTCGTGTCATTAAGAGTTGCGGGAAAAATGAATTCCATGAATAAGTACTATATTATTGGCGTATGTAAAAGTTATATATGTATGCACTAGACAGTATATACGACATACGCGGATTTGAACAATAATAGTGTAGCATAATCAAGCATAATAGAAGTGACATGTATGTAAACGTATTCGAGAAAAACGAATTATGATTGTACAAACAAGTCAAGTGAGCGTAATCATAAAGCAGGACTAGACAATAGTATTAATTGAAGGTGCATAGAAAGAGACTTATCTTTCAAGATGGATGAATACGTCCTCCGATGGTCTGAATGTCGTCACCATTTAGATATTTTGGAGTGAAAGGGTATCATGTGTGACCCTTTGGTTTACGAGTCTAGAGATGTTTTCCTCAGCGGTTTTCATTTGTCGGTGTTGGACAGCTAATGGGGTCCGGTCGAATCGTTAGATATGTCGGATCGTTAGATCTGGTCGGATCGTTAGATCTGTCGAATCGTTAGATCTGTCGGATCGTTAGATCTGGTCAGATCGTTAGATCTGTTCATACTGTCCATGTCGAGGCGTGTTCGGACGCTGCCATGGATGGGCATGTTCATGGACCCTGAGGCCATCGATTGTACCTGCGACTTAAGAGACTCATTTTCGCGGGTTAGTTGTGTGATCTCGGCCTCAGATTGGGTTGACAAAACGGCTAGGGCTTTGGTCTTTTGGCGTTGCTGGGCTAGTTCCTCTTAAAGGGTGGCCATTTTCTGGGAAAGTTCTTGGAACTGGGTTGGAGTAGGATTTTCGGTTGATAGTCACGGTTGAAAAGTTTCGGAAGGGTGATCGGCAAGTTGCCCCACGGTGGGCGTCAAATTGTTTTGGGGCGAAAAGATCGGACGACCTAAATCGCCTTAGACGGGGTAACGAGTCAATCGGGTAATAGAAATCAATCCAAACAAGTAGACAATCAACGAATAAAGAAGAGATGCAAAATAGTAAAGTAATTTTATTAATATGTCGACGATAAAGTCGGATGTAAGTACAACTTATCCTTAGAGGATGAAAGATCGGATCTGGTCTGACCGGTGACTCGGGGGTTCGACCGGTGGAGATTTGAGTGATATTTCTAGTGGAGTAAGCTAGAGTGGGCGTGTTCTTGGGTTCTTCTTGGAACAAGTGAGCAGATGTCTTGTGTAATTGTGTGTAGATGAGTGTAGATGAGCGTAGATGAGCGTAGATGTGCCTTCGTTGTCCTCTTCGTGGTCTATATATGGTAAGCTTTAGCTTGTGATCGTTGCCTATTGATGACAATATCTCCCACTTAATTCCAGGAGTAATTGCTGGGATTTCTCCTTTAAATGCTCTTGATATCTCTATATGGTAAGTCTTTAATCCATTTGACCGTTAACCTTTGATCACGTCCTTATCCTCAACGCTGGGAGTAATTGCAAAGATTTCGCCGCTAAATGTTGTTATTAAGGCGGTGTTGAATGTTGTGGTTGTTGGAGATCTCGGAATAATAAAGGAGAAATTCTCGCTGGTCCATTGCGTCTAGGAATCAGGCGACGGTCGCATGGCTCACGTCTGACGGGTCTGATGCGTCCGACAAGTCTGATGCGTCCGACCGATTGTGTCAAACAGTTGATGCCCATTGGACGAATGGTCGATTTTCCGACCCCAACATATACTATATTGCATAACGATCAGGTATGATTCAACGCCTCATCTATGGAGACAATATGAACAGATCTAACGATCCGACCAGATCTACCGATTCGACCGGACCCCATTAGCCGTCCAACACCGAAAAATGGAAACCGCTGAGGAAGACGTTTCTAGACTTGTAAAACCAAAGAGTCATACATGATATCCTTTCACGCTAAAATATCTAAATGGTGACGACATTTAGACCATCGGAGGACGCATTCATCCACCTTGAAAGATAAGTCTCTTTCTACGCACCTTCAATTAATACTATTGTCTAGTCCTGCTTTACGATTACGCTCACTTGACTTGTTTGCACAATCATAATTCATTTTTCTC
This sequence comes from Rheum nobile, assembly GCA_027886185.1. Taxonomy (NCBI): domain Eukaryota; kingdom Viridiplantae; phylum Streptophyta; class Magnoliopsida; order Caryophyllales; family Polygonaceae; genus Rheum; species Rheum nobile. Next base: position 3,907,626 of record WOAB01000073.1, read on the forward strand.
GAATACGTTTACATACATGTCACTTCTATTATGCTTGAATAGGCTACACTATTATTGTTCAAATCCACGTATGTCTTATATGCTGTCTAGTGCATGCATATATAACTTTTACACACGCCAATAGTATAATACTTATTCATGGAATTCATTTTTCCCGCAACTCTTAATGACGCGACTATTATATTTGAGTATGTAGCATTCAGATTGTCGGGGCAGCCACACGTTTTATATATCGTCAAATACATGCATACTAGTGCAAGATCATTATTCCATATCTCTTATTCATCATATGTCCATATAGCGCTCTCCCACACCTATTCTACAATATAAAAGCATATGTCATGTACTACTTTATATTTTTGCATATATGTCATACATATCCGCACGCATTATATCTAAGCTACTGGCATGTGTATGTCATGTCATACACTTTTTTATGATTCTTGCACCTTGATATGCTTAATCATGAAATTGACCGATCCAAGGCTCATCTAAGTAGTCTTTTGCAACCACGTCTGACATCTCATGCTCATCGTGTTATCCAATACATTCATATGCTTTTCCTGAATCAAGAGAGTTAGCTACTAAGTCAGATGTTTATCACTTGCTAAAAAAAACACTCTCTGATGGACTTGCATCTATTCTTTCATTTCATTCTTCGATCCTCAGTCACAGCTCATGTCACAACTTTATGCATCTTGGACGACCTCTTCGTGTCAATACGATGGAACAAGCAGGTCACGCCCATCTAGACAGACAGACTGTAAAAACAAACAAGCATACGTGGCGACTCAAGGCAACACTAAGGTAAGCCTAGGTCAAGTCATAATGATCATCATTCCAAGGTCACACAAATGCTTAGAAGACATCAACCACCGACGGGTCAGATGACAGTTACCAAACCACCAAATGAAGATCCAAGAGTCATAAAACAAGAAGACAAGATAGTTCAAGACATTCGTCATAACTGAAAGCGACCAACGACAAATCAGGACTACAAGACTCTAATCTCTTGGCTTAAACTGTCCGAAGGTCATCCATACAAGGTATTAAAGCAATTACTACCTCACCATAATCCTCATTCCAATGCAGGAAACACACACCTCTAGAGACAAGAGGATAACAAACATAATCTTGAGTCAAAGACTCAAGCCGACGCATTAGTCAAACTAGATTCAAAAATCAATCCAGCAACAGGATCAACATCAAGAACCTCAACAAATGCCTCCTTGGGGCAAGAGGTGAAGGAGCAAACAAACTCTATCCCATCGCGAGCCTTATCTCTGACAACCAGGTATGACTTACAAACTCAAAGGTACAATGGCGTCGACTGATCAATCTGGGTCTACGAACCCCGGAAAAGGGCGAGATCAAGTGAGGTACGATACCAAAGGTAAGTAACCATATCTCGCAAACACATCAAAACGTTTACCATTTCTAAAACTCTTCACCTCTATTCATTCATGTGTATCATCTCCTCCATACTTGCATCGTCTTCGATTTGAATATACTCTGACTAATGCGTACTAACGTATACACGGAGAGACCGATGAGGAAGCCGATAATCGGCTCCTCACAACCCATTCTAGTTTCTACTCTTTTAGATGAAGCAGGTTCACAAAATAATGATGCCCGAGCCATCCCCATCAAGTTGGTCGATGCAATACGATCTATGAAAGTCATCGTACTACACATCCAAGAACAAGAAGCAGCACAAATTGCTCGTGACAGAAGAAACAGGCACATGGGAACTCCACACAGATGGTGCATCGAACGCCAAAAGATTGGGGCTAGGGGTCGTGCTAAAATCGCCACAAGGGGACAAGATAACCCATGCCGTCAACTGAGTCCGAGAGATCGAAGTCATTTGCGACTCCCTACTAGTCATGAACCAAGTACAAAGGTCGTACAGCGCTAAGGACGTCAGAATGATAGCCTACCTGGAAGTAGCCAAGAAACTGATCGGACAATTCCAAACATCCAACATCAGACAGGTGCCCAGGGATCTTAACTCCCAAGCTGACGCACTTGCCAATCTAGGATCCGTCCTAGACCCGAAGGAATTCCCACACATACCATTGGCTCACATCATGACGCCAGTCGTCCCGAGGATACCTTTTGAATCAACAACACCACTTGAAGAACTCGTCGCCATAGAAGTAGGCGACCGACCAGAAAAAGACATCGTCGATACCAATGACGACTGGATGCTGCCTTACATCAGATGGTTGAAAGACGGCATTCTGCCCGACAACAAAACAGAAGCAAAAAGGCTTAAGGTACAAACAATCTCTTTTGATATCATAGATAACATCTTGCACAAAAGGTCTATCATATGTATACTCCTACGATGCCTCAAGACTCCAGAAGTCGGACGTATCCTACAGTGGATACACGAAGGAGAATGAGGAAACCATATCGGCGGACGAACTCCTGTTCATTCTCTGGTCCGACAGGACCACTCCAAAGAACGCGACACATCTGAAATTATACCATTTCTGAACCAACAAGGTAAGACACTAGCATATCTTCATATATCATACATTGCTTATCGTCGCATGCGCAATTACATATCTTCACATGTCATACATTGCTTATTGTCGCATTACATTTACATACATGCGGGTGACGACCCTTAACATAAACATTGGATCCAGTCATCCGCAAAAAGCGCTACATTTACACGATCGATCGGAACACGGGTGAGATGAATAACACAGGCACGTCGGCACACCGCCTGCCTTACACATTACATAAGGTTAAGACACCTTATTACATTCACGCAATAAAACATAAGGTACAAACACCTTATTACATATTGCTTACCTCCCCGACATAACGTCATGACTAAACACACATTACGGGTGACAAACCCTACATACGGTACCTATAAATACACAAACCTGCGCAATACACATTTACAAAGTTAACGCCTCACACGGCTACAACTTACACACGACCCACCAATAAAAGCTTTTACGCAAAATGGTGGTACAATACAATATACATCTTAGCCTTTCTTTACATACATACGGTAAGCCCTGCTCAACGGAGCACACGGGCAAACCCGACATACATACGGCAAAGCCCTGCTCGACGGAGCACACGGGCAAACCCGACATACATACGGTAAGCCCTACTCGACGGAGCACACGGCCAAACCCGACACACAAATTAACTACGAATAAATCGACTTGACATGTCACATTACATTTGCATACATATTGGATCCAGTCATCCGCAAAGATCTCTTACACTACACGATCGATCGGTACACGGGGAGATGACTTACGGTTCATCGACACATTGCCCACCTTACAAAAGGGAACCCACCTTATTTACGCAGCAAACAAAACTGCTTTCCTCCTCGGTCTACACAAACGTCATGACTAAACACACATTATGGGTGACAAACCGTACACGGTACCTACAAATACACAAACATGCGCAGTACACATTTACAAAGTTAAACGCCTCGCACGGCTACAACTTACACATGACCCACCAAACAAAAGCTTTTACGCAAACGGTCGTACAATACAATATAAATTTACGGAGTTAACGCCCGGTGGCTAAAAACTTCAATTCAACGCTTTCAAAAGACAAAAGCTTTTACACAAGCTACGTCACATCACATCAAATCGTCGACTATCTACGTAGCAGGACGAGTTCGGACAAAACAAATTACGAAAAAACAATCAAGCGTCGGGGTTTACAACGTCATCAGCAGCACGGGCTAAGTCGGGAGAAGACTGGGGCTCAAGCGATACGAAGTCACCAGAGTGGACCTCATCCTCACCGGCACTTTCGACCAGAGATTCCTATCCGATGCCGGCCAGATAGAAAAACTATGAGTCTGGGTTCCCCTTCGGAAACAAGATCTCCATGGTCTCCTTCTTCGCCTTCAAATCTCAGGTCCCCTGCTTACCCTCTCCAAACTCTTCCATCATCTCGACACGCGACTTTAACACATAAAAAATGCCTACGTCGCCTGCAACTCGACCAGCCGGAGACACTGACACGACATACAATACATAAATCACAAGCAAACAAAGAGAAACGGCATACTACGAACTGCTTACAAGACTTGTCCTGTCCAAAGGCACTCGTCTTTTCCTACAAATACATACAACTCCTCCCCGGACAGACAAAGTATGCTACATAACAGGTCGTCACGACCAAACATTTCACGTCACTACCAAGGCGCGATTGACAAAACAAGTTGATCAACACACACAAAACACAATCGCACATAGCGTTTATACCTTACACGATCGATCGTTACACAAGGAATAAAGGAATAAAAAAATACGATATATTTTTACAAGACCTATCTCGCTTGAGGTACACGTCTTATACAAGTACTACAATGCTCTTCCTTGGAACTACACGACGTGTCACACACAATTACAGGTCTACACAACCGACGACAGGTCTACACGACCAATGGCGTACATAACTACAGGTCTACACGACCAACGTCGCACAAATGACGATAGGTCTACACTACCAAATGTCGCAAACAATTACAGGTCTATACGACCGACGATAGGTCTATACGACCAACGACAGGTGTACACGACCAACGTCGTACAACAATTATAGGTTTACACGACCAACATCACACGACTTGACCAGGAAGCGACTGGCGAGTCCACCTGTAAAACAAAACAAACGACAAACAAGGAGCGGTCTCCTGACCCTTCGTCATCACAAGAAACGCCCTCAGTCATCTTCACACGATTATTGGCTATATTAAGTTGATTCTCAGTTTGAGCAATACACATGACGGCCCCGTCGCCAGAACGCCTACAACAAAATCAAGATCATGCCAGAAGAAAGAGAAGTTATAAAATCAAACCGTCCCATCACTTGACGCTCTGGCCCAGTTTAATTTTGGGGCTATTGTTGGGGTCGGAAAATCGACCGCTCGTCCAATGGGCATCGACTGTCTGACGCAATCGGTCGGACGCATCAGACCTGTCGGACGCATCAGACCCGTCAGACGTGAGCCATGCGACCGTCGCCTGATTCCTAGACGCAACGGACCAGTGAGATTTTCTCCTTTATTACTCCGAGATCTCCAACGGTTGTATGCATTATTTCAGCCATCAAGGAGGGAATCAACCATCTTTAAGAGAGGATCAAGGCTTATTAAGAGGAGATCAAGCGTAATTAATGCGGAATCAAGGAGAGATTAAGAGCATTTAAGGAGAATTCAAGTGCCATAAAGAAGGAGATCAAATCATATTCAAGGGAGATTCCTTCTCCTTGACTATATATACAAAGCTCCTTAGCTATTCTAAGATCATCCAATCCCACCCAAAAGGCCTTGTAATACATCTATTTAACTCCATTTCGCGTAATTGGAAGAACTTGTAAACATCCTCACACGATCGGAAGCTCTCACGCTTCGGACAATATTCTTCTCTATCTAATGAAGATAAGTCTTTCTTATCTCGATTTACATTATATTCTACTACATTTTAGGCTATTTTACTCTTTAAGTCTCATATATTCAATCTTGTCATTATCGTCGCCTTGACTCAACAAACTAGTCGTCATTACTATTTTTATTCGACTATCATGCCTAACGTTTGATCGATATGGATTTTTGCTATTTTACCCCGTCTAAGGCGATTTAGGTCGTCCGATCTTTTCGCCCCAAAACACCCACCATGCTTTATGTTCAAGCTCTACAGGGAGGTGGCATGATTTTCCGAAAACTAACCGGAAAGGGGACATTCCTATTGGAGTTTTGAAAGCTGTGCGGTATGCCCACACTACATCATTAAGTTTAGAACTCCAATCCTTCCGATTGGCTGCAACCGTTTTCTCCAGGATAGATTTAATCTCTCTATTTGAAACTTCGGCCTGCCCATTAGTTTGAGGATGATAGGCCGTGGAGACTCTTTGGGTGACATGATATTTCTTCAGCAGGGCGGTCACTGTCTTGTTGCAGAAATGGGTTCCCCGATCACTAATTAAAGCTTTGGGTATCCCAAATCTTGAGAAAATGTTCTCCTTAAGAAAACCTGCCAAAACTCTAGAATCATCAGTCTTGGTGGTCTTCGCTTCCACCCACTTGGAAACGTAGTCCACCGCAAGCAATATATAGAGATTCCCATGAGAGCTAGGAAAGGGTCCCATAAAGTCAATGCCCCAAACATCAAAGACCTCGCAAAAGATTAATGATGATTGCGGCATCTCATTCCTCCTGGAGATATTTCCAACCCTTTGGCATCGGCCACATGATTTACAAAAGGCGTAGGCATCCCGAAAGATGTGTGGCCAATAAAATCCTGCATCTAATACTTTCCTAGCATTCCTATTTGCTCCAAAATGACCCCCACATGCTTGAGAATGACAAAAGTTAAGGACAGATTGTACCTCATTGTCCGGAAGACATCGGCGCACTACCTGATCGACACAATGTTTCCATAGGTAGGGATCATCCCAAACATAGTGACGGGCCTCTCTTCGTACTTTCGCCTTTTGAGCTCTAGTATAATCCGGGGGTAGTTCCTCCTGAACCAAATAGTTCACGATATCTGCATACCATGGTCTGAAAGAACGGAGTCCGAAGACGGTCTCGGCTATGTGAGGAGAGGGTTCAGAGGTACTTACAGAGCAAAGTGTGAGTCCGGAGATGTTGCCGCGGGGCGGTGCTGTCGACGCGGGCCGCGGTGAGCTTTTCTGGTTCTCAAGCGAACATGCCGCCAGGTCGCGGTGGGTGTCACCGTGGGGCGGTCGAGCCTCCAGTTCCACACTGGCTACAGATCGCCGGGTCGCGGTAGTGGAGACCGCGGGGCGGTAGGCGCTACCCGAAATTCCTTCGATCATAAAGAGTGTGTCATCTGGAAAAGTTTCGTGAATGGGGATCTGTGCTCCGGGCTTATCTTCCTCATGTACGAGCCTACTCAGGTGATCATCTACTAGGTTCTCCGCTCCCTTTTTATCTCGGATCTCCACATCAAATTCAGTGAGTAGGAGAACCAATCGGATTAATCTTGGCTTGGCTTCCTTCTTCGTCATTAGGTAACGAAGGGCAGCGTGATCTGTGTAGATGATTACCTTTACTCCCAAAAGATATTGCCAAATTTTTCCAAGGCAAAGACAACTGTCAGCATTTCCTTCTCAGTGGTGGAGTAGTTCCTCTGAGCTTCATTCAGAGTCATGGAGGCATAATGAATCACATGGGAGGCTCGTCCCACTTTCTGGCCTAGAACCGCTCCAATCATATAGTCACTGGCGTCACACATGATCTCGAACGGGTGAGACCAGTCAGGTGCCTGAATGATAGGTGCACTTGTCAGGCATTCTCTCAAGCACTCAAACGCCTTCTTGCACTCGTCGGTGAACTCATAGGTCACCTCTTTCTTCAGTAGCTCGCATAGGGGTGAAGAGATCTTAGAAAAGTCTTTGATAAACCTTCGGTAAAAACCTGCATGACCTAAAAAGGAACGCACTTCACGCACATTAGTAGGATAGGGCAAAGACTGAATCACATCAATCTTCACCTTATCGACCTCAATACCCCTAGCAGAAACAATATGACCAAGTACTATACCTTGTTCTACCATGAAATGACACTTTTCAAAATTCAAAACCAAATTGGTTTCAACACATCTTTTAAGTACAAGTGCCAAATGGTTCAAACATGAATCAAATCTAGTCCCATGCACTGTGAAATCATCCATGAATACCTCAATAAATTTCTCAACATATTCAGAGAAGATACTAACCATACATCGTTGAAATATACCGGGTGCGTTACATAAACCGAATGGCATTCTGCGGTATGCAAAGGTGCCAAAGGGGCATGTAAAAGTGGTTTTCTCATGGTCCTCTGGCGCTATAGCCACCTGAAAATATCCTAAATACCCGTCGAGAAAACAGTAATAGGGACGCCCAGCAAGGCGTTCTAGCATTTGATCAATAAAAGGTAAGGGAAAATGGTCTTTTCGAATTACCGCATTCAGCTTATGGTAGTCAATGCATACCCTCCATCCTGTAGTGGTCCTTGTAGGAACCAAATCCCCTTGTTGATTCTCCACTATAGTAATATCTCCTTTCTTAGGGACAACCTGGGTTGGACTTACCCATTGGCTATCGGAAATAGGGAAGATCATATCAGCTTTAAGGAGTTTCAACACCTCCTTCTTGACCACTTCCATCATTGGAGGATTGAGTCTTCTCTGTGGCTGCCTAGATGGCTTGGCTCCATCTTCAAGTAAAATCCTATGCATACAAGTCGAGGGACTTATCCCTTTTATGTCTGCAATGGTCCATCCAATCGCAGTCTTGTACTCCCTGAGCACGCCTAATAGCTTCATTCCTGGTCTTCAGATAGCTTACTAGACACAATGACTGGCAGAGTCTCGTTGGCTCCAAGAAAGGTGTACTTGAGGTGATCCGGCAGCGGCTTCAATTCAATCTCGGGGGCCTGTACAACAGAGGGAACAAGCTTCTCGCTTGGATTTAGTAAATTGGGGCCAACGCCCAAAGGATCTATAGGAAACTTACCATATGCATCCATCTGAGCTATGATTTCCTGCATGTTAGATGGTAAAGAGTATTCCTCATGGGACAAATCCAAATTATTCTCAACAATGGACATCAACTCATCAGGACCAGAAATATCAAATATGTCTTGTGCAATAGAGTCAATCACATCAATGGAACATAAAGAGTGGTCTTCATTGGGGTGTTTCATAGCTTCATAAATGTTATATTCCACCTTCTCCCCATCAAATTCCATAGAAAGTGTCCCACTTTGCAAATCAAGTTTAGTCTTAGCAGTTTTCAAAAATGACCTACCTAACAGTATAGGAGTTGCCTTTGTATCCGTTTCCATATCTAAGACATAAAAATCTGCAGGGAATATCAATTTATCAACCATAACAAGAACATCCTCTACTACTCCTCTAGGGTAGATACTAGACCTATCAGCTAATTGAATTACAATTCTTGTTTCCTGTAGAGGTCCAAGTCCAAGAGATTCATAGAGGGAATATGGCAAAACATTAATGGAGGCACCAAGATCAAGCATAGCTCTTTCAAATTTAGTGTCACCAATAATACAAGGAATGCTCCACATACCTGGATCGCCGCACTTCTTTGGCATACGCCTCTGGAATACAGCGGATACGCGTTCACTGACCTTGACTTTTTCCTTGCCCTTCAGCTTCTGATTTCTCTTGATGGTGCATAGCTCCTTTAAAAACTTAGCGTACCTAGGTACACTCTTTACAAGCTTGAGGAGGGGGATGTTAACCTCACACTTACTGAAGGTGTCGAAGAGATCCTTATCGTCGATTACTCTCCTTTCCTTTAGTGCCTCCGGAAAGGGGGCATGGGGCTTTTCAGAACCAAGAGGAGGGAAATTTGGACGAACATAGGGGTCCTCTTCTTCGTCATGATCAAAATCTGGGCTTTCACCGCGGGGTGGTGCTCTTGGTCGCGGGGCGGCGGTGTTGACTCAGGACAACTGGGAGTTGCCGCCGGGTTGCGGTGAGTGTCGCCGTGGGGCGGTGGCATTTGCCCATCGTCAATTTCAACCCTGTCGTCCTTTTCAGTAGTAGGCGCGACTTGCAATTCCTTGCCACTTCGGAGGGTCACAGCATTTACACTTTCTTGTGCGGCCCTTTTTTCCAACCTAGTGACCACATCTGTTAAATGACCCACTGTCTTCTTCATACTCTTGATGTTGGCCGCAGTTGTTTGTACATGAGTTGCGAAGTGCATTGTTAAGGCCTTGATCAAGTCTTCAGCTGAAGGGGAGCTATTAGCTTGGGGGGTAGCTAGTGGCTCATCAAAGTGAGGTTGTGGCGGTGGTTGTAGCTGCTGTTGATCAAGTCGAGGTCTAATAGGCCCGTAACTTCCAGCAGCGTATACTTCCGCAGTAGTGGCATCTTGAAGTTGGGGACAAGCGTTGGTGTTGTGAAATGGGTCAACGCAAATTCCACAAGCATTGTGTTGTTGAGGCTCTTCTTGTTTACTCATCTTCACTACAATCTCTTTCAATGAAGCAATTTCTTGCAATAGATGTGCATCATTGGAGTTGACAGCATTAACTCCTCTGGTCTTTGGGGCTTCATCAAAATCTCTTGTGCTCTCAGCCATATCACGAAGTTTAATCATGGCTGCATCAGGGGTCATATTCAAGATACTACCACCACAAGTAGCATCTATGATTCTTCTTTCATCATCCAGCAGCCCATTGTAGACATAGAGGACTAGAGCTTTCTTGTCAAAACCATGGAACGAGCAACTAGAGCAAAGTCGTTTGAACCGCTCACAATAGTCATAAAGGGTCTCCTCCTCTCCTTGTTCAATACTGGCAATCGCCCTTTTCAAAGCATTCGTCCTATACGGCACATACACGCCTTGGAAATATTACTTCTTAAATGCAAACTTCAACTGCAAGCCTTCTCTTCGACTGGTTACTTCAATCGTCGGGGACCAACCTTTGATGTGCCGTATAGGACGGATGACACCAGCCAACCATGCAAGGAATAAAATCTGGTTGGTTAGTCTAATGAAAGACTATGCAAGGATACAAGCAGAATGATTCTAGTGATCGTAACCGTTTACTATCATTGTCCCTCGAATAATAACTGAAGGAACGATACATAACCCGGAACTTTAACGGAATGATAGAAGGAGATATGCAATGAAAAGAAGACTCCAACGGAATTGAGTCTTATAGGAAACGTATGTAATTGTTTGGGAATGTTAAGTTTTCACACAAGTTTATAAAAGCGACCTTGATTATTTGGGCCCACGACCAACCTCACCGCGTACTGCGAATCCAGATTGGAAAGAGGACTTACTCTAACAAGAGTCCGGGCGGGTTCCACGTTGTACTTCTCGCCCGAGGGTATATTAATTATGTGCGTAAAAACACTTATCTTATTTACTTTCAAAACGTACATTCACGTTAAGGCTTTTAATTTCCACAACAGATCTCGCAATGAGATATAGGATGGGAATAAATCCCGAAGATTGGCACTAGCTAAGTGCACCACCACCTATATTCGGATAGGGGTAGGTCATGACCAAAAGAGTATTAGGGCAAAATCCTCCTAATACCAGTTATAAAGAAACGACTAGACCTCATAAGGTACATAGCGTTCCTACGAATATTCGTGCAAACTAAGCAATTATTATCCACACCAAAGCACAATAATCCACACCAATTATTATCTAACACCCTATAATATATAAGGGTTATAACTAGCATATATACAACCTAATAAAAAGGTTCACTTTACACATTATTTTACACACACAAGTTCTCAAACGACAATTCAGAAGATTATTATCCCAACTTAATTAAGACAATAGATTAATTGTCAATTAAGAAAAATATGGAATAACATAGCAAGAACGAACCGCCACTTACCTTAGCTTAAACGAACGAGAGATCGGGTTCGAGATCTGGAAACTTGAATTTGAGCACGACTGCCTACGACGACGACGAGTTTTAAGACAAGAACCCTAATTAGATACGGTACGAAAAGACGAAGGAAAAAGGCCAATGTCGCGGTTAGCATAACCGCGATCGCGGTTTACTGGGAAAAGCCGCGGCCGTGGCAGAAGGGGCCGCGATCGCGGGCCATGCCTTGGCCGAGATCGCAGGCCTCTACCCAACCGCGGTCGCGGTGGATGGAGCCGCGATCGCGGGACTCCATCCCGACGCGAGCTTAAATCCAACATTGGATCCATACCGACGACGAGGAGGCTTCGGATCTTCGCTTCTGAACACTTGCGTACTACCACCACTCCAGGAGCTTCACAACGGTGACGACCTCGGCTTCTGGCGACGACAACTCCGATAGAAAACCCCACAACAAGGCAACACGAGAGGAAGAGAGGATTGAGAATGGTGAAGAAGAACAGTGCTACTACCTCCTATTTATAGGCTCGGAAATGGAGCTCCACATCAATGCCGAGGAAGCCAAGCGATTCCCCTTCCCACACCGGCCGCTCGGAGAAGAAACGACGGAGCACAGATCGTCGGCGTCTCAGTAAAGACGAGGAAAAAGACGATGCAACAGTGTCGCGATCGCGGTTTGGCCCTTGGGCAAAACCGCGGCCGCGGGCAATGCTGCGCTCGCGGCTGCTTAGCCGCGATCGCGGGCAATGCCGCGCCAGCGGTTCTCGGACCTTGATCGCGGGTCTTTGTTCAATTCCGGTCTTTAGCCATCCTCCAATACTTAAACCCATATATTTCATTTAAATGTGTATTCATACATTCAAATGGTTCTTACAGGGTTACAGAACATGTCTAACATGTCTTGTTTACAAAACGAAAATTTGAAAATTACCCAAATACCCCTACTAAAATTGAGGGTTATTACATGTTTATTGTTCATGATATCAATTATTTTGTTCGTGTTCTTAAGTTGCTTACAGTTTCTTGAACAACAATCTTTTTTAAGCATTGAGCAAATTTAACCAACTTCAACATTTAGAAAGTTCATTGCTCAACAAAGATTACTCAAAGCTAATATAAATGTACATTAAATTAAATTGATGAATTTGATAATTTCTAAAATTATTTACATTAATTACAAGTTTGATTATTAATTTATATATAAAATTTTATAATTGTTTATATTGAATTGATGAAATACGATTTTTATTGAAAATATCATTCTTACCGAAAAAAGCTCATCCATATTTTTCATTAATTTTTTTTATATGTTCAATTATATATCTTCTAATATTATATATTCATGTGATAATATATCACTTCAGCATATCACTTCTCTTTTAATTTCTACAAATTTATTGTGATACATGTGAACAATATTGTTTAGATTTTCTTCTTTTTTACTAATATTATAATTTTATGATTAATATTTATTAATAAAATATATACAATTTTTTTTATGGTTTATGCTAATATAATATAGTTTTTTAGATATACACGTAAAAGTGATATTAAAGCTATATTAAAACAACACCTTAATAAAAATATCTCATGCATGGCACGGGTTCTGAACCAGTTAGTGTTTAAAAGGCTATTTTTTAATATTACTCAAATTAGAGTTTCGATTTAATGTAGCCTTTGTTTGGCAAAACCTATTTATTATTTATAAACACTTTATTTTAAAAACCTACTTTTATACATTTCGATAAACGTATAATAACTCTTTTTTATTAGTTTCCACTACTCATACTTTTCTAATAATCTATCCACATTCCTATAAAAACCATATTTTTATCAAACATATTTTTTTATACAACCCTATTTATCAACTACTTATAAACAAAAAACTATTTATAAACTCTTTCCCCTAACAAACCCGTAGTTTTAACCACTCCTTTCACTGGTACCGCTACCATTATGTCATGTCCCAACTAGGATCTAGACATTTGTAATATCCCACTTAAAATAAAAGGGTAAAATGGTAATTTTAAAGTGATAAAAATAAAAGTTTTGAAATTTATTTTATTTCTTTTAGGGGAGTAATTTAAAATTTCATGAACTTAGGTTCAAAGGATGGATTATGATAAATTTTGGTACAAATTATCAAATGAGTAATAATGTATGGTGTTAAAATAAATAAATAAGTGCAACAATGGTTGTAATTTTAAATAATAATAATGGTCATAAGAATTATTGTGTTATCCATGAAGGGATAAAGTAATATATAATTGTCATAAGTAAGTTATTTCTTTAAATTAAAGATGGTTTAAATTATGATTAACTTTATGATTAATTACAATTTAGATAAAACTTATTAATTTTGACTTAGAATATTTAAATCAAGTTTAACAAATTTTTGTTAAGGATTTAAGTATGGTCAAATTCATAAGATAATAACTTAAGCCTATCTTAACCTAAGTTAAATTTTTCTACACTTTAATTTTGGGTTAAAATAATATTATAAACTTAGTATATTAAAATAAATAAGTTTGGGTAATTTTATAATTTTTAAAAGTTAACAATAGGGCATTTTTGCCACAACTTTAGAAAGTTGGGCAAAAATGTGCAAATAAGCCAAATAAAGGGGCCGTGTGTTATTAACCCATTAGATCTTCTTCTACCTCCAGCTTTCACGTAAGCTTGTATATAAGCTTCAATGGCGGAATTCGATCCTCATTGGATCCGTTTGAGCCAATTGATGGATTGGAGTTCAATACTACATCATCCTACACGTAATCCCTCATTCAATTGGGTTAAATGGCCACGATATTTGACGGAATTTCATCCCCAAACCAACGTGTCGTCTAGGAGGCCGGTTTGAACAAATCCAAAATTGGATCAAATCGTCTTCAAGTGGAGGGATTGATGAGAGGGATTTTGTTAATGGAATTTACACCTACAAGAACCTTATAAAACCCCTCCCAATAGGATCCCCAATTCATCCAATTTTTCCATCCAATCTCAAGAACCCTAAATCCTTGTTCTTCATCAAAATTCGAGAGTGTTTGAGATTCAAAATTGCAATTGGTGGTACCCCTAGCTTAGTATTTGAGTCCTATATCAAATCCCTCTCCTTCCACCTCCGGGCCGCCAATTTCGCCGGAAACCGCAAGCAGCCCTCCGCGCGACACCGATTGGGTATTTTTCTGATTTTTGGTCCGATGTTCAATTTGTTTTTTATATTATTTAGCCTAATTAAGGTTAATATAATTAATATTAGTTACTGAATAATAAGATGGAATTAATTTGATTTTATAAAATTAAAATTAAATTAATTAAAATTATTTTGATTTTAATAAAATTAAAATTAAATTAATTAAAATTATTTTGATTTTAATAAAATTAAAATTAAATTAATTAAAATTATTTTGGGTGTTATCTTAGACTATGAATGGTTAAAATATTAACTTTTCATTTGGATAATATTTTGGAGTAAAATTTCTGGACTTATAAATAAATTATGAGATTTAGGGTCTGTTCGGTTCGCGATTTAAGTCGACTTAAAGTGACTTAACTGAACTTAATCAAAATTTTAAGTCAGGATGACTGAACTTACTTACAAAGTCCGTTGGGTTCACCAAAAATTTAAGTCGACTTAAAGTGACTTAAAATGACTGAACTTACTCAAAAAATTTAAGCTATGAATTCTGACTTTTTTGGATTGAGGTGACTGAACTTACCAAAAAAAATATCAAATCCCCACAAATTACAACCCGATACCCCTGCTCTTCATTTCTTCAGTTCTTTCTCCTTCTCGTTGTTCATCACTTCCATCATCATCGTTCTCGAACCCGAAGTCGATCTCCTCGACCTCCGTCTTCTCCGGCGGTCGACTGTGCATCTCTCCTCGTCCGACGACTTGCCCGGAATAGGTTTGTGTTCTCCTCCATCTCTCATCGTCCTCCTTTCTTCGGCGATTTGGGTTTACATTTCTCCTTGTCTCCTCGTCCTCCTTCTTCTCGGCGACTTGCCCAGTAAACTGAGAATTTCAGTAAACTCACCCGGAAGAGGAAGACGACTGAGAATTGAAGACCACCGGGAAGAGGAAGACAAGTTGAATTGAAGACCACCGGGAAGAGGAAGACGACTGATGCTCGGACGACTCCCAGATGATCGGACTGGACACCACAAGAGGAGAAAACGGAGCTTGAAGACGACTCACACGCACGCTCAGACTGGAGCGAAGAAGACAACCTTAGCAGATGATTAATGGAAGGAAGAGGAAGCAGGGACGAGGCAAAGCAACCCAAATCAAACATCACGTGCATAACATGTGATGCGCCTATAGATTTTAATTTGAGGGTAATTTGGGAATTTTAATGATTTTTCAGTTTGGTTATGTCGGGACGAATCGAACGCGTTTTATTGAATTCAGTCATCTATTTCAGTTTAGTTTCAGTCCAGTTCAGTCGTCAGTTTAAATTCTACCTTACAGTTTCAGTTCAGTTTGATACTCCGTTCAGTTTCAGTTCAATTCAGTCTATGCGAACCGAATAGACCCTTAGTGCTCGTTTGGTTGAATACAGGAAGTGTAATTTCTAGGATATTATTTCATGTGAAATTATATCATGGGAATTTGAATTCATGAGAATTGATAAATCGTGTTTGGTTAAAATCTAAATCATGAGAAATATGGGGGACGGAAATCTTACCTACCCCTCCCTAAGTGATTGGAATTCATGTATTTTGCAGGAATTGAAAATCACATGAATTAGAATATCTGGGTTTTTCAAAAACAAAAAGCCAACCAAACACATATATTTGATATCAATTCCCGCGGTATTTAAATTCATGGGAATTTACTTACCAACCAAACGAGCACTTATTTATTTATGAAAAGATTATTTAGAATATACGACTAATTAATTCTTAATGGTATAGATAATCGTTTTACCGATTAAGCCTTGAAAATTGAATTATTTGGAGATAAATTAATTCAATTTAAATCTTGAGACATATACCCCTCAAAATTCAGTATTAAATAAATTATCTAATTATAGTTTATTTTGTGTGTGATTTGGGTACGCTTCGGATTTGCTTCTGGAACGGAAATAGAGCACAGATTCAAGTTGCTACTCGGAAACAACCATCATCGTGATACCGTTCATCTCTCCGTGATTCAAGGTAAGTGGCGGTTCGCTCTTGCTAATTTATTCCATATTTTTCTTAATTGACAATTAATCTATCGTCTTAATTAAGTTGAGATAAATATTCTTAATTTCTCGTTTGGAAACTTGTGTGTTAAAGTGTTGTGTAAATTGAACCTTATTATTAGGTTGTATGTATGTTAGCTATAACCATTATATATATTATTATTATAGGGTGATAGATAATAATTGTTGTGGATTGTTGTGCTTTAGTGTGAATAATAATTGCTAGTTAGCACGAGTATTTGTAGGAACGCTATTACCTTGCGATGTTTAGTTGTTTCTTTATAACTTTGTATTAAGAGGATAATTGTCTTAATACTTTTGGTCATGTCATACCCTTACTTTATATAAGTGGTGGTGCACTTGGCTAGTGCTGAAATTCGGAATTCGTCTCATGTTCTATATCTCATTGCGAGATGAGTATGGATTAAAAGCTTTAACATAAATGCGTGTTTTGAAATTTAATAAGATAAGTGTCGTTTTGCACATAATTAATATATCATCGGGCGAGAAGTACAATGTGAAACTCGTCCGGTCTCTTGTCTAAAGTAAGTCCCCTTTCCAATCTGGATTCGCATTACGCGATGAGGTTGGTCGAGGACCCAAATATTCAACAAGATATTTTTAAAACTTTGTGGGGTAATTTAAAGTTCTCAAACAAATTCATGTAATTTTCCATAAGACTCAATTCATTAGAGTCTTCTATTTAATCATACATCTTCATTATTTTCGGTAGAAGTCTATAGTCATATACCGTTTATCGAGTTTTATTCGGGAAACAAAGATAGTGACTATAAACGACAACAAGAACCAGTCTGTTTTTTCCCTTACATAGTCTTTCATTAGACTAACCAACCGTTTCTATTCCTTGCATGGTTGGCTGGTGTCATCCGTTCTATACGACACATCAAAGGTTGATCCCCGACGATTTGAAGTAACCGATCGAAGACAAAGGCTTGCAGTTGAAAGTTGTATCTTAAATAGTAATAATTTAAAGGTGTGTGTTTTGAATTAAATTATAATATTTATATAAATTAGTTATGTAATTAGGATTTTTGTATCCTTAGTCATATCTGACTTCGTTTAAGCCTAAGATAATAGACTATAAAATCGCTTGCAACATACGAATAAACTTTTGTTGAATAAATATTACAATTTTGGGATACAAATTACCCATCATTTGCACCTTAGCCCTAAAACTTATGGACTAAATCAATTTTTAAATTACAAATTGTTAAAGTATGAAGGGTTGATAAACAGGATATCGTGCTTGTAATAAGCACAATACATAAGTCAAAATGAGGTTACACCCAATTCTAATTGATGATAAGTGTATATCTTATGTATCAATCCAACATACAATGATAGACGCCATATTTACACACAAAATAATGTTAGGATTCAAACGCAAAAATGAAAAAAATTGAAACAAAGAATACGAGAATTGTTAACTCAGTTCATCAAGAAATTGACTACGTCTAGGGGCGTTGTCAAGTCAGGATTTTTTCTAATATAATTGTGATAACGATTACAATAATCATGTGGGTATTTATACTAATCACTGAAACCCTAATTAGACTCAAAAGACCCTTGTACGGACAAGCCCGGATTTTTTCTATGGACTCCGTCTTGGACCCCGCGTGCTTCGCACGCCAAAATAGGGGCAGAGCCCTCGTAACAATCGGCCAACTCAGCTGTGAGTTATTGCAGGAGTTGGACTTCAATGTACAGTCCATTAGACTCCATAACCCAGTAAATAAAAGCTTTGACAATTTGAAATTCGCATCGTTCCATATCCGTTTTATTGTAAGTTTTTATTTTCTTTTTTTTAGGATCGAATCAATTGTTAAGTTTTCTGAGTCCGAGTTGTTATAAAACTTTTCAAACTTCTGATTACATAACTTAGATACAAATAAGACATAATGAATAAGTTGAGGATAAACAAGATTGATATATAGTTAGTTACGTTGAATTATGTAGGGTATCAATTCCAAATAATTACAAGTCAAAAACCCACAACACAACAATTTCCCGGATGATTTTAAGAAGAGCCAAAAAGGAATCCCAAATGGACAACGTACAAATAAAGCAATGATAAAGCAGCCCTCTCAAATTGAGATAAATTTCACGATCAGAAAAAGATTACCAGAAGATTTCCTACACCTTCCATGGCAGAACATACAGAATCAAAGTTGTGAATAAATGATCAAAAGAATCGACGGCTGAGATCATTACCAAATCAAAAGTACCACGGCCCAGATCAATCTCTGCCTTCTTGGATTTGGATTAACTTAACCCACCACTCAGTCACTCACTTAATAGTAAAAAGTAAAAACCTTGACATATGATTTGACCTAAAAGTCTAAAACCCACACAACACAAGTCAACGAATCTCTAATTGACTCGGAGAACTATAAAATAAATGAATAATTGAAAAAAGTGCACGTACAAGATTATCAAATTGTCAGGCCCACGTTTACATTATACTCTTTCTGTCCCTTTTTATTTGTCTCATAGGGGAGGATATACTTGTCAAGGCGAATTTTATATCGTTAATATTTTTAATTATATATTAATAAAAATTATAATTTTTTGATATTATCAAAGTACTCGTTGAAACGAATCAAACAAGACTCCACATGACTATGTTTTTTCTTATATATTGGAAGAAATCTTAAAGATTCTCTTCAACTGTGAATAATGTCAAGATTATCCATGGGACAAACTTTCATGGACGGAGGGAGTATATTTTAGAAACATATCTGTTTTTTTTTAATACATGCAAACATAAGATATACTCACAAAAAGAAAGACATATCTAAATCATCACAACGGATAATTTTTACGAAAGTTATACAAGCTGAGAAAACAGTAAAGCCTGAATCTAGAAACTGAAGTCGGGATCGATGCAGATGTTCACGACCAAGGTGAGGCGAAAGATAATCCATAATTGTGTTGCGTAGAAAAACATAGGAAATGTTAGAAGCAGTCAAAAAATTTGCGACTTTGTTGGACTCTCTATAACAATGATGGACTTGAAACTCTTCCAAACCACGTATGTTAAAGGTATCCGGAAGGTGATCTTAGCAAAGCTAACTACTCCCTCCGTCCCTTAATATAGTTCTCCTTTCCGTTTTTGGCGTCCCAAAAAATTGTTCTCCTTTCCATTTTTGTCATAACAAATACCCTAAAATACTCATTTCTATTTCCCAAAATTACACTTAATACTCACAACCTTTCAAATATCCAAAACCCCTCTCCTCCATTATTACACTTCCAACTCTCTCTCCCTCAAAAATACCCTATTTTTTTAATCTTTTTCCTCCCTCTTTAATTCTTGTGTTATTCTCCAAAGGAGAACTATATATGGGGACGGAGAGAGTAGTATAAATAAGGGACTAGTACGTTAAAGGTATACGGAAATATATTTTGGCTTTATGCCTTTGGCTAGTTAGGGTTTTTCCCTAATGGATTTGGGGAGTAAACTCCAAGGGTTGATGCCTTTAGCTCTGGTTTATCTCTTGTGTTCTTCTATTTATGTGTCTTTTATACTATTTTGTGTATTTACCCGATTTTAGCTCTATCAATATGCAAATCGTTTTGTCATGGGTCTTTTTTACCTCACTTACGGACTGTTTGAAATCCTTGACATAATATATTATATTGTATTAAATTAAATTAAATTATCAATTTAATATAAAATAATAGGGAATCCAAACGGATATCTTATGATTAGGGTACTCATAGTCGCGTTTGTACTAACATTGCATCCTAACTCAATGTGTCACACAACCACCACGTGTCCAAGACTCCAAGCCAAATACTGTACTGCGTACGGCACACAACCACACACATCAATTAATGTCTTATTAACAAACTCCATTAAAGTCACCTTGCAGGTTCTGATTTCCTCCTTATCTTCTATTTCCAATAAATGTTGGGTTTCTGCCAATGAATCTTTTTCCTCCCCAGAACTATCTCAGATTTTATTTCTATAGGGCGTTTCTTGTTTTACTCCACAGATACACATAGTAATACTAATAGCTAGCAAGCTGTCATGATCTTTGGCCTCTCTGATAATACCCAAAAATAAAAATAAAAATGGTACTAGTGTTAGTGTACTACTATCTGCAGATTCAGCTCATTTTATAACCTCCTCTTGCTTGTGCCTAAAGATAATGGAGGAGGAAATTGTGAGTTGTCAAACAGACAGCTGCATATACTACTGCTAGTTATATAGCCTCCTCAGCTTGTGGTGGAAGCAATTGATGATCAGGGTACTCTTCAATTTTCTACCAATTGAGTGTGGAAGAGTAAGAAGAGATCTGATTCTAAGCTATGTGTTTTGGGAAATGGGATGATTTTTGTATTTGTTTTTAAAAGCAGAGTTGGTTGTTGCTATATAAGTTGCATTTTGCAAGTATTTTCTCATACCCATCTCCACTTTTTATCTCTCTAGTCTTGAGCAATGAGGAGAAGCTTATTGTGTTGTTTAGTTCTTGTTTTCTTGCAAATCATGACTTGGGGATATGCAACAAGTAGGCTTTTGCCACAAGGTTAGTCTCTCTATAGTGCTCTTTTACAAATACAAATACAAAAAAACCCAGAAATTGTTGTTTGTTGAGTTGTTTGTTTGTTTTGATCAGGCAGTTATGATAGCACTCCAAGACACTCTAGTGAAGAAGATTGGTTGAAAGAGATGAAGATTGGTTCAACTCCCCCAAATTGTGAGAGCAAGTGCTATGGGTGTAGCCCTTGTGTAGCAACACAAGTGCCCACCACTACTAATGGGCATTTCACCCTCCAATACTCAAACTACTTGCCAGAAGGGTGGAAATGCAAGTGTGGACCTTCTTTATACACTCCATGATCTCAGCTTTGTGATTTGATTCTGTGTATAGATCTACATTTGACATAGTATTAGTACTTAGAGTGATCAATTGCCTATTTGATTTGATTTGATTGTTTGGGTTTAAGGTTTATTGTAGAGTGCATCAAACGGAATTTCCCCAATTTTATTTATATAACTAGCTTGTGTTTTGAATTCTCTGAAATTGCAGGGGGGTTATATATAATTTTTAAAATCATATGAGTAAATAAACAAAATTGTTGACAAAAAAAGGCAAATATTCAGATTCGTAGAAGGTTTAAAAAGTGTCTAATCTGGCCACTACACCAAGTTCATAGTAAGATTATGAAGTATTGAAATTCGCCTCTACCTTCAATCCCATAATTGGCGGCTTCCACAAACTCAGATTCGGGTATATAAAAACAAATGAAAAATTCCAAAGCAGAAAGATATAATAAGGGAAGATAAAAAAAGACAGAACCTAATCTCACTACGTTTTATAACTTTTCGCACTACAAAAGGCTACGCCAACATCTGACGCGTGCCAAATACCAGCGTAGAAGGCAAAATAGATAGGAACACGTGGGATTTGTAGAAATTGTTTGAAATTTATTTTTTTCAAAATTTGTAAAAAGGCCATACAGCAGTCGTTGCATTCTGTTCGACGGCAGTACAAAGGCTCTCGTCGATTGGAACAACGACGGATCACAGGGTCGGCCTGACGCGGTGATGGAGCTACGGTGGATTCGGGTCCGCGATTGGACGCTACCCAGCCAGTGGATGCTGCCCAGACAGACGATGCACATCTGTCTGATCCTGTCGACGATAGTAGCGACACGACCATGCCCGACTCCGACGTCGACGCCGCTGACGACGACGACGCATTCGACGATGAGGCGTTGACATTTGCGTTGGAGCAGGATTACGACGAGGGCATCGATCCGATTGAGCCCCCTCCTGGTTCGACGACCGAGGATTTGGGGAGGGATGATACGCCTTCCTCCCCCCTTCGTCCGCCAGCGGGACCTGTTCCCGAGGTAGTGGTCCCTCCTCCTCACGTGGCAGATGCGGCCCCCGAGGGGAGTGCGCCGGAGGTGGCGTGGATGCCAGGAGGTCCGCGTTCGCGTAGCCTTCTGAGGTCATATCTGACCCATATCGCTGCCGTTATTTGGTCACATACAGAGCGACTTGCGCATGACCCTCCCGGATCACCTGCGAATCCCGATCCGGTAGGTTTTTCTAGTTATTATTTAAATAATTAGTAAAATAATATCATTCTTTTATATGATAAGTTCAGTAATCTCGATTTGTTACGTATTGGCTTACACCTCAGGAAGATCCTGAAGCCGTACACCCGCCACCCTCATTTCTCCGCCATCCACCAGTCCCGGAGGGAGGAACCAGATTCGTGGTGGGCGCTTGCGCAGCGGAGCGGCATCACATCGTTGGGGTCGCTGGAGTTTCGTAGAATGGACCCCGTGCTCTTATCGGCGTTTGTGGAGCGGTGGCATCCGGAGACGAGCTCCTTCCATTTTCCGTGGAGGGAGATCACGATCACCCTCCACGACGTCTTTCATATTTTGGAGATCCCCATCGATGGGGCGGCGGTGGTATCAGATATGTCTGACGTCGCTATATGTACCGCTGCGGCCGAGATGCTTGGTCTTGATCTATCTGTCGTCTCGCAGATGGCATCAGGTAATTTTAAAACATATTTCTCATTTATTAAGTATATTTTAATTGAAATATTGTTGAAATCATCGTTTTTGGTTATATTTATTTTTTCAGGTGGTGGCGCTTCAATCAATACAGCGTTGAAGAATCGTTGTGAGTTACTATGTCTAGCGGACCAGAGGTATATATATCTATGGTTTTATAAATATTCAGATTTTTGTCGTATCTCTGCTATATATTTAATACTTAAATGAATGTTACTAATGTCAGGAACGAGCGTCATGTTGCTTCGATGTACTTGCTCATGCTTTTGGGCAGTACCGTCTTCACAGACAAGTCAGGGCAGAAGGTGAAGACGAAGTATCTGTCGCTCCTCCTTGATCACGATCGCACCGGATGTTATGCATGGGGTGTTGGTGTCCTGGCCAACCTATACCGGCAATTGGGTATGGCATCGCGGGCCGAGGCACATGGATTGGCCGGATGTCCGCTGCTTTTGAGGGTAAGAATATATTTTTGGTATGTTTACATGCTTTTTTGATATAAATGGTAATGAATATATGATTTTTTGTACAGACGTGGATTTGGACATATTTTCACGCATTTCGAGGTCATGCGTCACCTGACCTGGAGCACATGGGGGACTCACGGGCTGCAGCCCGTGACAGGAGAGAGGCTCCTCAGGGGAGTGACTCGGACCGTCTTATCTCTCTGCGTCGGGTTATGGACGCCATGCAGTATTCAAAGGTAATAAAAAAAAGCGTTACGTTTTAGTTTTAATATTTTTCGATTATTTATTTGCATCTGACCTAGTTATTATTTTATTTCAGGTGCGGTGGCAACCGTGGGGAAAGCTAGACTTTACTGATCCGAGGTACGCTCCGTCGCTATATCGAGGCGTCATCGAGTGTATGGACGTACGTGAGCCGTACATGCCCGACCGTTGCCTCCGTCAGTTCGGGTACATACAATGTATTCCGTAGGCGCCGCCAGAGCCGAGGAAAGTTACCCGACGTGCACGGCTCTCGTCGTATGTCACTGAGTACGGGGATGAGCACTGTCTGTGGGATGCGGACCCGAGGCCACTAATCGAGCTGCATGGTCTTATCACGTCCACCTTCGCGTGGGATTGTGACGACGCATACCTCGATTGGATTGAGGAGATGTCTCATCCATATTTGGATTACCGGTCCGTCAGACAGGATCCACACGCAGTCCCTCAAGTTCCTCCACCTCCCCCGGCTTCTGCTGTCACGGTACGTCATCATTTGGATTTTCGGTCCGTCAGATGTATTATATCTAATTTTATTTTGACACTCGTTTTGTAATACAGCGCTCACAGCTGGTGGCCGGCGAGATGACGACTTATCTGTCCATGCACGGCGATTTGCCTCCCCATCTTACAGATCATATGATCCGTTGGATCGAGCATCTGATGGGTGACGTGACGCCTTCGGTCCTTCCCATTCCACGCGCATCCCAGATATTCCGCGACTCGGCGCACGAGGAGGGATCTGGTAGCGGGCGACAGCCCGACGCGGAGTAGTTTTTATATGTACTGAATTGTTACGTCTGTTGTATTTTGGGGATGTGTATGATATATTATATTTTATTGATGTTTATTGTATTTTGTTCATGTCTCATCCATATTTAAGTATATTTAAACGAAATAGATAGGAAAACTATAGGATATAAGTATATTTATATGAAATAGATAGGAAAACTATAGGATATAAGTATTTTTACATGAAATAGATAGGAAAACTATAGGATATAAGTATTTTTATATGAAATAGATAGGAAAACTATAGGATATAAGTATTTTTACATGAAATAGATAGGAAAACTATAGGATATAAGTATTTTTACATGAAATAGATAGGAAAACTATAGGATATAAGTATTTTTACATGAAATAGATAGGAAAACTATAGGATATAAGTATTTTTACATGAAATAGATAGGAAAACTATAGGATATAAGTATTTTTACATGATATAGATAGGAAAACTATAGGATATAAGTATATTTACATGAAATAGATAGGAAAACTATAGGATATAAGTATATTTACATGAAATAGATAGGAAAACTATAGGATATAAGTATTTTTACATGAAATAGATAGAAAAACTATAGGATATAAGTATATTTACATGAAATAGATAGGAAAACTATAGGATATAAGTATATTTACATGAAATAGATAGGAAAACTATAGGATATAAGTATATTTACATGAAATAGATAGGAAAACTATAGGATATAAGTATATTTACATGAAATAGATAGGAAAACTATAGGATATAAGTATATTTACATGAAATAGATAGGAAAACTATAGGATATAAGTATTTTTACATGAAATAGAGGAAAACTATAGGATATAAGTATTTTTACATGAAATAGATAGGAAAACTATAGGATATAAGTATATTTACATGAAATAGATAGGAAAACTATAGGATATAAGTATATTTACATGAAATAGATAGGAAAACTATAGGATATAAGTATTTTTACATGAAATAGATAGGGAAACTATAGGATATAAGTATTTTTACATGAAATAGATAGGGAAACTATAGGATATAAGTATTTTTACATGAAATAGATAGGGAAACTATAGGATATAAGTATTTTTACATGAAATAGATAGGGAAACTATAGGATATAAGTATTTTTACATGAAATAGATAGGGAAACTATAGGATATAAGTATTTTTACATGAAATAGATAGGGAAACTATAGGATATAAGTATATTTACATGAAATAGATAGAAAAACTATAGGATATAAGTATTTTTACATAAAATAGATAGAAAAACTATAGGATATAAGTATATTTACATGAAATAGATAGGAAAACTATAAGATATAAGTGGGCCCAATGGGGCCTAAATGGGCCCAATTTTAAGTTTTTTTCAGTTTTGTATCCGTTTCTTTCAATATCATCCCTATTGGGCCTAAATGGGCCCAATTTCACGTGTTTTCATTTTTCACCCGTTTCTTCCAAAATCATCCATATGGGGCCTAAATGGGCCCAATTTTAAGTTTTGTTTTCAGTTTTTTATCCGTTTCTTTCAATATCATCCCTATTGGGTCTAAATGGGCCCAATTTCATGTGTTTTCATTTTTCACTCGTTTCTTCTAAAATCATCCATATGGGGCCTAATTTTAAGTTTTTTTTCCAGTTTCTTACCCGTTTCTTCCAATATCACCCATATTGGGCCTAAATGGGCCCAATTTCATGTGTTTTCATTTTTCATCCGTTTCTTCCAAATTCATCCATATGGGGCCTAAATGGGCCCAATTTCAAGTTTTTTTTTCAGTTTTTTACCCGTTTCTTTCAATATCATCCCTATTGGGCCTAAATGGGTCCAATTTCAAGTTTTTTTTTCCAGTTTTTTATCCGTTTCTTCTAATATCATCCCTATTGGGCCTAAATGTGCCCAATTTCATGTGTTTTTATTTTTCACCCGTTTCTTCCAAATTCATCCATATGGGGCCTAAATGGGCCCAATTTCATGTTTTTTTCAGTTTTTTACCCGTTTCTTCCAATATCATTCCTATTGGGCCTAAATGGGTCCAATTTCATGTGTTTTTATTTTTCACCCGTTTCTTCCAAATTCATCCATATGGGGCCTAAATGGGCCCAATTTCAAGTTTTTTTCAATTTTTTACCCGTTTCTTCCAATATCATCCCTATTGGGCCTAAATGGGCCCAATTTCATGTGTTTTCATTTTTCACTCGTTTCTTTCAAATTCATCCATATGGGGCCTAAATGGGCCCAATTTTAAGTTTTTTTCAGTTTTTTACCCGTTTCTTCCAATATCATCCCTATTGGGCCTAAATGGGCCCAATTTTATGTGTTTTCATTTTTCACCCGTTTCTTTCAAATTCATCCATATGGGGCCTAAATGGGCCCAATTTCAAGTTTTTTTTCCAGTTTTTTACCCGTTTCTTCCAATATCATCCCTATTGGGCCTAAATGGGCCCAATTTCATGTGTTTTCATTTTTCACCCGTTTCTTCCAAATTCATCCATATGGGGCCTAAATGGGCCCAATTTCAAATTTTTTTCAGTTTTTTACCCGTTTCTTCCAATATCATACATATACATATACAAACACAATGTATATTTATTTTACAACGTCAATCACTACACCGGAGGATTGGGTGGACGGTTACATCTTATGCGATAATCCCGAAATATTTGAACCCTCGATTGAAACTAAACATCCCAGCCATCTACACTTCGGTCCTTGAAACAACGCCAAGCATACGGAGGAGGGGGTACTGGACAATCATCCCTCAACCACACCTACATACAAACACAAACTTGAACTCTACATGCATATACTCATATAGTTTAGTATAATAAATTACTTAGAAGTAGTAAGCTTTACCGGTATGAAGTGGTTCCGATCTCCTACGTGGGCCATCGTCAATATCTCCGTCGGAGGGCCTAAGCTTGTATTACGGGCCTTCATTGGTAGGCACAAGCAAGGACCATCCCAGGATAAGAAACATAGCGCAACTTGATACGCCGTGGAAAACACCAAACCGATTAGGGGCATTTCGAGCCAATACTGCGAGGAGCAAGGACTTATGACATAGTTCACCCGGAATATAAGATCTTCGTAACTCGTTCCCGGTGCTAGTCTGGGCAATATTTCCATGTACACATCTCTGTTGTCCAATAACTCTGTAGCTAGATGCATTCGAACCATAGGGTAATAATGCTCTTCGTACCCCAACAATACAGCTAGTGACCGATACCCACAATGCCCGTCCGGAATTACATCTTTCGCCTCCTTCATGTATGGGAACCAGAAGTAATCCACATTCCTAACCCCAAAGTTCACCCCCATATAAGTAATGGGTTGGTCAGGAAACTGTGATCCAGACGCTTCAGTTTTATCCTTCCTAGGACGGCCACGACCCCTACCTTGGCTAGCTTGGGTACCTTGGGTCCCATTCTCATTCTCCATCTCCTTCTCCTTTTTTATCTCTTTCTCCTTCTCAAACTCCTCTAACTCGGCCCTTCTATGCTCAAACAAGCTCGGGTCCCTCTTGGTGGAATACTTTGTGGAACCCTTCGGCCTTCCTTTGGAAATGATACCCGTCGGCTCCAACAACGAAGATTCATGCGGATGTTCCAAGTCATGGAACAGTTCGGTGACTTGTGCTAACGTGGATTTTTCAAGGACCCCATCTTTCTCCTTCTTGTACAGTTCCTCAAGTCTCTGCTTTGGAATAGACATTGTTGCATCCTCCTCAATGGTGTCAGAACGATAACCCTTATCCCATTCCAGCTGCCTCCAGAAGCGGTGGATCTCACTCGGCATGATCTGCCTCTTAGCAACAATAGCCGCCCCAATCTCATGGATGCACGGCAGGCCTTGGCATTCTTTCATCCAGTAATCATCGCACTCCTCGTTGAAATCATCATTCTCTAACTGCTTATACATATCGAACAATATCCTCAAGCCCTTATCCGACACTTTGTAGAACAGCTTCGTAAACACCCTTCTCATTTCTATTGGCACCTGGTTGAAGCAATTTGGTTTTTTGACCCGTGACATCTCCATGCTCGCCCTCACCTGCCCGATTTGACCTTCGATTGCATGGTGGATCCTCAATGCCATCCTGTTAAAACCGCCAATACTAGAATCCACAATATCCTTCAACACCTTATGCATACCCTCAACCCTATCAAAAAAAATGCATAGTGCTAATAAGAAGGTATGACAACGAGCCCTAGGCCCAATACACATCCCAGAAAAATGAAAAGTGATACATACCTGTTTGAAGTCCTCGTAAAAAAGTGAAGATGATGATCTGTCCACGCACTGACTATGTTTTCTTTGTAAGGATTCAACCACTGTTTCTCAAGGTATCCAACAAGGCCGCTCTTCCACGATTTCCTAAGTTTTTGGAGCCTCTCTTCGTAGCTTTCCTCCGTGGTTGAACACCAAAGTCCCCAACATTGGCCGCAAAAGTTGCTGACTTTTTTTGAATCCTTCAAGATTGGATTCGCATATGCCTCGATGTTGTGTTTGATATGCACCCAACACAAAAGGTGTTTAACCCGATCCTTGAAAACTATCCGAATTGCATTGATGAGGGCTTTCTCTCGATCAGTCATTATGGCCGCTGGCATTACTCCCGCCGCTTGAAACAAATACAGAAGCTTTCGCATTATGAATCTGTAATGCAAACCATCTTCCTCTCGCGTAAATGCATAGGCGATGTTGAAAGTCTTGTTAGTGCATGTAAAACCGACAATCTCCACAAGAGGCATGTTATACCTAAGGATGAATGTAAGAAAACTAAAGCGTATGAGCCATTTTAGATCATGTATATTACGACTATATTAAATTGTAATAAACATTACATACCTATTTGTCTTGTATGTGGCGTCGATAACTACCACGTATGGGAACAACTTCAACAGGTGCATCGAGTCAGGATGAGCGAAAAATAGGATATCGATCTCAGATTGGGACTTTTTCCTAAGAGGATGCACTTCGTACCTGTTTTCTTTGAAGAAATTTAGGGTCCATTGGGTGACCGTCATTTCCCCACGATCCTCGTATTGCATCTTTTGTAAATAGCTGGAAACTTGTTTCCTTGATGTTACATTTTCGGGGTTTAACTTCCTCAACTGTGCAACAATAACACGCGGCCGAGTGGAAATCTCACCGGCATTCCTGACAATGCACTGCTCATCAGGGGTCATTCGACCCATGTATGGATGCCCTAGAAAGGTAGTCGAAAGCTTATGGTTGTGTTGCCCGGTCAACACATTCAAGATCCATTTCCGAGTCTCTACTCCTGGCTTCTTTTTCATTCGAAGACCGTACAACTCAAATGTGCACCCAGACTTCTTCGATCTGCTTTCACGAATTACCACAGCAGCCTCATTCCGATCATCTTCACTAACTTTCTTCTTCCCCGATCTATATTCACCAAAGTGCTCGCAAGTCAAACTAACATGTCTTTCATTACTTCGGCGAATGACTAGAACCATCATCAACTCTTTGCCCCTCTTCTGAGCCCAATCAACCAACTCCTGTCGGCTATCCCACTTTTGATTCGTACGAAATTTAGATCCATAATCTTTACCCTATTAATGTAAATACTAATGTTATTCATTTGCATTTAATGACATCACACTATCTCAATCTCCATACTTAAAGAACTACTATTTCTAACTACACATGAAATATCAAAATACCGCATATAATATACAATTCGCGAGTGAAACTATATTTATCATCACTTCTCTTAATGACATTATTAATGTAAATACTAATGTTATTCATTTGCATTTAATGACATCACACTATCTCAATCTCCATACTTAAAGAACTACTATTTCTAACTACACATGAAATATCAAAATACCGCATAGAATATACAATTCGCGAGTGAAACTATATTTATCCTCACTTCTCTTAATGACATTATTACTGTAAATACTAATGTTATTCATTTGCATTTAATGACATTACTCTATCTCAATCTCCGAACTTAAAGAACTACTATTTCTAACTACACATGAAATATCAAAATACCGCATAGAATATACAATTCGCGAGTGAAACTATATTTATCCTCACTTCTCTTAATGACAGACATTATTAATGTAAATACTAATGTTATTCATTTGCATTTAATGACATCACTCTATCTCAATCTCCGAACTTAAAAAACTACTATTTCTAACTACACATGAAATATCAAAATACCGCATAGAATATTACAAACCTAAATCACGAGTCAATTTCCAAACTTATAAACCTAATATGTCTAACTACACATGCATTATCAAGCCTTTTACGAATTATGAAATACTAACCGCGAAATTGATGGGGTTGAATTCTTCATCACTGCTGAAATATTCTTCATCGGTACTCCAATAATCGCATTCGGGTAATGACATTTTGATAAGATTGTATTTCGATTGGAGGATTGAGTGTGAATATATATAGAGGGGTAATTCGACCGTTGGATTATGGCCGTTGGGCTACGCCGGATCCTGGCGCGCGCCACATCTTTGCGTAGTTACCAAAATTCAAATGCCTCCAACGGGCATAATTCAAAAAAATCACAACGGTCCTATACAAGGAGCTACATCAGATTCTGGCGCGCGCCAGATTCTGGCATAGTACTTCATATGCCAGCCTGTCCCTAGGCGAATAGCTACGCTAGATTCTGGCGCGCGCCAGAATCTGGCATAGCTCTGTTATACTTTTTTTTTTTTAAATTCCACCGTATATATACGATTTTGGCCAAGTACGCACGTATTTGGCGCGCGCCAGATTCTGGTATAGCCTTTTGTAGTGCGAAACGGCACAAAATGTAATGCGAATAGTCGGCTCGTAAAAAAAGGGATCAATTAGCTAGCTATCAATAGAATGAAAAGAAGCGTTGTTACACTTGGACTGATTGATACAAGAATAACGGTCTAAATTCTCTATCCCATTTTGGTGTGGCGTCCCATTCATCATTGAGACACCAAAATTGCTAATGAATAGGTATTGTAAAATTATTGTTAGTAATGAATAGGCAAAGGGAATGTATAATTGTATATACAAATGCAGATATGGATTGAAGATCTTTGAAGAAATTGTTAGAACATGTATTACAATTGGAGTGTTGAACTGTAACAAGCAGTATCCTGTATTCCTGTGTCCTTTTTTTGTGTGGCTTAATCTTCGAATAAAAAAATGCAGAGAACAAACCGAATCTAAGTAGATGCATATAAGCTATAAAGAAATAACGGACGGCTGAGATCGATTTGCTTCAGTAATGAGAAAGGCGCCGTTTGGCTGAATAGGAAGAAGATCCGAAGATCTGGTCTATCAGCATAACGAGTGCCATGGCTGTGGAGGCTTCCATGTACGGACGAACGGTGATCAGCCTGAACACGTCGACGCCTAGCGCCACCCCGCCGGCCGCCTCTTTTGGCCTGATCTCCGCCACGCGCCGCCTCGTGTTGTCGTACACGGAAACGCTGCGTTGCGCGTACGAACCTTCGATTTCGTACACCGCGCTCTTCCTCCGAGACGAGGTCGTTGCGGCGCCGTTTCCCGATGTCACTTGCCCTAGCGTCTTCGAATTCCTGAAATTGACGTTCCGGCGAAAGGAATATCTCGGATCTACGGTCTTCTCCCCGTCGTACACCATCCAGCTGTCCCCCAAACTCAACCTCTGCACGTTTACCACAAAATTCGGTGAGCAATTTCTTTAATTATTGATCGATCAGATCGAAAATCCTCAAATTCAAATTTCGTCGAACATCACTTCAAACGGAATAGATCAATTTAGGTATTCTCGAGATTTACTTTGCGGCGGATGGTGAGGAGAGGCTTGCCGCCGGCGTCCATGAGGACGATCTCGCCTCTGTTACCGGCGACGTAGTTATCGACACGGTAGACCAGATTTCCTCTTCCGTCGTACACGGTGAATCCGTTGCAGTTCATGAGAAGCGACTTCTTCCACACGGTCAGCACCACAGCATCTCCGACGACGGTGGCGTTGGCCGATTTACCCCCAGACTTGGACGCCGAGAGAATTGACTTCGGGAACACCTTTGCCATCGTTGCAAAAACCTAATTAAGATGGAGAGAGTGAATAATAATAATAATAATGCGAGCGAATGAAGAATTGAATATCGGTGATGTGTGTTAGGGTGTGAAGGAGAGGAAGCAACCGCCTCTTGTATTTATATACAGAGAGGAGAGTGAGAAAGAGGTAGTTTTGCTGAGGTCAGCAAGAGGACGGAAAGTGGCGGGAGAGTCCACCACAGTACCAATAGTCCAAGAAATGGGCTGCGAATCCGACTTTACAAATACTTTTTAGGGGAGGGGATGGATAGATAAAACCATTAATCACACGGCTCTTTTTGAATTTTTTTTTTTTTTTTTTTTTTTGACAAGATAAGAATTAGACTAATTGTCAAGTAAATTTAACACTTAGCCTATAGCATCCTTACGGATGAGAGCTTTAAGCTCGGAGTCAAGATATCGTTCGGAGACAAATTGTGGCCAAGTTTGGCGATAAGGTCAGCCATCGCATTCGTTTCGCGAAAAATATGGGAAATCTGCACTGCCTGAAAGCAGTTTAATAAATATAGGATATCAGAGATAAGAATCTCGATTTCCCATGGGCAGTGCCAGATTTTGTTGATGACGTTCACAATTGTAAGATTGTCAGTTTCTATTAAGATCTGGTCATATTTCAGTTCTTTGGCCTTAATGAGGGCATTTCGGAGTGCTAGAGCTTCAGTTCTGAGGGGAGTCGAAACACCACATTTATCTGCCTGGATTAAAGTGGGATGTCCTTGGTTATTTCTGCAGATCATACCAATAGCGGATTCGCCACTTGCCTTGGTAGAACCATCAACATTAATTTTGATTATTTTATCCGGGGTTTTTTTCCACTTGTGTTTTCGATATTTCCTCGTATATGTCTTTTTTCGCGATGTGGGGTTTTGCTCGTACGTACAATCAGGGTTCCATTTCTGTGTTTTGTTCCACTCACGTATCAGGTTTTGAATGTAGATGGGCAGGTCTTTTATGGTGTTCCTATCAGGATTGTCATTTGGGAAGGTTTTCTGGTTTCTAGAGAACCAGATTCCCCACCAAGTTTGAGTTTTATTTCTTCAAAAATTTCTCTGATTCGTTTGTCCATGATCGTAATTGTTCTTAGATAGAGGTTGGTCTTTCTGTTAATCTTGGCAATTGTTTCTAAGGTATGGTTGCAGTTGAGGAGGAAATGAATCGTGTCCTCCACCGGGTGGGGACATGAGATACATCCCGGGGGGACAGAAATCCCTTTTTCTTGTAGTCGCGTTTTTGTTGGTAAACCGTTTCTTAAAATTTTCCACAGAAATTTTTTAACTTTCGGGTATGTTTCCATTTTCCAGATCCATGAAGAGTCATATGTTGTGATGTGCTTTTTTTTTGTTGATGAGTTCCATCGCTGATTTTGTTGAGAACCATCCATTTTTGCTTGGTTCCCAGTACATCCGATCAGCTATGTGATTAACAGGGATTGGAATCCCCATTATCTGCGCCACCATTTCGTCTGATACCATCTGTTGTAGTTTTGTTTTGTTCCATTTCATATCTTCGTCCAGGAATTCATGAACTCTGCAGTCTAGGTTAGAGCCTAGTGCAGGATTGATGATCTTGTAGAGAGGTTCATTTAGTGCCCATCTGTCAGTCCAGAACTTGATCGTTTTACCATCCCCTATTTGCCATATGAGCCCTTTTTGGAAGTCTTTTTTGATGCTCATCATATTTGACCATTGCTAGGATCCATTTTTCTTGTACTCATAAGATAAAAGGTGTGTTTCTTTAAGGTACTTTTCATTGATTATTCGTACCCACCAGTTGTCAGGTTCAGCCAGAATTTTCCACAGTAGTTTGTATTGAAGGGCATGGTTCATGTCTTTAGTTTTTCGAATGCCAAGACCCCCCATTGAGAGTGGTTGGCAAACTTTATCCCACCCAATAAGGGGTTTGTGGGAAGAGTCTTTATTCCAGAAGAAGCATCTATTGATTCTGTCAAGTTCATTCTGAGTTGAGGTCGGGAGCATGAAGCTCTGCATAATGAAATTTGGTTTAGTAGCTAAGTTTGACCTTATCAAGGTTGTTCTCCCTGCTTGGGATAAGGAATTTGCTTTCCATTTAGTCAGTTGTGTTTTGGATTTTATTACCATTTATGCAAATGTAGTAGAATTTACCTTGCCATTAATAATAGGACATCCAAGGTATGTGTCTAGTGTTACCATATTTGTGATTGTGAGGATTCCTTGTATTTGTAGTTTTCGTGTGGTCGGGACTTTCTTTGTGACTTGAAAAGCCGATTTGTGGAAATTGACACATTGTCCTGAGATTATGCAATATTCGTCAATTATTTTCTTGATTTCCTTGCAGTTATTCTGGTTTGCTTTAGAAAAAATCATAATATCGTCCGCAAAAGCCAGGAAGGGGATTCTTGTTCCATCTTTAGTAAGTTGAAAACCCAGGGGTTTTGTTGGTCTCTCTGTGGCTCTTTGTAATTTTCTAGCAAGTATTTCTGCCCCTAGAATGAAAAGGAAAGGTGAAAGTGGGTCACCTTGTCTCAATCCTCTTTCGGGCACAAAAATTTCAGTAGGTCCATTATTCACAAGTACCGAGAAAGATACGGATGAAATACATTCTTTTATCCAGTTAATGAAGGTAGCACAGAATCCAAATTTCTGCATTACCTCCATAATGAAGTTCCATTCAATTCGGTCATATGCTTTTTCCATGTCCAGTTTAATTGCAATGTATCCTTCAATTCCCTTCTTAGATTTGAAGGAATGGAAGATTTCATGCGCAATAAGGATGTTGTCTTGGATAGATCTGTTCGAGACAAAGGCTCCTTGGAGGGGGTGAGTAATTTTTTCCAATTTCTTGGATTAAAGTGCCTGGATTAAAGTGGGGAGTCGAGGGGAGTCGAAACACCACATTTATCTGCCTGGATTAAAGTGGGATGTCCTTGGTTATTTCTGCAGATCATACCAATAGCGGATTCGCCACTTGCCTTGGTAGAACCATCAACATTAATTTTGATTATTTTATCCGGGGTTTTTTTCCACTTGTGTTTTCGATATTTCCTCGTATATGTCTTTTTTCGCGATGTGGGGTTTTGCTCGTACGTACAATCAGGGTTCCATTTCTGTGTTTTGTTCCACTCACGTATCAGGTTTTGAATGTAGATGGGCAGGTCTTTTATGGTGTTCCTATCAGGATTGTCATTTGGGAAGGTTTTCTGGTTTCTAGAGAACCAGATTCCCCACCAAGTTTGAGTTTTATTTCTTCAAAAATTTCTCTGATTCGTTTGTCCATGGTCGTAATTGTTCTTAGATAGAGGTTGGTCTTTCTGTTAATCTTGGCAATTGTTTCTAAGGTATGGTTGCAGTTGAGGAGGAAATGAATCGTGTCCTCCACCGGGTGGGGACATGAGATACATCCCGGGGGGACAGAAATCCCTTTTTCTTGTAGTCGCGTTTTTGTTGGTAAACCGTTTCTTAAAATTTTCCACAGAAATTTTTTAACTTTCGGGTATGTTTCCATTTTCCAGATCCATGAAGAGTCATATGTTGTGATGTGCTTTTTTTTTGTTGATGAGTTCCATCGCTGATTTTGTTGAGAACCATCCATTTTTGCTTGGTTCCCAGTACATCCGATCAGCTATGTGATTAACAGGGATTGGAATCCCCATTATCTGCGCCACCATTTCGTCTGATACCATCTGTTGTAGTTTTGTTTTGTTCCATTTCATATCTTCGTCCAGGAATTCATGAACTCTGCAGTCTAGGTTAGAGCCTAGTGCAGGATTGATGATCTTGTAGAGAGGTTCATTTAGTGCCCATCTGTCAGTCCAGAACTTGATCGTTTTACCATCCCCTATTTGCCATATGAGCCCTTTTTGAAAGTCTTTTTTGATGCTCATCATATTTGACCATTGCTAGGATCCATTTTTCTTGTACTCATAAGATAAAAGGTGTGTTTCTTTAAGGTACTTTTCATTGATTATTCGTACCCACCAGTTGTCAGGTTCAGCCAGAATTTTCCACAGTAGTTTGTATTGAAGGGCATGGTTCATGTCTTTAGTTTTTCGAATGCCAAGACCCCCCATTGAGAGTGGTTGGCAAACTTTATCCCACCCAATAAGGGGTTTGTGGGAAGAGTCTTTATTCCAGAAGAAGCATCTATTGATTCTGTCAAGTTCATTCTGAGTTGAGGTCGGGAGCATAAAGCTCTGCATAATGAAATTTGGTTTAGTAGCTAAGTTTGACCTTATCAAGGTTGTTCTCCCTGCTTGGGATAAGGAATTTGCTTTCCATTTAGTCAGTTGTGTTCTGGATTTTATTACCATTTATGCAAATGTACTAGAATTTACCTTGCCATTAATAATAGGACATCCAAGGTATGTGTCTAGTGTTACCATATTTGTGATTGTGAGGATTCCTTGTATTTGTAGTTTTCGTGTGGTCGGGACTTTCTTTGTGACTTGAAAAGCCGATTTGTGGAAATTGACACATTGTCCTGAGATTATGCAATATTCGTCAATTATTTTCTTGATTTCCTTGCAGTTATTCTGGTTTGCTTTAGAAAAAATCATAATATCGTCCGCAAAAGCCAGGAAGGGGATTCTTGTTCCATCTTTAGTAAGTTGAAAACCCAGGGGTTTTGTTGGTCTCTCTGTGGCTCTTTGTAATTTTCTAGCAAGTATTTCTGCCCCTAGAATGAAAAGGAAAGGTGAAAGTGGGTCACCTTGTCTCAATCCTCTTTCGGGCACAAAAATTTCAGTAGGTCCATTATTCACAAGTACCGAGAAAGATACGGATGAAATACATTCTTTTATCCAGTTAATGAAGGTAGCACAGAATCCAAATTTCTGCATTACCTCCATAATGAAGTTCCATTCAATTCGGTCATATGCTTTTTCCATGTCCAGTTTAATTGCAATGTATCCTTCAATTCCCTTCTTAGATTTGAAGGAATGGAAGATTTCATGCGCAATAAGGATGTTGTCTTGGATAGATCTGTTCGAGACAAAGGCTCCTTGGAGGGGGTGAGTAATTTTTTCCAATTTCTTTTTGAGTCGTTCTGTTAGGATTTTTGAGATGATTTTATAAATGGTGGAGCAAAGGCTAATGGGTCTGTAATGATTGGTCGAGTTTGGGGTGTCACATTTGGCAATTAGCGTATGAATGTATGGTTGATTTGTTTCAAGATTTTTCCGGATAGGAAAAAACTTTTTACTGCTTGGATGACAGAAGGTCCAACAATATCCCAGTATTTTTGTAAAACTCAGCGGTCATGCCATCCGGTCCAGGAGATTTATCTTGGCCGATGACAAAAGTAGCTTTCTTGATTTCTTCATTTGTCACTGGTTGGGTTAGTTCTTGGTTATCCTCCTGGGTAATTTCAGTGTGGATGAGTTGTAGGTGTTCGTGTAGAATGTTCTGATTAATCGGTGTACTCTTGAAGCGCTTAATAAAGTCGTTGCGAATTTCATTCCTAATATTTTCCTCCCCAATGATACTGGTGCCTTCATTTGTTCGGATTTGTTTGATGATTTTCCTGTTCCTCTTGCCAGTGGCGATTTTATGGAAGTAACTGGCATTTGTGTCATTGAATTTAATGTGTTTAGTTTTTGCTCTTTGATTCCAAAAGATCTTTTGAAAGGTCAATAGGTTTTCTTTTTTTGTTATGAGTCTAGTTTGCTTAGTGGCCAGTGTCCTGTCAGCATTTAAAGCAATGACTTTTTGTATTCTTGTGAGCTCTTCTTCAATTTTGTTCAGTTGTGTGAAGAGGTTTCCAAAGGTGTTTCTATTCCATTGTTTGGCTAGTTTCTTCAGTATCATCGTTTTCCTGGTCAGGTCGTACATTCTGGATCCATGAAAGCTTGTTCTCCAAGCCTGCTTAACCACATTCCTGAAATCATTTCTGGTCAGCCAAACCTTTTCAAACTTGAAGGGTTGATTTTTAAAGTTGGTAGGTGTCGCGAGTTCAAACGAGATCGGGCAGTGATCCGAGGAAGAGAAGGCATGGTTCTTAGTGTAAAGTTTAGGATACCATTGCAGTATTTGGTGTTGTACTAAGGTTCGGTCTAGTTTTTCGTATATATTATCTATTTCCGTTTTGTTTTTCCGCCACGTGAAGGTGTTGCCTTGCGACGGAATATCTATGAGTTCGCAATCATTTTTGAAGTTCAACAGTCTATTGAATCTGTTGGTTGACGTAGGAGCCCCCCCCACTTTTTTCAGTATGGTCTTGGATCTCATTCAGGTCCCCAACAAGAATGCAGGGGATAAGGCAGTTGGAGATGAAAGAGGAAATATCACTCCAGAAGGAGTTTTTGTTGCTTTCATTTGGGGGTGCATAGGCGATAATCAACATGAGCTTGTGCTTTGTTATTGTGTTCGTGTACTTAATGCATGAGAATCTTGTTGTGCTGTGTTCTATTTCTAGTAGTTCGTTAGTCAGTTGGTATGTTTTCCACATAATACACAGACCCTCGGAAAATCCGATAGCCGGTGTAAAATGGAAGACATCAAACCCTGCTTTTTTCCAAGTTCTTTCATTCGGTTGTTTTTCTGTTCTTGTTCCAAGAATTGCACAAAGTTGGATTTTTTCAATTTTGCAGAAAGATTCAATATCTTCCCAGAGGTTCTTCCTTCCCAATCCTCTACAATTCCAAACTGATATCTTCATAAAAAATAATCGAATAGGATGAAATTTGTCAGATTTTTTGTTATCCATGAGTTCTGGGTTTTAGTAAGGGAGAAAAGGTGCTTTAAATATAAAGCGATTTCTCCAGGCCTCTTAGTCTCATGATCGTCTTTCTTGTTTTTCACCAAATCAGAATAAAGCATATTATTTTTGGTCAAATAGCAGTTTTCTAACTCAGGATTTTTTGGGTTTAGATTTTGTACAAGTAGTCCTAGATAGTCTCGATATCCACAGATGTGGTTCATAAAAGGATTTCTGTTCAGTCGGTGACAATCATACAGTAGATTGTGCAGCGGTTCAGTAATGTAAAGTTTCGAGTTTCGATTTTGCAAAGGTGGATCGAGATAAACTCGGAAGCCACATAGTTGGTTCATGTAAAAAAATTTGTTCGACAAGTTCTCAGTATACACTAGCATGTGCTGGTATTCAGTGAAACAACTTTTTCATACAAGCATTCCATGTGAGAAAAAATTCAGAGAAGAGAGAGTGATGTACGTCAGTACACTGGTTGCTCAAATCGTGCTCAGCAGGGCCATAAGGCAGGCAGCTGCAGCAATCGGGTTCCTCTATGTGGTCAGTCTCTACAGTCAAATTCCAGTTGTCGATTGGGTCTTCACAGAAATTTGGAGTTCCAGGTCTCACACAAGGAACAAGAGGGTGCCATACCGACCTGATGCAAGTGGAATGAACACAAACATGAGAAAGAGGAAGGGAAGAGCAAGCCAACGAAACCAAAGGGAAAAGAAACAAAGGAGAAACAACACCAGAAAACAAGGAGCAATCCATAAGCAGCAGCAAGAGAGAATAATAGTTCAGGTTCAAGGGGTACATTAAGGAGGGCAAAGAGAAGCAGCAAACCAACCAAAGAATCAAAATACCCGCCAAAGTGGGGCAAAAAAAGCGAAGGGACCAGCAGAGCAAATGAGAGATCCACATACCTGGCCATCAAGTTTTGCTCCAAAAAATCATGTTGTCATCTTCAAGGTTTGAATGGTAGTGGTGAGTAGGATACCTCCAGAACCCCAGACTGAGTCGAGGGAGTGATTTCCTACAGCACAAACACCAAATAGGGGTGAAGGGCAGTAGTCGAAGTAATAAGAGTATTAGGAAGAGTTTCATAGCTTAGATGATAGGATGTCAAGTGGTCAGATTTTATGTCAAAGAGAAAATGTTTCAGCCAAAGAAGATCAAGAACCAAAACATAAACCAAAAAGGGAAATCCATTCAAAGTCTGATCCATACAATCAGAGGAAACTACAAAGAACAAAGGAAACGACCAGGACAAAGCAAGAAACAAAGAAAAAAGATACAGGAAATAAAGGGAGTTCAAATGGTTCAAGTTGTTGTTGTTCATATTGCTGTTGTTCAGAGTATTCCTGGTGCTGCACACAACGTGCCAATGGTCACAATTGTTAGAGATGGTCTTATTCTTCATCGATCCCAATTTTGATTTTTTTGTGTCCCTTCAGATTGGAGGAAGCGGTATCATCCGTCCCCTCCTCTCCTTTCCTCTTGCTGGATTCAGTTGCCGAAAGTTGGGCACTTTGCTTCTCACAAATGACTTGATTCGGAAAATCAGATGGGGGGTCCTCCATAGCCTGGAGATTGAGTGGAAGCTCAGTTTCCAGGTCCTGATCACCTTCTTTAAAATGTTCATCCTCAGCATCTTCAAGGTCATCACTTCATGCATCTTCTAAGAATTCATCCTCATCCAGCAGGTCCTCATTCTCTAGATCAAGATCAAATCCATTTTCAGCCATAGCCTTGGCTTCCTCATCAACCAGCTGAGCAGGGAGGAGGTGAGGTGCCCCCAGGCTTCCCTCCAAATTCACATCATTAGGGTGGGGGAGAGTGAAAGGGGGGGGGTCAGGCTTGAGGGCATTCTAGCAAAGACAATAGGGGGCTTGGGGTCAGATGAGCAAGGCATAGTACCATCAGCACCCGGATCGGGATTGGTTAAGGGATTAGGATTGAGGGTGAAAGGGTTTGGCAGAGGCTCGGTAGTAGCCAGAAAAAGGGCAGAATTTGAAGAAACATCCTCAGAGATATAGGTAGAAGAGAAACCATTGTTTCTCTGGATAGCAACAGTGGAGTTTGGGTTACCTTTGAGGTTTCTTTTGGTTGATTTTTTGGAGAAGATGGTTTTCCAATATTCAAAGGGGTTGGGGTTGGGTAAATCATTGGTTTCAGAGGCAGAGGAGACAGCCAACTTCTGGAATTTCAACTGTATGTTTTTAGATTTCACATTTCTAAGGGGACAGAAATCAAACACATGATCCAGAGCCCCACAGTTTCCACAACCAATAGGTTTTTCCTCGAACCAAACCCTAAACTCCAAGGGGTCACCCATTTCATCAAGCACAATGACAGATTCAGTATGGATAGCTTCAACATCAATATTCACACACATACGGGCATATCAAACTCTATGTTTCTTTTCAGTGTATGGGTCAAGTTTTAGGAGTTTCCCCATATTGTTGGCATCCAGGATAGTTTTGAGTACATCAAAGCTAATGTACTCAGTTGGAAGGAGGGGGATTATAATCCACATATCAACTGTGGAAAGAGACTTAGTGGAGGGATCAAAGGTCGATTTCCAAGGTTTCAAAAGCAAAAGTTGGCCAAAGATATGGTAAGGCCTATTATCCCAAACAATTTTTTGGTCAACAGGATTGGCGAATCTAAGTTCAAACCATAGATTAGATCTTTCAAGGATTTCAACAGACCCTTTGATCATACTCCAGTAATTTTTTATCTTGGTTTTAATGCGAGAAATGTCAATAGGGTCACCAATCATGACTCCCATAAGGGAGGAAGCTTTCAATTTCTGAATATTTTCCCTAACTCCAGAGAGTTTGGAGAAATATTCAGCCATGTCGATGTTCAGCTTCCCTTTACCCTTAAAGGAGGCATGGAGGGTATCAGGTTTCGGAAGAGTGGGTTCAGAGAGGGGTTCAGAGATCTTAATCCCTTTTGAAAGTTTCGTTTTCAAGGTTTTCAGAGGGGCTTTATCCGATTTCCCATTTTCAGATCCAGTATTGAAGACTGGAGCCGAGCATAGGGCATCCTTCATAGTCTTATTCTCACTATCCATGGTCTGGAAAGTGGGAATAGGGCAGAGGAGTTCGCCTAAAGCAATTTCAGAGAAAAGAGAGAGGACTGACAACAAGACAGAGGGCTTGAGAGTAGAAGGTTCAGAGGAATCGGAAGGTGTGAGAATAACAGATTCATAAGTCAAGTATTTATACAAGATCAGGATGTCAAAATTCATGAGTAAATCTTCCAAGATCCAGAGATAGGAAATGTATAACCTGATTTTACGGGGGTCACATGTCATTCTACAGCGTTTCCTGGGGTTGGTGGAGATGGCCTTGAACGGCTTTCGGCCCCTTCTTGAGTCCCAAAAGTACCAAAGGTACCAGCAGAGAAAAGTGCAGCTTCCCTCCGGATTTCTCGCTTGGCCATACTGCAGAGGAGCCGGCAACGGAAGTCTCAGTGGAGTAGCAAGGCTAGCGTGAGGAAAGGTCCTCCACCCATTCCAGCGGCGCCCCCAGAGATTTTGTTTCGATTTTGATATTTTTTTCCCAGATCTGACGGAATTTGACTGGCCAGCTAGAGATCTTGGCCATTTGAGCATCTGATTCACCTTTCTAGCCTGAGCGTTTTTTTGCTTTGCCGAGATTAGAGGTGGAGATTGAAGCATGCAGGAGGATCGGGGTGAGCATCGGCTCCATCTCTCGGGGAGATATTCTGGAAAAGCTTGTTTGGGGTTATCATATCTTTGGTTTGAGGGGTTGGCGGCGCGGTGGTATAGGTGGAGGGTGAGTTTTAGGGTTTTGCTCTTGTTTGAAGTGAGCGTTTTCATCTTCTAGTACGCTTTTAGGCTCTTTTTGAAAATTTTAATCTTATAATCTTACATGCATAAAGGCATACTATACTATATATTGCTGCACATTTTTCTATTTCACCCGATTAAAGTTCTTACTCGAAAATCAAAAGCATCTATTTTTCTTTTAGAAGGAAACTCTGTTAAAGAGGAAAAAGTATATGTTACAATAAAATTAAAAGGGCCACACCCTAACCTCATTCTAAAGCAAATTAAGATCATTTTTTACGATTCAAAAATAATGTAAATCAAGCGGAAAAGAAATAACCGAGAAAGCTTGAAAATTGACAACATCATTTATCTTGCCAAAATTGAACAATCCAATTACGAGAAATTTGTTTGTAATCAAATCCAATATCTAAAGTCAAGTTTTTCTAACCCAACTTACAAGCATGACACACCGACATCAAATCCAATATTTCTATCTCCCGTTATAGTGGCCTAATACTTTTCATGGAGAAAAAAACACTCAACATCTATAACTTCCGTCATGAATAATAAGAATAAGATTATTCTCATGTAACTATCCGTATCACACATGCCACACAACCGTCAAGTTTTCCTAACCCAACTTACAAGCATGATATACGCCGAGTTCGAATCTTTATCTCCCATCATAATGGCCTAATACTTTTCATTAAAAAAACACTCAACATCTATAACTTCCGTAATGAATCATAATTAAGAATAAGATTATTCTCACGTTACTATCCTTATCAGACATGCCACACAACCGTCAAGTTCTCCTAACCTAGCTTAAAAGCATGACACACCGAGTTCGAATCTCTATCTCCCGCTATAATGGAATAATACTTTTCATGAAGAAGAAAAAAACACCCAACATCTATAACTCCTGTAATGAATCATAAGAATATATATCTGTTGGAGAATATTGAATTCTCTAAATCATGATTGATAATAATAGATTTGCTATAAATAAAAATAGTAATTCTATTTTTGAAAACGATTAATAATCGTTAGAAATGAGAGGTTAGAATTTAAGAGGTAATTCTATTTTTTATCTTTTGAATTCCTATATAAACCTTATAAGTTTTCATTTGTAATCATCCAAAAAAAAACACAGAGAGAAAAGCTTAGTTTTAAAGCATTAAACAGAGAGAAGCTTTCAAGAGAATTTTCTGCGTAAAATTCCAGAGTGTAGTTTTGGGTGTGGGTATTAAGTAATTGAGTTGTAATCACGTTATCATTCTATCAAAGTTTTGCGGCAGATTAGAAACATCTCGTGTGTGTGTTTTCTATCATTGTCATTCTCATTATTCTGATTTTCGGGAAAGTTGAGTGTATTATTTTTCCCATCAATTGGTATCAGAGCGTTGGTTGTAAACAATCCACATAAAGTCATATTTGAGTGGGAGCAATGG
This sequence comes from Rheum nobile, assembly GCA_027886185.1. Taxonomy (NCBI): domain Eukaryota; kingdom Viridiplantae; phylum Streptophyta; class Magnoliopsida; order Caryophyllales; family Polygonaceae; genus Rheum; species Rheum nobile. The sequence continues at coordinate 3,952,297 of WOAB01000073.1, forward strand.
CTGCAGAAGATAGAAAGGTGAAACTCGACAAGTTCGATGGTGCAAATTTCGGATTTTGGAAGATGCAGATCGAAGATCACTTATACCAAAAGAATCTTTATCAACCTCTGTCAGAAAATAAGCCAGAGAGTATGAAGGATGAAGATTGGAAGATTCTTGATAGACAAGCCCTTGGAGTTATAAGATTGACGTTGTCACGCAATGTTGCTTTCAATATAGTAAAAGAAACGACCACGGCGGGTCTTATGGCAGCACTCTCAAATATGTATGAGAAGCCATTAGCCTCCAACAAAGTTCATTTGATGAGGCGACTATTCAATTTGCGAATGACAGAAGGCACATCGGTAGCTCAACATCTCAATGGACTCAATACGGTCACAACCCAATTGAGTTCAGTTGGGATTGAATTCGATGAAGAAGTACGAGCCTTGATATTATTGTCTTCTCTTCCAGAGAGTTGGAATGCTACCGTCACGGCTGTGAGTAGCTCATCAGGAAGCAATAAGTTAAAGTTTGATGATGTTCGAGATCTGGTTCTCAGTGAAGAGATCCGACGAGGAGCGTCGGGTGAATCATCAACCTCTTCAGTTTTACATACAGAGTCAAGAGGAAGAAATTCAACCAGAGGATATGGACGTGGAAGATCAAACCATCAAGGTGGATCAAGGGATACAAGGTCAAAATCAAGAAATCATAATAATTCTTCTACCTCGAAAACCATCGAGTGTTGGAATTGTGGGAAGACCGGGCACTACAAAAATCAGTGCAAAAGTGCACCGAAAAACCAGGAGACGAAGGCAGAGGCGAATGTTACATTTACCTCAGAAGAAGATGATGCATTGATATGCTCTCTTGAGAGCAAGGAAGAATCTTGGGTGGTAGATTCAGGAGCATCGTTTCATGCTACTTGGAAGAGAGAGTTCTTCGAGGAGTATGTCTCAGGAAACCTTGGAAAAGTGTACCTCGGTGACGATAAACCTTGTTCGATTGTCGGTAAAGGTGTAGTGAAGATCAAGTTGAACGGGTCTGTTTGGGAGCTGAAAGATGTCAGACACATTCCCGATCTCAGAAAGAACTTGATATCAGTAGGCCAGTTGGCAGATGAAGGTTATGACACCAACTTCCGTGGAGATACATGGAAGGTTTCAAAGGGTGCAATGACTATAGCTCGAGGTAAAAAGAATGGTACTCTTTACCTCATAGCAGGTGCGTGTTGTTCCATTGCAGTCGCAGTGGGAAATGAAGATTCCAATATGTGGCACCAGAGACTTGGCCACATGAGTGAGAAAGGGATGAAGCTTATGCATTCAAAGGGAAAACTCCCAGGTGTACAATCAGTAGGGATAGACATGTGCGAAGAATGCATACTTGGAAAGCAAAAGAGGGTGAGCTTTCAGACAAATGTTAGAGCCCCAAAGAAGGAAAGACTAGAGCTTGTCCACTCCGATGTTTGGGGGCCAACGACTACTTCATCCTTTGGCGGGAAGCACCATTATGTGACTTTCATCGATGATCACTCTCGGAAGGTATGGGTTTACTTTCTAAGACACAAGTCAGAAGTTTTTGAGGCTTTCAAGAGATGGAAAGTGATGGTTGAAAACGAGACGAGTGTGAAATTTAAAAAGCTCAGAACCGACAATGGTGGTGAGTATGTAGACACCATGTTCAAAAACTTTTGCTATGAGCACGGGATTCGAATGGAAAGAACAGTGCCGGGAACGCCTCAGCAAAACGGTGTAGCTGAGCGTATGAACCGAACGTTGACAGAAAGAGCCAGAAGCATTCGTATACAGTCAGGTCTACCGAAGCAGTTCTGGGCAGAAGCAGTCAATACAACATGTTACTTGATTAATCGAGGTCCATCGGTTCCGTTGCAGTTCCAGATACCAAAAGAGGTATGAAGCGGAAAAGCAATAAAGCTGACACATTTGAAGGTTTTCGGTTGTGTCGCATATGTGCATATTAGTGATCATGGCAGGAATAAGCTTGATCCTAAATCTAAGAAATGCACGTTCATCGGCTACGGAGAAGATGAGTTTGGATATCGCCTTTGGGATGATCAAACCAAGAAGGTGATCCGTAGCAGAGATGTGATTTTCAATGAGAGAGTCATGTATAAGGACAGGAATAATAGTGACGCCAGCGACTCAGGAAAGAGTGGGCCAACATTTGCAGATGCAAATTATATTCCAGATAGTCCTATGACAGAGCCAATCATGAAAAGTCCTCAGTCATAGGGACTTGTCGGACATAGTAGTGTGCAACAGTTAGAGACGCCACAACCTTCTACTCCAGCTCCTGGATTAAGAAGGACTTCCCGACCTCATGTTCCTAACAGGAGATACATGAGTTATTTGTTGTTGATAGATGGAGGGGAGCCAGAATGCTACGATGAAGCATGTCAGACTGGTGATGCAAGTAAGTGGGAGCTTGCAATGAAAGACGAGATGCAGTCTTTGACTTCAAACCAGACATGGGAACTAGCTGAGTTGCCCATAGGTAAGAAGGCACTTCACAACAAATGGTTGTACCGGTTGAAGAATGAGCATGATGGCTCTATCAAGTACAAAGCTCGACTAGTTGTGAAAGGGTTTCAGCAAAAAGAAGGTGTTGATTACAACGAGATTTTTGCTCCTGTTGTGAAGCTCAATACTATAAGATCAGTGTTGAGTATTGTTGCCATTGAAGATCTTCATCTTGAGCAGTTAGACGTGAAAACTGCATTTCTTCACGGAGAGTTAGATGAAGAGATATACATGCACCAACCAGAAGGATTCTCAGAAAAGGGAAAAGAGAAGATGGTGTGCAGACTCAAGAAGAGCTTGTATGGCCTTAAACAAGCTCTGAGACAGTGGTACAAAAAGTTTGATGGCTTCATGTACAAGGAAGGTTTCCAGAAGTGTAACGCCGACCACTATTGCTACTTAAAAAATTATCAGTCCAGTTATATCATATTGCTACTATATGTTGACGATATGTTAGTAGCAGGTTCTGATATGAATGAGATTAGAAGGCTGAAGCAGCAATTGTCAAAAGAGTTTGACATGAAGGACTTGGGTCCAGCAAAGAAGATTCTTGGAATGCAAATTACAAGAGATAGGCAGAAAGGGACATTGCAGTTGTCTCAGTCAGAGTACATCAAACGTGTCTTGCAAAGGTTCAACATGAGCAGTGCCAAACATGTTAGTACACCTTTGGCAAGTCATTTTCGCTTATCCAAGGATCAGTCGCCTAAGACAAAAGAAGATAGAGAGTTTATGGCTAAGGTTCCTTATGCCTCAGCCATTGGGAGTTTGATGTATGCTATGGTATGTACAAGACCAGATATTGCACATGCAGTGGGAGTTGTTAGCAGGTTTATGTCAAATCCGGGAAAAGCTCACTGGGAAGCAGTGAAGTGGATATTAAGATATCTACAAGGCACGACAGAGAAATGTTTGTACTTTGGTAAGAGTGATATTAAAGTACAAGGCTATGTAGATGCGGACTTTGGAGGTGAAGTCGATAACCGGAAAAGCACAACGGGTTATGTTTTCACTGTCGGAAATACAGCTGTTAGTTGGATGTCACAATTGCAGAAGATTGTTGCTCTATCAACTACATAGGCTGAATATGTAGCAGTGACTGAAGCTAGTAAGGAGATGATATGGCTTCAAGGTTTGTTAACTGAGTTGGGATTCGTACAAGAGAATAATGTGATGTACAGTGATAGTCAGAGTGCAATACATTTGGCAAAGAATTCGACATTTCATTCTAGAACCAAGCACATTGGACTTCGATACCATTTCATCAGATCGTTGTTGGAAGATGACGTATTGAAACTGGAGAAGATCCAAGGCAGTAAGAATCCAGCAGACATGTTAACAAAGACGGTGACTATTGACAAATTGAAGTTGTGTTCAACTTCAGTTGGCCTGCAGGAATGACAAGACCATGTGTGTGAAGACAGATTGAAATCAGTCTTCAAGTGGGAGATTGTTGGAGAATATTGAATTCTCTAAATCAGGATTGATAATAATAGATTTGCTATAAATGAAAATAGTAATTCTATTCTTGAAAACGATTAATAATCGTTAGAAATGAGAGGTTAGAATTTAAGAGGTAATTCTATTTTTTATCTTTTGAATTCCTATATAAACCTTATAAGTTTTCATTTGTAATCATCAAAAAAAAAAAAACAGAGAGAGAAAAGCTTAGTTTTAAAGCATTAAACAGAGAGAAACTTTCAGGAGAATTTTCTGCGTAAAATTCCAGAGTGTAGTTTTGGGTGTGGGTATTAAGTAATTGAGTTGTAATCACGTTATCATTCTATCAAAGTTTTGCGGCAGATTCGAAACATCTCGTGTGTGTGTTTTCTATCATTGTCATTCTCATTATTCTGATTTTCGGGAAAGTTGAGTGTATTATTTTTCCCATCAATATCATCATTCGCACATTACTATCCTTATCTCTAATCACATATGCCACACAACCGTTAAAAATTAAAGGAATTTTTGCACCAAACCACTCGTTATATGGTCGATTTTACATGAAATCACCCGTTATATCGATAATTATTTTAAATCACCCATAGATGGCCCTCCGTTAACAAGGAGCTACCCACGAGCATATTCTGTTAACTTCTCCGTTAAAAAATATAAAAAGACCAAAATATCCTTGTAAATATATCAAAATTTCAAAAAATGTCATTCTTCCTCCACCCTAAACTCTAAATTCCTAAACCCAAAACCTCAAACCCTAAATATAAACTCTAAACCCTACACTTAAAACCTAAATCCCTAAGCCATTAACCCTAATACTTTTTAGGGTTTATTTTTAAAAAAAAATTGAAACCATTTTTTTGATGGCATTTTTTGGGAAATTGAAACCTTAAACCCCAAAACCCTAAACCTAAACCCTATCATTCTGTAATTGACCATTGTTTTGGGAAATTTTATTTATTTTTAAAATTTAGGATTTTAGGGTGGAGGAAGAATGACATTTTTTGAAATTTTGATATATTTATAAGGGTATTTTGGTCTTTTACATTTTTAACGAAAAAGTTAACGAAATCAGCTGATGGATGACTCTTTGTTAACGGATGGCCATTTATGAATGATTTAAAATAATTATTTATATAACGGATGATTTCATACAAAATTGATTATATAACGGCTAATTTGGTACAAAAATGTTGCACGTTATCTTGCCAACTTTGCATATGGCATAGTGACACCAAACCCTTGAACCAGATTCCAACGCCCTTTGATTTCCTTGAATGGAGCAATGAGTGTGAAGAACACGTATGAAGCCAAGCCCACAATCAATTTATTATCATGATCCCTTATTTTTTCAAAAATTAATAAATTAAATTATCCGTCATTTGTGAGCCAATGCACGTAGTCTGATCTTGTCGGGATCGGATTCCGGACACTTTGACCTCGATCCGTCGCAGAACATCGTTGAATGGAGAATCTATTAACGAGTGGTGTGTGTGGACTTTACATATATACATTATATTTATTATTCGAAAATTTCGCATAATAACCTTGAATTTTTGAATTTTTTGTGAAATGTCATCGAATTTTAATAATTTCGTGTACTAATCTCGAGTTTTTAATTCGTTTCGCCAAATACCCCTCCGTCTATTCCCGTTAAAAAATACGTTAAAAAGGGGTAAAAATACAAAGAGGCTGGGCATTCTTCGTCATGCTTTTTCATGGCCAAACCCGACCACTTTCCCTTCAAGCTTGGACGACGACAAAAAACCACCGGCGACAAGCATCCCGACACTAGGACGATGCCAACAACCATCGTCTTGGTGGCGACCAAGAAGCTGACGACCACGAAGCTTGGAAGCTGCGTCTTCTCCCTGGCTTGACGACGGTGCGAAGGCGGCGGAAGCTTGGACGATGACCGGTGGCGGGACTTGAGGTGCGAATCTCATTGCTCCACTTCTAAAATTTGGTATTTAATTGCACACATTTTAGGATTCAAACACTTAGGGTTTCAATTTGGGGTTTTACAAATTTAGGGATTTCACTCAAAATTAGGGTTTATGGTCAGAGCTTTGATTTTCAAGCTTTTACAAACTCTTACATAGATGTTCATGTGTGTTACAGGTATTTCTCTCACCATGGATCAGGAAAATCTTATTTCCTTTGTTTATCTTAATGGTATCTTAATGATTTTTCCACTGCTTAATGCTTAAGCTTGCTGGGATTCAAGAAGATGATTTGTTGATAATGTCTAATGATGATATACCCCAACAGGCACGCCATTAATCTGTTGAGGTGACTTTCTTCCAACTCTTCATCTCAGGCTTAAGAACTACTTGTACTCTTTCGAGTTCAAGGTTGATGATAGCAGCTGGAGAGCTTCAATTCATAGGTATCAATCGGGGAAGACGAGATATGCACATTTTCTCCAGACCGATATCCTACTGGCTGATTCTGGGTGGCACTGTAGCTTCTGTTTTCGGTACATTGAAGATTTCATATTCAAGATGAGGGCATACAATCACAATCACAATGATAGAGTAAGATTTTCACATTACCTCAACCCACAAAGGATCCAAAACATCATTTGCAAAGGGACCGACCTTTTCGACATGCTTCCGGAAGAGTACACTTTTAGAGAGATCATTGGGAAAAATGGGGTTGATTCCTTGTTCTCATTCGGGAGTTCATCTTCCTTCGGAGAACGCCGACAAGTACAAGTTTCTTTTGCTTGGAAATTGCGTACGAGAAAGTGGGTGATGGTGAAAGATGGGAAGAGTTGTGTGTACAGGAGACATAATAGATAGGAATGACATTAGGAAGGAAGATCCCATATTGTTTTTAAGCTACACTTGATGATGTTGTTCTGTTTGAGTACTTAACCCTTTCGGAATGTGCCTATTGTATTTCCTTGTTTACGCGCGCACATGTGCCCCAACTTGTATGATCTTCTATTGACTTGACTTCGAAAGTCGTCTTCGTTATAAATGAATAGTAGTAGATTTGGTCATCCAGATGCTTATGATTGATCAAAAAAATCCAAGAGTGCGTCAACAACTCAGACTTGGTCTTGTTATTTGTTCTTGATATCATAAGCTGTACTGTTGAGGAAGTATTGCTCGTACGTATTGGTAAAACATGATTCCCACTAATGAAAAATCCTAGCAAGCTTAAGCAATATTCTTGGATTGGGACATTGGGTTATAGAATATTAGGTTGGTTAAGTGTTAGAGCGAATCATTCTTTTTTTTTCCTCGCTTCATGATTTAACTACTGACAATAGTATAACTAAGGCGCAAAAGCAATAATTGATGAAATAAATGGATAAAAATTAAGAATGCCTACTGCTGCAAACCAGTTAAAAACACATCAAGATACACTGAAATTATAATCTACATGCAAAGTTCAAACCACATAATGATAAGTGAAAGTTATTGTAAAAATACAAACGTTATTCGTGGCATAAGTAATACTAAATATCATCAAGAAATCACTAATTTCTTTGGCTTGGTTGGCTAGTGACTCGAGAAACTTATTCGTTAACACTAATGAGTTGTAGTATGGAGCCACACGTCCCACTCACCTACATATATACCAACTTGAAATTAACAGTTTTGTGCCACTAAGCCGCAACAGGGACTCATGGATGCAGCCTTTACACAAGTTGAAATCAGGCAACTCTCACACTTCATATCACCAAATTTCACTATAACATTAGCTGTTACAACTCTTCATGCAAACCAGATTACAATTTCACGTGGTAAGCAGTTGAAAACTAGCAAGAGAATGAAGGCTATTCACATACCCGAAAGCTACCAGTTTACAAGCATTAGGCAACCTACCAGTAAACACCTAAGCATTTCTTCTACATACATGATATATGCAACTCATAAACATGTCAAACATAGCCATCTCTGCAACACAGAGTTACAACTTCACAAAAGGTTACAAAAGAGTCGTTCATCACATTTGAAAGATGCTCCAGCCCGGTTTGGTGTTCTAAGCATTTTCGTCAACTGCTTGATCGATTTCATTGACATGCTCCTTAAGTACCTTCCACTTCAAGGATCAAACAGTATGTGGGTAAGCATAAGCATTAAGCTGTGGAAAAATCATTAAGATACCATCAAGAGAAACAAAGGAAAGAAGATATACCCGATCCATGGTGAGAGAAATACCTGCAACACACATGAACATCTATGAAAATCCAAGCTCTGAGCAAAATGCTACATATAAATTTCAAATGATGACATAGTTGAATAAGAAAGCATACAATATATGAAGTTCTCTTTCTAAAACATGTACATACAATACCAGACAATGATTTAGAAATAGAACAAAATAATCCAGGCAACATCTATAACATGGTAAACACAGTCACAGATGAATACTGGAGAAGGACTAATCATAGTTAACGCTTTGAGGTTTGAAGTTTGACAGTTCTTTCTACGGGGATTCAAAAGGATGGGCTAGGACATTTTGTGCTTTGTTTGAAATTGTCATATGTTTTCTCATATAACCCAACAAATATATAACAATTTCCAATCTAAAATTTTACAATTAACAAAAGTCCTAATTCGTTCATAATCTAACTAATTCAACTAGCCCCAAATCCAAATCCCATAAACCCTAATTTTGAGTGAAATCCCTAAATTTCTAAAATCCCAAATCGAAACCCTAAGTGTTCGAATCCTAAAATTTGTGCAATTAAACGCCAAACTTTGAGTGAGATTCGTACCTCGAAGCCCTGCCGTCGGTCGTCGTCCAAGCTTCCGCCGCCTTCGTGGTCGCCGACTTCTTGGCCGCCAAAACGATGGTTGTCGTCGTCATCCCAATGCCGGGATGCTTGCCGCCGGTGGTTTTTGGTCGTCGTCCAAGCTTGAAGGAGAAGTGGTCGGGGGTTTGGCCACGAAGAAGAATGCCAGCCTCTTCTGTTTTTTTATACCTTATTTACCTTTTAATTTTTTAAAATTAAAGTTGACGTGTTATTCAACCGTTCAGGATTACCACGCGAAATTATCAAAATCTGAGGATATTTCGCGAAAAAGTCAAAAATTCAGGATTATCAGGCAAAATTTTCGTTTATTGTGTAAGTTGAAGATATCACTTTCAAGTGTATATATATTGTGATACAACCAACGATCAATTTCAACTATGATACCACTTCTTGAAAAAGTTTTTGATGCGTAATTGACGGTTTTAAATATTTAGCATCAAATAACCTAATGGATAAGTTTGTTCAGATGCGAAAAGAATCAAAGTTCATATAATGAAATATTCTTTTGATATAGAGGATAAATATTTATGATGCTGAAGTGTTTAATTTACATGGTTGCTATTTAACGCCCATCCTATATTTTTTCATAGCGTCCACTCTACATCCGTGAATTGACTACAGAGGAACTGCGTCCATCCGTGAATTGACCACGGAGCACGGAGGGACGCGTTTCGTCTTTCACGGATGAACGCGTTTCGTTCGTGACGGATTTCACCCGTCTTATCTGCTGATTCCTGTGAGAAGTTCGGTTCTCCGAATAACAACAATGGCGATGAAGAAACACGTTAAATTAATAATTTAATACAAAATAATGTATTAAAATTATTATATTAGAAAATCCAAATACACCCTTAAGTAACTATGAATCAGTTTCAAAACAAACCCATAGACACTCTACCATTACTTGTTTTATATTTTATATTTTGTGTTAATTTTTATATATAAATGTATATCTTCGATTCTCAACTGATTGTATATTTGTATGCTCGGGAGAGTTACGGAGAAGTGGAATACCATAACGTGGACCCCTCTCCGTTTCAAGAAACTTGATATTTTGCTGATTGTGATCCCAATTGCAATTTCGGATATCTTTGCAAATCATTAGTTTAAATGATTCCTTATAAAAAAAGCAGTTTTAATGACAAGTTGAAGTTAATTTATAGTGAACAGTTCATGTGAAAACAGACGTTCATTTGCAAATGTGAGAATAATAAATATAAAATTACAAATTATATGAACACATAAATAAATAATAAACATACAATATATATAGATAATACAAATGTATGAATTTGTCTACTATCATTTGATGCGCTCTCTAGTTTATAACTCACCGAGAAATAATTAAGTAAAAAAGAACAATTTGAAAGTGATTTATAAGTAATCCAATGCAGGATTCCATTGTCTACTCGTGCAAGTTCCGGTTCATCTATTCCATTATGTTTTATTGAAACTGGACAAGTATATTGATACCCATAACTCCAAAATTAAATTTGCTCAACTTCGCAATTTGTGGATTTTTTTTTGAAACGACTTACAAAAATCAGATCTTTTGTGAATTAATCTTGAATTAGTGTAGTGCCTCATATTAAGTAGGGGTTTAACAAAAAATAATATGTTATATTAATATGATCAAGACTATAAAATATGCAACTTTTAAATAAATCAAATACTTTTTTGTTTTAAAAATAACAAAAAATATATTCAGTGGTAAATAATAGCATACAAAATCTAATAATAAATTACTGAAATGTACCATAAATATAACGATAAAGAAAAATTGAAAGTAGTTTTTATGTAAAGTATATATTTATTAATGTGCTTTATTAAAAAACATTTTTCAGCATCAACAGTGGTGAAAAAAATGGGTGTGAGATAGTGGAGAACATAAATAGTTGTTTGGGTAAATCTTGTACACATGTTAGCGGCAGAAAAGGCTTAATTTTTTGTGAAAATTTGGCTTCTCAATTAATTCATTAGGAGGTAAAAAATCTAACACAATCTCTCTAAATAAAGAGTATAGGTTAAAAATGCTTTAAAAAAAGCACATTAAATGAGAACAGACAATTATTTGCAAACGTTAGAATGAGTCCTTATCTGCTAAAATAAAAATAAAAAAGAGAATGAGCCCTTATATGAATATGCCGTACAAAATTTATGAACACGTGGGAAAAAAAGACACGACCGTATTATATAAAAGGCGTAATTGCGTGTGCATAAGACTTATATTGCGCTGTATATTAATCAATTTATTGAAAATATATATTCATAACTTTTATATTGTATATACATTATTTCATTGAAAAATACATGTTTCTAAATTTTGCACTTTATATTCATCATTTTTAAAACTTGTACACTATATTTTTCGTTTTAATGTTCACATATAGTACTCTCACGCAAACCGTGTCCTTAATGAAATAACCTTGAAAAAGTTTGAAATAAAGGAGTGTGAGGGGCTATATTTATTAATGAAAAAATACAAATGCCCAAATTAAATATGATATTATTTTGAATGTAATACTATTCTATTTATATAATTTGTATTATGAATTGGTTTTTCTAAGATTTTTTTAGTGTGTCATGGGAACACTCTAAAATTTCTATTTTTAACAATAATTATTTAAGTCATTAGTTTAATCTTTTTTATTAAGAGTTTACCCAATTTTTTTAAAGAAATATTTTAAAGATAATTTCTTATTTTAACATGTGGACACAAACTAGAAAACATATTTTTCTAATACGTGTTTATAAATTCTATGCTTAATTAATTACTTTTTTTCTTCTTTTTCATATGATTAATGTATTTTAATTTAGGAAATAAATTGAAAGTAATTTTCAGTTTTAATTTTTAGTAGTGTCCATGAAGACACACCGGAAAGACGCGTATGAATTTTAGAAGGCTTATACATTGAACATGGTAATTCTCATCAGACAAATGAATTGAATTCAGATGGTCTATTACAAATATGAAAAACAGCAACTTTTTATTCGGGAGTTTGTATCCGCTCATCCCCGTGAATTCCTGTTGTCCGGAAGGAAAGAGTGGACCTCAAACTCATTCTCCTCTGCACACATCTGTTTCTTCCTTTCTCAATCAATTTCTTAATTCCAACAGCCAGGCACTTGTAATCGGCAATTTTATAAGGTACCCTTTTCAATTCTTTACCTTTATCATTTGAATAATCTATTATTGAGCCTGCAAAGGATTGTTCTTATCTGGGTTTTTGTCTTTTCTCATGTATTCAGCTGTACAATTTTTCTGGATTTTTTTTACTGTTCTTTGTAGGATTTCCCCCCATATGTTGTTCTGCATTTGGGTTAATCTGGGTTCTTGAATTTCATCTTGTTTCATTATCAATTTGTTTCAATTTCACTAATTGATGGGTTTCTGCTTGAGTTTACCTATATTTAGCCCTAGGAATTCTGTGATTGTTTTGCTTGATAATCAGGGTCATGTACATGGGTTAAAGAATGGATGAATAAGCCTTTCAAATTTCAGCCCTAATTAGGGGGGGAAAATTGCATTTTAATGTTGTGAAATATGGTCACAATGGTAATGTTCTTAACCCTTTGTCCTTTACCTTTGTTAGGTTGTCTTTCACTGCAACTTGTCTTGGATTTGCTTGCACCTGGAGATTATCCATTTTCAAGAGGTTGCTTGTTGGCTATAAACATTTAAAGCTAAAGTTGGAATCTTTTCTTGATGAGCAAGTGTTGATTATTCTGTGATTTAAGGCCAAATGCCTAAGGGTAGGATAAGGAATAAGATTCGACACAGCGCCCTATACTCATTTTGTGTTAAACCACATGGATCCGGGAGCAAAGGACCCGCGCCAGCTGCTGATAATGGCCCTGGCTATTCAAGACTTGTCTACTGCAACCAATCTCATATGGAAACAAACAAGCCTTTTAGATATGCATCCAATAACATATCAACCACCAAGTATAACATTGCCACCTTCCTTCCAAAAGCCCTCTTTGAGCAATTTCGTCGCGCTGCAAACATATATTTCCTTGTGGCTTCACTCTTGTCCCTTACGCCCATCTCCCCGTTCTCTGCTCTGAGTATGATTGCCCCTCTTGCAATCGTTGTGGGGCTCACTATGGCCAAGGAGGCCGTTGAGGATTGGAGGAGGTTTATTCAAGACATGAGGGTCAACAACTGTAGAGTAGACGTTCATGATGTGGGTGGAGCTTTCGTGCCCAAGGCGTGGCAGGAGGTTCAGGTTGGTGACGTGGTTAAAGTGATGAAAGACGAGTTTTTCCCTGCAGATTTGCTTATGTTGTCTTCTGGTTACGAAGACGGTATCTGCTACGTGGAGACTATGAATCTAGACGGCGAGACAAACTTGAAGGTGAGGAGATCATTGGAGGTAACCATGTCTTTGGATGATGATTCCGCCTTTGAGGGTTTCAGCGGTACCATCAAATGTGAAAGCCCGAATTCGAGCCTCTACACGTTCATTGGAAATTTGGAGTATGACAATCAAGTTTATCCCCTTGATCCGAGTCAGATTCTGTTAAGGGACTCAAAGCTCAGGAACACAACTCATGTGTATGGAGTGGCAATATTTACCGGTCATGAATCCAAAGTCATGCAAAATGCTACAGATTCCCCTTCCAAAAGGAGCGGAATCGAAAGGAAAATGGACCGGATAATTTACCTACTTTTCTCGGTTCTTGTGTTGATTTCCTTGCTCAGTTCAATAGGCTATGCTATAAAGGCTCAGTACCAGGTGCCAGACGAATGGTACTTGCAGCCGAACAAAGCCACAAGTTTAGATGATCCGACTAAGCCAGCCACGTCTGGTCTCATACATCTTATCACTGCACTCATCTTATACGGTTATTTGATACCGATTTCCCTATACGTTTCCATTGAGTTTGTGAAGTTCCTCCAAGCTATATTCATTGATCGGGACATACATATGTATCATACAGAGTCCGGGACTTGTGCTCAAGCCCGAACATCAAACCTGAACGAGGAGTTGGGTCAGGTCGATACGATACTTTCAGACAAAACCGGCACTTTGACGTGCAACCAGATGGATTTTCTGAAATGTTCGATTGCTGGCATGGCATATGGAACGAAAAGCAGCGAGGTTGAACTTGCTGCTACAAAGCACATTGCCATGGAACAGACTAGCTCGGAGGTCGAGCTGGAAACGGTGATAACATCCAACTACGAGCGGGAAACTAAGAGTGAAATCAAGGGCTTTGGATTCGAGGATAGTAGGCTTATGAACGGAAGCTTTCTAAATGAGCCGAATTTGGAAACCGTTGTCTTGTTTTGTCGTATACTTGCGGTTTGTCAATCTGCAATACCTGAACTGAATGAACAGACTGGTTCTTATACTTATGAAGTGGAGTCCCCTGATGAAAATGCATTTCTTGTTGCTGCAAGAGAGTTCGGCTTCGAATTCTATAGAAGAACTCAATCGAGTGTCTTTATCCGGGAAAGATATCCCAACTACGAACAACCGGTTGAAAGGTTGGCATTTGGCATAGATATGTGATTTCCTTCCATTGATGATTCTCCTCCACTAGAAAGACATATATCTTTCTTTTCATGTTGTGTTGTTTAGGGAATACAAAATTCTTAACCTTTTGGAATTCACAAGCAAAAGAAAGAGGATGTCTGTAATCGTGCGGGATGAGGAAGGGAAGATTTTTCTCTTCTGTAAAGGTGCTGACAGGTTTGTACAAATTTCTTCTCACAAACTTCTTCAATCTTTGCTTATAATGGTAATCAAGCATCACAAATAAAGCATTTTATATTAATAATGTGATGATTCTTCATTACAGTATAATTTTTGATCGCCTATCAAAGAACGGAAAGAAATATCTCGAAGCCACCACTGGACAACTCAATGAATACGGAGATGCTGGTTTGCGTACCTTAGCACTTTCTTATAAGAAACTCGACGAGGCCGAGTATACTACTTGGAACGACGAGTTCCAGAAAGCACGAACCTCAATTGGCGCTGACAGAGAGATAAATTTAGAAAATGTAGCAGATTTGATGGAGAAAGAGTTAATCCTTGTTGGTGCAACAGCTATTGAGGACAAGCTTCAACAAGGGGTAGGATTTCCCATTTTGTTTTTATGGAAAAAATTAATTGTATAAAAAAACTAATGACTTTCATCTTCAGGTGCCTCAGTGTATTGATAAGCTAGCCCAAGCAGGCCTGAAGATTTGGGTTCTCACCGGCGATAAAATGGAAACTGCAATCAACATAGGGTTTGTTCTTATCTAGCAAATGTAGAACTTCTTGAATTATAATTTGCAGAATAAAGATATGTTTCTATATGATACAGATTCGCGTGCAGTCTCCTCCGCCAAGGAATGAAGCAGATTTGTATTTCTGCAAAAGACGAAGCCGGCAAGGATTCAATACAGGTACTTATAAATCAATGTGTAAGGTGGGGTTTTTTTATATTCAAGATATTAATGTATGCATTTTTTCTTTTACTTAGGGAGTCAAAGAGGACATATTGTTGCAAATGTCTGATGCCGCTAATATGATCAAACTTGAAAAGGATCCTTACGCCGCTTTTGCCTTGATTATTGATGGAAAAAGCTTGGCTTATGCATTAGAGGATGACATGAAGCTCCACTTCCTAACTCTTGCAGTTCAATGTGCATCGGTTATTTGTTGTCGTGTCTCTCCAAAGCAGAAGGCGCTGGTACGTTACGTTTCTCCTCATTTTCTAAGACGTCTCTCTATTGGTTGTCACGTTAATGATTGCGAGGTTCTTTAGGTGACGAGGCTGGTAAGGGAAGGAACGGGGAAGACGACTTTGGCTATTGGTGATGGTGCAAACGATGTCGGGATGATTCAAGAAGCGGATATTGGAGTGGGCATCAGTGGAGCAGAAGGTATGCAGGTACGACAATGATACATTAGCGTTAGCGTTTCTCTGTCGCTCCATGTTACTTGGTTTTATGAAAATTGCTCATGAAACGTCGACTGTTTGCAGGCCGTGATGGCGAGTGATTTCTCTATTGCGCAATTTCGGTTCTTAGAGAGACTTTTACTTGTCCATGGACACTGGTGTTACAAGAGAATTGCTCAGATGGTAAGAAAATTTGCACACATCAAATCTTGCAAAGTAATATGAAATTTGTTTGCTACTAATCTTTGTTGTTGTTGGGTAAAGGTTTGCTACTTCTTTTACAAAAACATAGCGTTTGGACTCACGCTCTTCTACTTTGAGGCGTATGCCGGCTTTTCTGGGCAAACTATATACGATGACTGGTATTCGTTATCTTTCAATGTGATCCTCACGTCGTTGCCTGTCGTTGCTCTTGGAGTTTTCGAACAAGACGTTGCTCCGGATATCTGCCTAGAGGCAAGTTCAATCTTGAACATACAAACAGGACATTTTTGCCCTTTGCTTCATTTTGAACATGTGTTTTTGTTACATTTTCAGTTCCCTTCACTGTACCAACAAGGACCAAAAAACCTGTTCTTCAACTGGTACAAGATACTCGGTTGGATAGCGAATGGGGTCTACTGCTCGGTCGTAGTCTTCTTCCTCACGATCGCCATCCTCTCCAAACAAGCGTTCCGAGAAGGTGGGCAGACGTCCGACATGTCATCCGTGGGGACCACGATGTTCACGGGGATCATCTGGGCCGTCAACTGCCAAATCTCCCTCACAATGAGCCACTTCACTTGGATCCAGCACTTCCTCATATGGGGCAGCATTTTCATGTGGTACATTTTCCTCGTCGTCTACGGCATGTTCGAGTTCTCGGGGTACGTGTACCAGCTCTTCTTAGAGGTCCTCGCCCCGGCCCCCATCTTCTGGACCACGACGTTCGTCGTCACTGCCGCTTGCAACGTGCCGTACCTCGCCCACATCGCGTTCCGAAGGTCTTTCAACCCTATGGATCACCACATAATCCAGGAGATCAAGTACTACAGGTATAGTATACCAATAAACAAGTGCATTAAATTTGGGGAATAACTAGAGCTCTCAACCGGGTTAGGTCAAATCGGGTTCGGGTTGATCGGGTCGTAAGAAATGGATCGGGCGGGCCGGGTTTAGGTTGATCCAACGGGTCGAAAGTGCCCATTTTCGGGTCGTTAAAATATATGAAATAACGGGGTTCTCGGATTCGCGTTCAGGCCGGTTTGGGTCCTTCTTGACCCATTGAGATTCGGGTCATGTCGGGTTTTCAGGTCGGTTCTTTTACGGGTCTAGGAATAGCCCCTGAATATACTCTTCATTTCATACAGAAATTTGTATCATGATCTTGAAACAGGAAGGATGTGGAGGATCAGAACATGTGGAGGAAGGAGCGGTCGAAGGCCAGGACGAAGACGCAGATCGGTTTCACAGCAAGGGTTGAAGCGAAGATCAGATATCTCAAGGCAAAGATACACAGAAAGTCTAGTTCATTCAGCTCAGTGTAGATCTGATCTGGCATTGATTTTATACTGGTAAAGTTGTGATCTTGAACATCTGCATTCATTCATTCTTTTGTTTCCCTTACTCTTGTTGTTAATTCTTTGTAATAGTGGGATTTTGCTCTTCGATTTACTCTTGTAGAAGCTCTAATTTTCTCTCATTAGGGACTTTTAAAAGGTTGTATGTAGAATATACAGATCAGAAGAACTTTGATGTAGTTTATTATTTCACCCAAATTTTGACACAAAGGGTATGTTTGGATTCTCAAGATAATGCATTAAATTGTATTAATATAATTTAATGTATTATTTTCGAGAATCCAAACGGATTTAAAATCTTTGAAAGAAAAGAGTATCATCGTACTGTGATCACTTGGTGAAGGCAGCAAGCACACGACGCGGGGGGGTAAAGGGGCGACGGGAGTGTAGGACGGCATAGTTGTCGAGCAAGAGGACGTCGCCCTGCCTCCAAGGGACAGCGGCACACTCCTCCTGGAGGATCACCCCGCACTCTTGTATCTCGGATCAATGTGGCTCGTTGCGACCACCATCAAGCTGTTGAACCACATCTTGCGCGATGTGGGTCGCGTGTTGTCGGTCTTGATCCCGGGGACTGGGCCCATTGCGAGCTTCGCCCCGTTCTCTAGCCATTCTATATTCCACCCTAGTTTGGCCGCCCTGCAAAATCATCGATGAAATTATTGATACGACAAGTGATCTTGGTCGATTAGTGTGTAAGATTACGTACTCGTGTTCGGCTATGGTCTTGTCGTGGGTGGCAAAGGTGGATCTCCAACACTTGCCGATGGGGTTAGAGAAGTCGATTTCGTCGGGAAGGATCTTGTGGTAGACCAGCCCGTGCGCCTCTAGGCGACGGAGGAAGTCAGGGTGTTTCTTGTTCAACCTCTCGTACACAATGTGACCCGGTGCGATTGGGGTCTCGCCTTGGCTTTTGGGTTCAACCTCGCAGTAGAAGAACCCCTTTGTTGGATGATCCTTCATCTGCATGCATGCATGCATTTTAATTTGTGTATAGAAATAGTTTTTAGTTGGGGCTTCTTATGCGAAAAAAAAAACTAAAGATTTGATTAAATATCTTGAGCGTGGTTGTAACTTAATTAGAGCTATTCTTCTTTGTAATGGATACGGTAGTTAATAGATAAGCATGTTAGGTACTCGATCCATATATGATTGGTCTCATCATAGGTATTTTTGAAGGTTTTGTGTTTAATAGGAGCATTGAATAGAAGAATGGTTGTTGGCCATGGCGGTATTAAATGTAACCCCATTTAATACATATACACTTATATTTAAGTAACAACATTATTCAAAACCAGCTAAGCGTTACCTATTGTTCACATATAAAACTATTTATTCACATTTTAAAAAATGATTATAGACTTATAAATAATTATATAATATGTATAAAAACTACAATATTTATTGTATAATTAAAGTAGGTTGTTTTTGAAAAGCAGGAAAAATCTTCGTGGATGAAATATGAACTTACATAAGCAACCTCGTTGTGAAAATGCAAAGCGAAGTGAGGAGGGCTGTCGTTGGACGTGTAGATGTGGCCGACGACGTGGGTCCGTGGGGCGGCGACCCCACCGAAAGGGAAGGCCTCGTATCCGAAGCCATCAACAACGACGTCGTTGAAGTCGGACGCAGTGGCCACGTCAAACCCCCTGAAGAGCACGGCGCCCGCCTCGTGGAGCCTGGCCTCCACCCACGCCTTGTGGGCCCCGACGGCCTCCGTCAGGTTGGCGGCCGACGGCTGCGCGGGGGACACCACAAGCGGGAAGGGCACGCCGTCGAACACCTTCTGTTGGGGCACCTCAACTAACTTGAACACCTCCAAAATTGCCGATTCCATAGTCAAGTCAAGATCTGTGTTTTAGACTTGTAGTTGTGGGGAGAAGTTGGATGGTGATATGGGGCCATCTTATAAAAGAGACAAGCACCTTGAATCAAAACTTTTAACTAAAGGGGACATATATGTGGTGGTGGCATATGCACGTAGGGATGGCCAAAAGTAGACAGTCTAACCGTGACGGTCCGGTTCATGGTTCAAGAATTTGACATTTTCGGTTTTACGGACTGGTCCGGTTTGGACCATAATTTTTACGGTTTGGTTACGATCCAGACCGGTCGGACCCGAAAAAAAAAATCATTATTATTTTGAGCGTAATTTTTATGATCCGGTCCGGATCGTTATTTTTACGGTCAGTACTATAATCAAACAATTTAAATGTCAAAAATTATGAAATCCGGTATTTCTGATCCGGACTGTATCGGTCTGATCCACGGTCCATACATTAAAATTTATATTTTTCTTAGGGGTTACGTTTTCATTAGTGTAATAAACAGCAGGTATCAAGGAACATGGGTCTTTGTCGATTCTTACCAATTTGTGACGTTATCAGATGTCTCCGAAGAGACATCTGATATCATGCTAAAACTAGACAACTATCATGCATTTGTGATCTAATATAAAGTCTATTCTATGTCGAATTTTCTCTTTTTTTTCTGTTGTAATATTGACGTAGTGCACATTTAACTTGCACTATTTATTTTGACATTGGGCCAAAATTAGACTACTATGAAAATAGTGATATTATGCATGTGAATCTGTATAAAGGCCACTTTCAATGTGGAATGAATATTATATCCCAACTTGTTCTGATATCATGCTAAAACTTTGTGTACCGGTAAATTGAAAATACTTTCAACATAGAATAGACTTTATATTAGATCACATCTCCTCAAATACAACTCGCGAATACATTTAACCTAGTCGAATTAACACTTATACAATAATTTTAATCAACATTTCAATCTCGTTATACTTAATTCAATAATAAATAAATAACACCTAGCTAAACTCAATACGGAAATTTCGCCGGTAACCTTGATTTTGTGACTTTTTTACGAAATCCCCTAAGGTTTTGACAATTTGATCTGATAATCTTGAGTTTTTTTTATATATTTTGCCTAATAACCCCGAGTTTTTTACTTTTTCGCGAAATCCCCTCAAGTATTGACAATTTCGTGTGATAACCCTAAGTTTTTAATTTTTTCGCCGGATACCCCTTCAGGCCTCCATCCATTTCACTTAAAAAACGTTAATTTTAATTTTTTTTTCGCGAAATACTCAAATCGTTAAATACAAACGGTTTCATTTAAAAAAAAAAAACTAGTGTTAAGGGCTTAGCTAGGGTTTAAGTGTAGGGTTTATGTTTAGGGCTTAGGGATTTAGGGTTTAGGTTTAGGCTTTTAGGGTTTTCGCGAAATATTCAAATCGTTAAATACAAACGATTTTTATTTTTTATTTTTAAATAAATCATAAATGCTAAAAACGGTTTAAGGGTTAATGGCTAAGGGATTTAGGGTTTAGGTGTAGGGTTTATATTTAGGGCTTATGGGTTTAGGGTTTGGGGTATAGGGTTTATATGGGGTTTAGGATTTAGAGTTTATATTTACACACTTAAAATAAATATAAATCCCTAGCCCTAAAACCCTAAACATAAACCCTAAAACCTAAACCCCTAAGTCCTAAACATAAATACTAAACCCTATACCTAAACCCTAAATACCTAAGCCCTTAACCTTAAAAACGTTTTTAGAGCTTATGATTTATTTTATTTTAAAAATAATAAAATCATTTTTATTTAACGATTTGAATATTTTGTGAAAACTCTAACCCTAAACCCAAAAAGCCTAAACCTAAACCTAAACCCTAAAAAAATAACGTTTTTCAAGTGAAATAGATGGAGGGGTATTCCGCGAAAAAATTAAAACCTTTACCACACGAAATTGTCAAAACTTGAAGGAATTTTGCGAAAAAGTCAAAACTCAGGACTATTAGGCAAAATATGTCATAAACTCAGGGTTATCAAACAAAATTATCAAAATCTTAAAAAAATTCACCAAAAAAAAAAAAAAAATCTGATGAAATTTCCGAACTCAATACAAATAATAATTTATCGGCCATATCAATTAACCAGAATGGCAGAATCTATCTATTATTAAAGTATATTATCTCTTTCACGCCTTATCATGAAAGTCAAGGCTAAATATTCGATAGGGTACTCAATCGGCAATAATATTTGATATGGGCTGGCACTCTACAATAAATAATGCATTCCGAATCTTATCTTGATAGAAGACGAGTCTATGCACGTAAACTTTTCAAACAAAGATGCTTCATTTTATAATGGGTTAAATTGCAGTTTTGTCCACAACCCACATCGTTAAGGGTTATTGAATCATCATTTTTCACCTTTATTTCATACATTTTTTATTTTTCCTGTAAGATCGCCTATCATTTAGAGCCTGTTTGTTTTAAACTTATAAAAATAATAACAGAAAGAAAACGGTTCACTATCATGATAATTGATCAAAATTTTCGTTTTAGTTTGAAATTCTAAAATATATATGTCAAGAGAAAAGAAAAAGGAAATTATTTCATCGTCTTGAAATCCATTCTATTATTGGAAAAATGATTATCTCCATCATAATGAGTCACATGTCCATACTTGTATGGAAATAAAAATGATTTTTCTAATACAATAAAAATCTCATATTTAATAATAATTCATTTTAGTCACTAGTTTAACTTTTTTTTTTTCTAGGGGTTCACCCTTCTACTTTAAAAAATATTTTGGAAAATGTTTTCAAATTTAGGCTCTTAACATGTACCCATAAGCACACATTAGAAGTCAAAACCAACATTTTAATCAATGAATAATGACATCAAAGTAGACTAAATTTGTTTTTTTTTTGCTATTGTTTCCATAAATACAAATCAAACGAACCCTTAATATGAAAACCGACATCGTCAACATTCTCGCAAGCACACAAGATCAAGCCAATCGAAACTTCGCAAACCAAAGGAATGAAAAACAGATTGAACACGCGAGATTTGTTGACGCAGTTCGGGATAAAATCATACTTTGCGGAGCCTCAGGAGGGGAGACTCACCCAAATGCACTAAGAAGATCAAGAGTCTACAAGCAGGTTACATGCACAAGAATGACAAAAATCAAAAGCAGGAAAGAAAAGCTAAAACACATCGCAACAGAGAAGACAAGGGAAAGCATGAAGAAGATCGCATGAGACTTTAACTTCCTCACGAAGCCAAGGACTTCTCAAACACTCAAGAAGTCGTCGTTGGAGACCACGCGCCACCGAGAAGATCAACGCGACACCAGAACCTCTCCTCTCTCTCTTTTCTCTCCTCTCTTTCTCTCTGTGAGCCGCAAGTGGAAAGCTTCGAATGAAACCCTAGAAGCTGCAGCAAGAGGCTTATAAGGCTTTGCGTCAACCACGTCCAAAGTGAGCAACAAGATGGGCTTCCTTCAGGAGATGGGCCACGCAGGAGCAAGAGCTAGTTAGGCCCAATCAGCTAAGCCATCCAACTGAGCCCATAAAAGAGTCGCGGGGTTGCTTAGCTAAATTAAGCTAAACCGACCCAATATTACAAATACGTGAACCCAGTTCACTGCTAATAAATTTCTACACATTACATGTGACATGATATACCAATACTATTCAGAATAACTAAACTTGGATTATTTAGACACAACAAATGCCCCCTTAATCCACAATTTGGTTATGTCTCCTAACCCTCCTAAGTGCATCAAGGGTTCCTCTCTTGTCAGTCGTCGGCCGCCACCCACACCTCAGTGAACATCATAGATGTGTAGTGAATTCTCTCAATCTCTTGTAAGATACCTTTCAACCAAGTAGCCTCTTTAGAGGCTTCAGTTGCTGCAATATATTCAGCTTCTGTTAAAGACAGTGCAATAATGGATTGTTGTTGGGATTTCCAGGAAATACAATTCTCTGCCCAAGTATAGTAGAAGGTTGTAGTGGACTTTCTATTGTCCTTGTTACTGGCATAGTCAGAGTTAACAAAGCCTTGCAACTCATTCCTCAAACTATGCTCAGCATAAATGAGGCCCATATCTTTAGTGTCAGCCAAGTATTTTAGCATATACTTCATGGCTTGCCAATGTTTGTCGCCAGGATTAGATATGTACCTGCTAAGCACACTAATAGCAAAAGCAAGGTCTGGTCTAGTACACAACATAGCATACATCACTGACCCTACTGCTACATCATAAGGAACATTTTCCATTTTTCGTTTATCAATGTCAGAAACAGGACAATCATGCTTAGAAAACTCAAGATGCCCCCCTAAGGGGATATGTGCAGGTTTAGCAGTACTCATAGCAAATCTATCAAGCACTTTAGCCATGTAATCAGATTGAGACAATTTAATGGTTTTTATTTTTCTGTCTATAATGATATTAACACCCAATATTTTCTGTGCAGGACCAAGGTCCTTCATATCAAAGTGTTTTTGCAAGTCATTTTTTACACCAGAGATAACAACTAGGGCTGTTAAAAAATGGACCGGACTGGAAAACCGGACCGGAAATGACCGGACAGGACCGGTGAAAATACGGTCCGGTCCAGATAATTCCCTTAATCCGGTTCCGGTCCGGTCCAAACCCGGGAAAAAATCGGTCCGGACCGGTGGGTCGGATTTTTTTTAAAATTTATATGTTTTTTGGGAGATTTATATGTATTTTTTTTATAGATTTTTTATTTATTTAATAAGTTAGGAGTATATATGTTTTTTAGATATTTTTTAATAGATTTTAAATAAGAATTTATTTTTTTATAAATAAAATCTGGTCTAACCGGTCCTGGACCGGATCGAAACTGGACCGGACCGGATGAACACCCCTAATAACAACCTTAGAAGTTAGAACTGCTAATAAGAAGAATATCATCAACATATAGCAAGACATACAAGACATTTTTAGTCTTCACAAATTTCAAGTAAAGACATGTATCATATTGACTTCTAACAAAACCTGAGGACCTCAAACAAGCATAAAATATCTTGTTCCATTGCCTAGGGGACTGCTTGAGCCCATAGATAGACCTTTTTAAGAGACATGCATGGTCAGATTTAGTTTTATCAACAAAGCCCTTAGGCTGCCTCATATATATAGTCTCATCTAGGTCACCATGCAAAAAGCTGTTTTAACATCCATTTGCTCTAATTCCCAATCAGACACAACAGTCATTGCAAGCAAAAGTCTCATAGTTTTGTATTTAACAATAAGAGCAAAGATTTCATTGTAATCAATTCCTTCTTTTTGGATAAAGCCCTTGGCTACAAGCCTAGCTTTATACATAGGGGGGATCATTACTATCAGTGCCCTCTTTAAGTTTATAAATCCACTTACAATCAATGAGTCTAGCTTTAGCTGGTTTAGGCACAAGAGTCCATGTGTTATTAACATGCATAGATTATATTTCTTCATGCATAGCTTTAACCCAGTCATTAGCATGGGAACATTTCATATCTTGTTCATATGTTTTAGGGTTATAATTCTTCACAACATTGGCAATCAAGAAAGCAAACTCAACAATTTTGTCATAACTCTCGACCATATTAGCATCAAATTGCAATCTACTATTAGGAATCCTAACCCTAGGTTCCCTATCTCTTACAAGTTGATAGTCTGTTAAGTCATGCACAACAGAAGCATTAAATTAGAATTGTCATGCATAGACAAGCCAAAATCATCATGATTTTCATTCACATTAGAATTCATGGTGTCATTCAGTGTATCAGAAGACTCAACATCTAATTAGTTAGAGTGACTTACTGCCCTACCAACTTGGTGAGTTTATGGTTCCATTTCTTTAGAGTTGCCATTTTCACGTGTGTGAGAATTTATGGGGCTCCCTGAAGAGGCTTCCTCAGCTTGGGAGTGGCCAATGTCAAACCCCTCTTCATCCACCTCCAGTGGTACATTGTTGTCAAAGATGAAAGAACTGCCCAGTTGCAATTCCAACTCTAGGCTCAGATGACTAGGTACTTGTATTCTCAACAATAGGCATTAGTTTTGTTTTAAAATGAAATTCATCCGCATTGAATGTGCCTGACCTTGAGGTGATTAACTTGTATCCTTTAGGTTGCACAAGCAACAACTTGTACCCCTTTACACCTTCAGGGTAGCCTAGCATGACACACATATGTGCTCTAGGTTGTAGCTTACCCTGTGATATTTGGGCATAAGTACTATGACAAGACTTTTGTCGTATGTACCTATCAAATAAACCTCAATAACCCAACTAATGTAGTCTGGCAAGTAAGGGTCGAACCCACAGAGAATCAAGCTATCTATCCTGTTTGCAGAAATCGTTTACCAATCATCAACAATAACAAAAGGGGGGTTTGGTTTGAGTTCTAAGGCTACGAAATTAACTAACAGAAGTAACAAAGATGTAGACAGATATTGACGAAAGAGCTCAGCCAAACATATATCCACACTTCAGTTTGATTGGTTGATCATCGATTATCTCTAGTTCTTTAATCCAATGAATGTTCCAATTCATTTTCTTAAGTTTATTAACAGGACAACCAGACCCTGATAATACTAACTATCAAACAATCAGGAAACTCTCGAGATTCAATTCAATAGCAGCAGTAAGTTCCAGGAATTTGAGCAGATACACGCAACATAAAACAACCAGTTTTATTTAGCATGCAAATCAATTCTCTTCTACAATAAACTATCACAACTAGTTCTAGAAGATCGTAGTTGCTACTCTAACTTAGATATTTCAACTAGAAATAATCCAACTCTAGCATAAGAGTAATACCAATGGCCATTTAGCAAAACTCAAAGGGATTAAGGCAAGAGAATCAATAACATTCAAAGAAGTAGAACAAGAGTTATAATCTTACAACCAAAACAAACGAAGGCTTTAAATTGTCTGACTAAGCAAATAAACTTAGTTCTTCATAATCTTCCAAACACAAGAAAACTTTCTCTGAAAACTCTAAACTGCCGTTATCTAATGATATTTGAAACCTAAAGAAACTTAGTCTTTTTAACCTAAGTAAATCTTCTAAAAATAACAATAACCGAAATATAATAATATAAAATAAAGGAAATAAAATAACAAGAGAATCTGTGTGTGAAAATCTTCCGCGTCCTTCCTGAATTGCAAGGCTGCGATCGCTGCCTCCTGGCCGTGCCCGCGGCTTTGCCTTCCTGGCACTTCAACGATCTCTTCCTTGGCCGCGCCCGCGTCTTTGCCTTCAGACGATGAACAGCTCCAAAATCACTAAAATCAGCACTTTCTCCACTTCTTCTCTACTGCTCCATCATCCTAAATTATCTCCTAAGCCCACACAAATGGTACCTAATAACATAGTAACAACTCCTAGTTACGCACTACAAAGTAGAGCGTATCTGTAATATCCCTCAATTTTTAGTAAGGATATTCGAGTAATTTTTCCCAACCTTCACTAATTAATTATTTCGCTTTCAGTGAAATTTGGATTTTCTGAAATATCCATGATATCCGAAATAATTCCTTGAGTGGTATAAAATACATTCAATGTATTTTCGGGACTTAGAATATTTGTTTGGATACAAACATATAATTTTTGGGGTTTAATACCCATACCAAAAACCAAATCTTCACGCACCGCCGAAAGCTCGCCGAAAGCACTACCCGAAAATGCGCCGGAAGGTTGTCGCTGGCTCGAGCCCCGTGTTGGTCGGATCTATGCCCCTTCCATGGCTATAAATGGAGCTCGATGGGTGCAGCATCACCACGCCTCATCTCTCCCGCCTCACTCCTCTTGCTCTCGTCTTTCTCTCAGTCCACTCCCGCTGGCATCGCTCCCACCTCCGAGCTTCGCCGCTTGCTTCCCGGCGAACGCGACCTCCAAACTTCCTGCTCTCCGCCGAGGTCTCCCCTGCTCCGACCCCTGTTCGCCTCTGTGCTTCGTCTCTCCTGCCGAGCTCGCCATCGCCGTTGTCACCGGTCCTGCTCGGGTTCATCGGGAGCTGCTTCTCCGAGTTCGCCGGTGTGCCTAGGTGGTGGAGGTGCCGCGGAAGCGCCATGGGGAAGGGAGTCGAAGCCTCGCTGTTGGAACCTTGTCACCGCCGGCGTTGCCTTCCTCCCCGGCGTCAGCGAGAAAGCCCGACGAGACCCCCTTGTTGCTCCTCTGTTTAGTTCGAATTGGTGAAGGTGGTGAACAGTAGAGAGTGGGGCCCCCTTTCCTTTGTTTTGTTCTGATGGGCCGAAGGCCCATTTAGCCATCCAGTCCAAATTCAACCCGAAATTATTCGAGCGGTATAATTTCGATCCCCTTTCGTCCGTATTTTTCTTAGGAAAATTTAATAAATATTTTATGATTTAATATCATAGAAATTTATTAAATATAATTCCTTAAATTCGTCCAGTCATATTAATTGATAGATAATTAATTTGTCAGTTAGAACGTGATCGGCTGGATTGCGTGTGGACTCGTACTCTGGTAGGAATATTCTGAAGCTTAAGCCATATCCTCGGAAAGGATATTTTCGGTAGTCGTCTCGTCCAGATTCATCGCCAAATCTATTCCAGGCAAGTGGCGGTTCGCTCTTGCTCATCGTTCCATATTTACATTAATTATCAGTTGTTTATCTGAGTAATTAATTTGGAATGATTACTGTGTTTGTCTGGAATTGGTTTTATAAACTGTTTTGGAAAATCATATAATAGGTTGTATATCTGTTAGAACAACGCTATTATCTGTGATCGCCTTGCGGGCATTTATGTGGATTTATCCGTACTGTTGTTGTGCTTGAACTGTTAGTTAGCACGAGTATTCGTCTAGACTCTGAGAAGTTCGTTCGGTTCTTTATAACTGTTAAGGGCGAGCAAGACCCTGCGATAGTAGAAGCTTGGACTCTGTGAGGTTCATTCGTTCGATATAGATGAGGTTTGGACTCTGTGAGGTTCATTCTTTGGTTATATGTCCTGCGTGACAGAGCATATATTTAAAAGCTTATAACGTAATGATCGTTTTGGAATTAAATAAGATAAAGTGCCCGAGCGCACATGATTAATAAATCTTCGGCGAGTAGTGCAGCTAAGTAAATAGTAAAGCTAGGAAAGTTCGTCTCGACTTTGATCATAGTACGTTCTCTTTCCGATCTGGATTCGCTGTAAGCGGTGAGGTTCGTTGTGAACTGAAGCATCTCAGTCAGCTTTTAAATCATTATATGATCTCGACTTTGATCATAGTACGTTCTCTTTCCGATCTGGATTCGCTGTAGGCGGTGAGGTTGGTCGTGAACCGAAGCATCTCAATCAGCTTTTAAATCATTGTTGTTTGATTCCTAAACATTCCAGATTTGTCATATTTCCTTAAAGACTCATTTCCTTTGGAGTCTTCTTTCGAGTCGATTTCTGTGAAGATTCAGTCTTCCAGAATCTTCTCTTGTGCATACCTCTTGTTGTTATTCCGTGAAAGTGCCGGGTTATATATCGTTCATTCGGTTATTATTCGAGGGACAATGATAGTAAACAATTACGATCACTCGGACCATTCTGCTTTTTACCCTTGCTAGTCTATTCAAGTAGACTAACCCACGAACATTGTTCTCCGCATGTGGGTTAGTGTCATCCGTTCGATTCGGCACATCAGATAGAGCGAAGATATGAGGAGACTAGATTGACTATGAAGACGATGGTTGTTTTGGATGTTTTAATAATTTCTTTTAATCAGGTTGAGATCCTTGGGCATGTGATCATTACGATCACAACCCTTTTTGTAATATCTTTTATAAGACTTCCGCTGTAACTTATTTACTCTGTTATATATTTAAAAGACTTCCACTGTACTTTGTTTAAGACTTCCACTGTACTTTGTTTAAACTCTGTATTTATCCTATTCGGGATTGGGATGTAATCACGTAACTCATGTTTCATTTGATTGATGTTTTGATTTGAATACTTTGATCATTATGTATCAATTGTATTCCATGAATTGTATTTAAACCGGTAAAGCCTTGGGTGATCTCGGTAAGGAACACTGGGGTCACTGGCGGTAATACTTTTTCAAATGGGTTAAGATTTGGGGGTGTTACAGTATCACACTACAACCAAATGGCCTCAGGTGTGTTATGTTAGGTTTCTTGCCAGTCCACATTTCTTATGGAGTTTTAAATCCAATTATAGAGGATGAAGATCTATTTATGAGGTAAGTAGCTGTTATAACAACCTCACCCCATAATGACCCTCTCATCCCTACACTAATGAGCATGCACCTTGCTTTTTCAAGCAAGGTTCTATTCATCCTCTCAGCAGTACCATTCTGCTGAGGGATACCAGGGACTGTGAGGTGTCTTTTTATGCTCTTTTTACAATACTCATTAAAGATAGCATTGTAGAATTCTAAACCATTATCAGTCTTAACTCTTAAGGCATTTCACTTTATGTTCAGATTGACTTTCAACCAAATTTTTCCAGGTCTTAAAATTCTCAAAAGCTTCATCTTTGGATTTTAATGAGTAAACCCATACTTTCCTAGAGTAGTGATCTATTAAAGACATAAAGTATTTTCTGCCTCCAATAGTCTCTACTTGTGCAGACCCACACAAGTCAGAATGTATGTACTCAAGGGGTCTGCTAGCAGTATAGGTTGACTTAGGGAAACTGTGAGCATTCTTTTTACCAAAAATGCAAGTTTCACAGAACTTTAAGTCATTCAGTTTTGTATCAATCATGCCATTTTTATGCAAGTAATGCAAGCCTTTATTGCCTATATGACCTAGTCTAGCATGCCATGTTCTAGTGTGATCTAGGTTATCACTATTTTTCCTCACTATGGAGACATTAAGTTCAAGAGAAGCCTATACATAGTACAATCCTCCTTTCTTAATGCTCCTAATAAGGATTGTGCCATTTCTGATCACTTCCCTTATTCCCTGGTGAGTATTAATGTGACAACCTAGGTCATCAAATATAGATTCAGAGAGCATGTTCCTTCTCAAATTTGGAACCCATTTGACATTCTGTAATATTCTAACTTTCCCATCATGCATTTTAAGTGGAACCCTACCAATACCCTTAATAGCCAAAGATGTATGATCACCCAACATGACTTTACCTTCATTTATCACATTTAATGATTCAAATAACCCTCTATGAGGGGTAGTATGCATTGTGCAACCAGAATCAAGAATCCAGGAAGAGGCATCATCATCATTACAAGCAACCATAAGAAGCTCATCAGAGTATTGAGTATAACATTCACACACATTAGAGAAGCCATAATCTTTAGCTTTATCTTTATTTTTCTCATCTCTAGCCTTTTTATGACAGTCTTTGACCCAGTGCCCTTCTTTGTTATAGTAGTGACACTTAGAATTTTTCTTGTCATCATTAGACTTTTCAGAATTATCT
This sequence comes from Rheum nobile, assembly GCA_027886185.1. NCBI lineage: Eukaryota > Viridiplantae > Streptophyta > Magnoliopsida > Caryophyllales > Polygonaceae > Rheum > Rheum nobile. The sequence continues at coordinate 3,982,749 of WOAB01000073.1, forward strand.
TTCTTACTTCTTTTGAAATTTTATCTTGCTTTTACCTTTAGCCATCATGACTTCAGCTTTAGTCTCAGTTTTAGACCCATATTTAGTCTTAAACACTTTAAGAGTCTCATTTTTCTGGATAATAGACTCGATTATCTTAGCCATAGTGAGAGTATCTCTACCATATTGGATACCATCTTTCAAAGTATCAAACTGAGCAGGTAAAGCATTCAGCAGAAGAACAGTTTGACGTTCCTATTTAATTTCATCATCACATCTATTTAAATATTGAGTCATTTTCAAGAAGATGTCAAAGTTCTCATGCACAGTCAAAGCCACATTCATTTTGAAGGTAAATAACTTGCAGAGAAGGGAAATTCTACTAGGCAGAGACTTAGACAGATAGATTTCATCTAAAGCATTCCAGAGAGCCTTAGGTTGAGTATGACTTACAACATGACGAGCCACGTCGTCAACCAACCTTATCAAAATTTTAGAATGTGCTAAGTCTTGAATGTCTTTCATCTCAGCATTTGTGGTCCCAATAGGCCACTCCTCAGAGACTGCCTTGAAACATTTTTCTTTTATTAAAATGGCCTTCATTTTAACCTTCCACATTGCATAGTCAGTATTGCCATCAAATGACTTCAACCTTATATTTTCTACCATTTATAAATCCTGGTAGCAACACAGAAGTAGTGTTAGGATGATAAATAGAAACAGAGAAACTAGTAGAGTAACACAGATCTCAACTAGACACAAAGAGACCAGCATAACACAGTTCCCAATTGATAATTTCCTTCGAACACAAGTAAAGAAATATAAGCAGGGAACAAGGAGATCTTGCTCAACATAACAGGGTCAAGTAACAAGAATATCCACAATTCACAACTGAATCAGGAGCCCGAATACAACCAGACGAGAAACTCAAGATCCAAGAACTCAAGATCACTCAAAGATAACTAGAAATGAGCAGTAGTCGAGAAAACCCTAAATTTTCACACTTTCACAAATCCAGTCTCAAGTAATCAACACGGGTTCTCAGTTTTACACGAGTAGACACAAATCTCAGCAAGCGCATGCAAGAGCAAAATTAGGGTTTACAGCGGAAAGAGTCAAGGAAACAGAGAGCAAGGCTCTGATACCACATTGAAAACCGACATCGTCAACATTCTCGCAAGCACATAAGATCAAGCCAATCAAAACTTTGCAAACCAAAGGAACAAAAAAGCAGATTGAACACGCATTTGTTGACGCAGTTCGGGATAAAACCCTACTTTGCGGAGCCTTCGGAGGGGAGACTCACCCAGATGCACTAAGAAGATCTCTCTCTCTCTCTCTCTCTCTCTCTCTCTCTCTCTCTCTCTCTCTCTCTCTCTCTCTCTCTCTCTCTCTCTCTCTCTCTCTCTCTCTCTCTCTCTCTCTCTCTCTCTCTCTCTCTCTCTCTCTGTCTCTCTCTCTCTATCTCTCTATCTCTCTCTCTCTGTCTCTCTGTGAGCCGCAAGTGGAAAGCTTCGAATGAAACCCTAGAAACTGCAGCAAGAGGCTTATAAGGCTTGGCGTCAACCACGCCCAAAGCGAGCAGCAAGATGGGCTTCCTTTAGAAGATGGGCCACGCAGGAGCAAGATCTAGTTAGGCCCAATTAGCTAAGCCATAAGAGCTGCGGGGTTGCTTAGCTAAATTAAGCTAAACCGGCCCAATATTACAAATACGTGAACCCGGTTCACTACTAATAAATTTCTACAGATTACATGTGACATGATATATCAATACTATATAGAATAACTAAACTTGGATTATTTAGACACAACATAATAATTTATTGATTTTTGAAATCGTTTTACAGTAGTGTTTAGACTTTTTAGATATTGTAGCTATGTATATAAGTTAATTAGTTAAACGTACAAAAGAGTTCTGTAAAAGGTTCAGCCATTCGATCAGAACCTAGCTTATAATTAGTTGATGTACGTACGTTATCATCATGAAATATGTAAATAGTACGTAGCAATGTATCAATATAACCCAAAGATCGAATACCCCTTAACTAGGCCTTACTCATTAAAGTGGTCACCTAGCTTGTACATTCTAGTTGATAAAACATCCGTAAATATAGGTTGCATGTTATCATAAGAAACTTAATAGTTAAATTGGAAAAGAAATTTAAAAAACAAGTTATATATTGACAAGGGTAATATAATACTTTTTTTTATTACATGCAAACACTAGAACCCGTCAGAAACAGACGACAATCCTAAAACATCCGAATTGATGATCTTTAAGAACTTTATACCAAAACAATCAAAATTAGAGTTCATGCTAATGAACTCATGTCTAGCAGTAAAAGTAGACGGAGTTATTTCTCCATAGATTTGGTTACTTGTAAATTGAGGATGTATGCAAGAGATGTTGTCTGAGTTGTATTGATATTAGAAGATGTCTAGAATGAACTCTTATGGAAATTAACAGCAAGTCTGGAGAGAAGACTAAATTTATGAAGAAGGTTTTTAATATAAAACATATTAGTTTGATTGGCATTGGCAAAGATGAGAGTATCATCAGCAAATGTTAGAAAATGAATGCAAGAACCGTTCCTAGTAAGCTGAATTCTCACCTTGCGATTTCGATGTTGAGATTCAAGGGAGCTATTGGATCACCTTGTCACAAGCTATAGGAAGGGGAAAACATTGGTCCATGTTCATTATTAACAAGAGCAGAGAAATAAGTTGATTTAATGCATGTCATTAGAAGATGCACCCATTTGTCTGAAAAGCCAAATTTAGTAAGAATTTTCTGAATAAAGTGCCAGTTAAATTTGTTGTAGGCTTTTTCCATATCCAGTTGAAGTGCCATCCACCGACGTTTGCCTTTGATCTTTTTGTGAAATGAATGAAAACTTTCATGGACAATAAGAATGTTGTCTTGAATAGAACGTTCTTCGACAAAAGCGCCTTGATAAGCAGAAATAGTTTTAGGGAGGAAAACTTTTAATTTGTTTTCCATTAATTTCGTGATAATTTTATAAAGACTAATTGGTCGATAATGTTTAATAGTAATGGGATTATCTTATTTAGGGATAAGTGCAATGAAGGAATATGCACTCTTTCAAGAGTTAGCCAGAATGAAAAAAGGCCTGAATTGCAAGGGTAATACAATATTGGGGGTGGAAAGATACAAGAAAAGAACACATATTTGAGGAAATGTTTACTACTCGCAATTTTTTCTCATATATTCAAACATATATCTATTTTTTTGTCAATCAAACATAGATCTAGAAAGCGCATTATACTTAGCTATTCGTATTATCGTACTATTATTTTGTCTTTTCTTTTTTGGTGCAAAGAGAGGGTTAGACCCATTTATTCAATATAGTTGTGAACTTACATAGGCTCAATAGAGAGTTTGTCAAAATCAAAGAACTTAATAAGGCCATCAGGTGGGGAGAAAAATAGAGTATACTCTCCGGCACAAGACAAGCTGAATTTTGCTTATCAGTCATCTGATTGGTTAGTCATACGAGAGGTGTGTTTGTCTTTTCTTTTATGACTGAGAACTCACCTTACAATTACACTAAAAGTACATTTTCTGATAAAATTAACAAAAAGAGTAAAGTTTGACTTGAAATGTAGGTTTCACCAAGGTAGGGCAATCACTTGGTGAAGGCAACGAGAACACGACGTGGGGGAGTGAAGGGGCGACGGGCGTGTTGGACGGCACAATTGTCGAGCAAGAGGACGTCGCCCTGCCTCCAAGGGATAGCGGCGCACTCCTCCTCAAGGATCACCCCACACTCTTCGACCACCTCGGGAGGTATAGGGGAACCATCCCCTAGCGTGACCACTTGACCTTTTAGGATTGCCATCAAGCTGTTGAACCACATCATGCGCCCTGCGGGCCAAGTTCTATCAATCTTGATGCCTGTGGCTGGACCAACTTTGAGCATCACCCCGTTCTCTAGCCATTCTAACTTCCACCCTACTTTGGTCGCCCTACCAATTCATTGTGAATTAATATGGCTTACTTTGACCATCAACTACATATGAAATAAATCGGCTAATCATATATTACGTACTCGTGTTCGGCTATGGTCTTGTCGTGGGTGGCAAAGGCGGATTTCCAACTCTTGCCGATGGAGGAGGAGGTGTCGATTTCGTCTGGAAGGATCTTGTGATAGAGGAGGCCGTGCGCCTCTAGGCGACGAAGAAAGTCATGGTATTTCTTGTTCAACTTCTCGTACACAATGTGGCCTAGTACAATGGGGGTCTCACCTTGACTTTCGGGTTCAACCTCGCAGTAGAAGAACACCTTTGTTGGATGATCCTCCATCTACATGCATGCATTTTGTGTAGAGAAATAAATCTTAATAGATTTTCTACTTAGTAATTGGAGATAAATATTTTAAAAATAGGTTAGGAAAAGTATTATTAAAGTCTCGTATGTAAACCAATCATGTGGACTCAATCGTGTAAGTCCGGGTGCAACAAAAAATGGTTCACACAATTCAATCGAGTGAATACCGTATCTAAAAAAAAAAAATCAAATTATCTACTACCTCCGTCCCATAATATTTGTCCTGTTTCGTTTTTATATACTATTCATAGTTGAAAAGAATTTTTAAGATTTCTTCCAATATAAAAAAAAAACATAGTCATGTGGGGTCTTGTTTAATTCGTCTCAACGAGCACTTTGATAATATCAAAAAACTATAATTTTTATTAATATGTAATTAGAGATATTAACGATACAAAACTCGCCTCGATAAATGTGTTTAGTCAAAATAAGACAAACATTATGGGACGGAGAGAGTACTATATAATATTAAAGTAGAACTTTATTAATGTCACATTCTCAATAAGTCACATCAACTATGCCATGTGCCACACCCATAAATTCCATCGTTATTAATCTAAACTTATTGATTGGTAATTTTTCAAATCGTAAATAAATCATGTATATGGAAAGTATTAGATATTTATATGTATATGGCAAATCTTATTGAAAAAATTCTTTTTGAAAGTTTGCAACTATCATTGCATGATACTACTCTCTATTTTTTTGTATTAATTTACACAAAATTCTGACATTGTTTTTTATTTTTTCTTTAAAAAAATGCTTATGGTACTCTAAGTATCACCGTTATAGATCTCTAATTGTATAACTGTACAAGAGTGACTATTTACACTATAAATTCTATAATTATTATCAATATGTGACATAAATGATTAAGTATATATTACAATTACCAGGGGTTGAAGTGAAAATGCTCTCAGGATAAAAAGTAGGGAATATTCCGGATCATTGGATTAGGGATGAGTAGGGTTAAAGGGGAATAAATGATACAGAAGTCAGAGGTGCATTTTTGTAAATATTGTAAAGTTTTGTTCCTCTCTGATCGCACTGTGTGATTATATTTTGATTCGCATATATATATTAGATTTTCATAAATATATACTTAGATGCTCACAAAGTTTATACCAAAAGTTTACAAATTAATTTAAAATAGAAATTTACAAACACACTTTATATTAAAAGATCAACTTTTGAATATATTAATTAAGGAGTTGAGATTCGGTGAGGATGGGAAGGGAGAAGAGGAATGAGGACGCATGAGAGCCGTCGGATGAAAAGTAAACGGAGTGTTCAGATCGCTTTTCAAAATTTCGGCAAAAATCGGCATGAGCGAATTATTCGCGAAAAAGACGAATTCGCGTGCACGCGAAGTGCAGATTTGTGTGCATGCCAAACACACTACGGTGTGCACGTGAAATTCATTTCTGTGTGCATGCATAAAACGTGTGTGTTCATATGGAATGAACAAAATGAGTGCACATGAAAACACGACTGTGTGCATGCAAAGTATACTACTGTTTGTATGCGAAGTATATACTATTGTGTGCATGTGAAAATGTCATATTTGTTCATACGAAATGCACTACGTGATATGTGTGCATGTGAAACAACGTAGGTGTGCATGTTTGCACATGAAAATAACATATATATGCATGCGAAAATGACTCAAAGCGTATACGAAATAAGATGTGTGTATACGTATGAAAACCAACGAAAACAACCTATGTATGCATACGAAAATGACATGTGCACATGAAAACAACTTGTGCATGCAAAATAAGGTTTTGTACAATCTCTTTTCATGTTACACATGTTTTTTACAATTAAAAGCAGTAACATTCTTAGTGGAGCAAATATGAACTCACATAAGCAATCTCGTTGTGAAAGTGCAGAGCGAAGTGGGGAGGGCTGTCGTTGGCGGTGTAGACGTGGCCGACGACGCGGGTCCGTGGCGCCACCCCACCGAAACGGAAGGACTCGTATCCGAAGGCGCCAACGACGTCGTTGAAGCCGGAGGCGGTGGGCACGTGGAACCCCCTGAAGAGCACGGCGCCGGCCTCGTGGAGCCTGGCCTCCACCCACGCCTTGTGGGCCCCAACGGCCTCCGCCAGGTTGGCGGCAGACGGTTGCGCGGGGGACACCACAAGCGGGAAGGGCACGCCGTCGAACACCTTCTGTTGGGGCACCTCAACTAACTTGAACACCTCCTCCGGCGGCGGCGGCACTCGGGTTTTCAAGATTGTCGGTTCCATATAGTACGTTGGATCTTAATCCGTGTTATATTATGTGTGGAGAAATTGTGGCAAACCGAGGCTATGCATTTATAAAAAAGGACATGTACGTAGTCTAAAAATATCTTAATTAAGTTACGTTTTGAGTAATTATTGTATGGGGTATAGGCATAAGTCGACATTTATTGGAAAGAGTGATGTTAAGATAAAGTTTGATCAATATTTGTAGGTCCCTAATCGATAAGATATAAGTGGCTGTTATCTACCCCTTCTTCGATCTTAATGATAAGGTACTTTAGACAGCGCCAGCCATGAGGGTGTGCAGGAAGAACTATTGCACAGGGCCTCACATTTAACATGTTAACCACTAATAAAACATATTGTTCGATTATATTATAGTTTGCTCAAGTTTCTCGGTGGATTGGAGTAGGCCTGCTCTACAAGAACAACCAGCGAGATAACGAATTTGGTAATAATCTCTAGATTACATTAACTGATTAATCATACAAAAAGGCGAGGCATTTTTTGTTTCTTATAAAATTCGACTCTTTTAGTCTCTTTCCAAAATTGTTTAGTCACATATATAATAACTTGTTTGTCACTAAATTCATCACATAAAATTGGTTGAACGCGTACCTCTAGTTATTCGAAAACTTTAATTTGTTTAATCGCATAAAATTTATACTCTCCGTCCCTTAATATAGTTCTCTTTTCCGTTTTTGACGTCCCAAAAAAATTATTCTCCTTTTCGTTTTTGTTTTTGTCTTTATTCTTCAATCCCTAAATCACCTACTCTTCTTTTCTTTCCCATTAACACCCTTCATTTATTCATCTTCTTTTTCCATTAAAACCATCAACAATCCTTAATTTACTCCCACCATTAATTTCACCTACTCTCACCATAAATCCCTAAACCATCTAAAAACACTACCTTTCATCTGATATCGTTGTATAAAAGCCTCTCATTCACTCTCTCTTCTCCATCTAAGAACCCTAATCGTCGCTGCTCTCCGCTCTCTCATTCCCTTTGTTCTTCACTCTGTTCTTCGCTCTCAAATCTCTCTCTTCTTCACTCGAAAAACCCTAGTTCTAACGCTCTCCATCTAAAAACCCTAGAAGCCTCTCAGATCTCAGATCTCTCTGCTCTCCGATCTCTCTGATCTTTGTTCTCCGAAAAACCCTAGTTCTCTGTTCTCCGATCTCTCTCATCAAAGATTCCCTCTCGTCCCCTCTGTTGCTTGATCCAGATCCCCTCTCATCATGAGTAGCTCCTCATCCTTACCCTGGTCCTCTTGTTCTAGTTCTCCCAGTGGACAATGCTCTGAGCATCCTAGGTGCGATGGAGGTTGTTACTTTTTGGGGTATCACACGTACACCCCTGAAAGATCCGAGGAGACGGTGGAGGAGAGAATCGGAGGAGGTGGCTTGCCTGAGGTGATCGTGATACCTGACTCGGATGATGTGGCTTCACTTGAGATTGTTGTCATCCCTGATGTCCCCAATGTCCCGGATGCCGCTGATGTCCCCTCCGTCTCTGATGAGGTGGCTTCGCCTGAGATTATTGTCATCCCTGACTCGCCGGATCATTAGAGAAGTTCCTAATTCCATTGATTTCGTTTTCTGTTGTTGCATGCGTATTTGAGATGGATTGTTGGATTGTCCCTTTATGTTATTTGAAGTCCCATTTTCAATTGTTGTTGGATAATGTGTATGTTGGATTATGAGGTGTGGTCTGTTGGATTTGCATTATAAGTGGTTGATCTGTTATGTTGGATTTGCATTATAAGTGAGTAATGAATGCAGTGTTGAAGGTTTAGGGGTATTTATACTGCTAGAAATGCTGTGAATCTCTGTAAATTTTTAGCTTAATCTGTGTGTTTATGAATTCTGTGTTTCTATTGGTTGTAAACAATTTACGAATGTATTTTTATTGCTTAATTGAATGTGAGAAAGATTGAGGCACAAGTTTGATGAATTCTGGATTGTGATTGTACCCTATGACTGGTGTACTTTCCTGCAGAATTGCTTACCTTAACCCCTTATGGAAATTTTCTTAACTTGTGCAATTTGGCAAAGGAGAACTATACTTTGTTGATGATAATCTGAACTTGTTGGCTATGTTTTATATTGTCTAGTGATGGGTGTCCCTTTGTTGATCTGTGATGAAATCTCTAATGGACTTCATGCCCTAATGTGCCTTTAAGCAACCAGTTGATATAACTTGGATGGTTTATTGGTATATTTGTTGTTGTTGTGTGATTGGATATGTTTCAATGATGCATGGGGACATCTGAGATGCTATTTATATTCTTTTCTTATATCTATGATGAGTTCTCTAATAGACTGAGATGCATATCCTTTGGTTTCATGCCCTAATGTGCCTTTAAGCAACCAGTTGATATAACTTGGATGGTTTATTGGTATATTTGTTGTTGTGTGATTGGATATGCATCAATGATGCATGGGGACATATGAGATTTTGTTTATATTCTTGTATGTGCATTTGATGACAATGACTTGCTTGATAATGCTCTATTAGATTCTGATTTAGTTTCCAAAATTACATTATGTTCCCAAAAGTTCATAGAAGGCTAATCCTATATCAAGCTTCTATTTTTCACATAACCTACTAGTTATGTGAAATGTAGAAGCTCTTCACAAAAGTGTAGACTTTAAATATAAAATACTTAGAGTCCAAATGTTGTTGTTGTTGTTTCTTGAGTGTCTTGCATATCATATCCCATGCTTGCACTTCCTTCCTGAGTGTCCTGCAATCCATGTCCATTGCTTGTTGTTGGGTCTTGAGGTGGTTGTTGATCTGTTGCTTCTTGAGTGTCCTGCAATCCATGTCCATTGCTTGTTGTTGGGTCCTGAGGTGGTTGTTGATTTGTTGTTGCCTGTTGTCCCCGTTGTTGTGCATTTCCCTTGACAAGGTCCCAAGCTTCTATCACAGCCCACATTGGGGCCTTCACTGGTAGATGTAATAAACCTTGAGCATCCAATTTCTTCTTATTTACATGTGGTATCTCATAGTCATTCCCTCCCTTGTCCTTCAAAATCTCATTCATTACATGCTTGAGAGTCACCCACACATTACTCAGTGTTTTAGGATCTAGTTCATAGAAGGCTTCACTAACTGCACCGAGCAGTGCATCTACATCTTTAGGTATCTTTTTATGCATCAAGGACTGTATACTTCTAAAAAAGCCTAGATCTAAGATGTTTAGGTCCGGGCTATTAGGTGGTTGTTGAATTAGAATAAAAGTGAATCCATCTTGCTCATATACCTGTTGCCACTCTGCATCATTTTGAGTAATATGTGCATTTGCATTTGCATTATCCTGTTCGATGAAAATTACTTGTGGTGCTCCCCCTGGCCATTTGGACTTGATTGCTGGAATAATCTGATTGATTAGCATGTCCCTTGTGACTCTCTAATTGACTGACTCTATAATTTTTATGCACATTGTCCCATTTTGCTTGTTTTTTGATGATCTTTTGGCTGTCTCTTGATATGTGAATGGGAAGATGTCAATCTTCCCATCAAATGTGCATTCTCCTTGTGAATTGAACCTTGGCCTAGCCACCACTGAAGTGAACATTACCTTTGGAATGAATTTGCTTGAGCATGCTCATCTGTACTTGCCCTTTTCATTCTGTGCTAGATATACCCTATGTGACTTTTTGCTGAGATTGAACCACTTTTCATCTAAATGGACAAAGTCAAACATTGGAAAATACTCTCTCTTTGATTCAGCTGTGTCCCCTTGCAATAGATCCAAAATCCATGACAACCTTCTAATTTTATTTCCATCTTTCAAACCTGGATGTAATGAATTTATATGTGGCTTTAATGCTCCCCTTTTAACCATTCTATGGACTGTACTCTTTGAGATGTTAAGCTTGGCTGCCAAACCTCTAATACATGACATGTCACCCATGCTAATTGATGTGATATCTCCAACTGGTACTTCAACCCTTTTTCTGCCTGAGTTGTGGAACTTGGTTGTGACATTATATCTTTCATTTGCTTGTCTTTGTCTCTTGGCTAAGTTCCACAGGTTGCTTATGCATCTTTTTGTTACTTGAAATTCATGTGCAGCAGCCATGATTGATCCTTGCTTGAGCTTGTCCTCTGTTGATCTGCTGAGAAACCATATAAGTATGTCCAATCTCTTCTCACTGCTGAGCCTATTCCTTGAAGGCTGTTGATGATTATCTGGTGAAAAAGGAAATGATGTGTGTTGAAGGTATGTTACCTCTGTTTCTGATTGCTGAATGTCATGTTCATCTTCTGGTTCCATATTGAGATCAAAATGGTAGCCTTGCCCCTCTTCCATGTCCCCAGCCGGTTCATTAAGATCAATGTTGATCTCAACAACTCCTATGTGTCCATGGTCTTCAGCATCTGGAATCTATGCATCATTTAAGTCCCAGTCTGAAGCCATCAAGGATAGGCAGTGATGCCTTTAATTCTCTGTTTAGGGTTTGTTGTTTTTGTGTAAGTGATTAATGATGTGAATCTATGTAATGACTGCAGTGAGTAATGACTGAGTGTTGAAGGTTTATGGGTATTTATAATGCTAGAAATGCTGTGAATCTCTGTAAATTCTTTTAGCAATCCGTGTGTTTATGAATTCTGTGTTTCTATTGGTTGTAAATAATTTACAAATGTATTTTTATTGATTATTTAAATGTGAGATAGATTGGGGCACAAGTTTGATGAATTCTGGACTGTAAATTTTGGCTTAATCTGATGTACTTTTTTGCAAATTTTTCTCATTTTCAAATTTCTTAATTTTTGTGTCATTTCCCAAAGGAGAACTATATAACGGGACAGATGGAGTAGATTATATTAACTTGCTTGTGTAATCACATAAAATTGATTTTTTTAGTAATGACATAAAATTGGTTAAAACTTAAGTTTTTCAAAACTTAATTATAAAAGATTAAATTAAAATAATGGTATGAAAATGATAATTAATATTTATTTTTCAAAACAATACTCATATATATCGATATGCACTACTTTTATTATTGACATAGGACCTTCGAAAATGATTGGACGAACCTGACTTTAGAGTAATATTATAAGTAGGGTAGGTAACAACTAGTGTACGTGCACGCTTTTTCTCATTTGGTCGGTAAATAATTCTATCTTTCTTAAGTGTTGTCTACTTGTCTGAGAAATTCCACTCTAAATTATCCTAGCGATATACGAATGTCGATATGGTGAAAATTGTTCTTAAAATGAGAATTTTTCTTAAAATACGAACTGGTATATAAATTTGTACAACAAGGTGTATAAGGGGAGGAAGTGCATAGTACACTTACAATCTGATACACATATCTGGGTACACATTACATTGGTGTACAAGTGGTCTCTCTCATTGACCCATCGGAGTTCCGACATTGACCACCGTTGATCGATCAATATACTAACTTGTGCACCACTTTAAACGTTATAAATATTTGTGCACCATGTTGAATTAATTGTGCTCCATTTAAATAAAATGCAAGTGCACAATTAAATAAAATACAAGTGCATCATGTCATAAATAAATGTACATCATATTACAAGTAATTGACAGTTCATGTGTTTGTTTACTGAGAAGGTTCATGTGTTTGTGCAGTCCATTATATTTAATAAAATATAAGTACGCTAATCGCGTGTACAATTTAACATATAATAATGCACATTTCAACAGACTTTGGTGTACAAACAGTTTACACTATTATTGTACTTTAAAAAAAAAACAAGTGCACTACTCAGTAAAATGTGATGCGTAACTTCACATATTTTGATGTACTTTTCAATAGATTTTGGTGTATAAACTCGTACAACTTGATGTATGTAAGCTTTTTTTTTTCCAAAAAATTAATACACAAATTATATATGAATATAATTCGACCGTGCCATTTTTTTTTTCCGGTTTTTCAATTTGTCTGCATCAGAACCGAGTACTATATATATATATATGAAATGATTGTGACATTGATCAATCCAAATGAGTCATAGACAAAATAGAGGGGGGGAAATGCACGCTTTCTGAAAAAGTTGCTTACTTGGGGGCTAAATTGCACACATAATCTATAATTAAGATACTCTAGCTTTGATGACCAAAAAAAAAAGATACTCTAGCTTTAAATGAGTTTGTGCACACTTTCAAAAACGATTTTGCTTATTTTGGGTTAAAATGTATATTGGTCCACAATAGTTGTAACTAGACCTGTTAACTGGGTCGGACGGATCGGGTTCGGGTCATGTCGGGTTCGGGTCAAATCGGGTTCGGGTTGATAAAATTTTCGGGTCGGACGGGTCGGGTTCGGGTTGACTCAGCGGGTCGAACATGCCCTTTTTTTTATGATTTTTATTATGAATTTTAACTTTATAAAAATAATTATAATAATATAATTAATATTATATTATTATTTAAAAAAGCTTATTAAAATATTTAATATAAATGAAATAAAATATACAAAATAAAGGGGACCCGCGAGCTCGGATTTGCGTTCGGGTCGAGTCGGATCGGGTCGGGTTCGGGTCCTTCGGGTTCGGGTCTTTCTTGACCCAGTGACGTTCGGGTCCTTTCGGGTCGGGTCGGGTTTTCGGGTTGGGTCGGTTTTTGACAGGTCTAGTTGTAACGGATGATAATCTATTATATATCTACTAAATCAAAACCATTCTATGTTACATGACATTTTCTATTAAGTCTACAAACTTCTTATGTCATATGTCACACTCATATTCATTTTGTCACATGTTATTTTTTCAATTTTTCTTTTCTTAAAAATTTAATATAATAATTATATTTAAGATCTTTATCCTATTTTCAAAATTCAATACTTTATATATTTGATTCCAATTTTAAGCTTTTCCTTTATTAAATTTTTTTAAAAGTTATATCAGATTATTAATTGATAATTACAAAAAAAAATTGAAATCAAATACTATAAGTTTTTAATTAATCTATTATATAATATATCTAATAAAACAAAACTTTCCTACTAAAACAAAACTTCTCTATTAATTGATTATTAGTAGATTTTTTTTATCATACTTATCTTAATTTCATTTATGTTGTCACTAATTAGATATGTTTTTCATTTATTTAATATTTTTTAAATATAAAATTGATATATTTTTAATAATTAAAAAATATCAACATAATATTTATCCAAGACTTGTGCACGGCACGGGAAAACTAAGCTAGTTGGATCTTAATTTATAAATTAGTGTAGTTCTGTGTCTACTATGTGTTTAACATATAATAAGTAATATGTTGTACTAGTATGATAATTTAGAGTGTTAAACATATAATCTTTTAAAGAACATAAAAAAGCATAGTAAGTGGATCATAGTAGCATATAAGATTTTATAATTATATCAAAATTATATTTTATAAACAAAATATTAATTAAAATTATAAATTCATTGTGAATATACATAATACAAGTTTATACACGAAGCCTAAAGTCTCGTTTTGATTAAAATTATATAAAAATATTTTACTATTTTTTATCCTAAATATTAGAAAATTAACACTAAAAAATAAATTATTCAAAAAAATAAAAATTCCTAGAAATGATTAGATTGTGGAGAAAAATAATTTATAAAAAAATATTTAATTAAAATGTAAGACATGTGTCAACTTGATATATAAAGAATATACCACTCTTTTTTTTTGATAAGGTAAAAATTCGAGTACCGACAACAACGTCAGAAAACTCGAGAGGCTGATAAATCGGCAACCGAAAAACCGGTTAAGAACAACAAAGCAAACAGAGGAAAATACAACAAGCAAAAGTGAGTCAAACGAACTAGGGAGAGAGGTGAGTCAAGCACAAATCAACAGATAGTGCCACCAAGACTAGGGTCAAACAGGATGAATCCTATGCATGTGCTGAATGGACTACCATGATGTTGCTCTCACCTAGATGAGGGATCTTCAGGAGTCTCGATCACCCTAACGTTGCTACAATGGATCTTCAAGAGCCTCAAACACAGCCACGACCACAACCGGAACAACTCGGTCTCCACCTATATCAACTCAACAAAAGCAAAGAAGTATTAACACCCAAGCTTGCAAAATAGAAATGCAACCAAACAAGTACAAACAACAAAATAACCAAAAAAAAAAAGCAAGCAGCGGTGCAGGTTGGTGGCGCACTGGTGCGTTCTTGAGGGATCGGGGGCTCGGTCGGAGCGGGGACTCGGAGCGGGGCTCGGTCGGAGCGAGGACTCGGTGCGGAGCGGGGCTCGGTCGGAGCGGGGGCTCGGTGTGGAGCGGGGGCTCGATGCGGATGTGGATGCTTCCGGGAGGCGGACAACCGCTAATACATATCCCCACGAACGCCTCGACACTAGCGACGGACATGTGACCGTCATCGAGCGGCGGTGCGCTGCAGTTCATGCCCAGAATCAGTATCCCGGCGGCAGGAGCCATGGAATACCGAGGTGGGTCCCTCCAACTGGGGTCTCATGAGTGTGGCGGAGGCAAATTCTGAGAACTTTGCTTCCATGAGTAAGAGGTTGTAGCTTTTAAGCAAAGGTTAGGGTTATGGAAGAGCTTTACAAGAGACATATTTTGAAAACTGTAAACTTGAGATTTGTTCACTTAGGAGCAAGAAAGGTGAAGGTAGTAGATTTTGTAATCTTTTTGGAGAGATTGAGCTTGAAATTTGTGATTGTTGAGGATGGATCTAGATCTGGATCATGGACAACATGAGGGAGATGGGGTGGCGGCTTGCAACCATAAAACAAACATATCAAATATCCTAATTCTCGTATGAATAAAAGGCTAATCATCAGGCTCAAGGTGTTTTTTATGATCCTTTCAAAGAATAAGCTTATAAAGCTCAAATTGGCTTCAAAAGGAGGAGTAACATGCAATGGTGGATAATGAATATATAGGCTAATAAAAATAATGTCTTAATTGTTTTTATATCATGTACAAGAGTCATAAACGTTGTCTCAAAAAAAAAATCTAACACAAGTTTAGAGTCATCAAAGTGAGCATCACACGTAAAAAGATATAAGAGTATTAAATGTCATACAAAATTGGTTGACAAAAAATTAAATTATTACAACACAAAAGTTATTTATGTAACACAAAATTAGGTAATACAAAATTATTCTTGTAAGCACACAAAATAATTGCACGGATTAGCTTACACTACCTTACATGAAACTTCGTAATTAATACTAACACAAGGTCAAATTTTGAGTAATGCTTAATTACACAAATTTATACAAATTAGATTACACGAATCTAGCTTATACTAAATTACACAAAATATATTACACGAAGTAGCTTACATAATGCTAACACAAGGTCATAACTTCATAATGTGTACACAAATTAGAATCCATAAAACTAGATTACACGAATCAAAGCTTATACGAATTACATAAAATGATGAAACTTTATACTAATTACCTTACACGAATCAAGCTTAGACAAATTTACATAAAACTCTACTTTACACTAAAATAAATAATGAACCCTAGGTTAGAGAAAGTAAAAACATTTAAATGTAGTGCCAAGTAGAGAAGTGAAATTATAGCACAAGAACAATTCCTACGTCTAGTAGAAATGTACTCGGGCTTGATTCGATTAATGAATAGAATATATATGTGCTTCACAAGTCATGCATACAGTTTAAAATTTGTGCACATTTCTGTGGGAGCCAAAATTCACTTTTGCCCAATGAGATTTAATGGGCTAGGTCCAAACGAAAGAGGCCCACCAGCTCCAAGATATGCTTGTCTATAAGAAGTCGTGACTCATTGCGAAGAAGAGGAAGAGGTTCGCGTTTGACACATGAAGTCTGAAGAAACACCCACAATTCATTAAAGGAGAGAGAATTTGAAAAGGTCAGCTGAGCAAATGTTTGATCTTTTCATCTTCTTCAAGCATGAAGGGTATAAAATCCACCTAAAGTAGTTCAATAGGAAATGACATTTTTCCAACCAGAAAATACTGAAAGCTTTTTTTCCTTCTTTCCCATTCTTGATTTCCTGTGAGTCATATCTAACTTGAGCGTCGAAGAGCCCTTCCTCGGAGGTCTCATGTCCGGGGATTTTTCAGGTGGAAGGTGTCTCTCGAGGAAAGAAGACTGAGGTGTTCACACATAGGAGCAATGAGTCCAGCAACTGCATACCAAGGAAGTCATCCAGCCGCTGAAGAGTACGTCTCTCAAACCCAAGGAAAACAAAAACCGGAGTCGGTGGTGTGTTGACAACTAACGGACTCATCCCGTTTGACCGAAATTCAACACTAGCGCCGACCGTGGGGGGGGGGAGAAATAGAGTATGCACTCACACTTGACTTTGAGACCACCAATAACGGAGCTGAGTATGAGGCTCTCCTCGCGGGGCTCGAGCTTGCGTTGGTCAATAGAGCGCAAAGAGTGACTTGTTACAGCAAATCCGAGGTTGTAGTGAAATAGGTGCAGGGCATGTATGAGGCCAAAACAAGTAACCTGCCAGCCTACCAAACCAGGGTAAAAACATTGTCAGTCACGCTTGATCATTTCGAGATACAGTTGATCCCACAAAGGGAGAATATGAGAGTTGATGAGCTCGCCTCAAGAGCTAAGTTGCAACATAAGGGTCATGTGTGGCTTGACACGCGAACAGCTAAAGCAGTAAGCCTAGAGCTCATGGTCATTAGCCTTGCAGAAGATGAAGACGATTGGCGAACCCCTATTCGGAGATACCTGGTGAACGGACTTTGCCCAACTGATCCTCAACGAAAAAGGGAATTGTAGGTCCGCGCAACCCGGTTTTACATGGAAGATGGAGTATTGTACAAGAAAGGATACATGATGGCAGGGCTGAAGTGTATGTTTACATGGAAGACGGAGTATTGTACAAGAAAGGATACATGATGGCAGGGATGAAGTATATGACCCTCGCGGAGGGTTATAGTCTGATGCTTGAAATCCATGGAGGGCTCTGCGGGGGACATGCTGGTTGGCGATCACTGGTGTACAAGGCCTTGAGGGCAAGATACTTCTGGCCGACGATGAAAGAAGATGTTACACGCGTAGCGCAAACCTGCGAGGCCTGTCAGCTTTACGCTCCGACCTCCCACCAACCAGGGGTCGAAATGCAGATCATGAGTGGATCTTGCCCCTTCGCGAAGTGGGGGATGGATCTCCTAGGGCCATTCCCGAAGGCCCCGTGGAAATTATAGTTTATCCTGGTCGCCATCGACTACTTTACAAAATGGATAGAAGCAGTACTGCTGGCCTTCACAACTGTCGGGCAGGTCAAGAAATTCATATGGCAAAACATCATCTGCTGGTTCGGCCTGTTGCAAGACATCACCACGGATCGCGGTCCCCAGTTCAACACGGAGAAATTGATCTGAGGACCTTGGCATTCGTCTCCACTTCACCTCAGTGTCTCACCCTCATTGCAACAGCCAAGTCAAAAGCGCGAATAAGAGGATCCTCTACGATTTGAAAAGAAGACTTACGCGGGCTCAGGGTCGTTGGGCAAAGGTCTTTCCACTAGTGCTATGGGCCAACAAATCAACCTCCAAGAGGGGCACATGGAAAACACCCTTTGCGCTGACCTACGGCATAAAGGATGTTATCCCAATTGAGCACCTGTTTCCGAATGAAAGGTTGTTGCACTTTGACGACGAGGAGAACTCTACAAGAATGCAGCTGGAACTACAACTCAGGGAAGAAATCCGCGAAATAGCCGAAATTCGCGAGAGTGAGTACAAGCGATGCATCGCTGCCTATTACAATAAGAGAGTAAGGCCTCGAAGCTTCGCGAGAGGCGACCTTGTGCTCCGCAAGATTGAGGGCGGCAATCTCGACCCCAACTAGGAAGGCCCATTCATCGTGGTACGTGAAGTTGCGCCAGGGGCTTATCGCCTTAATAATCACGCAGGCAATCCAATTCCCAATTCATGGAATGTGATGCGACTTCACAAGTACTACCCTTGAAATGGGCCACATTCCAAGTATGCGTTCGCACTCCCTTCTGTTTCTTTGGTTGAGTTAATTATGAGCTATCAAGGCAAGAGTAAAGCAATAACTTCGCAAGCAATATCATATAGGAAACACCCGCGATACGTGAAAGCAATGCTGTGAAAGGTGTTGGCATGAGTTAACCAATACGTGAAGGTAAGGTATGCGAGTTTAAGCAATACGTTTTGAGCAATATGAATGTGCGATACGAAGCAATACCCTAAAACACAATGTGATGTGTAGGCAAGCAAGTTATGAAAGCAAGCAAGTGAGAGCAATTTGTGAACGCAATGTATGAAATGCAAGTCTTGGTAAGCAATACAAAGAGTGCGCAAGTATGAAAAGCGAGTTTGTGATGTAGATGCAATGGTCGCGAGCGAGAATTGAAGTAGCGACAAGGTATTTGCCCTACGCGATTCATACATTTGAATAGCCCGAATTAAAGACTTATGGCTAACAAAATCAAAATAAAACAGGTGATTCTTCGCGAGTAGTAGCAAGAAGAGACAACAAGGGTCAGGAATGCGAGCAAGTTTACGCAGAATAAAAGCTAGGGTGCTAGTACTTTTTTTAGTTCCAAGTCTGTAGATACAATTTTTTTCCTGAACAAGCTACTTGTCATTTTTCCCGAGAAGATTACATGCAATACAGAAGTGCACAAAAACTATTCTTCGCGTGCGAAACTATCCATTCGAAACAAAAACCAAAAAATATATGAAACCCTTCTCATTCCTCTTTTAGTAGGAAAAAGTAAGCATTATGGCTATACTATGAGGCTTGCAGAACGTAGGTTGTACGGCTTGAAGGTAAGGTATGTTTTGAGCAATATGAATGCGCGATACGAAGCAATACCCTAAAACACAATGTGATGTGTAGGCAAGCAAGTTATGAAAGCAAGCAAGTGAGAGCAATTTTTGAACGCAATGTATGAAATGCAAGTCTTGGTAAGCAATACAAAGAGTGCGCAAGTATGAAAAGCGAGTTTGTGATGTAGATGCAATGGTCGCGAGTGAGAATTGAAGTAGCGACAAGGTATTTGCCCTACGCGATTCATACATTTGAATAGCCCGAATTAAAGACTTATGGCTAACGAAATCAAAATAAAACAGGTGATTCTTCGCGAGTAGTAGCAAGAAGAGACAGCAAGGGTCAAGAATGCGAGCAAGTTTACGCAGAATAAAAGCTAGGGTGCTAGTACTTTTTTTAGTTCCAAGTCTGTAGATACAATTTTTTTCCCGAACAAGCTACTTGTCATTTTTCCCGAGAAGATTACATGCAATACAGAAGTGCACAAAAACTATTCTTCGCGTGCGAAACTATCCATTCGAAACTAAAACCAAAAAATACATGAAACCCTTCTCATTCCTCTTTTAGTAGGAAAAAGTAAGCATTATGGCTATACTATGAGGCTTGCAGAACGTAGGTTGTACGGCTTGAAGGTAAGGTATGTTTTGAGCAATATGAATGCACGATACGAAGCAATACCCTAAAACACAATGTGATGTGTAGGCAAGCAAGTTATGAAAGCAAGCAAGTGAGAGCAATTTGTGAACGCAATGTATGAAATGCAAGTCTTGGTAAGCAACACAAAGAGTGCGCAAGTATGAAAAGCGAGTTTGTGATGTAGATGCAATGGTCGCGAGCGAGAATTGAAGTAGCGACAAGGTATTTGCCCTACGCGATTCATACATTTGAATAGCCCGAATTAAAGACTTATGGCTAACGAAATCAAAATAAAACAGGTGATTCTTCGCGAGTAGTAGCAAGAAGAGACAGCAAGGGTCAAGAATGCGAGCAAGTTTACGCAGAATAAAAGCTAGGGTGCTAGTACTTTTTTTAGTTCCAAGTCTGTAGATACAATTTTTTTTCCGAACAAGCTACTTGTCATTTTTCCCGAGAAGATTACATGCAATACAGAAGTGCACAAAAACTATTCTTCGCGTGCGAAACTATCCATTCGAAACTAAAACCAAAAAATACATGAAACCCTTCTCATTCCTCTTTTAGTAGGAAAAAGTAAGCATTATGACTATACTATGAGGCTTGCAGAATGTAGGTTGTACGGCTTGAACCCTGGAGGCGGAGGCTCCTGAATGTAGATAGACACAGGTCCCTCCCGCCCAAGTGTGGCGATAATGAATGCGTCGTAATTGTCTCTCACTTCGCGAAGCCTCTGCTCTCTAGCTGTCGGCTCGGGGAAATAGAAAATGCGTCCTATACCGAAGTAAGCCGCATCGGGAAATAGCAAAGCCCACATCACTTGGAGGTCAAATCTCCAACTCCTTCAGCTACTTTGCCCACGGCAATCTCCGAGACGATGCCGCTGGAAAATTGGTGAACGGAAACTTCACGACGATCTCCCCGCTAATAGACAAAGCGGCCATTGCCCCGGTGAACCATGAGGACGAGATTAA
The DNA here is from genome assembly GCA_027886185.1 of Rheum nobile. Lineage (NCBI taxonomy): Eukaryota > Viridiplantae > Streptophyta > Magnoliopsida > Caryophyllales > Polygonaceae > Rheum > Rheum nobile. The sequence goes on from WOAB01000073.1 coordinate 4,003,712, forward strand.
CCATGCTTACAAGACAAAGGAATTTTAGAAGCAAGCTAGAGCAGTTTGCGATATGTGGAAAACGAAACAAGAGAAACAAGTATATATAGCAAAGAAGCAGTGTGAAAAACGTGTGCAGTAAATGCCTTGGGGGCATCGGTGCAGCGCATGTGTAAAAAAAGAAAAGAGAAAAAGAAAAGAAGTCAAAGAATGGGAAAAGATGAAAAATGGAAAAGACATGTAATTAATGTTCTTCCTAGGGTCTAACTCTAGAGGTAACAATCATATTTTAAGCCTTTCGGTTACCAGTCAAATCAAGTCGAACGAAATTAATGATGGTCAGCAAAGAAAAGCGAGATGCCAAAATTGATACAAGTACAGCTACGCGCAGAATGAAACAGTAGCAATAGTCAAGGAGCTTCGCGTTAAGATTGGCAGTCGAGTACAAAATCACCCGTGAAGGGGAAGTGTCATTGTTTCATAAATAAAACTCGCGAAAGATGCGGAAAAAATGGAGACGGATCAATTTTGAGGGGTTGAGGTACTCGAAGGCTCTTCTCAAGACCTTTTCAAGCCAATGATGGGCGTTGATATGGCAGGGATTTCTTCTTCCACGTAGGGGCTGCCCTCCTTTAAAACGCCAACGTTCCATGCTTCTAGATTCCCTCGTGATCGTCCTTGATCTGACCAAGCCGAGGGAGGGGATAGGGCTTCCGGACTTTAAGCTTGTAGCCACACGTTGCAGTTGGCTTGAAGGCAATTGGAGCAACTCCATATTGATTTGCCATCTGCTTGATCCCTACGACACCTCCCCAGTAGTAGTATGCTTGGGCATGGTAGTCATGGCGAGCCTTGAAGCGGTACCCACTCACGTACTCCTCCACCGCCTCTTGCTTTGCTTTCGTGCAAGACTCGTCAGATGACCCACCTGCTCTAGAAGCTCCGCATTGGTTTTCCCCTTTGTGTCCGCATCAGCCTTAGTCGCGTCCCGCTCAGTCCTCATCTCGCTCTTTCCTTCTCTAAAGCAGCAATCTGTTTGCGAAGTTTGTCCACCAATTGGTTGTCGTTGCAAAGTTTTTTGTTTTCCTTCTTAAGACTTTCAATTTCTTGTTTCACGTTGGTGTCATCTATGGCTTGCACTTCAATCATACCCCTCGCGTCACGAGCCTCAAAGATGACATGTAAGGGAAGCATTCTTTCAGGCATACGAAACAAACGACGAAAAGCACGCAAAGGAATTAAGAGAAATAGTGAAGGAACTTACCCGATTCAAGCAGTGCCACATGGCAGTCAAGTTTCGCGGAGGGATCCTCGTCGGTACTCCCGGTTCTTTGGTCTTAGAGGTACCCGCCTTCGCAGGGGCTTCGCACAGCTCTACTCGATCCTCTCCACCAACATACTCCACCATTTCATGTCCCTCCGGCGTTGGCTTGTGATCACTAACACCTTCGCCCATGTCCTTCGTGGGGCTGTCGGGATTGATGTCCTCGTCTAGGAGGTCCTGCAGCTCATGCATGCTCTGATCTAACACCTGATCCTCCGCCCCTTCAGGATGCTCATCCGCTGTGGGAAGAAGATCGTCTAAGTCAGTCAAATGGTTAATCGCCTTGCCGAAAGACATGTCTACAAAACCAGGGTAAGAGCAAGTGGTTAGAATAATTATGAAGAGGAACGGAACGCTAGAATAATGCATCACAACCTAGGAAACTGGCAATCCTAGAAGCGAGAACAGGTTTCCTCCTCGCGGTGTCTTAAACGAAGGATTGCTTCTACACCCTTCGCGAGTAACCAAAAGAATATCACCCCCATGAGGATGAGGACCACTCAACCCCATCTCTTCAAGCCTCGCGTGAGTAATGACCTCATCAAAGTCTAGAATTTGTTGTTGCCTAAATTTCTCCACCAGGGCTTTTTTCTCTCTTTGCTTCTTTGCCCTACTAATAGTGCACAAGTAGGCCACTCTTGGGAGCGGAATTACACTCACTCCATAATCCTCCACTATCCTAAGCAAGAACCACTTATTCTTCCAGAGGCCAAGGTTAGAGGGCTTGCTGATTTTCTAGGAGTATCCCACCTTCCAGGACCAGTATCCATTGGGTAGGTAATGCGTAGAAAGCAGAGTCATCACAAGCTCGAAGGTGGGCTTCATGTTGAGGCCTAAGCAGTGATGAAAGAAACACCACAAGCTTCGCCGATCATTTGGATGAACTTGTATGGGACTCGCGCCAAGAGCATTCAGAACGTCTTGAAACAGAGGGTGCACGTGCACTCGGAAACCCGCTTGTAGACTTGGCTAGCTCACTGCCATGAAATTAGGGAAGTGATTAAGAGAGCGAGACCCTGCTTCGGGGAGGGCCAATATCGAGCCCTCCGAGAAAGGATACTCTCATGCGATTTGTTGTAGATCCTCGAAAGTGAGAGTGATCTCGTCTTCGTGATGCTCTCTAAAGGGAGTGTCCTTCACAAAATCCAGATGCCCTACTCTGTTTTGCAAAATCCTCGGTCTTGGAACACCTGACACGGATGGTGATGGTACTCCTTTAGACGTAGACTCATCTTGTAACGAATCAACTTCAACCATCTTAGGAGGATGGTCGTGTAGAAGCTTTGATCGAGTTTCAGCTCGAGAGGCAGGGATTGAGTCAGTTGAGTGTTCTGAGTCGCTCATAATTCTATGCTTGAAATTCATCCAGTGAAAAAAATTCACACAACAACTGCCACATGAACAAAAGAAGATCATGAGCAGAGCGACAATTGTAGAGGCCCAAAGCATCGTTGACAAAAAAAAGGGGGAGCACCTTTCGAAACCCTATGAAAACCCTAAAAGTAAGAAGTACTGAGAAGTAGGCACCAAAATGCAGAAATTGACCCCCAAATTTGAGGGAATACGCACCAGGAAAGTACCTTAAGAAGAAGCAACTTCGGCAATGCCCTAGACAGTGGTGAAAGTCCTTACTGAATAAAGCAGGTAGAACAAAACCCTCCAAGATTATCCCCACCCAAAAAATGTTTGTTCGAAAGAAGCAAGAAGGGTTAGAGAAACAAGAAGAAGAAATTACATGGGAGAAAACCCTAAAGCACCTGAAATGGAGAGCTCCACAAACGCAGCTAGGCTCTCACAAAAGAAATCGCCTTTGACGAGATAAAGGGAAGAAAAAAGAGAGAGGTGAGGAAGAAAAAGAGTTGTGGTGGCTTTTTAAATACGCCTCATAGGGCACGAAAGACGAGGCATCATGGGTAACTGCCACGTAGCGAAAAATAAGGAAAAATGGAACGTAAAAAGGTCCTAAAAAGGAAAAAGGAAATGAAAAAATTTCGAAATTTAAAACTGTAAGTTCAGGAGCTACTCTGAAGACTTTTCGTGAAGAGGCCTCCATGAAGAATCACTAAAAAGTTGTCTAAATCCGCAGTAGCGTGAAGACCAAGCCTTCGCTTACGCTCCACTTTGCGAAGGGCTTGAGGGGCTGGTTGTGGGAGCCGAAATCCACTTTTGGCCAAATGAGGCTTAACGGGCTAGGTCCAAACAAAAGAGGCCCACCAGCTCCAAGATATGTGATAGGTGTCATTTCATGCACCTTAACTAGTGATTATTGACATATTTTAGATGGAGTTTTGGAGTATATTTAGGCTAAGTCTGTAATCCAGAAGAGTAGTTGAGAAGTGAAGATATCCAAGGTTGTACGGCTTAGATGGAGATGATGAGGATATGCTGGAGTTTATTGGAGAAGACTACCAATATGCTTGTCTTTAAGAAGTCGTGACTCATTGCGAAGAGGAGGAAGATTCGCGTTTGACGCCTGAAGTCTGAAGAAACGCCCACAATTCATTAAAGGAGAGAGAATTTGAAAAGGTCAGTTGAACAGTTGTTTGATCTTTTCATCTTCTTCAAGCGTGAAGGGTATAAAATCCACCTGAAGTAGCTCCATAGGAGACAACATTTTTTCCAGCCAGAAAAAACTGAAAGCTTTTTTTCCTTCTTTCTCATTCTTGATTTCTTGTGAGCCATATCTAACTTGAGCGTTAGAGAGCCCTTTCTCGAAGGCTTCATCTTCGGGGATTTTTCAAGTGGAAGATGTCTCTCGAGGAAAGAAGACTGAGTTGTTCACGCGTAGGAGCAAGGAGTCCAGCACTGCATAATAAGGAAGCCATCCAGCCGCTGAAGAGTACGTCTCTCAAACCCAAGGAAGACAAATACTGGAGTTGGTGGTGTGTTGACCACTAGCTGACTCATCCCGTTGGACCGAAATTCAACAATTTCAATACAAACACGATATATTTACACCTGGTATAGACTAGATGAACATACATGTCATTATGCATGCACATACAGACAAAAATGTATGCACTTCACAAGTCATGGAAACACATACAATTTAAACTTATGTACAATTTTATTAGAAAAACGTATGCATATACAATTCAAAACATGTGCACCTTTCTTCTTAGGTGTGCAAACAGGAAAAAAAATACCAAAAAAATAAAATAATATTGGTCGGTCAAAAGTTGTGCATATACAGGTCAATATTGCCAAAACATGTACACATTATATCTACGTAGACGCGCGAAAACTTGTGCATACATGTCAAAATCTATGCACATAAAGGCCAAAACATGTGCACGTTCTATTTCAGGTGGGATGGCGTAAGAAAACAAATAACTTTGCCCAAAAAATAAAGTAAAATTGGATGGTCAACACCAACATTGACGTTACAAACTTATTTGACTGGTCATGTCAACATTCTATATGAAGTTATGTGTCATGTAAATAACCTCTTAATGAAAGTTTAATCCTAACTTTTAGAGTTCATTTGAATCGCACATTATAATGTCTTTTGTTGCATTATAATATAAAATTTGACATTATATTTTGTATTATAATATATAAAAGGCATTATAATGTGTGATCAAAACAAACCGTTAATTTTTTTCATCCAATGTCCATAAGACATTTTTTTATGTTAATAGCATTCTCATATGATCAAGTCTCAAGCTGAAAACCAAGACCCACAATAAATATTATTTTCATAGAACTTTTAAATTATGAAAAAGAAAAGCACCATGTGCCTGACACGTGCAATAAAATTGGTAGAGATGAAGAATTCCGCGTAAGAGGAACAGGAAAGCGTCGTCAACGCTGTAGTGTTCCCGTAAAGAAGTGATTGACCCAAAAATGCAAAAAGAAGGGGGTTCCCTCGACGACGCCGTTTCATCACATTTCCAATTTTCCATTCATCTTACAAACTACGAGTTTTTTTTTACCAGAAAAGAAAGAAATAGAGAAGGAGAAAACGTTTCGATTTCTATTTCGGAACATCGAAGCCCATAAGAATTTCCCGTTTGTAGGGCATCATGATATCTTGATCTCCACTTTCTCATGTTTCGCCTCTCCTCTATCTTTCTCCAACTCCAACTCCGCCGCCATCTCCACCACCACCGACAACCACTCACGACGAGGGATTTGGGACATCGAAAACGATTATTGTTATTGGTGGTGGTGGGATGTGGAAGATCCCTCGAATTTCTCATCTTGCAAGTTATTGTTTTGGCTCAATTTGAAGAAAGGCTTTGAATTTCTCATCTTGGAGTTCTTGATTTAGATAGAGCCCCTAATTGCAAATAAGTTTCGACTTGGGCAGAAGCTCGGAAGAGGCTCCTTTGGAGAGATCTATCTCGGTTTGTTATTCTTGTCTTGTGTTTACTTCTTCTTCTTCTCAAATTTTCCCCTTTTTTGTTATCGTGTGGATTGCTTTTATTTTTGCAGGCACAAACATTCAAACAAATGAGGAGGTTGCAATTAAGCTTGTAAGTGGTCCAATTTTGCCTTTTTTATTCCCATTACTTTACACCTCTATTATAGGAATTCTGTTGTAACAAAATTAGCCACGTGTCAGTATTTTAGTGGTTTTGTTAAGCTTCTATTGAAATTCTGTTTTACAATTCTGTTGAGTTTAAGAAGAGATTTCTCCTTCTGTAAATTGGCATTCACAAACATATTCTCATTCTGTAATCTTTCTCTCTCAATGAAATTCATTAATATTGCCCGATTTCCTTTCTTCTCTTAGGATTCCCGTGAGCTGATTTCTGAAGTTGTTGTTCTATCAAGAACATTAGCTTCTTCCTATCCTTCTATCCAAATTGTAGTTACAGTTTACTGTAACATTGGTAATAGAGCCTTCTTTCTCTGGGAACAATAATGGCGGAAACTCGAGCACAGGCACTTTTGAAAGAGGCGGCAATTTGAGAGGTGGAAGATAATTTGGCGTCCAAAGTTGATCAACTCTTGGAAGGTCGGATCGCGAAGATCGATGAGCGATTGGATTCCAAGATCGCGGAGATGTTTGAAGCCATCCTCTTGATTATGGCCAACAATGGCGCGAGATCTTCCAATGGAGGTGGCGATCGGAATATGGAGCAAGGAGCACAGAATTTGGGAATTCCAGTAGCGAATCCTATTCAGCATCAAGAGGGAGCAAGATTTCGTCTAGGTAACCATCCTTTGGGATATTCTGGACTGACTCGATTATCAAAAATTGATTTTTCTCGATTTTCTGGGAATAAGGTGAAGGAGTGGTTGTTCATATGTGAACAATTTTTCTTGTTGGATCATACTCCGGAGGATGTGAATAAGGATGGGCAAAACTAGACCGGACCGTAAGACCGGACCGGAAATTTACGGTCCGGTCCGGGGATTTTACATTCCCGGTCTTACGGTCCGGTCCGGACCGTAATTTTTACGGTCCGGACCGGTTGGACCGTAAAAATTAAAAAAATAAGGGTAAAAATATTTTTAGGGGTAATTTTCCCGGTCCGGTCCATAATTTTTACAATCCGGTCCGGACCATAATTTTTACGGTCCGGACCGTAATCAAACCCTATAAATGCCAAAAAAATATAAAATCCGGTCTTACCGGTCCGGACCGTGGACCGGACCGTAAAGGACCGGACTGTAACGGTCCGGTCCGATCCACGGTCCACACTTTAAAAAGTTTACGGTCCGGTCCGGACCGGATGCCCATCCTTAGATGTGAAGGTGAGTCTCGCTTCAATCCACTTTGGAGATCAAACAGCTACGTGGCATCAGTTTGTTATTCAGTCTGAAATTGGTCTTGGATTGAATCTTGATTGGAGACGTTATCGTGAGCTGTTGTTGGAAAGGTTTGGGGAAGTGATTGATGATCCAATTGCCGAGTTAAAGAATCTGCAAGAAACAGAGGGGATTGTTGACTATCACCACAAGTTTGAGAATATTAGAATAAGAGTGAATCTGCAAGAAGATTATCTTGTGAGTGCTTATTTGGCTGGGCTGAGAAATGACGCTCAAATGCATGTGAGGATGTTTCAACCTCAATCCATTAGACAGTGCTTATTGCTTGGGAAACTCTATGAGTATGCACATCCAAGAAGGAGTTTTGCAAGGAATCTTGGAGTGCCTAACAATGGTAAGGGAATTCTACCATTAAGACAGGAGAATGGCATTGAAAATAGTAAGCAGGGCTTCACAGGAAAGCAAGGGGATGGCCAGCAGGTTAAAGAAGGGCCTAGGAAGTTCCTCTCTGCTGAGGAGATGGCTGACAGGAGAGATAAGGGATTGTGCTAGTTCTGTGATGAGAAATACTCTCCAGGACATTACTTCAAGCATAAGAAGACTCAACTGTTTATGTTAGAAGTTGAGGGTGAAGAGGATACCATTTTGGAAGATGAGGAAATGATAGAAGCTGAGGATGATAGAGTGTAGATTTCAGTAAATGATGTAGTTGGGGTCTCTGACTATAGAACTATGAAAGTAAGGGGTGTTGCAGGCAGGAAAACCTTATTCATTTTGATAGATTCGGGCAACACGCACAACTTTATTGACAGATCCATTGCTGAGAAATTGGGGTGCAAATTGGATTCTGCAGGAATGACCAAAGTAGCAGTGGCAGATGGAAGCACATTGAATGTCTCTGCCAAGATTGAGCAGTTTGAGTGGAGTTTCCAAAACATTCCATTCAAGCTGACTTGATGGTCATACCATTAGGATGTGGTGACATAGTTTTAGGGATACAATGGCTAGAAACATTGGGGCCAGTCAAGTGGGATTTCAAGAACTTGACCATGAAGTTCAGGGTTGGTAACATGAAAGTTGTGCTGAATGGCATTAACCCATGATCTGTAAGAGAGATAAGGGCTAAGCAAATGAGCAAGCTGAGTGAGAAGCAGGTTCAGTTGGCTATGATTTGTGTACAACAAGTGGAGGAGTCAACACCTATGGAGTTGTGCTCAATGGAGGAAATTGCTAGTAATGTGACAGTTGACCCTATGATTGATAACTTGTTGAGAGAGTATCAAGACTTGTTCCAAGAACCTAGTCAACTACCACCTTTCAGAGAGGGGCATGACCACAAGATTCCATTATTGGAGGGCTCCAATCCAGTAAATCAGAGGCCATACAGGTATGTTGTCTATCAAAAGAATGAAATTGATAAGATAGTTTAGGAAATGTTACATAATGGAATCATTCAAAACAGCTCAAGTTTTTATGCATCTCATGTGGTTCTTGTCAAGAAAAAGGATGGTACATGGAGGTGTGTGTTGACTATAGGGGGCTGAATGCTTTGACAATTAAGGATAGGTTTCCTATACCCTTGATTAAAGATTTGATGGATGAATTAGGTGGGTCTCAGGTCTACTCCAAGATTGACTTACGAGCTGGCTATCATCAAGTTAGGATGGACATCAAGGAAGTGCATAAGACTACATTCAAAACTCATAGTGGTCATTATGAGTACTTGGTAATGCCCTTTGGATTAACCAATGCTCCAGCCACATTCCAACATCTCATGAACTCTGTCTTCAAGGAATTATTGAGGAAATTTGTGCTAATTTTCTTTGATGACATCTTGATATACAGTTCATGTTTAGAGGATCACATCAGCCATTTGAGGAGTGTGTTTCAGTTGATGAGAATAAACAGCTTGTATGCAAAAATGAGCAAGTGTTGTTTTGCTACAGATAGAGTGGAGTACCTTGGGCATTACATTTCTGCTAAGGGGGTAGCTACTGATCCTCAAAAGGTCAAAGATGTGGCTGAATGGCCATCTCCTAAGAACCTTAAACATCTAAGAGGATTCCTAGGTTTGGCTGGTTATTATAGGAGGTTTGTGAGGAATTTTGGTGTAATTGCTAGACCTCTTACACTGCTAACCAAAAAGAATGCTTTTGATTGGAATGAGGAGGCTAAAGTTGCCTTCATTGCTCTCAAAAAGGCATTATGTGAGGCTCCTATACTAGCTCTGCCAGTATTTGATAAGAGTTTTGTGGTGGAAACAGATGCATGTGGCCACGGTATTGGGGCTGTCTTGATGCAAGAGGGTCATCATCTAGCCTATATTAGTAGACATTTGAAAGGGAGGCAGTTACACTTGTCTATCTATGAGAAGGAGCTACTGGTTGTGGTATTTGCAGTACAAAAATGGCGCCATTACTTATTAACTAGCCATTTCATCATCAAAACAAATCAGAGGAGCTTGAAATATCTCCTAGAGCAGAGGTTGAATACGCCCATTCAACAACAATGGTTGCCTAAGTTGCTGGAGTTTGATTATGAAATCCAATATAAACAAGGCAAGGATAATTTTGTTGCTGATGCCTTGTCCAGAATGGAGGATGCAGAGGTTCTTCACATGGCTATTTCTGTCTTAGAGTCTGATTTGATCAAGCAAATTCAGCAAAGTTACAACACTGATGTGCACCTTCAACAGATAATCCAGGAATTGACAGTGAAGCCTACTGCACGAAAACACTATTCTTGGAATCATGGGCTGCTAAGAAGGAAGAGCAAGCTAGTGGTGGCCAATGATGTGGGGTTGAGGAATGCCATTTTAGAGTGGTTGCACTGCTCAGGAACTAGTGGTCACTCTAGAAGAGATGCAACACATCAAAGGGTCAAAAGCTTGTTATATTGGAAGGGTATGTCTAAGGATATACAGCAGTACATCAGGGGCTATGCAGTGTGTCAACAATGCAAATATGATAATGTTGCATATCTAGGTTTGCTTCAGCCCTTACCCATCCCTGAGTCAGTATGGTCTGATGTGTCTATGGACTGTATTGATGGACTGTCACCATCCTTTGGAAAGTCTGTTATTTTGGTGGTAGTAGATAGGCCCCACTTCATGGCTTTAGCACATCCTTATTCTGTTGCAACAGTTGCACAGACTTATTTGGATAATGTCTCCAAACTCCATGGGTTTCCTCAATCAATTGTTAGTGACAGGGACTCAGTATTTTTGAGTGAATTCTGGAGGGAGTTGTTCACTTTGCAAGGGGTGTCTCTTAACCTATCTAGTGCTTATCACCCTCAAAGTGATGGACATACAGAGGTGGTGAATAGGTGTTTGGAAACATACCTTAGATGTATGTGCAGTGACAGACCTTACCTATGGAGTAAGTGGCTTTCATTAGCTGAATTTTGGTATAATACTACATTCCATTCTTCTGCTCAGCTCACTCCCTATGAGATTGTATATGGACAAGCACCACCTCAACACATTCCTTATCTTTCTGGGGAGTCTAAAGTAGATGTGGTGGCTAGATCTCTACAGGAAAGGGAGAACATGATCAAGGTATTGAAATTCCATCTTCTGAGAGCACAGCATAGGATGGAACAAAATGCAAATCAGCATAGGTCTGAAAGGTCATTTGACATTGGAGATTGGGTTTATGTCAAGCTACAACCTTACAGACAAAAGACAGTAATGCAGAGACACAATCAGAAGCTTGCACCTAAGTACTATGGCCCTTATAAGATCATTGATAAGTTGGGAGCAGTAGCCTACAAGTTGGAGTTACCATTGGAGTCCCAGATTCATCATGTATTCCATGTATCTCAGCTCAAGCTACATGTTGGAGGATCAAGAGTATCTAACCAGCTTCCTTCAGTGGTTTCTGATGTGCTTGTGAAGGAGCCTGAACTGATTCTAGAGAGGAAGATGGTGAATAGGCAAGGGAAGCTGCTACCAAGGTGCTAGTTAAGTGGACTACTCAGTCTGTTGAAGAGGCCACTTGGGAGTTTTATTATGATCTACTGCACAAGTATCCGGATTTCAAACCTTGAGGACAAGGTTCTCTTGAAGGGGAAGGATTTGTTATAGGAATTCTATTGTAACAGAATTAGCCACTTGTCAGTATTATAGTGGTTCTGTTAAGCTTCTGTTGAAATTCTGTTGAGTTTAAGAAGAGATTTATCCTTCTGTAAATTGGCATTCACAAACAAATTCTCATTTTGTAATCTTTCTCTCAGTGAAATTCGTCAGTATTGCCCGGTTTCCTTTCTTCTCTTAGGATTCCCGCGAGCTGATTTCTGAAGTTGTTGTTCTATCAAGAACATTAGCTTCTTCCTATCCTTCTATCCAAATTGTAGTTACAGTTTACTGTAACAACCTCTCATTCATATTGATGCTTCTGATGAGTATCTTCGTCTTTCCGAAGGAACCGCAAGGCGTTGCTTGAAGCGTTTTGTTGATGGAATAATTACCTTTTTTGGTGATGAGTATCTCAGGCGCCCCACCGCAGAAGACATAAAACGCCTACTAAGTGTGGATGAGTCTCGTGGATTTCCTGAGATGTTAGGTAGCATCGATTGTATGCATTAGGGGTGGAAAAATTGTCCAACTACATGGAAAGGTCAATATGCCCGTGGAGATCATGGTCATCCAACAATCATTTTGGAGGTTGTTATATCATACGACCTGTGGTTTTGGCATGCATTTTTTGGGGTACCAGGTATGGCTAATGATATTAATGTTCTTGAGCGATCTCCTGTTTTTGATGGAGTTTTGAATGGTAGAGCTCCAAACGTGAATTTCACGGTTAATGGAAATCAATATAAGATGGGATATTATCTCGTTGATGGCATCTACCCGCCTTGGGCGACATTTGTTCAATCAACTCGCCTCCCCCAAGGCGATGAAGCCAAGTTGTTTGCCAACACCAAGATTATGTTCGTAAAGATGTGGAGAGGGCGTTTGGAGTGCTGTAATCTCGTTTTGCAATAGTTCGTCAACCAGCAGTCTCTTGGGATTTTGGAAAGCTTGGAAGGATAATGAGGGATTGCATCATTCTACATAATATGATCGTGGAAGATGAACGAGATTCTTACACCCATCATGGATACGAAATCCCACAATTCGGTGAATGAGTAAGTGGAGAGAGACTGCATCGGTGGATAACCAGGATTGGACATACTCCAACGATAGACCGGAGATTATGAACAATCCAGTTATTACAAGGAGGGCTCAAATTCGGGATAGAACTATACATCACAGGCTGAAGGAAGATTTAAAGAAACACATTTGGGACATTCATGGCAATAATTAGATTGTTTTGCTGTTATGTGTTGTTTTTAATTATTAAGTCGTGTATCGTGTGATGTTTGTCGTTAAATTCGGTCATTTGTTTTAGTTCATGTTGTTTTAACGTGTTGTTTTGTTTTCTTAAATTTATGCATCGCTTTTGTTGATTTTAATATCAATGTATGTTTGTCCTAATTTTAAATAAATAATATAACAAAATAATCATTAATAAATTTTATGTATGATTTTTTTTAGATATTATTTTTTTAATTTAATATATAATAAGGGATATAATTATAATTTAATATAGTAAAAGTTATATTGATAATTTAATATAAACAAAAAATATAATTGTAATTTAAACTAAACTTAAAAGCCCCTCTTAAAAGCCCCCAATAAAAGCCCCTCATATACCATGAGTCTTTTAGCAATTAATTCATCCAAAAAAGAGCTAAAAAACCCATGGCATGGTACTCCAGTAAGTAGCTGTTATAATTACGAGCCCCTTCTTCTTAATTTTTCTTCACATATACTCCCTCCGTCCCAGTTTATAAGCCCCATTTGCTTTTTTTACACTGTTCACAGTTGAAGGAAATCCTCAAGATTTCTTCCAATATATAAGAAAAAACATAGTCATGTGGGGTCTTGTTTGATTCGTCTCAAGGAGTACTTTGATAATATCAAAAAATTATAATTTTTAGGATTATATAATTAGAGATATTAACGATACAAAATTCATCTCGATATTTGAACTCGATCAAAATGGGGCTAATAATATGGGACAGAGGGAGTATGTAACAATGATAAGGTAATGTACAGTAATATTAGGTAGCTATAGCCTATATAGGTAACTAGTAGTGTACGTGCACGCTATTACTCAGTTGGTCGATTGGTAAATAATTCTATCTTTCTTAAGTGTTGTCTACTTGTCTAAGAAATTCCAATATAAATTCTGGTAGCAATACGTGGATGCAGATCTAGTAAGAATTATTGTTAAAATATGGGTTTCTTTTAAAATAAATGTAAATTGGTGTACAAGTCTATGTAACAAGCACTACTATAAGATAGCCCTAATAATCTGGATGTTTGATTGGATATAACTTGAACTAGATTCGGGTTAAAGGCCCGTGTGAAATTTGCTCTGGACCTAAATTTGACATGCTCGGGTTATTAGCCTCCTTGACTTTTCCTACTTAGCATTAAAGTCCAGGTTATTTGGGTAGTATATAACCTAAAGATATCTACATCCGGGTTATATAAAAAACTTACAAATTCGGGTTATTTGAAATAAAAATACACCTTGGATGTGCACCATGTTATGAATACGTGTGCATCGTTGACCGACATTGACGGTCAGTGCACTAACTTGTGCACGACTTTGGATGTGCACCATGTTATGAATATATGTGCACCATGTTAGAAATAATTGTGCACCATTTAAAAAAAGTGAGTGTATAATTATTTCCAACATGTACACCATGTCATAAATAAATGTGCACCACGTTACAAGTAATTGTGTACCACGGTTAATGTTTTTGTGCACTGAAAAGGTTCATGTGTTTGTGCACTCCATTGTATTTAAAAAAAAAAAAAACAAGTGTACTACTCAATAAAAATCGTGTGCACAATTCAACATATTATGGTGCACATTTTAACAGATTTTGGTGCACAAACTCGTACAACTTGGTGAACAAACATTGTACATTGCTATTGTACTTAGGAAAAAAACAAGTGCACTACTTAATAAAATTCCGATGCACAATTTCATATATTTTGGTGCACTTTTCAACATTTTTTGGCACAAAAACTCGTACAACTTGGTGCACAAGAGTTGTTTTTTTTTTCAGAAAATTTAATACTCGAATTATACGGATGTAACTTGGCCATGCCGCTTTTTCTGCCTTTTTTAACTTGTCCACACGTTTGCACACTAAAATTAGTCCCATCGAAACCAACTACTATATATACATTTGAAAAGATTGTAACATTGACCAATCTGAATGACATAGATAAAATAGAGGGAAAAAATACACGCTTATTGAAAAAGTTTTTTCAAAGTCTGTTTGAATTCTCTCGTATAATACATTAAAATATATTCTAACGGAAATCTAAACAGATTCTTACTTAGGGGCTAAATTGCACACATAATTGATAATTAAGTTACTCCAGCTTAAATGAATTTGTGCACACCTTCAAAAACAATTTTGCTCATTTTGGGTTAAATTGTATTTTTGTCCAAAATAGAATTGTAATTGAGGGTTATTGAATCTTTATTTATACGTTAGTGTACTTTTGTATCTACTATGTGTTTAACATATTATAAATTATATGTTGTACTAGTATGATTAATTAGATTGTTAAACATATAATTTTTTAAAGAACATAAAAAAGCATAGTAAGTGGATCATAGTAACATATAAAATTTTATAGTTATACTAAAATTATATTATATTTTATGGTTAACTTTTCCATCCCATAATTCTCTATCTTAGGTTGCCTGTTATTAAGCAATGAACATGACAGATTCGAAAGAAGATATTAATTAAGAAAAGAAGTTCTTTATTTTACTTTTTGGTGAAAAGAAAGCTATTTTTTTATTTTAATGAGATAAGAATTAGATTGGTATCAAGATCGACTTGAAACCAACTAGCTTATAGCATTCTTACGAATGAGAAAGCGAGTTCTTTATTGACATGAATAATGCAATATTAGGGGGAGATACAAGAGAAAACACACATTATATTTCAGGGAATGTTTACAACACTAAATGTTTTCTAGCTCATATATATATATATATTGAGAGCATTTAAAAGTTAAGCGTGTTATACTTTGGTATCGATCTTTATCATTATACTGTTATTTTGTTTGTATTGTTTACACTAAAAGTATACTATTGGATCATAAACTTCATCTTAATTACGTCGAAAGTGGGCGGATATCAATATATATTATACAAATTTAGTGGATGCACTCCCACGGAGTTTATTTACTGGACTACAAGTACATATGCGCTGGTATGCACGACCACTAGCCTAATAGCTTGCATGCTTTCAACATGTTTTTTTTTGACGGAATCAATAAATTAAAGAGTTTAGTATGCATGATATGAGTTGTAGGCTTCACCAAGATACGGCAGTCACTTGGTGAAGGCAACGAGAACACGTCGCGGGGGAGTGAAGGGGCGACGGGCGTGTTGGACGGCATAATTGTCGAGCAAGAGGACGTCGCCCTGCCTCCAAGGGATAGCGGCGCACTCCTCCTCGAGGATCACTTCACACTCTTTGACCACCTCGGGAGGTATAGGGGAGCCATCCCCTAACGTGACGGGGTTCTCTACCTTGTATCTCGGATCTACCGGACTCTTTTGGATTATCATCAAGCTGTTAAACCACATCTTGCGCACTACGGGTTGCTTGTTGTCAATCTTGATGCCGGGGACTGGTCCAATCGCAAGCTTCACCCCGTCTTCTAGCCATTCTATCTTCCATCCTACTTTGGCCGCTCTACCAATTAATTCATGATCAATTAATATATATGACTTACTTAGGCAAAGTCTTTCTAAAGACTTTATATACAAAAAAGTACTTATATTTCATATTGCACAAATTCCTATATTACTTAAATTTCAAAATTTATTTTTTAAATAAAAATATCTTTATAAATACATTTACCAAACAAACCCTTAATGTTACCATCAACGTATGAAATCAATCTGCTAATTGGTAAAATCACATACTCGTGTTCGACTACGGTCTTGTCGTGGGTGACAAAGGTGGATTTCCAACTCTTGCCGATGGGGGAGGAGATGTCGATTTCGTGTGGAATGACCTTGTGATAGAGCAAGCCATGCGCCTCCAGGCGACGGAGGAAGTCGGGGTGTTTCTTGTTCAACCTCTCGTACACAATGTGGCCTGGTACGATTGGGGTCTCACCTTGCCCTCCTGGTTCCACCTCACAGTACAAGAACCCCTTGGTTGGATGATCCTCCATCTCCAAGAGTGCATTTTTGTACAGATTTAGTTCTTAAGTAAGATTGGTATGAAATAAATTACAAAAAGTATTATCAAAATCCGATAAAGCAATCACGTTCAGCGCAATACCTAATGACACACTTAAATATAGTTTAAATCCAAATCAATCGATTGGATACCTAAAAACCTTACTTATGATAATTTTTGAAGTTAACATAGGAGTGTTGGATCCACTTAGTAGAAATCACTAATCTTTCATGTTGGATGCCCTTTATGTGTTCGCATAAGACCCCGCTAGTGGACTAACATTCATGTTATCAGGAGGCCTCCAAGGTTAAATAAGCAGTGACCACTACGAAAAGGATTCGAACTCACAATCTCAAAAAACTTTGCTAAGTGGTCATACGCTTAATTAAAACACACGAGACTTTCTATTTCAACTTTGACAATATTTTCTTTTGTTCCAGTCCAATTTGATAATGTAAACACTATAGTATAATTTGATGATAACATTACTACATAAATACTTTTTTAGCCTAGGAATTTTTTGTACATATGATATGATTTATTCAAATGAATCATATGAGATAACGAGAATGATTGTATACAAGACTACTCTCAGTTCTTGAATGGAAAAAAAAATTCAAAGACTATGATTAGACTATTATTAAAAAGTCATTTATATGGCACATACATGACATCATGTAGGGTTTGACTGGTCAACATAATTGATCAAACAACTCATCATTAGAGACCAACGTTGATCTGACAAAGTGTTTTTTATCTCTTGTGCATAAATATTTTCTTATAGGTGCATTTAATGTTACTTGTTTTGCATATGCTTTATACTATGTGTTTGTTTGTTATTATGAGAAAAACCAATACTATGTGTACATAAATTCCTGCATATGTGCTCATTTAATATCATTATATGTTCTTATGTTTTATATCGTGTGTATAAATATATGTTTATGTGTACATTTATTGTCACTTCTGTGAGCAATACCAAATTTATTTATAATCATATCTTTTTCTTAATTTAATAATCATATCTTTAATAAAATATTTTAATGATATATTCTTATATATATTGATTGCTCCATTTATTTTAATTGTTTATGATTTAAAGAGGGATCAAGTTTAATACTTTTACTAATTAATTTGCAATATCCTTCCTATAAAAATTTATATATTATAATGATTCTGAAAGTACAGTTATAATGATCGAATTCGGTAATTGGTCCATTTGAGCATGATGTACAATAAAACTTGGGTTGTCTAATACAAATTTTATTATTGATTTAAACTTTAAATTTATGTAATTATTAAAATTTTGAGCCTAACAAAATTCTATAAATAGTTGTTATACCAAAAACTATTTTTATATTTTGAAATTATTTTTCATATTATGATAATTGTATTATGGTAAAGATAACTTTTTAATAAAGTCCAATAATTAAGATTACATGGTCAATACATTCTTGGAAATATATAATTTTAATTTTTAAATAATAAAGCTATAAAAAAATAGATCGGCGTATCGTTTTGACAACAAAGTGGAATTCAAAGTTCGATTTTTTTAAAAGACTTTATTGTGTGACATCATTCATAGCCTATATCCTAACCACTATAAAAGACTATTATAAAAGAGTTTTAAATGCACCCATAAAATCAATATTTAGTTGATCTAGTGATTTGATACTAGATTTTTTTAAGCGTTCTATCTAAAGATTTCGAGTTCAATTCTTACTGGAGACGTGTATGGAGACACTGATGTTAGAAGGGATCTATCACTTCATGTGTCAACAGTATTCCGGTCTGAACGTAGAGCGACTTTGGCCGATCGAACCAGGCGATAAGACCACAAAAAAAAAATGCATAAATTGGGCCATATGATGAGGTGTCCACTTCTAAGGCCAACCAAGGCTTTTGTTAATCGTGCTTGTTACATGTTGGCTGGTTGGTTGGTGTAATTTGTTATTTTATCTTTTTTGTAATTTATTTTTCATTTTTGGTGTTTGTAGATATACCTGGATTTCAATAGTATTTACAGTGATGCCATTGTCATTGTTTATGTGTCGTCAGGTGAGTAGCCATTGTCGGATCTCTTTAATCTCCTCAAACACCACCACCGCAACCTCGATACGCCCATTCCTTTTGGCCAATTGGTTCAGATCTCCAGTGAATTCGTCCTCATCCTTGTTTACCGACAAGCTGATCGAGAGGAACTTGGAGATTCGCCTCCGAATTTTGGGAAAAATTGTAGCTCACGGTCGTAAGCTTCCGCCTTCTTCTTTGTGAGTGAAGTTTTGCTTTTTGCACAGTTTGCGCTTCTTCGTCTTCCTGATTCAGAGAAGGTATGATTTTTCGACTTGCTTACCAGCTCGATCTGTTCTCGTGATTCATTTTGCTTCTTCTTCTTTGAAATTTGGAAATGATTAGAGATTAGTCAAGATTTGTAACTCACGGTCACAACTAATTTGATTGCCTTCGTTGGAGTTGTTCAAAACACCAAGTTAGGTTTCCATGTGTCTAGCGTTCCCGGTTTGGTGTTTTCTAAGCTTTTTTGCTATGTCATATGACTTGTTCGTAGCTTTTTTGTTGAGATATGGTGTTTAGTCCTCTTCATTTTCTGTTCCAACTATATTATCAACTTTAAATATTTTCCCTACAATAAAGAATACATTCATTTGGGGATTATCTTTTTCCCGTGCTTCGGTATTCAACCTAGTATAGATTAAGCAAATGAGAGGTTGATACGTAGACATTAGACTTTTTTATTAATATCTATAAATATAGATGTACTGCATAACCAGCGTGAAAGTATCATCTTTTCTTTCATATGATGTTAGGAGTCCGATTGTCCCTTATCCGATTTAGGTTTTTTCTCGTGTACAATAACTTCATTTTTAGTAATAAAATTCTATTTTTAGCAATAGTTTTGTTTTTTTTCTGCTAAAGATTTATTCATTAGTTTTGGTATATCTAACCCGGTTTTTTATTTTAATAAAGTTTTAAAAGCGTCCATTTTTTTCAGCTAAAAAAAACTGTATTTTTAGAGTGTGTTTGTATACACATGCTAATAAGTTAAAAATAAAAATATTTTTAAATTACTTATTAAACTGGAATGGGTAAACTTTCTAAAATATATTAAATTGACTAAAAAATATTATTACTAGAAAACACTCTTAGGCCGGCAAAACAAGGTTTCTGAGGAGGTTGAGGGGTTTTGAAAGGTTTTTTACAAGGTGTAGATTTTTTAGAACCTACACCTTGTACAAAACCTATTTGAATATTTGGTGAGATAAAGTTTTTTAATATGTTTTAAATAAAAATTACCATAAGAATTATTATTTTTAAAAAAAAAACATAATTAAGAGTGATATGGAATTTTGGATATTTTAGAAATAAAATTATAATAATTTTGTCAAACCTTCAATAATCTTTCATTTAGAAAGTTCCTATTAATCAACTTTTAACCTTCTCACAAACCTCTTAAAACCTTAATCTTTTAAAAAAACTTATACTATCAAACACATAAAATTATAGATTTTGAATAGTATAAACCTCTAATAACCTTCTATAACATGCGTCGAAAAGAGCCTTAAAGAAATCTTAAACGTTGGGTTTTAAAAGGAGTAAAATCCTTAAGTGCAGCAAACATGAACTCACATAAGCGATCTCGTTGTGGAAGTACACAACGTGGTGGGGAGGGCTGTCGTTGGCCGTGTATATCTGGCCGACGACGTGGGTCCGCGGGGCGGCGACCCCACCGAAAGGGAAGGCCTCGTATCCGAAGCCATCAACAACGACGTCGTTGAAGTCGGACGCAGTGGCCACGTCAAACCCCCTGAAGAGCACGGCGCCCGCCTCGTGGAGCCTGGCCTCCACCCACGCCTTGTGGGCCCCGACGGCCTCCGCCAGGTTGGCGGCCGACGGCTGCGCGGGGGACACCACAAGCGGGAAGGGCACGCCGTCGAACACCTTCTGTTGGGGCACCTCAACTAACTTGAACGCCTCCTCCGGTGGCGACGTCACTCGGATTTTCAAGATTGTTGATTCCATATTTCTTTGCTTTAAATGTGCGAAGAAATTGTGCTAACCGGGGCCATTTATAAAAGGAGACATGTATGTAGAGTTGTAGACTTTGCAAAGATATTTTAACTTACGTTTTGACTATTATGTTGTATGAGCACCACAAATATAGTAATAGATAGGGTTAGGTTCGTTGCATTTTCCTTTATCAATTGGTGATAAGACAAGACACGCATATTAAGCATAATAGTCAGTGATTATGAGATTACGAGTTTAATTCTCTAATTTTATTATAATGACATAAGTGTCTTGTTGTCCCCGGTTAAAATGTGAATCCACAATTCAAAAAGAAATAAGTGCTTGTTATCTCTATCCCGGCCTTGTTCCTCTTCGCATATACTCCGTATGTAACATTGATATGGTACCTTACAGTAATTTTTTTTTTTTTAATGACGCATGGACCCACCACTTGCGGGGCGAGCCAACCCGCGGACCCGTGATCTAGCCGGCAAAGACCACGAGCTAGGTAAACTGGTTTGCGCCGACCGACTCGACACACCGGCGTGGGCCCGGCAAACTCTGGGATGGGAGACCCCCAGAGAAAGGGGAGCAGGCAGGGATCGAACCCGAGACCTGCTCCTTATCCCCCGAGCTCCACACCGTTGTGCCACCACCGAAGTGGCTACCTTACAGTAATATTTGGTAGCTAGGTAACAAGCTAGTATGTGCACCCATCTTAATTGGTCTAGGAGTTTTTCATAAGATCCAATTTCGAATTATCATGAAGACATATATGAAAATCTTATGTAATATTGATCAATCGAAACTGAGAAAAAAATTATATGCACACTTTCTAAGAAAATACTCCCTCGGTATAAAAAAAATTGTCATTTTAGCCCAAAATTTTTGTAAAGAAAAGATTGTCATTTTAGGTATTAATTTATTGGTGAGTTACGAGGTTTACTGTCGAAAATTGTATTTTTTGTCTCTTATTAAATAATTATAAATTTTAAGAAAAATTTATGAGAATATAGGATAATCATTGTATTCTTAATAAGTATGTCAAATTCTAAAATGACAATCCTTTTTATACGGAGGGAGTACTTATTTAGGGCAAAATTGCACACATGTTGATGATTAAAGTATACTCTATGTACCTAAAATGAGTTTGTGCACACTTTCAAAAGAAAATTGATTATTTTAGGTCATATTTCATTTTTTGCTTTCGTGATAGTTGTAACTAGTGTAATACCCGTGCCTTGCACGGGATTTTTTTATTTTATTTTACATTTGTAAAAATTATATATGTTTATTATCAAATAATGATTGTTTTAATATATACTTGATTAGTTATTTAAATAAAAAATGAAAAATTGACTAAACAAATTAAAGATATAAAACATTACATTATATAAAGAGAGACAGTACTCTCCATAACTTTATTAATCGTAAAAATTGGTTAAGTAGTCTTACAAACAGGAATAGAGACAGTCTTTTACATCAATACTTCTAGAACGATAAAACATAATAAAAAAAAAGTCATTTAACTCTAATACATGAAAATGACACGTAAACATAATAAATGGCGCGATATTCAAAATTGTTACAAATTATCAAAAACTTCCTTGTATACTACATTAGTTGTAGTATTATATCTCTTATTGTCTTTGTCAGAAATCAAGATCTCCAAACCTTTCTTGCTAGTCACCCTTGAAGAAGCAACATAAAACTGACCATGACTGAAAACAGGGCGTGGAAGATACAAACCAACATTGGCAAGAGATTGGCCTTGGCTCTTGTTTATGGTCATAGCAAAACACACACTCAAGGGAAATTGTCTTCGTTGAAACTTAAAAGGAAATGAAGTGTCTGACGGTGACATGATCATTCGAGGAATCAAAACCGTATGTCCAATATTGTTGCCTGATATAATTCTACCTTGTATCACATGACTGCCAAGCTGCGTGGTTATCAACCTCGTCCCGTTGCATAAACCCGAAGTCTGATCAATATTGCGAAGCAACATAATAGGGACCCCAACCTTAAGTTTCAGTACATGATTCGGCAGACCAGAACATCTAATACTATTCAAGAAGTCGGACGAATAAATATCAGCATCACTATCTTTAACAGAACCTGTCTTGCATAAACTATCGGAACTGAGATAGACATTTTCATCACCAGGCAACGAAGACAATATGTACTCATTAACTTTATCTACCTCTTCGTGTGTTGGAGCAAGAATTGCTCGTTCTTCAAAGTATGCCGGAGTCAACTGATCTTCCATAAGAGAGGGATAAACAGATTTGACAACAGCTGGAATTGGATCTAATTCAAAATCCTTTACCAATAGTTCATCGGGAATTTCAATTTGCGCTTCCCCATCATTGTCAACACCTACAGTCCCATCTCCGATGCTTAATACCCAAGCAGAAAATTCATTTGCCTCTTGGATCTCAGATTCAGATGTACCTTGTTGAATCCTCATGTTTCTTGTTAGAGTAAGAACTTTGCAATGATCTCATAAATAAGAGGAATTAATTGTAGCAAAAACAACATCTTGTATGCTACCTTTTGAGATAACTGGCAGGATTTGCCTAAAGTCTCCACCAAATACTATGACTTTTCCTCCAAAAGGTTGTTCTAAACTAAGAGGATTTATAGCCCGTAAAATATCTCGTAATGTCCTGTCTAAAGCTTCAAAACATAACTTATTTGTCATGACAGCTTCATCCCAGATAATAAGTTTGGCGGCACATATCAACTCAGAAAGTTCTGTACCTGAACATATATGACACGTTGAATCCTCATGAACTTGCAAAGGAATTTTAAACCTGGAATGAGCAGTTCTACCGCCGGGTATTAGGAGAGCCGCATTTCCACTTGAAGCAACAGTAAGGACTATTTCACCTTTTGACCTAATAGCCGATGAAAGTGCCCTCCATATATAAGTTTTGCCTGTTCCACCATAACCATATAAGAAGAAGACACCCCCGTTATTTGATATAACAGCATTCATGATCTCATCATAAACCCCTTTCTGTTCCATTGTAAATCTTGAAAGTAATTGAGCATGCTCCTCAGCTAGAACTGTCGTGTCATATCGAAGTTCATCTTGTATAAGCTTGTTGACACCTTCGATAATAAGACTTGAATCTACAGGAGGCATGGTTTTGTAGTGACTCAAACTACTACCATTCCGTTGTAATAACTTGTCAATTTCGGCAAGTGCATAGTTTTGAAGTTGCTCATCTGTTAGATGTAAATCTACATATATATATATATATAGCATGCACGTGTCAAAACAATTAAATGAGTACAAAATCTGCATGTAAGAGTAAATGCAGTTAACATTATGATCATTTAAATATTAATATTGAAATGCATACCATCAATTCGTAGAATTCGCCTCTGTTTGTTGAGAATATCATCTGCTAGAAGTCTCCATGTTTGTTCCCAAACAAACTCTGGTTGTGCCATGCTATCAGACAACAAAAGAAAAACATATAGACTCCTAATGTAGTGCGTTGATCCCCAAAAACTTGCTTCAGTTATCCCGTCGATGTATTCTCTGTCATCGTCTAACAACCCTAATGCATAGCAAGCTTCTTTAAATGTAGAATAAACTATACCCTCAACAGTACGTAAATCTTCGTAGCATGTGGGTCCTTTAATATGATTCAACATAATTCTAAGATAGTACTTCTCGCCACTACCTGGAGGTATATGATAAATCCTTCCAATTGAACCACGTCTATCACGTTTTTTCCAATGTTTAGATGAAGGTACCCAAACAAATTTCTCTGGAAATTCAGAATATGTCAAATCTTTACCTTCTGGAAACTTCTTGTTAGCCATCATCCATTGGAGAAACATTGATTTTTCACTCTCATCATCATCAAATAAAACGCTTTCCTCACCAGGAAGGTGCAAATTCAACCGTTGAACAGCAGAAGTCCTGTAATGAATATCAAAGCCAAAAATCCTCCAAGCAGCTTCACACGCCGATATATAGCGGCAATTGTAGAAGTTTTTGATTTCGTCAATGCCATCATCACCCAATTTGTTTGCATCAGCCCGTGTTATTGCAACAGTGACGCGATCATGCCCTTTATTTATGTACTTGAACAGATACTTGATAGAGCCCGATCGATTGCACCATTCAACGTTTATATGTGCATTGTACTTTAATAGAAGAAATGCATTGTAAGGAACCACATACCGATTATCAAGAATGGCTTTATTCTTTTCAATCGTTCTACCATCTTCACGCTGTCTATATACAGGGTATCCATCTTCATCAACAACCGTATGTTCAACAAATTGTTTTGGAAAGTACTTTATACACTTTCCATCTGCCATACACGGAGATGATGGATTAGAAGCTCCGCATGGACCATGCATCATGAAATTTGACACGGCATTGTATAACTCAGCATCCTCTGTTGGGTGTGGTATTTCAGCCGAGATGACCTTATCAATATCTGTAGTGGTTGGCAACTTAGATTCCTTATCCAGAAACAACAAAATATGGGCATGAGGCAAACCACGCTTTTGGAATTCGATTGTGTAAATACCTGCACAACATCCAAATAACTTAATAAATAAGACTTATCAATTATATTAAAATAAATAATAAATTGAAAAATATAAAGAGAAATTACCCGAATTAACCTTGCCAAATATTTGTTTAACTTTGAAATCTCTTACCATGGACTCCAGTTTCATGTGAAAGACTCTACATATAATGTCTGGACGATCCTCTAGATGTAGACCCATTTCTTTGCAAAACTTCACAACTTCAGGCCATTTTGAATTGCATGTGAATGTTATGAATAGATCGGGATAACCATTGTGTTTGCATATTGCCATTGCATCTTGATAGTTCTGCTGCATGTATCTCGGACCACCTGTAAATGAAGATGGCAATATTACTCGCTTTCCAACTGAAGCTGGTGCTGTCTGACCCTTGCTTGTTGCCGTTGAAATATTTGTATATGAATCAGCCCGTATGGTAGACTGATTAGTTCGATGGTAGTTCAACCTCTCTGCTTCAATCATCGTATAAACATCAACCAAGAATTGTTGATACAATTTTCTAGATAACCTTAGTGTTCCCGCTTCGCCTCGACGCTCGTGGATTCTAAACTGACAGAATTCTTTAAGCGTCACCCTTGTCCTCTTCCTTGTAGAAGTACTGCATCTTTCACTTAAACCTATGTCAATCCTGTAGCCATCCTCACCATAAGGGAATGCCAATGGATATTGAAGCGCAAGGTACGAAGGATGCAATTCGTGAATCCGTTGTAATTGACCAGACCTTGTCTGAAGTATAATGTCCCTGTGCGAGTAATCTGTATCAATATCACCAAGAATAAGAGCTGCAACCTCGGAGCAGGTTGGGTGATTATATCTCCGAGCATCAGTGTTTCTTGTGCTAAGCAGGCGCAACTTAAGATCTGCCACACCTTCATCCTTAAATCTATCTCTGGCCATTCTAAATGCCTTTGCATGGGGGTTGTGTTGATCTATCATCTTTCTCAACTCAGTCACAAGAGAATCATCAACTTTTTTGACCCTAGAGCTGTCATAATTAAACATCATAATAATATGTTAATAATAAAAATCCAATTAAACAATCGTCCAAAATACAAAACGAATAAAAATATACATAATCGACATACCTAATGGCACTGATTCTGTTTGAATCCTCGTTTTGAGTATCATATATATAGAGTTGCGAAAACTTTGGTGTGTCGCCAGGAACTGGTAACAAACTCCCTATTCTGTGGAAATTCTGTCCATGCATTCGGTAACAATAAGGTCCACGACCTTTCTTGATGGGTAAGACCTTTCCTCCCAAAGATGTGAAAGCAAACATCATATTATAAGCTATAATATTCTCACAAAATTGTTTGCTTTTTGGATGCCTATTTGTCAAAAGATTCTTCAGCAACGGTGGTGGCTCTTGCAGCAATGGCAGCTCAATTTTTCCTTTCATGCAACATAACGAAGATATATGACATATACCTTCGCCTGAAGGGTCTTGTATATTTAATCTTTCAGCATGCCACAGTAATGCACCACAATGTAGACATTCAAACACAGTTTCACCGTGATCTAGGTATTGAACTACAAAATATAGATGAGCATTAAACAATATATAAACAAATATTACAAATTCACTAAATAATACAAATAAAGTACCTGGTTTACCAGTATGATTTCTCATTGTTCTATTCACTTCTGTGACAGAAACTGTTGAGTATAATTTTGTAATAATGAATAAATGTCGATAAATCAAGTATTTAAAAATAACAGACACTCCTACAAGTTGTTTATTTTCAAATAAAGATGGGACATTATAACGTGTTAAACAATCTCAATGCAATACAGAAATAAATGGTTCTATCAATACATAATGATACATATATTGATATAAAAAATACCATTACGATTGTTTGGTAATGCAGATGAACGCCCTCGCAACGCAGACGAATTGGTAGGACCTGAAAATTACTTGCACATTAAATGACAGATTATACACAGCATAGAAATTAATATAATATATGTATGTATAGCGTTATATGCAACCGGAGAACTTCCTAAGGAATTACCATTAACCGTAATAGTGTAGCTACAGAGTTCTCAATATT
This sequence comes from Rheum nobile, assembly GCA_027886185.1. Lineage (NCBI taxonomy): Eukaryota > Viridiplantae > Streptophyta > Magnoliopsida > Caryophyllales > Polygonaceae > Rheum > Rheum nobile. The sequence continues at coordinate 4,030,685 of WOAB01000073.1, forward strand.
TCCAAGTATAAATCCTGCACAAATGTCGATACTTGTATGTTATATAATATTTTGTAATGTTCATTAACTACGAATATTTTATGCTTACCTGATTCAATTAATGGTGTTCCATGCCTCTTATGCCTAATCTTATTCATTCTCAACATTCTCTTGCGTCGAGCTAATTTGTAAAAGGAAAATAATTACAAATATTGTACGACAATAAATGACTTTATTTATTGAACAAAATCATACCTTGTTCAGCTTTTGTTACATCAATTTGATTGGTAAGACTCGCGTTTTGTAACGGATCTGTAAATGATAAATAAATATAGCATAGTATAAATATTGATGTAAGATAAAATATAGTATAATCCTTAATGTACATGACTTTATAAAACATAAATTTGTTACCCTCGTTTTCCTTGTCATTGAGGCTTATACGTGGAACCAAGTTTGTATGAGTTTGATCCACTAATGGTAAATGTAAATCTGTCGGCGTAACGTTGACGCACACTGCGTAAATACATGGTTATTAAAATTTATCTTTATAAATTAAACTTAATCGACGATTATAACATAACTATTATATTTAGTATACTTATAACTATAATTGAACACTACCATCACTTATTTGTGGTACATTAGATGAACATCCTGATAATGTAGATGAATTTCTTGTACCTGTCATTAAAGTATTACATAATGCGAGATTAGTAATAATCTAAAAATAATGATCATGTATGAGTAGCCATTAAAAACTTATACAAAACAATGTAGGTTAATAACTAACCATTAATTGAAATAGACAATGGTCTAGATTTGATAAGTACGGAGTCGCTCCTATTTCCAAGTATATTTGCTGCATAACTTTATGGTTACGCATGCTACCCTGGATTGTATTACATTATAATTAAATATAATATATGTTTTCTAACCTGATTCGATTAGCGGTGTTCCATGCCGCTTATGCCTTATCACATTCATTCGCAATTTCCTCCTCAATCGAGCTGATTTGAGCATGACAATAAATATTAATTATTATAAATTAAGAGAACACTCATTCATACCACTTTAAAAAATACCATACCTTGTTCGGCATTTTGCATAAGATTTTGTTCTGTAAGCATGACATTTTGCAATTGAGATGCACCATAGTTGTCTTTTTCTCGAACACTAATAGGTAAATGTGAATTATGAACGTTTTCATAAGTTCGGTATTGAAGAGTCGTCGGAGTAGATGAAATTCTTCTACCTGAAAATTAAAGAATTAAATAACTATATATAGTTTTTGTTTATAAAAAAATGCAAACAATCTAATTTACATAATTTTTGTTCTCATTCACAAAACGAAATGAAATTTATTTTAAACATTAATTATTTTCAGAAACAATGGTTTTATGTGTTCGAGGAGTATCAAACAATAACTACCATATAAATGAAAAATTGAAGTAAATAGATAATATACTAAAACAAACATTACTAACCATTTGAAATATCGGACGTTGGGATACGATCATTAACGGAATACTTGGAAGTACCTAAACATTAAAGTATCAAAATAAGGATAGATTAGTAATAATCTCAAACTTCAAGATTATGCATGTATACCTATTAAACAATAAGAAACAAAAATTCATTCGTGACTAACCATTAAATGAAATAGATAATGGTCTAGCTTGGATAAGTACGGAGTCGCTCATATTTCCAAGTGTATTTGCTGCATAAAATTATAATTACGCATGGTACACTTTAGTGATTTACATTGTAATTAAATATAATATATTTTTTTCTAACCTGATTCGATTAGCGGTGTTCCATGCCGTTTATCCCTTATCACATTCATTCGCAATTTTCTCCTCAATCGAGCTAATTGTAGCATGAGAATTAAATAAGGAACAATATAAATTAATAAATCACTAATTTTATACCACTTTTAAAAATACCATACCTTGTTCGACATTTTGCGTACGATTATGTTCTGTAAGCATGACATTTTGCATTTGAGCTTCACCATAGTTTTCTTTGTCTCGAACACTAATAGGTAAATGTGAATTATGAACGTTTTGATCAGTTCTGTAGTGCAGAGTCGTCGGAGTAGACGAATTTCTTCTACCTGAACATTAAAGAATTAAATAATGGTATATAGTTTTTGTTTATAAAGAAGCAAACAATCTAAATAATTTTTTATAAATTTAAAACAAAAAATAAATAAATATATTTTAAACTTTTTTTTGTTCCGACACAATGCTATTATGTATCAGAGAAATATTTGACACTAACTACTATATAAAAGAAAATTTGAAGTAAATAGATAATCTACTGTAATAAATATTACTAACCATTTGAAATATCGGACATTGCGATACGATCATTAACATAATAATTGCCAGTACCTCCAAGTGTAGATCCTGCATAATTAGTATTTATATTAAAATTCATATTACTATTTAGTATACAAAATTTAAAAAAATGCAATATATTAACCTGATCCATTAGAAACTGTCCGTTGTCGTTTCTCTCTAACAACAGGCGATCTCAACGTTCTATTACGTTGGGTTAATTCGTCCATAACAAAATCACCCTGATAAATTAGGATATAAATATTTAAATAAATATATCTACACAAGAATCATCTTATTCAAATACATTAACATGATTACCTACATAATTTATAATTTTTATAATACATGAAAATACTTTAAAAAATCACTCAACATTGCATTAATAAATGTCAATATTTATTTATTATTGTATTACTATATAATTGTTAAAAAAGTATAAAATAAATAATTGACTCATGTGCCGGATTTACTTATGAAAACATAAATTATTAATATATGATTTTACCATTAAATCAAAAGCCCACAATTACTATGTAACCCGGCCCAGAACTCAATCCCTCACTCTGGGCCAAATATATCAAGCAAGCCCATTAGCCTAACACTGAGACGCGTTACCCGTCCACTAACCAACAAATTTCGCTCATTTCACTCGGCCTCAAACCCTAGTTTCCAGAAATCTCTCTTTCCTCTTTCCTTTTTCAGATCTCCTCACCTGCCTCTCGTTCATTTCCAGATCGACCATCCATGGCGATTTGAATCTCAGTTGTCGCCATTTCCAGACCTCTCCTCATCCCCTTCCTCGCTCCATTTCCAGCCTCAAACCTTAGCTTTCCCCAAATCTCTCTTTCCTTTTCCAGATCTCGTCACCATGTGTCTCATTCCATTTTCCAGATCTCGCCATCCATGGCGTTTTCAAACCAAGCTGTCGCCATTTCCAGATCATAAACCTAAGTCAAGATAAAACCGTAATTTTTCGTTCCATTTCCAGATCTCGCCATCCATGGCGATTGGAAATATCAATTTTGTGCTTTTCCAGAAACCCTCTCTTTCTCTTTCTTTTTCTCTGGAAACGTCAATGATCGCAAGGATTTGGATCTGCTCGTGGGATGTTATTCAGATCTACAGAAAAAACCCTAAAATCGTAAGCTCTCTCTCTCTCTCTCTCTCTCTCTCTCTCTCTCTCTCTCTCTCTCTCTCTCTCTCTCTCTCTCTCTCTCTCTCTCTCTCTCTCTCTCTCTCTCTCTCTCTCTCTCTCTCTCTCTCTCTCTCTCTTGTTGATTCTCGGATTTTGTTTTCGATTTTGCAGACCATCTTGAATTCGGAGGTTATGGAGAGCACAATCCATTAGAAATGTAAAATCTCCTTATCTCTATGTCTCTCTCGCACCTTCATTTACCTATCTCTCTGAGTATATATGTCCCAAATAAATTTCATTCTCTGGATTTCCATTCGATTTTAATATCACCATGAATTTGTTTCAATGCTTTGTTTAACAATCATTCATGCTTGTTCTTCATCGTGTTTTAATGTTCATTTCTTCTGCTATGTTACCTTGCTTCAAAATAAACCCTAAATCATCAATCTCTTTCATTAATCATTCAAGATCTGTTTGAAAAATGTGTTTGGTTTTTTTTCATGTCTGAATTGATTAGGATACTGTATTTGTATTATAAATTTTATATCTAGAAACTTGTCGCTCAATTTATACAATATATTTGTTATAATTATATTATATTTAGTATAATGGGTTTAGTAATAATAATATATAAACCGGGTTCAATAATAGAATCTACTATTACATTTATATATGATTAGGATACGAATTGAATTGGATTCAGAAAAAACATTGATTTGCTATAACGGGTTAGTGGGCCAAATTTATATTGGGCCTGCTTACATGACAACTTAGGCCCAGTCATTTAATTTATAACTTCATTTCTATCTTAGATATAACGGCTAAGTGGCCCATTTTTTGTAAGGCCTTCTTTAACGACGGCCCAAATGTGCAACCAATTATGGGCCAATAAAAAAAAATCGGCGCACTTGTCCAATCTTTAAATAACGGAATTAATTAATAGCATGAAACAAATTAACAGTTGTGCCTAGATGTCATTGGGCTTATGGGCCAATTTCATTTCGTTATCGTTATTGGTTTTTCTGCTACAATCTTTACATGCATCTGATCTCTCTCTCTCTCTCTCTCTCTCTCTCTCTCTCTCTCTCTCTCTCTCTCTCTATCTCTCTCTCTCTCGTTTATACTGATAATTTGCATTGTTCTTTCAATCTTATAGGAAGTGGATCCATGTGAAGATTTAAGTGATGATGATATCCGCACGGCTCTACTCAGAATACAACAGGACCAAGATCTGCTTCATTTTTACCTGGAGTATGTCTCTAGGAGTTCCTTTTTACAATGTTTCCCTCTTCAATCTTTCTGATCTTGCAACTGTTTTTTATCTTTTGTTTTAAACTTGCAATTATTTGATGGTTCATGGTCTTATATAGACATTTCTACTTGATGCATTGTCATAATTCAATCATGTAGGCTTCTCGTCTCTTTTTTTATTTTATTTTGAAACAAACTTAATATGATTGAACCTGAAAATGTACAGGTTCCATATATGGACTTAAATATTATATAAACTGATTTGGTAATCATATATGGACTCTAAATTATACTACACTGGATAAAGATTTCTATAAGGTTCAAATATGTTAGATTTATTAATGCTTAAATTTATTGGATTAGTGGGGTTTAAGTTACAGCTTGACTTTTTCTAAACATTTATTTCATTGGGTTAATGAACAGATTAGATTAATGGACATATTAGATTTATATCTTTTTCTCTCCTGGTTCATATAATTCAAAAAACTAATGAGATACTTCATTTCATTTGAACAGATCTACAGGTTGGTGAAAAAATATCAATCAGGACATGTGCTGCAAAGGTCAAAACGTAAGATATCTATGTCTATATATCTATTTGCTCATGGCTCCCATGTCATATAGTAATGAAAACTATGAATATTTAAATGTGTTGCAATGTATATAGGAAATACATCTTTTTTAAAGTTGATAGAAATTTGTGAGTAGACAGCAGAATTACTACAACTTTATCTTTATACTTGTTCAAACTTCTAAATCGTTTAAATAATACAGATTATTTAATCTTACTGTAGGTTAACATTATTAACATTAGTGTTTATCAAAGATAATAGATTAGAATCATTGCATGTTTCAGAAATCTTATAAAGTACAAAGCTACCAAGATACAATTTTGAAATAGAAATACTTAAAACACTAAAATACCTTCACAATAGAATCTCTGCTCAAAGTCTCTAGGTTGCAGCCGTTTTCTTTGTTTTGTCTTTGTGTCTTGGTCTATAATCAGCAAACCTTATATACAACTCCATCATAATTCGATCAATAAAGGAAATTATAGAACTTGACTTAATTATACTTGAATCAACTATATTATCTGATTTGGTAGTCGTATATGGACCTAAATAATATATAAACTGATTTGGTAATCATATATGGACTCTAAATTATACTACATTGGATAATGATTTCTATAAGGCCCAAATATGTTAAATTTATTAATGCTTAAATTTATTCGGTCAATGGGCTTTAAGGTAGAGCTATGACTTTTTCTAAACATTTATTTCATTGGGTTAATGGACATATTACATTAATGGGCTTGTAAACATTTTCTAAACATGTATACATTGTGTTAATATATGTCTTTGTTTGTTTATATCTTTTTCTCTCCTGGATCATATAATTCAAAAATCTAATGAAATACTTCATTTCATTTGAACATATCTAGAGGTTGGTGAATAAATATCAAACAGGACATGTGCTGCCATGCTCACAAGTTAAGCTTTCTATGTCTATATATCTATTTGCTCAAGGCTCCCATGTCATATAGTAATGAAAATTATCAATATTTAAATGTGTTGCAATGTATATAGGAAATACATCTTTTTGAAACTTGATAGAAATTTGTAAGTAGATAGCAGAATTGAAGTTAAATAACATTGTTGAAAATTGAGAGGGTATTATAAGTCGGTGTAGAATATGCTCTGAGAGAGTATTTGTTTCATTGGCAAAAGGACTAATGTAATAGTCTCTCGGAGCATAATCTACACCGACTTGGTATACATGCCTCCTCATTAAAGAACAAAAATAGTAATAAGGTTACAAAATTGTAAAAAATAGTAATAAGGCTACATGCAGCAGTGCAAAAGGACTAATTCAATGGTCTCTCATAGCGATTTCTACACTTGCTTAGGATGTATCTGTCTATTTTTTTCTACTCTGTTTTTCATTCTAACATCCTTTTTTTTCTTTCCTTGATGAGGATGTCTGTAGGCTGGAAACAGATCATTGACTGTCCTAGTTGATTGAATATGGAGTGGAATTTGAAGAAGAGGATATAGTTATCTGCATGCGACCATGTATGTTCCTCTCTCTCTCTCTCTCTCTCTCTCTCTCTCTCTCTCTCTCTCTCTCTCTCTCTCTCTCTCTTTTATCATAGAACATTAGTCATATATCCACCCCTGTTATTTATTTAGGTTAAGTAACAAAATATGCTTTGACAATAAATAAAATCATGGATGCAAAATCTACTATATATTAAACAGAATTCTGCAACAGATTAAAAAAAATTAGTCTAACTTGGAGGAATTAATAAACATAAAACTTATATGAAAACTTCCATTCTGAACTTAAAAAATAAGTGGTCATACGAAATAATGCAACTTCTTCCTAATATGAAATTATTTATTCATCTAGCTTTTCCTCTTTCAATTTCTTGAATATAAATTTATTCCTGGTACTTTAGTGCTCCACACGATTGACTAAAGGAAAAACTTCGGGTTAGTCATCTATTTTCATCCAATTCACCATTCTCTCTCTCTCTCTCTCTCTCTCTCTCTCTCTCTCTCTCTCTCTCTCTCTCTCTCTCTCTCTCTCTCTCTCTCTCTCTCTCTAAATTCTATATTTGAAAAATAATAACTCAATATCACATATAAAGGTATATTATTTCTAGATAGTAGGACTGGTGGATTACATCTCTGTGAGGGTATTAGTTACTTCTTCGTAGGCTTGGATAAGTTAATAGTTTCATCACAAAAAGGAATAAACTATAATTGCAACTAATAAGTATTTTGAAAGGACATTCAATTAATTATGCCTACTTGTAAAAGTCTAAAAACTGCATGTGAAAAGAACAAACAAATTAACATAACTAAGAGTTCAATGATTTAAAAAAACGACATACTGGAAATTAAAAACAACAAAGTTAGAAACAAATAACAATAATGCTAATCTAATCTGAATTGCCTTCTTCTTCTTCCTCAAATTGTTCTTCATCGCCTGCTTCTTCAATATCTTCTTCTTCCTCTAAGTTGACTTGTTCTTCTTCGTCTCCTTTTTGAATATCGTCTTCTTCCTCTTCGTTGACTTGTTCTTCATCACTTAAATTTATCACTTCCTCTCTCCCGTTTATGTATTGCCAAGGTAGAAAATTAAGCCTTGCAAATTCTTCCAAACAACTCCATAGTAGTAGTCCGGATATTTCATTATCCACTTCATAGATACATGAAAGTTGCCACGACTCCACAGACTTGCTATTGAATTTCAATATATAATCATTTCCTTCCCTATCAATCCATATATTTACATCACGGCTGTGCCATGTGATGTAATTGTGTTCATTGTTGTACAATGAATCAATACGTATATAGCGGTCATGGCCATATGGTAAAAACATTTGTTCAAGAAGACATTCGTCCAGTTCAGCATGTGTAAGCACAATAATCATAGGATTATAGGATGTAAACGTTGAATGAAATCCTGCCAGTTGAGTTGGACCGAAAAAACCTACCACATTTCTTATTGCAACATTCATATGAATGTTTGGGAATATAATAGGATCCCTCTCATAAATAAATGGAGTATATCTCTTGCTCATTTCATCCAAAGCATCTTTCAACCTGCACATGCATAAAAAAAAAGTTTTTTTACAATATTACATTAACACAAAACGACATATAATATTATTTAATTAAAAAATACAGTATGATAAAGATACCTTTGTGTTGCATTTAATAGATCACTCGGCATAGTAACTGAACATTTTATGTAATGTTCATCGTCCGATAAATCAATTGGAAAGGAAAGTCCAATGTAAAAACTGTTTGCGATACTTGGAAACCTAAAAAAATGGCTTTCTGGTACAATATCAGTAAGGAAAAGCAACTCAGTATCAATTGAGACATCATACGGAATGGGATGCACCATACTGAATACTATAAATGAGAGCCTGGAGAAGTTTATAGTTTAGAACGTGATATAAGACCATAAGAATGTGGTACTTATAGTCTTTATTTAATGATTTGTAATTTTGTCCATATTTTGAGATATTATAAAAAACAAACAGGAAAGGAAATTTCTGCATAGTAGGATATAAGTAAATAAACTTTATGATCTAAATTTACTTAAACGAAATTCTGCATACAACAGCTTAGGAAATTTATATTATAATGTTTCCATGTAATATAAATACTATATTATGAATGTATAATATTTACATATAGGGAAATTTATATACCAACAGCGTAATATGAAAATTATTATGTTTCCATTTAATATAAAGAATATATTCTGTATGTATATCAATATACATATCTGAACCCCCAAAATTAAAATTCGTAAGTTCTGCAGAGTATGATATCAGTAAATAAACTTTATGACCTAAATTTACTTGAACAAAATTTTGCATTCAACACGTAAGGAAATTTCTATTATCATGTTTCCATGTAATATAAATACTATATTATGTAAGTATGATATATACATATAGGGAAATTTATATACCAACAGCCACATATTAATTATAATGTTTCTCTTTAAAATAAAGAATATATTCTGTAAGTATATCAATATACATATATGAACCCCAGAAAAAACAATTTTCGTATGTTTTGCTTTATTAAATATTGAAATTGCTGATTTCACAATTTTTAACTCATATTCATTACTTATTAATCTCTAAAACAATCAGACTTTACAAAGAATATAGTAATCTTTGTATATGATTTCTGAAGTTAGTTGAAAATAACGAATTCTTTGCAAAAGATGGTGTGTTGTTATTCGGTGTAGAATATGCACAGAGAGTGTATTTGTTTCATTAGAAAAAGGACTAATGAAATATTCTCTCTGTGCATATTCTACACCGACTTAGGTAAACATGCCTTATTAAACCTAATTTATGTATTTCTTTGTCTCTTTTTCTATCTGTATCACTTTGTATGCAGATATCAGATATGATTATTGAAGTCTAACAAAATTAGACTTTACAAAGCAAACAAAACAAAAATAATGAATTTCTGATTTCACAATTCTATAACTCATATTCTTTAATACACTTGTATAAACCGTAATTTGGTTATCCATAGATAATATACTTTACTCTATAAACTAAATCCTATAGCCTACATCATTTAAGTACACTATTGATTTAATTTTAATTTTAATTATTAATATCTAAAAAAATCAGACTTTACACAGCAAACAGAACAAAAATAAAGAACACAGTTTTTACCATTTATCCACCCTTGTTTTTTATTTAGGTTAAGTAAACAAATTTCATTAAGCAAAAACAAAATCATGGAGGCAAAATGATATAAATTAAACAGAATTATGCAATAGAATCAAAACAAATAGTTTAACTTGGAGGAATTAATAAACATGAAACTTATATGAAAACTGTCTTTCTGAACTTTAAAAATAAATGGTCATACGAAATAATGCAACCTCTTCCTAATATGAAATTATTTATTCATCTAGCTTTTCCTCTTTCACTTTCTTGAAAATAAGCCTCTTCCTGGTAGTTGAGTGCTCGCCACGATCAGCTTTAGTAATCTCCTCTTCATCTGAGTCACCATTATCATCATCTTGGTCGATATTAATATAACGACGCTTGCGGGGTGAAACCATTTCATTTGATGAAACTTTTGACATAACATCATTGTCTAGGGTGAATGATTCCAGATTTTCCTATCAATAAAAATTAATCATATATAATTTGTGATTAGTATTAAAATAACTCATAAATATCATAATCTTAATTCTGCGAAAGATACCTCAGTTTCTTTGATAGTTTGCTCAAATTTCTCAATGAGAGTGGTATCGTCGGTCATATTCATCACGGTATATGCAGAATGTGTAGGAAGTCTACCGATGTTGAATTTCGAAATAAGAACTCTAAATAGCATCTTTTTGTTCAGCAAGACATTTAACTCTTTCGGGATATTATTTATGTCCTCATCCTGAAAAAATAATAAGTTCAATAAAACAGAAATTAATAAGTAATGCATTAAAATTGATGTTTATATACCTTATCCATTGATTCGAGAATGCTTGAAACACTTTTCTTCAAGATTTATGAAATTTCCTTATCAAATATAGTGAACTGAGTGGTACCAGATCCGTCTATAACACTAACTTGAACACTAAATCTGCATATTAGAAAAAACCACAATATCATGAACAAACATTAACATATCTGAATTTAAAAGAAAATTTTTAATGAAAGAATTATGTACCTAGGGACTGCATAGTTAACCAAAGTTTCACATTTTTTACACCAAAACTTTTCCTCTTGCGATTGCACCTTACTTTTACAACGTTTGCAAGAATTATAGTACCATCCGTAGGAATCTTCAATATGATCAATGGTGGCAAGAGTAATAGCTTGCAAAACCTAGTTTATATATTATATAAATATGTAAGATAGTGTACATAAATGTACATACTCTTTATTAACACATAATAAGCAAATGAACTGAACTAACCGTTCCCGTTCGTGAAGATGTTCGTAGAGTTCATCTAAAGTTTTTCTCTCTTTTGCGTTTAAGAAAAGGTCGGCTTGGGAGTAGGACGGCTCATTTGTCAATTGAACACAACTTTGGCCAGCTTTTGACCATTCCTTTTCTGATAAACTACAATGTAAAGATATAGTATAGGATAATTAAAAAAAAATTATAAGATATTGGATATTGCACTGCTGCATATTTTATGTAGTAATAATAATATTACATTTTCTTAAATTCAGCAATCTCACATATGCTATCATCATCAAAAAAAATCATTGTGCCATAATAACCATTTGACACATTAGGTGTATTATTCCATTTTCCCAGCTTTCCAAATTGTATAATAACTACGACCAAATTCTGTGCTGATGCCCCAACAAATGGGCGACATAATTCGGCATAATCATCCCATAATGTACAATTGATGACATTATCCCTGCAATAGTATACAATATAAAATAACGATGAATTTAACACAACCGAATATAAAATAACAAATTAAATTCTATTACAATGGAGAAATAAATAAAAAAAACATAAATACCTTGTATCCATCAATTGTATATTGATCCTTTTACCCTCTTTTCCGTTCCTATTAGTGAATGTAACAATGATGTCTCCAATTCCAACCAATTGCCCAATAACATCTACACAATGAATAATATTATGTGTAAAGTAAAATATTAAACCTATTGAAATGTTAATTGTTATAATATAACAAATCTTAAATTGAAAGATTTACTAAACATAGAGATATACTTGATCCAGTGACTCGTCGAGGATTTTTTCAAAATCAGCGAATTGGAATCCATGAATAGGTATAGAAATTGATGAACTCCGCTTAATTGTAGTGTTGCGATAAAATATTATCTTGTATTTATGATTAGAGAACTTGAAAGGTATATCATAAAGAGCTACTCCAAAGTTTGAAATCAAATATACACCTCCTTCCTCTAATATTCCAAGATTCACCATAAAAGCTTTTTTAATTACTCCATGAATTTTCTCACCCTTGAGACAATGAGAAATTTGTGTTAGTCCTTTACAAATATGATATATTAAATACAAATTAATAAAGAACAAAAAATTATTACCTTTTCAACCATTAAAATGATTTCAGTTGTACTGTATTGGGTACGGTCTTCTTTCTTTGGAACCTTGAACAATCGAATTACTCTAACCTTTAGCTCATAATTTCCTCGGGTACCCGTAATATCTTTTATTTCTTGTTGCTGTTTTGACATTGCTACAAATGTGCAAAACAAAAAATACTTATTATGTAAATGCAAAAAACCATCTGTAATTGCACATTATTTCTGTTCAGTATTTGCATGCTATGTAAATGAAAAATCATTAATGGACAAAATCAGTAATGGACAAAATCAATGTAGATGGGGAAAATGTCAGAACGTTAGCACATTATTATGTAAATGCAGAAAAATCAGTCACAGTGTGATAAATATATTTTTAAAATATCAATTTCTGAAATCTGTTATGTATTTCCTGGTTTGATAATATGATATTTATTCAACTTAATTACTGAAATTTGTTATTGTACGAATATCCATGCTTTTATGTGGTGAAGCATATGTTCCGTTCATGATTCTATCAATGTAGTCCTTAATTTCTGAAATCTGTCTTTGTTTATTGTTGGTGTAGGAATAAATATGGGAAATCAAACTGGGGTTTAAAACAACTCATGCAGTTCGAAGATGTACAACTGAAAACCTAAAGGTACGGATACTATACTAATATTTAGGTCAACATGACAAATAAATATTCAATGTTGCATAGAGTAGAAAGAACTAAAGACTGAAAAGTAGTTATTTAAATGAAAAATATATATCTGAATTATTACCTTGTAACTCTGTTTTGAATTGCCTGAGTAACACTGAACCAAAGAAAATAAAGTAATATCAGTTATGTTTGCAATATATATTAAATGTTGCATAAAGTAGAATGAATGCAGCCTAAAAGTAGTTATTCGATGTTGAATCTGTGCAGAAACTGGGTTGTTGTTTGAAATGATATAAGCATTACAAATTATAATTGATATAAGCATTACCTCTTGAAACTCTGTATTCTGTTATAGCTAATCTTCTTCACATAACTGAGAAGCTCTATACGTATATTTATAGATGAAGTTATAGGCCGATATATGAAAGAGATAATAGAGTAATTTTGGAATGCACAGATTTTCAATATCAAATCTTCATAGTAATCTTTTTAATTGTGTTGTGCAGGACTAATAATTATATATAGTATATTATATGATTTTCTTGTTCAGATCTTGTAATCAATTTGGCTTTTTAGGGATATGTTGTGATTTGGAGAATTTCTGCCATAGGGTAATGAAATAGGAAACAAAGTTTCGTTCACTTTATGGATATGTTCAGATCTTGTAATATGTGTGCAGGTTTTGTGAATTATATTTGGGTTTAGGATTTCTGGTTGGGGTTTAGTATTTTGGTTTTTAATATGCTTCGAATTGAATTTTTGTAGCATTTATATATATCCAGGTCTTGTAATATATGTGCAGGTTTTATGACTTGTTTTGGGGTGATTTGTTTCTGGTTTTGGGTGATTTTTAGTCCATTATGTCTTCTCAGTTTTATGTGTTACATCTGTGCAGGTTTATTTTTGCAGAATTTCTGCCATGTGCCAAACATATGGCGCACATTTCGTTTCGATTTTAAGCAATTTTGTAATAATTATGTGCAAAATTTTAGTAAGCTCGTAATATGTTTATGCTTCATTTTTGGTATATGTGTTTTGTAATATGTCTACAGATTTTGTGCCTTGTTTGGGTAATTTCTGGGTGGGGTTTTAGCAATTGTGGGTGGGTTTTGTAATGTCTGCAGGTTTTAGTATTTCAGTTTTTTATATGCTGCCAATTCTTTTTTATTAGCAATTTTGTATGCAATTGATTCTTTGTATACAAATAATAAGGTA